>OU015524.1:78926794-80156794 GCA_907165065.1 Caprimulgus europaeus
TAAACACTCAATGAAATTAAAGCAAATTTTTATATTCTTCCGCTGAACGATATTTGAAGATTAACTTGGAATATATCTTGTTCTTGTGAGGACAATGTTTTCTGGATAAAGCAAACATATTTTAGAGATTTAAAATAAATATCAATCTGCAAACGTTATTTTATTGGGTGCAATTTTACTGAACAATCTAAAAGATAAAGTGATAACTTTATCTTTTTTATTCTGATAACTGTCTTGTTTAATTATTTTGATATTTTCAGAAAGAGCAGAAAAATGGTCTATATTTGCAAAGAAAGGAAGAAACAACATGACACAGGAGCTGGCAAAGGAAAAAGAAAAAAACACTGCAATCTGAATCCTAGACTCATCTAGGACCAAGTAACATCCCATAGTTTTAAAATTCTCTATTTTCTATTCTTCAGTCCACAACATAGGATATAAAATGTCTTTTTTTTAATCGATACTTAGAAGTGTTTAAAAATGCATTAGAAAAAAAAAAACATAAAAGAAAGTAAGGAAAATAAAACTGGTCTATTAAGGATAAATATTATTCCACCATATATTAATGTCTGATATTGGATTATCTGATGTAAGAATATTAAGCTACAGATCCTTTAATTAATTTTTGTATGCACTACATATGTGTACATGTTTTATGCTGTTTAAGTAAATGTTTGTAAATCATATAGAATAAATTCAGGTTTGCTCAGGAGGTCATATAATCTAGCATCCTGCTCAGGTTAATGTCGACCACTAGTTCAGAACAGGAAGTTGTCCAGTCAGGTCTCAAAACCCTCCAAAGATAAAAATTCCATTTCTCTGGGCAACTTGTTCTTGTGTTTAATTACCTTCATAATGATTTTTTTTTTTATTTTTTTAATTTTTTTTTAGGTTATGCTGCAACCTCCCTTGTTTCAAAGTATGAAGCACTATGCAGCTTTGGAAAGAGCTCAACTTTTTTTTTTTTTTTTTTTTTTTTTTTTTGTTAGCTCCTCTTATTAGATAGTGCCTAGTAGGAAAACTCTGCCTGCCTGATGCTAAAAAATCCCAGCTCCTCCAGCCTTTCTTCACAAGTCTTGTGTTCCAGACTTCAAGCAGCTTGGTGACCCTTGCTCAAGTTTATAACTGGGGGGGCCCAGAACTGCTCACAGTATTTAAATGTCTAATAAATGCTATTATGAGAATAAGCACTTTCCCTGATTAACTGACTACACTCCTACTAATATAAATGCAGAACACCAGTTCAATCAAGAAGACAAGCGTAAAACAAAAAGAGAACTTCAGTACCCAAGTGAGCCAATGCAATTGTGAAGATTGATCTCCCTGATAATTGATAGCAGTTACTCTTCCCATTTATCCATCTCTATTAGTGTTTATTCTAACATTTCAGATACAGCCTCTTAATCTCTAACACCTTCAGGTGTTTGAAATACTTTTAAAAATAGACCTTAAATGAGCTTTACAAAACCTGTGCTCTGCTTTTCCTCTTTGCTGCTACACACTGAGAAGTTAAGAGTTACTCTTCCAAAACTATTGAGTAGGACAAGTAATGATTAGAAGTCAGCAGTCTTAGCAGTCCACAGAACAGGGAAGATTTCTGTCAAATATGATTCTACTTTAGGGACATTCCATGATATGAGAAATTAAAATTAGTATGTCAAATGAGCAGACAGAAGACCAACTTCAGAATTGCATCATTTCATTTGCAAATTATTTGAGACAGACTATAATTTATTTAAGCTCTGTGTTCATACAGTATTTGGAATAATGGAACCTTACAGATCTGTTAAGTAAAAATAATTGTGAATATTTAAAAAAAAAAAAAGAGTTTTTCAGAAAAACCTCTTTAGGTAGTTTTCTAATCAGGTACTGGATTTTTCAGTGCAGCCTGTGACTGTATGGGAAGAAAATAAATTATCATAATCAATGTTTCATGAGAGGGAATACCATATTATGTTTTACATAGTTCCATAATTAGAGTCACGAATTAACAGTGTAAACGAAGACTGACTATACTTCATATTATGGATTTATTATTTTGTTATGTGGAACCTCCCAGTGATCTTTATGTTGCAATGCACATAGAAGAAACCAGCTTTAGCAAAGCTGCTTTTCTACATCCTATGGAAGATGGTATGAAGGAGCAGAAAATCTCTTTATTTTAGCCTTTGAGATTTTAGAAAGTTCAGTTCAGTACAAAATTCTGCTAGTCCTCTAAGGCAAGATCTATATTGACAGCATCAAGAAAGAGGTCTCTTCTCAGGCATAAACTTTCCAGTTGTCTACATTGAGTCTGCCTGCTTTTAGACTCAATAGCAGTCCATCTTGAGCTTGTTTGGCTTAAGGACCTGGTATGGTATCCACTGTACTCTACTGCTAGCATCTCAGCCTCCTTTTTTATTTAGGAGCTTGTTTTTGCACCCTGGGTACAGGAAGTCTTCTTGCCATGATGATATAGGACTCTCTTCCTTAGTTTGTGACCTGCAGGCACCTACTTTTCCTCTCCATTATCCACAGTTTGAGACAAACGCAGGAAGAGACACATAACTAATTCTGGATGAACTAGAGCAATTTCTACAGTTTTGGTCAGTAAATAAAGATACAGTTTTAGGGAGAGCCACAGGGCTAAGTCTAGATGACCTTAAATGTGATTACAGATACAGGGATTTGTGCTCATGAACAGTACTCATAGCTGTACACCCTATCATACACTGACTGCTGCTTTCACTTTCATAGAAGATGTCATCTAGCATGTTCTATCCACATCAACAATTTAAAGCTGCTGAGAATGTATGTATGAAAGTCACCCTCCACCAATTTAAGTAATTTTCAATTCAACAATCTATCAGTTTCTTTCAAATAGCGTTTTGTTTTAAAAGCAAATTAATAGACATGCTTAATACAATATCTGGAGTTAAAACATTTTTTAATTTAAGCTCTCTTTCTGGAGAACAATACAACCTATTAAAAAGAGAAAAAAACACAAAAACTGCAATTTAGAGGGAAAAGAAAATGGATTAGCGGAGTAATATTTGCAATTGGTTTTTAATTATACCAACACTTGACTGTCTAGGAGTATTACACAGAACTGAATTTATACCAGTTGGGAACATACAGTTAGTCCTTGTGGGATAAACACTGATTGGCCCCATTACTAATATTTACATACCATTTTCATTTTCTTCATTGTTTTCAGATATTTGCAAAACAGGTGTGTACTGTAATTAAACCATATTCAGTGTGTTAGCTCTTAAATCCCTACAAAGAACTTTCATTAAAAAATCTAAAACAGTCTCTCTTTTTTGTAGGGTGAGGAAAACTGCAGGATTTGGTCTTTGTCTTGTTTTTGGTTTTTTATTCCTGAGGGTCAAAAAACCAAAACACATGGGATCTTTAAATTGCAGGTTGATGCTGAATATTTAAATAAAAGTCCATGAGAGCTATCAGTTACCAATGTAGTGCCTGGAGTTTAATTCTTGCTTAAAAATTCATACTGAGTTATAACTTTTCATGCTTATCTCAGACATGATACTATGTTCTATACTGTCTCAAATAGGAGTCACATAATAACTATGGAAAGGCTAAGAAAAATCTATACTCTACTGGACAGTTTGAAATTACAAAAAAAAATTGGATACAATAAACTGAATTCTTTGTCTGATGCAGTCAGGTAGAATACTTCCCTGTGTTCATGAAATTATGAGTAATTTCAAGTAGGGAAAGGGTAGGGAATACTGATTGTAAAAAAGCATGGTGTTAGTATGACTTACAGGAGCAAGTATGACTTAAAGGAACTAATGAGATTACTTACTGGTAACCATTTAATTTATTTTAATTGCATTCTTTTCAATGATATTACTCCTAGATAACGCTGCTACTGTGTTTTTGAAAATGAACATTCAAATTAATTAGGAGAAAATGATGCTACAAAATTATTATCTGAAGCACAACGTATAAACCAACTTATCCTGCCTAGTTTGGCAATATATGTCACAGACACAGATAGCACACACTTACAGTGTGCATACTATTCTAGCATTATTTCAAACCTGCCAAATTAACCAGTATACTTTTCCTTATTCCCTCGCTTTTCTTTGTATAAGGACCATGAAAAAATGTAAAGGAAAGATGATTACCCACTTAGGTAATTACCCACCAAAAGACTGAAACAAAGACAATCTTTCTTTTGACTAACGTGCTTTGGTATGTAGAACCACGTGTCTACTCAGCAATGTACACTGAAGAAAGGTAACTTAAAGATGTCAGAATTATTAAGAATTACTTAGAATATTATGTGATAATTAGCATAAGTATATAATAACTAAAACATTTGCTTCTACAGGTGTGAATCAAGGGTTTATTTAAATTAATTATATTGTGTATTAAAGAAATAGTATATTACAATTATAGTTAAAGATCATTATATGCTATAAACAAGAGTCAAAGATATACATACAACCTCATTTTTGCAGCACTAGTCAAGTTCTTATTGCTTAATTTATTAAATATACTGGTTTCAGTCTTTAAATAACTTTTGAACTTCCAAAACACTAGTCCATCCATTTCTTGAACAGAAGAAATGTGTATAGAGTCAAAGGCTAAATGATAGTTAAGACTCTGAAGAAAACTTATTTAAAATTATTCTCTTTCAATGCACGTGAACTTCACATTGATTTTAGACTTCTCCTACAGTCAGTGTGTCCTGACTTCTGCTAAATATATTGAAGTCTTGAAAAGCAAATATTCTTGGACTAAAGATTTCTGAGATATCTCAAGTAACGTATAGTAGGGGAGATGGTCAAAGTGTGGCTGCATGGTTAGTTTTAAGCCAATTTTAATGAACATATTTATTAACAATCTGGAGGAAAGTATAAACAACACACTAACTAAAACACAGAGGGCAGTACTTTGGAGGATGTTGTGAACACTAAGGAGGGCAAAGGACTACAAAGAGCTTAGAAATATTAGATTAACTGTTTAGGGAAACAGAAAGTGAGGTTGATCCAAACTGCACAGTTCTACCCAGCAACATAGAATAAAGGGCAGTATTACTGTAGCAGATGAACACAAAAGACAGTGTTATTCATAGCAGAACAGCCAAATACTTAAAACAACAGAAAGATAGCCTAAGGATGGGTAGAACCAACTCAGAAGCTCTCTACAGGTTGCCTGCAAGTTAAATCCACATTCCCCATTAGAAATAGAAGAAAGAAAGATAAGATTTCCCCACTGAAGATTTCCTGAATGGAAAGAGAATCTGAGTGGGCAATGAGTCAGACTAGCTGATTTCTAGAGAAGTCTTGGTAAGGGAAGGAACGGTAGCAAGGACCAAATGCATGCATGTGATGCTCTGACAATCCCTAAGTGAAAGGTCCCTCAGGAATATTAAGCAGCTAGTACCTCTCAGCTGTTGCAAATTCTGCCAAGGTCAGAGAGTTCACATCAGTTGTTTAAAACTGTTTTTTTAACATAAAGACTCACAGCCTATCCTGACATCTGTATCTGACACACAACTCAGAGAAACACAGTGTTTCTTGTATTACAAAATATTTTGCCCCCTTTTTAGTGACACGAGTAAACTCATATATCCAATATGATTTTCTCCTTTGTATGATTTGCTCTTTAGTGCTCTTAACATATTTGAGAATCTTTAATTCTTCATTTGTATTCCTTTATCCCTGTCTCTAGATAGTAGTAAACAATGGAGTGTTACTTCCAAAAATAAATTATTCTCAGTATTTATAGGTTTTATTTGTTTTTTCCGTCTATCTAGCCTACATCAAGTGGATTTGTATAACAATCTTATTTCTTTACCAGAGAGCATTGCTATTATTTACCCAAATATGGGCTTTCCAGAACATATTGAAAAAGTGGAAGCAGTAGAAAACTGATTACTTTGGAAATTTCTCATCTATGTTTCTAGAAAGACCTTTGAATATCCAGGCAATAAATAAATTATTTTCTCTGTTGGAGTTTAAAATTCAGAATTGAGAATTCAAAACAATAGAAAAGAACTATTTATACTATACAAACTGAACTGAAGTGATACTAATTACACTATTATTTGAAAATAAGGATGAGCCCAGGAGGCGGCAGGGAAAGGGAGAATGGCTGAAGCCACAGTTATATCAATGGGGAAAGAGGAAATGTAGAGCTATTATTTATCTTAGGGTCTATAAGTTCCTGAAGCTCCTTAAATATTCCTGTCTTTGGTGGGTCAGAACTGGAAGCATTCTGTGCAGCCAAAGATATTGTAGTACAGTTTCACTGTCCATCTGTCTGCTACTCTATTACCCCTTGTAGTTGCTTGCTCACTCTCTTTCTCTCTCTTTCCTCTTTTTCCTTTTTTCTGTATTTATATTTGTTGTCTGGTGCAACTGACAGTGGGGAAATGGAAGAAGCAAACCACAAGCTCTGTCTTACTAAGCCAAGATTAATTTCAGCATCTACAACTCTACAGTGCGATCAAAGAAAAAGAACAAAGCAGCATCCAAAACTTATATTACTGTCTAACAATCAAACCCCTCTGAACTGTCCAACTCCCTGGCCCTCTGTGTGGCCTAAACATTTCTGGCAACTCAGTTTTATTCTGCCTTCAGAAGTAGCCTGGACTTGCACATCCTTTCCTCACAACTTCCAAGCTCATCTTGAAGGATGATTGTCCCAGGCCTGCAACTATATGACAGAAAACATTTATGACCAGAGGCCTAAGCTTCCTCAGCAGATGCTTGGTCCTAGAATGCATACTATATGCCTCTGATTCACAGTGTTGAGCCTTCTATTGAGTCCTGTGTCTAACAGAAGAGAAAACCTTTTTCAAACATAGATAGTGACTAAAACAGCCAGCTAAGAGACTTTGGGATTCCAGGCCCTCCTCAACATGGGAAGTTTTGAACTCAGTGTTTCTAATGTCCAGGAGGGCACTTCTGTTACAGGTGAAAGTCTAGGATGGAAGTCCATCTCTTGAACTTTGGCCAGTAGTTGTACAAAAGATGGGAAAAGCAGATGGAAAGGGAAAAAATAATTTAAAAAATATATATTTGGTATACATGGAAATGATTTGGTACCTGGGCTGGGAGGGGGCTGCATGTGTGGTCTCTGTGAGAAGAGGCTGGGGGCTGCCCTGTGTTGGACACAGCTCGTCCAGCCAGCTCCAACAGACCAACCACAAGACATAGCTGAGCCCGCCAGCCAGGATGGTAGCATCTCTGGGAGAGTGTATTTAAGAAAGGGGAAAAAATACCAGGCAGAAATAGAGAAGAAGGGAGAAAAAAGTGAGAAACAACAGAAGGAACACCAAGGTGAGAGAGTGGGAAGAGGTACTCAAGGCACCAGAGCAGAGATTCCCCTGCAGTCCATGGAGAGAACCACAGTGGAGTACACTTTTTCTTGAAGGACTGCAGCCCATGATAAAGCCCATGCTGGAGCAGAGAAAAAGTGTGCAGGGGAAGAAGCAAAAGAGAAATAACAGTAACTGGTAAACAATCTTCCTGCTTTTGTCTCAACCCCTGAGCTTCCTCATCCTATTTTCTCCTCTTATCCTTCTGCAGAAGGGAGCAAGTGAGTGGCTGGGTGAGCATTTGGTCCTTAGCCAAGGTTAACCCCCTATCCCCAAAAACAAAGATATAGATTTGGCTTACTTCCTCTAATGAGAGTCCTCCCTTGGGAAGTGAGATCCGATTTCCGGTCAACAGTTTGAGCACCTGCCCTCACACATCACAAAGGACCTTCCACAAACCTCCATCCACAAACAACAATAAGACTTAAATGTTTGCCAACACAGTTGTTCTGGAACTATTCATCAAAGCTATGTTTAGATACCCGTAAAAAGAAAAAGTATAAATGTAAATGCCTCCACATAGATGATATGAAACTAGCCATCATCTGAATGTCTTTCAGAGGCTTGAAGGTCATATAGAAAAACAAAAGAGCCTGTACAAAAATATAGACCCATTATTTTCTGTACAGAATTCATTCCCTTCATCAGCTTTTTTACTTCTGCTAAAACTTATGCATATTTCTCCTTCTTCTCTTTCCACTGCCTCTCCAGCTACTTTTGGAATATTTATAGTTTTAGAAATGTTATATACAAATGAAACAGTGATACTATCAAGGTATGCATGAAACGAACCTAAGTAACCATGTAATCTTCTAACCCTCTTCAGTTCTCGCCCTCCCCCACTATTTATGGTGCTCACTTGTTCTGTCATATCTAAAATTAGACTTCTATGCTTCTCCAGGCAGAGAACTATTTACTTTGTATAGTCTGTAGCACATTTACTCCTGGGTGAGAAACATCTTCCTCAGTCCATGGTGCTTTTCAGGTTCTCAGAGAAATCTTAATCTGTGTAAGAAAATAAAAACTTTCAAGTAGAGAGCCACAAATTATTGTGTTTGCAGGAGTGTACTTGATAGAAGCATGGCTATAGACTTCCTTACGTTTTTAACTTTTTGTAGACATCTACTTCTGCCCACAGTCAGAGATAAAGTACTTAGCTAAATTAATTAAATCTCTATTGTGTCATTGGTATTTACCAGGGAATGGAGAAAGTCCAAATTCAACTCCTTATTTTCTTTCAGTCAGTAACAGACATAAAGAGGAAAAAACTTTTACTCACTTTCAAAGAACATCTGTTTCACCTTCTACTGTCTTCTCTTATTTTGACTAGATATTCTACAAGGAATATGAAAGCTTCAGAAAAACCATCACATTTTCTAGAAATGTTTTACTAGGGCACATTTCCTGATGAAAAATTACATCACTGATGATTCCTGGACAGCTCCGGTCAATAAATTATAAATTATGTCACGAACAATAATACACTTGAGGAGAGTTAAAATATAGATAACTACTTTTTCTAAGTCCAAATCAAGCCTTACTGGCTTATGATTACAGTGTGAAGATGGCCATAAAAAGTAGAAAAAATTACAGCAGGAGGGTCTTTTCAGACACAGATTTGTTCCCTGTATTTCCTTTTAATTTGTTCAGGCCACTTCCAGTTCAGAGTACTTACAGCTTTTTGGATCGTAGAATGAGATATTTTGGTCTCTGTGTTCTCTCAAAACTCACTCACTTCAAAGCTTAACTCATGACTCTATGTTTCATTATTGCTCAAAGTGTGTAAATTTCCTTTCTCATTTAATAGCCCTGTAGTACATCATGTAATCCAACTTCAGTTTCACATCAATATTTAGTTAGGGCACTGTAAGATTATACAATTGTTATCTGCCTTATCTGCTTCTTGTAAAACATAAACTAGACAGATCACCATTTCTTGCTTCGCTTACATTACAGTAAACCCAAAAGAATCTCTAAAGATTATTGATTGTTAAGAACTCTTATTTACTTTTTGCCTAAAAGACAGGAGATATGCTCCTTTATCACAGTGTGTCTTTCTTGATCAATAACAACTCTTAACAAGGATATTAATGATCACCCTAAACTGTGCACACAGTACTTGAATTTCCTTTAGAGCTCTTCCTTCCAAGTATTGACTAGCACATGCAATTTATTTTGATTTAAACATCTTTGACAGATTCACAGGGCCCAAAGTTATATTACAAAAAAAAAAAAAAATATTTACAGTTTCCTAAAGGCTCATATTTGACAGGTGATTGACTTGCTTGTCTGCTGAGCTTATAAATTAATGCTATACATTTTATAGGTTCCTCTTTTCCTGGGCTCAGAAGCACTATATTGCATCATTGCTACTGTGTTTGGTACATTAAGTAGTTGCTGAAACATTTTTAAATGGTGCTTGCCAGAGGGAGAAAACCTTTAAGAGTTTTTTACTTTCTCAGAGAAAAAAAAAAGGATTAAAACATGTCCTTTGTGTAACTATAAAGACGAGATTCGAATTTATGGAAGCTGAATTCAAAGAATGTGTGGCTCGTTTCAAAGAATAGGTTCATTTGACACTAAAAAATAAAGTTGGGCCTCCTTTCTTTAGGGGTGAGAGGGAGTACCAGATATTTTGGTATTTGGATTTGATTAATGTGCATTCTACATCTGTTAAAGCTATGTGGTAAGAACCACACAAATATGTAGACTTTGCATGTTCTTCGGTAATAAACCCACAGTTATTAAAATAGCAACCTTGCCAAATGAAGATAAAACCAAAGTTTACACAGACAAACTTCCCGAGTTGAAGCCTGGAAAGGTAATATGTCTGTAGTGATCATTAGAGAACACAACCAGTCTTTGTTAAGATAGTCTTCCTTCACTCTTGCAAAAAGAAAATTGCACTAATTAGGAAGAGAAACTACCCCAAAGGTTCAATTTCTTCAACTGTGATGGCACAGGCTACAAAAAAAGAGGGTGTAGTAGTATTTTCTGTCATTATTTTTATTGCTGCTGCTTACAATATCACTCTCTATCCCCAAACAGCCTCAGGAAATAATGTATTGAGCTGTAGTGCTCTGATTCTTTGCACATAAATGGATGTTGCTTTTTACTGTATTGTAAAACAATTAAAAAAAAATACTTTGCATTCTCCATGCCATATCTCATGGAAATACTAAACAAATTATCAACATTTTTAAAAAAGGTATTCAATGTGAAACTAGAAATTATGAGTACAACTGAAGATCAGCTCTGACTACAGTTGCATGAACTCCAACTAGTTAGGTTAGCTGAGAAGATAACTAGCAGGTTTTACTCCACTTTGAATATGAAAAGAATATCAACAGGAAAGACAAACCCCTGGAAACCAATGTCTCTGCGAGTTTTGTATTCAAGAACTTATATGGATACGGTTGTAAACTTAAAGGAATCAAAAGCATGTCCTGGATTAGATCAGCTGTAGAGATAAGTCTGCAGTTTTTCTGCAGGCTATAGAAATTTACAAAATTATATATATTTTGCACCAGCATTAAACAAAAAACAAATAAACAAAAAAAAATGGTGAAATGAAGCATTAATTTGAGAAAGAAAGAGAAAAGGCAAGGGAAATCAAAATTTTGAATGTAGTCTGTGACAATGGCTGTCAGCAGCCACAAGAAAGAAAAAGGTCACAGATATTCTGGAATACCGTGTCGTATCCCTAATTCATTTATCTGACACAAAATTTAATCAAAAAAGATGAAGAGCACAGTTCGAACGAGTTTAGTCTTCATTCTATCTTAAAAAGTAACATCTTTCTAATAGTGACCATTCTTATAGCTGATTCAATTCATATTGACTTAAAAAAATGTATCCATATTGTTATTGTAAAGAAACCAGTACTAAGACTAGAAATAGTTAAGACAACTGCTATTCAGTTAGTTTTCTGGTTGAACCTGACAATGGAAGAGAAGGCTGAAAGAGTAGAAAGAATTAACTGTTTGTTCCAGGACTGTCTTCTGATTATTTGTAATTTGTGCCGGGGAAAAAAAAAAAAAAGTTATATATGCATTTTACATGTAAAAGTTTACAAACAATATAGTTAGTTCAGTTAGCAGGTAAATATACTAGGGAATGTCTCGAAGGGGTATGATACAGATCTGAAGGCCACAACAGAGTTCTCTATGCTTTCTGTTCCACTGGGGTTCTGAGATTCAAATAGAGGAAGCGTATCCACTTACAAAAGTCTATTGTTATCCCTATCAGAGGGCTGAAGTGAGCACTGATTTGCAATTACTCAATAATGAATATAAACATTCACCCCTGCCTGGTATCTATCATTGAAATAAAAGTACTGTTAAACATCCATCTTAGTTTGGCTGATTATAATTTATCTTTAGACAGTCCTGTAAGTATTCTGTAAAGAGAAGATAAACAATACTATGTTAAAAATATTAATAGACATGTCTTAACATTATTGAATGTAGAAAGACCATTTCTCTCTAGTTGGAGAGTGTCATTATTTTTAGTGCTGACTATTATAAATTTTTGGAGTGATCCTCATCTAACATAAAGCAGGCAGGTCCATGAGGGCAACTTCATTTGATCCCAATTAGTTTTTAAAACTTTATCGAGCAAAACCCTTTCCATTCATTGTTTCCTCTACAAACTGGCTATTATAGTATAGTCAAAAGATTGGCCTATAACTTTCAGGAGTTATTCCAAAAAAGGAAGTAAATAAATGGAGCAAGTTTGTAGAGACAGAGCTCTTCATCAAGCCGCATTCATCAGAGAAAATCCTTGATGGATAGAAAAGGAAAATTTCATACCTATCTTCAACAAAGGGCAAGAAGGAAGACCCCAGGAATTACAGATGAGTAAATCCCACCTCAGACTGTGGGAAGATTGTAGGAAAAATCCTCCTGGAAGCCATGACCAGATAGAAAAAGGACAAGGTATTTCAGAAGAGCCAGAGGAGACTTGCCAACGACAAACTGTACCTAACCAACTTAGCTACTTTCAGTGATAAGAAGAGTAGTTGTGTATATGAGAGGAGAGCAACAGGTGTTATCTGGATTTTAATGATAGTTTATCAGTGTCCTCTAGCGTCTCTCTTGACAAATCAGGAAGGTCATGTCTGGATCTCAGTGGACTACAAGGTGAAGAAAAAATTGGATTAATTTCCAGGCTTGAAGAAGAGCCAATAATGAACAGTATTTCTCATTGGGTTTACACAAGCCAAAACTGTTTACTAGCTTCATTAGCAACCTTAATAGTGGAATGGAATGTACCTCAGTAACTTTCTTGTTAATCCCAAACTAGAAGAGAGGCTGATGCACTGGACAGCAGGACTACCTTTCAGAGGGAGGTTGGCAAGATGGAAGAACAGTCTAAGCAAAAGCTCATGAGGTTAACAAAGGCAGATGAGAAGTCCTGCAGTTTGGAAGCAGAAACACCATGCACAGTACAGGTTGGTACTGGTTGGCTGTAAGGAGGCTTTGCAGAAAAGGGTCTGAATGGCTTGATGGACAGGTTAAACACGAGTGTCCTATAAGCAATAAATGCTAATCGCATACCTATCTGTACTAACAACAGTGCATCCAGAAGATCAAGACAAGTGACTGTTCCTGCTTATTGTCCAATCATGAAACTACATCTGGAGTACTGTGACTAGTTCTGGGCCACGCAGTGAAGAAAGGCACAAACATACAAGAGAACTAGAGAACTAGAATATATGATGTAGAGGATGACAATGAGAGAGCTAGGTTTCAGGCTGCAGACATAAAAAGAGTAGAAGATCTAGTCACTGTTTTCAGCTACCTGAGGGGTAAACAGACTCAGATTCTTCCTGGAGATGAACAGAGAAAGGATGAAAAGCAGGAAAATATTTTTTTTTTTCTGAACATAAGACTTTTTCACAGTGGGAGTACTCAAGCACTGGAACACATTACAGGGAAGTTAGGTGATTTCCATCCTTGGAGATGTCCAAAACTTGACATTGGCATGGCTCTGGGAAACCTTCAAAGTTCTCCCTCTGTTCAGGATTGGAAAGTGAAACAGATAAAAAACAGAAGTCTCTTCCAATATAGTTTATACTGTAATTCTAACATATTCTCTGGAAGACACGTATTTACATGAGAAAACAAGACTGAGGTGAGCAGCCTTTGTTAGCACTGGTCAAGCGGGGCTTAGAGTTGCTATATAACCTGTCTGAAGGAGTTAATACGCATGTTGCCCTTGTGTACAAGGAGGTAGAAAATATGGATCATATGCAAGTTTGTCTTCAAGCATGAGCCTCAGCTGTGGGCTATGTAAAGAAGCAGACATAGCCAACAAGACTAGAGGAGACTGGTCTCTCTGATATGTTTGGTCAATAAAGTATTAAAATATTGACAGCTGTAATTTTCCAGGAGTTTGATGTGAGACATTTGCTAAGGACTAGGCAGTATTTTTGAGTTTTTTAATACAGCATGGTTAAGCATCTTAAGGCAGGTATCTCAATAATCAGGAACATAAAATTAGGTTTTGTATTGGAATATATATTGTTTATTATACAGAATCATAGAATCATTTTGGTTGGAAAAAAACTTTGAGATCAAGTTCAACCAGAAACCTAACACTGCCAAGTCCACCACTAAACCATGTCCCTAAGAACCTCATCTACATGCCATTTAAATACTGTCAGGGATGGTGACTCCAGCACTTCCCTGAGCAGCCTGTTCCAATGCTTGACACTCCCCCCTGGTTCAACTACGTATAAAAATATATAGGAATATGTATAATTTAGCATATGGAAAATATTATTATAAAAAGTTAAATATATTATGAAAAATATTTTTGCAAGTTTATACATGAGAAGTCAATTTTTTGTATTAGAGAGGAATAAACAATTTATTATTCCTGTAGTCAGACAAATACTGCTACTATTTAATCAAGTAGAAACTGATCTCTTAAGAGTACTGTTCTACTTTTTAACAAAACAGGTCATGTGGGAGATAAATAACATATTCCTGATAGAAGCACTCCTACCCTGTAACATCTGTGATATCAAAGTTAGCGAATACTATCACAGCAGTATTAGGCTCATTCATAGACTGTCCAATAAGCTCAACTAAAAGTATGTTGGTAATTTAAGTAAAAGAAGCTCTTTCTTCCTCTATGGTCCATTTCAAAGCATCTCCAGCATCAACCTTGAATGTCCACTAACTGCACAGTGTCAAATCAGAAATTATCTCCTGCTTACAACTATTCCTTCTTTTTCTTATTTTTTTTTTTTTTTAAACAAACAAACAACCCAAAACTTCTGAACCTGTTTATTTTCAGCAGTATCCTTTCTGGAATTTAGAATATTAAAGAAAAAGCTAGTAAGTAAAATCATGAAATACACACAATTTAGTATAAATCAAACCTCCATGGGCAAACAGGCATGGAGTTTTTTTTCCCTGTCATCTGAGATCACTTTCTTCTAACAAACAATCACTTTTGTACTAAGAATTTTGAAGCAAGATACTGATTTTGTAGAAGGTAAGCAAACAATGAAGTACAGTATCTAAATCTACACCATAGCACACATATACTGTAGTTAGTTTTCACAGCCCAAGTTAGCTTTTACTCAGGCTAAATGCACTGTGTCGCAAGCATGCACTGCAAGGAGTCTAGAAATCACTAAGGGTTCTGATAGGCTCCCTTTCCTTGTTTTTTTTGAGCAGTAACTATTGTTATGAGACGCACACTTGGCCAGTATACCCCAAAACTAACTGAGATGGGTTTTGCTTATCAAACTAAACAGTGACTTTACTTGGAGATAGGAATGTATTTTGAAGAGAAAAACAAACAAACAAACAAACAAAACAAAAACAAAAACCTGTTAAAAACAGGGTGCTATGCATGAGATTATTAAGAATATAGACATACAATCACACGTGATTACATGATCATTTCTTAATTTCAAGCAGGTCAGCACCGTCATCTGTATATTCTCCTTTTGTCTGTCCCATTGATTATATGACCAATTTCACCAGTTTAAACTATCTTCACTGGATTTAAATTAACAAATATTATCTTGCCACAGGGATAACCTAAGAACATTCATTGTCACATTAGTATCAGTGGCAGAGGGTAACTTAAGAAAGAAAAGGCGTAATTGTATGCCTTTATCCTTACTATGGACTGGAACATGATGTGAATTTTGCCATTGATATTAGCGTTTCTTTTAGCTTTTCACCAGGCTAAATTCTCAGACAGTGGTATTTTTATGTTCTGTCTTTAATAGTTTGGGAGAGTTACTCTTCTTACTGTGAACATGAAATGCTCTGTGCCTTGAGTGATCAAGTGCATACATGTAAAATAGGTAAGTCACTGATATGATTCCTATGTGCATGAAAGCAAATCATTAAAGATATTCTATAAAAACATTTTGTCTGATTCTGGGTTCAGTCAAAGTGTGTCTTAGCAAGAAATATATAAAGGTTCTCTAAACCCCTCAGAGACTTCAAGAAAAATTCTGAAAGAAGGATACCCTTCTCTCTTTCCTGTATTTTCTTTTACAACTCTCTGTAAGTATAACATTTTATTTGCTTCATTCAATCCATTATATTGCTAAATAAACATGAAATTTTCATTTTTTTTTAATTTAGAATAGCCTAAATTCACCAAGTTTACCACTTGTTTCAAGCAACAGTCACAACCTGAGCCAAGGTAGCTTTCTTATACCTTCTGATTTAACTTTCCATCTATATTCATCTCAAAAATAAGAGAAGTATTTCACATAAGAAGGAACTGGTTGGTGAACAAAGCAAGTCATCTGCTTTACAACAGGAAGTACCTTTTTGTTTATATTGTACTTGCTTGCAAACAATTCCTGCTGGGCTCCAGGCTTACAGGGTGCTGTAAACTAATTACTGCATGCAAAGAGATTTTGCCTGTCATATATAGCAGCAGGAAAGCATATTATTATTCTCCACTCTACAGAAAGGAAAAAAGAAGACTACAATTTATGTCTATTCTACTTTATTTCTTCAAAACAATGTTGGTTATTTTTTAACCACACTGTAATCTTCTAAAGGAGCTAGTAATATAGCTTTGCTTTTAAAAGAGATGTTTTGGTTTGGTTTTGTTGGCCTGGTTTTTGGTCTTTTGTAGTGTGCACTAAACAATCCTGAGAAGCACAAAACAAACTGGAGTATTCTCATGATGTAAGAAATAATTTTATAATTATATGTCTATTGTCTTATATTAGCAGTCTCTCCAACGCTACTTGAGCATTCTATCATGCTTTCCGTTCTGTTATAATATCAACTTTATAATATAAAGTTGTCCCTACTCACAGCAGGGGGGTTAGAGCTAGATGATCTTTAAGGTCCCTTCCAGCCCAAACCATTCTAAGATTCTATGATTCTATGAAAACTTACAATAATTATGGTCAGTTTCTATACTTATTAAACTGAGAACACACTCCACTGAGAGTTAATTGCAGATCAGGTGGTTTTTTTCTAAAATTACAAACTTGATAGCATAGTGAGCTGCTTCAGAAAAACAAAAAGGGTATTATTTTATCTTTCTAATATTTACGAAATCCTTTTAAACACTCGGATCACTTAAAAAATATACCCAGCTGAGACATAAATGTCATGACTGCAGTGAGCATTATTATTTTATTGTAGCAGTTAACATAGATTTGTTCTGGGGAGAAGATTTAGTTATAATATAAATATTCAGTAATTTTGTCAAGGAAAAAAGTCAGCCATTCTTTTATTACATTACTGCACACCTTCGTATACCAGGTTACAATCCTACATTACAAAAAACAATCTAATACTCTTTAAAACAAATAATTATAAATAAATTATTATTATTTCATTATTAATTTAAATTCCATTATTAAGAATCACTAATTTTATAATTAATGTGGAGGCTAAATGTCCTGAACAGTAGTAGCTGAACAGGATTGTAACAGGTAGTTGCACTTGTATTTCATCAGACTTTAAGATACTGTTCACATATATGAAGTACCTCTTTATGTAAAAAACACAAGGATGGATTTTGAGGGTAATTTGCCACATACTTGGAGGCTAATGGAAGGTACTGGGTCCAAGAAAGTTATTATAATTTGAATTATATAGGCTTTTTTAAAAAAGTGGATTTGTGTATAGAGCGACATAATGTTTCGCCCTAAAGAACATTTTTACAGAATTATATTCTTTGGGGATAAAATTATTCAAGTTTGCTACTGCTGATCTGAGCAATTGGTTGCTTTCCAGTAATATTTAGAGCTATATTAGATAGCTCTACCAGGCCAAAAGCTTGACTCTTTCCCTGACATTAATGAAGTTTCTCCCTAGTATTCTACTTTGAGCAATATTTCACCAACTTAAGCTTTTAAAAGTCTCTAGTTTATTTCATTTTCACAGAATTATGCATCTTTTTTTTTTTTTTAATCAACAAACAAAATGACAAAACACTCCATTGCATTTCTAAGAGCGTATAAAAACAAGACCATATGGTTTAAGTGAACATCAGAACTGCTAAGGTGAATCTCCAATTATTTTCTGCATCATTCATCACTAATTATCTCCTGAAAATTTGAGCAAATTATTTTAATAGATGACAATAAAGAAACCTTCAAAGTCAGTGCTGTAACTACTGCTAGGAAAAGACATGCTAAGAACAACTGAATGGTTCTAATTATTTTTTTATTTTTTTTACATATTTGAATGCAAATGCAAAGCATCTTCCAAGATACCATTCTTCCAGTTAACATTTCTTCCCTCTTATTTCCATTTTGCATCACACTACTAAATCAGACAAGCAAGAGTCCAGTCTCTTGTTGTTTGCTTATTTGGTTTTTAACCCTTGGCTGGAGTATTAGTGAAAAGTGGCAAGAGGAAGGCTGCTTACTATTGTTAGGTGGCTCACTGGCATGCTAGGTATAAGTGTCAGAAATAGGAAAATTAGTAGCAGGTTAAACTGCTGCTGGGATT
The DNA here is from genome assembly GCA_907165065.1 of Caprimulgus europaeus. Next base: position 78,945,095 of record OU015524.1, read on the forward strand.
CTATCAACTGCATCAGAACTTCCTTCAGTCTGTAATATTGCCTGCAAATAACTTAAAAATAAGTGAGGAGGATCTCTCTTACTCATCAGAGATCTCTTCCTTATTTTGATTTTTTGGTTGTTAGAATGATTGTATTTTGTCTAAAGAATAATAATAATTTCTTTGTTTCAAAAGAAACAAACACTGGCCAAAAAGGGTGAGCTATCATATAAATGGAAACTGAACAATCCTTGATGTTAAGACCATAAAAAGAACATGAACTACAGAGAACAATAAACTTCATTTATTTGTTTTGTCCATTGTGCAGTCTAGGCTTTTTGTAAGAGTCTGTTCCTCTTTTCTTGTAGATTTCTAATGTGTTAGAAGACAACACAGCCTCACACAGTAATTGGAAGCCATCAGTTGGGATAAAACAACTGCAAAACACAAATATAAAGGCTGGAATTGTTTAAGATTCATGAATATTAATATTATAAAGATTTTTTTCACCTACAGAAAGTGTTTACTTTAATTATTGTTATTCCTGTCACTATTACTAAGCTATAATTTCATAATGCATATTTTTGGAGAAAGAATGGAGAAAAGCAGTGCACTGCATATGGAAAACTGGCTCTTAAATTTCTGAGATTTGTGTAGATTATAGCTTCACATCTGGTATGATTCTAAACATATCATAACATAACTCCTTGTCAGATCAAACAGAGCTTGAGTTCTACTGCACAGTATATCCTTTTGAACAATTTTATTTTTTCTACGGTTCCCTACAGATCTTTTAAGGTCCCCTATCAAATTAGCTTAACTATATATCTTCATATGTAGATATTTCCTGGAAGTATCTTAGAAGACAAAACTGTCTCCTGTTTTATATCTGACAGATTCTGCCTTATGCTGACATCAGTCAATAGATACTGAATCCTGATAAATTGCTATGTAAAGGTTTGGGGAACTACATTATACAGGTTTGACATATTTTTCAATTAATGGCAATGTAAGCCACAAAACAATGGCAAAATGCAGAAATGTAGTCAAACTCATACTCTATCATTTTAATGAATACATATTCATGAATGCCTCTCGAGAAATTAACCATTTGGAAGCAATCTCTCAGAATTATGTGTAAAAATGGCACTTTATTAAATAGTTTAGTGAGGCTATCATTTTCAAAGCTCTTAGTTAACTGCTGATTTTATTCTAAATAGGTTAAGACCTAAGCCTTCCATTAGCATTGAACAGGAAAGCATGAGAAGTGCTAGATATCTGTAAACAAAAGATTAAAATGAATGGATGCCTTACATGGTAGAAAAAAATGATGCAATTATCATAATCCTATGATACATTATACAAAGGATTATACAAAGATGAGGCATTCAAAATCACCTCCTGTCCACTTGCTGAAGAAAAGCAAATGAAAACTGTGGTCTGTCCTTAAATTAATATTTCTAACAAAATCTAGGTTTCAATTTTAAGCCCTTTGGTGTGACAGTCATGATAAGTTCTCCCGTTCTAAGGAAGAGTGGTTAATTTACTGATTGTATATTCACCGTGAGTAGATAATTGTTTCAATACTATATACAAGTTTCTTCAGGATATAAGCAAGTTTAACAAACATTACTTTCAAACTGATGCATTCATAATACTGTTACACACAAAATTAAATACATATATATGTATATATAGATATAACTAAAGAAACCAGGAAAGCCTAATATAAAAATTACTCATGGAACAAAGCAAATAGAATACTATTTGCATCATGGAAGTGTGTCATGGTTAAACCCCAGCCAGCAACTAAGAACCATGTTTGTTTTCAGAGTAGATTCTCTGCATTGCATGAGTTTCTGCAGTTTCCTTAAGAGAAGTTTTTTGTTATTGACACAGCCTAGGTTCCAGGAAAAATGTTCCTGCTAGATGTACTTTGTTATGGATTGTTACTGCAATTACTAACAGACTGCAGGACTAATGTCGACTTCACTGTAGGAGAAAGGAAACACCAGCAGGAATGCACTGGATCATAGTAATTATAGCTCTAGGTCCTCTCTGGGTGGCACAATTACACCTGAGGAAAAATTTCAATTACAATTACTACAAACTTGGAAGAGGCAAGGATTGCACATGTATACATTCTGAACATTCCTTTTTATACTGTTGGAATTGTTGGCACTGTTTTTTTCAATACAACTACAGAAGTTGTGAAAATCATTAGCAAAGATGTTGTTATCATACTAAACTCATCTTGCCTTCATTTCACTTGTAGTTGTGTTCAAAATATCTAGTAGATTTGTTCACAAAGAAAAAAAAATATAGCATTACAATGTGGTTCATGTAGCCACTCCTAGTTAAGCTGAGAACACATTCAGTAGCTTTGTTCTGGCCCAGCTATGTTTATTCAACTGGAGTGATCTAATTTAAAGTTACTATGAATGGCAATGATTCTTTTCAGTTTTGAGAAGCAGAAAGAAAGTGAAAAGGGCCATAATTAATTTTATTATTAAGTCAAGTAACAATCAATATCAGTAATGCATGATCACTAGATCTCTGGAGAAAGCTGAAAAAAAAAAATCACTTCTAGTTCATGCTCTTGAGAATCCTGCTTAATTGTATTTAACACCCATTCAACTATAAAATCCCTCACAGTCTTAGTCAATGCAAGATTTCTCTTTTCCTTTATCTATAGCTGATAACATCAGTAAAATTAACCAGATCAAGAAATACTGCCTCTTCCTTTTAACTTTGCCAGAGCAATTATTGTCTACCTACATGAAACAGAACTAGTTTCGTATATTTTACAATTAAACAAGAAGAAGCTGGCATCTAGAAAAATATATGCTTTCAAATAGTTGTTTGCTTTTTTTTTATTTACTCTACATTTTAAAACTTCAAACAAAACGTTTTCTTTTCACTATAAAAAAGGAAGAACTTTTCAGAATTTTAAAAAGGATCGTTATATTGTCAGAAAATATTACCAGAAGATTCAACCTGATTTTTAATTTTAGGGCGTAGATTAGCTACAAAATGGAAACAGATGGTAAGGAAGAGAAAAAGGTTAAGGAGATTTATTATAATTCTTTCTCATTCATTTTCAAATGCAAAATATGCCTGCTTCTGAATTTTAAAGGAAACAAAAAAATAAAAAGGAAAAAAAAAATCTGCTTTGGTTTGGATACATTACTTAAGAACAGACCTTCCTGAACAAACTTATTATGTAACATACTTCCAACACACTGCACTTTCAGCCAAGTTCAACTGCAATAACTTAATCTTCAAGTCATATTCTCCCTGTAGAACACATGTAATTTATTTTGGTTTATCCTTCCCAAACAAATCCAAAATTCCATTAAGTAATAAACAAAATAAACTTATTAACTAAGGAGAAACTACCACTACTTTATCCATGCTTCTTTGATTAAGGACTGACAGAATGGGCCCAATATTACTGTATCTTACTTGGATATAACACTACAATTCATCCATCTAAGTTTAAATTGTTTTATATTATGAATGAATAATTTTGCCATTCTATTAATCAAGTTATTACACATACATCTTTGATGGCAGAGTGGCTTTAAATTTGAGAATGAAGCAGGAAAATGTTCATGCAAAATAACAGTATTCTTTTCTGTAAATGAAGCAGTCATAACACATCAGGTAATTCAGCAAAAATATTTCCACCTGACCACAAGCTATCTTTTCTCGCTGTTCTTTAAAACAAAACCAAAAACAAGTGGTTAAACTATTGTACTGATCTTTTTTAACCTGAAAAATTGATGTCTGAATTTTAATCAACTGAAAAAAAAAAAACAAAAAAAACAACCAACCAAAAAAAAAGCAAAGAATTGAATATTCCAATGGCTTTTCTTGGATTAACCAGGTGCAAATGCAAGTAGTATTATTGTAAACATCAAACAACTAAGCCACATTTTGACTTTATGAAATATTCTCAATCAAAGGAAAGGATGCCAGTAACAATTTAACTAAACACATTTGCTTTTTTATCACCATTTAGTATAATGTAAGACTGCATGAGATGTAGCAAATTCATATCTGGGATGCCCCTAGCAATATTTTAAATTTACAGGCACTAACTTTTACTGAATCTACATATTCAAAGATAATACAGGGATAAATATATGCTTAATTTACACAAGACTACTAGTTATCATATAAAATATATACTGTCACATTAACTTTTATGATTAGTTATATGCACCAATTATTTTATGTGCATTTTATGCCTTTTTAAATCTTAATGTCAAATTTACATACAATAAATAAAAATAGAATAATTTTTATTTCTGTGTTTTTTAATAATGGCAGCACAGCAAACAGGTAGACACACTTTTAAAGATAACCATTCACAAAGTTTTTCTGATTTTTGAACTTTATGTAAAATATGTCTGGGAAAAAAAAAAAGCCTTTATCTAAATTGAAAGTTACCTGTACCTTATTAAGAATAAAAATTTTGGCTTTTGCGCTTTTTTTTTTTTTTTTTTTTTCTGCATTGGTGTCTTCAACTCACAAATGCATTAACAAAAATGATTATGATTCTTGAAATTTATTTTTCACAGGAGTGAAAGCCTACCTGTTTACCACTCTGTCTGCCATGATTTATAAATTATTTTAATCAACAGTTTTCAGTCTCAACACATGCCATTTAACCTAATTGAACTGCTAGACATAAATTGGCAAAACAGGAATTATTAACAGGGAAGTATGGAAAAACTTACCTAATTGTCACTTACTACAATAATATTCAGGTGCATATTCTGAACCAACTTAGATGACAGTTGCAGCTTTTGTTTCATAATGGTCATGATGCCAGTAACATTCATAAAGGCCCAAATACAAGGCCATATTTTTCACCATTGCTTCAAATACTAACTCAATAAACTCGGGAGAATATTTTACCCTAAATGTGTTCACCTCATTGAATTATCATTTTCTTCTACTTAGCTGCATTCCATGTTATCTTTGCTGTTTTATATGTTTTATATGTTCAAATGGACTTTAGCTAACGTCTACAGAAGTTGATGGAAATATTTTCCATGATCTTCAGTGGACAGTGTAGTAAACCTAAAGTCTGTGGCAATATTTTCCAAATCTATGACTTAAACTGTGGATTTATCTGATGCACAAAGAATTTACACAACAGACGGTGTAAACAGGTTAATGAAATGCATAGAACATTAAATAAAGTGACATTACATAGCACTGTGTATGAGGTAGATTTATTATTTCACTAAAATTGTCAAAATCAGTAAGAATGTTATTTTTAATGGATCACAGTAAATATTAACATGAGAAATTCATGGTGCCTGCTGTTTTCCACATTGACTAGTGATTTTTTTTCCTCAAATCTACTGCTCTCTGGACTAGGAGAAACAGCTAATGAAAGTTTCTATGAAAACATATTCTATTTCTAACTAGTATTAGTACTAACACTTCATATGAAGCTGCAAAAAAATTGAAAGTAGAAAACTACAACAAAATTTAAAATTGCCCACACTCTACAGGGAAATTTTCTTTACAGCCTCCATCAGTTGCTTTAGACATGAAGCATTACTTCAGATGCACTTGCATTTCTAATCATTATAGCTTTAGTACAAAGCACTCATTTTTTATTTCAGTCTGAGAAAAGTTCCACAGGTTAATTATCAATTTATAAAAAATGATTTTTTTTTGTTTTAAATTTATCTTCTCCACATAATTCTCTCTTCCCTATAATTTAATCATTTCTCCTCATATGGTCCTATACTGTAATCTGAGCAGTTTTACTGTTTTAAAAAAAAAAAAATTGATATTTTAAAATTTGCCTTGTTTTAGCTCAGGCAAGAAATATTTAGATTTTTACTATCAATAAAATTACAAACATTTTAACTATAGTAATTACCTTTCTGTCAAGTGGCAACAAAAAAGAAAATCATTACTGTGTAATATGAAAATTTTTAGCTTTAAAAAATGCCATGCCTATGAATAACTAATAAACAACTTGTCACCCTGAAAACATGATACATTGCTCCAATTTCTAAAAAATATCTTTTATTTCCCAATTTCTAAATTGCTTTAATATAAAAAATTTTTAAAACACATTGTTTACATCTACCCAGAGAAGTATGTATTATCTCCATTTTATTTAAATGAACCCTAAAATGATAAGAAAAACAATACAATTTTCCTAAGTATAATATATATATAAATATATAAAATAACTTTCTGCCCTCCTCCTATATTCATTGATCTGCTCCTACAGGTAGATTCTCAAATCTACTGAAGAGTAATTTTAGCATGGATTCTCTTATATACCCTCCAAAACACACCTTCAAGAAGGTTTTAATAAATACCAGAAACTGAAATCTTGATCTGGAACTCAGAAGTTATCATTAAAGAAAATCAGAAAAACTAAGTCTGCAGATATAAGTATATTCAAATAATATTGCATGCAGTATCAAAATGTTGGCAATATCTAGTTCAACAGTTTGAAATAACACATGGATATTTACCTTATGCTTTAACATTTTATAAAAAAAACCCAAAACAAACAAAAAATCTGAGAAACAAAAACAGGAGACTGTCATGCTTCAAGAACAAAATCGTATATTTTACACAAGAAATAACAAAAATATGTAAACTTTACTGATCAACAAGATTCACCTAATTTTCTTTGGAGAATGTTAGTGCTTATATTTCTGATGGTCTGTAACTTAAAAACCCCTGTACTATTGCTGTCATGTACTTCACAAGGTTTTGTAGTGTTCCTAAACTGAAACAAATTTTGGAAAAGTGGGCTGAGTTCTCAGAAACTAGTTTACCAAAATACTTATCAAGCTGACACATCTTCAAAGATTACATTTAGTCAGTCTTCCTACCTCAATATCCTATGTAGAAGATAGGAGCTGCACAGACATTGGGTTCATTTGCCATTTAATTATTTTTTAAATAAAGATACATACCAACAACCGTATCTATAAGATTACTTTTAAGTGTCAAACATTATGATATCATAGCCTATATTTGTCTATATCTCCTTACGTGTTATTAGCAAAAGTGATCAGCAAGTGTTTGATGTAGTTTAATACAATTTTGTGCAACACTTTACTGGCCTGTGCAAAGTTGCTTATACTGGTTATTGCTGTTTAGAGCTGAGTGATTGGCATGTTTGCAATAATAAGGGACTCATATGCACTATTGATTTGAAGATCTTACTATCTTGGTCCAAACAAACTTTTTTTACAATGGTTATTCTGTATCTATAGATATATATAACAGTGATACTCCATTCTATAATAGCAGCATAAAGTAATAAGTTGATCAGTATTTCTCTTTAAAAGTGTGAACCAAAGTATAAGAAGGGTACATGAGAAATTCAAATGCTCACTCTCTTAGAAGTGAAGCACTTATTTGACTTCTTCAATACATTCAAGACTATCACAAGTTTGATGGAAGTAGTAGGGTACTGCAGAGGACCTCTTAAAGACACATAATGAAGTCTGAAATAATATTTTGTAATACAAAAATATAGGAACTTAAAAAAAAAATTGAGGTGAGCTCATTCTAAGATGGTATAACAATTTTGGCATTTCTACTCAATATTGCAACAGCTTTCTTGACAGCAAATTAGTTTCACTTTGAGCATCACACCAAAGGAGTTATCTAGTTTAGAGTGCATAATACTTCATTGTTGCCCTGCACCATGCATTAAATGTCACCCATGAGAATGACAAGAATAAAAAGTTATTACACTACCTAATGGAATATCATTGGATGTGACTTTTACATACAGAATAAACCATTACAATATCTCCACCAACAACATAATGCTTCTTTAGATATTCAAAATTTTTAAAATAGAACATTATTTAAATAAAATCAGTAAATTACAAAATTTAATTGTGGTAATATCAGGTCATGTGGAGTATTTTGGTGTATCTATTTATGGTGAGGATTTTTTGCACTTATATGGCACTCTGATACTTTAAATAAAAAAAAAAAAAAATCATCAAAATTAAGACCTGGAGGATTGTTGTTCTGTGGTTTGTTTGGTTTTTCGGGTTTTTTTTGTTGGTTTTTTTTTTTTTTCAAAATAAGAATAAAACCCTTTTCTTTTTTACTATCTGCACATTAAGGACATCACCAAAATCCACAGAGATGTCAAGTGGAATTCTTCACCAAGTAAATTTTTTCCTGAGTAAATACAAGGCTATGTGAGAACCTCTGTGCAAATTAACATTTTTTAAACTTATCTTATTTTGGAAATAAAATACTATTCTCTACTAAAAATTACTATTCTCATCAATTTACACAGGGCAATCATACATAAAATTTAAGACAGCTTGGCAAAGCTTGATAAACTGAGATTTTGATCTGATGTAAAATGAGTAAATAAATAGATACACTAACTTAAAAGAAAATCTATAATTGGATTTATAAGGCAGATAAGGTTGCCTCTTGCTGGTTAGTGACTCCTAATGGCTAACAAAAGAATATAACAGCCTTCAGATTTGGAACTTTAATACGAGTGTATCAAAATTCAAACATAAACTAAGCTGGTTGTTTTTTAAGTAGCCATAAATTAATTGTTTAGGATTTTTTGTATTACTGAAAAGAAGTTATTCTGTACTTGATTAAAGTCTTGTTAAAAATTTACTATAAGTAGGAACCCAAATAATTCTATGAGCTTCTGTGGTTATGTCTATATCACTGAGCAAAAAGAAGGACTCAGATTTCATCAATGACTTGCAATTATCTATACATTTTACTCTTTAGCACATACCTGTTCATAGTTTTGGCCTGTGCTACACTTAGATAATACCCAGGTGTGGTCCAGAGAGACACAAAGTGCTAGTAAGCACTGTGGGTGGGATAACTGGGATGATGGAGCATTTGATCATATGAAACATAGGCCACACCATGTCACTTGTCCTCTGGGCCAGAAAGCACGCTCTGGACCCTAGCCCTTGAAAAATATATATATATAGTCTTTTGTATCCACTGTGCTACTATTAAAATCAGTGAGAGCTTTCACACCAACTTCTGCTGGAATGCAATAGAATAATCATTTATTGTCTTATTCAAGTTGACATTTGGTTACAAAATGTTTCATCCTTTGTGATTATTCCATTACCATTCTCAATAGTACCACTAATGGTACAAATATTTCAGTTACTGTTAGTGGAACATACAGACTTTATTCAGGAAAGACTGTGATTAAAGAAATTAAAATGCATGACTCATTTTAAGTTTGCAAGGAATTTCAACTGAACTACAAGTGTCTACCTGAGTACCCCAGGTCTGTGTACACAGGGCAATTCAGCACAGGGCCTCAGCTGAATTGCAGTTCCACATCATAATGGTGGATAAATACTTGAAGCTTTTTTTTTTTTTTTCCCACCTTCGTAATCTAGAAACCGTTCTTTCACCTTCAAACAAAAAACTGAAACCTGGATATGAATTATCTTTAAAAGAATCAGCTGGATAATAATGAGATACTAGTGCTTTGTTGGTTGAGAGCATTGACAGTCAGGAACTCCCATCCTCACATGTTTGCCAACCATGGGCCTCCCTCATAGCGCTATCAATGAGCTGTAATTCACTCTTCCACCCTTCCGATTTGACAGAACCTTGTTAGGGTGCTGAGTATATTAGGTCTCACCTCAGCGTAGGATTTCTTTCAGACTACGTTTCCAAGAAATTGTGAACCTAGAAGTAGTATTTCGACAATGTAGTGACTAGATCCAAACTGCTTGTGAACTTATACAGTAACTCATTCTTTTCCTGCAGAAATAGCTACGGATACTCTTTCTTCTCTCTCTTTTTTTTTTTTTTTTTTTCTGAGGAAGGAGATTTACACTAACTTTTTCATTACTGAGGACCACCAACTTGACTTCATTTGGTATTATCCCTGTAATTTGATTTTAAATGTACTGCTTTTCCATTTGAATCATAGAATGGTTTGGGTTGGAAAGGACCTTAAAGATCATCTAGTTCCAACTCCCCTGCCATGGCAGGGACACCTAGATCAAGTTGCTCAAAGCCTCATCTAACCTGGCCTTGAACAGTTTCAGGTAGGGAGCATTCACAACTTCTCTGGGCAACCTGTTGCAGTGTCTCACCACCCTCACACAAAATAATTTATTTCTAATATCTAATCTAAATCTACCCTCTTCCAGTTTAAAGACATTACCCCTCATCCTATCACTACCTGCCCTTCTAAAAAGCTCATCCCCAGCCTTCCTTGTAGGCCCCTTCAGGTACTCAAAGGTCACTATAAACTCTCCCTGGACCCTGGTATTCTCCAGGCTGAACAGTCCCAACTCTCTCAGCCTATCTTCACAGGAGAGGTACTCCAGCCCTCTCATTGTCCTCATGGCACTCCTCTGGACTCGCTCCAGTAGGTCCATGTCCTTCTTATGTACAGGCTTCAGAACTGGACACAGTACTCCAAGTGGGGACTCATGAGAGTGGAGTAGAGGGGGCAAATCACCTCTCTTAATCTGCAGGCCATGTTTCTCTTGATGCAGCTCAGGATACAGTTGGCTTTCTGGGCTGCAAGTGCACATTGCCGGCTCATGTTGAGCTTCTCATCCACCAGCACACCCAAGTCTTTCTCCTCAGAGCTTTTCTCAATCCACTCATCACCCAGCCTGTATTTGTGCTTGGGCTTGCCCCAGCCCAGGTGCTGGACCTTGCACTTGTTGCATTTCACGATGTTTACACAGGCGCATATCTTATGCCTGTCAAGGTCTCTCTGGATGACATCCCTTCCCTCAAGCATGTTGACTGAACCACACAGCTTGGTGTTGTCGGCAAACTTGCTGAGGGTGCACTCAATCCCACTCCCTATGTTGCTGGCAAAGATGTTAAACTGCACTGGTCTCAATACTGACCCCTGAGGGACACCACTCATCACTAGTATTCACTTGGACATCAAGCCATTTATAACAACTCTTTGAGTGTGACTATCCAGTCAATTCCTTATCCATCAAGTGGTCCAGCCATCCAGTCCATGCCTCTCCAATTTACAGACAAGGATCCCATGCAGGACAATGTCAAGTGCCTTGCACAATTCCAAGTAGATGACATCAGTTACTCTTCCCTTATGCACCAATGCTGCAACCCCGTCATAGAAGGCCACCAGATTGGCCAGGCACGATGTGCCCTTGGTGAAGCCATGTTGGCTGTGACCAGTTGCTTCCTCATTTCCCATGTGCCTTAGCATAGTTTTCAGGAGTATCTTCTCCATGATCTTTCCAGGCACAGAGGTGAGACTTGGCACTAATCCATTATCTTCTCTCTGACCAGATTGCCAAAACAATTGTTTGTGACATACAACAACAGAGAGATTCAGTTGACTAATGTCTTGGAATTTTCAGATTTCACAACATATTCAAGATATCTTTAGGGCTCTGGTATATGTAATACAGGACATATGACCAATTTGTATGTTCCTGTAAAGGTAGTTAGTGATGCTCCTGTCCCATGTATCTACACCATTTTCCTTCAAGTTTCAATACTTACAAACAAATCCCTATTCATACAAATAAACCTGAAAAGTAGCTGTTAAGATTTTCTTTTTTATTTGTTCCTCTTATCCACGGTTCTTCCCCAAGAGAAAGAGAAACGTGGAAGTTATTTTAATGTCATTACCATAGGCTAACCTGTGCAGTTATTCCACTAGTGACATTTCAATCTCATTAAGACTTCATGTGAGAAAAACCTGAAGGCCAAAATCAATACCTGTCTTTCAAAATCCTCCTCAAAATTCACTTGCTTTATAACGTAAAAAGTGAACTGAAATGTGGTCCTGCCCAGGTAGCTGATGAACTATGACTGTTGAACCTAACTACGTAAGAAACATACTGATTTTTCACTTCATTTTCTTCACAAGTCATATAAATTTTCATCTTATTTATCTATTCCTTCTGAACTGTGAGCCCTTTAAAGCAAGCATTTGGTACTTGTTATGTAACAACAAGACATGACCCTGCTTGCTGATTGTTCTCTGAAAGCTATTCTGTGTTACAAGAAAGCTTAATTAAGCTTTCCATACTACCCAGAAATCTCCACTGCCTTCACCTGTGGAGTCCATTTACATTTGTGCACAGAGCTGCAACAGCATCATCTTCCTTGGTTTTGACATTGGCTTTTGCACAGTCACAAATTACTACACAGTGCAAAAGTCAGGATGATGAGGAAGATGTTATGAACATTAACGATTCCCATCAACATTTGAGCTGGAGGCAGAACTGGGCTTCTAGGAGCAGCAGATTAGAAAGATATGAGAAGCCTCTGGTATCCATCTACTTAGTAACTTTATCTAATTACAGTTACATTTGAAGCAAGGTGAAAATTCCTTTTATTCCAGTAAACGAAGGGCACACTGACCAGGATTTTGACATGATTAACTACTCACACTCCTCTTACATGCCCATTTGGAAGAAAGGGAGACAAAGAGAGTGAAAGTAAGAGAGAAGTGTGTGGAGGATAAATAGGACTAATTATAAGCCTTTTTCAGATATTTTTGCAACTTGACATTAACTTTGTCATGATTTGTGAGCACAGTGAAGAAGTGCAATGTACAAAATTCTGCTGCTGCCATTTTTCTTCTGGACAAGGCTCATTGGTTACATTATGTCAGCCACAAAACCAGAGAATTTTCTAGGCAGTAGAATTCTTTCATAAGGACTTTTCTGAACCTGCATCACACTATAAACCTTTCTAATTTTCACTCCAAAATATCTACCAAGAAAATTGTTCCAGAAAATGAACTAATTGCTGTAGCACCTGTTAGCTGAAAACTGTCTTAGATCACTGGTGATGGTGCTCTGGTACAGAAACATTGTACCTTTACTTCTACAAACTAAACAAGTTAATAGCAAATAGTCATTCTATTCTGTGTAAAGCTAAAGCTATTTCTCATGGAAAAGGACGAGAACTTTAAAGATCTGGGAGAATGGCAAGAAGATGTATAACCTTCTGGTCTCTACCATCTCACTATTTTCCACATTAAAAGTTTCCCATGCAGAATTCCTTCTCCACACAGTTGAGGAAAAAAACTAAAATGGAAAGAGGCAGTAAGCTCCGAGTGGTTTGCTATCTGTAGTCTGGTGAAATTATATAAATGATTCCATCAAGCTGAAGTAACATTGCTTCATGGTTCTCACAACTAGAAGCTATCTGCTGTAAAGTCTTTAGACAAGTCTTAATGGGCAAGTGTAGGTGCCACATGTCTAATGGCCACATAAAACAAAACAAAACAGTATAATGAGAGCAAAGGTCCAGAACAGGCCTATTTAATAAAAAATACTTATATTTAAACTCCTCTCTGACAAGCCATAGAAAAATTAATGATGAATATTTTGATATTTTAAAGGTTTAGTATTTTCTAATAAAGTAAATTATAGTCCTCTCCTGATGTGGGATTTTCAACTGATTCTGAAATTTTTCAATGTTGTATATATATTTCTCAGCAAGAATGATATCTTTGTTGCTAAAGACAGAATTCTGATTATATTATAATAAAAACAAAAGGCTGCTCACCTTTGCTCTTAAGTCAGAAAATGCATGATTAGGTTTACACTTAAGAAATTTCACCAAAGTTAAAAATAACACAGGTTGATTTCCATAGGTAGAACAAAAATTCTTAGAGGACACACTACTGATTTAGTTTCAGTATCAAAAACCATTATCATACTTTTTTCAGACTGATTTTTGGTCACACCCTGTTGGTCCTTAAATAACTCCTACTCTCTACTGAGTTAGAGACTGGAGGCTTGTATATACCAGGTAAACTTCTGGCTAACAGCTAAATAAGGCAGACAAGTAGGAGATAAGTAATTCTTATATTTCTGAATACAGGATCTTGTAGGAAACAATCTTACTTTTCTCCAGATATTGAAAAATACTTAAAGTCAAGAAATATTCCCTATTTATTTATTTTAAAGGTATGCTTCAGTTTTGAAGTATAATGTTTAACCACAACTCAAGTCTAATATATTCTTCCTCCAAAAAAGAAGTGTTCTGTCTTTCAAAGAAGTAAGATTCTATTAAGTTTATTTTCGTTTTAAGTTTTCTTTTTTCTGTTTTATTTTTCTTCCAATATATGTCTATTTACATATTTGCAAAATAAAATGGATAATGATGATTGAGAGTCAGAGGAATTTAGAAAATTCAGTTTCAGCTAAATTTGCAGAAACTAAATTGTTTCCAGCTCTGAAGTCAGAAACTGATACTTACTCCAATAAATAAATAAATAAATAAATAAATAAATAAATAAATAAATAAATAAATAAAATTATACCACTCCAAATAGTTGGACATTTGAACATTCAGTTACAAATATCTACAGATAGCCTAAGATTTTACCTTTATTATTACACAACAATACAAGGTTTATTCTACAGAATAAAAGAGTAAAATCCTTTCATTATCCAGTTTTTCCTATCCTTCAAGTTATCCTGACACCAAAGACTTAAAATGAGAACTTTGAAATACTATCCTACAGAAACTGTTCTTCCTCTAAATAGCTGTAGCTAGGATTTTCTATAAGGTTAATAAACACCATATCATATTGGCTTTGATTCCAATGGTTTATGTCTCCCTGTTAATTTAGATGATATGAAGAAATTCATTGCATATGAGTCCACATATTTAGCAAACAAATAATGCTAATTTTCATACATTTGGCTCATTTTGCATAAAAATTGCCTTTCAATCCTTACAGCCAATTTTTGTTGAACACTATTATACGTTTCTGGGCCCTCCAGAAGTAGAATAAATACAAATCATGACTGCTATTATTCCATTTTCCATCTTATCACTATAACCCCTACATTTTTCTTAAGGAAAGCTTTCACTTATTAAGCCAAGGTGTTCCAAACAAGATGAATGTGTGAAATTCCTTCAATAAATAAGATGTCTCCTACATCAGATTTTTGTTTTGATTTTTGGGAAAGAAAAAAACAAAAACCAAAACACAACAGCTCAGTTGCTGGTTGAATTTGTCTTATGATAAATCAGGCAATCTGTAAATTCAGTCACTGATAGTAATGAAAAAGGAGTCACACAGTTAATTTGCACACTTTAAAATTATCACTTGGATCCAATTATTAACAAAATCTTTTTACAGTACTGTTGTACCTTCTTGGATTTTTATTGATTCTATTCCCATTCCACTAGATTCTTCTGGTTTGCTCTTTAGGTTGGAGAACTATGTGGTTTTGCACATCTAATGAGAAAATGCTACTGTGCCTTATGGTAGCAGTTACAATTTCCTTCTCCCCACTAATACTATGCATGCCAAAAACATGCAGAAACCCCAAATACAATACAAATACATGACAAAACCAAAAACAAACAACAAACAAACAAACAAAAAAAAAAGTAAATAAGGCTCCTTTCCTCTCCCTCCAAAAACATAAGAGACACTGGTCTTTCTCAAAAGCATAATTTTAGTTGAAAACACTCAGATTCATCTGCAGAGGTACTCTGAACTCTTTAAGTATGTTTAATATTATTGCATGCTACGATTTGTTAAATAAATATAGAAAGAGCCTAGTCTAGACTTGCATCTTCTTTTCTTTTCTTGTCACATATTGGGGAAAAAAAATGTTTTGACAAAACAGAATGAAATGATCCAATATCAAAACATAATGTTCAGCACTTTTTCTGGAGACTTAACTTTTTTTCAAGCCAACTACTTTGTACAAGCAATCCAATATTCTTCTCATGTACTATGTGTGCTGGTAATTAGCAAGGGCTGTTAAAAATAAGGATGAACCACTGCATATGTTACCACAGTGTGAAGGTTTTTTGAAACTAAATAAAATTGTTCCTCAGACTGCTTTTTTACCTTTGCCAGCAAGGACTATGGGATTATTTGCTAATGGAATGGTATCACAGTACTTTTAGAGACTACTAAATCACTGTCCACAGTAGGTATGAAACACAATTTTATGTGAAGTTATACAAGTCTTGAGAAAACATTCGTCAGATGTTGACTCACCTATAGAAGCTGTTTACCCGTCTTTGAAGATATGAAATGAGGTAGATGAGATCTACCTTGCCTGTAGTTAAATCCAATCAGATAAAGACAAATGCAAATTTTTTATGAGAAATGTCACTGTTTTGACTTGACTGCTGAGATACTTTAAAAAGTAATTTCCAAACTATGTGTGTTTATAATATTTTTAACTTGGTCATATAGTGTGCAAAAAATCACAGAAAACTGGACATATAAACTCAAATATGAATATATGAACTAGGATTACATGTATGTGAAAAGAAATGGCAATACAAGCGGCATAATACCTTCCAGTGTCTCCTACCTTGTTCTAGAGATGAGAGGAATGCAAATGCAATTATTAAACTGTGGCAGGCAGTTTGAAATAACGATTTAGATAAAGAGTTAATGGCATTCAAGCAGATGTCTAGCAATGAACTGTGTGAAAGAGAATGAATCAAAGAGAAACACAGAATCACAGGATGTTAGGGATTGGAAGGGACCTCAAAAGATCATCTAGTCCAATCGAACAATCCTAGTGAGTCAAAACTCAAACCCGAGGAGGGTCAGAGGGTAACCTCATTATTTCAGAAGTCATTCACCAATGAAAACTTAGGAGATTTTACTAGTAAAGATGGTTTATCCAGCTGAATCTTCCCTAATAGCTTTAGTGAACAGCCTTTGAATCCTAAGATACAAGGTATTGTTAAGATTCAAAAAAATGTATAAGATCCTTACATATTTGGGCAGTGAAATATTCAGTGTAAAATGTAAATGAGCAACTGAAAACAAGAGAAATCATGATATGAAAAATAGTTCAACATGAGTTTTGATATAACTTTCCATGAATACCCCTCAGATTCCATAAAAGGTTGTGTTACAATGCTCCTTAAAAATTGAGAGGAAAAATATGTTTACAAATATGTAACACCTATATGTAACAAGGCTTATAAAGTAAAGTCAGAATAAGTATAGACAGAATGAGAGCTCTCCACCTAATTGGAGATAATGGTCTATCTACAGCTATCTAATATTTAGTTCCTGTCTTTGGACACAGGTGTTTAAATAAATGAGAATGGAGAGATCAAATTGCTAACAGTAAGAGACATCAAATTCCTCAAGGATGAACGCTGTTATGATTCAGTTCAGACATTCAAAATATCTAGGTTCTTGGATAATTAGTGATGAATTGAAGAACCTTGTGATGGCTTTCAGAATAACAAGAAAAAAAAATAACAGAAAGGATGGAAAGAGTTTTTAGGCCATCTTCTATTTTACATAGCATAAGTATACTACTATACTATATTAAAAAGAAAAAAAATATTTCTGATTATGTTACTCTACAAAGTAACAAGAATTAATATAAAACATGCTGATGAAGCAAGAGCTACAAACAGATGAATATTACAAGGTGTTTTCTGTATGGCAGAAGTCACCAGACCTACTGCTTTGTTTCCTAAGAAAGTCCCACACACATCCTAACTCTGCAGAAGGCAAAGTTTGACTAGACGTCTACATTAAAAAAAATAAAAAAAAAATAAAAGAATCAGTTTCTTGAAGAATCCAGAATTGACTAGGTTTGGTGGAGTGAGAATATTTTTCTTCTTCAAAGTGCATGTGGACTTGTAGCCAATGAGGGGGTATTATATCTTCTAATAGACTGTTAAAGTGAGTTATGAGTTCTTCATCCATTCTCAGTTAAAACTTGTCAGTTGTTTTGCTGGCAATAGTTTCTTCTTATGTTTAGTGCATGGTAAGTAGTACCAGGAATGTCAGACTGATCTACCACCAATATAGCAAGGCTTTAGAGTTCTGTTTTTCCCTCCTAAAATCTAAGGAGATTACTTATTTTAAAATAGTAAAAGATAAGAATTTTTCTCTTACTGTAATCTCTGATAGTATTCTAATAGAGGCCATTATGTAGATGCTGTGCTTGTGTATAGTCTTAGAGACTTCTTGTTACTCTTGTCTCTCCTTGAACAGTTGAAGGAGGTTGAGAGCATTCAGAAGTGATTCAAGAGAATCTTGGTGGGTTAGGATGAGGAGTTTGTATTAAGTTGCTTATTTATATATTACAAATTCTATAAACTGACACTGAACCCGTATAAATCTCTTGTGGAAGAGGTCAAAGAGATCAAAGTCTGTCAAGATACAAAATGAGAGAAGGCTGCTTAACTCATAGCTATACATGTCTTTCTTTTAGCCATACATCCTCATCCACAATATTTGGACTTTATAACACTGATTGTAATGTGTCATAATTTCTCAAAATACTTCCACAACTTAGATATTGTCCATAAGAAAGCACTAAAATTCCAGTATGTTTTGCATTTTTTTATATAGAAAAAAGATGGAACATAATATCTGTATACTGACCACAGAAAATTAAACTTCATTACTAGAAGAGATTATGCAGGTTTATAATTGTATTAATGGCATACAGCACAGTAAACTCCCATTCTATTTAATCAATTTAAAGCTGTCATCTACATTTTGCAAAAAGTGATACTCAGAAATATCTGAGCATATTAGACATATCGTGTGTAAGTCTTGTTTACATTTCCAGTGACTGCTGTCCAGACAAGATGACTGTACAATTTAATTGCCTTAATATGTAGCAGGATAGACTAAGTGAAAAACATGTGCTTAATAAGTTACTCATGAGTGCAAAAAAATACTATATAACTAAGGTATCTTCTTCATCTTAACCTCAGTTATTAAAAATCTGTTTAAATGATAGAAATCTAAAATTGAAATTTTCCAGGTCTGATATGAAGGAGAAACAGTCAGTTCAGAAAATAAGCTTTTTAGAATATTCTCACATAACACTAAGATTTCTTGGTATAGCTACACAAACGTATCAGTTAAGAAGCTAGAAAAGCCATTGAAGAGAGAAAAATTCTTGTCATGCAATCTGCCTAGTTCACTCAATAAAAAATCCCAGTGTTCCAGAGGCTGACACAGTTGTTCTCTGCTCACAATAAAGATGATCTCTAGTGTTAAGAAGGATTTGCTTTTCAACATTGAAAAATTATATGAAATGCAGCAGACTATAATGAATCTTTTAGAATCAATCAACTAAGGGTCATAAGCTGCAACTTGGTTTAACAGAAATAAAAATCTCTGAAATAATTCTTACCAAACAATTTTGGGAAGTGTATGATTTTTTGCATGTTTTTATCCTGTCTATTTACACAGTATTTTATAGCCTAGTAACAATATCCCCAGTTGTATTACAACTGTGGCAAAACTATCTTAAAAATGCAAGATAGTAGGAGAAGCAGATTTCAGGCTTACCATCTGGATTGCCCTATTGGATGATGAATCCTTTCCTGAAACCACCTCATAACATATGCTGTAGTTCTCTAGGGAGGTCTTAGGATGTAAAAATCTTATAGGATGAGTGCTTGTTAAGAATAAAGGGCAAATATGCTAATTTCCTATTTAAATAAACATCAATGTAATTTAGCAACCTGAGTTACATAGTAACTAGAAAAGAGTTCCCTCTCATTCAGCCATTAATTCCTTTCAATCAAGATAGTTTTCAAGGAGTAGTTTGAAAATCATCCAAGCTCAAGGACAGAAATCAGCTGATCAAGAAATATGAAATAAAAATGAAGACTGATGAGATGTAAAAGGATATGCATGCACTCCAGAGAGAGATAATACTCAGGCATCTGTTCAAGTCTGAACCAGCAGGTTATTCCTAAACTTCTTCACAGAGAAAAGATTAAGATAAATCTGTGGAGATATTTTTAAAACCCTTGACTTCTTCTATCATGTTTTATTCCAGCTGGTAAAAGAAAAATATAATTTGGTGATGAGGCAATGTTCATTACATTGCAAGGAAAAGGAATAATCGTTGATACTAAATGATTTGACAGCTGAAACCAGTACAAGGTCTTGCCTTACAAGAAGTAGGATAGCGTAATTCTGCTGAAGGAAGGGAAAAGCAGGAAGTCCTCACATATAGAAGGTGGTACAAGTAAAGGTGAATCAAGCCGTTTAAAATGATAACCCATGATTCTATATTATCGATCAGGGCAGTGAGCACTTTTTAATGTATATTTACACAATATTCACTGGTAGTCCAGAAAACTTAGTCTAATAAGCATAAGAGCTTTTTAGCGGACCATTTTATTCAAGGTAGTTCTATCTGCTTCACAGCTGATCTGTAAAAGTGAAGCATCATGCTAAGGCAGGAGTATCTTTTCCAGTTGTGAAGACACATCACTTAAGAGTAAATTGCTTTATGACAGATAAACATGTTCACAGCAAATAGACCTCACTATTCAGAAAAATACTCCAGTGTGCAGTGAAAAACTTGAAATCCAGAAAATTTGGTTTAAAATGATAGGATAAAAATACTTAATGCTTTTAGTCTCTAATCTGTGTTTTCAGAAAAGATTCATGAAGACATGGATGTTTAAAATCAAGCTTAAGAGACTCAAAAAATATAATCATGAAGAAAGACAGTTGAAGATAATTTTGAAAGTCATTAATTGGAAGACCTATGTAAATCAAACATATTGAGCATTTTTAGAAATATGAAAATTATTTTCTTTATGTTGCCTACGAAGAATGAGAAGTATCCTTCAGTTACCAACATATCAGATTTCGCAGAGACAAAAAATAGGAAAAGCTGTTTCATATATATATAGATTAAATGAAAAGAAGGGGCAATATGTGTCTATGAAGTTGGCATACAGCTCTATAAGAAATCAACATGTTTCTTAGAAATGAAACAATGATTTGCACCAACAGACAGAAACAAAAAGAAATTCCACTAATTGAGATTTTTCATTATAGAGATCAGAAAATTTTGTGTACTTGACAGAACTCCAAAAAAAAGGAGTTGATGCACTTTACTCCAGTCTTAGTTTTCCTTCTAATCACATGCAAACTATGAATTTAACTGGGATTCTAAATCAAAGAAACAAGTAAAGAAAGAGGCAAAAAGGGAAGACATTGGAACTGGAATGCAACAAGACATCAGATGACACAAAGACACTGCTAGCTAGTGTCAGAAACAGACCTATTACTGTTGTCACAAGAGAAAAAAAAAATACTATATGACTTCCTCAGTTCACAGAAAAGTAATAGGCTTAGTGTCAAGCAGACTGGGTGTATTTATCAATTATCAGCCTGTATGACAAAGAAAGGAACTTTCAGACACTACCATAACTATTTAGATTCAACAATCACAACAGACAAGAATAAGAAGTTTTTATATATATGGAGAAATCACAAACTACTGTAATTCTCCACGAAGAATGACAATCAAAGAAAACACTGTGTACAACACATATATGTTCATCCTAACCACCATGCAAATTCTGTAACACTCACATAAACAGATGATGTATCATTTCTTGGGGGCACTACAAAAAGAAAATGACATAGATACACCCCCTAGCTAAGAAATAAATCTCTCTCCTAGCTTTTTGTCTTGTTGAGTATGCAAAGAATACAGGTCTTTATATCCAGTTCTCAAATTGGAAGGAAAATAAAACACTCTTTCAAATAAAGGAAAAGACTAATGAAGACATATTACATTTTTGCCCCATGTATGCCTAATATGATACTCTATGAAAGTCCTTTAAGCAATTTCCTCTCTCAGATTCTTGAACCTTTTACTAATTTCTTCATCTTTCCCTGAATAGGACCATACCACTAATTAATGGGTGAAATCCAAGTATCACAACAGAAATGTGCTTTCCATTTTCAACATACTAAGCTCTTACACTCCAACAGTGTTTGGAAGACATGATAAAACAATAAAATCACAAAACATTTGACACAAAAATGGGAGGTTCAAATCTAAAAATAAAAATTCTAAAATAAATACTCCGTTGAGCTGTAATTACAAAACATTGTAAAAGACATATGAAGTCCTGCTCCAAACATAAATACACCTTATTATGAAACACACAGTAATTATTATGAAACACTGGTAGTTAAACATTCATTATGTAAGGATAGTCATGACATAGAAAGCTCCTTAATAAGACACTCTAGGTGGAACCTATTAATTTAGTGGCATACAGTCCAACAGTTTCACCACACCAGGACTGAAAAATACAACATAATCTGTGCAACATCTAATTTATAATTTGTACGGAAAACACATAGTCAGCACTATGCTGCAAAGCCTTCTTCACTACCACACTTCAGTTAGCAGTATCTCTCTTCACGATAGATACATTTTGTGAATTATATTTGCAAAAGACTCTTTTACTTTTGAATAATGTCATGTTCTCTCTTTATTATTCAGCAGGAGATTATATTTTTAACTTAGATCTGTTTCCCTATATGAACTCCAGTGTTAGAAAATGCTATTACATACTATTAAGTCATTCCGTATTATGAATAAAATCTGTAGTTTGTCTTACATAATCCTAAATCTTTTATTTCTAAATAATTTATCAATACTTGATTGTACAATTTAAGAGGTATTGGAAATGTCTAAGGCTGATATAAACTTAGGCATAAAACTGGTGTTTTATACAATGCTAAAAAACCCGAACTCCTCTACTCAGTATAAAACATTTTCACATTGCTTTACAATGAAGATAATAAGGAATTTATGGTGGTGGTCACAAAAACAAACAAGTTAAAATAGTTCAGCAATACTGGTCTGCTATGTGGTGCTTCTGTTTAAAAATAAACATTTTTTTTCAGTTCTGCCAGTGAGATTGAGTGACTGAATACCTTAATAACAATTTAAAAAAAGACTTCAAGAAAATGAACCTTTCCTACAAAATATGATGACATATTTTCAAAGCATAAGTAAGAACTTAACTATACAACTCCTACTAACATTACCAGGAGCTGCCTGTCAAAAGCACTGTG
Organism: Caprimulgus europaeus; assembly: GCA_907165065.1. The sequence goes on from OU015524.1 coordinate 78,967,941, forward strand.
CATCATGTTGAAAATGTCCTTCAGTGATAACAGTAGGGTTAAAACCTTTGGATGTACAACATAAATATTTTACATTAGGTGCTTCACAAGATAACATTTGTGATTTATGCTCAGCTGTGCTTTCAGAAGTACCTGTATCACAGGAACACCTCAGCAATTAGTTTACTCTCTGGTTATGTAGTACACTAAAATCTATTGTTCTTTCAATAAAGTTTCAATGTAAGTCTGGCTCTTTAAAACAAATTTTTAAAGAAGGCATAGAAACAAAGTTATTTGTTACAGAATGTGTTCTAGTGTTATCTATATTACTTCAATCCCCCATGTACTTCATGCACAAGTGATCTTGCTATATTACTTTTAAACTTATTTCTAAATATATTAACTCTCCCCTTAGAAGAGGAATGATATAACTTTTCCAAAATGAAACAGATAATGATACCAAAGAAAGATGGAGAACCCTGATATGAACTACAGCACAACCGGAAAAATAAAATATGAAGATTTTACTGTGTACCACAGAGTGAAATCATAAAAATCTTGGAGCTGAAGTGAGATTGCATTATCAAGTCATGTGCTTCTGAAAATCATTGCTATACTGCTATAGACCAAAAAAAATCCACAACAAAGTTATTAAGGGCTTAAAAGCTAATATGGTTTCTAAATATTTGATTTAAAAATATTTTAAAAGGAATACTAGGAAGAATCTGTTACACAGGTTACATTTACACCCCTAGGAATCACTGATTTACTGTTCTTAATTTTTTTTCAGTCGCAGAAAATGTCAGTTACAATATGTACGACTATATTTCTGTGAGCATCTGGTGTCAGTCTTAATTACCTACAAGGTAAAAGTAAATATAATGGGATTTTTTGACAAATATGTTTTTCTGCTTCTCAATGTTGAAGAAAACAGATTAAAAAATGAGCCCTATATCAAGTAATTTGTTGTATTGAGTTCCTTAACTCTGAAGGCTTGACTAAACATGCTTCCAAATATATTCCAATCTGGGATTTTAAATTATGTGAAGTATCTCAGGGATTTTACCTAGCAAAAATTTAAAAACTAAATATTGTTATCCTACTTCTAAGACACTAATCTACATAAAGTAACTTGTTTTGTAACAGGTAGAGGCCCAATTTGGGCATCTAGGATTAACATGGGCAGCTAAGCACTCAATTTGAGATTAATCACCATAGCATCAAATGAAATCAGTCTAACAAAATAAAATATGTCAACCCCTGTCTTTCTAAACACAGCACAATTGGGAAAAGACATTTCATAAACTTTCTAGTTGCTCTAAGTTTGCAAATAAAAGGAGAAAGCTAGCTAGCCTACTGAAGACTTAGTGACATAACCAACTGGAGACTTAGTATGGCAGTGGAGAATATTAAAAGTGAGAACCCTCATCGTTAATTATCCTTCTGTACATCATGAAGTTAAAATGTAAGAGTATGAAAGTAAGAAAATTTTTGTGACTTTTGACAATTATTAGTAAGAAAAAGATGATAACAATTGCCAAAAAAATCACAAAAGTTGACATGTTACCTGGCTATGACAAAGAGCACACAACTGACACCCAAGTAAGCCAGCAGAATATACATCCAGATATCAGGGGAGAGAGGATTCAGGAAGGAGAAGACGCCCGGGTTTGTACCATTGGGCTTGCGGTACAAAATACTTATTCCAAGAGTCATAAATGGCTTGGAAAAGTCGATGACCTTCTCTCGAACATAGGTAATTGCCAATGGTGCAACTGCAAGGTCAGCTTTCTGTTAACAGAAATAAAAAAAAGAGAAACAGGCCATAAGTCACAAGAAACACGCTGAAGCATATAATCAGATAAGGCAAAACATAAACTTTACATGGAGGAGGTTTGTTCTTGTATTAGGTAGGCTGAAATTTAAAACTCTCTTCTCCCTATAACTAGTAAAACAGCTTTATTCTACTTCTTGTTTGCTAAACTGATGTAGCAGTGTCAAGATAAAATTAAAATCACTATTACAGGAATAGAAGCAAAGAAAAATATTGCATCTTGTAGAAAACTTGAACATCCATTATTACATCTTTACATATATTTGTAAAACATGTGAATGCGCCTGTAAAAGTGTAGTGAAAGGGCCAGGAAGCAGTTTTGCTTATTTTAGCATAAAAGTACTGGTACAAAATGAAGAAAATTTTAAAATGGGAAGTGCTACACCTGAAAGGTTACTACAAGGATTACATTCTAACAAAGTACAACTGTCCTTAACAGTTTGCAGAAATCACTGTGAAACTTGTAGATAACTGACTAATCAGTTGCAGTTAAATCATACAATAGAATGTATTTTGTAAATTTACATTTAGTTTTAATTATTATGGCAATAATGCATAGGAGATTAGTAGTCTATACTCTTTTTTATTCAAAACAATGGAAATCATAATGACAATAAATTTATAGCATCTACTTTTTAATCTCTGTCGATAGCTCCTGAAAGACTAGCAAACAGGTAACAATGGACGAGGAGAAGGCTGAGGTACTAAAAAAATTTTTTGCATCAGTCTTCTTTGGCAACCTCTCTCCCCACACTTCTTGAGTGGATGGACTGCTGGGCAAAGACTGGGAGAACCAAGTCCTTCCCACTGTAAAAGATCAGGTTCATGACCACCTGACGAAGCTGAATATAGGTAAGACTATGGGACCTGAGGAGATGCATCACAGAGTTCTGGGGGAATTGGCTGATTTAGTTGCCAAGTTACTCTCGATGATATTTAAAAAGTCATGGCAATCAAGTGAAGTCCCTGGTGACTGGAAAACAGAAATATTGCACTCATTTTTAAAAAGGGTAGAAAAGAACACCCTGGGAACTACCAATCTGTTAGCCTAACCTCTGTGCCTAAGAAGATCGTGAAACACTTTCCCCTAGAAACTATGCTAAGGCACATGGAGGACGGGGAGGTGATTCAAGACAACCAGCATGGCTTCACCAAGGGCAAGTCCTGCTTGACCAAACTAGTGGCCTTCTATGATGAGTGACTACATCAGTGGGCAAGGGAAGAGTTATGGATGCCATCTATCTTGACTTCTGTAATGCCTCTGACAGTCTTTCACAACATCTTTCTCTCTAAATTGCAGAGATATGGATTTGATGGGTGAACTGTTGGGTGGATGAGGAATTGGTTGGAAGGTCACCTCCAGAAGGTAGTAGTCAATGGCTCGATGTTCAGATAGAGACAGGTAATAAGTGGTATCCCTCAGGGATCTCTATTGGGACCAGTACTGTTTAATGTCTTCATCAATGACATAGACAGTGGGATCAAGTGCACCCTCAGCAAGTTTTCAGATGCCAAACTGAGTGGTGCAGTTGACATGTCCGAGGGATAGGATGACATCCAGAGGGACCTGGACAAGCTCAAAAAGTGTGCCTATGTGAACCTCATAAGGTTCAGCCAGGCCAAGTGCAAGGTCATGCACCTGGGTCAGGGCAATCACTGGCATAAATACAGACTGGGAGATGAGTGGATTGAGAATAGCTCTACAGAGAAGGACTTGGGTATACTGGTGGATGAAAAGCTGTACAGGAGCTGGCAATGTGAGCAGAAGGCCCAGAAGGCAAATCATATCCTGGGCTGCATCAAGAGAAGAGTGACCAGCAGGTCAAGGGAAGAGATTCTGTCCCTCTACTCCACTCTGGTGAGACCCTACTTGGAGTATTGTGTCAGCTCTAGAGTTCTCAGCACAAGAAAGAAATGGATAGGCCAGAGTGGGCCCAGAGGAAGGCCACAAAAATGATCAGAGGGATGGAACACCTCTCCTATGAAGAAAGGCTGAGAAGTTGCGGTTGTTCAGTCTGGAGAAGAGCAGGTGCCAGGGAGACCTTATTGTGGCCTTTCAATACTTAAAGGGGACCTATAAGAAAGAGGGGGACAAACTTTTTAGTAGGGTTTGTAGCGATAAGACAAGGGGTAATAGTTTTAAACTAAAAGAGGGTAGATTCAGACTAGATATAAGGAAGAAATTTTTTAGAATGAAAGTGATGAAACAGTGGAAGAGGTTGCCCAGAGAGGTGGTAGAAGCCCCATCCCTGGAAACATTCAAGGTCAGGTTGGACAGGATGCTGAGCAACCTGATCTAGTTGAAGAGGTTCCTGCTCATTGCAGGGAGGTTGGACTAGATGACCTTTAAAAGTCCATTCCAACTCAAACTATTCTATGATTCTATTCTATGCATTTGAGTGTACATGTGTGTGCATGTACATATGCACGTATGAAAGAGAAAAGTTCAGAGCAAGAAGTTACACAGTGCAAGACTTGGCAACTTGTAATTTCTTGTAAACTATACATAACTATAAGTATATAATGATAGAAATGGTATAGCTACCCTGAAACACTGTTATCCAAGTAAAATAGCTGCAAATAACACTATTTTCAGAATGCATCTTCTAAAACAAGATCCAGATATTTTATTCCCAATATAATAATATAAATTCATACATTTACATATTTTATTTTGCTCAGTTAGTATTCTGTATACTATATAATGCTCAAATTTCCACATAATGTTATTGTATTTCAATGTTTGCTTTTTTGTTGTTGTTGTTGTCTCACCTTCCACAAACTTCTACTATAGTCCATTGTTATAAACATTTATGATATCACTAGGTCTACCCTACTAAAGTATTTCTATGTTACAGTGTGAAATTCTTTGAGCACTTCATTTAATTTGATAAGGGTTTACTTGTCAAAAACATGACATAGTCTTAATTTTCTTTGGTATTCAGAATTTAGAGGTATTAATCAGGCCAGCAAGGCTTTATTCCACAATAGTTGAGTTTTTATGGATTGCATATTATTGATATTACAGCTGATGTAGAAATAAAACAGAAAAGTAAGAAACTAAAACTAGTTTGGATTTAAAGTTGTAGGTCAGGTAGAAGTTTGAGAGAAATAAGAGCTCTAGCTATTAGTTTGAGATGCAACTAGCAGTTCTTACCCTAAGGGTCTGAAGCCAGCTCAGTAGAGACTGTCAGAAGATGCATCTGCTCAAAGATAGAGAGAATAGATCTCTGGGAGACTATTGGTAGTTGTGAACTTTGGTCTTAAAACATTAACAGAATCTTAATGAATAACAAATCATTTATTTTAACAAATACTATAGGAAATTCAACCCTTGGTCATTAGATGAAAACAAAATGGTATACAAGTGACTATAGGTTGTAATCATCTCCTGTGGAGCAAAGCTCTAGGGAAGTTGCAGATGAAATTGTAAAAAATAACCGAAGAAGAAATAATGCATGTCTCACATGACAGAATAGGACAGTTAGATGTCCTAATCTGGCAGGAAAAGATCCAATATATTAGTCCATATCTTGTTATCTCAATATTTTTTTCAGAGCTTTAGTAATTATTTTTCAATATTCCCAAACTAGTGTATCACTACAAAACCAGAACAAAAATCAAGCATCCCAACAATAATATCCAGAGTCTTTATTAAATAAGGAAACGAAAAGCTGCTAGAATGACTGACATAAAAATGTACTACTGCCACAAGTAACCATTTTGTCTAATTAGATATATGTTACTTTCAAAACATTCAATTATTTTAGCAATTGTTTCATTCTGAAATGACATTACTTGGCAGTAAGAGAAATAAGGGGCTAAATTCCCAGAAGTGAAACACCAGAGTGTTCTACACTCTTCTACAATGAATAAATACTCTTTAGTTAATTTCTCAGGATTAATTGGAGAGGAATGGTGTAAAATTAGGATCTTATCAATCTACACTTACAAATTACTACATTCTAAAATGTCTTTCTGATAAGTTCCACAATTTCCAAAGAATATTTGTCTCACTTGGCGATGATGTATGACTCCATTTTTTGGAATGAATGTGTATATGATTTTATTTTTTAAAAGAAATGAAGATTTATCTATCTGAAAGCATAATCCTAAATAGCATATACTCTTGACCTTAGGGTACTTCAGATGAAGGCCTTTTCATGACAGCATCCAAGGACTGGTGAGGATAAGGTAGCTACTACAAAGAAAAATTCTACACCAAGTAAAGATTGCAATAGTAACCAGAGATAAATAAATCTGACAAAGACATTCCAACACAAGGCATGGTCCCAAGCAAAATGGAAGAATTGTATAGCAACACAGACAGTAACTATACCATGTGATGAAGGATCACACTGCAGACAATAATGTCAACAGTAGATAGCAGAAACTGGAGGAAAATACTCCTCACAATGAATTCTTACTTTAATTATGTCAAGTGTGAGGAAATCACAATCCTGCATTCATTCCACCATTCAAAGATATGGCATGATAAACTGGAGAATAGCATTCACATTCTGCATAAATGTTGACACTTTTTCAAAGAGAGGTTCTCTAGCAAGGAAGAGAATCACAGAATTGCCTAGATTGGAAAAGACCTTTATCATCACATCAAATCATTAACCAAACACTGACAAGTTCCTGACTAAACCATGTCCTTAAGCACTATTAAGCACTATGTCTACGCAACTTTCAAATACCTCCAGGAATAGGGACTCCACCACTACCCTGGGCAACCCATTCCAATGCCTAGTAACCCCTTCAGTAAAGAAACTCTTCTTAATATTCAATCTAAACTTCCCTTGGCACAACTTGAGGCCATAATATCCAGGACAAGAAGGAGGAAGAAACAGAATTTATCATACTCTACAGAATACTTTTCAAAGTCACCTGAACCATTGACAGTAATTCCTATCCTGATTTCTCAAAATTCATCAGATATTTTGAACACTATTTTTAACAGTACATTCTCAGTAGAATTTGATCTTCCATCTTCACCCTCCATCGTAAAAGGTAATGATAATTTCTCCTTTCATACTAACTTATGCACTCTCACTATGGTCTACTCTCTCTCTACATTACTGCAGAACTCTGTGAGCAGCGATTGCTAGACCTTCCCCCTTCCCTTCTTTTTGTGCCCTATTCTCTGCACCTAAACTCTTTTCACAGCTGTGTAAAGGGTTCCCTGTCTTGCTGTTACGTGCTGTTGTAGGATGTTCACTCACCCACAAACAACTCAATGTATAGATGATTAATTTCTGCTATAAAAAGCTTGTTCAAATCCTCCTCCTTTGCTGCTTCATCTACGTTTTACTTCCAAGTAGCTTATTGACTGACTATTTTACATAAAATAAAATTTAAAGAAAAAACGGAGTACCTTTTTTCATTTGCGTAGGTTGGAAATTTGGTACATAACCTCTAAGAAGACAAGGTTTAAAATTATATTGAATTCAACCTATGCATGCAGCTACAAATTACTTTGATAAGAAATCTGCCCATAAATGTTGAGTAATGCATGGGCTAGTAAATTGGTATTTGCAAATATTGGTATTTTGTATGTGAAAATTAACTCTGTAAAATATAACCCATAGAAACTGCCACATTAATTTTTGGGGAAATTGAACTTTGAACGCATTTAATAGCTTCTACTAATAACATTGGGGAAAGGAAAAATAAACACTGATTGAATTTTCTTTTGATGAATCCTTTCTGAAAAAAATTGTCTCATCTATTTTATTCAAAACAATGAAAAGTTTAAATATAATCTAGACATAGCAACCACAAAATGGGTAATAGTTATTTTTAATTAGACTTTACAACTACAGAATATTCTGCCATAGTAATGGAGTTATTTAACCTATGTAAATGGAGTTTGCTCTTCAGCCTAAGACCCTAAGTCAATATGTAAACCTTGTCAGACACCTCAAATTTTTGGGATTACTAATCTGAGAGTTGAATTTCAGTTACATTTCTTCTGGAGAAAGTGTATCACTAAGTTAACAGAAGGAAAGATAATGCCCAACTTCAGTTCTTTAAACCCATCTAACGGGCTTTTAATGTAGAGAGAAATTATGCATTATTCCTGTTCACAGAAGTGCATATCCCTGTCACTGATTTGAAAAATTAAGATCTGTGGTTTGTCTTTAAGCTCATGACCTATTCTAAACTGGCTTGTTCATGCTGTCACATTACAGAAAAGTTTACACCCTGTGAAAAGATTTTGGTCTTGACACAAGATCTCCATTTCCTTTTGAAACCACTAGGACTTTATTAGGACTTTATTGTGATATTTATTTTAACTAACCACTTACATTATTTTGATATAAATTGTTTTTTCATGTTTATCTACTACCTTTCACAGGATCATAGGACAATTCAAGTGGGAAGAGACATCAGGAGGTTTCTAGTCCAATCTCCTGTTCAAAGCAGGGTCATCTACATGACCAGGTTGCTCTGCAGTTTGCACAGTGGGTTCTGAAAACCTCCAAGGATGGAGACTACTTAACTCGTCTGGAGAACCCGTTCCATTGCTTTTTCACATAGTGAAAAAGTTTCCACCTACAAACTGTGGAGCAGGTCGCTTATAGAGGTTATGCAATTTCCATCCTTGGAGGTTTTCAGTTTGTGCCCATTGTCTTTTTGTCCTTCCAGGCATCATTGTGAAGAGCCCAGATGCATCTTCTTTATAACATCCTCACAGGTCCTGGAAAACTGCCACTAGTTGTTACCTGTGCCAAATGTAAATAACATACCATAAAGTCCAAAACAAGTCCAGACTAGATAGTTGATTTTAGACATCATACCTTCTTATTTGTGGGATCCTGACTTGTATAATTTAACATTAACTGCTAACAATATCATATATAGATTCAACTTCAGCAGTTGTTACTTTATTAACATAATAAAGTAGCATATGATGATATTTTCAATAGGTATTGGCTCAAGTTACACATTTGTTTTTAACTGCTGAGCTGCTTCTCAGTATTCACTGTTAAGCAACAAAAAGTTACTGAAAGGCAGTTTAGTCAGATTCTTCTTACTGAGACTAATATTTCATAACTGTTTCATTTCTTTACACATCCTTATGGTAGTATGGCTAATACTATTCTTGATAAAGTCTTGAAGTCTTGAACAGCTGTAGTAACTAATGGTTGTGTCAATTACAAGCCCTCAAGTCTTTAGAGGAGGATCCTGATCTAGTAACCAACAAGACCATCTTCCTAGAGATCTAGATTAAAAAAAAAATCTTGCCTGCTGTCTCCTACTACAGAAACAACTTGCTACATGAATTCAACTAGACAAAAACATTTAGAATCTTTCCTATAATGGCTTTTAAATAGGATGAAGCATATCTTTCAAACAATCTAGAAGTGTTTAGAACTGTTTTTTAGTATTGTTTTCAGTTTGCTCTTTTGTTATTCTCTGAATGCTTAATCAAGGAAAAACACTAATATTAAAACCATCAGGAACTCTGTAATTAGTTAATTTACGTTATTTCCTTTTATTCAAGTTTAGTAAACCTAGGAAATTTTGTAGTCCATTCTCATTTAGCAAAGCCAGCATGGATTAGATTTAAAAACTGAATAGATGTAATATAAGTACCCATTAAAAATAGTCACAAAGTTTCTATCTGTTGATTTATAGGATGCTGTTTCACTAAAGTATTTTGTACAGATTTTGTTTTAATCAACAGTTACACAAATTGTATGTAAGAGGCAGTGGACCACAAAACTACAGTTAGCAGGAAGGTGGATGACAGTCTGTTACAACAATAAAAAAATCTCAGCCTTAATTCTTATCACCTCACACCAACAGAGTTTTCCAAAAAGGGCTCTTCTAAAGGTTAGAAGAGCAAGATTCACATACTCACAAAAAGGGCAAACTGCCAAAGAGAATATTTACAAGACAGTGTAGATATGGTGACTCAGCGTTCAGGAAAGTAAGATTCTCTGCTTCTTTTTTTTTTTTTTTTTTTAAAAAAAAAAAAACAACTTAAATTAAAGTGTAACTATTCTTCTTTACTATCATCACACCCTTTTTTCCCCAAAATTCTATATTTGTACTGGAGATAGTTACTAAACATGAAAATGACTGGACACCATGCTCCAATGCAGCTTCCTGAAATAAAATACAGAGGTAACACTGATTCCTTTTTTGTAGCTAATATTTTTATCACTATACTTTCCAGACTTACTGCAACTCCCTGGGAGAGTTTTTTTTCCAATTTTTAACCAGCTCTGCCACCTAGACTTTGAGTTGCTGCACTCAGGACAAAAAAATCCCACACTTTTAAATTTTTATGCAAATTCTGTTCTAAAATAAATGGATTATTATAAAATTGTTTCAGTGAATTAATTTGACAATTTAATCAAGTTTGACTTCTGTCAAATTTGACTTGCTCCCACTTTTCTGTATCACTTTGTCATCTGCAGTTTTTTACAGGGGAATCAAAATTAGTGATTCATGCATTCATGTGCAACCTGCTGTAGGGAACCTGCTTTGGCAGAAGGTTTGTAGAAGATGATCTCCTGATGTCCCTTCCAACCCCTGTGATTCTGTGATGTCATTTGGATGGGAGCAGATCAGTGCAGGATGTACTACCTCTTCTTAATTAATTAATGGGATAAAACCCATTAAAATGGACAAAATCCACCTCCTTATCCTCTCCAGGTGCATTTTGAAGCAACCATCAGAAGGAGTAGACTTTATTTTAAAAATAATTCACACACTGAAATTCTCAATGAATCATTAAATTCCAGTGTCTTAGTCTTTAATTAAAATTGATCAGTTTTATAAAAAAAATTTTAAAATGTATTTTTAGAGAACTTCATAATCTATGAAATAAAAACATAAGTGGTTTTAGATTGTGTATACTCTCAAAACCTTACATATTATGTAATGGCTTATATAGGCAATAATTATAAAAGAAAAGCTAATACAGTACATATTACCCAAAAGTATTGTTACATATCTATGGAAGATATCAGGATAAACTTATTATCAAACAGCTTTAACAAACATAAAATATAAATCCTAAGGATGAAATCTGTGGTGATAAAGTTAAAATGTTTCTGACATTTATAAGTTGAAATCTATGAAACACCTAAAAATGTCATTAGTGTTATAACTTTTTCCCTGTATTTTGTGAAGTTCTGCTTCATTCTGGAAGACAAGGATCAACAGAAGGGTAAAGATACATGATGAATAACAGCACAAATGTAACAAGAAAAAACATTGAAAAAATTCCTAGTCTATCTACTGCCCAACTGACTAGAAAGTGGACAGACAGTTTAGTAACAACATTTATAGATGGCACTAAGTTATTCAAAGTAGAAAGACTATAAAAGAATTGTTCTAAATCAATCTGTACAAAAATAAGTCAAGGACAGTAAATAAAATTACCTCAGAACAAGGAACAAGAAAATGATGCTTCACATTAAGTACATCTAAGCTGTAAAACTCATTGCTTTCAGAACCTGTAGGTGCCAAAACTTTAAAAGTTCTCAAATAATTGAAGAAAATTCCTGAATATTATTTTGTACAAAACAAACCTCTATATTTTAGTTCAGTAAGACCCTATCCACAACTTACTGCTGATGAGTTAAATATCACTACATTTTTTTCATCATCATACAATTTTCTTGACATTTCTTGCTGGCTATGAACGAAGTCAGGATAATGGGCAAAATAAGCTTTTACTATGCATAACTACAAGGAGGGGAGAGGTGTGCACATGCACATGCACATAGACACAGTTTTGCATCAATAAATAGTTACATCTCTTCTCTATCATTACAAAATTATGAAGGATACACTGCAGCTTCATACAAGTTTTTATTTTGCATCCAATTAAATTTCAAATTTCAGTAATACCTTCTCTCTTGAACATATTGCTTCACATATTTTGAAGAGCAATAGCTCACAGAAAATTATGGATTTGTTGAGTTTATTTTAAAAAATAGATTTTGCATTAATTTTTACACTATAATCCATGACCATTTAGCTGAACTTCATGCATTAAATGGAGGGAATCACAGGACATGTATGTCTGCACAGAGGAGGGTGTGTTCGAGGTGAGACAGAGAGAAAGACGATGCAGGATTCTTTCTGGATCTCAATGAGAAAGACCTGACAGCATATGCCTTAATAAGTTACCTTTTCTAATAAGATATAATAAAAAGAGAAATATAGATGATGAATAAATCTTACATCCCTCTGATGCAGGGAACCCTGAACAGACCCTAGATGGATCTTCCCTTGGCATGTTGTGAAAATCCCGAAAGTCATACTAAGGACAAGAAGATAATTGTACGTTATCAGTTTGGATTTATAGAGGGGCAATCTTGTCTGACCAACCTGATAGCTACCTACAATAAAATTACTGGCTTTCATGGATGAGTAAAGAGCACTGAGTGTTGTTTATCTTGACTTTAACAAGGTTCTCAACAGTGTCTTCCATAACAACCTGAAAAAACCTGATGAAGTACAGACTAGATAAATGAACAATGAGGTTAAACGAAAATTGGCTGAGCTTTAGGACTGAAAGAGCTGTGATTAGCAACACAAAGTCCAGCTGGAGATCAGTCACTAGTGGTGTTCTCCAAAGGTCAACACCAGTACCAATACTGTTCAATATATTCATTAACGAGGGGACAGAGTGCACCTCCAGCAAGTATGCACATTATAAATGACTGGGAGGTGTGGCTGATAGACCAGTGTTATGCTGCTATTTAGAAGGACCTCAACACATAGGAGAAATAGGCACAGTGGAATTTCATAAAGTTCAAATAAGGAAAATGTGAAATGCTGCATCTAGGAAGCATAAACCCAGGCACCAGTACTAACACTGGAAGGATGGTGACCAGTTGGGCTGCATTAGGCAGAAGCATTGCCAGCAGGTTGAGGGAGGTGGTCATTGTCCTCTACTCAGCACTGGTGAGACACATCTGGAGTGGTGGGTCCAGGTCCGTGCTCCTTGGTACAAGAGAAATGGAGAAATACCGGAATAAATCCAGCAAAGAACTATAGAGATGATTAAGAGATTAGAGTACTTGCCATATGAGGAGAGAATTGAGAGAGCTGGGACTGAGCCTGGAGAAAAGAAGGCTCAGGGAAATATTAGTAAATACAAATAACTGAAGGAAGGGTGGGGAAGTAAAGAAGACAGAGACAAAATTTTCTCAGTGTTATGCAGTGAAATAAGAAGTAATGGGCACAAACTGAAATACAGAAAATTCCCTCCTTTTTATTGTAGGAATGGTTAAACACTGGAGCAGGTTTCCCAGAGAGGTTTTAGAGTCTCCATTCTTAATGATAGTTAAAAACTGATAGGCCAGAGCCCCAGATGACTTGCTCTGGTTGGCTGTACTTTGAGCAGGAATTTGGACTAGATGATCTCTAGGGTCAGTTTCAACCTCAACAGTTATTTGATTCTGTACTCTAAGTAATTTTTCCTTCCAATTCTCTACACACACCCCTGTAACAAAACTGTAATTTTATTTCTGCTCTGAATGCACACAAGGACAGAATGTTTGCAACTAGTGAAATTAGGTTTGGCACATAGTGTCCTAAAGAATTATGTAATATTGTTAGTTTCCTGTTAGGCTACAAGAAGTTAAATAAATAGACAAAGTAATTTCTTATATTACAAAGACAAACCCAAATTTCTCAAGTATTACAAGAATTTAAATACTAAAACATGGCATCTATCTCATTTCTTGTATTTCTATATTACTGGTTTACTGTGGGGAATTAAGAGAAAAGGAAAAATATTCTTGTATGATGGTTACACTACAGAACAATTTTCTTAAAGATACCTCAAATTGATAAAATTAAACATTTAAATATAGCAAATAATTCAAGAGATGTTCTGGAGATAACATGATAACAAGTTAGATTCAGGAGCATTAAGTCTAGAATTGAAATGTACTGTTTCTTAGTCTCACAAAGCATGCTTGGTACAATGATATTCTTTGCTGGTGCCTGGTTGTAGTTTTCTGATTCAGACACACTCGAGTGACATCTGAAATCATGCTCCTGTTGTAATCTAAACTGCTACTGTCTTTCAGCAAAACTGTCAACTTAATGCAAGTCTCTAATATCAACAGAATTATTTCAGAGAAGAGCAATGACACTGTGCTTCTATGGTGGCTTTTCTTAACTGACCTGTTTATTCTTTATTATTACTCTTCAAAAATAAATTTGGTATATTTTCGACTTAAGTAAGGCTACACTGGAAGGGTTGTGGTTTTGGGTTTTTTTTTGTTGTTTTTTGGGGTTTTTTTCAAAATTTTCTTAAATAACTGAATTATCTTTGATACAATAACAGATCAGAATTAATACCTTTCAGTTCCCGAAACAGTATAGGTAATGATGTGTTGTGGGCATCACTCACAGGGATAGATCCCCTTCCTGAAACTGTTTTACTAAAACGCTGTTTTGGTTAAAGTTGACATACTCCAGGACTCCACAGTCTCCCTACCTTCCATGATAAGTGAAAGATAAATTCCAGCACAGAGCTTTTGAACTGGGGTTTTTTTTTTTGAGCTTTTAGTATCAGTAACAATATTAATAATATTTGGTTAATTGCGCTTCATTAATACACCTGCAGTTGATTTATATAGGTCTCCAGCAAGTCTTTCAAAATCCTTCTGTTACCACTTCCAAGTGAAGAAAATTCAAGCAGAGATTAAGTACCAACAATTCTTATGAACATGTTCGGTGTTCCATGTTCAGAGTTATGAGTAGAATTTATGAATTCCTGATCTACCAAGCATACAATCAAACTCCTTAATGATAACTTATGGAAGGAATGAGGTTAAAATAAGATCTGAGTAGGCAGAGAGGACTAAGAGAAGACTGAGAAAACTGGCACCAATCTACTTTCCCTGTACAGCTGAACTTTTTTTGATCTTTGCAGTGATCAAGTGCTGTATACTGAAGTATAACTATTGTAGAAACAGATTGAATTAACAGATTCATGATAAGCCGTAAAAATAAATTGCTGAAGATTTGACATGACAAACAGAATTGCAAATTACATCCTTGGAATAAAAACACATATTTATATAGAAAAGTTTCATCGATTTTCTCCAGGTAATTTAATTTCTATTAAATGGGACCAACCCTAATGACCAACCTTTTCTGAACCAGAAGAGACAGAAAAAACCATAGACACATGAATTTACCTAATAAAAGGGATAAGTCCCAATGGAAATTAACCCTGCTGAATTGTGATTTTCATATATATTTCATTTCAGCACACATATACGTAAAAACAATAATTCCAATGTTATTTTCTACCATTTTTCACTATCATTATAGCAAGAAAAGTGATTGTAAAGATCGAATAACTGTATAAGGATATGAAAAATGTAACACTTCTTTGAATGCAGCCCTAGCTCTGGATCCTATCAGTACCTAATCATTGTTGTAAGCATAGATGATCCTTGAGCTAAAGAATTATCTTTTAGAGTCTCATTTGAAAAACTTCATGCTGCTGCCTTGATGGGCTACGATTCACCTCACTGGTAATGCAGTGAAAATGAATCCCAATTATTCACTGTACAGTTTTTATCTGTCACCGAAACTTAATCATTTTATATCACTAAGTGCATTAGCCAGACATGTCCACGTAGATAATAATTATAAATGAGGATTACACTGGTTAGACTTAAAACAAGTTCTGTGTTAATGCTTGTATACCAATTCTTTCAATCAGTCTCTAAAATACTTGGTCCCTAATTCACACTTGATTTGTGCCAGTGCTGGCATCCTTTTATTAGTAACTTCTCCAGGAACATTTGAAATTATTCCTCATAATTTCCAGAAACTTGTGAACCTGTGACTGGCCACACCTAAAAAAAAAACAAAAGAAACAAAAAAATAGCTAGGGTAGGGGGGCGGGGAGGGGAGAGGGGGAAGTGAGAAAACATAGTATTTATGAATGTGGGAAGGTAGGAAAATCATCAAGGCAAGGAACAGAAATTACAAACTAAGTGTTATACAGCAAAACATCCTATTTATCCTGAGGGAACCTGGCTACTAAAATAATTTAGTGTACTTCCTGAATTTCATCTATATTTTAAATAAAATCTTGAGTTATCTAGCAGAATATCAAAAGACAGAGTATGTATGTTGTTCAAAAAAGTAAGTTCAATTCTTTGAAAATTCACTGATACAATTCAGTAAGAATGAAAAAGAGAAAAAACAGAAATTGAAAAAAAAAATATTTTCACACAGGAACAGAAAAGGTTTTTGGTTTTTTTTTTTAAGTTCATTGGTAGTGGTTAAAATTGTGAAGATTAAAATTAGAAAACCATAATACCCTAACTGTAAAAAAACATTACCTAGGCATACTCTAGTTAAATTAACAGGAAGGCAATATTCACTTATGCCTAGACTCAAAAAATTTCAGATAAACAGTCCCCTGAGTCCAGATCATGAGAAAAATTCCACAGAACTCAGAACACTTATTGAGAAGACTCTACTGTGAAAGTCACCTACCACTACTGATGTCAAATGACTTGAGAAGGTATTTAAAATGATTCATCCAGTTTCTTTGTGAAACAAAGGATGTTATCAGCTCAAAAGATTATATCATAAATAACATTTATGACTGTTGAGAAAAAGTGCGTGCATTAATATTCTCTATGTCTTACTGTAATATTCAAAATATTGCTGGGTCTTACTTTACTAAATGCAGATGGTGTGGAAGTTCCTTACTCTTGGAAAATGATTGCTCACCCTCAACTACTCTTTTTGAAAACTACATCTTCAGCCTGCCCTGTACTTGAAATCGGTAATTGCCTGTAATTTAATATGGAATTCATATATACACTTCTGGAATACTCCTCATTGAATTAATATATATATCTTGTACACTTGACTTAAGCTGCTAGCTTAAGATTTCTTTTACATTTAGTTTATTGACTTTTTTCATTTCCTTGGCATTTTTTCATGGCTTTCTGCAACATTTTCTGCTGCACTCTATCTGAAGTTTATTTTCTGCATAACATTTACTCTGAGCTGGCATCTGTTTTTACATTTTCCCATGGAAATATTATATACAGCCTTTATTAGAGAGTGACTAAGTAGACATGCAAATTAAGTGTCTATCTTGTGAGTCTAGAAGACCAATGTTTGGATGTTGATTTGATATAAAAAAATAGTTAAAATAGTAAAGCTGTAGTTGTTCATAATTCTGTGGTCAAGTAGATGTGGAAGACCATCATCTCTTTGACCTTTCACCTTAAAGTAAACAAATAATTTAAAAAAAAAAAAAAAAGAAAGAACAGTAGATGCATATTATGGCACATGTGAGTGAATTACATCAGTAAATTCAGACATGCAAGATAAGAGTTTGTAGAGAGGTTCTGTAAGTCTATGAATATATTCAGTTTGTTTGAAGCGGAAAACAGAAGAACAAGCAACAGAAAAGACACGGTTAGTTGATTGTCAGGGAGATACCTGCTGCTGCTTTTTCAGCTTGGGACAAATAACATAAGAAATAAAAGGTCAGAGTACTTGAAATTGTGGATTATGGAAACAGCAATTAGACTGAAAGGCACAAAAAGCACAACTGATATTTTCTGGCATATTACAAGTTATCATAATAAATTATCCTATAGACCCCAGGACAGATTTCACACAGAAATAGAATACTACTTTAATGGGCAAAAAAATAATGCAAATAATAATAACTGGAAGATAATATGAATATTTTAAACAGTAAACATACACATGAAAAATACATTACAGGTACTTAATAGTTAAAGAATTTTATGGATACTTTATCATGATACAGAATTACTGAAAGGACTTGGAACACTATTTTTAAATATTAGATAATGTGAATAAGTAGCTTTGCTGTAAAACTGTCAACATAAATGTAACTAATAATGATTAGTGCAAATTCAGAGAAGAACGGCTCAGTATAGAACAGCAATGTTTGATCTGCAAGGTAAATAAATGTATACTAAAATAAAAATGCACTCAGAACATGTGACCTTCAAATGGCTAAAAAGATAAATCAGGAGAGAGACACATTATAAACAAAACACGAGACAGCTGAAACTACAAGCAGATAATAATAAGAATACTGAAATATAAACTATAGTATTTTAAACATATACAGCGAGTACAGAAAAAAGAGAATTGTGTCTTCTTTTTTAGGTATGTCAAAATAAAATAAAACACTGAGACACCATAAAATAACATAAAAAATCTTCAGCAGAAATCAGTAGGCATTCAGCTTACCATCTGTCTATATTCAACAGAGTTGGTGGCTCAGGCAACAACTATATTATAACTGCAGAATTGCCAAAACACCACGTGGCTTATGGAGTGTTACACCTCAAAACATCATCACCCCAAAGAATCAGAGGTCAAATTTATGTTATCAATAGGAAAAGTTTAACATGATTAAAATTTTTATTATGTGACACCTTAGATTCAGTTGCAGGTGTTAGCTTAGACCTAAGGTTTGAAAAAAAAGTAACTGTCTCACATTGTTTATCAAAGACATAGCTTAAATTTTGTACTTCCAGAGGAGCTTAGACTCCTGTAAATACTATGCATTATCTATTACATGACAATTTGTGTTCCACTTTTGTAAAGCAAAACTGCCCAATGTATCCCTAAACTCATACAAGGAAAGCAGTAATTATTATAAAAAGTGTAAAAGTTGAACAGGACATTTTGTAGTGAAATCTATAATGAGCAAAGAAGACTTGAAAACTCCAAAATCAAGAGAGATTTATGGATTCTGCAGTTGAAAACCATTCAAACACAGATAAAACGTTACAGCTTCTGCTGAGTATTTATCTTCCTCTCAATGATATTTATTCAAACTAAAACCCAACTAGTGCTTTGTGAATGCTATGAATTTAGTATATGTTATTATATCTTGTATACCGAGCTGAGATTTCCTCAGTGTATTAAGGACATAACATTAAAATATTTCCCTGGAATACAATTTATTTAGATTATGATTTACTCCAAAATTCACAGTTTTCAAAACAAGTTTTCTTTAGCCTTCCTTCTAGACCTTGAAACCCTTCTTCTGAAGGAGTCCTGAACACTTTCCACCTTCATTTCAAAAATGTAGATGCGAAGTGTTAAGAACCAACATCAGTGAATTGCAAAGAAAGACCCTCAGAAAATGGAAAAGTATTGTGAACCAAGCCTAGCAATGAACTCAAGGTTCTAAGAAGAGCAACTAATCAGATTCCAGTACAAAACCACTCCACCTGCATGCGTTTTAGAGTACTGAATATTAATACACACCAGTAACCACTTGCACAAGGAAAACACACGCTGATTTTACATGGGATAAGCGCACACTTATTACACAAACAATGGTAACTGATTAGCTTACCCTTAACACAGGTGATTTGACTATTCTACACAACTGTATTGTATGATATATAAACCCTGCCTTCCTCAATATCAAGTATCCCGAAGCATTAGGCTGGGGCACTGAATGTGCATTGCTGAAGAAAAAAGCCTTTGTAATTCTATACGTTGTCTATGCCTCTTGCCTTGGTCAGCAGTGGACTACTCCTGAGCACAAGTGTGGGTTTGAGTCCCACTAGAAACAGAGGCACACTAGGGTAGGGGATGAGTCCCACTAGAAGGAAGGTGGGTTCAAGCCCCACCAGCACACCTGGTATATTAGTGGGTTCAAAGTCTCACTGCAATTCCCTTTATATAAGCTTTTATTAGCCTGTTTCATTACCTGCTACACTCACATGATCACTCATTCTTTCTTATTATTTTGTGTAGCAGTTATCTTCACCACCTCGAGCAGCAGGACTTACAGTCCCTCTCCTTTTTCTTACGTATTTCCCTTAGCCTGAATATTCCTTGTCATAAGAAATTAAAAACAACTCTACTCTTTATTTGTGAATATAATTTGTGTTGATGAGTAATATTATGCATCATGTAAACTGTGCCATCAACAGAAATGTATTTTCACCAAAAAAAAGGCCTTACTAAGTCTAATTTTTAATATGAACTGAAGTACATGCAAGTAGTTGAGTGTTTTTTCATGTTTATGATGAATAGACGTGGTTACTCCTCAAGTAAAAATGGACAAAACCCATTATGTTCTATCTAGAGTACTGTGTTTAGCTCTGGAGTTCTCTGCACAAGAAAGAAATGGATCTGCCAGAGTGGGCCCAGGGGAAGGCCACAAAAATGATCAGAGGGATGGAACACCTCTCCTATGAAGAAAGGCTGGGAAAGTTGCGGTTGTTCAGTCTGGAGAAGAGCAGGTGCCAGGGAGACCTTATTGTGGCCTTTCAATACTTAAAGGGGACCTATAAGAAAGAGGGGGACAAACTTTTTAGTAGGGTTTGTAGCGATAAGACAAGGGGTAATAGTTTTAAACTAAAAGAGGGTAGATTCAGACTAGATATAAGGAAGAAATTTTTTAGAATGGAAGTGATGAAACAGTGGAAGAGGTTGCCCAGAGAGGTGGTAGAAGCCCCATCCCTGGAAACATTCAAGGTCAGGTTGGACAGGATGCTGAGCAACTTGATCTAGTTGAAGAGGTTCCTGCTCATTGCAGGGAGGTTGGACTAGATGACCTTTAAAAGTCCATTCCAACCCAAACTATTCTATGATTCTATGACTATTATCTAAGAAACAAGATTATTAATTTAAACCAAGATATGTAAGATAAATTATCTTATGCTATTAGCCTAATTTAAAAAAAATAATAAAATAATCAAAATAAACAACCAGATGAAAGATAAGACTTCCATCCAGACAGCTTAACTGCTCTATTTAAAAGTACAGAAAAACTAGGAACACAAAAAAACCCAACCCTTGTTATGAAGGCACTTTTAGCAAAATTAATATTTTCTTTCTTAATGGATAAAAATTCTCACACAGTTGTTTTTCACATATAGTTTCTCATGATAATCCTTATTTTTTCTAGCTGCTATTACAAATATGATAGGTGACAAGGATAATGAAAGAAAAATTTTTAGTATGTTTTATTAAGAGAGGAATTTATCTACTCACATTTAGTGACACTAATTAAAAAAAAAAAAATGAACACTCAATAAATACTGTACCAAGTACAGTACAAATATAATTTTTTAAAGACATATTGCAACCTTACAATTGCTTCAAGCAAGACCTAAGTGTGAGGTAAGACGAAAATAAGAGCCAGAACTCTTATTCCAGCCCCTTTTCTGAATTGGACAAGAGCTTGTGACATGCTCTAAGATATTCCCATGCCTGTAGTTGCTGTTCCATTACTGAAAGGGTCTCCCATAACTCTTCTATGTGGTAGCAGTATGTGAGTGTCTTAGACAGCTTAAGGAAGCTCAAGGGGTACCAGACACCTATGTGTGGTCTACTAGTTTAATCCATAGTTATTTAAACTCCTATCAGAGCCAGTGAAAGTCTAACCAAAAAACAGGATGAAGTCTGCAGAGCAATTCAGCTGACCAAATTCTAGAAAAGTGTTTTGTGTTCCTGAATAAGTCTACTGCCTAAGAGATACTTGGATAGTCAACCTGTCCTTAAATGTGCTGCTCTAGAATAGGTCAGATGTCCTCTGTCACACCTGCTGCCTTATGCAAATGTGTTTGAGATCATGGAGCATCTAACCTGAATTACTACATAGAACATAGCTTTTAGAAGAAAATTTACTTCTTGTCTCTGATATAGTTTTCACTAGGCCTCTACTGGCTAAAACAGAAGCCTATGTAGCGAGTGTTCCAAAAGACACCTTTTACCAACACATTCATTTAAGTGAATGGGGATTAACATATAATTTTCAACTCAATATCTGATCCTAAATTTCTAATTTTGTCATCACTCATTTTAGTTAAAATTTTGAATAGATTTTGTTTCCCTTCCTTTATAGAGTACTAAAACCAGAACAACAAATTTCAGGGAGAAATTAACCTACATTTAACTGACTGAAAAAGACCTACCGAAAGAGTTTGTAATGAAAAAATTGTTTTGATTACAACAGTTGCAATCAATAAACTATCTTAACTGGGAAACAAACAAAGCTATTTAACTTCAAATTCTCTGTTGAAACATGAACAACTCTTACTAACAGTTTATGCAGAACGCAAAAATAAAATACCCAGGAGTTTTGATTATACTCTCATGATTCAAATATGAATAGTGATATGGAAGTAAAACACTTGCAACCGCACTGATGCAGCATAACAAGAGAAAAGCACCCATATGAAATGTTAGGTCAAAACAAAGAGGAACATGGAGCTCAAGAAATGGATTCATGAGAGGGTTGCTGTTGCAGGCAAACATACAAAAGAAAGGTCTGCCCTGAGAGCTATTTTACTGCATGGGCAAGAAAAAAAATGTTGATTTTTTCAATATATATAGAAGACATGGCAAGATGTGAACATAGTCTCTGTGGAAAAGGAAATAAAGAGGAAGACATCTAAAAGGTCTCCCTTATGATCTTGAAGTTTTGTGAGAATGTTGGTGTTAGGAATAGTGACAAGAATGAAGGAACAAAAAAGACAAGCAAAAAATAATGAGAAAAGTTTTGGTGATGTTCAACTGAATTTGACACTAAGATAGCCAAAATGAACATTAAGAGAAGTCTGCAATACAGGTTTAGATGGAGAAAGATAGGTCAGAGGAAAAAGGTAGATTTTTGCAGAAATATGGGTTAGAATCACTGCTGCATTACAATATGGTCTTATTTATTTTTATTTTCTAATATATCATTATGTGATCACATTGTTAATCTATACTACGAATTAATGGAAAATGTGTTAAAGTAGAAATAACAATTTCTGGATTTAAATTGATAATTGTATAGCTTTTAATGTGATTAGAATAAATGTTTTAAAAGACCAATATACGGTAATGTTCTAAACTTAAGGCCTAAATGTTTTGGAACCTTTGTTGCAAATCCTAAGATCTTACAATACTACTTCACTGTTCTTATCACCACCAGTTTAACTTCTAATAAGTAGTGAACTCAAATAAAGGCATTCTCTGGAGAATCTTTTTTTTTTTTTTTAATCTCCACTTGTATCATATTTCAGATTTTGGGTCCTTTTTTTTTTTTTTTTCCTAATGCTTATTCAGTTGATATATCTTTTTAAACTATGACGTCTATAATATTTTTAAGGAAATATGAGATGAATGACAGTTCACATTCATAAATATTGGCCTCAGAGGGAGAGAAATAAACTACTGTGCCAAAGTCCTTAATTTTCCAAATTCAGATACAAAGGCAAAACATGTTTCTAAAGTCAGTACTGATATTGTCTAACTAATTAAGTTATCTTGTAAAACCTTCTTATTACTTGAACCTGATGATGATGACTAGCAAAAATCTAGGGAGTCTTGCAAAAACAACCAAGTCATTCTGAGAAATAAATAAAGGAGGAGGTGATGTAGCACTGTATTTGATAAAACAAAAACAAAAACAAAACACAAAACCCAACAAACAAAACCAAACCAAGAAACTTAAATGAAGATATTACAATCCAGTGATCCTCTATGGAGAAATATTTTGAAAATGGACTAATAATAATGTTCAATTAGTAGTAGCGTATGAGTAAATGTCAGTACATTAATTTAGGAGCATTATTTAGGGGAAAAAGAAAATCAGTAGAACTTAAGTGTCAGAAATAGCTTTGAAAATGTTGACAACAGATCAGTGTTTTCATTAACATAACAAGGCAGCCATAAGGCAGACATGGTGCTCTAAAAAGCATTGAGAGAACAAAAGTTTTATTGTCCAGCAATTATGTTAGTGCAAAAAGACAGAATGCTCATTCTTTCTTTCTCTTAAAACCTCTAATTCACTGCTATTGTCAAATTTTCTGAGATTTCGATTTATGAAAGAGGCGTGACTAAAGTGTCCTACACTGTACTGAAAATATCAACTGTTGGACCTTTAGTTTCAAAGTTATGAGGAAGACTGTATCTATCCTTGAGGAAAAGAGGTAAAAGAAGCTCCTTAGCCTTTCCTTATAAGGCTCTACACAGCAGGAATCACTGTAAATGTAAAGAAAAGAGAGTCCAAACGTGATGAAACTGTATTTGAAAAAGGGAGGAAAATAAAAGAAAAAAATAAAGGAAAATTTAATTCCTTTACTCATATATTTTTCTTTGTCTCAAAAAGGAAGCAGCCAAAAATCTATATAGAGGTTTATTGGAAGCTTTTTTTCACTCCTACACAATAATATAAAGAGTTTGACTCTAGTCCTTCAAGAACAAAAGGACCTCAAATTAGGGAATATATATATTTTGGAGGAAGACATCTCCAAAATCATTTTGAACTGATAATATAAACATCTGAAACTATTCTGCTATTGAGACAATAAAAGGCCACTACTATTTTTATAAATGTAAGCATTTTGTATGTACCATTTATTAGTATGATATTGATTTTTAAAAATTCAAAAGATACTGAAGTAAAACACAAAGCAATGTCTAAAAATAATTCAAATTAAGTGGTGTTTTCCAGTTTCCCAATGGTATAAGTCATAACTTCCCCCAAGCTGAAAATTCTACTCTTCTTAGATACGAAGAAAAGTTCCCATTTAATCTTTACAGTTAATAAGAGTCATGATCTAAAAATTCAATCTTTTCTATAATTATTCATGAATCATAAAAGATCTCCAAGCCTTGAAGTCTACTTGTAATGTATAAGATTTGTTCTGTAGAAGAGTCATTCAAAGAATCAAGAAAAAAAAAGGTCATTCTTAATGATATATAATAATAACAAATTACTTCACAGTGGATTTTTCACTTTAATTTATATCTCTGGAAAAGTATAAAATAGCATTTTTTTTGCCTATTTTAGAACCCAATTATAAGATTTTTTTGAATTCATTTTGGAGCTGTAAAGTAAAACATTTAACAAAAAAAAAAAAAGAGAAAAATTATGTATTTTTATCCTATCAGTATCTGCTAGCCCTTGGGGAACATAATTTACACACTCACACTATAACGAATCTCACTATCTCATACGATATAATACAGTACCATAACAACTTTTAACACCACAGAACAACATGAAATCTCTAAAATTTATAATTCAATTCAAAACCAATTAAATAAACCAGTTCAACAAGTCAGTATAAAGAATACTTATTTATGAAGAATGCATCCATAAAGGAGGGAGATTTTTGGATTTTAGCTCCCCCTCCCCCAAATATCTAACATACTTGTCTTGAATTAACCAGAGAAGACGGTAAAATATTGAAGGAAAAATTGTGGCAAATAAATCAGACTGCTTAACTGGAGAAATTAAATTTAAAACGTTTTCATAGGGAAATCTCATCTATATTTGCTGTCCTAGTGAATATTTCTCTTTGATTTGCAGCTATAGAAGCCTCTGTCTTTTCCAACAAGAATTCATTATCATTCAGTTGTCAAAGGGAAGGAATCAATGAACTCATTTTTCACTTTCAGTATGTATCATTTATTCAAAAGGAAACTAGTCATTGTTTGGAGACCAATATCAGAATTATGCCATGTGTGAAGACTTAGTGACACAGCCAAAGAAAGAAGACATGCAAGTAAACTATGGGAAAGGAGACTGAAAACACACAAAGCTTGATGTAAAGGCTTCAGTCTCTCTTAATAGTGTAGAATTTCAAGCCTGAGACTGACATGATATGCTGAGTTCAGTTCAGGTATCATTATTTTTATTTCACTTATACTTTTGAGTCCAAGCATTATGTAAAGTGACTAAACACAGATTTAAATAGTTTGTTTAAAAATTTAGGTTCTGTTTAGTACTTTTTTTATCTTTGTATGAATTGTGCATCTACATTCCTTTCTACACACATTATATATGGAAATTATCAGTTTTATTTATTCTTCAATTATGCTACAAACTACCCTTGTAAAGATATAGAACATAGTATCCTTTCTTTGCCTTACTCTTTCGCAAGTAATTGTAATAGCATCTGTTTTGACACACATTGCATTACTTTGCTGCTTCAGTATATGTTAATATTTTTGTCTTCCTGCTGGTACTTTATTGTTAATATTTCAAGAAAGATGTTTCTCTTTTTTTTGTATATCAAATAATTTGTGTTCACGGTACATACACAGAAATTTCTCTAAGACAAACTCTCAGATCCACTATCAGAAGAGGAGGTCTGACTTCTACTGTTTAATGAAGACATACGTTTTGTCACAAAAAAAACCATCTTTGTTCTCAGAAATAAATTCTGAACACTCTCTATTTCATATCTTGATTTAGGCATATACCACAAAAGAACTAAACCAGTTTGGCAGAAAAAAACCACTGCCTATAGCTAAAATGGAGATCCAGAACAATCTTAATTTAACAAGCAAATTGTGATGTGGATCTTCTTGCATTACTTCTTTAAACATCCACATTTTCCAAAACAGTATTACTCAAATGGTATTATCATAAAAGTTTTACAATTTGTATAGATAGAGTTGAAATCTAATTGCATAGTAGAAAGGTTCTGAAAGTTAACTTACATGATCAATTAGTTCACGAACCATTCCATTCCACTGTCCGCTGGCATCTTCCTGGGCTCCATATTTGCCATCCTCCACCAGCCTAACCTCATAGGAAAATCCAAGGATAGTAGACAGCTCCCTGAGGAGGTCAATGCAATAACCTTCAAATCGATCATTTCCATACAATGGTTTGTCAGACTTCTTGAACATAACATACGGCTCTTCCTGTAAAAATTAAAGAGAAAGAATGGATAATGAGTGCCTCCAAATCTTTTATTTTCTTTCTTTTTAAACTTAAGTAGTACACCATCATGATATCACTCCCTGCAAAAAGAAATAAAATGAAAAGTAGGATCCTTTTGGCTTTTGGTTACATCTGTCTAAAATTTTTATATTCAAACCAAAGTTAATCAGAAGACCCTCATTCTCATTTTTATTTGAAAAAACATCACTATAAAGACCATATAAGTATCTTCAAGGAATTCATATAAACCCTAAGTTTAAATGTGCTCCTTAACAAGTTACATTATAATAACATCAAATGCCTTTTTGGAATGGACATTGTAAACCTCTTGAAATGCAGAAACAATGTGTTTTATCAATTAAACAATTAAAGTATTAGGTTTTACATTTTTTCTTACACCAGTTTTTTAACTGCTTTCTCAGTGCTTTGTTAGCTGAAATATAGAAAACCCACAGGGGGAGAAAAAAGTCATTGAAATCACTGACTGTTCTGGTGCCTCAAGTTATAGGCTGCGATTTACAAGAGTGCAGCAAAACCAGATAAAAGTTAACATAAAAAGCAAATTATATGATATACATTCCATGAAAATTGAATTTATTTTCTCTAAACATTTATGTTCTTATATTTAACTACAGTGTGACTTGTTTACATAAAGTAATGTGCAAACAGAACAGCAAACAAAATGATTGACAGAATATTCATAGTTATGAGAAGAAACAATATTTAGCAAAATATAGGATTTTTGCATCCGTTCCTCAATATAGGATAACCTTCCTCAAGTAGAAAGCTGAAGGGGAAAAGAGAGAGAAAAAAAAAAATGGTAGAGTTTTCTACTACATTTTGGCACTGGTATTCAAGTTGTATTTGATAAGTTAAATACAAAACTTAGTCTTTGCTCATGTTTTAGACAGGCTTTCTTCGTTTTTTACAATAATAAAAAAAATAAACACCAAGTAAGGTAAGACAAATGGTAGTAGATGCAATTACTGCACCAAATACAATTCTCAATGAATAATCAGATAAAATCTCCAAAGTAACTTAACAAAATTCATACAGCCCTAAATCTCCATATCAGCACTCAGCAGGGTTAAAGGCACTTCATTCTACAGGCGTCTGACAGTTTTAATAAGGATTTGTCAACATTCCTGATGTAAATATATTTCTTGAGGTGTCCCATGATTTAAGCATTATATCTGCATAAAACTGGAATTTTAGCATATAAGATTTTACCAAAAATGTAAGGGGGAAGGCAGGGAGATCCCTTGCTCTTAAAGGAAGTGTGTTCAGAACAATCTGTTCCCCTGTTGTATCTTACACTGTTTTCCTAAATAAAACAAACTACTAAATCAAGATTCTGCTGAGATTCTCTTTTTGTATACATTTATATACTTCTAATAACATTACAACCATATTTTTAAATAGTATATCACTGATCTTCATAGAATTAACAAGGAATATAACATGAAATAAATTGTTCAGATAAACTATTAGGATGTTTTGACAGAAACGTTTAAACAATAGATAGGCTAATGACTGCATGAGTGCTCTTCTAGATGTAGTACCAACAAGAACAAAGACCTGACTGAAAACAAGAAAGTTGAAAACAATTTAAATGAGAGGGATCATTAAATAATTCTTGAGAGGCAGAGACAGTGATAGAGCAAAACTATGTTTGAAAACAGTTGTTAATAAACTCAGACAATTGACATGAGATATCTCATAGATATAGACAATTATAAGGAAAACAGTTTTTCAGGTTAAATGAGAATTCCTTAAAGAAAGCATACTACTGGCCAACCAGAAGCAATGCTAAGACAAAACACAGACAGTGCAGAAAAATAAGCAACAAGACTCAAAGATAAATTCTTCAATTAACTGAAACTCAAAAAAGCAAGCATGGAGGAAGTGAAATGTAACTCCAAGTGTGAAAGACAAACAGAAAAGCAAACAACCAATGATAAAACTTATGCAGGGACAAATGCATAAATGCCAAATTGAAAAATACAGTATACTTACTAAATGATATTAAGAATAAACAGCTACGTTCTAGAAGCAAGGATTAAAGGAAATTCAAGGAACTAGTTCATTTGTTGTCCAGCAGGAAGAGAAAAACATGAAATTACATTACAAAGACAATCAGAGAGTTTGATGTTTTCCCTGTGCCTGTCTTCTCTAAAAAGGCTAATACTGATCACATAATGTACTAAATTAATACAAGAAACACATCTAAAAATGCTCAGACTGAAACATGGAAAGATAACTTCTTTGAGTCCTTAAACTTTAAGTATTTTTGGGAAGCTTAGACCTGACATTCACAAAGAACTGGGTTTACCCATTTCAGATCCATTAGAAACTACCTTCAAGAATTCATGGACTCTTCAGGAAGACTGTAATAGGCTTATCTTTAAACTCTTCCCAATCTGAAAAAAATTCACAGATTGGAGAAAGGAGGACTATGAAATTGTAGATTGATTAAAGCAATTTTTAGAAAACAGTATTTATATCCTAAGCAAATTATAAAACTATTTAATTTGTGGGAACCTAAAGCTGACAATATAGAGAAGGAAAGTTATCACACCATCTTATATGCAAAGTCATTCTTTTCTTCCTAAAAATATTAAGAAAACTTAACTATCCAGAAATATGCACTTCATTGAAAAAGGTTCATTACTAATCTGGAAAGTTATGATATGTTACATTCCTTTATAGGGTACAGTTAAATATTTCCTCTTACTCTTGAACAGAAAAAGATGCTAATTGGATGTGTATTCACTCTACAGTGGGGCAAAATCAATATTGAAAATGATAAGTTTCAGAAAATAGAAGATTAATTGAAAAAATGGCATTCAAAAGGAATTAATATTTCCACACTTCAAATGGAAAATAAATTTCAGAAATTAAGGAAGAAAAGAGCTGATTAGGTAGTAACTCTGTAAAATTCAGTTCTAGATATTATAGGGGATCATGTACTACACTCAATAATATCACACCATTAACTGGAAAAAAAAAAAATAAATATGAAAAACTGACCTACTTAGACCTGCTTTGAGCAGCATTTGGAACTGGAGGACCAACACTTGTTTCTTCCCATCAAAATTATTCTATCATTTTATATTTTTGACATTTTGAATGTTTCTGTCACTGTATTCCATTCAGTTTTGAATACTGCAGTTCAGGAGAAACCCGAACCAAGGTCTATAAAATAGAATAAGGAAAGACTGAAAGAGTATAAGCTGTTTCATTTATGGAACAATAAAGTGAGAGGGAAGTGAAAAAAGTCTTCAATACATACAAAGTTGTTGCAAAAAGGAACCAGAAAACTTATTTTCTATAGAGGGGAAAGGATTTAAGAGCCTTAAATTTTGGCAAAAGAAATAAAGGTTAGAAATTAGGTAACACTCTATAATGGTCACTATATTTAGGTGTGGCAGTAGGCTAAGAATTTAGTCTGCTTCGCTACAAGAAAAAGCTAAGCTCGATCACCTCTTGATAAGAAAAAAAAAAAAAAAAAAGCCAACAAAACAGCTACTTGTGGTAACTGTTTGTAGTGTGAAAAGAATATTTATCATCCAGGAGTAAAACCATGACAACTGAAAAATTGTCTATTTCAGCTATGGAATTCTGTGGTTTTGGAATTTTCTAAAATGTCTGGAAATTCTTTTACCAAAAGTAGTTAATTTAAATATATTATCCTATACTAAATTAGGATTAAATACTTAATAAAATTGTTTTGCTACACTTTAAATCTTAAAATTTATTTCTGAAGGTGTGAAGAACTCTGTTTCAGATGTAAAAATCTTAAAATTTGCGGTTCCCAAATATGACATTCTATATATGTTTCTGCAGGCATTATGTAATTCCTATGTAGCTTGGAATGCTCATGTACACAGAAACCTAGACGTTTACTCTCTGAGTTGCTCAAATATTTACAGAGTCTCACATCCCCCAGTCTCAAGATTCTTGACAGGTTTTTTTTCTTCCATTCCATGCAATCCTGAATTATATGGGGGAAATTTAAATATGTGTAATATCAAGGAGGCAGTATAATTGCCAATTCATGTTTTTATGTCTCCTTCACCTAATAAGGAAAGTAGGGTTTTCTTCACTAAGCCATACATGCCTGCATATTTTCCTGCAAGATCATGACAGTAATCCTCAATCACTTTATGTGTTCTTCTAATGCTTTTTTACACTTTGTTAAAAAAAAATCTTGCAGCAAATTCTGAAATTCATAGCTCTGGCTCCATACTTTTTTATTATTCTTTAATCTGACTAGCTTGGATAAGGGGTACAATACTCTCTATGCTACTATTTAATAATTATAATATTTTATTATGGAAAAAAGCTTTTGCAGGGAAGACTGATCAATGGGTTATTAATACTGTCTTAATACTTTTATAATCCTTACATTAAGCCATAAATTAATGGCTCTTGTTGCTTTTCCTTATAGTCTTCCACTCTCCAAATAATTTGCTTTTTCTCTTAAGACATTTTATTTGCCATATAAAGCAGTTTCATACTTAGCTTCAACAAGATTCACCTTTAATTTATCAGGAAGCATTTTTTTGCAGCTTCATCTGTCATAGCTCTTATTAATCTCAAAGTTTTCTCTAGTTCTTCTTTTTTTTCCTCTGGTAATATACAATAGACATTCTAAATACTGAACATGTCATTTATGCTTTATTTGTTCAAGTTTTATATTTATAGTATGGACTAATGTAAAACAGGTTGCCAAGTACACTCTCAGGAAAGTGTCTATGCATTAAACGCATGATCACCATCACTTCTTAGTGGATTATCACTTCTACCAAAGTCATCAATTAGGTAGACTGAGTGATTCATAAAGATCTGCAACTGGTTTATTCTTATTTTAATATTGTTCACAATTTAATTTTGTCCTTCAGTTCCCAAAAATACAACCTTTACAAACAACTAGACCACGTCAAAAATAAGTTGGTCAGACTTGTTTTCAGAATGTTTACAAAGTATTCTTTAAAAGTTTCTAAACAGTTACAATTGAAATTAATAGCCTTTCACCTGGACACATCTTCCCAAAAGACATTTCTGCCAAGTTAGCTGCCTAATTCAAGGTCATCACATACATATGTGATTTATTCAATGATCATAGAACAAGAATGCAACTAGAATACTTGGATTTTGTTTGGAAAAGATATTTTTAAAGAAGTTGAAGAAAAAGCAGGAAACTAACCAATCACTTACTGTATAGAAGTTCACTCGACTTCACCATGTATACCAGCCTACTGAAGCTGCCCATGGCTGCTAACATGAGAGCAGTCATCTTTAAACTTTGTCTTAGACCACCATAAAAATTAGTGTCTGAGAGACAGAGCAGAGTTAATAAGGTATGCAGAGTTTATATTCTATAGTTCTGTCAGAGTTTATAAAGTATGCAGAATTTATATTCTATAGTTCTGATATAGGTACCATCTTAACATTCAAGGGAAATATGCCTTTAAAGCTATGTATCTTCTATCCTCTTCTTGAAGCTTGACTGTAGTTTGGATGCAATAAGATGTTTACTTTTCAGGTGCAGAAGGTATCATGACTAGTTATGAAGTGGTGGTTTTAATTGTCAATGATTATGTGACTACTTTTTTTCTTGCACGTGGGGACCTTATGTGGAGTGTATGTTGAACCATGCAGAGGAAAGCTGCCTTTTAAAAACCATGAGGTTAAAAAAAAATATATATATATTAATCATCAACAACAGTTCAGTCTAAAACATAAGCAAATCCAAAATCCAACACATTTCCAGAAATATTTTTCTATATCTTAGTAGTCTTTAAATTCAGATTAATGTACCTCTGCAATACCCTGTACATCTCTCAAAGATTTAAGGTAAAGTGAGAAGATAGGGTTTTATTCTCAGAGACCATTCTAGGCCAGTGAAAGAAGGTAAATGAAATACAGCAAATTCTAATGACTCAAAAAGTGGTGTAATACAAAGTGATCTTGTTTCATGAAATGCAGGTTCACGCCTAGTTAAAAAGACATCTAATTTACAGACATTTAATTTATGTGCTCTTTATCTCAATATAATGTAAATCAGTTATCTGCAAAAGCCACTAACTAGTACCTAGTCCAGCTGACTAGAACGAAATAAGTACTTGTTCAATATGAAACATTATGAGAAAAAAAATAAACAGGTCTAGAGAGGATACAAGGTAGAAAAAATGTTTTGTTAAAAACTTAATTATAATTGTCAGGATTAAAAAAAAATGAGAAGAATTAGAATCATGATAATAAACCTAGCAGGAAAATATACATTCTTGGAATAGAGAATTTCCTATTTCAACCACTAAGAAAAGACCATATTAGCCAAAATATTTGTATTTCTTGTTAATATGTCATATATTAATTGAATGATTCTTGGTAAATGTCATAAAGGATAAACTGGAGGATGAGACATCATTTATAAATACATGTCACTAAGTGTAACTACACATGTCTATGTAACAGAAAGCAGAATCAGACTTTTATAATCATAAAAGACACCAATCTGACTGAAATATATAGCAGACTGACACAATCAATGCTAAAATTTCAGAAAATAAATAAATAAATAAACAAATAAGTATTAAAATATGAATACTTAACTCAAAGATACTAAAAGCACTTTTCATATCAGAGTCAACTGACAAATAATTATGGAATTAAAAGTTAATGTTAATTTAAATAAAATTATGATAATTTCATTACTTATTTCACATATGAACTGACTGGACATATCCACTTTGTAGTGAATATTTGCAAAATAATGAAGCATTTGATAACAAACATAGAAAGGGATCATAGAAAGTTTTTATAATACATAGAAATCAATCCTATCTCTTTCTTATCTGTTTAAGCTATGTTTGACTGCAAACCTTAAGCTTCTTGAATTGGTGCTACATAAAATTTTGCAGTGAGATTTACATATATTTAAATTCATTAAAACCTGTCTGTCCAAAGTTTAATCTTAATCAAGTCTTTTGAAAAGCAAACTGTTAAAATCTTTCTAGGTATCCAGTCAATATATATTTGTGATCCTTTTCATTTTAGATTTTTTTTCTTTAACCATTGATCCATTTTCTTATGTTAACCTTCTTAAAAAAATAAAATCTGTTTTTATTCTGATAACACAAATATTCTTTGAAAAGTAAGTAACAAGGAGGAGTTATCATGTAGTCAAATATTTTTGTAAGATGAACTCAAGAAAATGCTGTATATTTTAACATTTTAAAAGAAAATTTTTGAGAAAGAATAATGAAAATTATAATTTTATAAAAAAAGTTTAACCTGAGAATCCCTGTAGGGAGTAATTATTTACTTAACTTAATCAACAGGTCAGCTTGCTAGAAAACTTTAAGATCCAAGTAGACATTTAATATTTCATAAGACTAAGACATCTACAATGAAGATTGATACAGAAGAGCCTCCCCCAAGCCAGACAAGCACTAAAAGTGACAATGTAGATAAACTAGTAAATGCAAGTAATCATTTTTCTGGGAAAATTTACTGCAAGGTACACTCAACTAAAACTACTGCAAATAATGATAAGGCATTGTCCTCCTGGCTGCACAGTGAACTTTAATCACAGTGATTACGTGATGAATTTTAATTATCTCAGTAATTCTTTTCAGTGACAGTGAAGTCAAAATAATCAGATGCTGACAGTCATTTGTCATAGACTATCATCAGAGCAGGTAGCACCCTTCTGGATGCAAAAACCAGGATATATCAAGCAGTAAAGAAATTACATGAAGTCTTTATTTGATATAGATAGTCTTCTGAAGTCCAAAAATCAACTAAGATGAAAATGGGACACAGGTTTCAAAAAGAACAACAAAGAGGAGTCAAGTTTCAATTATATTGTATTAAAGGCCAGATTAAATGTCAAAATGTTATCTTCTGACTTCATGTACTAAGCCTCCATGAATGTAAACAACTAGTTTTCTCATAACTCTCTAAGTTGCATCATTTCTGTGATACACAGCAAGTGTACCATCCCCAAAGGCTTTTTTTTTCATTAGTGATTTCAATATGACAAGTTTTCCACTACACATCTTCATGTGTTCTACTTGCAAAATATATCTGTATTTGGTTTTTAACGTATAAGTTGGATCAAAAAACTTAAAGCTTCCCTACACAATAAAAGATTATTGTCTTATGTTTCTAGATATTGAATTAATATCATAGCTTTACAGACTTTTTTAGTGTTTAAAACTTAAAACTAACACTTGAATGAAAACTCACTTATTCTATACAAGTGTGACATGGAAAAATTATCTACTATCTACTGATAGAATTATTTTATGTTTGGTTGTCTTGATCTGTATGTTTACTTTTCATATTTGGACAAGAAATACTTACTTGAAGTATTCCTATGAGCGCTATTATGTTTCAACCACAAAGGTATTACTAGAAATAACAACAATAAATTCTACATTTCAAATTATTCTACTTTTAATTTTTATGGATAGTTATAAAGCATATGAATTGTTCATTAATATTTTCAACATTTTTTACATTTTTTGCAGAATCTAGAATATTCACATTGCTTTCAGTATTGAAAAAAACAAAACAAAAGTGGAAGTTCTGATGATGAAAAAACTAAAAATATCTTCAAAATTTGCCACTGTTAGAACAGAGAATTTTAATCATTAGTTTCTGTTCACCAAGGATACTGGAGTTAAAAGGCTGCCATATTTAATTAACATTTATGTCAGATGTAAGGAATATACAATAGGTTTTCCCAGTCAGCAGTCAAAATTCAAGTAGGAGAGGTAAAGCAATTCACTAGTTACAATCAATCAAAACAATGCAGTATATTAGACATCCCAATAGACACTTGAGCCAGAATGTTCTGATAGAAAAACTAAAGCCAGACACAAGAAAATACCAAAGTCCCCTTCCTCTACTATACTACCTGTAATTGAAATTAAGTATGAATATCCTTACCTGACATATTTTAAAATATTTCCTGGAAGTTTCCCTAATATGATGTTTTGGATCATGAAACGTGTAGTCATAATTATGCTTTGATAAATCATGGCCTGAAGAACTCAAGCCATAGTTGTTCAGTTCTCCAGTCAGGCTCCTAAAAAAGATTAGTTTTCTTTTTTCCTATACAACTTACTTGTAACTTAGTCCAGACTTTAAATTAATTCAGCTGCATGCCAAGAACATATACTAAGCTTCCATTCCAGTAAAGCAAAACAGAGTAGATGCCTATTTTAAGGAAAACCACTTGACTCAATAAACCAGAGAACGTAAATTCATTAAACTGTTGTAACACTGCAGACTGTACTGAACTATTTTTCAACTTAATTGAATCATATTGTCTTCATGATATACGAAGAATATAAAAAATGTTACCTAGGTCTTGCTATAATGGAAAGCAAAATACTATTTGATGTACCTTAAATTTTCAAAACTTGTGGGGAAAAACAAACAAATGAAACACAAACCAAAGACATCCAACAAATACAACAACCATTTTCCTAGACTCATGGCCCTTGGTGTTCATAAGTGCAAATCCTGAAGTGGACTTATAAACTAGTCCTTGTCTCTATGTAAAAGTATATTTCTATTACTAACATCTTACTAGAAGGGAATTGAAGCACTAGAGAACTATTTGAGAGAAGTTGTTTGGGCTTATGCTGTAAACGTGGAACCCAAAGAAAATACTTCTCAGTCATTATCCAGAGATATAGACAAGCAGCCATCCTACCTTCTGCTTACACCCAGCCAGGAGAAAAATAGCTTTACTGACCTTTTTTTACTAAGTCAAACTTCAACTTATGCTGATCCCACTGCACTTATTCCTATACTATAACTCCCTTCAAATCCTATCAGTTATTTTTTTTTTTTTTCTGATAAGCATCGCTTACTTTTAAGTTTGAAATACAAACAAGCACTGTGGCAGTTCTTATCTCTGCATACCTTGCAAGTGTGAAGGCTCCAAAGGTTATCAGAAGTACATAGACATTATGCTGGATCTCAGGACAAGGCTGATTTTCAGCTTAAGCTCTTGCATTTTGAACACCATAATCTATAAAGAAAGCTAATTTACCTTTCTCAGTGGAAAAATTACTGAAACACATTGAAGTAGTTTGGTTTACATTTCTACCAAATCTTCAGGAAATCAGTCAGTTCACAGTCTGCACTGGTGGCTAAAGACAGTGAAGTGGAATCAAGGCAGCACTAGAATGAAGCTCAAAAAGGAAAAGATGCAGACTCTGGATGTTGAAATGACTGTGAGAAGTCTGGGAGAGGCATTTAGGTGCACACTGATCATGACAGGAAAACATGAAAAAAAGATAAGGAAAGTACCAAAAATTGAAAGTAAGGAATTGTATATGCTCCTTTAGTTTCAAAAAAAAAAAAAAAAAAAAAAAATAATAAAAAAAATCAGTTCTAAATAAATAAAAAATAGAAAAGCATTAAATTTACAGTTGTTTAAATATTTTGTGGCAGTATACATAATTCAAATAGATTTATCACAGAATAGTTAAGTAGGGCTATAACATCATCAGGGACCAAATATTATTGAAATATTAATATCTCAAAATTTAGGTATTGCTTGAATCATTCCAGAATAGTAAAAAAATAATTATGATAAAATGTCTGCCTCTTTCCTCAAAATATAACATAAAAATGAAAGTGGTAAAGACTACAGATTGCAGTTCTATATACAAGAGATGAATTACCTATCTTTATAAAAATGAAAGGTAAAATTATTTTTTATATATATACTAATTCAAAATGTGGCCATTAAAAAAGCGTGTTTTAAATATCACAGAATCATAGAGTGGTAGGGTTTGGAAGGGATCTCAAAAGATCATCTAGTCCAACCTCCCTGCCAAAGCAGGTTCTCTACATCAGGTTACACAGGAAAGCATCCAGGCTGGTTTTGAACATCTCCAGAGATGGAGACTCCGCTGCCTCTCTGGGCAACCTATTCCAGTGCTCTGTCACCTTCATAGTAAAGAAATTTTTCCTTAAGTTTGTGTGGAACTTTTGGTGTATCAGTTTTTGCCCATTGCCTCTTGTCCTGTCACCAGCCGCCACCAAAAAGAGCCCAGACACATGCATTTGGCCCCCACATAGATATTGATAAGGTCTGCTCTCAATCTTCTCTTCTCCAGGCTGAGGAGTCCCAGCTCTCTCAGCCTGGCTTCATAAGGCAGATGCTCCAGGCCCCTAATAATCTTTGTGGCCCTAATATAATTTAATTTTAAAAGAAAGAGAGAAAAATTACACAAAATGAAAGATTACAAAGTAAAAAAAACTACTAAATTTGAGATTATCAGAAACCTTTCATAGCTTTCACACATTTCTTGAAAAAATAAACTTGACAACTGTAAGCTTTTCAGAGCTGTGATGTAAGCAGATACAGAAAAACACATAAAAGCTATAAGGGAAAGGAAAGGAGCACCCATTCCAGCAGAACACAAGTGAATCTGTACGGTAAAATCAAAAGGCTGGTGTGCAATTTAGCAAAAATAAACACCATATTCATACATTTATAAATATGAAGATTGAATTCCAAAGTTAAAAAGCTTCCAAAGTAAAGGTAGAATATGTACAAAACCAAAAATACTTAGATATTTATATCTAAAACGTAAGGGGGGGTGGGAGGGGGAGGGGGCACGGGTATAATTGTTCTGATAACTGGAATAACAAATTCAATTTAGGAGAATCAAACTATTAAAAAAGCTTATGAATTAACTTGAAAGGTTTGTTGTCTTTCTTAAATATAAAATATTCAAAATGTAGAATTTTATTTGTAGAAGAAATTCTGAAATTCCACTGCAGATGGGATTAAAATAAAATACAGCAATAGTCTCAAAAAGATTGAGATATCCAAAGCTATGGTTATAAAAGATTGACAATAATCTTACTGTATTATTATTATTATTGTTATTAAAATGTTTCTCTCACTAAAAAGCTGACCATTGCTCCATCAGACATGTTCAGCTAACACTTCGGGCTGCTATGGGACCAGACTTAGAAACTGGACATGCTTCTGCACCAAAACTACATGCCAGTAAACTTCTTAGAAGTGGTGAAGTCCTGGGAACCCTGACTCCTTTTTGTAATAGAGCTACTGAATTGTTGATAAACCAAGAAATAATCTTTCAGATGGTTATCTATCACATGTATTATGCAGAATTCAAGACAAAAAAATCACGTAGTTTCATCCTTACTTGCAGTATATGAATTTATGAATTGTAGGTTATTTATTACTATTTTGCCTATCAATATATTTTTGTCTTCAGTAGACTCAGCCACTACTGAAACTCAAAGTATACTCACAGTTGTAAAGATCTTAATCATTACAGTATAAAAGAGGAAAAAGATCATTCAGAATTTCAGAAGACAGAATTAAAAATCAAAGAAAGACCGATATCTTCAAAAGAAAAATTAATGTTAAAGCAAACTACAGAGAAAGCTGATCAAGACTCCACAGCTGACAGTATACTATAGACTGTTGTAGAGAATTAATAAAGTGAACAAAGAGCATAGAAAAATCACATGGACAGCTTAAATTAGAGAATTGCCTTTTCTTAAAACAGTGATTTCTAGACTGAAAAAGGAGAGAAAAGGAAGGTGATGAAGAAGAAAATATGTTTCTAGGAGCTGCAGCATTTTATATTGTTCTCTTGCATTGCTACAAAATATTCAGTAATATGCTTTCTGTCCAACAGAAATGTGTCTATTAAGCACAAAAAGATAGAGCTACAAAAGTAAACTAGTACATGTGCTCTCTGTACCAGAACAATTTTTTGTTCTTTTCCGGATTCTGAGTACCAGTCCTATAATGTCTTCATAGCTGAAAAAAATTGTTACAATTACCAAAACTTCCACTGAATAATAACTGAAGTACAAAAGAAAATTACAAGTGAGCAACTCATACACCAATTTAAAGTTTATTTATTATTTTATTTAGATATGTGGAAAGAGGACAGATGCTTATAAACTAACAAAATTTATCCTTTAAGAGAAAGCATATCCTTGATTACAAAAAGTAGCTGCTGTCATAAATCTCAGAAATCTACTTTTGTGAGCTTTACCTGTCCAAAATCAGTGCTCACTGATAGTGCTGTTACTTACACTTCTGCAGGTTACCTTTTCTTGAGATCATTATTTCAAACAAAATCATACAAGTGTAAGTAACACTTTACAAAATTCATATGATATATACAGTATATGAACTCAAACTTCATCAATTCAATAGATAAACGATAAAACATATATAAACTTGAAGCATGTTAAGTTTGAGTGTTTCTTATGCAATCTTGTAGGGACTAATCCTTGTTCCAGTATTGTTATCACTGATCTGGAATCAAGTATAGAGTGATTACTAATGAAGTATACAGATGATACAAAGGCTGACTGAGTAATGAAGAGAACAGGCCCTAATAGTGATAGGACTATATTTTGAAAAGCAGTAATTCTAGAAAGCAATTAGGAAAAATGTGAAACATAGTTATAAATCAGTGGAACACTTGAAGAAAATATCAGACAGGATATCTGGATACAACATAACAGAACTATAGAGGGGGTCAACTGGAATTCCTAAGAAACTTTACTTGATAATAATGTTGTTATATACACAAAATTTGAAAACTTGTGAAGGGCAGTGAGAAGATGAAAGACAGAATAATATTCTAGAGAACATTTTTTTTACTTTAAGAGTCTATAAGATTTTCATTTACATTTTATAAAAAAAGAAACCCAGAAGATTATATGTTTATAAACTGTAATCAATCATAACAAGAACTTTCATCTGAAACTGAGTCAGTCATGTTCCAATTACATATCATGTATGTGTTTTTCAATTAGAGGAATAAATAAAAGAAAGGATTTCAGAAGATTTTCTATAATTATAATTTCTATAATTTGTAAATCTTCAAATAAAAACAGACCTTATAAGTAACCAAAAGTTACCCACTGGATGATATTATATGGCTTATGTTACATAAAATTTTAGAAGCACACTGGCAATTGTATCTATATACCTATGAACATTCATTCTACCCTGAAATGTCAAAATATATGTTAGTAGGTGAAAGCTTCTTATTAAAGAATAAAAATGTTGGGAGTAAATTATTTTTTTTATATCTGAAAATTCACAATAATGGTGGCAGCAGACAAACACAGCA
Source organism: Caprimulgus europaeus (assembly GCA_907165065.1). The sequence continues at coordinate 79,008,631 of OU015524.1, forward strand.
GACATACCTCTATAAAGGTTTTCATTTGTGTTGAAATCAAAATTACTATTTCAAAATTATGATGTGGAAATTAGTGAACATTTATTTTTACATAATTAAACATATGTGATTATAATTTTTTAAAAAAATCTCATATCATGGTGTTAGATTAGCAAGTGAAAGCAATAAATTTTGCTGTCTAAAATCATCAGGTTAGTAGCCAAAATACTTTTTTTTTAAACAAAAACCTTTTCTCCTCTCACAAGGTGCTAAAGTAAATAGCTTTGTGAAGGAACTAAACATTTCAGTCAATATTAAGAAAAGTGAAACAACTAATCAACTGACATAACTCTAAAATTGGGATAATTTACTTACAATTTAGATGACAGAAAATATCCATGGTTAGCTTAACAACTGGAGTTCATTCATGACACAGTAATTTCTAAGTAAATGTAACATACTGCAGGTTGTTCATTAGTTGTAATTGGTATAGGATATTCTATTAGCTTTATTCTACAACTGTATTTCTGGAAATGCAAATATACTTGCTTACCAAAATGGTGGTAACAACTAAAGAGCGATTGGACAGGGAATCTGTGATGTTTGCTGGTTTTCCTTTCTGATTCTCTGTCATGTTAAGGCCACTCAAAGGATCCCAAGTTCCAACCTATAAAACAGTAAATCACTGTGTAAATTGTCCGTTAGTTACATTTCAGCATCCAGAAAAGAACAACAGGAAGGAAAGGAAAAACAGATTGCTACAGTGAAAAAAAAAAAAAAAAGTTAATATTTATTATAATATCTTGTTCCATTACTCTCTGTCATTCCATTTTAAATCTGCTTGTTTAAAATGTGATTCACAATACCCCAAAGTGTGGTTCGTGAAATGTGACATTAATTGGAAAAATGATACATAGAATTTCTAAAGCTATTCTGAATACTTAATTTTCCATTTAACTTTTATTCTTCAAGATAAACCACATCTGAAGATAACTTAATAGTTAGGTAGAAATTCATTTGCTGAGAAAAAACATTGTCTCTACAGAAGGATTTACCATTTGCTATGATGAGAGAACAGCAGAGCAAAAATGTTTTGGGGAAAATGTAATGGAGAATACTGAAAGTCAGTTAAGTGTAATAACTTAATTGATTTACAGATAAATGTTCAGTACATAGCTCTTTTAACATTTTATACCTTGAAATTCTTATTCTAGTAAAGTCAATAGGATTTTTATCCAAGTAGTTAGGTCTAGGGTTATGCTTTAAGGTTCAGGTCAAGGACAGACTCACATAATATGTAATAAGTAATAGGGCATCATTTATCTGCAATTTCATTGCTATAAAACTAAAATGGACAAGCAGTAAATCAAGCAGTAAAACAACTATCCATTTTTAGACATCAAGAAGAACAAGGGGTCACAAAGACTGGAACTTGAGCCTATCCCTGCTATTTATTCACATAATTCAAGCTGGACTGATCTTCTTTATGAGATTCAACTTCAGGTACACCTTGTTTGATCAATTTTAAATGCTAAACTAATTCAATCGTATACTTTATTCAAGTTCAGGTTTTTAATTCAAATTTATCTTAGCAAAAGCTAACACATTGCTATTGAAAATACTTCCTCCCCTATTTTTTAATATAGTCACAGCCACAAGGAAATGAATAATTATCAGCTGTTAGAATTTGGGGCTCATCTAACTGCATCCATCTAGACTTGTAAGAACTACCAACAACATTACTTTAAAAATAAATTTCTGTCTTGATAAATTCTTGCCTTATTTTTCTAAATGAGGTCAATTTTACTTTTCTTTCTATTTTTGTGAATCAAAAATATAAGAAATGGAACAAAAGTCAGACATTCCAAAATAAAACATTCTTTGCATTATCTCTATTAACGAGCTTTAACTCAACAATTTACACCACAGATTCTGATATACTACTGATGTATAGAACTCCCAAATCACACAAACATATTCTCAAGGCTGCTTCTTTTAGAGAAAACTATAAAAAGTACAGTAAATTAATTATTTTATATCTGCTTAAGCACAGTGTTTTAATTTTGAAATAGCTTTTTGAACAGAGTAGAATTGCTAATTTGTTTCACCAGGTAAGTTTAAATGTCAAAAATGCAGAAAAAACAAATTAATGTATTCTACTACATATACCTGCAATTCAAACAACTTACAATTTATTTCTAAAGCATTACATTTATTTCCAACAAACTTTCAAGTTTTGCTAAAAAGTGAAACAAACATATTCTAATATACAACTTAGAGAGAATGTTCACACAGTAAATACAGTCACAAGGAGGTTGTTAAGCCCTTGATGCTCTATTCTTCCATTCAAGTCCCCTGAATGGCTAGACTATTCTGGAGTGAGCATGCCAATTTGAACATGTTAACACTTATTATCCATAGCACCAGACCCAAACCAGGAGTTCCCATGAAGCTGACATTGTGCTCCACAGTGGGACAAAGAACCTGTTATACAAATAATTAGCTTAGTCAAGAATCAGCTTATTCAAGTAGAAACAATTCCAACAAGAGCTACTAAAAGTCTCATCATCAAATATCATAGAATCTTCTCTAATATGGCAGTGACTACATAACATGACTACACTTCAGTGATAAATAAAAACTTCTGTTCAAGCTTCCATGTATTTAAGTATTATGGAACTATCAGTTACCGCAATCCTGCAGAAAGTTTGGACAAGGGTTTCAGTTTTTTATTGTTGCCTGGATAAACCACAATTCTCTATTTTAGTTGGGTTTTTTTGTGGTTTTGCTTTTTTTTTTTTTTTTTTTAATAAAACCATTTCCCAAAAAAATTCCTCAAGTATTTGTAGTCTCTTAATTAAGTTACATCATCTGATCTAAGACAATGGTCACAAGGCAATATAGCTTCATTATTTAACTGTATGGAACAAGTTCTAAACTTGTAATCCAGATGAGATATACATATTTGTGATACTATTAGACATCTTACTAAGAGGAAATGAACAGCATTTTTTTTTTTTCCTATTGGAGTTTACGACAGCTGAGACAGTTATTACTGAAAGGCAGATAAAGAGGACAAACTAGGAAACAGGTCCTTAAACTCTGATAGTGGATTTATATTTTTTTTCTGAATTCTGTATTTATTATGAAATTACCTGTGTCTGTGAAGCCACCATCCCTTTAGACTTCAATAAGTGCAGTTTCTCAGAATATTCTGGTGGAGTACTAAAATATGCTGCAATTTTCTTATATTCTTCCCTAGACTCTGCAATTGGTAATTTTCAGATACAGAATACTGGAGGAGATAAATCTAGAGATTCTTTTTTCATGCACCACAAGAAAAGTTTGCTACCCACCTTTAGGCAGGTACACTCTGAAGTTTCCAAATGGTCAGTTATTCCCATGCCACTTAAACAGAGTTCTTAAATAATCTTTATGATATTTACTACTCAATAGTTCAATAGTACAGCTTCAAAACTAAATCACACTAGAAATGTTTAAAAATAATCAGTGTCATTACCTTCAGCAAATACTGAAAAGGAGTTTGGCTAATGTTTACACACATTTAAAAATAGTTTGACTATTTTGGGTTCAAGTATTTTAGGTTTTCAGTCTCCATAAAAAGATCAGTACAATTGTGCTTATTTCAAAAAGTATTAATTTAATTTTACAGCAAAATGCAATTGGCATAATTTGTGAAGAAATACTACTGTAGAAAAAAAGTTCTTACCTAATGATAAAAAATAAGTTAAAAAACCAGACCTGTTAAGTCAGAATGAATAATAATTCAAACTGTGAATATTAAAAATTACACATAGTTAATATGTATAACTTTAAAAAAAAAAACTTTAATAGGTTCATATAGTAGAAAACTTAGAGATAATTACGATACATTCTTGGACCTTTACCTACGATGGAGAGTGCAGATTACAGTAATTCTTCATACAAATTTTATGTAGTCTGCTCAAAGCCAGTAGGGATTTTAGAAGAAAGCTATATTGAACTTCACTCTTCAAGTTACTAGTCTCTTCTGCAGATATTAGATTTTTGTGACATTTAACAATACATTTGCTATCAGAATAAGGACATAAACCTTCTCAAACCTTATGAAAATTCTTCTCTTTTCAAAGTTATTTATCACTAATATAATCCATTTCTGAGTTGATCTATAAAGTTAAGCATAAATGTAATTTGAAAGATGTATTCAGACTTGGAAATTTTTATAGATTATAGTATAAATTAAACTTGCATACAAATAAAAAGTTCACCGGTGAATATTTAGAGATAACTATGTAAATTTAATGGTATTATAAGAAGTGGTAGCCACCTATTATCCTATTTATTTTCAAAGATACAGCATGATCCTAGTTTATCTCCTACAGTGTGCCTAATTTGCATGTTTCCTCTTTAAAATAATAATTAAATTGGCTGTATAGTAAAGATCTGCTTCTAGTCATGCCAATCACAATTCAGCCAATATTAAAAAAAAAAAAATCAAATCTTAATAACACCCAGACTTTCTTCAAAACTTCTAACCTTAACAAGACCAATCCATCATAATTGTCATAGTTTAACCCCAACCAGCAATTAAGCACCATATAAGTGCTCACTCACTCCCTGCCTAGTGGGGTGTGGGGTAAAATTGGAGGGATAAAAGTGAGAAAACTCATGGGTTGAGATAAGGATAATTTAATAATTAAAAAAATTCATAATGTAAAGGGGGTAGAGGAGTTGGGGGGTAAAAGAGAGAGTGAAAAATAAAACCCAAGAAAAATAAGTGATGCAAAATAAAACAATTGCTCACCACCAATTGACCAATGTTGAGACAGTTTCTGATCAACAGCAGCCCCCGCCAACCTGCACCCCATAATTTTATTGCTGAGCACAATGTCATATGGTATGGGATATCTCTTTGGTCGGTTGGGGTCAGCTGTCCAAGCTGTGTCCCTTCCAGCTCCATGTGCACCCTCAGCCAACTCACTGTCGGGGCAGTTCAAGGAGCAGGAGAGGCCTTGATGCTGTGGAAGCACTGCTAACTGAAACATCAGTGTGTTATCAACACTATTTTCAGTATCAATCCAAAACATTGCTCCATACAAGCTGCTATGAAGAAATTTAACTATTACAGCAAAAACCAGTACAATTATTCACAACCCATCCCTGAAAAAAAGCCTTATACACTCCTGAAACTTAACATTTCTTAGCTTACATATACTCTAGAATAGTTTACTGAGGATCAGTTTTATGAGGTGTTATTAAAAGTAGATTAAAAGTAGTTTCCTTCTGGGTGTTTGAGAAAAACAAATTTATCTTTATGAATAAGCAAGTATTTTTTGTTTCTAATTTTCTTCAAAGGTCTCCTAAGAAAAGTTTGGTTTTTTTTTTTTGTCTCTGAGTCAACCAAAACTGTACATACCATTCACAGTGAAGTACCACAAACATTGTATTAGGAAGGATCATTGCCTTTCTTCAGTGGTATCAACTGTCTAACTATGCAGCCAAAATCAGAGCCATATCCAACTCCCAAAGAATTAACCAATGTGTCTACAATTTACCAACTTTTATTTATTATATTTTGTAGAGTAGAAAATAACTATTTATACTCAAGCATGAGTAATATTATTTCTTCTCATCTATACATTTCCCACTTGGGAATTGTTTCATTTATTTTGCATTTTTCAGAAATATTAATATGCTTGACTTCTTTGCTAATTATCATGTTAATACCAATACTTCTGGCTTCCATAGATCTGTTATCTCACGTCACTTTATTTTTCTAAATTTTTCTAACTTATACATAAATACCCTCTATTGATCCCACTTGCTTTTTTTTCCCCACGTCATTAATAAAGATGCTAAATAAAACAAGATCTTACTTTGATATGCTGAACAATGAGTTAAAACTCATTTTGTGTCATTTACCGTCATCCTGTGTGTAGGTTCCTGAGCAAGGTTTCAAGCCAGTTGTTAACATTTCTATTCAAGATATATGATTCTTTATAAGTGACAAATTTTCATATCAATAGTAGTATTAAATTCAGGTATTTGTTATCTCCCTGAAGTATAAAATAATTTTCCTCAGGATGCAGCTTCAGTGTAAATACTGATTGATCACAATTTAAATGATAATTTGTTTATTATAATGGACCGCCACAGTTTGGGATTTTCACTGTGCTTAACCATAGTTTCAGTGTGTCCAGACAGACTGTCAGCAAATTTTTTGTACGTTACATTAGCAGCACTCCAATAATCTATTAATTTAGTCATTTTCATCTTAGAAGAAGCCATCATTTTTGTCAGACATGAATTTTGTTTGGAAACGCATACTTCTTATTGATTTATTCTTGATTATCACCTCTAATTCAAGAGATTCAGGAAAATATATCTTAGGTAAAATCTGAGATCATACATGGCACCTTTTTTAAATCAATGAGCAATTTTTCTATTGTCACTGACTTCAGCAGTTATTGCACATAAAATATATTATTTAGGTAATTTCCCATTATACTAACCAGACAATTTATCTAGAACCTTTTTTTTAATTATTTTTTTACAAAACATACGTCTTCTAGAAATACTTCACAATAATTTTTTCTCTGCCATCTGTAAATATTTTTTTCCTCAAGAGGTCCAATTTTGTCACAAAAGCATTATGGATTACAGCTAAAACTGTTGGATTGAACTGTTGTCCTTCACATAAGAAATTGTTTCTCATATTTGGAAGGAAGTTAGATGAAATAATAGTTAACATAACAGTGTGGAAACATGACACACATAATACGGCACATATAAATCCCATCTCCCCATCTTCTGTCATCCACAAAATAAATGAATGAATGTGATAGGTTGACCCTGGCTGGATCCCAGGTACCCATCTAATCCGCTATATCTATCCCCCTCGTCAGCTGAACAGTGGAAAAAAAATTACTCTGGGGTGAAGATAAGCACAGAGAGAGATCACTCACCGATTATTGTCATAGGCAAAACAGACTCAACTTGTGGAAATTAGTTTAATTTATTACCAATCCAAATCAGATTATGATAATGAGAAATAAACCCAAATCTTAAAACATCTTCCCCCCACCCCTCCCTTCTTCCTGGGCTCAACTTTACCGCTTATTTTCTCTACCTTCTCCCCACTAGCAGCACAGGAGGATGGGGAATGGAGGTTGGGGTCAGTTCATCACAGGTTGTCTCTGCTACTCCTTCAACTGCATGGAAAGGACTCCTCACACTCTTACCCCCTGCTCCAGTGTAAAGCCCCTCCCACGGGAGACAGTATTCTGCTCTCCAATGTGAGTCCTTTCCACAAGATACAGCTCTTCACAAACTTCTCCAATGTGGGTCCCTTCCACAGGATGCAGTCCTTCAGGAACAGACTGTTCCAGCATGGATCCTTCACGAGGTCACAAGTCCTGCCAGCAAACCTGCTCCAGCGTGGGCTTCTTATGGGGTCACAGCCTCCTTTGGGCATCCACCTGCTCCAGTGTGGGGTCATCCATGGACTGCAGGTAGGCATCTGCTCCCTCATGGACCTCCATGGACTGCAGGGAGACAGCCTACCTCACCATGGTCTTCACCATGGGCTGCAGGGGAATCCCTGTTCTGGTGCCTGGAGCACCTCCTCCCCCTCCTTCTTCATTGACCATGGTGACTGCAGAGTTGTTTCTCTCACATCTTCTCTCTCCTGTCTCTGGCTGCAATTGCTGTTGTGCAGAAACCTTTTTTCCCCTTCTAAACTATGTTATCATAGAGCTGCTACCACCGTCACTGAGGGCTCAGCCTTGGGTTCATCTTGGAGCCAGCTGGCGTTGGCTCTATCAGACATAGTAGAAGCTTCTAGCAGCTTCTCATGGAAGCCACCTTTGTAACCCCCCTGCTACCAGAACTTTGCCATGTAAACCCAGTACATTTCACCCCTCACTTCTGTGAAACACGTATTCAAGAATTATAATTGAAATCCACAATCTTCACAAACTTCACTCACAACAACAAAAAATAATTCTCTGCACCAAAATCAAAACATCATTACAACAGCTAACAGAAGAATACAATTTACACACAATCCATCCCTTGTCCCTTCACCACAATTTCAACAGAAATTCCCCATGATCATTCTACTCTCTAACATTGTTCAGTCCATGTTTTGCCTGTTACCTCTCCTGATTACTATTCTTATCTCAAATTCCTCATGTCTCACATTAGGCATCAAAAGAGACTGCAGTGGGTTAACCTTGGCTGGATGCCAGGTGCTCACTAATCTTCTCTATCACTCCCCTCTTCAGCAGGACATGTGGTTGAGAAAATAAGATGGAAAAAAAATCATGGGTAAAGATAAAGGTAGTTTAATAAAGCAAAAGCAAAGGCCAAGTGCAGAAGCAGAGGAAAAAAAAAGATTTATGTTCTACTTCTCATCAGCAGACGATGTCTGGCCATTTCCTGGGAAGCAGGGCTTTTGTACACATAGCAGTTGTTCCAGAAGACAGATGTCATAAATGACAAAAGCCTGCCCTTCCTCCTCCTTTCTCTTAGCTTTTATTGTTGAGCAGATGTCATACGGTATGGAATGCCTCTTTGGTCAGTTTGGGTCAGCTATCCTGGGTATGTCCCCTCCCAAGATCTTGCTCACCCCCAGCCTACTATTGAGGGGGTAAATGTTGGAGAAACAGCCTTAATGCTATGCAAGCACTGCTCAGAACTAAAACACTGGTGTGTCATCAATAGATTTCTAGCTACCAGTAAAAAGCACAACAGTATGAGGGCTGCAATGGGGAAAATTAACTCCATCTCAGTCAGACCCAATACAATGAATGAATAAATAAATAAATAAATAAAGCAAAACAGAGAAGCTTGACAAGACGGTGGTTTGGGAAGAACTTTGGGAATGTACAAGAAAAGGACAAAGATGGGGAAAGGCTCCTGAAGAAAGAAGAAAATAGAAAGAGATGGAAAGAGCAAAGAGATGAAAAGAGAGAAGTGGACAATGATTAGATGGAAAGGGAAATAACCTCCATTTTTAAAAAGGGAAATAAGGAAGACCCAAGGAACTAAAGGCCAGTCAGTCTCACCTCAGTGCCAGGCAAGATCATGGAGCAAAACCTCCATGCTAAGGCACATGGAAAATGAGGAGATGACTGGTGACAACCAGCACGGCTTCACTAAGGGCAAATAATGCCTGACCAATCTGGTGACCTCTTATGATGGGGTTACAGCGATGGTGAAAAAGACTAAAACAACTGATGTCATCTACCTGGACTTGTGTAAGGCGTTGGACACTGTCCCACATGACATCCTTGTCTCTAAGTTGGAGACATGTGGGTTTGATGAATGTACCACTCAGTGGATAAGGAATTGGCTGGATAGTCACACTCAAAGTCTTGTGGTTAACAGCTAGATGTCCAAATGGAGTACAGTGACTAGTTGTGTCTCTCAGGGGTCGGTATTTTTTTTTCTAATCTCATATTGTTACACTATACAGAAACTGCTCTGTTTTTGCTCATAGCTATCTTTGAATCTGTGTAGCATTCCTCATTCTTTGCTAACAATTTCCTAACTCCTAAATTTTTCTGATACATGGTAACTAATGCAAACTGTTCTTTCCAAAGACTGTCAGAACATTTTGGTGAAAAACATACTATCACATGCCTTTATTGCATGTCCAAAATGAGCCATGAAGACAGAAAAAATATCTTCCTTTTCTGTGAACTTCTCTGTGCATGTCTCAAGCACACGCTGGTTCCATATTCTTTTACAACTATTTCTATTGTTGTCTCTTACATAGCTTTCATTACTCCCGTTTCCCAACTTTCTTTTCTCTATTATGTGTTTTAAGGTATCATATTTCCTGTTGAATTTTATTTTCTTCCTGTATTTTTAATCTTCATAGAGATTTTGGTTTATTCATGTGTTTTCAGCAGAGTACAGATTTCCTAATATATTGTCAACTGAGAACTAAATTGACATGCTTTTGTGTTTCTGCATTCATATCGATACTGGTGGTGAAATAAAACTAGACTTAACACAGAACCAGATGGAAAAATAGCACTCCTTTAGCCCACTGCACATCTGTTATGCAATATTTTCATATCCAATGTTTTCAGAGGAAATTTCCAGTCCACATAGAAAATTTCATAACAAAATCAACTCTTTTTTAAATAAGATTGTGTAGTAGTATCACATATGTCATTGAAACACAAATATATTAACTGTCTCTATTTCTTAAATTGTTGTGTATTTCTGCCTGAAAAAAAAATTAAGCACACTGAAAAGATTTTATTTTTCAGAAAACCCATGTTGCTTGATGGTTCTCTAATGCCAGTCATGTTCTTAAAGCCATCCTAGATTACAGAGACTTCCTTTACCTGTTTTCAACAATTATCACTTATATTCAGACTCTTATGCCACTTATTTAGGTAGTCCCATGTAATCAATTCTTCTGTTTCTGTTTCTAGTAAGGAAAATAGGTTGCATTGCACATATTCCACTCACATATAAAGCTGATTTGCTTTTCAGTTCTAATCACTATTATATACTTTTTTTCCCCTTTAAGTTTCCAAAGTTCCCTTAATGGAATACTTCATAGGAAGACTCTTTATTACCAGTGCATTGCTGAATGTTTTAAAATGTAGTTTAGTCCTTTAATCATAGGCTTGCCACTGGATATTTAAAAAAATGTTATTACCTAGGTAAGTGTTTCACAGAAATCTCATGGCTTCTGAAATTTTTTTAAGTCTTCCTAGAAAGAGAACATTAATATTCCAAAACAAGTATTAGGGGGAAAAAAAATGAGAAATACACTGTTTATGCTAGCTTCTCCATTCAGGGTTTTAGAGAAAAAAGGAAATACAACTCTACAGTATGGTTCCTTCCCTTAATTTCTCTTTTCTTTTGTGGCCACAATATTACCTTGAGGCAATAGCTGATGAAATTTTATCTGAAGATGAAGGAAATCATAGTATCTACAGAACATTGAACACCGCAGCTAAATACAAACTACAAGGCAGATGCAATTTGCAAAACCTTTTTCTGCTGATCACAACAATGTGAGACACTACAGCTTCCTGCATTGCCTCTTCATGGCAGGAGAAGAGAGGAAAGATGATCTGATTTTAAACCATCATGATGTAGGTAAGCCAAATGTCTGTACGTGCTCCCCAAGGCCTTTAGTTCAAATATGGACAATATTAGGCTACAAAGAAAGGGCATTTCTCATTTCTTTGGTCTTTCACTCCTTCTCTGTAGAAGAAAAAATCATATCAGAAGACAGACAAAGCTGTCAGGCTACTTATTCTTAATTTTTTAGTGCATATTTCAGATAGAAGCTTTGTACTCCAAGAAAAGAATCAGTCTTAAAACACATAAAATTACCAAAATGAAGCTATTTTATTTCATTCTGTTTGAGGTGATTCTTCCTGAATTAATAAGATGTAAAGAAAATACAAATACACATGCCCACAGTTTCACACATAAGGATAAGAAATGGGATTGGAATCACAGCTAAAATAAACTCAATACAGTTTGAAGACAGAGTATATTACTGCATGACCCCAGAACCAGCTCTTCACTCTTCCCTGGTCCTCTCAAATCTAAGAATGTAGCTGGAAGCACACAGGTAAGAGACCACTATCTGTCAGACATGAAGATAACTTTTACTAGAAGATTTTGAAACCAGATATCATGTTGAGAACAGGTATAATTTTTCACATAACTCATGAAATGTTCTTGAAAATGCTACCATTTTTAGGGGGTGTGTTTTTGTTTTTATTCCCATCACTTTGTAGCTAAATATCATACACACCTTTTCAAGACCTTCTTCCTTGAGGCTGATAACATCTAAATCAAAATCTGTCCTTAAGCCATTGGTTTTGTTGAAAGTTATCCTGCCTGTGAGGCCTTCCCAGTGGGCCTATGAAGAAAGAAAAAACAATTCTAGAAATAAATAGTAATATTTTTTTTGCCCCAAAATAACAAATTTTATTTCTGCCAAAATGGGAACATTAATTATTCACTCTATCTAAACAATTTACCTTATGGCTGTCTCTTTTAAAAATATTTTATAGTTGCTTTTTGCTAATTAAATCAACCTTTCTTCCATCTTCACAGACAATTTTTTAAACAACTTTCCATGTTAGCCAATAGACTCTTCTACTAAATGATATAAAAGGTTGTTTTGTTTTCATTCCTCCATCATTCATGCTTCCCTGCATGCCCTACTCAATCTCTTTCATTAATGCTGGATTTCATTTTTCTGTCAGGAAATTTCACTGAAAAAGTCTTACTTTTGCAAGATGCCAAATCTCTTGAAACATCACTGAGACAGCAAAAACTGAAATCAATGAGGCAGTCTTCCAGAGCTGATTCCTTATTTTTAATAAAGGGCAATATCCTCATTTTTGTATAAAGTAAAGTCTACCTAGTTCTAAAACTATACTGAAGTAGAGGAGGGAATGTGGAAAACAAAGTTTTCATCCTAAAAGGAACTAATATTAAAAACAGAATTTTATGTCATTGCAAATAGTACTTTTTATCATAGTATTTGCTTATCTAGAAGGAGAAATATTGTATTAGAAGTTACTTACAGTACAAGAGACTCGAATAGAATCATAGAATAATTGGGGTTGGAAGGGACCTTAAAGATCACCTACTTCCAACCTCCCTCACATGAGCAGGGACACCTTCCACTAGACCAGGTTGCTCAAAGCCTCATCCAACCTGGCCTCGAACACTTCCAGGGAGGGGGCATCCATGACTTCTCTGGGCAATTTGTTTCAGTGAATACTCTGCAGTGTTCACCTTTAGCACCTTAAATCTCCTAGCTTTACTTTAAATTGCTTAACCAGTATCTAAACAACATACAAGGAGACTAAGGCCACATCTATTAGTTTGGTATAGCAAAAAAAAAAAACCCCAAACAAAAAAACCTACAAAAAACCCCACAACAAAACCACAACAACAACAACAAAAATTAAAACCAGGGAGTAAACTTTATTCTTGGTCCCATTGAAATTATGCTAGTATTTAGTTGCTGAATTTTTCATAGTTAATCTGTAGTTTGGTGTTTCAGGGGTTTGGGTTTTTATGTCACAAATGTTCCACACACACTCCTCCCTCCCAGTTATCTACATACAAAAGTTTTATTTAGAATTCAGTTATTTCACCCTTTTATGTTTCTTTGTTCCAAGTAAGACCTCAGGAAAATCCAATTTCAAATAAAAATGCTGGCTTGTCTGCTAAATTCTTTACACAGACCAAGCTGAGTGATTCCCATCTAGTGAAAGAAAAAAAGCAGAATTCAGAAAGAGTGTGAAAAAAAGAAAATGGGAGTTGGTAAAAAGGAAAGTAATGAAGCAAAACATTTTATTAGTGACTTACCTCTTTAATGAGACTCATAAAGCGGGTCCCAAAGCGCCAAGGTTTGTGGCGATTACACTGTAGTGAGCTGACAGTCATCTGTGGGAACTGCTGGACAGCCACTGACACCACATGAACTGCATCATACATTAGTGCTGCATCCGTCTGAAATTAGAATGAAATCAGAAACATAAACACAAAACAAAAACATGTGACAGCCTAACATTGAGGGAAGGAAATAAAAAATTAGCACTACTTATTGTGTTAAAGGAAGAAAATTATCTGATTGCTTGTATAGCACTGCAAAATGCAGCCTTATTGCCAAGTCCTACATGAGATTTGTCAGTCTTAACATTCCTCTTTTTAATGCTGAATAAAGGCCCAAATACCAACTTTTCAGGATCATAGGAGAACAGGTATCTCTCAAGTCTTATGTTACTTTGAAAAAGCAGTGCATTAGGGGGATTTTTAAATTGTTTATGCATGTTTGATTCAAGTTGGTTATTTCTATGAGTGAAGTGAAAGAAAAAAAATAAAAGATTAGCAAAGTAGCAAAACGTTACCTATGAGGAAAAGTGCAAAGGCTAAGGAAATAATATTTTTTCTGGTTTGAAATTACAGACTATATATAGTCCCAAAGGTACTCAACTGATTCATTAATATTTTTTAATGAGTATTAGTTTAAATCCCTAAGACAGATCTAACCAGCATCTTCTATAAATCAGAGGCAAATTAGAATCGCATTAAAATACACATTCATTTTAGTGGTTTTCATGTCTCATCCTAAATAAATAGGCTGTTTAGACCTGGTATATGCTAACTAATGTTGTATTAGCAAAGGACAGAGACAGCCTCCCAATACACACTGTCATGCTGTACAATAAACTGACATCTCTCTCCTGTTCTCTTTGATAAACAGAGGCAAGCCTTGGAATCAAAAGCAAGGTTGGACCTTAGATTCAGCTGGTGGAAATGAATGCTACACCATCTGCTCAGCATACCTTAGAGAAAAAGGACCTATTTCCCCTTCTCATTCACATAATTAGTGAGCTGTGAAATTAGTTCTTTAATGGATAGGAAACCTGGAGATTATTGCACTTGTCACAATATAATACAATGCAATACAAAATGAGCTCATATAGTGCCTTTCATGCAAATGCTTCCCAAGGCTCTTTACAATAAAACTAAACATAAAAATGCAAAAATGCTCTACCATTATAGCCCATAACCTACTGTTATAGGGGAAAATATACCTTTACATTTAAATGGCTCTCCCAAGGAGAGATCTCAAAATCCAAACAGAAATAAATCCTAATTTTAAAATAGGCAGTATAATAGGTTTCAGTGATCTCAGACACCAAGTGGTTCATGCAAGGGTTCCAAATCAGTCAGAAAATATTTTTGCTGCCAAATTGTTCATTATCTTCAAGGCATTAAAGTGCTTTTTAAGGCAAGCTGATATTTGACAAGGAGGCAGCTAAGCACCAAAATGTTGGAATGACATGCTGAGTAAGCATCATACAAAGCTTAATATTCTAGAAGCAGTACTTGGCAGTAGTTGGAGTCTAGACAAGAGGTTTTGAAATAAAATATACAATAAATACTACATATTAATCTGGCTCAGAAATGCAAACTTCTTTCTTTAATCAGCTTTACTTCTAAAACTGTAGCCCTTACAAAAAAAAAAGAAAAATGGAAATTGCTGTGAAACTTGCTCATTAAGAAGCAACCAGAAGTTCACAAACAGCATTAACTGATGAATTAGATATAAATTTGGACATGGAACCAATAAGACTCATCTGTAGGAATCAAATGGACATTATACCAGATGCAGAACAACATGGCTTTTTGTCAAACCCTATGAGCCACTGAGCTGGAAATTTGTAGGATGACAAGACAGTCAACTCCAGTGGAAACATTAAAAAAGCCATTGCAGTTTTAGAAGTAATTCAAATTCTGGTAATATTCTTAGTATTTGACTGATGAATATTGCTTCACTGGAAATAAATCTAAATCAGAATGTACTTTTAAATGCACACAACATAAACTAATCACGGGCTAGAAGTTGAGTGCCCTGTTTGACTTTTAGATGTTCCAAGATAAATCCCTTCTTTACATAGGATGAGGTTCCACAATCCAGCCTGTGTAGGAAAATTAAAGGTAAATGTATGCTTAAACGTTTGTACTGTAAAAAGATGGTTAGAAATATATACTCAAAAATATATTAGTTTAGTGATTCAACATTGCACTCATCTCACTGGGTGCGATCATTGATTTTACTGGAAAATAAACAGCACAAAACTCAGGAAAATATATAAAGTATATGCTTGAATTTGCAGATCGGACTCCTCTTGGTTGGTCACTTTACCTTTCCTCTGAGAGGCAGTAGGAATTGATAGCTATTGGCCTAGCTCCCCGCCCTCATTCAACGGGCTTGCTAAGCGTGGCATCTTGATGCCCTTTATCTATACTACTTTCTATTCATTAAATCAAACTTTGGGAAATATGCTTTGTGGTACAGGAAGTATTACAGATTTCTGCAAGAGACTGTTTAGGGACCAGAGAGGAAAGGTCCCTAATCAATTTTTTTAGGATTCTTTATTTTATCTAAACAAAGATTAACAGTATGAAAGGAAGAATAGATAGAAACTTCAGAAGCAATGGTTTTTGCATTTCAGATAGAAATCTGCTACAATGTTTCTATTCAAACAAGCACACATAACAATAAAATAATGCTATTGAAAAATGATATTATTATTGCTTTAGTTAATTTATATAAGCCTTTTAAAAATTAAGTTGCATTTGGCAGATATATCTCAGTACAGTTTCTGAACTATGGGCTGGAGAGTTTTTTTAGTTTCACAATCCTACTTCGTATTCATGTTAAATTGATAAAAATACATCTAAAATACTTCTCATTATACAGTTATTTGTATTTCCACAACTAGAAAAGAAAACAATTACTACAACTACAGAAGCTACAAAAATTTTTCATCTAGCTGATACAGAATGAGTTATGTGATAGGTGCCTGTGACCACAAGTCTGTTTTTCAGTTGACTCTGTCAAGTAGCAAGAAAACTTAACACTCAGGGGTAATAGCTTAATCAGAGATGTGATTTCAAATAGAGAGAAAGTACCAATCTGTGTTTGATTTTTATCCCAAACTCAGTTGGATACCACATATTTCTTCTCAATACTGTTCTGTCATTCTCTTACCTCCTGTCTTACTGAGGGTGTTGTGTTTGCCTCTATTTTTCACATGTGTTTCTGTACAATCACTTTTGCATCTTGCTAAATTACTTGCTAAATGCTATCTAACAAATAGGATGCAAGCACTCTAATCTCACTGTGATAGGGCTCTGCTGGAGCTAGATTCAGTATAAAGAATGTAAAAAAAAAAAAAAAAAAGTCCTCACTATTATCAGAGAAAGAGTTTATTATCCCTCCCCATGCCTCCCCAGCGTAAAAGGTGGTCTTTTTCTTTTCCATCCTTAACTGCACCCAAAGATGTCAAAGGCATGTGATAAACTGTGGTGGATATATGCTGTGATTTTTGGTGCACACTTGCTTGTCTTGGTTAATCAGTATAGTAGGAATGGTTTGAGTTTTGGGGTCTTGGAGCTGGGGCAGAATGTTGGCAGAATAGTGGCTTTTACTGGTTTCTAACCTGTATGGGCAAAGCTGATGTAGAAGAAACCCACTATAGCCTGGGTCTCAGCCAAGAACAAATCTCCCCCACATAATGGAACTGACAAACTGCTTCTCTGCCAAGTTTTTCTGCCCTTGTTATGACATAAAGAAGGGATGATTTTTAGAGACCTTCAGCATGGCTGGTAAGTCAGACAAGAATCAGATTAAAACCCTGAAACCAAATGGGCTGTTTATGAATAAAGCTGCAACCTGAGGTCTAGGTCTGTATCTTAAGACGTTCCAAAAAAAGTGAGAGAAAGGGCTCACACTGGATAAAATCCAAGCAAGCCTAACAAAACCAGAGGAAACATGGTCTTCACAACCATCTTCAGGCTTACAGTACATAAGAGTTCACTGATGCTGTTTGATATCCGACTCAACAACTGTGCTAACTGCTTTTGGAATACTTGTGCCTAATTAAATATTAAGGATTAAATCAAATTGCAGAGTCCACATTTAAGAACACTGAATTATTACTTGTGTGTGCAGCTTATTTGCACAGCAATGTTTTTGCATGACATTTCCATTTACCTCCATCAAATTATATGAGGATTTCATACACCAATAAATCACTCCTCTCTGGTTCATATCTCAGTGTTCTAGAATTATCTTTAAATTGCAAAAATATGTGTTTTATTTTTAGAAAGCATTATTTTTATGGTGCATTTAAGTTTAACATTAATTTAAGACTAAGGATTGCCAAAGTAATTATCTTTCTTCATGATCTATACCAGAAATAGAACACTTCTGAAACCAAAAAAAATCATATTTCAGCTTTTACTATAACAGTTTTTAGTTCTTTATAATCTACAATTAAAAAAAAACAAAACAAAACAAAAAACAACTGTTACATAACCACGATCTGAAAGAACTTTCAATTACTCAAATACAAATTATTAAAACCAGTTTGAAAGCAGGAAAAAACCCTCAGGTTTTCAATTAAATGTTAAATTCAATGAATGTGATTGTTTTTCCCCTTAATTAAATTTATTACTAATAAAAGTCTGTGAAGAAATGTGGTCCTCTACTTAAAAGGTGCTCTTTGAAGTGCTTGAAAACACCAAGAAATTTTCTACATTGAGTGACATATTAAATCAATCAATGAAAAAGAGAAGCTTAATTGACTTTTTGTTCTTTAGTGTTTGATCCAGAGTGGACTCCAGACAAGAATGAGTTATTCGCAATGTCAGTAGCTTATTTTCCCTAGATCAGAAGATTCTTGTAATTTCAAATCTGTGAAACACAAGATCTCATAATTACCCTCTATACTCTGCCAATTTTTTTCAATGACTATGAGGAACTTTTTCCACAGAAAAGGAATCAAAGAAGAGAGACAAAAAAACAGTTAAAAAAATAATAGTAAGTTTAGTGGCTAGCTAAATTATCTCACTAACAATGTAGGGATTATATTTATGAGGATTAGACAGTTTAACCTTTTGCAAAATGCTTTTATTTTAAGTGTAAGATATTATTAAAGACAACCTCCTCTCAATTATAATGTACACTACTTTTAAAGTTCAGATTGACTATGGTCACTGATTTAACAAAGTGTTAACATGCTCATTTCATACTGCAACAAGATTCTCTTGCTGAGCTTGTATTTATGGTGCCTGTCCTTGTGAGAGTTTTGAACATAATGAGAATGTTACTTTCCAATTTGGCAAAAAGAATGTAAGCACACGAGGCAGGGGAATTTCCAGAATGACTGGCTTTTCCATTGTCCCTTATAAATTGTATATATTTCTTATGCAACAGTAATGACTTGGATAGAACACTGGATGTAAATCCAGGTTGTTAGGGTTTGGGGTTTTTTTCAACTCCTAATATGTCCAGACTATTTCTAGTCAGTTTTATGAGGGACAGAAATGACATAACACAATTAGAAAGGTAAGAACAGCAAATCTCTTTCTTTGATCTAACAGCCTAAGCAACTAGTGGATACTGGAGGTTCAATGTACAAGATAGCCTAGTAAAATCTCCTCCTTTTCCAGTATAACATTTTATGGAGTAATAACATTATTCAGGATGCACTGCATAATAAGGATTTACAAAGGCATACTTATTCATTTCAAAGCCCTCAAAAATGTCCCATACTCAATCTCCTTAGCCTACTAAGCACCACTTCTTCTTTGATAATTATTTACTTTACTCTTAGTTATTCTTACTGGTAATTTAACACACAATATATAATTATTAATTACAAAACCTTGAATAAGTGGTATATTACATAAAAAACCAAAACACTTCCTTTTTTGCTCTACTGAACTCTCCACCACTTGCCTTTCACTGTTTCTTATTTTAGTCTTATTTTTTAGATTATTTCTATTGTGAGCACAGAGAACAGAAATAGACCCCTGTGCAGGTGTTTTTTTTATTATTATTATTATTTTCCTTTGAAGATTTTGTCGTAGAAGCTGACTCCACTTCCTTTCTTTTAAACAACTCCAGAAAAATAGGTAAGAACAAAGATGTAAGAAAATCCTGTCAACACTCAAAGTCAGTGTGGAACAGCTCTCATTACTAATATTGTCTATTACTTCCTTAAAAGTTGTCCTGTTTGACAGAAAATGAAATATTTGCCTTTAAAAGTTACTGTATATGAACTACAGAAATTATTATAATGTACATATAAATATAAGCTATGGTTTACTTATAAAAATCTGTAGTATTTTTATTATAGATTCTACTATTGCCTGATCAGAAAATTTTAAGGCCCAGATCTTGAATCATGTTAGGACAATCTGATTTTAACCCACAAAAAAGAATAACTGGTAACTTAAGAACTTTTGTCCACAAATTCTCATATACTTCAGTGCCAATACTGCTAAAATTACCCTACTTTAAACTTCATTCACCACATATACTTGGTCAGCTACTTGCAAACTACAGGTAATTTCAAATCTGCACTACAAAGTGATTTTCCAATAACAGATTAATATTGAAGAGAGTATTTTTTCTTTACCTTTCTCAAATCTAATGTTAATCAAGGAATGGTTGGATAGGAAAATGAAAATCAAACGTCTAACTATTCATGGCCTGTACAGTATTGTTTTAATCACTGTAATATGGAATATTTTCCCATTTTCAGAATGATTTCTCAAAAAGTGTACTAGGAGAATAGCAAAACTCCATGGATATTATCTATTGTTATTTTATTTGTGGCAATTACCATTTATGGTTAATGGGACAGACATATATTCCATTGATTCCAGTCAATGTGTGAAATAGAGTTAATGAAATTTTACGTTATTTTATATGTTTGAGATATATATATGATATAATTTTCTATAATAAGTTATTATAATAATAAAGTGAAGAATTATCATGTTTTACAAGGTTCCAGTTGTATGCCTAACAAAAGATAGAACCAGTTGAATTTACCACAAGGATGAAACAGATGGAAGTTTAGATTGAACAGAGACAAGAATAAAAGAGTTTATGTTTAATCATATAACAAAATATACATCAAGACAAATGAAGCCTAAAGAACAGTCCAAAGGAAATATCACAAGTACCTTCAATAATAGAACTGTTTGTGACCACATAAACCTGAAAGAGGCGCAAGAATATAGTAACTTTTTCTCTATACATATATTGCAGAAAATTTTGAATAGCAAAGTAAATACAGATATAAGTTTATTCTTTACTATTCCTTTACACACTATACGATGAAATTATTTTTTTTTAAATAGTTTTGCATTGCAGTAAAATCATACAACATCTTAACAGTATCCTTGAAAAGGAGATAGAAGGGTAAATCATGTCATGCCATACTCATTTTACAACCATTAAGTTATTGTCATCATACCTGTCCTCACTCAAATGTAAATAGTAAGTGTAATTCACAACCCTCTCCTTTTTTTCGATGCAGTTATGGCTATACGGCTTGATGAAACAAAGCTTTCAATAGTGAAGTTTACACTTCATATTGTAAACTAAATTCAGGAAAAGAAGTACTTTGGGACATTCGGGAAGAATTAGACAAGGGATTTCCTGTAAAAGGTAAATTGCCCCATGTAATTCCATGTGAAAAAACAGTTCTGTCTAATGAATGTGACTCAAGACATAAGATGTATAGAAGTTCTAGCTCTGTGTTAAAGTCTACAGCAAACCAATACAACAAAACACCTGTGCAAGTATGTTTTATCTCTTCTTAAATATTTCCAGCTATATTGGAAAGTATAAAAGCAAATACATGCTTTTACATTATCTTAACCTACCTCAGGTTAATAATGATTTGAAGGCAAAAAGGGAACAAAAAAGCACTTATCAATCCAAAATATCACAAATCTAGACAAGTGTACTAAGACATTCTCTTGGGTATCCCATATGTCTATGGGATATGCACTCCATAGAAACTCATATTAAAGTTTGAACACAGTCTAGGCAGCAATAATGGAAGAAAAGTCCTTACAGGAATCCATAGTAACAAGGATATTAGCGTAACATTAATTAAGATAGTCATGGGCACACTTGAACTCTGAGCAGTGTCTTCAAGGAGTTTGTCAAATAAGGCTATAGGAATAAAAGTAATGGAAGAAACTTTTTTTTTTTTTTGGACAGCTGAATGGTATGTTAACATTTATATAAGTAGAACATAAGCAAGTGATACAAATCAGCATATTATTTCACAGGGATATAACAACTGTCTGGAAGACTAACGCAGAATTAGGAATCCTGTAACTGGCAGAAGTATTAGAAAAGAGACTGAAAGAACGTAATTTCTGTAGTCTATGACTGACAGAAGAATGACAAAAAACATTGAGGGTAACAAAAACCAAGGAAGAAAGGAAAGGTAAAGAGCACAGAAAAACAAGCACAGATTCAAAAATTACAAAACAAAATAAAATCTTAGGATTACTTTTATTTTACAGACAGATAGAGGCTTAAGTTGTATTTGATTTTAAAATCTTTAACAGTCATTAAAAGAACTGCTGCACAAGACCAACAGAAAATATTTCAGCTAGATGATGCCTGACAAATGTAGTAGCACACACAAATTCCAGAAACCCAACATACTACTACTACTTACAGAAAGCTCTTCTACTCAAAGCAATTATAATGAGTGAATGAAATTAAGAGGAAATGGCTTACAAAACTCGTTCGTCCCCTCCTTGGGTAATAAAATCTATTGCCCCTGAAATCATTTCACTTAATTCTCACTTGCTAACACATCCCACAAAACCATTTTGCTGAACGAGATTTAATAAATCTCTCAGCCTGGGATTAAATTTTACTGTTTTATGAACTGTTAAATTGCATTGTATGCTTATTAAAGCTGGTGTTTTCTTACCTCTTGACACATTCCCTACTCCCTCTGGGGTACAATTAAGCAGACAGTAGAGGTTTTTTTTCAACCCCAAAAATGCATTCCAAGTGGGAACAAGATATAAGTATCAGCAAGCTATAAACAATGTTCATCTAATTTTTTTAAAAAATCAAAGATCTTGTTATTATAAACATTTTTCAAAATACAGTAGTACTTCAGCTGAATAATCATCACATTAAGACATAGTTGCTTAGAATATTTTTTAATATTTAGTTGTGTAGTGAATTATAAATAGGGTGCTTTTGAATAGAGGTGTGTATGTATGTAGAGACAAAACAAATATAAATTATTTCTCCCATCATCAAAATACTTGTTTTAACATACAAAGAAAGCAATTATATAAATATATCTATTTATTTTTTTTTAATTGGAAAAGGCCTTAAAACTAACAAACGATGTTTTAATTTAAAATCTATAAATAGTATAACTGGCCTCCTAATATTTTTTAAGTGTAATTTTCTTACACAGAAAGAGAAATGAAAAGAAAGATTTTCCTCTTTTGCCTTAATACCTCATAGTTTCATCTCCAATTCTCAAAGAAATGGCAATGTGGAACATGAAACTATTATAAATTTTGAGGAAAAGACAAGGAAATTAAATAACAGAAAAGGTACTCAAAAGGATAATCATGTTGTTGCCACATTTCTTGCCATTTTATTGTCATTACATAAGAAAGACTATGTTGGTTTAGTTTTATTTCTTTATTGACAGAATAAAAATACATTTCCTGGTATAAAAGTCTGAAGTGGCAGAACTTTTTTCACCTCACAAAACAATCACAGCTAATCATGTAATTTGATGGAATACTTATGGTGTTAAGAACTTGACCTCCTGAACTTTCTGATCAAATTCTCTTTCTTATTTATTTTTAAATTAACCATTTATTGGACAGGTTATCTGTCACTACCCTGTACAAGTGTTCAGGGCCGTTTACTTCTTTCCAATTGTAGAAAGAGGAAAAAGTTCCAAGTGTAAATCATTCAGCCTATATGGTCATCTGTATTAATCAGGAATAAACACCGTTAACTGTATGAAAAAAAAAAAAAAAGGCAAAAAAAAAGTCTATGATAATATTTTTTAGAAATTTATTTTCTCCTATATTTTTATTTTCTGGCTAAGATGACCGCAAAAAGTGTGATTTTGTAAGACCCTGTAAATGTCCCATCATGTAATAAACTCTATTAATCCCAGAAGCAAATTACTTCCAGTGTACTGCTTACAATACCGGATCCCATCTGACTGCATAAGCACTTGCAGAACTGTACTTCTAATATACAATTAGGAAAAAGGTTTTGCAATCTTAGTATTCTATATATCCATAAAAACAAATCTAAAATTTCCAGATGAAAGTTCTTCTGAAGTACTTTTTCAACCTTTCTTCTGAACTTTAGCAATTATAATATGTGCTATAATATTTTTTGCAATCAAAAAAACCCCATCAAACGCTTTTATATACCTTAAGGACAGATAGCAAAAACCTAATTACCAGGAACAATGGGTCATTATTTGGTTTCCTGTAGTCTATTTCCTTTCATCTGTTCTCCTGCTAAAAAATCAATATGATGGTGATCACTGTAACTCCATCAGCCACATCCATAATAAAGAGCTGACTGCTACTATTATATTAGCTTAGTATTTACGATGTGTCACACCACATGAAAAGTCCCTCTGTACGGGTATTTTATTAGTAATTACAGAAAGATCCCACACCTTTGTACTGATGTTCATCAAGAAAGTATACTTTAAAATGCAAGCAATTAAGGAGGTATAAAGTTAGAATAATCCAGACATTAAATACAAAACTAATAAAAAATAAAGAAAAAGGGTATTGAGGATTTCAGAGCTTTCACATCTTCAAATTTTTAGATAAAATGACAAAAATAAATTTATATTGATGATTTTGAAATGCAGAGATAAAACAGTTCTGAGTCTTCATAATAAATTGCCTTCCCCTACTTTCACCAAGCTCCATTTATATTTCTCTCCCTTTAGATAGAAAGAACTAATGACATATTTTAATATCCTCAGGGAAAAAAAAAAAAAAAAATTACATGTGCAGCCTTGCAAAGTCCATGTTCACAGGAGAAAACAAATTGTTAAGGAGTGTAAAACATAACTGTCTATTATTCTAATATATTAACCCACAAAAATTTACTTAATTTAAGTGCAGCTTCAAATTGTGATGTTTCAGAAAAAGTTGAATAACTTTTAATGGGAATCTTGATGGCTACTGCTGGGAAGTAACCTGAAACTGGAAGCTTAATTGAAGTTTTAGGTGCTTTGAAATCTTTGAATAGCAAAGCACACAGAAGTTCAAAGCATAAAAATAATAAACAGATAAATGAAGTAAATGAAGTAAATAAACAGAAAATGAAGAAGAGATTTAGGTATATGACATTTTCAAAGTTTAGAAGTCACTTGTAGTAATTCAGTTCTAGAAGAAATACAGGTTTACTAATAAGAATAACTCAAAATAATTCTGCTATTGTGTTAGACATAGCTGCTGTTTTGGTGACTATAAGAACCAATCAAAATCTTCATAGAGATAAGATTTTTTTTTGGATGCATATTTGAATCTTGATATGTCCAATAAAATTTGCAATAGTATGTAAAATCCAAATTCACCCAGAGAAATTTTGGAACTCACTATCTCTAAATATGGTTCACTTTCAAAAGGATATTTATATCATAAAGCCAACTGATAGTATATAATTACCACAATTACTAAACCAAAAATAGGAATTGAAAACTCAATATACTTCCAGCTTTTTCAATACTCCATCAGGCCTCCATCTGTCAGGATAACAGTTAAATTTCTGCACTACATCTAATTCTACATTTTAAAACAAAAATGTATCCAAGACGAGGCAGAAGTTTTAATAATTTTTTTGTATATCTCTGTCTAATCTGATGGGGATTTATTTTTCCTGAAGTGTACAAATACCTCTTAACTATGCCTTAGTAAAATTTTAAAAAAAAAAAAAAATTCATACCATTCCTCTTATTTTTAGAGACTTTAATCCTTTATATATTTCAGAAAGTTCTCCATATCTGAGCTTGCAGATTGTGTAGGGATTAAAGAAGGGAGGAGAGGAAGAAAACAGATGAAATACACAAGTACATTCTGCTTTAACCCTAGTACCACAAGAAATTCCAGTTTTCTCATTCATACTCACAAAGACCTTTACTAGCCAAATGGCCTTGGACAGGTAAACTAGAAGGAAAAAAAAAAAAAACTGCACAAATGTGATAAGCTTCATCAATTATTCCAGGTCTTTAGACTTTCTTTGACATTTCTGTACAGTTCCTGAGAGTTCTAAGAGAGAATAGCAAGAGGATCATTCATGTAATCCCTTTTCTATAAAGAACATAAAAGTACAAGTATTCATCTGCACATGTAAGAAAATTTCACAGAATTCTATTACTTCTTACATCTTCAAAGGAAATATGATCAAAAAATAATAGTTTAAAGTGTACAAGTTTTCAGTTTGCTGCTATCACTCAACTCATTTCTGTGCATTCTCATCCTGAAGTTGTGTCTCAGTTTAGTTATCTCATCACTGCACAACACACTTTTGTGGCATCTTCACTTTTACTAAGCCAGTTTTATAAGCCCTCACTTATTAGCCCAAAGAAGCACCATATTAATCAGATTGTACTGAAAAAAATAGAATGGAGGTATAGCAGAATTCAAAACAATGTCAGATTTCTTTACAAGGCATTAGGCACACTCCCTTAGTTTTTTTCTTTTACTTCTGGGCTGCTTCTTCCGAAGTCTGCCAAACAGAAGCATTGATGGTGAAACATCTAAGTTTGATGCCAGAGCCATTAGCAGGACAAGACTGACAAAGCATAGGTAGGGAGCACTTCTTAAGCACTTCTCAATTCTCATTACTTCTTATGTTTGTAAGGACTACTTACTTTCTAGATTATGTGGAACTATTTTCCTCTGGCAAGTGTGTTTCCATAAATAAGTGCATGTACAAGCCTGCTTCCATAAACATTTAGATAAATGAATGTGATTCAAGGACAAATGCTTTCAACAGGCTTGTTTTGATATATTAAAATATTAAGCCTATATTATTTACTTCCCTTACTGTAGTATTTTCTATGTCTATTTTTTGGTTTAGTTTGCTACTGAAACAAAAACAAGACTTGTCCACTCATTTTCCTTTCATTAAGGTTTGTTCTAACAATAATTTTTTAAGGCTCCATTATTCTGAAAGGTCTACCACAGATTCTATTGTCGATTAACAGCGAGTTTTTGAAGTGACTCTACTGATTGTTCCCATATACCCGTGTCCTGATTCACATCATGGAGCAGTCTCAGAGTGCATGAACCAGGCTCTTTTAAGATAAAAACACACTGAAAGATGTGATTTAGGACTCTACTTTATGTGCTCCATCTGCTAATTGGCTTTGTCAAAAGGAACAGACTGGAGATAGTCTGAAGCTAAATAACTGAAAACAGAAGAGTGTAAAATAAGAATAGTCAGGTTTTTGGTACTAATAGCTTTACTTTATCTGGGTGCCCGCACTGGGCCTCTTCACTTGCTATTGTAGCTGTATTGTAGCTAAATTACAGTGATCACTTGAGAAAATCTGGTGCCGTCTTCAAGTTTATTCCATTTTGTCATTATTCTGAAAATATTAACCTTATCTTCACTTCATCTCTAATTCCACGGTGCAATTCCTGACCTTGTTTACTCAAAGAAAGAAAAAATCCTCTGACCAGAAACAAACAAACAAACAAAATCTTTCTACACTGAAAGGACGACAGCTACTACTTTTAAAGTATGAGGAACTGAAAAATTGTAAATGAAATATTTTCAACTATACAGATATGAAGAAGAAGAGAGAAGCAGCATGTATATGCCTTTTCTTTATAGTAGATAATAGCTTCTTATACTGGTCAATATAGGGCTGGGTTGAAAGTCATTTGTTAGACTGCACACATGCACACAAACGGGAGATGGGAATGGTTGCCTTGGGCTCTAACTGTTAAAAAACAGTTATCAATCTTCATCTAAGCCTTCAAGGAGCTGCTCTTGGTGAACAATCAATACCACATTTGCCACAATAGCTCATTTAATTATTTTCATCCTAAATATCCTGTCAGCAGGGGGAAAGTCTTCCTGATTTTCATTAAATTTGAGATCATTGATTCTTTGCCTTCTCCTTTCCTGCGGTTACACATGCAGACACAAATGCACAGACACACACTTTTAACCTGCAGGCTATGTAAGATGTATGACAAGTCCTTAGTGAAAACCCTGCATATTACTGAAGTATACCTAGATGACATGCAGCTTTACTTTAAAATCTTTAACCATCAACTGCTGCAAATGAGCCCCTGGCAACTAAACATAGTTGAGCAAAACAGTAAATTGAAAACCATGTTTGCAGAATAGTTTTCAATTAAAGAGTCCTTAAATCAATAGGCAGTAGGATATCACAGATACAAGCCTGCCATAAATTACCTGAGAAACACAAAGACAGAAAATGGAAGTCAGAGAACCAGAAAATAATAGTGGAAATAATGAACTTAAATTACATTTTAAAAATAACTATAAATCTTGTACTGATGGACATTAACACCCAAAATGTAAATGCATCAGGCCTTAGAGTGCTGTTTCACTTTCCTCTATGTTAAATACTAGAAAGAGACAAGATACAATGCAAATCTTTCAGTAAGGAAAATTAAAAAATTGTAAAAGACAAAATCTTTAACAGACGTGCAAGATAAAATTTTAGTCTAGATACTATAAGAGAATGATGCATATTACACATGAGAAACCTTGCTTCCCATTCAGGGAGAAAATCGTTAACCCTGTTCATCCCTACATTGTAAATTGGTGAGCTGCTTGCTCTCAGGGTCCTCAGCAAGAGCCTGGGAACCAGGAAATGGAACTCAAACAGACACAAATACAGTTTTTCTCTTGGAAGAACATCTGTATTTCTGTCTAAAATGAGATGACAATGAGGTAAAAAATATTACTTTGAACTAAAAGGAAAAAAGGAATTGATACTTGTTCTGTGTATAGAGCTACCTGTATTAGGGATTTCCATGCATAAGGAAAGTGGCTTTTTAAGAAAGAGGAAGTTTCCATTACAAACACTCAAGAAAAAAATGTGAATAGACCCAAAATTTTATAACTGAATCTTGAAAGATCAAATGGATTAATTTCAATTATATGTATAACCTTGTAATCTGATTTGTGCCAATTCTACATTTTCAGAAAAAGGAGAGGAAAAACTCCATAATCTTTAGTAAATAAATTGACAAGTACACTAATGAAGACTGATTAAAATCTACATACATTCTAGAGTGTTTTAAAAACTTCTTCAGTCATAGCTCCACTGCTAGAGATGATATTTTATTTGTAACTAATAGTAAAGTAGCTGTATATGATCATTCTCATTTAACATGATGTGGAGTAATCATGAAGTTACTTAGTTTTACAGCAAGAATGTAAATCCACAAGATGCCCATGTATCAGAAACAAGGCAAAACCACACATTTCAGTTTAGTGCCACTGTTCAAGGGATAATTTTTGCTGGATCAAACAATGTCAGAAAAGATACAGTCTTGCTGAGGAGAAATTAGAGAAACATTAAAGTCATACAGAATATCTTTAACTAGACTGTTTCTATTTGTAGGGCAATCTTGAAAAGAGTGGCTGCCCTAGATAGAAAAGCCAGTTTTATACATTTTCAACCACCATTCTCAGCTTTAGACAGTATTGCCACATGCAAGTCTTCATCACAAAACACTATTCTCCATTATCCTCCCCTGGAAATGTTAAAAATCCCCTCTAGAGTGAACCCAGTCATTACTTTATCTAACCAAATGCAACTTAAATACATTTCGTTCAAATTTCAGACGTGAAGTCAATTACTTTTTTATTTGCAAAGTAAACAAAACAAACATTTAACATTATTTCAGTTTGTTAAAATCTGAACAAAACTAACAGATTGGAATACTGGTAAAATATCAGCACTGGGTTCTCCTTGGATAAACTATATATGCCTAACTGGCTATATATTAAAATTCCAAGAAAGCTACCATCTCTGCCACAATCCACTAAGCAGTGTATAGTATTAACACAACAGAAAGAATTTAGAAAATAGACTTTTGATTGAAAAATAAAAGGTGGGAAAAATAAACGTAGGAAGCAGTTCTGTAGTTCAGAGACAAAGACAGTTTGTCTCACAGACATTCCTCAGGGAAATAAACAGCAGCAACAAGATCAAGTCAAGAAAGCTCTCTGAGACGCAAAGCAAGATTGTAAAGTACTCTACTACACACTCACATTCCTCTGGGAACTGTTATCTTGCTCAAGCAAATTCAACTCACTAAAAATTACAGTTGTGCACTGCTCTTTTTTCTTAAAGTATTAACATTAGGCAAAAAATATGAAGTGAATGTGTCTTTCAAGAGGCAAACCAAGAGACTAATCACTGCTGCTAAAGGAGAAAGTATATGCTGAAACTACAGTCTATTTTTCTTGCATATGACTAGCACAAGAGCTTTGTAGAGAGTTTTTTTTCAAGCTGTTTTACATTCTTTAAAAAAAAAAAAAAGAGAGAGAGAGAGAAAGAAAACTGAACTACCAAATTTCCCTTAGAGAGCAGTAAATCTATGGGAAAACCTCTTAAAGACTGTACATCTCTTAAGATACACATTTCTGTTGATTTCAGAGCTATTGTTTGGATGTACATAATATACATGTGGCTTTGCATATGAATATTTTCCAAATGTACTGCCTTTTAAACCTTAGATCTTGGTGAACTGTAGCTTTACGGAACTAATAAAACCTGATTCATCACAAAACAAACAAACAAACAAAAACAATGGAGAACTAGAATAAATTTACCTAACTTTACCTAACCAGTAGTACAGATTGTCCCAGTCTTGTCGTGTTATTCAAAACAATGCACAGTATTCTGTTGAGAAATTTTTGCTATATTTGGAAATAAGCACCTAAAGAGAGACTTGTTTCCTTTGACATTCTTTCACATGTTTACTTAAGAACACCTCCCTAACACTTACCTAGTTGGGCCATACCAGTAGGATCACATAGAAACCTAAATGTGACAGGTAACTGTTTCAAGAAAAGGGATACTGTACCAATTCAGAGGTTCTAGAGATCCTCAGAACAGCTGATTGAGTAAGATGCACAAAGGTGAACTGCAAGAGAAAAAAACTTAAGGGATGGGGGGAGGCAGAGAATGAGAGTCCATTATCTCTGCTTGCTGTGCAAATGTGCTTGTCTGTCCAAATACAAAAATTTGGTAGTTTATACTATGCAACTGAAAAAAAGAGGGAGGGGTACAAAACTCAAATCTCTCCAGATTACATTTACTAACTGAAACACTACAAAAATAATTAACCACTGAGGATTAGAAAAGTAAAGGGTCATATGTATAACATATAGAGAAGGAAGGAACTCTGTCAATAATGTAATTTAAATGGGTCCCAGCTATGCTAAGCAAAAAATGTGATATCAATGCACACACACAGAGCTCATGAAAAGAAGAAAGAACTCAAGGACATTATCTTTCCTGTTTATAGTTGCAAAATTTTATTTCTTGTAATACTAAAAGAAATGACAAAGGATCACAAGAGTGAAACTAATCTTACTAACTTTACTAGTAGCTTTTCAATATGAGGTCAACAGAGATGCTTACATACCTAAGCTTGTTTTATCTATAGGTACAAATAAAGTGTCAGAAAAAAAAAAAATATTTTTAGATTAAGGAAAATTCAAGTTGGTTAAACTACACAAATATACAGCACTTGTGCAACACAAACATATACAATGTGGTTGTATCTAGCTTTTCATGTTCACAGATGAGTAATACATATTAAGCAATGCAAAAAAAAAGATAATTAAACCATTCAAGTTCTTCCAAAACAGATTACATGGGAGAAATTTTGTAAATCCAGATTACAAAGGAAAAAAGCTTGCACTTTTCTAATTAAATGCATAATCATGGATGCAGATCCATGTTAGCAATGCTAAATGGCTTCTGCTTTAATATGCCATTTGAAATTAAATGGTTGCCTGCAATTAGACATCTGCAGTCCAAGGACAGCAAGCCAACTATGTAGTCTGGCTGCCAGAATTACAGTTGCATTCCTCAGCAGGACAATGAGGAGAATGGATAATTGTAATTATAACATATACATCCCTTAGTGTTCTGTGGCTGAAAGAGTGTGAACAACAAGGGCTCTTAATACATTTAATTGCTGGATGTTAATAAAGGGTTGTCAAAAAAGAGAAGTGTTTTTAAAGTGCATTCCAATTCCATTAAACATTATCAACCAAGGTCACTAACTACTCACCTGAGAACTAATCTCCAGGGAAACTATCTCTTAGACCCTACAAATATCTAGTCACACAGGCTTGGTGTTCAGAAAGTTGCAAGCAGATATGAAAGCAAGTTGAAGAGATGGGAGCCAACAGAGATGTTATTTCAGAGAGTTTAGCACATGCTGTAACTTCTCTACTCGCATTTACTTTGTAAGATGTCTTTGCAAGCTTTCTCCACTAAGACTTAAACAAAGATTCTACATACTTTTTAGATGTGAATATTACTGTCTCTTTCCTTACAGGCTTCATGTATCTGAATATTTCATATATAAAAATATTTCCATTACCTTACAGGAATAAGAGAAAAAAAGAATTGGACTTTAACTGTTCAAACTCATTGCAGAAATCATATTTACATTCCCAGACAGAATGCCTCTGTCACCTGGACAAATTATAAATAAAGCAAAATAGGATTTAAGTACCTTCAGAGTTTATCTTTCATTAGGTGATGCTCAACTTTGCAATTTACTGTGAGAATTCAAGAGAAATATTATCTCTTGTTTGTTGTATATTCTGAACATATACTGAAAATTCACTGTGATTTTACTGTTGTAAGTTCTTTTGTAACAAGCATTTGCCTCAGCTGCTCTTCTCTGTGAAATATCACTGAGATATATATATATAGAGATAGATAGATAGATACATAGATAGATAGATAGATAGATAGATAGATAGATAGATAGATAGATAGATAGATAGATAGATAGATAGAAAATTCATCAATTTTACTAACAAAATAAGTGAGAACATCATGAAGAAATAAGTAAAATTCTTCCAGGCTTATATACAGGCTATCATCTGCAAGTTACTAGGTAAGATTTCTTTAATGTAATTGCTTTCATCCATTTTTATTTTCATCAGTTCCTAGACAAAGTTGAAACTGAGATTTTACGCTTCTTGAATTGAATGTATTCAATTATCTAGACATGTCACTTGACTAATTCATTGGATCCTCTGAAACACTTCTCTCAGGGTGAGCCAGGCAACTTGCTGAGTTTCAAAAATTTTAAAAACCATTTTAAAAGGGTGGGAAAAGATATTTATTCTAATACTCAGTATCATATACACTGAACCATTAGGCACTAGGACCTCCAAATGGAATCCAGCTGCCTTATGCAACTCTGTATGCAATGCACAGAAACAGAGACATTTCAGAACATGAGTCATCTTAGCCAGCACTCCAGCTCAGCTAACCAGTAGCAACTGCTCAGGACAAAAATAAACCCTACTCTTTAAGACTTAAATATCTGAGGAAATGTGGAATCTCCATAACACAGGCATCTAAAGCCTGTAAATCTTTCCTCTTCAGAAGGCCTCAGTGCCTTATTTGTAAAGAGGCAATCAACTCATTCCTTTTGACAATATTGCGTTCCTTTACTGAGGATGTAGAGAAAACTCATGTCCTCCTTTGACTGGCAGATGGGAGATTTGGTGGAGTATAATACAGTAGGTAAAAATTTATTAGACATCTAGATGTGGACAAAAAAAAAAAAGTTATTAGAATCTAGCCTCCTAAAAACATAAAACAAGTTCAGTTTCCTAGTGCTACCTAAAAACAGCTGAGATGAAGTCATTCTACTCTTGTTTGAGAACAGCTATGTGCATTGTAGATGAATATGAATAAAAGCTAAAGTAACATAAGAGAAAAAGCATTTAGTATTAGAAGATTTTGGACAGAAATATTAATGTTTTCCAGGTCTTGCAATTTCACTTTTTTCTTCCTTCCATTGACGGAAGAAAATATAAGACACCTACAGCTTTGCAGGTCAAAAGCTAACCGGACTTAAACACGAAACACCATGCTGGGCAGAAAATACTGGACATTTGCATAACTATATGTTCTCCTTAAAGTTATGGTTCAATAATGCCAGAATAATTTCTCTATATTGACTACTTATTACCTTCAGCACTCTTATTAATTTTCACCAGTTAAAAACCTTATCGTCATTTGAATATGTTTCAGTCATCAGCATAAACTGCCTGTGATTCTCCTGCTATCTACTCAAGCAATTATGGATGTTTACACTCTATGCTGCCATACTTCATTCCATATTTGTATGCTCATACAAACCACATGTTTATTATCAAAACACAGTTCCAATCAACTCATGATGACATGATGCTGGTAGTTCTTTTTAAAGCATAAAAAAATCAAGCACCACTTATAGAAGCTATCCCTTTTCATCAGCTTTTGTTAACAGCTGGAATATCACTGACGTATTGCTACAAAGCAACCCATAGTGCAGAGCAGCCAAGCAGAACTATATTTAATGAGGACTGGATGTCTTCTTTGAACATTGTTTTCATAAGGGGTTATTCAGCATAAAACAGGTATTTCTTGAATCTGTCCATGGAGTAGAGAAGTGCTGTAATTAGTAAAGGAAATATTTTCTTGTAATAGCTCAAAGTGAAATGGTTACTTCTGAGCAAAACAGAAGAAAAACAATATCCTCAAAAGCTAAAAGCTAAACAGCTAGTGTGTGCTTCCCTTCCCCCCCCAGTATTTATTAGTCCTAATCAGAATATGACACAGGAGAAAAATTAAAATTCCAATATCCAATTGCAGTTTTGTCTATAAAAACCTTTCTACTTTCCTGACATTTATTAAATATATTTTCCATATATCAGATGGAAAAATATTACTCCAAAGTTGTTTTTAACATTCTTATATTACTTTTTTACTGAAATTGTTAATAGAACAAACCCACCAAATACTGAAATTTTCTTGTATTTATCTGCCAGACACATCAAGATTTAACTGTACTTTTAACTGTGCTCAAATTATTGGATAAATTTTCCTGACTATATGCTAATGGATTTTTATATATTTACATTGTTAGACATAAGAACAGAATTTTCGCTGTTCTCTGAACAGCAGAATTTATAATTTAAAATGTACTTACATCTGTACCAGCCAGCTATCTAAAAATGCACAGAAAAAGGTGAATCATTTAATCAGGTAGAACCCTGGTCCAACAGAGAGGGTTGTAATATCCTTTGCTGAAATAAGGTAGACAATGTTTTAGACTAGATACAAAGATACTCCAGAGGAATGCATGAAATTAAACCTTTATCCTTTTGAAAAGGATACTGCCAGGAGCATAGCTTCAGCTATCTATTTAATTTGCTGATATCTACAAATAAAACCTACCAGTTTTTTAAAAAAACCCTAATTCTATGATTCTATTAGATATCAACTTTACATAATTATTCATAGTTTTTGAATAGCAGCTTTGTGCACTGTCTTAAGGTGGTTTGTGTCTACAGGGGATAGCTGACTTCTATGACTAATTTCTAATTTAAAGTTTAGAGTGGACTAAACATGATAATTCCACATATGAATAATATATATTCTATACTAAAATCTAACTGTACTGTCATAAAAACATGAGACAATCACCCTTTTCTTCTTCTTATTTCCTACCATTTCCAGGTAAAATTATATTTAAATGATATTTTAGCTGTGGCAAAAATAATTTTAAAAAATCTTCTGAAAACTCAGAATTTAACTAGTGGTTCAGTTTCACAGCCTGCAACACATATGAAAGACAATCATAAAAAGTTTTATATATGTTTACAATGAAGAGATAATTTAAAATTCAGGAGTTGTTAACATCAGCAGACTTGTGCCTAAACAACTAAGTAGATGTCTGGACCTTATACATAGCCATCAGATACATTCTAGTATACAGTAATTTCACTTATTACACAGAAGAGATTTCAGAATAAAAAATATCTTATAAACTAGAACATGCAGTTCTAGTTTTGTCAGGTGTCAATATTCTATTATCACACTCCAGAAATACACTATTCTTTAAGTTTGTTTGCTCAGGTTATTCTGTAAAATATCAATTCTGATTTTTTTTAAAATATATTCCTCAGAAATATAGGATAAAACCAGGAAATATACATACAACTTAATCTTACAAAAATGGACTAAAATTCTAATATCCATTTAACATATAAATTAATTCTTAAAACTAAATCATCATTGGATTTTAAATTTTTGTTAAAGCATACTTTAAGTCTTAAAACGCATACGCTTCAAATTGTCATTATTTTGCAAATTTGCCAATCTTTACTCTTTTCTGGTTTCAGCCATTACCAGGTTCTTTAGGACGGAGTTAAGTCATTAGTTTGGTGATCAAATTATTATGAGGTTATCCATATACATTGATCCTCTCTGAACATAACAAATCTGATCCTACAAAGGAAGGTTTCCTCAAATCATGACATATTGAAAAGCAGTCTAATCTTATGCAAGGTCAGTTTCTGAAAACTCCAGTTTCAGATACATTTTTGAGACTGCACCTGTAGATCATGTCTATATAGTCATGTTTATATCACCCTTCTTGTTCTCTGTGATTCAGTTTCATATTCATCAATCACATACTGAAGGGAGTTACAAGTTCACAGTAAGCAAGGAAGCTGGATGGCACATGCTATGAATATTGAGGGAAACAGTTTCATAACCGGTAGAGATTAAACAGTAAGTCAAATAAAACAAGTAGAAAAATATGTTAATTCATTTTTGTATGTTTGGGTTCTGGGTGGGTGGGTGGTATTTTCATTAACAAGCAAAACCCAAATTTTAAAGTGAGGCATGGCCCTTCTGACCATTAACTGCTGTATGAAATATCAAAAATTAAGCAATAACCAGTAACAGGTATATATAAACTCTATCAGCTATAGAGTTTATTTCTATGTAAAGAAATGGTATTTAACTCTTATTTCTAAGTGTTCTGAAACTTTAAATACACACCTCTAGTGGTTAATAGCCTGTAAGAAACTAATTATTCCTCAATATTTGTATTATATAGAAACAATTACAGCAGCATTATTATCAGTTACAGCAAATTTGCCAAGGACTGAAACTATAGTCAGCATGTAAGATAGTTAAACTTAACATCTCTGAGTGGGTATTAGGATCATTTTTAAGACTGTGAGTGAACGCATAAAGCAATATTAACACAAAACATCTGGAAGTCGTTAGGAAATACACAGCCCTATAAAAACGGTATTTTCAAGTCAAGAGAGACTAGAATAGGTCTTTGTACATGGAGTAGTATTGAAAACATTAGCTCAAATGCTTAACTAAGGCAATGATAATGTGCATATATTCTATAAAGGCTTTAAGGTTGTTTTTTTTTGGTTGGTTGGTTGGGGTATTTTACTAATTTGGGGTTTTTTTGTGTATGGAGCAGGGGGAAATTAAAAAAATATATATATAAACAATTAACATCTAAGTAATCAATCTCTCTTTCTCTGCACTTAAACCTCACTTCTCTTTTAATATACTGTAGTAGCAATGTTTAGGAAATAGCAATCATTGTAGACAGTAATAAAGTAATTTTTAATGGTTTTATATATAATATTAAAAATATCTGGCATAACTTTTCAAAATACAAAAATAGACTAAAAAGGAAAAAATATGGATTTTCTTAGATATCTTAGAAAAGGGGGCTCCACATTTTTCCAGATGTGATACTAGGTAGGAAAAGAGTTTCACAAATATTAAAGTCCTAGATGAAAAGAGGCAAAGAGAAAATTTGTTGAATACTTCACTGAGGAAATGGCTTCTTTCTTTTCTCAGTGACTTCCTGAGAACTCACACAGAAAAGATGTCCTAACTGCATTCTAAAAAAATCAGTGACAAATGTTACTGTCTTACATGCCATTTAATCACTTAGGAGACACAAATCCATAAGAAACAAGCCTTCCTTACTTCCAGTGCTCAAGGTACTACTTGTATTATTGTAACAATGGTATGAAAGTAAAATCAATCAAGCAGCCAGGTTCACATCACTGGCAGCAAAAACATTTTATCCATTTTATTACTTCAGTACCAACTCATAATGGCCTTAGCAGAACATAAGAAATACAACAATTTTCTATATCATTTTTGGAGTTTAGAAGCACATTTATGTATCGCCAGAAGTACAATGGTTCATAAAATCTAAAACTTGCTGTAGGGCAAATAAAGTTCAGTTCATGCAAAATTCAAGCGGTGAATTTGTATAGTGACAAATACACACTAGTCAATGTTTTTACCACTACAGACAATTCTGTCTGAATGTCCACCAAAAATTATGTAAGCTCAAGGTAGTCATAAAACAGAATTTCCTTTCAGTATAATAAAAAATTATAGCATTTAACATATGCCATGTTTTCAGTTTTAAGATGGACAAGGTTATAGGCATTATTTTCAGTTGATATTTTAATTACAGAAAGCATCTTCTTCCCTAAGACGATTAAAATACTTGCTTATGCTTTTCCAAGTATTTTTCATACTACATGGGGTTTTTTTACCTAAAATATCCCTGGTGAGAAGAAAATAATTCCTCAATAAGAATGTGGTTTAATGCTTCATTAAAAAAAGTTATTTCTCAGACTTCTTTGAGGTTAAACTGTTTGGGGCTTTATTCCTATTATTATTATTAATAATAATAATACCTAGATATGGATTTCCTGTTAGAATTTTTGCTCAAATCGAAGTGAATCCCTAAGGCAATAGAAATTTATTTCAAAGACTGGTGAGCTGGTGAAAACTCAGATCATCTCTGGTGATCTGTTAACATCCATAGGGATATTTACTGTGGCAGTCAAAGCAATATTGCTAAGAGGGTAACACACTATAGGAAATGCCTACAACAGAATTCCATCACTGCTAGCTGCCAATCCATGAGTAGAGAATGTAAAGATAACTCTCAATCTGGTTTATTCCTTTATCGTCCCTTTATCTCATGAGAAACATCTGCCTTTTTTAACAATTTCTTCTTGTTTCTAGAGAACAGAAATCTGAAAAAAAGCCAGAGCAATTATTAGCAACGTAAGTATTTAAATCCAAAATCATGGTGAAATTCTACTGTCCAAGGAGGAACAGTATGCATGTTATATCAGAGTGTTTTTATCTTTAATTCCTTTGCTTAAATGTATGAAGCTACACAGTAGTAAGTGAATGCTTTAAAGTTAAAGATACCAGTGTTCTGGCCATTTTCTGAAATACCAATGTGTAGAAAAAAGAAGAGATCCTTTCAGTTTCATGAGCATAATCTTTTTAAAAAATAATAATGAAATCAATAAACAATCATAATACCTAAGAGAAATTAAATCAGTAATCCCAACAAAAGAAAGATACATTTTTCAGATAAAGGTAAATTCATTGTAATTAATTCTTTCTTTGGGGATTTTACATAAGTTTCATCAAGCCATTGTGAAAACATAACTTTAATTTCTACATTCTGAATCCACACAAATGGCTATTTGATTGATACTCATTAGAGTTACATGAATGATTGCTGCTTTTTAGTGATTTAAATACCAACTATTTTACTTCTCTGCACACTATATTTATCAGGTAGACATATAAATAGTTTATCTACCACTCAGGTATCCCTAAATTATTCCCATTTCTCCAAAGCAAAATCACTAGCTTTCACAACAACCAAAAGTTAAGATTGTGGTCATAAACCCAGCAGTAATGTAACTGAATATTTCCTTCTAGTAAGAAGTCTATAACCTACTGAATGCTTTTTTTTTCCTTTTTGTGAAAACAGTTCACCTCTAAAACCTTTTGTGCTACAAGAAATCATTGAATCAATACTGTCAAAGAGCCGGATGTTACTAGCTCAGCAGAGATGATACTACTCCAAAACATATTCCAAGTACTGAAATTGCATTTTTTAAAGTAGCTATAGCCTAAAACTAGAATTAAATATTTGCATAAGAAACATATTAGAGAGGGAGGGTAGGAGAAAAATAATAGAGGTATTAAAGGTGATAATCATTTGGTGGACTAACAAGCCCGAGATAGAGAAGCATCCCAAATGAAACACAAAAACTCAAAAGGAACATATGTAGATAACACTTTATCTTATGCTATCACATAGTCCTATGCTCCACAGTAATTTTGCTCTAGCAACAAATTCAGTCAAAAAAGGACCTGCACACCTGCTACTTCTTGCTCTCATTAGTCCAGTTCTTCAGAACTACAGTTCTGAAGTCATCAGAAGAAAACATACCTGGCACACTCAGGTAACAGAATTGAAACTGTATGGACCACAAAGTAGTACATGTCTCATATCTCTGAAAGTGCTTTGTATTTTACAACTCTTTCCACTCAAATGTTTACACAGGACACATTATATACATATATATAACACAATTTGATTAGACTTTAGAATTTAGTATATTTGTGAATGTTTAATATTTAGAAAGGGGGTTTCTCACATCAGATTTTAAGACAACTGAATGATTTAGACTGGATATAAGGAAGAAATTCTTTATGATGAGGGTGGTGAGACACTGGAACACACTGCCCAGAGAAGTTGTGCATGCGTCATCATTGGAACTGTTCAAAGTCAGGCTGGACGGTGCTTTGAGCAACCTGATCTAGTGAAAGATGTCTCTGCCTATGGCAGCAGGGATGGACTAGATGAGATTTGAAGGTCCCTTCCAACCAAAATCATTTGATGATTCTACAGATTTATATTTGCTAAAGTCTCGTTATTTACTTTTTATGTTACTTTAGATACTAGCCCTCCCTTGTTATGCATATTTCCGAAAACTACGTATTCTTAACCATAGCTTTTCCTGCATAATAGAAAATAATTCTAATTTTACAATATAATTAGATTTTATATAAAATCCAGGGCAACAAGTTTAGCATGGTGTACAATGGATAGAAATAATTTACTCCTGTCACTCTGGACAACATCTACTTTTCTGTGTTTTTGATACATGCAGATTATTTGTGTCTTTCCCTCCAAGCATCTTTTACTGAATGATAGAATAGGAAGATTTTGCAGAATACCAGTTCCTAGAAAAGTAGTTCTTTTTCTACTGTAATTGAGAGACAAATAGGAAAGCTATTTGCCTGGTCAGAAATATCACAGAATAGTGAGGAAAACAGTTTGTACTACAAGGAAAAACATCTTAGTCAGATGATATTTTTTTTTACCCTTTTTGAAAATAATATATCTGCTCACAGTACACTATAAACACTAATTATTTTTACCAGGTGTCAGAAGCAACATTAATGCATTTATCCTTCTAAAAGCTCAACAATTAATCACAAGTATAATTTATGAAGACCTTTATAGCCAAATTGTATAGTAGAACTATCCAGGAAATATTAAATGTTTGGAGACAAAAATGGATACCAGAAGATATTGAAATTTATAGGTAAAATGAAGACAGAGTGGTGTTAATGGATGGCAAAACTGAATAAAACAATTCAATGTATTATGCAATATCTATTCAGGCACACTAGTGATAATCCAATCAAAATCAGTAACTACACTTGAACTGAAAAACATTTAATGAATTAAACCTTTTTCTAACAACAAAGTACCTTCTCAAGTCATATGAAAACAGCTTGAGCTTGATTACAAAATGAAAATAAAGACAACAGCCATCATGGTGGAGACAGTGACCCTAGGAGAAAAGTCAATGGACTATTAAATGGGAAATCATCTGTTTTCAGATTTTACTTCACTATTATTACATTCCTCCAGTGAGTCATTATGCAGAAGAGGGGGCCTTAATTTTCTGGCAGAAACTTTCCATGTATTTAGCATAGCTATGCATATCATATTATGCAATCACTGCCTCATAAGAAGTTCCAACTAAAATATATGCTTTCCCAGCATGGTACCTCCATTCACACATGCAACTGCCTAGTGAACTCAAAAGACTTAATGTTATACCATTATTTTCTGTTGAAGGCCTCATTATTTAATCTTGGCCTACTCAATGGATCACACTCAGAAAAAAAATTGTCTTCCCACAAAGCACTATTCCTCTGGAATAAGTCATAAACAGACACACATAAACAATATTATCTTACTAGAGACCTCTAGATCACATGAATTGTTGGACTAGTACTGAAGTGTATTTGTTCTTTCTTTTTTTTTTTTTTTTTTTTAATAACCCTCAGATTGTTGCTGTTGACCAGATAACAAGGATAAGGCATAGAAAGAATAGCATCACAACACATTGGCCCATGGAGATTTGGCTTACTAGCTTCTGCAACGCAGCCTCTGGTTAATCTGAAAATGCTATTGAACCTCATAAAACTTTTTTGTATTTTACACAATTAGGATCTTATTAAAAGAAAAGACCTGGAACTTTGTCTACTTTTCTGACATACAGGACTGCTATATCTATTTAAAGAGTTTAAAACACCTTCCTACCTCTCTGCAACTCTTGCAAGAATTAAACTGGGTTTACAGAGTGCAACATGAGAAGAGATAATTTTGTTGGGTATCTACAAAGTCAGCATAGGATATTTTGGACAGATAAGGAGTAAGAATCTTCACTAAATGTCATTAGGAAGAAAGTAGAGTGATATAGTTTCTTATATGCTTATTAACTTTGCTACCCAAGTCCTAGCCAACCAGATTAATTGTTAAGAAGTTCCTTAACATGGTAAAATCTGCAAGAATCCACAAATTTATTTATTTTTTTTTAAAGTAAAAAGAGAAAAATTGAGACAGTACTGTCAACTAACATTCTGGGACCAGCCTTGAAAGTAATATTCTTGTGTTTTAAGGAAGCAAAAAACAAGCGATCTTATTTACTTACAACTTCTATTTAATTATTAGTGCATTTTTTGTTAGTTTATCAAAATATGTCATCACCTTGGTGTGTATGTAGTCACTGATTCAAGGTAGGGCATAAAAGTAATAAAATTCTTACTCAGATATATGAGTAGAGCTTTCAATTTCATGGCTCTAACTGCTGTTGCTTTTGAAGAGGTTCCCTCAGATCAAATA
Source organism: Caprimulgus europaeus (assembly GCA_907165065.1). The sequence continues at coordinate 79,051,132 of OU015524.1, forward strand.
GTTCTCTACAGAGCTACTGGACATGAAAGTCTCAGGGGACAGCCACAAGTAGTTGTGTACAAATTAAAGATTGTAAGATAATTCACGTTGAAGATACTTCAGGACTTTCCTAGTCCAAGCCCTTGCTCAAAGCAATGTCACTTCTGAGGTCAGACCACGTTGCTCAGAACTTTATCAGGTCTTGAAAACATGCAAGAATGGAGACTACATAGTATCTCTGAGAAAACTGTTCCACTGCTTTAATTTCCTTGTGGTGAAAAAGTTTCTCCTCCTATCAAGTCCAAATCTCTCTTCTTTATTTTATGCCTTTGCTCTTATGCTCACACCATGCACTGCCATGAATAGCTTGGCTCTGTCCTCTTCATAACCTCCCTCCAGGTGTTTCAGTGCTCCTGTTGGGTCCTCACAAGGACACTTTTTCCCTAGGCTGTTTCCCTCAACCTCTTCTCATAGTGCAAGTGCCCCAGTCCCTCAGCCCTGACAATCTTGGTCCCGCTCCACTGAACTTGCTCCAGTTTATCAACTTTCTTATACAAAGTTACTGTATATGATCTGTTCACCCTTCCAAAGGTAACATTTGAAAGGCTTCAGTCTTTTGTTTGAGTCCTGAAGAATATTGTTCAAAATAAGAAAAAGTAATTGCATTCTTTATTGGTTTTATGTGTTACTACTTCCAACCATATAAGTCAAAGAAACACAGCTTAGAGAAAGGTGGGGAGGGAGCCACAGACCTAACTATCATTCTGATAATCCATTTTTAATGCCATAAAGCCACATTAAGGAAGCCTGAACACACCATTCCATGATGTGTGCCTACGTACATTTAAAAAAAAAAAAAGCTTATAAAAAAAAAAAACCAAACTTTTCACACTATTACAAAGCCTTACTTGATGAAATGAAAATATTTTCAATATTTTCCATACATCTTACACTGAACTGCACTTGGCTGCATCTTAATAATCTACCTGTAACAGGTGAGTCCTTATGACTTATTTTAATTTAAAGACAATTTCTTTTAATATCTTCACATTTAAAACCCTTTGAATTGTTTAAAAACAATTTCCTAATATTGCTGGTGTCTGTTCCTAATTGATGACCTTTATCTCAGACAAGTATTTAGTCAATGTATAGGCCAAATGTGGAATGGTAAAGTCAAGGAAAACTAAGCATGATCAGTGCTAAAAGAAACACAAAGAAAATACTTTCTGATGCAATTTAACAAAAAAATTCAATAAAAAAGTATATTTATTTTTCTTTGTATATTTGGGTTTTTCATCTAGAATGCTGTCTCAGGACTAAGCCCAGCAAATGAAGATAGAGGATCCTACTTGAATTAACATTAGTAGAGGAATATTCAATTTTAGAGAAAAGGGTTGTGTTATTTTTTTCTTGTTAATTGCAAAACTGTGGCAAATTAAGCATTTACTAATCAAAATCATTAAGCACATCTTTACTTTGTACAAAGATATGAAGACCTAACTGAGTCAAAAAACAAAGAAACCTTTCTAATTGTTCCCAGATGTTGCCAGAAATTGTTCAGTACAACACAGAAACATATCCTTCTCTGAATATAAATTTTAGCTTTTCAATTCATGATCATGTGATGAACTTCAGGCTGAGTTTGATTAAGCGGCTTAAATGCAGATGTGTAGCACTATTTGAGACATTCAAGGATACACAAAACATCCACAGGAGGTGGGAAGATGACTCTGGAATTTTAGGAGACCTATAGTCTTCTGGAGGGGCAGGTGGAGGCCAGGTACAATATCCTGTGGCATCTGGGAAGCACTAAAATTGAGTCCATGATGTTCTGGACAGGAAATAGAGTTATCCCTTAGGAAAATGAGTTTAAGCAATATCTATCTGACCTGGATGAAAGTCCCAGTGAATTCTACATGTACTACATGAACTCATTTAAAATTTGAAATACTGTGCTGCAGCTTAGGGAGATAAGCAAAAAAAGGACTTATAGGAAGAAGTAATCATAGAATCATATAATAATAAAGTAATATCTTATATTAGACAAATCTATACATATCTGGAAATGGGAAAAAAAAAAAAAAATCTTCAAGCACATACCATTCATGTCTTTAGCAGAGAGGATGGCATGCCCAGAAGCTTGTTTATTTCTACCAGCTATGTTAACTAGTCTAGTAATTAGTAAGTATTAATTAGTAACAGAAAGAAATAACACATTCTTATTTTTTATAAGTCAGAAGGATATAATGAATGAAGACAGACAGAGCCTACCAATCTATGCCCATATAAAGCACCTCAGTATTAAGAGAAAAATATTTACATATGATTTTCACTCTTTTTCACTCCATTACAATATGTAATATTTAATACTTCATTTAAAAAAAAAAAAATCAACTCTTCAGTTCATCTGCATTACTATATCTAGGCCTGACATGCATGTAGCAAACTAAAGGTTGGCCAAATTACACACATGTACTGATTTCCAAAGGACCAGGATTACATCCAGAACATACTTTTAAACCTCACTATTGAGCTGAGTACATACCAGCCCTAACAGACAGTGCCACTGTGAAGTTGAGAACACAATGAGAGCTGAAGGGATGGGCTCTTCCCTCCAAAAACTGAATGATTTACATTGCTGCTTAACCTAGCATGGCTACACTGTCACTGTTCCACACCTACAACTGTAATCATAATGATTGCTACAGTTATTCATTCCTGTAAATAAATCTGCTGAGTATCAGCTTTAATTGATTATGCTGCTCCTAAAGACAACATTATTTAACCATAACAGCAAAGAAATGGAATGAAAGTATTCTTGCTTTCGGGTCACTTTTCCTGAAAAGTTTCAATAAATACAGTGTATAAATAAACCATTAAACTGAATTTCAGAATGCATATCCTATCTTTTTTTGACAGGTTATGATATATTGGGTTACAGTCCTCAGACTTTAAATTTTGTACAGTGGAAACACTTGTATGTTTCCTGAGTAGAGGCACTTAAGTTCCTATTTCAAAAAACAACTTATGTTATCAGCTAGTTTTCCAGAATGCACAAGAGCTTTTGTAGGTTGCACAAGTTCTGCCATTTCCCCACTTTCCATTATACTGAGTTCCCTTTATTAATTGGTAAAGATGTAGCAGTAGAGTTCTACCATGAAAGCATTATAGAAATCCATGTTAATCTTACTATATTTATAAGTACATGTATACATCCTCAAACCACATCTGGAAGAATTCTATAGAATCTTCCATAGGAAAGAAGCTGCAATTTCTACTAAATACTATATGACACTTGGGCGTATCTTTCCTCCGGCATGGGATCACAAGTTTCTGATAGATCCTGTCTCCTAAAATACAAAGAAAGACTATATACAGGAGCCAAATATTTAATAATGCAATTAATTCTCAAAATAGCTGACATATCATTTCTAAAACATCTTACAGCATGAAATCCTGCATAGTCCCTAAACTCATGAAGTTAACTGTGCCTAGGGGAGATTGCTAGCTTGTAATGCAGTAATAAGTAATTGTTTAGTATTTCCTTTGAAGTACACATTTGCTGCCACACTGTTTTACTTAAACACATCTCATCAGCAAATCCAGAAAATTCCTTTTGCTAAAGGGATAATTATAAAGCTGTCTACATAACAAGCTATCCTCTTTGAAGCTCTAAATCAGAATCCAAGGCTGTATTTCTATAATTAATATTTCTTTATATTTTTATGGATCTTTTCACCCTCAGGAACCCTAACAGCATCTTTTTCTCATCAAACCCTTCTGTCCAATCACAATGCCTGCTAGCAGTTACTAAATTATTATTTAACTAGCTATCTCAAATACAACTGTTATTTCCATATTGTTAGGTAGAGATAAGAAATTGCAGTTTCACAAATATCCTTTTACTGTTAACAAAACTAAATGACTAATTTGTAACATGTTATTCAACAAATTGGAAGTCTTATCTTCTATAAAATAACTTCATTGCTAAATTAAAGAGATTACCATTTCAAATCAAGAATGTAAACAAGTATGAACAAATTTATTATTTTTTTTAAATCAAAGCATATTCTTAAGGAATTAGCAGGATGTAAAGCAGCTGTAGATTCTGTTAACATTGCTAGATAAGCACCTAAATTTCATTAAAGCACTAATTGAACAAGCTTACAAATACCATATTGGCAATGAACGTATTTTTTTTTACCACTAAGTAACTATAAAAGTCTATTTGCCTGAAGGAAAACAAAAATAAATTTTAGAAATTTCTATCTCAGTGCAAAATTTGTACCTAATATAATAAACTCACTATCTGTATCAGTTTGTACAGTTATCAAAAATCCTGACATCAAGGATTAATAGAGTATGTCAAACTCCATAAGTGTGTTGAAAGAAAACTCTGTTTGACATCATAATTTCTTTGCTTCCTTTGGGAAGAAAGCAAAGCAGTGAATTTTGGAGAACACTGCACAAGAAATGAAGAAACTGAGGTACAGAACAAAATTAAATTTAAAAAAAAAAAAAAACTGAACTAAATAGACAAAATACTAGTACTGCTAATAAAGTATATTTCCAGTTTTGCATATCCTTAATTTCTTGAGTCGGTAATGAAGAGCTTAATTTTAACACTGATTGGTTAAAATCTAATCTCTTCCTTTATCACTGCATTATTTGGCTCATGCTGCTCACTCAAACCTTGATTAAAATGGATTGGAGACACATAGATTCAAATTGTTGTGGGTTTTTTTGAGTAGAGTATTGAACATGGTAAACATATACTTATCTATTATAGCAGTAGAAAAGTGCCCTTAATATTATTCATGTCCAAATAGGTGACATAGGAGTTATTGATCTTTTTCATTAAAAACATCATTAATGCTTGGATGTCTCTTAAGCAACAAGTGCCATAGCTTCAATGCTTTCCTTCACCCTCTTAATCACTTCCAGTCTCGTTTATAATGGGAAAATATATACTTCTCAATTGTATTAGCTTCACCAAATTAGTTTAATGTTATTAAAAAAGCTTTACTAAAAGTAAGTCAAAGGGCTCTGATAATTATTAGGCTCTCTCACCTGATTATAGCTGGTCATTTAACCTGGCCTTTATGCATTGCTCCTATTCATTACAGGTTTTGGGGTTTTTTCAAACAAATTGATTTAATGTAATTGAAAACATGTTGTTGTCCATCCATACGCATCCTCCCATCATTCTTTTATTTAGCAATTCCTTGTCTTACTGTTGGATTCAGCAAATGTTCTGGGAATATTAAACTAACATTAAACCACCAAACTAAGAAAGTGAACATTCAGAACTTCACAGGACAGTCAAGGTTTGGACAAGATTTGTCTCAAGGTTTGGACATTGAGAGATCACTTAGTGGAAGGTTTTTTTATAATCAGGGGAAACAGAACAAATAAAGAATATAATGTATAAATGTATCCCCTAAGTCCTTGGGCATGCAAACATGGAGAGCTAATTAGGGGAAAATACCTATACAGTTACAAATCCAACATTATCTCTCTTTCCTTTCTATTCTCAAATTCCAAAGTAATTATAACTTCAGTATTTTTACTCTATCCCTCAAAATGGTTAGTTTCAAAATTAGTTTCCTAGACAGCTCTGTGGAGTGAATGCATTTGTATATTCTTTCAATTAAGGACTATGTATGAAGATACTAGCATTTTTCCTGGTGATCTTTACATCTTTTTTACAGTTATGTATTTAAAGAAAATATCTTCAGATCTGTTCGCCTTATCTGAGGAAGTCTACACACCAGCTTTTAAAAATTTCAAATCTTTAGTTACAAAATCTCATCTCTCTTTTTTTGAATCAGACAAAAATCTAATACACAGAAATGAAATATAAGCCCATCTTGAATATGCAACAAATCTCTACATTTTTTGCCCTCAGTATTAAATATCACTTTAAATTTTTAGTGCAGTGAGTTTTCACTTGCTGAGAAATATTATGTTTCATGGAGGAGGACAACTAATCTTGAAAACTAGACTATGTCCAATAAAGAAAGGAGAAATTTAAAAAACTGTGTAAAAATATAAACAAGATAAGAGTGAAAAAAGAAAGTACACAACTAAATAATGTTCTGTTCTGCTAGACAGCCTACAAAACATCAGACTCAAACCATGAGTATTCTGAGGAAAGGTTTTAATATTGACCCTAGTTATAGCATTCATCAAGTACCACAGTGATTCCCTGTACCTGCCATACACAGCTACTAAAGCAAACATTAAAGAATGGACTTAATAGTCAGAATAGAAAAAAGTACACTCTTTTCTATATAAGATGAAATCAGATAGCTAAATCAGATGACAGGCAAAAGCTAAAGCATCGCCCTTTCTCTACCCCATTAACCACAACTCTCTGGCTTCTTCCCATCAGCCAGTTCACAGTCCACCTCACTACCTGATAATCCAGTCCACACTTCCTCAATTTGGCAGCAAGGATGCTGTGGGAGATCATGCCAAATGCCTTACTGAAACCAAGACAGACCACATCCACGGCTTTGCCATCATCTAGCCACCTGGTTATGTCTTCATAAAAGTCTACGAGATTGGTCAAGCACAACTTCCCCTTGGTTAAGCCATCCTGACTGCCTCTAATGACCCTCTTATCCTTGATATGCCTTGAGATGGCACCAAGGATAAGTCATTCCATCACCTCCCCAGGGATGGAGGTGAAGCTGACTGGTCTGTAGTTACCCAGGGCCTCCTTCTTGCCCTTTTTGAAGATTGGCGTGACATTTGCTTTCCTCCAGTCCTCAGGCACCTCTCCTGTTCCCCACGACTTAGCAAAGATGATGGAGAGTGGTCTAGCAATGACTTCAGCCAGCTTCCTCAACACCCACAGGTGCATCCCATCTGGACCCATAGATTTATGGATGTCCAGATTGCTTAATTGGTCCCTAACCCAGCCCTCATCAACCAAGGCAAACTCCTCTATTATCCTGGCTTCCTCTGGGGCCTCAGGGGTCCGGGGTTCCTCAGGACAGCTTCCAGCAGAGTAGACAGAGACAAAGAAGGCATTCAGTAACTCTCCTTCTCTGTATCTTCTGTCACCAGGGCACCCACCTCATTCATCAGTGGGCCCACATTGCCTCTAGTGTTAGTTTTATTTGATATGTATTTGAAGAAGCTCTTCCTGTTGTCCTTGACCCCTCTGGCAAGGTTTAATTCTAAGGAGGCCTTAGCTTTCCAAGTTGCCTCCCTACAACCACTGACAACAACCTTATATTCTTCCCAAGTGGCCAACCCCTCCTTCTATGATCTGTAAACTCTCCTCTTCCACCTGAGTTTGCCCAGCAGTTCCCTGTTTAACCAAGCAGGTCTCCTGGCTCCCTTCCTTGACTTCCTATGTGTCAGGATGCTCTGATCTTGAGCTTGGAAGAGGCAGTCCCTGAATGTTAGCCAGCTATCTTGGGCCCCTTTGCCTTCAAGTACCCTTTCCCATGGGATTTCCCCTAACAATTGCTTGAAAAGGACAAAGTTGGCCCTCCTGAAATCCAGCCTTGCAATTCTGCTTGGAATTCTGTTCCTGCCACATGAGATCCTAAACTCCATCCCATGGTCACTGCAGCCAAGGCAGTCCTCAACCTTTACTGCTTCAACAAGACCCTCCTTGTTAGTGAGGGCGAGATCCAGCATCGCTCCCTTCCTAGTTGGTTCATCCACCATTTGCATCAGGAAGTTATCACCGATGCACTGGAGGAACCTTCTGGACTGTGGGTGGCTGGCTGAGTAGTCCCTCCAGCAAACATCAGGGTAGTTAAAATCCCCTACAACAACCAGGGCCTGTGATTGTGAGGCTGCTCTCAGCTGCCTGTAGAAGGCCTCATCAACTTCCTCACCCTGATCTGGTGGCCTGTAATAGACGCCCACAACAGTGTCACCCATACCAGCCTGCCCCTTAATTTTCACCCACAGACTCTCAACTCGCTCCTCATCTGCCCCTGGACAGATCTCAATACACTGCAGTTGCTCTCTCACATAAAGAGAAACTCCACCATCTTGCCTTGTTGGCCTGTCTTTCCTGAGAAGGACATAGCCATCCATGACCACATTCCAGTCATGTGAGCTGTCCCACCATGTCTCTGTAATTGCTACTAGATCATAATCCCCTGACTGAACACGGGTTTCTAACTCCTCCTGCTTGTTCCCCACGCTGCGTGCATTGGTGTACAGGCATTTCAGGGAGCAAGCCAAGTACACCAATTTCATCCTAGGGGGGTGGGAGGCCTCCTAGTCTTCATCAATTCTAGAGTGCTGCCCTACTGGCGCAAGCCCAGCTATAACCTCATCTCCCTTCAAACCTAGTTTAAAGCTCTCCAAATAAGTCCTGCTAATTAGCTATGTGAAGGCATAGAAACTGAAAAGTATAGTAAGAAGGAGTTAATTATTGTATTCATAAAACACAGGAAAAAAAAAAAGAATTATGTAGAAATGAAATAGTACACTTTATTAATGAATGAATCTTAAATGAATAAGACATAAAACACAGAGAAAGAAGCAATTGTGTTTTAGCTTGATTTTTGTTGGGTTTTGACGTAATCTCATTCAATATTTTCATGAACAAAGTAGGGAAATATGGACTAGATAAATTAGACATTTACAGTTTAGCATTATCATTTGGAAAAAAATATAGTGTATGTAATTTTGAAAGAAAGATTATATGGCCATGTATTCAGTCTACAGAACATTAACAGAAAGACCACAGTTACTCTCTGACTCCTGTTTACAATAATGTTTGGCCTCATACATCTAAACAAATTTAGTAACAGAAATAAAAATTCATAATTTTTTTTTAGCTTCACAAACATGTACAACAAAGAAACTAAACACTTATATTCATACCGTCATAAATCCATCCAGCAAACCTGAATCAGGCTTAGGAGGTGCTTGCAATCGCTCCATAGACCACTTTTCAATGATAGATGACACCTGGGTATTTTCTGTGTTTAGAATTCTGAATCCAGTCATATTAACACCACTATACCGATAGGGTTCCACATCCAAGGCAAACAAGTCCTGCAAAAAGTGACCATCATATAAATTATTTAATATACTGCAATTCTTATTTCAAGTGCTAGACCATCTCCCTGGACAAGAGTACTGAAATTTGCAGGAGTAACAGTATTACATATGCTAAGAAGTATGCTCTGATTATCTGGGGGCCTGTATCTGTGAGCAAGCAACTCGGCCCACCCTATAGTGGGAGTAATCTGATTCACAGAGGAGGAACAGCTTCAACTCCCTTTTTTTTGTGGGGAGGGAAAACAACAACCTTTTAGGAAATGCTAAGTCCAGTTGCAGAACTGTATCCACTCCTAGTTAGGCTTAAATACTAGAGTAGACTTAAAGATTATTATTAATTGCAACTTATTTGACTCGCCAGAGTTTTCTTGCACCTGCACTCTCTATGAAACTTGAACATGCTGATCTCTAGATGACAAATTGCAGGGGAGAGGGGAAATATATACAGCTTTAAATTTAACCAAAAGTATTTTTCACAGCTATCAATCATATTTACAAACATTGACATACTTTTTTCACTAATAATCTTTGTTAATTAATGTATTTTCAATATGTATGCATGTGTGTGTATTTTTAACCACCTAACACACACAGAGGCAAATATAAATTAATAAAAAGAATAAAATAAAATTTTAGATCAAGTAAGTAAACTCAAGACTATTCCAATCCTTTGACAGAATCCTTAGAAACGATCTAGAACTAGTACTTGACTTCAGGAAACCCAGGTCGTGTTTTGAACACATGAAAAAAAAAAAAAAACCTAGGTTGATGAAGAAAACAGTAATGACTTACTAGGCCTAAGTACATGCATTAGAAACAAGCTTTCATTTGGTTTCCTTTTAGTTTCCTTTTAAGTAATTTTTTTTTTTTTCAGTGTTATAATCAAGGTTATACATAAGACATTACTGTTCTGTAACCTAATTTTAGTTTCATTGAACATAGAAATCCTCCACATAATTCATACCTAGTTGTTCATCTCATTTTTAATTTATTTTTTGCTGTCAGTTTAATATATTATAAATTTCCTTGAAACGGTAATGTTAGGTGTAACACTTGTCTGAATCTATTTTTTTTACTGGCTAGAGTTGAATATTAAATATTTTACTCTGGAAAACCAGAATATAATTCATTGTTCTTTGTAATATCACCCAGCCCACAAAAATAGCAACCAGTTATCAATCACTACTCATTTTTAATTATAGCTAGTAATTTTGATACCGTTTCCCATTTATAATATCTAAGATGTGCACATTTCAAAATGCTTTTAAGAAGTTATTCATTTACAAATAATCTAATGTCCTCATTCTAAAAAAATAAAACATTTTAATGCAAAACATAACTAGAACTATGTTATATCTTTCCCTTTAAAAATTCTCTCAGTTTTTACTGTGAAAGAAGTCAGAATCTCCGATGTAATTCTTTAATCCAAAAACATGCATATTTAAACTGGAATATAACAAATATACACAACAATATTTTGCATATATTATAAAAACACAGGTCAGAGTATTAATGAGCTACTGCATTAAACCCTGAATCAATCAAGATGAGAATACACAGAAGACTGCTGTAAACACTGCGACTAGAAAATTTATTTGACAGGACATTCACCATGTCAGGTAAGAAGCAATTAATATATCAAAACAACTAAATTCTGATGCAAATTCCAAAGCTACATTGCAAAATCAAAATCTATCATCTGTTTGTGCACACTAAATTATCCTTTGATAGCTCCATGTCAATGTAATACTAGTCTCTCCTAAAAAAAAGCTGTTGTTCTAATAAGGAAACAAGACTGACAGAAAATCTTGATTTTTAAATATGGCTTTAAGAATAAAAATTAAAAGCCAATGGACAACATACCACTCAAAGAAGCAATTTTCACCATTAGCAAAATAAAAAAATCCCTTGAAACATCTAGAATCCATTTTGTTAGACTAGTGAGGGAAATTCTATTGCATGCATCATAAATTTTTAAGTGATGGAACAACTTACCCTTCTAAAGTAAGAAAGATACTTGATGCAGGTTATTTTACCTTTACAGTTCTAATGAACTTCACAAATTACTTTGCTTTTTATGCAACAAGCTATTTCCATGCTAATACTTTCCACAAACTTCTGCTTTGCAACTCTGAGCTGATTTTTCCATCCTACCTCAAAGGATTAGTTTCCGAAAGGAATTAAACATGTATGTGACTTTAAACATAGATCATTTCAAGCATGGCTTTACCAAGGCAGGTCTATCTCATGCTTGAAAAGACTTATGTTTTAAGAACATTAAAAAACTGCAAGCTTAATAGACAAATTTTAACACAATGGAAAACAGAGAAATGTGTTTCTAGAGTACTATTTTACCAACTTTTAAACTATTTCTTAGTTAGACTGGGGTGAAGAGCAAAAAGGGTCTTCACATATACGTTTGGCTGGAGCACCTCTCCTATGAGGACAGGCCGAGAGAGTTGGGGCTGCTCAGCCTGGAAAAGAGAAGGCTTAGGGGAGATCTTATAGCTTCCAGTACCTGAAGGGGCCTACAAGAAAGCTGGGGAGGGACTTTTTACAAAGGCAGGTAGTGATAGAACAAGGAGTAATGGCTTTAAACTGGGAGTGGGTAGATTTAGATTAGATATTAGAAAGAAGTTTGCTGTAAGGGTGGTCAGACACTGGAACAGGTTGCCCAAGGAAGTTGTGGATGCCCCTCCCTGGAAGTTCTCAAGGCCATTCTGAATGAGACTTTAAGCAACCTGGTCCAGTAGAAGGTGTTCCTGCTCATGGCAGGGGGTTGGAACTAGATGATCTTTAAGGTCTCTTCCAACCCAGACCATTATATGATTTTATGTTATGTTTTATAAGAGCATTCATATTTTACATGTCCCTTTATTGCAAATGTTAAATCTGATGGATCCAAGCATGATCAGATTCCTTCTTAGTTGCTTTTACAATGGACAGTGAAGCATATTGCATAATTCATATGCCTAAGAAACTCATGTGGACTGTTAAATAAAATGCTGCTAATATTGACACCAAATTATTCAGGAATCATGACACTGAAGAATTACTTTGCAAAATGTTGGATTTAAAATAAGGAATATATGAGTATATTTAAAATTTCATAATCTTCATATACAAATAGCTAAAAGAGAAAAAAGACAAAATTCATAATATAAATAATCAGCTATTAATTATATATTTAACCATGCTTGAAGGTTAAAAACTGCAGTGCTACAGTCATTCGCTTTTTCAAGTCTATCAGGTTCCAGGGCACACTGAAAAATGATTAAACCATCCTGATGAATTTTCATTGAAAGTAAAAAAAACTGAACAGACAAAGCATCTTGTACTCACACTCTATTCCAGAGAGACCTTTTTCACTTTGTCAAGTAACATAATTAAGGAAAGTAACAACTTTGTTAGATGTCATCAGTATATTTTTATAAGCCACTTACCAGTGTGGTAAAAATATAGTGATAGTATTCTGTCATCATTCCCATAGCTAAAGCCTTAAAAAAATAAACAAAAGATTAATGTTTCTGAGGTCACATAATACATTTTTATCACAGTTACATGGTAAATGAAAAGCTGCAAAAGAACACTACTGGGATCAGACTATAGGATTGGAATTGTGCTAAAATTAGGTCAAGCAAGTCATTTCCTAGCAGTTAGAGCAGATTACTGACTATTAAAGGAATTTATGAACCAGATCTTCTGATAGAAAGAATATTATTAGACTGTTTAGTGCAGTAAATGTGAAAGAGGCTTATAGTTTTACATACTAATGGATGCATTAAGTTGCCACACAAAATTTGAATCGACAATATTTTCATTCGTTATTGAACCCTTCCCTTAAAAAGAATAACCTAACAGGAAATACCTTTTTCCATTTTGATGAACAATACTATGCATTTAAAAGAAGGAATCAAACTTACATTTTACATGTGTTCATTTTTCTAACCATGGAAGAAAATACTTTGGTCAAGTTTTGAACAGCAAGATATACATTACTCCAGTAAAACCAAATATTCACAGTGTTATTCTATAAACTCAGATATCTATCAAGTACCTTCATCTTTCTTGCTATCTATTTAACAACAAATAGTTTTTGATCCACTATGCATTTTAAAATGTTCATAATAATCATGTCTGCTTTCCCTGGTTGCCTGGTGATGTAGTTACCACTGAGGTTTGCCTTAATTTAATTATGCTTGTGTCAATGACAGGAATTTTTTTCCTTTTCATTATGTATTTTTGGACAGAAACAGTAGTTCCCATTTCACAGTTCTCTGAAGGTACATTTCTTTCTTTATTTCCAACTTGTTTTCTCTTCCACCAATTTCATTATTAATCTTTCCTGCCATCCTCCAAAAAAGAAACCCCTTGTCATGTCTCCCCAAGTTCATCCCTCCATTACTAGAAAAAAGTGGCTAATTAATAGTTCACAAATAAACATACAAACTTATTTAAAAATTATTTTTCTGTAAACATTGTAAAGACTATATTTGGAATGGTATCATTAAATAATAAATATAGTCTTAACATCCTTTGTGTCAATTTTAACAGCAAGAGAACTGCTGCAGATTCAGCTGCAGAACTACCTAATTTACACATATTTAAAGCATTGTAATATTAGAGCTGAATGGAAAACTAAAAGTCTACAGAAACTGTTTAAATATCTAAACACTCAAGAAAGAAATGTTCCTCTATCTTCCTTCTATAATCTTTAAGATGAGTAGAGTAGTTTGAGAAAACTATTTACAATTTGATTTAAAGGCTCACTCTTGGGTCCTAGAACACCATTAAAGACAGAATGTTTTTAATTATGTTCCCATTTCCCACTAGTCATATATTTTAGACAATGTTGTATACTGTGAAAGAACAGTTTCCTTTCACATGGAAACTACTATGCACAGTATAAATAATATACTTGAGTGGAGTTGTTGTTAGTACCACAACTTTGTATTGCCATCAACACATTTTCCATCTGCATTTGTAAGATGTTAAAATAATTAAAAGTACATTTAATGATTTTGGCTAAACTATTAGACTAATTAGACTGGCTTTTGCTTGGCAAAGAGCAAAAACCACTAGCAGAGGTTTAAAATTATTAGGAATTAATAAAAGCCTTTTAAACAATGAACAATAAAGCAAAAAAATTATAGTATACATGTATGTTTACTAGTAATTTTAATTGTACCCACAACACCACCCCTAAGTACCTTTAATGAGAGACATATTTTCAAATCTTTAATACATTTTGTTCTCAGTTTAAACCATACAGTCTGCTAGAAAACCTAATATAAACATGAATTAAAGTCACTTAAAACTGTGCATTAGAAATGTAGAATTTTGTTGTGGTTTAAGTATTTTTCCTATCCTCCTTAATGCAAGTCATAGTTCAATTAAAAAACTCTGATAGAGAAAATGCCCTCTGAGCATAAGGAATTTCCTGTCTTTGGAGCTAGCTTATTAAAGTAAAGAAGACACACAAAGGTATGTATTTTATGCATACTTCAGGGTTACAATAATTTTCTTTATGAGCCACATCCTTTGTATACTGCTATATTGCCACTTTCTTTTGGAAGATATCACTAGAATCTGCTTCTGCAATATAAAGCCAGTTAAACATTTGGGATTCTGCTGTACCTCACCTACTCATCTTTCTTGTACACAACAAGCAAACACTTTCAAAGCACCTACCCAAATGTATTCAGATGTCTTGCAATCCTATTAGTAGTGCAAGGAGAATATGGCTCTAAAAGTTCTGTCCTCCATTAATATTGTCTGTTGGTAACATACTATGCAAATATCACTATCTGACCAAGAGTACAAAATTTAGAGGCTTTAATTAAAAAAAAAAAAAATCTTTGTTCCATGAAATAACATTAATTAAGTGTTTAAAACTCTGGTTAAAGCATCAGTTCTCCAAAGTACCAATTCTTCATAGAGGAAAGACTGATATACCTTTTACCCTTTTACATTTAATCCATTTCTAAAAAAAAAAAAAAAAAACATAGTGAAAGCAGCTACTGTTACAGTCACCAATAAAATTATCCCTGAAATCCTTGTCTGATTTTCAGTTAGGCTTCAGCAAAATCAGCATGCAATTCCTCTGCTTGTTAAATGCCATTTAGTCTGGGTATTACTTTTATTTATTAGGGATGAAAAAGATTAGGCCATCTAAAGCAAAATTATTATTACCTGTTTCAAGATGCCTGCTGCCATTTCATGGCTGCAGTCAAAGATTACATGGAATTCTTTGCCTCTTTTCATCTCCTTTAGCAATGGCTTTGCATCTTTCGTGTCAGCTGGTAACTGACGGATTTTTAGTCTCAGGTTGTATCGTGATGGAGCCTTGATGAGCTCTTGTAATCGAATAAGGCCTTAAAGAAAACACAGGAGTCAAAAGAAAAGAAAATTACCAAAACAAGAACCTGAGCTGCTAACAGGACAACTTACTATAAACTTTCAAAGTTATCTGAATTTTTCCCTTCTCAATATGTTGCAACAGATACAGAAAAAAAATATTAAAAAGAAGAAAAAAAAAGAAGAAAATTAAAGTATTAGCACCTACTATACTTTCTTGCAAGTCTTTCTTCTTCCTTAATATTAACAGACAGTAAGCAGACTCAGTTAGGATTACCTCAAGACAGACAAATCTTCCTTTAGCATTATCATGCAACTATGACATTCCTCCTCAAAGGATGCAAATAATTATTCTAATCCAATTAAAGCAATATCCCAGATTAAAAATTTGTAATCAGACTAGCTAATTTCCTTAACTAATCTATCAGTTTTATATACAAAGTTTTGAATCTTTTTTTTCATGTAACTCACTTTTTTTTTTCTTTATTATACAGGTGAGAAAACATATATGCAGCATCAAAGAGACTGAATAAATAACTCATGCCATCACATTCATCTTCAATACTCCACAATTCCATTTTGAATTACATCACTTTTACTATGGTACTAGATGAAATAATATTTCCCTAGAAATTTTATTGTTCACATCAGCATAACAGTGTGTGATGTGGTTTACAGATCACTGATTGGTCTGTGACTAAAATTAAATATTAGGTTGTTTAACTGTATTCAAATGACAGGGTAAAAACAGGTCTCCTATAAAGTTGTTGTTTATTTCTGTGTTAGCAAAAAAAAAAACAAAAAACAAAAAACATTCTTTTATGCTCACTTCCTTCTTGCATTGGAGCATGCTCCACTTAGTGACAGTAACAAGGGTTACTGTTCATCATTGTTTTCAGTGCATATATATAACATACCCAACTTCCAAAAAATAGAAGCGCTGCTTAGGATCCAGGTGTAAATGAAGTGAAGTGCTTCCAAAATCTAAAATAGCTCACTTCACTACATAAAAAATATTAATGGAGATGATTAATTATTATTTAGTTTTCACCACAGGCAGCACTGCCTAATATTAAAACACATAGTTATTTTATATTCTATCTCTAAATTCTCCTCCTGATTACAACTGGATGTCACAGCTGTCTTGATTTTAGGAAATTATATTGTTGCAATGTAACAAAGAACCATACTACTGCATCACGAATAAATTGTGATAACCCCTGACAGAGGATTTAGTACTGCCTTTTTCTCACATAAATTGTTCTTTCAATAGCATAATGCTGAGAGATTTTAGTAACGTAGTATTGCTATGAAGTTTTTTTTTGCTAGGAAGCTTTCAGATTGTAAAAAAATTAGCTCTAATCACTTCCAGCAGAACCAAATAAATAGAGAATATAACTGAAAGATAAAATCAGTCTCCTCTACTTCATCATTCCCCTTTTTTGAATCTGCAAAGAATACACATTATTTTCTAAAGTTTCTGCTGAAATTAGCTGGAACAGGAACTTTAGTTTACAATATAAAAACTTCCTAGATTAAGACTGCAGATGTGGAGATCTGGCAGAGGATCCCAGTAGACCTCTTCAGCCCAAAAGCAGAGTGGGGAAAGGCAACTTTACTACTTCGTCAATCTAGATTTTTTTTCTTCACTCACAAGTCTATGTCACAGATAGAATATCTCATATTTCATCATAATTTCTCATTAGTGCCCCTATCACATACAAACTTTCTCAACAATGTGTATATTGTTCAAACTGAGACAATTGTTACCTATAGCTAAATGATCTCTCAAATTTCCATCTTCTAAAAACATTTATATAGGATCTTCATTAACAGCTAAAGTACTTTGAAGAACTAAATCCAGTAATTCAGTGTGGGATGCATTTTCCATATAAAATTATAATGTGAAAAATGTTGGTTTTAGTATGCAACATAACAGCATATCAAACTTAAGGTCAGAGTAAAGTGTTTTAACTCAAGAGGAAACAAAAAATAAATCCACATGTTCTAGATTATTTGTCATTGCTCGCTAAAAGACGACGATTGGAAACTTTTGTCCAGCACAAATAACTTGTGAATAACATTAATGCCTATTACATTATATTTAGCAAGTGTAATTTTAGACTTTTCTTTGCTTCATTTTGTTTTGCTTGTCCTGCTTTGAAAAATAAATAAAAGCCACCATTAAAGAACCACAGAAACAACACTATATCTGCTAATCTTTAGCAGAGCAGCTGAGAGCAGAACAGATATGGAAACTGAAGCACTTTCTCATGACTAGACCTGGTCGCTGCTTGCTAAGACACAGAGAAGTGATAGCTAGGGTATACACGACTTCTGAGTAAATGGTAGATACAAGTCTACATGGCTGTGAAAACAGTACTCCTACAATCTAATTAAAATACAAAAATTTGCCATATTTACTTCAAGTACTATAACAACATTTATATAAAATGAATTAATGCATTTAATGGAAGCTTAAATTGATTTCATACTTGATTTCTAAACAATCTTGAATAAATATACTTAAAAGCTATATAAAAGAGGTGTGTTTTCTACTGCTTATTAGTACCATTTTCAGATGATCTAGGACGATTACATGAAAGTAATGCTTTGAAATGAACAACATGACATACCCCATAGCCATTAACAACCTTATAAAAATAAACAACTGTAACATGTCAACAAAAATACTTAGAATTTTCCCCAAGTCTTTCCCATTTCCTTAAGACTAAGAAAAATAAAGCAACTAGAATGTATGTCCTTGTGGTCAAGAAATTTAGATTATTTCATATCGAGGAAAGGACAAAATTTCAAAGCAGAGTCTTTCTCAAAGGCAAAGTCCTGCCAGTTGCTCACTTGCTCAGATATCCATGACTTTCACTTAAGAACTACAAATCACAAGAGTGACAATATGGGAGAGGTAGTATGACACACTGACAGAAAAAAAAGAAATCCTGGCTTTTGATGCTCACTAGTCAAATATGACTGAGAAGACAGATAGAAAGACAATATTTCTAAATAGCCATGTTAGTTCAAATCAGGTAGTGCAGCAAAATGCTTTGCCATATAACAGACAACAGTAACTAAACCTGATAAATGATCTGTCAATATGTGAACTAGAGACATGCATTTATCTGAACTACTTACATCACACTTAAGAGCAAGAAGACAGGGGAAAGAATAGCAGATTTGGGGCAGGGGGTGAGAATCTTAATGTACCCCTGAAGTATTCAGATATTAATAGAGACTTCTGGGATCAGAACCACTCCAGAACAAAACTTACTATGTTTTTGGAATTGACTGTGAAATCAATTTGATTGTATAAGACATTAAAGAGATTCATAAAGTTCAAGTTTTCTATACAAGTACCACACTCAGTATTTTTAATACATCCAGGGTTGAAAGGAAATCTCATTGGTCTTTCTTGACTTCAAACTATTTTTTCTTTCAAAGCATTGTTTACTCAGAAAGGTAAAGTGCCTAACTGGTATGTTTTACTCATATTCTCAGGTGTTATACCAATCACCTTTGTTACACCTGTGGAGACTTAGTTAAGATTGTCATGGAATGTTAAAGTGGGTTGGAAGAAGGGAAAAAAGGGAGGTTGCTTTTCTCTGTAGCAAGTCTGTAAGTTCCAAAATTTTCGTAAACAAGTGTGGGACAACAAATTGACTGGTCCTTTGATCTATCCCCATTTCTTGCACCAAAGTGATAAGTTTTTGTTCTTTTACTGTAGGTCCAAGTTTTGTTACAGAATGGTGAGAAGTTTTTGTTCTTTTACTGTAGGTCCAAGTTTTGTTACAGAATGGTGAGAAGTGTTCTGTGGCCTATAGAAGCTTCTGAAGTAGATGTCTTACAATACTCTTATGAATTAAACATCTACTGTGTGGCTGACTGTAACTGCAGAAGGTGAATAAACTTTATTCCAAGCTTTGTTCTGTTTCAGAGCATTACCCAAAAAGATAAGCAAAGTGCACACCACTTCATACTCTCCTCAAGAGCCTAACTGGGCTGTTCAAAAATTTAAAAAAGAAAGTCCTCTTCTCCATAAATCTTGTCATGATTGGGCTATCCCATCAAAATTTGAATTAGAAGATTTACACATGCAGGAACTAATACCAGAGCAATTAAAAACTGTCAATAAGAATACTGTAAGTATAGTGCCTGCTTTTTAGGTTACCTATGTATCTGAGAGAGAAGCAATGAGCAAAAAAGTATTACACTGTGAAGGCAGTACAAAAGCTGAAGAAGCTACCAGAGGAACTTGAGCATGAGAATGAGGGGAAGAACACCTGTGAATGCACACCTCTGTAGTGCACTGACTGGACCTCAGTGCTGGGGCAGTACAGGTATACTTGCAAGCAAATGAAGTATTTATACCTTCAATAACTGTCAGGACACATCAGCAGTAACCAATGAGCTTCCTCAAAACATATGTTAAAGATAAATAAAATATGAGGCACAAATTCCAGGTATTTCAAAGTTAAGGTTTTTCTCCTTTCCTCATCAATGTGAAGTGAAAAAATGCAATCTTAAGCTTTTAATGTGTAGTATTGTTGCACATAGCTTCTATGTATATCAGAATATTTAATTTTAGTAATAGTTATAGTTAACATATACTTCTATTTTTAGGATTTAAAATTCTATTTTTTCATTGTATTTCCAGCCAACAGCATTTATTAGGTTCAGATGAATTATGCAGAGCACAAAATATGTTCCAGTCTAATAAATGTAGTAGTCCACCAGGCCATCTGCTATAAGGAATATTCGTTCATCCTTATCCATACTTAAACATTCAAATCCTTGCTGGCACAAGTTCAACAGTTTCCAGCTTGCTAGGCTCTCATGGGAACAATTTTGGAAAACAGCTCTGGTAAGGGCTGCTGCCTCCAATGCAGAGCCCCTGGGCACACCACTCTGCACAGGGCCTGTGGTGTGGGGAGCTACTGTGAAGCTGTCTCATGGGTGGCAAGTACCACAGTCATCCTACAGCTCCTCACTTCAGAGAAACACCTTGTGGAACAAAAACTTAGACAATGTTGAGCACACATCTCTGTGTTACTTTCATTTCTATGTCTCAGTGATTATGGGTGAAGTGCTAAGTAGTAGCATTTCCTCATTCAGGCATTAGTGGGAACTGAGACTAAATACAGGCTTTTGAGGCCTGGATCACACTTCAAAAGCAGGCTTTTGCAAATATAATTCAAAGGCTGAAAGTTTCCTTCCACAGTGCACCTAGCATTTGTGATGTAGTTTTTTGTTATATAAAGTGTGTGAAGAATAGTCTATTTTTCCTAGGGGGAAAAAAAAGAAAAAGAAAAAGAAAAAGAAAAAGAAAAAGAAAAAGAAAAAGAAAAAGAAAAAGAAAAAGAAAAAGAAAAAGAAAAAGAAAAAGAAAAAGAAAAAGAAAAAGAAAAAGAAAAAGAAAAAGAAAAAGAAAAAGAAAAAGAAAAAGAAAAAGAAAGAAAAAGAAAAAGAAAAAGAAAAAAAACGTACCAAACAAATTCCCTGAGCAAAAGTGGCAATTAATCCAAAAAAACCCAACAACCTAACAACCAAACAAAAAACACACACACACACACAAAAGAGCATTCTTATTGCCTTTTTCTCTTCATTACGCCTGGATGAAAGCACTGGAGTTGAAATATGTTGGAGATCATGACCTGGGCAAGACACAAGGTACAAGGGGGTGCATAGTGACTTGCCCAGTGCCAGTCACAGCTGGTTCCAGCCTGCACTGAGCCAATCTGAACAGCAGTGGAAAAAATCCCACTAGGCACCCTGCTTAAAAGAACACAAGAAAGACATCGGCCACCACTCAGGGCTGGAGACACCTTCTTCAAGGGAGGGAGCTCCTTGCCACAGCACAGCCAGGCCAAAGGGGAGGCAGGCTGTGGCCTTGGCCATCTCACGCAGGGGCAGGGACACCCTGAGGGGCCACATCACAGAATGACAGGTAAAGCCATCACACAAAAATCAGCAGAAACTGTTGCACAAAAAGGCCTGAACTTGCTGATCCCTGAGTCAGCTCCCAGGGTAAATGTCAATGGACTGTGTGTAACCTGCAGTGAAAATACACGCAGTGTTTTCCTTCTCCCTAGGGAGAGGAAAGGTGAGTGTTTATGTAATTGTGTCCTTTTTCTTACTAACAAAAAGAGGGATCAGAAGCTTGTGTTTAAAAGTAATTAAGTAAAAACCCCTAACTCTGGACTGTTTTGCTTGCAGTATTTTTCAACCATTTTGAGCAGTTTAATCTGTCCTACCACCTACTCTCCCCCTTCTTTCCTAGGCTAGTTATCAAACAGTGGGTCATTATTTGTAACAAAAGAAAAACTGAAGCAAGATATAACCTAAAGGAACAGGCTTTTACATGTCAAATGCAGCACCTGGGTCTGGCTGTGGAGTAACAGCTTCTCAACTTCTGGTTGTGACTGATGATCTCTTCTCCACCACACCCTAACATCCCGATTTTCACAGGAAGATCAGGTGCAATGGCCAAAAAACACAGTTGAGAAGTAACCATGCAACCCATGTATGATATAAATACAATCTGCCATTATCCTTATAGTAACAATCTGTGTTTGGAGTTCAGTTTTTGACAGCTAAAAGACACCATACATTTAAGCCTTTTTGCAGTAAAACTAGTACAATCCAGTAACCAAAACTGAGCTCTACCTTATTTAGTCTTTTAAACATATAGTCCTGAATACAACAGATGAATTCAGACAAATTCATTTGTTTGCCTTCATTTTTTGATGCTGCAAAAATCTGTTCTGTGTATTTTCACTTTTTTTCTAATACCCATTTTCTAATAGCCCATTTGGATGAGTGAGATTCCTGAGACTCAAAGACTACTTCTTCCTACTGTGTCCAGTTTGTCTGTGGCACTCCACTTCTACTCTTCTACCTTCTGTGCGTATGGTTAAGGGCCAAGCCAGTTTTAGGTCAAACAAGCACAGAGTATTTATACATTAAGTTTCTGAACTACTGCTAATCCCAAAGCATCTTTTGTTGCTGTTGTCTGACATTAGAAGTAATGGACAAGCTTGTTACTCAGGATCAAAGTAACAAGCTGTCACGCAGTCCCTGGATCAGCAAAAGGATACACACGTAGCTCATGTGTCGCTAATCAGAAAAAGAGGTACCAGAGCCTCGAATGAAGGGAGGAATATAATATGAGAACTAGGAGGACAACAAAGCTAAGGACAAAACAGGTCCTTTCTTCACCATGATTGTGAGGAGATATTTGTCAGTGCAAAAGTACAGATTTCAGTCTAGAATATTTTTAAAACAACTGATTTACAATATAAAATGAAGTACAGCCCTCAGATGAAATGCTGACCTCTTATTTTATTAACATTACAGGATCCCAATGTAGTGGAAAAAAAACCCCTCAAACAAACAAACAAAAAACACTCCACAAACCAAAACCAAACCATTTGTTTGAACAAGCTCATTAAAAAGAAAAAAAAAGAAAAAACAAAACAAAACAAACAAAAAAAACCCAACCACCAAACTATTTTACAACAGTATAGGAATAATAGCTGCATTTTGGAGAATGTACTTCCTGCAGTTTCTTTCACCAGGGACACCTTTTTCCTGTCCCTTTAAACTCTCAATTCCTTCTTTTAGCAGCCACTGTGATAGAGTCTTACCTCTGAATGGCTGGGAAGAATGTGGTGTGAGTAACTCTTTTCAGAAGCTGCCATCAATTCATCTTTAAGGAGAATCCTGAAGGAGTAGTTTGTGAGCTCTCCAGCTGGCATCGTCCTCCAAAGAGATCAATCACATTACCTCCTCGACATGTTCAACTTCAACCAGTCCAGGAAGCAAAAGCCCCAAGTTTGTTTTTAAACGTGTGTCTCCAGCTCAGCAGTCTTGCAAGCCATTGCTATGCCACCTGGCCTGCTCGTCAAGCTATTTATCATTTTCATTAATGCTGCCTTTGTGCTGCACAGGAAGAATGCAAGCAAATGCACTTTGCAATGGGCTGAACACATGAACCTTTTTCTTTACAGAAGAACACTAAAGATCTTTTAAAGGCTACTCCTATCTTCAGAATCGCAAAAACTTCAATAATAATAATAATAATAATAATAATAATAATAATAATAATAATAATAATAATAATAATTAATAATAATAATAATAATAATAATAATAATAATAATAATAATAATAATAATAATAATAATAATAATAATAATAATAATAATAATAATAATAATAATAATAAAATTGCTTTGTAGAGCTACCAGAAAAGTTTCTTTTCAGCAAGTTGTTTCCTCTCACACCTCTCTGTATTCTCCTTCCCTGACAACCTCCTGCCCAGTTTTTGTGGTTATGCCTCAGAAAAATATCATAGTGTGATGAACTTTGAAAGGGGTATGGGTAGAAGAGAGGAGAACACCAGTTTACTGGGCATTGAAAGAATGCTTCACATCAACTGGAACAGTTCATTGCTATAAAATGATTCACAGATTCATTGGATATTGAACATCCTGACCAGGTTACTCATGGTCTCTCTCCAGATTAATTTTATCATCCTCATCCTCTATTTAAAAAAACACCTCTCGTAAAAGGATTTAAAAAAAAAGAAAAAGAAAAAAAAAAGAAAGAAATTGCACTTGCTAGTGGGGCTACTTGAATAGTGAGCCGTTCTGTGATCTTTGGGTATAACAGCATAATACAGAAACACCATTAAGAACAATATAGAGAAAATAGAGATGAAGGGAAAGCCAGATTGATGGACCTTTTTTATTAAGACTTTTTACTACATTAAGATCATTTTACCCATTTCTGGCAGTGCAAAGCATCCTTAAAATTATCATCAGTTATATTTAAATGAGTTTAAATACAATACTAATAGTGTGAAGTGTCTTTAATGGAGGATGATCTTTAAGATACGTAATCCAGAAAAAAAATTATCCTCTTATTATAAACGTAACTAATGCAGAAATACAGCTCCTTATTACCAGATTTAGAGTTTAATATTTTACCAGGATTTTTCAGTATTGTAGTTGAAGCACTGAAGAGTAATCAGAACACTACCTGTGTATGAGTGTATATATATACATATTACAGATATTACTGCATTAGTGCCTTATACCATTTGCAATCTGCAATATAAAAAACGCACTACAGTTAATGGAGGTGACTTGCAGAAGAGTTCAGAGATATCTAGTATTATATTATCTTAAATTATTTTTCTATTGATAATCTTGATTCCTACCAGGAAAGTATATAACACTTGTATCAGTAAAAAGAAGGAAAAGTATCTGTTAACTAACTTCAGTAGTAGTTTTGCCAAAGCGTGCAGTAAGGACCTACAGAACTCAACTCTTCTTCAGAGATACAGACGAACTCTTATTTATAAATCAGAACACCCTTAGACTATGTTGACATGTTCTATCATATCTTGATGAGTTAACTCTAAGCTTCACTCTCCTCTTACGTGGCCTTTCAGCTATGCAGACAGTCTTTCCTTCAAAACCAGCAGCTTATGTTGTTATAAAAAAATAACGTGATCATCAAATTTGGAATTTTTTTGGCTGGAGGAGGAAAGATTTATTTCTTTTTTCAGTCACAGTGAAACAAGATTTCTAGGGCTAAAACTATGCCTTTCTCTAAACCTCTCTGTAGTTGAGGCTATGATGCAGTCTCCCAACATTCTTCTTGCCCTCGTGGTGACATATTGAAGTGTATGCTATTCTGTTACACACAGCTGCACATTTATCAAGACAATCAGATAGTTTTGCATGAGCTCCAGAGCTCAATACGTAGACACATACAACAGAAATATTTTAGATGCTTATTTTAATTTTAAAGGCTTTACAGCTTACTTTATTAAAAATAAACTAATTCAAAGATGGATTAGTGTGCATGAGGAGGGACGTATTTGAATGTCTTTGATTCCAAAATTTGACCTGAGCTTTAAAGGTTCAGTGTTAGAGAGCTGATACATGATTTGCCTTCATAGCCACACTTTCAGATTCAACTGCATGCTCAAATACAGTAAATAGCACCTTCTGAGCACATTAAGAGAGAAAATCTTGTCCCCAAACTTCAGGTGATCCTTCCTTTGCATGTGGAAGGATTGACCTGACTTGAGATCATTAACCTTTATCTCCAGTAGTCTTACCTATTTTTGGTCAATGTCAGCTCAACAAACAAAGGCTACTTTGTTGGAGAACCTAGGATGGATCAACAGTGATGGTAAAAATGACTGAGTATGTGTCACCAGACTGAAGGGACTTTTTTTTTGATGCTTGACGTGCACTTCCACAAAATGAAACTGATATAATCAGTGGTGTACTTCAGGACTTAGAGCATAGTAATATTAATATTTAAGAAAAATGCATCTTTCTAAAACAAACAAAAAAGAACTCTGTTTTTAACTACAAGTGTGTGTACATTTATATATGCATTTGAATTACAAACCTCATTCTTAAAGATCTAAAAGTTTCCAGAGTAAAGACAGAAAAAAAATTTCTTTTAGACCAAAAAAAAAGAAAATCCATTTTGAAACAATTACTTATCAGAAGTTTTAAAAATTATATTCATAATTAATATTGAAGTTGAGATTACTAAAATGCCATGTGTAGGAGAGACTAGCCTTAGGGTTAAAATCACTGAACAAGAAAACCATGGATCCAGGTTCAACTCCACAGACAGTCAGATTTCCATTCTGATACTGTGCATATCACTTAATTTTGGGTCTTAGCATCTCAGTGTTAAATCTATTTTACTGCTGTTTCAGCATAACCAGCTGTAATTGAAGTGCAAGACAATAATCAACTTTATTGTTTTCATTAAATACACTATGTAAGCATGTCAAAGCATGGGTGTGAATATTGTTTATAATTAGTTTTAAATAGCCAATCTCAATTCAACCTATTCCTAGCAACAACTCTTTTCTAACAATGGCTTTTCAACATCGCAGTGAAAAAAGCCCTCTACCCCATCCCACACAGTTCTCACACAGCACAATCAATGTGCTGCTTAGATTCAGAAAAGATCACTACAACAACCTGTGCACTTATCAGCTGCAGCACAGAGCAGCTAGGAAAAAAAGGGGAGAGGAGAACTGTCGAACTGTGTGAAAAAATATGAGAAAAAAAAAATTAATAGAATGGAGGCAAATGTTGAAAAAATAAGAAAATATTAAGTCTTTTGTATAAGATTTGCCATGTTTTTCTAGTCTCCAGCAACAGCAACATGTGACATTCCTTTACATATATGGCTCTGTTATGGTAGCCTAATTTGAAATACTGTTGTTATTCAGTTTTTTGAACATGTTTTTTTGAACATTTTCAGACAGCTTGCCTTTAATTCAGTGAGATGATGGTGACAGTAAAGATAATTCAGAGTCCTGGGCATCTCAAAAGAATTTTTGTAATAGTGTGAAATATGATCTCTCAAGTGGTTGACATCCATGAGCAGTGCAGTTTAATGAGGGTAAAGGGGAAAAAAAAAGACGCATTACAGTCAAAGGACAAAACAGCTTTTGTCAAAGCTGTCAGAATCAATCATGAAAGAAGCAGTAGAACAAGTTAGCAATTTCTAGCCATACCATGGAAGTATCACTATTCTATCAAACTAAACAAAACTAAATCAAAAAATATTGCCTACTAGAAACCAAAATGGATTTAGTTGGAAAAGAAACATAAATGAACATTCTAAACTGGAATTTACACTAGGTAAACACAGTTATTCTTGGAAACAAAGCAGTCATTTTTCTTACATTTTTTTGCATTTCACAATGTTCCTCCAACCAGAGGACAAAATACGTAATACTGAAGTAGCAATAAAAATGCAGTTAAGTTTGGATAAGTCTGAGTTTAAATTTATGCCCCATGCAAGGGGTGATACTGATTATGTCTCCATTATCCTGCTTTCATTTTTCACTTAAATAGTTTTCCCATCATATTATTCTGTATTTGAAAATAGTGAATAAAGTTTTCCAGTCTTCATGAAAGTATGAATTATTTTGATCGTAAGTTCCCTAGCCAATTTAAGGTTTAAATTCTTAAGTTTATGCAAACCCACAAAAACAAAGCAATTTAAAGTACTATTTGGAATATATTCACTGTTGATGCAATAATTTCTGGAAATATTACCTCTACTTCTGTTCCTTAGGCTTACAGAAAAATACTATTATGTATCTTACGGACTTATTTTCTTGTCATTTTTAACCTATCTTTTTTTTTTTTTTTTTATAATAGCGTGTCTTGTTGCAGTAAGTCCAAATTCAATTCTTGGCCAAAATGGGGCAGGGGGACAGGGCTGTGATACTTTTTTCCTGAAAGATGAGCTAACTCATGCATTCTGTTTAACTTAATGACATTTACTCTTCTTTCCAAAAAATAAATTAAAATCTATATAGAATTATTCTCAGAGAACAACTATAGGTTCATTTACTAAAAACAATGACAGAATATAACTTCTTTCTCTTCAGACAGTTAGCTAAACTAATTCTTAACTCCCCAAATGCAAAAAGACTAAGAAACTTTGAAAATTAAATTTTAACTTCACAACATCCTCCTTACCACTGGTATTTTCATATAGCACCAGAAAAAATATTTTTGAACTTTACTAAACAAATGATGCAATAATTTTTTTAGGAGAGGAATACACCAAACTAACCCGCTACATTCAAATACCATGCTTAGGTTTAGCACATAACTGACTAGTTGTATTTTCATTTCAAATTACTACGCACAGCACCTGAAACACTCTGTACTTAAAAGATACTATGAAATATGAAATCAGTCTGGAAGATATCTGGAAAATAGATCAAAGCAATAGATCTAGCAAACCTGAGTTTATTAAGGAAGGCTTAAAAATCTATTGTCTTTAATAAGATGATTTAATAAAATTGTGGAAGCCTTTGCAAATGCTGCAACCTGACTTGGTGACTGAACAGATGTGGAACAAAAATGCATGCCATTTCTACTGATCTTCATGGGAAGCCTCAAGTCTGCTTTGCTCTCCATGGCAAATATAGCCCTCCTTTAGGTACTTATTTTGTTAATTAAAAAAGAATAACTGATTATTAATTAATAATGCAGAAATTTGAAATGCACAAAAATATTTTCATTTAACACTGTGCTAAGCTCTCCCATCCCACTCTGTATGTTGAATAAGATTTATATGCCCCACTTCAGAGCTTCATAGCATCAGAATATATGTTAGCTAAAACTGCACAAGTAGAAACAACATAAATATATAAAAATACACACAGGTATAGTTTTCATCTAACCAACATCTAATATAAATCCAATTTGCGGAATCATTATCAATAGAGTAACTTAACAGCAATATATAATTTAGTATTTCTGCACATTTCATAGAGGTAGAGACATGATTTAGCATCTATGGTTTGAGGAACTGCACTATAGACGTGTCTCAAAGATTGCTTGCAAGGATGGTCACAAGACCACTGGGTTTTGGAAACCCTGACTTGTGAAGACGCCCTGCCCACAGGGGATTTTCTGCCCAGACATGTCCCTGCCCCCAGTGCTGGGGGGCACAAAGAGAGGTGCCATTGCTATGGAAACCACAGCCCTCGAAGGGGTATTTAAGGAGGACCTGCATGGGCAAGGGCAGGAGGGAGAAAGAGAGAGAAGGAGAGAGACAGAGAGGACGACTGCCTGACCGCACCACACCATGCTGCACCACCGCTGGAACAAGTAACTGAGACCTCCTCACGCCCCCTTCACCGTCACCTTGCTGCTGGACCCATGGCGGTGACTATTCTTGCTGCCCTATCCCAACTCCTTGCTTGATTTCCATCTTTCATTCCATTCTATCCTGTTGCTATCTTCTTTATTACTTTTTCTTTCTGTAATAAATGGTGTTTTGGGAGTACGGTATTTGACCCCTTTTTTGTCTTAATCTCGTTCTTGGGATCATATCAAAACCTTTCCCAACATCGGATTGGGACATTTGAATGATCCCGACATCGGATCGGGACACATGGTAGGGAATAGTCCCAATAGTGGCCATAAAAGGTCACCGTTACCCCCCTTTTCTGCTCTGTCTAGCAAAATCAGTGTAAAAATATTGTTATTAAAAAAAGAAAAAACAACAACAACCAAACAAACAAAAAACCCCAGGGGAAAACAAACAAACAAAAAAACCCTAATCCACCAACACTAAACTTCATGAGGTGGAATTTCCACAGTTGGTTTCTAGTCAATGAGGTTACACCAGGCTGGTGACCCATCACTAGTGGAGTCCCACAGGCATCCATCCTGGCGCCAGTGCTCTTTAATGTCTTCATCAATGACTTGGATATGGGACTTGAAGGACTGCTAAGTTCATCAATTACACCGAATTAGGAGGAGCTGTAGACACTCTCGAGGGCACAGAGGCCCTGCAGAGATCTAGATAAATTAGAGAGCTGGGTAATCACCAACTGTATGAATTTTAATAAGAGCAAGTGCTGGATTTTGCACCTGGGACACGGCAACCCTGGACACACATAAAGACTGGGGAACAAGAGGCTGGAGAGCAACCCTGTAGAGAAGGACCTGGGGGTTCTGGTCGATGGCAAGTTGAACATGAGCCAGCAGTGTGTCCTGGCAGCCAAGGTGGCCACCTGTGTCCTGGGGTGCATCAAGCACTCCATTGTGAGCTGGTCAAGGGAGGTGATTGTCCCATTCTGCTCTGCACTGGTGTGGCCTCACCTTGAGTACTGTTTTCAGTTTTGGGCACCACAATGTTGAAAGGATATAAAGCTACTGGAGAGTGTCTAGAGGAGGGACACTAAATTGGTGAAGGGCTTAGAGGGGGTGCCATATGAGGAGAGGCTGAACTCTTGGTTTGTTCAGCCTGGAGAAGAGGAGACTGAGAAGAGATCTCATTGCAGTCTAGAACTTCCTCATAAGGGGAAATGGAGTGGCAGGTGCTGATCTCTTCTCTATGGTAAAAAGAATGCAAAAAGGACAATAAGGCATAAATAGATTGGTTAAGGCTTGTGCCTGTCATCTATTCTTGAACAAACTTTACCCTTCTATATCAACATTTCAAACCTGAAATATATTCTACTGCATGCTAGCCATGACAGTCAGTTTGTAAGTTTCTGTTATAGATCAGCAAGATTGAAGTCTTGTCTTCTAAACTCGGGTGAAATGTACTGTTATTGTACCAGCTGTCAAATCTTCAAATACAGCATTCTCAACTCATTTCGTTCTCTCTCATTCTGCTAGGAACAGACCTTAGTTATACAGATGTGTTTATAAAGGAGAACAGCTTTTCACATACATTGAGAAGTTTCCTATTTAATTTACAGAAAAAACAGATGAGCAGGTCTTTTCAGATCATCTCATTTTGTATCCTCCTTCTCAGTTGCCTCTTCTCTAAAGTTTCTTGAACGCTTTTTCTCATCTTTATAGTGTGCTATTGTCCTGGTTTGGAAAGGACATACAACAATCATCTAGAGCAACTGCCTGACCACTTCAACATTGAACAAAAGTTAAAGCATGTTATTAAGGGCATTGTCTAAATGGCTTTTAAACACTGATAAGCATGGGACATTGGCTACCTCTGTAGGAAGCCTGTTCCAGTGTTTCACCGCCCTCTCAGTAGAGAAATGCTTCCCAATGTCAACATTAAACCTCCTCTGGCACAGCTTTGAACCATTCCCACATGTCCTATCACTGGGTACCAGGGAGAACAGACTAGCACCTCCCCCTTCATTTCCCCTCAGCCTCCTGCTCTCCAAACTAGACAAGCTCAGAGTCCTCAACTGTTCCTCATAAAGCACCATGCCTTCCAGCCCTTTCATCAGCTTTGCTGTCCTACTCTGAACACATTAAAGTGCCTTAACATTTTAATTGAAGGGGCCAGAACCCTATATGATACTCAAGGTGAGGTCACAACAATGTTAAATACAGGGAGAATAAGATAATGTGAATTTTAATATTCATCCCAAGAAAGAAATTGTAGGTTTATTTACAAATCAATGCTATCTGTATACTAGAGTAAAGCTATCAACAAAATGGCATCTTTCTTTTTCCTTCCCTTGAATTAAAACACAGGGTTAAATATTGAAGACCAACAAAATACATTTTTATTTCTGAAGTAATTTTTTTCAGCTTTTACTTTGGCTTCTGTTTATAGATGCAACAGATTTTTGATGTTTATACTCACTCACCCAAGACCAAAACAAATGTTAATTAAGAAAAAAATACAGAACCCTGTTTATACCAATTTGATATGCATAAAACATTATTTGGCAATAAAAGTGCCACTATATTTTAAAGGCCTCAGCCTCTAACTCTTTATATATTCTTTGTTTTGGAATTCTCCAAGATTCACAAACTTATTTAGAATTTATCTAATATATTTTCTTTAATACAAAGACTAGAGTACGTACTTAAAATTAAGTCACTGTTTTGAGACCAGTTGAAACCATTAGGACATGCAGCTGATGAATTTACTGTCATTTTTCCACTTTTTTTTTTCTTAAAGACAATTGACTGTAGCAAATTTGTAAACCTGAAAGGGCTTAATTAGTATCCAGGGATGGTTTAGTGGTATTTAATTAACAAAGAGACCATAAATCATTTTAAGGAAAAAAAAAAACAAAACGAAACAACTAGCCAACATCTTGTTACATCCTGCTAGGTTTTTTTAATGGGAAATTCTAGTTAAAAGGAACATAGTTTGCTATTGAGAATGATCACAGGAAACAATACTTATCTTCAGACTAGGAGAAAAGTGTTCTAGACCCTCTTTCCATTTTTTTTGGTCTGTACGACAGATGGACTATATTAAAAAAAAATATTGAGAGCTACAATAAAGTGAGATACTAAATTGTAGCAGGAACCAGAATAGAGCTATTATTTAATTTAAAAAAAAAAAAAAAATCAGGTGCAGGAGTAATCAAACATAAATTCACAGAAAAAGGACTCACATATTTTCTTCTTCTTCTCTGAAAGAACAGATTCATTTACTTACTGTCACAATGCCTACTCCATAAAATACCACCAGGGCAGAAGGCTTTGTTATAATATTAAAACCTTTGCCCACTCTATGCTCATTTTTATTTCTACTACCTTATCCTCACTGTAACACACTGCATCTCTTCTTACCAAGACAAGATAGAATTAACCTTTCTACTTCATACTAATTGTAGTCTCAATTCTTCCTTATTACCGTGTATTCAACCTGATCTTTGGTCTCTCCAGTGTTATTTATCACATTTCTTTAGAAGCATTTCTGTCTCTATTTCAGCATGCCACAGCCTCTATTTTCTTCTGTGCCAAGCTATCCCACTTTCCTCATTACAGACTCCTGAACACGAGGCAGGTCTGATTAGCAGAAAACAATCCAGTGTTCTGAGATCCAGACACACATGAGGAGCATTAACCAGACTCCTTAGGTTAATCTTCTCTGACAGCCATTTCTGCACCATAAAGCTGAGGCTGAGAACATGCTCTAGTTGCTACCCATAGTGCATGAAAAGCAACTTCTTTATGTCTTTTCTCAAATCAGTAGCAATATGTACAACTATTCCTCCACAGAGAATAAAGGGAGAATACCTCAATGAGGAAGACAACCCATTAATGGCTGTTATTTGTAGTAATCTTTTAGATGTGCAGATGTTCATTATTGCGAAAGGAGGTTGGGATTCCAAATTTCTCTCTTATTTCAAAACGGGCTCTAAATGTGGACTGCCTTTCTCTGAACCACTTTCATGCCACACAATCTCAGATCAAATTGTATTCAGATCAAATGCAAGTGGTGACAGTTTATTTTGCACATCTCATCATATGGATGTTGTAAAGCCAGCTACACTATGGATTGAAAGATACACAAAACCACCATAGGAAACTGCATCTACATTTATGTAGAGTGCCTTGTGTAGCATCAGAAAAATGGTCTGCTATCTATCAACAGTCACATAACTGGCTTTCCTTCCCGTAAGATAGGAGCATGGGGGATTGCACACAATCAGACACAATGGTCTTGTCAAGAGGCAGCTGAAGTGTGCACTTCAAGTATCACTCTCCAGTGTATTCCTGGAAATGACACTAGAGTTAACGTGGGCTTTTACTGACTGCAGACTATCAAATAACCACACAGATTTTTCCATTTGTTTTTACTCAAGAAGACATATCCCATACTGAAAGAAAGAAGAACATGGACACAGCTGTTGTCAGAATGCTTTAAAGTAGGTGAGGTATCTTTGCTTTATTAGAGAAGTAAAACTTCTAAATTCTTTAGAGAATTCATAAAACTCAGTTCTAACAGTTAAGATAAAGACACTATTAAAAATAAAATACTAAAAAAAACAACCCTAACAAAAACACAAAATCATACTTTCCCTCAGAAAGGACCTAGTCTTCCAGGATTTTGACATATGGGCAATTCCTCATAATTTATCTTGAGAAGAATGCAGACATAGTTTATGCATGTTTTCTACTTTTCCTTCCTGTCTGTAATAAAAATATAATCTCTCCTTGTATACATGTTTATAAAGTAATAATAGAAATACATAAAATAAATTTATCCTCCCAAAAATATTAATTTTAGCAATTAGGAAAAAAAATATCACTGTAACTGCTATTCCAACATATGATTATATTGACCGGGACGTATTTTGTATCTCTCTGTTCAGATAAAGAAAATACATAACACCAAACTTATC
The DNA here is from genome assembly GCA_907165065.1 of Caprimulgus europaeus. Next base: position 79,085,171 of record OU015524.1, read on the forward strand.
ACAAAATAAGGCTTGCATTATCATCTTAAACAACTTACCAATAAGGCAAGTCAAATGTGGGTGATTAAAAGAGAAACAAAATAGAGGGGAATAAGAATAATAACCATCTTACATTAAAGAATCACTGCCAAATGGAAGACAAATATATCAACAATGATACATGTTTTGTCTTTGTTTCCTTCATTTTAATGACTTTGAAATTAACTCCTAAATGGCACAAGGAGTCTTACAGCACAGTTTCTAAATATTAGCTGAAACTATCATATTCAGCTTCAGCCCTAGGTTCACAACTGAATACTTATCTTATCTCATGGCAGGAGATAAAAATCTTCCTCAGCTGAAGTAACTACTTCCTTTCAAAAGGTCCTCTCCTCCTGCCTCTTGCCTCAAAAGCCACCAGTTTCCAGTTGGCCTTTACCAAGATTTAAACTCTACTTCTTTAAGACTGAGTTTCTAGTAGTTAAGAGTTGTTCCCACATATACTTCAAAGGCAAGTGATGCTGTGGATTTTCCAGCAGTGTGACCTGCTTTTGAAGTCTTTGAATTATCCATAGGAGATGCTACTAACAAAGAGAAACTGCCAGTCTTAAAAAAGTAGAATTTAAATGTACTTAGCAAATGCCACAAAAAAGAGAGGATTACCTTTTTAAAACTGATTCTTTGTTCTATCTCTTCAGAAAGCAATAGATTTAACAAAAAAAAAAAGATTAAGTTTGTGGCATTACTGTTTACAAGCAGGAAAAAACAGGAACATAATATGAAGGGTCTAGCCACTCCAGAAAGAAATATAAATTTAAAGGTAATATTTCCTGAAATAATTATTTATGCTTTTTAAATAAATTAAATACGTTAATTTCCTTATTCATTGTCAATTTTATTTAAAATTTCTTTTAAAATATCTTTGTTCTTTTTTTCCTCTTAAATGTTTACAGTAGTCACAAGTAGATTAAGTAAATCACAACATACAAAAACCCCCATCTTTTCTGTCTTCATTCCTATTTCTACTCACATCCTGACTTCAAACTACACTTTATGAAAAGATCGCGTCTAGCACACCTGTTATCAACATGTCTCTTTCAGAAAATAAAGATTTTAGACAGCCTATTAACCATGATTTTTTGGTTTGTTAGGGTTTTTTTTAATTTTGGTTTGGTTTTTTTGCGGAAGGGGAGAAATTACTTAAAAATATTGAGCAAAGTAGGTTCAAAGTGTTGAAACATATGACTTTTATAACTAAAAGACTTATTTTGGAAGGTAATCTGTTTATTGTAAAAGTAGTTATTCCCCAGATTATTTAAATCAAAGTTAAATATTTCCAATTTATGTAAACCTAAGTCTATAATGGCTTCACTGAACCAGAAATTACTTTTTCAATCACCTTTTGATTAAAATTTGAGGCTTTTTTCACTTCCTGTCCTATTTCAGAAAAAATAAGACCAAAAAACAACAACAAAAAAGCTATGTATTTCTTGCTTTAAGTCTGTAAAGATAAACTTTAGAAGTTAGAAGCTTGATTACTTGAGGCTTTCGGTGACATTAACCAACAAACTTTTAGGGAGGCATCCTGGAAACTTCACTGCCTTGCTTATTTTAAAAAACGGCATGAAGAAAAAAAAAGTTATAAACAATTCTATGCACTGCCATCTCTGTTCCCTTCTCACTTTTTGATAGCTATACACACACCTTTTTTGAACTTAAGTAGTAAGTAGACATTCTGTCCTGCTGTAACTGCTGTTTATATAGCAGAGTTAGTCTTTGCTACAGGTAGCCTCACATGTAACATACATTCTTTCTTAATCTGACTTTTTTATTTCAGATTTAGGTAGATAGCAGCATTATGTAACAAGGGTATCAACAATCTTCCAGCTCACTGAAGCATGAGAGGCGTTTGAGGCTCACCATGCTCTTTTCTTGCCAATGACAGTTCAGCCAGCATGAAAGAAGTCAGCAGCATTTCTAAGAAGATTAAATAGGTCTCACTTGGGTAAGTACCTTCTTTGTATCTTAAATTACAGTCAAATTTTCCTCTTACCAAGGTCTTAGTTCTGACCACCACTAGATAGACCTCAAATCAAACTTTAAAATTTAAAATATTTTTTCAAAGATGTTACTGTCAAGGCAAAACAGAAAGGCAAAACAAATTTTAGAGTGAGGCAAGGGAAAGGTAGCAAACTTGTATATTTCTGCTGGAAAGTCAAGAGTTCATTTTTAACTTGTGTAGCTCATCTGCAAAACAAGCTTCTAAACTTCCTTTTATTTCAATTCCTAGCAGCTAAAAGCAGGGCTACTTCTTCAATTCTCTCTGAAAAATATAGATGCTGAAATTCCATACAGATATGACATCTGTTTTCTGACTTTACTAATGCCACAAGCAGCGCTAGAAATTAGGACTTCTATTTCACCAGGCATGCTAGTATACCTTTCAAGTTACCATATTTTTCTTCAAAATTTAAGTTTTAAATAAAATCAGAAGACATAGTTGTTAGCAACTGCTAAGACACTGCAGAAAACACAGATAGAGCACGACTGATTTATTGACAGCTGTGAGCTCAAACACACAGAACTGAGCAACTGAAGCATACTTATGAGAATACTTATGCTAATAAATCCACTTAATTTGTTATACACTACCTTGCCAATAGAAATTCTTGTAATTTAGTTAAGATGTCTTAAATTAAAAATATGAGTACTGACACCCCTCCTCCCTCTCTTTGTACATGTGAATATATCTGCACGTAGTCTAATGCTTTAGCCTTACCAGTGCTGTCATCATAAACAACAGTAACTGTTTTCCACTTGAAGAACTGCACAAGGTCAAGGATGGCACGGCTGAGTGAAGAGAAATCTGGATAGAGGCTGACATAGAAGGAGTCCTTGTTGTCTGACACCTGATGTTTCCAGCGCGTCTGGATATGCGGAACACCCAAAGCGTTGCAGATGGATTGCACAGCATTAGCTGAGGAGCTATGGGATGGTCCGAAGATGGCAGCCACCCCAAGGGACAGCTGATCACAGGCTGAAGAGGAGACAGAAGTCTGTCAATGATGAGAGGAAAGAAGGCAGTGTGCCAGAAGGTATTGAGTGATTCATGTTAAACAAAAGGCACTCAGTTAAATATAACTTTATTGCTGACAGAGCTCCTCATGTAATTGCTTCTCATGTAATTCTTTCACTTACACAGATTTTAATTTCAGAATACATTTCTAAGTTTTCACTATGACCTGATAAATAGCAACACATGACATCAAAATAGTGCTCAGCTTCCACTTCTGTCAGTGGAAGTCACAAAGGTCAGTAATTGTGTATCTTTTAAAAAGCACTGACAAGAGAAGAGATTTATACTTATATTTACAAAAGGGCCATATGGGGCAGTATTCTAACCTAAGCTGCTTAAGCATTATCTTCTACCTCAATCAATCAACGCTATTTCTACTGAGATCTTAATTACTCAGAAATTATATGTGTTAAGTAGATTCTAGTTAAATATTAGGCAAATTGTTAATTTCATTGAAATGGCTGACTGAATTTCTGTATCTGAAAAGTAGGCATGTTGACTAGCCAATTTTAAAGGTTAATGTTTTCCCTAAAATGCTACACCTATATTAGTCTATAAAACTGACCCTGAGTCATTGATGCAATACTGCTGCAGTCAAGTGGCTTAGCTCTCCTCTTTCCAATATAGGGTAGCCCCTATGTGCGTTATCAGCCTCTGGTCTGTATTATCTCCTACAGTGCACACCAGTATTATCTTGCAGAGTATTAGTTGGGGCATGTAAAAAAGTTTGGACATACAGGAAAATCAGTGAATACTGCAGACCAGTTTTCACCCCATACCCTCATAGATGTAAACTTTATGAGTATGCAATTCTGAAAAACAACAGATTCTGTCTTCTAAGAAAATATCCTATTTGGCAGAAAGAAGTAATGAAAAGTATCTCCCTAATCCAATCTAAATGTGAGTATTTTTATGATACTTTATTAATTAATATTGTTACTCCACCACCAGTGTTCCTGACAGCTGAGGAAACATGCAGTAGAAACACCTCTTGTGGCATTACTTTTATCAACAAGTCAAAATTAATTGTTTTATTGTTCAAATCCTTTTTGATATGATGAAAATATTGCTACATCTTTCAAGTGCATTCCAGAAACTGTGCTGGCACACCTTTTTATTACTGCAGAAGACCAGTAGTTTAAATTAACATCTCATATATACACAGGATCTTCATTGCATTTCTGAACATCAGATCAGGGCCTAAATGACTAGCCTGATAAAAAAAAAACCCATTTATGTTAATATTGCCCTTCCTAAGAGTAATCAACAAGCTTTATGCAAATGTCAGTAAATGGGATCACTAACAACAGCAATAGCTACCAGATGGCTTCTCAATGGTGGGTCGGTTTTTGTGGTTTTTTTCATGTTTCTGAGATTTGAATAGTGAAATACTTTAACACGTGATTTAGCATGGCACTAGCTTTATCAGATGCATATCAATTTTTCTAGAGCATTGAGGGATATTTTGTTTGCACCTGTTCTTCACTGAAACGGTATCTTGGAATTATCTCACCTTCAGGTTGCTCTTTCATACAGTACCTTTAAAAACGCATTAATATTTCATCTATACTCAACTTTTAAAAGTATATGTTACTAAGAGCTCTAAATAGGCTGTTTTTGATGCAGTGCCTGCCTGCTCACTAATGGACATAATCATGAACTACAAAATGAGTCAAATGCTTAAACCTCATTGTTAAAACTATGCTTTGGAGCCATCATCATAAAGTGAACCATTTTAGGTTAACCTTTAGCCTTTGATTCTGAACTAAAGCACCTGTCAGCAGTAATGTAGTTGGCTATATTGTGAATTGGTGAAGCAGAAAGCTATTAGCACTAGAAGATTACACAGATTTTGATACAGCCTGACCAGTTACAAATAGAGTTGCATTCTCATCCAAGATGCAAGTGGGAACAATGAATATATACAATCTATTCAATGTATCCAATCATTGGCTTGTTGCCACTCTTAACTTCAGCTGTTATAGTCTATCAAGAATTAGCAGTGTAATATTAGGGCTAGCTTGCACTTCCAAGCAAACCCCAAATAAGGACTAAAAGTAGTCGTGTTCAGGAAAGGCTTAAAGAATTAAAGATCACAAAACAAATTTCTTTACTACCTACATCCTCCCTTAGGAATGGAGAGAAACTACCCCATTAAATTTCACAGGACAGGGTGTGCTGGAGTTAGGAAGCAGCTGAATTTGAAAGTTGAGGAGGAAAAGAGAAAGAAGGGGCCAGAATTAGGTATCAGCCCATTTATTCATTGTTGGCCAAGATGGAAAGAACCTGCTTTAATCCATCATCAAAACATCAGAATAACAACTCAAAATAACTTTGTTAAAAGTGTTGTTTACCTCTTTCTTCTTCCACACACTCTCTTGTGCAAAGAAACCATCTTGCTAAGCATAAATACTGAGCCTATAATATTTTTCAAAAATCAAAGCATCTTCCAATGACCAAACTGTGTGTATTTCTGTACAAATATAGATACTGTGTATTTTCATACCTAAAAACAGCATTATATACTCCTTTTAGGATGTCCTTTATGCACATTCATTCTGAGCCAACAGTTTTTCCCTATGTAGCATTTCTAACATGGCATCAAATGTTTTTACTCATCTTAGCCCATTACAACACCAAAAATCCTTTATTGTGTAATGCTTTCAGTCTTCAACAACTGGGAGTGGCATGCTGAGACCAGATCACTTGACAGATTTAGGCTAGAAATTCATCATAAAAAACACAGATTGACCTCTGATTCTTTCACCCTTCTTATTTTCTTGTTAAGGATAACATTCATATTAAATTGCCTCTTCAATTTATTAAAAAAAAAAAAAGGTTAAATAATATGTAATATAGTGCAAAGTTCTGTTCTCCTGAGTTATGACACCAGGCTTTGTATTTTCTCTTATAAATACACATTGAACTTGCTGGGATTTGTACTTTCTAGGATATAGCAATGATGCAGTATAACTTGCATCTATTGTCATAGACTTGAATGTAAAATGATCTGAAAACTTCAATTTTTGTGAGAATCAAAGATTTTAAAAATTTGGAAAAATGTTCAAAATTATTTTTATTTAAACAAATAATTTATAGTTAGAAGAAAATTGCTGAACTCAGCCCTAGACATTCATCTGATAGCAATATTCTCAAGCACAGACTAAATATTTAAGCTTATTTTTGTGCCTTGTTGACATAAGATGCACAAAATTACAACTACTTATTCCTCTTTGAAGGCCAGACCTAAATAACTGTATGAGACATTCAAATGTTAAAGGTATTTGTGAAGATGTACTTGAAGTGATTGAATGTTTAAAATTGAATTGGACTTTTCTTCCAGGTTCACTAGAATTTGGGGACACGGCATTTTCCAGGACAAAATCTGGAGATAGTGTTTTCTCATTCCAGATGAGCTGGACTCAAAAATACCCTAGTCACAAAGCTCAGAAAAAAATATATCAGATGTTAAATATTTAAAGAAATAGTTTTTAGGCAGGGGCAGTAGTAGCAAAATTGACAATGTAATTTTCAAGCAGTTACCATTGAAGCCTTCAAGGGGTGGTCTTTGTGCTGATTAAAAGAGTGGGCTTGTGCTTATTCATTTACAAAGTAGTTCTTTGATGTCAGCCACAAACTTGTACAGTCTCATTGCATACAGCTTCATTGGACAGACATTTTTTCAGAGAGGTAAACCAAAAGAGTCTTAATCTCTCATTAAAAAAATTAAATATGCAAGAGGTTACCTTTTTTGGATGCTTCAAAACTGTCATAGAGATTTATCTTTTGGGTATCATAAGTTAATGTGGTGTTTGGCAGAAGAGTTCTGTTTCTGTTGATTGTGTTCACAGCAAATCTGAAGGCTAATTCTTCTGCTCCCATTGGACCAGATTCCACACACTCAAAAATGCCTCCTGGTAGTCAGAGAAAGAACAAAGAGAACAAACCACTAGTAAGCCAAAATGGGATACAAGAAAATCTTTAATCATCATCTTGGGAAAAGATTAATCAGCCTGAAATTTTTTACTTAACAAACCTGTTACAGTGCAACTCATGAAATTTTCTCAAGATTTTTGTGAGATTTGGGTCAAACTGTAGATAACCCAGCAACAAATCAAACATACCTTAAAGAAGACCTGATTGGTTTTGTTTTGTTTTGTTTTCCCCATACACTATACAAAATATACTAACCACACTGTTTAGAAACAAAATAGGAGAGGGATGAAGAATAGTAATTATTATTTTATGTAATTAAATTTGAAATTATTACATATACCCCTTCCAGATCAACCACCACCTACATGTGTGTGGCAGAGGAGAGGGAGATTTCTGGATTATTGTTTTCTACTGTTCTAGAGTTATGATACAGCTATAACAAACTGGAGAGTTCACTGGAAATGTAACATGTGAAGGAGCACAGAACAGGGATACCCCAAACTGCCTCCAGAAATGTAGATGTATAGACATTTTAGCATGACTGCATGCCTGAACTAATAAATATGTTGAGCAAAGGGTTCAGATTTTGCTCTTTTGCACTGAGATGCATGTACATGCTAACCTCATTCTCAGCAACTTCACCCTGCATAAGTTACTCAATGAAAGCATCCCCAAAGTGTGTTGCTGGAGTAGGACATGCTTTAAATGAGAGGCAGTTTCTAGAATGCTTCTGAGCCAGCCTTAATCCTAAATGAAACAAATAAGTTTGTGAAATGGTACTGTGCTTCAACTGTTCTTTTCTCATCAATGAGATACAATGACATATCATTGCTCATTAAATATAAGTTTATGTATACTTTGGGGAAACATAATTTATTTTTGGGTCTTGAAAGGCCAAAGATACAGTAACAATAAAAGTAATTTAAAGATACTTTCTTACTGTGGTGACAAGGAATGCCTCAGAAAAACAATAAGCCTCCACATGGTCTCTTCAGTCCTCATGCTAACAGCATGACCAATGGCCATCATCTGAGGATCACTAATTACAAGACAGGCATTGTATCTGTGCAAGAGAAGTTTTTCATTCACTTTCTCCTAACTTGTTCTTATTCATTTACACAGTAATGTTGTTTCCTGGTTTTGTATTGTCTAAAAAAATTTATTCCATGCTCCACTACTTTCTCAGTAAGGAGCTCTCAGAATCTGAACGTACAAGAACTGAATCAGACTGAACTTTGCAAACTACAGTCAGTTTGTAAAGTCTTGTTGAGCAGCCAAGTAGATATTTCTAAAGTAAAAAGGATATATATTTAGTCATAAACTCTTTCACTTTCTGATACTACTAAATAAGAAAAGGCTTTTCAATTTTGCAAGCCTTCTGCCTCATTCAACCTGTTTCTCACTACAGGATGGAAGTGTTAAGTATTTTTCTGCAGGTGAGCCCTTAAATTCCTGATGAGAGCCCTAGGGGCAGATGTTCAAATAATATTAATTTAAAAGCACAAGCACTAACCACTGAGGTGAGATGTGAGCAACAATTATTTAAACATTAGTCATTTAAAACTGAGAATGAAACACTGATGGGAGAGGCAGATGCTTTAAAAAAAGTAGACACCTAGCAAAATGATCCAAATTGATTGAGTATAGAGTGTATATATATAATCAGTAAACAATATTAACAATACTTCAGAAACTAAAGCAAAAGAAACTTGGATAACATTCAGGTAAATATAGGCCTAGCACACTTTAAAACTGAAAAAAATGATCATGTTTGCACAATAATGCAACATTAACATGAAAGGTAACCTATTACTTTGGAAATTAATTAAGTGCTCTGTTCAGGAAAACATAGTTTAACAGAAAAATTTTGTGCTGCTTAAGACTTACAGCATCTAAACATTATATATGTTTGATTTGGGAAAAATATTTTAAAATTGATGCAGAAAGTTAAAAATTAATGAATAAATTATAAGTACAGATATGAAGAGACAAAAAAATAAAAAGACATTTCCATAAACATAATGAAAATTAAAATAAATTTTATACACTTTCCTAAGGCATCTGGAAAGCAGTTATTAAAATGTATTTGAGTAAACCAGTATCACACAAACAGTTATTAAAAAAAAGATCATATCCTAAGTTACAGTGCATTAATAAAGATAAATAAGCATCACTATATCTCTTTCTTCCCCTTGAAATTTTTACATTGTAAGATTCAATTTGTCTGAAGCTCAATACAATCTCCCTTCTTTATTCCTGTGTTTTTCATTCTGCCCATTTCTATATTTTTGAGATGAGGCATTCTTTGTCAAAGATGCAGCCACTACTCGTAGCACAAGATAAAATAAAAGTTAAAATAGATTTTGAACTCTCATATCTGGGTAATTCCTAATGCTGGTGACAGTTCCTCACATCGTAAGACAATTTTATGAAGATGACAAAATCTCTATCTCCTGTGAGTGGCAACGATGTGTAATTTCCCATGTGCACCATTCAGTGGTTTCTTCCTTCACTCACACATTCTCTGTCCCTGTGATAAATGTATCCCCTGCAAAGCTGGCAGCATATGGTCTGTCTGCCTTAGGGTAAATTTCCATTCCTAAGGAAAACAGAAGTAGAATAAGTTGTTTCTGTTGTTCTATGATTAGGATATTTTGCTAGGAGGAAGGAAAACAGTTTCTGATTCCTGCTCCTGAATATTTTCAAATTTCTCATTTTTCACTAGATAGACACAGAATTAAAAATAACAACCCTAGAGGAATATAGATTAGACCATATATTTGTAGCTTCCTAGCTGTTTTCTAACCTGTAGGATGTCAAACTTCCAATAGGCTCCTTTAATTTCAGTTTTAGGTTACTTCTGTATCTGTCTGCTAAAGCAGCAGAGGTGGAAATTGCCATAACTATTGTGTAGGTGTAGGTTCATCTTAACCTTCACACTAAGAGATTCAAATCAACAGGTTCTCAAAGTGCACCATGCCCTACTAATATGCAAACTATCTGGAAAAGCCAGGCTCCTCCACAGTGAATAACAGCTGCTTGCTTTGGCCAACCTAATAATGCATACAGGGTACCACTATTTGCATCTAAACAGTTCAAATTGAACTCACACACTAAGCAGAGCAGGAGCTTAAGCAGACACCTCTGCATTCTGAATATCAGATTATAGTCATAAAACAGCTCCTCAGTCTCAAGATGAGAGTCTTTTTATGTGTGCATGGAAGGCTACACTTAACATATTTCCAGGAAGCTTAGCAAAGGTGCATAAATTAGTTCAGACATTGACAGGAATGGGATGTTTTAAAGGGTACTTTCTCCATTGCTACATAAGGTGCAAGTAGAAACTTATTTGGTAACTTTAGACTGCCTTGGCCTTACTGTTGTGTGCCTATAATTGTCAGTGAATATGTGAATAATAGCAAAAAAAGTACTTTGAGTATTTTTACAGAAAATGTTGTATAAATCCACTACTTTAATACTGGGAGACAAGCCCCAGACTATACTGAATTTCTTTATAAAATGAAAAGGAAATGGACAAGAATATTTGCTTTCTACTTCAGGTATATTCAATTATAAAGGGATAGTGGTTTCCAAAACCTGTTATAGCATATTGAGTCCTGTTGTTCCCTCCTAAGTAGGCTGTTCTTTACTGCTGTTGTACCTTCTGTTCAGGATAGCCTTATTAATAATCAAACTGAGGAATGTACTGTATGTTCTCAGATAAGGCAACAGAAGAGTCATAAATCTTGCCATTGATATGTGGACAAGCTGCCAAGCCAATGCCTATCTCTGCCTAACAGCTTGAAAAATACAGGTGTTTGGGTTTGTCTTATTTTTAACACAGCTTATAGACCTGTAATAGGCAGAAACATCAGTTCTGGTATGTAGCCAGCAGTGCGTCCAAGAGGAAATGGCTGAATTTTCACTTCTACCGCAAAAGAAAGACAGGAAACTTTAAAAGAGTAGTAAAATGTGTATTTAATGCTTAGCTTGCTTTAAGGGTGTCATATATGACTTCTTCTTATACAATGTTAATGATATGGCAGTTCATCTCTGCTCTATAACAGTAACACTAGGGAATATGTAATCCCATAGCTACAGCTCAATCTATAGCTCATGGAGTTTTATTGTGTACAGTAGATGACTGTTGTGTAGCTGAACACTTCAAGTTTTTACTATCATGATAACAACTCAGCAAAAGCTCAATAGATTTTAGTAGTGATCAACACCTGAAGAAACACAGTGATGAAGAAAGTTTAAGGCAGACCAGTTCAAGCCACATATGCAAGAATAATTGTAAAACAATCTTTAAATACTGTATCTTTTGCAATAACATCTAGGATAGTTCAGATATTCCATTAATCTTGGCACACTAGAACTACTTTTACTGAACCTGAAATCCACTAGCATTTTTCATCACAGTTATCACTATTGAAAAAACATTTATATGACTAAGTTCTTTTACCATAACCAATAGGGAACATCCAGTCATCAATGCAATACTGATGTAGCAAAAGTTTCTTCAGAAACCACTGGAAAAAAAAAAACCCTACAGTAATATTTTATCAAAAAAGACAACATGTAGTGCCCAAAATAGTATAAGTAATGTAGATGTTCTTATTTATTTCCAAGGAAAAAGAAAATCTGAAATAGTTTTTAAAACAATTACACAAGTCCAAAAAAATTTTGTCTGAAATTGTTAAAATAAAAAGGTCTGCATTTTCCAACAAAAAATGTTGGAATTGCCATTTTTAGTTTACAAACCATCTTGGTTTTCTCCAAGATTCAAACCATTTTCTCAAACATAAAATCCAGAAGAAAAAGATAAATAATCATTTGAACGATTCAACTTTCCATCTCTATTCCAAAGTGTCACAGGTATTTTTCTCCTCATAAACTTCTCTTTTTGGGGATCACTATCTTGTGTTTTACGTTATCATCTCCATGTAATATCTGATAAAACCCAGCAGAAAGAACAAAAGTGTTTAACTGCAGAAAATCACTAGACGAATAAAAGTGCCAGAACAAGTTATTCATAATTCTCTTTCTCTTACATATGAAGAACGTTTGAAACTGACATGTGCCATAAAACCTGAGTGACTCTTACCTACTTGAACTAACTCACATTTAAGTAAGCTTCAAAAGCGTCCAAGTAGAACTACAAACAAGCAAAATAGTAAACCTGGTTGATACTAAATCAAAGAATTTGTCTTTTGTTTTGAGTACTGTTTGCTTCAGTAGAAATGAATGCTATTAACTACAGTAGCTACAGGCAACTTTACAATCTGTGCCCTCTGAAAAATTCAACATTTAAATATATAACAGAAGGCCACATTACCTCACATCACAATCTGATAAGTCATTTGAAATTAAGTTTACCGACTTTTTTAAATAACTGAATCTAAAATAATTCTTTTTCAATATCATTGTAAGTATATCAACTATACACACAGAATTAAAACTTTCTTGGTGTGGTGGTTTGGGTGGATTCACCCTTTTTGCTTGCAGCTTGCAGCCAAACACAGCCTGCTCTATCACCCTCCCTCTCCCATGTGCAGGGAGCAGGGGAGAAAATTGGAAAGAAAAGGGCAAGGAAACTCATGGGTTGAGATAAAAACTATTTACTAATTAAAATAAAATGATAATGTTAAAAACAGTGATAACAAAATATCCAGATGAGTGATACACAGTGCTCACCACCTGCTGACCAATGCCTGGCCTGTGCCAGCTAACGATCCCAGAGCCAAGACAGTCCCAAAACCAAAACCCCGGAAGAGCAAGCCCAAGCAATCCCCTACAGAATACCCCTGTCTTACGGTCAACCCTGGTTCATATACAGACATGACATGATGTGATATGGAATATTTCATTGGCACACCCAAATGTCAATTTGGGGTTTTGCTGTTTACTACTCCCTCCCAGTCCTAATGCAGCTGTGAAGCAGCCAAACACAGTGGCCTTGAGCTCCAGCAGCAACTAATAACACCCGTACTGTTATCAGTGTTCTTCTCATAATAAGTCTGAACTGAAACACTGAAACTGAAATACAGCTCTTCTAATTACTAAAAAGAAAATTAACTCTATCTTAGCAAAACCAGGACACTTGGTTTTGTAGTATCAGCAATTTACCAGACCTCCTGTGAAATCAGGAGAGAAAAATTTACACATAAACTCATTCTAATATAACATTGTTGACATTAACAAAGTCATGGAAACAGTAACAGTAAACATAATTTCAACTGTGATTTCCTTGTATGAAGATGTAAGATGAAAATCCATTTTTTTAATATCAAAACAACTTGATAAAGATCTCATACATACACACACACACTATTTATTAATAGCTATAATTTTTTAACATCATAGCCATGTTCTCATTACCATACACCAATCTGCATAAATTTACCAACAGCTATGAAGATCTCTATTAATACTTTATAAAAACTAACATCAGTCACATAGTAGCACAATGAGCACCATTTTTAATGATACAGTAAATCTAAAAATATAATAATGTAAATGAATACCTTAAGTAACATTAAAAAGTGACTGAGAGCCTGGTAAAAGTTTGCTTTAAAAAAAGAAAAATTTCTTCTCATTATTTTACTCTAAATACATACAAATATACAAATATTTTAAAATTATATCCATAAATTTATATGAATTTATATAGGAATAAAATTATTTTACTTCTTTTACCACATCTCTGAAAAATGATTTGAATATAAGATAACTATGGTGCCCAGATCTAACCCTGATGTGGCAAATAGAAATCTCTTATTCTGATTTATTATTTCCCATTCAGAAAACTATCTCTCAGACAGTTTTTGTTTAATTAACCTGGAAAGATGGGAGAAAGGAGTAACTGGTATCTGTGAGCAAGGTATCTGTGATAAGCAACTTTTCTAAAAAGTGTTTCAAGAGAAGCACTTTGTCAGGTATTATACCATTAAAATATATGCTAACATCTACTGTGTACCAGTTTTGAAACTGGCCATTTGGTAAATCAGAGACAATGATTATGTAAGTTGGTACTACCACATGCAGAGGGATAAAACGTCAAAAGCATATAACAGAGTTCGGTGGATGCTAGGATACTGTCAATATTTCCAGAGATGGAACTGCTGGCTTTTTGGGAGTGTGAAGGGACTACAATTCACTGCTTTCTGGCTATGCCTGCATTAGGAGAATAATACAGGCATAGTCAGAAAGCAGTGAAGAGGCTCATCCAGAAAAAAACAATATCACTGACATAGCGTGGATGATACCGGGAGCAGGAGACATGGTAGGTGTCTGATCAGGGTTGCTGGCTGAAGGCATTTTAGCCCTAATCAAACATGCTATGGCTGTACTGATAATCCTGTTTCAGATCCAGTTATGGATTGGAAAGCTACAGAGGTGGTTCAAAGACGTTCATTAAAGGTTGCCAGGTTAGACATGTGCTTTCTATAAATATAGAGCAAATTACATCTTAGCCCCTTATTTCTGTCTGGAACAGAATTTAAGAAAATGAATTACTTTCAGGCAAGACATTAAAAGCAAATGAAAAATGTTATTTTTTACAACCTTTTCCATAAAACAATGTAGTTTATTTTTTATATTGATTTAAAACACAACAGTGTGAATCTGGACTATACTATGTTTTTATTATGGCTTTTCACAATTATGTTGAAAGGTTTCTGAACCTTGTAACATGAAGAAGTTTAAAAGGATCACTTGACATAAAAAACTTATTTAACTTTGAAGACCATTTTATAGAAAAGCCACTGTGGGAAAAGATATTACACTTCAGCCATATCCTTTATCTGTACCGAGCGTACATAGGGTTTGGAGGATGGAAGCAGGACCTGTAACTTCTGGGGTATATTTTCGTTGCCACTGATTTCCTGTGAGATCTCAGAGAAGAAGCTTTTCTGAAAAAATAAATATTTTATCCCAAAATAGATGTAGCAAACACCTTAACTTTGCAATAGAGACACAATTAATGGAAAATCAGTAAAATATTTTAAAATCATAGAATTGTTTTGCTTGGAAAAGACCTTTAAGATCATCAAGTCCAACTGTAAACCTAACACTGCCAAGTCCACCTCTAGACCATGTCCATTAGCACCACCATCTAATGTCTTTTAAATATCTCCAGCAATGGTGACTCAACCACTTCCTTGGGCAGCCTGTTCCAATTATTGATAACCTTTTCAGTGAAGAAACTTTTCCTAATATGCAATCTAAACCTCCCCTGGCACAACTTGAGGTCATTTCCTCTTGTCCTATCACTAATGATCTGAGAGAAGAGACCAACACCCTCCTCAGTACAGCCTACTTTCAGGTAGCTGTAGAGACTGATAAGGTCCTTTTCTCCAGACTAAACAACCTCAGTTATCTCAGTCACTCCTTATAAGACTTGTGCTCCAGAACCTTCACCAGCTTCGTTGCTCTTTTTTAGGTATGCTCCAGCACTTCAATGTCTTTCTTGTAGTGAGGGGCCCAAATCTGCACACAGTAGTTGAGGTGCAGCCTCACCAGTGCCATGTACAGGGGGACAATCACTTGCCTACTCCTGCTGGCCACCCTATATCTGATAAAGGCCAGGATGCCATTGGCTTTTTCGGCCACCTGTGTACACTGCTGGCTCATATTCAGTCAGCTGTCAAACAACACCCCCAGGCCCTTTTCCAGCCACTTCTCTCCAAGCCTGTAGCATTACATGAGGTTGTTGTGACCAAAGTGCAGGACCTAGCACTTGGTTTTGTCGAACCTCATACAGCTGGCCTCGGCCCATCAATCCAGCCTGTCCAGATCCCTCTGTAGAGCCTTCCTACCCTTAAGCAGATCAATACTCTTGCCTGTCTTGGTGTCATCTGCAAACTTGCTGAGGGTGCACTTGATCCCATTATCCAGATCATTAATAGAGATATTAAATAGAGCTGGAAATGAGACAAAATTTATGTTAAAGGCATTCATGAAATCAGTGTATGAAGGCATGATCACAGAACCCTGCAACTCATGCACTATGAGAAATATTACCTTAATTACTTAGATGCTGAAGGTAATATAGATATTACCTTCAGCAACTAAGTTATCATTTGATCAATATTTTAGTGTAGTTGCATGAAACTGGCAACTTTAAAACATGTTTCTCCTAAAATAATTTGAATTATCCACAGATTTAAGACAAATAAAACTATATATTTTCTCATTGTACAATACATGCAGCGCTAAATATCCAGTCAATGTTAAGTTTATCCTTTTAATTTAATTTTAAATTATATATCAAAATATAAAGAATTTGTTTTGTTTTTCTTAAATGTGAGGAAACAGTAGTGGGTAATATGAGGAAATAATAAGTGGGGATCTCATTTGAACAAAAGCTTATTTATCTTATAATACTGGTGAAAATTAGTTTTAAAGATGAACACATACAAATGATGAGCATCTTTAAAACTGTATTTTAAACATAACTTGATGCATTCTAACATCTCCTTTAAGTCAGATGTGACAGATGCCACATGTAAGAATCTTACTTTTCATCAGCATGGTTCCAAATATGCTTTGAAAAATCATAAATAAAACACTACTAAAAATATTACTAGATGGGAATATGCAGCATACTTATAAAACATTGCTTCTGATCAGCATCTCTGTTTATGAATATTATTCGTTTCAGACAGAATATCAATAGAACATGACTAAAGGTGACATGCAAAGTAAGAACAAAAAAGCATATATCTACAGTGTTAGAATGTACTATCAGCAAGATTTCTTTCCACTTCAAGGATATACATTAGCTTCCTCTGACATGTTAAGCAATTTACCTCAGACTACACTTGATTATTTCTATGCAGTTATCACATTCACATGATATTTAGTCTTCCATGACTAGTAGTAACAAAAAGAAACAACATACTAAATGAAACTTCATTACAAAAGTGGCCTCATAAGATTTTGACAAAATTACTTTGGCTAACAAAATGTTTTAAACTGTCTTAACACACCGTTATTTCCCTCACTTTTTTCTAAGAGGCAGACAACATCCAGATAAAAAGATTTTCAGTCTCCCTGAAGAAATTATTTTTCTCCAAAACTTCTTTTAAGAAGATAATATGCCCACTTAAATGCTTAGGTTTTACATAAATACTTTCACAAATGCAGAAGTCTTATATCTGTTTATAGGCTACTTACTGGGCAGTTACAATCTTAAAACTTACATGCTTATAAATTTGAAAATATAGAAATCATAGACCATTTAATTTTATTCTAGAAAGAGTCATAAAATATTAGATAACTGACAAAACCAGTTCCCTAACCTCCTCATGTAGACTATGGATAAATGCTAACAATAATGCATTAGGTCAGGATTTTTTTTTTTTTTCTTTCCATCATACTGGATGCTATTCATCCATCTTCTCAAACATTGGTTTTTGTCTGGAATCACATTTGAGATGCCAAACAGTACACAGACAATTAAGGAAATTTTATCCAGTTTTTCACTCACTTTTAAAATAAAAAAGTGACTCACTTGTGAGAACTAAGTAGACATTAAAATAGTAAATGTATTTTGAACTTAACTCTTACAATGTTGTGCTGTTTATTAATATGTTCACATGTGAAAGCTGTAGCAAAAGGAGCTTTTTGTCTGTTTTTGTTTGTGTGTTTGTTTTAATAAGGTAAAAAACATTCAGGAAAGAATGTAGGACTCTGGTCATATCTTAGAGTTGTAATTTTTCAAGCAGGACTTAGAAGGGCTGCAAACTGAATTTCTCCAAAGAAATTTGCAGAGCCTGGGGTTCAGCCTTTACCAGGAATCACTTGACAAATACACAGAAAGCTGAAAAGTTTCCTGGGAATTGTAGGCATCCAAGCATGGAGAGAAACACTGTAGTATAAGAAGCTCATGCTAGGTTCCCTTGACATATAGAGATGAAACAGAAAAGTGCCTAAACTTCACAGAAGTCAGAAGGCTCTTAATTGGTAGAAGCTGAAAACTCAGCTTACATGGAAAGACACCTTTAATAAAATGTACTGCTTATGATTATACAGTTATTATTTTTTTCCAAATAAACAATATGTTAAAGTGCTTGGCTATAAAGCACAAAACAGATTTCATTATATACTGAACTCTAAGCCCATATCTGTTCAGAACAATACCCTAAGCAGCAGACAATATACTGACATATAACACAATTTTCAACTCTAAAGGCAGTCTACCATATAGACAGGAGTTTTCAGTTTGCAAGATCCAGAAAACAAGAGTAAGCCTGAATTTATCATGTAGTTCCCTATACCTCTGTTAGGTATAGGAAATACAAGCCAGCCCACAATGTCTAGATAATTTGCTTCTTATTCAATCAATTTCTTGTAGAAAATGCTTACACAGAAGAGAAAGTAAGGGTCAGGACTCAGATTTTCTTCATAAGTTATTTATTGTCCCAGCCTGTAGGTTCCAACTTGTTTTCTTACTTAATCCTATACTTCTTTCCACAATGCTAGTATACCTTACCAAACTGGTGTTATATGGGCAGGTCACTGTCTGCTTGCCCCTTCTGGTCAAGCACTTTCTAAGGCATCTTCACCATCAAATATCAGTGCATGCTAGCTAGAAGTACCTTCAGACTCAATTCCCATTTATCAAGATAATTATACTCATTCCACTAAGAACCAGCAGCTAATCTAAAAGCAACAAACCAAGGACTGCAGGATCTAACAAATGACAGTCACATAATATGCATGATAATATTTTTCTAAAGAAAAAAAACACGAACTAAACAACAACACAAAAACCAGATTCTTAGACTTAAGGCCTATATAAATCTTCAAATAAATAGCTTCCTTTTCTTTTTTCCAAAAATAGCAAGAAACAATATTTTTTTTTTTCCGATTACTCACAAAAGTTTAAAATTACAACATGTCACAAAAGATCCATTTTTCTCAAACAGTAAGAGTACGCATGGCTTTGAACATTAAAGAAAGGTCAAAAAAGTTTATTTGCAATCACACAAGACTAAAACTTGGATCCTGCAAATGTATATACAATAAATGCCTGACCTGAGCTCTGCTGAATGCCATAACCTCTATTAGAGGAAGTGAAACTTGAGCATCTGGATCCCTGAGCAGGATGTTTTCCAGAATTAAAATTTATAAATTATTATCACCAGCTTCAGGATGATTTTTTATTCTTAATGATTAATATTGGAATTTTCAGGAGTTTGTAGATGTTAAAGAGATTTAAAGAAGTTCAAAAACTGTAATTTTTGTGAGTACAGAAACAAGCAAACAAGTAAGTATTAGGTGTTGATGGTAAAAATTCTGAATAAGAAAGAGATGGAACTTGTTAAGTGCTACTGTGGATAAAAGAGGAAGTTAAGCAAAACCAAAAGAGAAAAGACGAGAAAGACATGTCCAAGAAAGACATGGACCAGTTAGAACAAGTCCAGAGGAGGGCCACGAGGATGATCCAAGGGCTGGAACACCTGTCCTACAAAGACAGGCTGAGAGAGTTGGGGCTATTAGCAGAAGAAATTAAGACACTACTCTCCAAAAAAATGAATGAAATGTACTCCATAACTCCATAAATAGCAAGAAATATAATTATAAATGTAAAGCTTCTTGAAAGCTTTTATGTGTTATTTCTTTTCTATCTATAACACAAAAGATGCATTTGCCACAGATTCATATTTCTAAAGTCACTCAATTAATATGACAAATATATATAAAAAGCATGTTAATGCATTTGAAAGTCGAGAGCTTCAGAAACTGATAATTTCTAGCAGATTCATGTGGTGAACAGATTCTAGTGGGATCTTGAAGTAAATAAGCAAGAATATTTAATGAGGCACAAGAGGGTCTTTTTAGTATGATACATATCAGAGATACTGATTCACTTCTCCAGTGACAAACCAGTAGTGTTTAATTAACAGCCTGCAGAAATATTATTGAAGGGGTTGGGGGAAAGTGTCATACAGAAGCAGAAGGTAAAAACACTTGATCTGAAGCACAGAGATACTGAGCACTTTAGACTTCTTTCTCATTTGCAGTACGTTTGACTGTCATTTCTTTTTCTTAATAATTACCCAATTATCTTTTCCATGAGAGGGAAGGTGTTTATATTCTTAATGACTGAAGTGCGATTGAGATGTGCAGATTATATTTCTACAGCATATCCTTTCACTCTGTTTCCATCTATATCCCATAATTCAGCACTAGTTGTATCCAGACTTTGGGTTTAGATAGATAAATTATATGCAGATATTTTGTTTTATTAAGAGTCTAAATACTAAGAATTTATTAGCTAATACAATAATTATGCTCTACAAAGTTGTTCACTAATTTGATAATTAAGATTTAATTACTAAATTAGAAGCCTTTTGAGGAAAATTGAAAAGTTGTTTTGGCAGGAGTTATGCATCCTACCTTATCTGAATGCTGTATATGGATTAAATATTAACTGTTAACTTATATATCAGTTTCTCCCCACGATGAAGTTTTTTTTAAAAAAACAAACAAACACCTCCACAGAAGAGACAATTTTTTCAGAAGGAAAAAATGTTCCACGAATCATAGGTATTGCATAAAATATTTTCTCAAGGAACCTATACCTGACAACTGGATTTGTCAGTGTCTAACAAAAATAGTACCTTCACTGAAGGCCATTCTACTTTAGCTATATGAACAGGCTATCTAGCCATCTTTTCAACAAAACTTGATTTTGAAATCTCTGTTTTCAGGTATTCAAGCAAGGAAGCATATTTAGCAATGAGGTAGGATAATGACAGAATCGTTCCAACTATTTCCATTAAGAAAACAGTCTAAATAGCAGCAACAAAACAGGGGGTGGGGGGTGAGGGTGGGGGTGGAGGTCGGATGGGAAGATTTAAAACATCAATATGGAAGATAAATTCTACAACAGTGTGCCATAGGTGTGCTAGAAGTGCAAGTTTGATTTGTTTCAGTGGATCTTGGAGAACAGTCAGTTCACCTGAGCACAGTCATCTAGGACTCAATGCATATGTCTACACATGGGCTACCTCACAGAGCTGAAGCTACTCCTTCTGGCCTTCAGTAGAGAAAAGGAATGTGTCTTATTCTAGGTCTCATGTCTTATCTACACAGATGTCTCTGAAACCCAAATAGATCTCAAATTTTATCTGTTCTATTGCAGCTTATCAGTACAGTTTTCCCATTTCATCTGGTAACTTCATTGACTAAAAGAGTTTGGGTACTTGGCACACATAGGTATCTGAACCTTGAACCAAATCCTGCTTATTTCAGAATGATACAGTTAAACTGGAAAAGAGAAAGGCAACAAAGTATATAATGAATTTCATGTAATGGTGAATAAGACAGGATAATCAGTGTGGAAAAGAGAAACTTTAGAGTAAGATTGAGTTCTGCAAAAATATATATATATATTGTGCAAATGGTAGGTACAGTTCTCCTATTCACTGTTTCTTCACATGCAAGAACTAGAGACCCTTACCTGATGTATGTCAAATGACTTGACATCATTTATATATTTGAAAAAAGCAACAGATTATTTGAGGTTATATTATTAAATTTCAGTTCAGGAACAGAAATCATCAAAGCCTCATTATTAAACAAATTCTATGGCATAAGTTTTGGGTAGCATTTAACACAAAAAAACAACAGATTTTGAGTACTTAAGTCTTGTGCAGCAGTTGGTCATCTGGCTGTCATAATTCAGAAATTATACTAACCTCAGAAAACCAGACTTTTTTATCTTCACACTTTTGTGTAGCAAGGAGTGGATTAAATTTAGTGCAGATACTGATTATGACCATTTTTATCTTTAAAAATATTAATTTAGCTTTTTCTAGTCTTTAAAGATTCACATGTTCCACTAGTAAAGCCTCAGTGACAATTCAGAGATAGAGGGTTAGTTATGTTGTGTTGGTTTCAATATTTTTTGCTATTAGTGTTGTTTGGTTTGTTTTTCTCTTGGGCTCATCAGCTCAGCAATTTAAGGTTGCTTGCAGTCACAGTTAATACTTTAACATGGAGTTGTAAAGAGGAATTTTGAGGAAACACAAAGCAAGATTTGGTTATCTGAAGAGAGGCATCTACTGCCCTTTCAGACTGCCTCAGACTCTCTTAGGGTACAACCTGCAGAGGCAGGCAGATTGGGCAAAGGACTCATTGGAGTTGTGCAAGTGCTTCTCTAACTTGCTGGAGGCAATATGTCTCATAGCACTCACATTATGTCAGCTGAATCCCGTTCACTGGGTTGGATTCAACTTCATCAACCCCTAGTTTTCTATAAGGTGGATGTCTCTTCTGAATTGGTTATTGTAAGCAGCCTTTATAGCCTTCCTTAAGAGGAGATTAATTGTATCCTGAAAATAGTATTTAAAGGAGGTCAGCTTTTCCTGCTGTTCCTTGTTGAATACACAAATCCAACACTCCTAAATGCTCTTGCATAACCCTCAACATTTTTCTGCGGGTGAACCTCACTAACTGTTTTTCACTAGAGAAAAATTAAAATCTTATTTCAGTAGCCCTTCTGAAGATGATACACAAAACAGATACATACAAAGTGATATTAACTAGTTTCAGGTACATCAACCTGCATCTACTTTTTTTAAAAAAAGTAAATTTTGTCTAGATTTGCTACCTTGTACACATTTCAGACAAATAAGACATTGATATTTGGCAATGATTGCTCAAATAATTAACAAAAACCAAATGACATAGAAGTGGTCACCTTCTGACTCAGCTAAACAGAATTTATTCCCAGAACTAGAAATTAATTTTCCTTAAGACACTCTATATCCATTCATAAAAGTAAAATTAGAGTTATTTATATGAAAATAATTTTCTAGTCTTTTGGAGGTATGTTAAAAAAAGGTCTGTAAAGATAGAGCTTGAGCAATAAAAATTATACAGGTGATACAGGATATGCTTATGTGCACAAAATTCATCCTACTAGAAGAGTGTTGAAGTTTAATATAATAGTTCCCACTGTAGTAAAAAAGAAAGGCATGTGCAGACACCGATTCAGAATAGGTAGAACTGAAAAATTCTTGGCACATGTCTTTTTTTCTTCCTGCTTGTTATAGAGTTTACATAATCTGAATTAAAATCTGTCCTTTGAGTCTCTTTCCTGCTGGTTCTCCTCTGTGTGTATGTATCTGCATAGGATTATAGGAGATACATCCACGTGAGCTGGTAACAACATAAAGAGCTACAGCAAGAACTTTCTGACACAGTACACTTGTATATTCGTAATTAATTTCATATTTACACTCTAGTGTGTTTATTTCTTGATCTTTACCAGTTGCCCTTTGTTACCATTCTGTTATTTAACAGAGATATAAATAGTCATACTCATATTACAGAATATAGTTTTAGTTGTTATTGTGGTTTAATTATTTAGTTAACTATGTTTTGAAAGAGCAGCTGTCATAAATCAGCTTTTGTCTTCTATGAAGGCCCTCCCTTATAGCAGTTTTCCCCCAATAAGCAAAAATGAAAGTTTCCATGCAGTAATTTTCCCATGAATAATATGCTCTAAAATGTGCTTACAAATTGTAGCTTTTACATATCAAGTAAGTAGTAGGATTTCTTTAGAACTGACACAGGTAAAAGCATATCACTCTACAACAAAAACAAACAAACAAAAAAAAAGCAGAATTAAGTTTTCATACATATAAAGATATCATGTAAAAAATGTTTAAATAACATTGTCTTAAATTATTACCCTATCATTGTTAGTGACCAGTTTTGAGAAAAAAAGGTTTTCTAGCCTTTCATATTGATTTATGTAAACCACTAGCCTCAGTGTCTTTATAATTCAATTCAAATCTGTAATGAATCAGACCTGTGGAAAGGCCTGTTCAAAATGAACAGTGACAACCTAGTTGAAATGCCACTCATGCCATGGAAACAATGAAGCGTGACACTTTGTCTTTTACATCTGGCAACAGGTTTACTGGGAAAGTAAGAGCCATTTATTCTGTTTTTCAGAAAGGTGGCAATACGGAAAGAAGAATTAAACATTTACTTTGTGGGAGTGCAAACTATTTATTTGCCTTTTTCACTGTTATATTAAGCTGTTTTTTAAATTTATTTGACACCTTGAATATTAATTTATTTTTAGATTTTCCAGCATTGAAGTATGTACATAGTCCCCTCTGAAATCTTCTGTGACATTTAAGATACTTCTTTAAAAATATTTTTCCTCCAGTTGAAGCCTGATCTCCAAAACGTGTCTTTCATTTTGCCTTTGTTGAAGTATTTACTCATGAATAAAAGAAACTAGAAGCATGTATAGAAAATAAGGCAACTTTTTCAAAATCTTCAGTGACTTCAGGTTTTTTCTGTCATATAAATCAACCTAAGTAAATAATTGTGAATTAGTCACAATTTTACCTTTTGTTCATGTTATTTTGTTAATAAAACAAAAATAGACCAAAAATTTATGCGTCCACTTTCCAGAAAGATTGTAATCTCTGACTCAGATTTCCACAAGCCCTATTAATATATTTTTTAACTTGGTGCTGTTTTCTACAACATAATATAGAACTATGACAGTTCAGATTTCTATTAATAAGGGGTAATTTTAAGGATTAGCTGTAATACTGCATTCTGAATTTTTACATCTTAGATTAAAAGGCTATTTTCAAAACATGTAAGGGCTTAAATTCAAATTCTGTCTTTCTTCAACTAGATGATCTAATTTTTCACTAGACACGGGGCAATATGTGTACCTCTGCTTTGTTCAGGTCTACCTGCAGGTCTGTTCTTTGAGTGCAATACTTTGAGATCACCCATAGAATGCAGTATTGCTCATGCTAGACAGCAGATAAGCAGACAGAGTACTGCAAAAATAAGGCATAAATGTATAAACAAATCACTGATCCAAAAGAAAGAAGGAATATGGATGCATCAGCTGGTCACCCAAGCCTAAAATAAGAACCCTGCTCCAATCCTCATTTCTGAATCCTCAGAAACAGCTTACCTGGATAGTTTTAAATTTATGGATCATCAGAAGCAACAAGAGATTTAAATAAATGTATTCAAAACACCTTTGAACTCAGGTCTTCACTCTGAATGTTTCAGATCAAAGATCTTATACTCCAGGCTAGAAACTGCTTGTTGGTTGTGCCTTGTATAGCTTTAGCAAATGACAGGCAACTGTAATCAGAAACACCTCTAATCAGCAGGAGAGTTTCACATGTGCTGTCCCTTATGCATGCTATTGTCAATAAGCACTGCTGCTAGAATTAGAGAATCCCATGTCGGACATTACAATATTTTTTTTTTTGTTATGAATGTATATCACCTAAAACTGCTATATTCAATTGATTCACAGATGAATATATGCTGTCCATTCCCTGCAACTGTGTTATTTATTAAAAAATCTCTGCTGATTAAACTATTGTATTTTATGCTATTATTATTGACAAATAAATTGTCCTAATAAATACAATGAATTGATAAATTAAACTGTTTGATAGTCCAAATACTGATAAAACAAATAAACTGAAAGTTAGATTTACCTGACAAAGAAGTATCTCTAAATATCTTTAGTGATGATCTTTCCTCCCTCATTTCCCACTTAGCAGTTCCATGTCATTCCATTTGCTTACTTTTAGCAGCTTACTAACTTCTCCATTCCCTATACATAGATATTCCTTGCTTCACTACGTTGCCAATATTCATCAATATTTTTATCAGTGTACCTGAATTTTTTTTTTAAGAATTGTTCAATTGGTCCTAAAGCCTGGAAGATATTTGCTCAATCTTTTTGAAAGTGAACAATTTCCTTGCATAGTGCTGATTAATTATTTTACAGTTCTGAAATTCCAAATGATTGAAAAGTTTAGGAATTTAGATGGAAAAAGAAGGCATACCCAGAACTAGTCAAAATTTCTATCAACTTTTCTCACTTCAGTATTATAATTGTGTTTGCAGGAGAGTATAAGAAAGTTTGCATCGTCACAGGCCAAACCAATTTCAGTTCAGCCAAACCCATAATTTTAATCAAAAGAAAGATGAGATGTGAAAAGGAGACTTTCTAGAAATCACTGTTGCAGTAATATGATCTGAGCATTACTTTTGCCTTCATTCAGCAACTGATACAACATCACAGTTGCCTCAGCCCTTCTCCTGCAACTCCTACCTTGCCCTCTCCATTCAGATCCTCTGATAGTACAGGAACACTGTGTTCCATTCCAGAAACATTGTTTGCTCAAAGCATCAAGCTATAGATACAGCTTGTTATCAGGAGTTGTTCTAGACACAAGCTTAGAGCAGAAGGTGTTAATATCCACCACGTTTGTACTACTGAAAATGTGCATTTGATAAAGCATTTATCAAATATGCATTTAAAAATTAATTCAATTTGTATGGGACATGAGTACTCTTGCCAGCAGGAGGGTCATTAACAAAGGGCAGTAAAAGGCAAATGCAATACGTGTCCTGAGAATCACCGTTAGGTTCAACTCTATTAATTACTTGAGAGTGAGGGTAAAAGCACATTAATTACATTAACACAGCACCTGAACTGGAAGGTTCTTCAGCTACTACTGAAAGCAGGGATAACATGCAATCAACAAAACAGATTACATTAAACAAAAAAGTATGTGTGAGCTGGCGTGAAAGTATGGCAAACCATTATCACCACAGATACTTCATTTAAATCATTAAAAGAAAAACAACAAAAAAAATTGTGCCAAAACCTAGGTGTGATGTTTCACAAAATTGCAATGGAATATGTCAGAGTTGAAGCATCACATTAAAGCCCACAGGGGTTATGGTTGTAGGAAGAATCTACCTAAAGCAGTGTGCAAAACTAAATGCGTAAGAGGAGAATAGAGGGTAGAAAGAGAAAACTAAGCTCAGGAAGACTTGATGAAGAGCATCAAAACAAACAGCTAGGAAAGTCAAGATGATCTGAAAAATTCATGATTCTACAGACACATTGTAGTAATTTCAAAAACTCTCAGAGCACATTCATTTCTCTGAAGTGAAAATATTGATTTGCTTCTCAATATGGATGAGGAAACTACTATGAGGGCTTGTTTGTTTGACTATTTAAAAAACTAACAAAACAAAACAAAACAAACAAAAACCCCCCCCAAAAAAACACCACCAACAACAACAAGAAAACAAACCAAACCACCCTCTCTCTTAATAGAGAGGCTTGGTCACCCAAGCCTCTCAATAGAATGGTGTGGAAAGGCCAAATACCTGAGCTCAGAGCCACAGACAGGATTTCCTTCACACACCTACACACAACTTCAGACCTCTATGCCTCATTCAACTATTCATACTTTTAAGTTATAGCCCCCTATTTCTCATGTCAATTAAATTATTTGCAGACTTTTATTAAACCCGTCTGAATACTTACCTCTAAAGGACAGTTAATACTTGCCAAATGATTCTCTGCTAGCTGCTTGCCCCTGTTGGTGCCTGCTTAGCTCCCTCACTGCATTAAAACCCTCTGTCCCAGAACTCCTACCTCAGAATATTCACTCCATTTCCCATGCATCCCAAGCTTTCTTACACTTTACTCTGCACTTAGAGAATTCAACAATGCATTTTCTAGAGCCAGAGGTGATATTAGAATGGCTGGGAATAACTGACATCTCCACTCAAGGCCATGTATGTGTTTGGCAACCTGCCTATCTTGCACCAAGGTAAGAACAGTACAGTAAAACCATCTATAAACCATACACCATGCAGGCTGTTCAAAAATACCACTCACAATACCATGTTATTTTGGAATAATTTATCATAAGCCAAAATGAAAACTAATATCAAGTTGGCAAGCAAGGTTTCTCAGCCTTTAGGAGCTCAACCTAGGCAAAAATAGTCACTGATAAGACGGAGAAAAACTGAAACAGAGAATACAAAAGAGATTAACATCTTTAAAACTCTTACTCACCAGTACAGTTTGAGTCAATAACATCTATACAAGTACAGATAAACCCTGATA
This sequence comes from Caprimulgus europaeus, assembly GCA_907165065.1. Next base: position 79,113,115 of record OU015524.1, read on the forward strand.
TTCCAAGTGACTTTCTGTGAAACCTCTTTCATATGTTTACTTCATTACTCTAAGCTCCTAAAACATACAGCAGGAATTGAAGAACGAGTTGCTACAGTGAAGAGTAAGTTACGTACTGTGACAGCAGATTACAGTACAAAAAACAAAGATTTACCCTCTCTCCCCAGATTTGCTAATATTTTATAGAAAAGAAGACAAATATTCATTTTAGATAATAGTAAATCAGCTTTTAGAAATGTTACAAGTTCACATCTCATATTTGCAGAGAAGTCAGCATCTACATTCTCATTGACTTTCTCTTGTATGGTAGGATAGTCATTATCTTGGAGATTTTGGGGTTTTTTACTTGTTTTCTGAACAATCAAATCCATATTTTACTACCTCTTAAAAGAAAAATCCCAGAAATCTACTTTGCTATTTCTTTCTGTGAGTGCTTTGAATTTATCTACAATGATAATCTATGATGACTAAGTTTCCTTCTCTGCTTATCCCAGTTTAACCCCTAGAAATTCTCACCTTTGAAAGGCAGAGAAATTTTCTCACACAAAACAGATGTGTCTATAAATGTAGACCTGTGGCTCCATAACTAGGTTCACAAAATAGCTCCCAATCAATGTTTGGACTGAAAGAAGGCTCTCAAGAAATTAATAAGGAGGTGATAGCAGGTAGGAAAATCACCATTTATAGATGCTCCCTCTATCAAATTTTCAAGACCAAAACCAGATTTAAGTCCAAACCCAGGTTTCATGTCCCAGAGGAAAGAAGTAAAATAACCCGTCTAACTGGTTTACATTGCTTATAAAAATAAATTTAAAATATCACTGATATCGGCTTTTTACAAAGACAGCAGTTGATAGTACGATAGAAATAACTGTGCTAAAAGTATTTTGAATGATATGCTACCAAACTAGAGGGTAGATAAATGCCAAAAGAAATTATATGAAAGGGCACATACTCTGAATTTTTTGAATACTTTTATTGTGTTAGAGCCACTGACCTTTAGTCCTCAAGTTGCTTAAATAAGTGATGAAGATGTTATATTTTCCTCACTTCAGTGTTAACACATTAAATTGATGAATAGCTTGCATATTCCACATCTTTCCAGCTTTCTCAACTATTCCAATGTTATCCTCATTATGTTTTATTCTAGATTAATTTTCAGTATCCATAAGAGATAAACATTCAAACAGATATTAAGTTCCACTAAAGTGCCAAAGTATTTCTTCCGTATACAGATATTACAATATTTTCTTTATTAATGTTATTTAGGTGAAGGAAAAAATTACTAAAAGAAAAAAAAAAAAACGTTCATTTCTTCATAATACTATTAGTTCATCACAAAGTTCAGCATAACTTCCTCCTCTAGGAAGAGAAATTTGTTAATGCCTGTGTAAACAATGGCTGTATGCCATTTAAAAAAAAAAAAAAAAAGAAAAAAAAAAAAGAAGGGGTATTCCAGTTTCATAACCCAACAGGAGACTCACTCAATAGTTCATTACTTCCTTTATATTCTGGACACTTTTACACAATGGATATTGTAAAAAGTCTCTTTTTTAAGTTCACCTACATAGCATCTAGGAATGACAATATGGTTTGGTGAGGGAAAATTTATTTAAAGCAAGATGATTGTGATGATCTCTTATTGCTTTGACCCATTGCCACTATCTTAATAATGCATCTTTAACATGTTCCTTGTGGATTATTAGCAGCAATGATATATTAAAAACAGCATCCTTTAGGCAGGTGTCTGATGATGTTTTTTAATAAATGATAAGTTTATTTCCCTGAATATATAATTTAATTCCTCATTATAACAATAGTCTGATATTCTAGACTCAGCCAGCATAGAAGCATAGATTCATAGAATAGTTTGAGTTGGAAAGGGCCTTTAAAGCCATTTAAGTGCAACTTCTCTGCAATGAGCAGGGACATCTTCAGCTAGATCAGGTTGCTCAGAGCCCCATCCAACCTTGATTGTTTCCAGGGATGGGGCATCTACCAACTCTCTGAGCAGCCTGTTCCAGTGTTAACACCACTGTGAGGATGTTTGAGCTGCATCACTTAGAAGCTGGATGTAAACACATTGCCATACAAATATTGTCATTTCTAGAACCCCAGTATCAAAGAAAAAAAGATCTAATTAGTTAATATATGATTATATATTTTCACTCTCTTTTTATACACTTAGGAAAACTGAAGTTCTACTGAATCAGCTCAGTACAAATATAAGTTGTAAACTACAGTGGGGAATCTCTGCCTCAACAGATTTTTTTGTTGAAGTCTACATTGTCATTAAATACAGCAGTGTTCAAGTACTACAGGAAAATACACAGTCTCATCCTAATCACAAGTCCTACTACAGTTCAACAAGGTTAAGAAGAATGAAGGAGAACATATAATCCTATTTGATTTAAACTTAAGTGAAAAAATTTATGCAAGAACTTTCTTCTCAATATAGTAGCTAAAGGAAATAACTTCCTAATGGCTGCTGAGAAGTATTGCATTTCTGTTATTTTCTCTTTCTGATCAGTGCTATCAAACAGCTTTTACCCAATGAAGCTTCTTTTCCTGAAGGTGCTATTTGTGTTCTCAACTAAATGACAAAAGTTCTCTGGGAAAAGTAGCCACCAGTATAAAGTGTAAGTCTAATCTGTACAGTGTCTTTCATCTTAGTCTTGTTGGGCCCTGTACAGTGGTGGGCAGGAGCTCCTAAATCAGAAAAGTTTTTCTACCAAGATCTGCATCTCTCATGACCTCCCAACTTCCAGATTCTTTTCCTTTTTACTGTGTTATACTCGCCAAGCACTGTCTTCCCTCGGAGGGCTGAAAGCACTTGTGATGCTGCAGAGTCTCCCAGTGCCTTCTGTCACCACGTGTGGGACAGAACATCACACTACCATCTCTTGTAGGCCATATTTCTGAAGAGTTAAAAGGTGTTTCTGATTCAAAACGCTTCTTATAAATAAATATATTTAAAAAAAAAAAACTTAAAAATAAACACGTTTTTTTTTACCTGGCTTTTAATGTTTAAATGAATAATGCAGCTAAATAGTATTTTAATCATTAAAACCAAGCTCACCATTCTTTAAGCAAAATAATAGTATAGCAAGTTCTCCCCATTAATGTTTTTGTCACAGCTGGGATGATCCTAAAATATGAAGGGTCAGTGTAATTCAGTTGTATGTTACAGGTTCTAGGAAAGAAGAAAAAAAATATCTCTGAGGACACGGACACTAACTTCCTACAAGCCTCTTTAACTGCTAGGGTACATAAGTTGATAGATAGTGACAAAAGCATCACTCAGATAGTGATTCAGATAACAAACATATAAAAAGCTATCCTCTGTCAGATTAAAGATCTGTCTAGTTCAATATATTGCCCCCACAAATGGCAATCATGCTTCCCCAGGAAGAAAGCATGCAAGGGAATGCAAGTAGGGATAATTTTAACATTCTTACAGGGTTTAGTAAGTCCTTGACGTGAAACAGATGTTCAGTTTACTGAACCAGAGGTTTCTTTGGGCAAATCCATGGAATAAAAGACCTATTAGATGCAGTCACTGTCTGAATACACATGAACTTCTACTACCTACAATGTTTTGTGGCAGGAATTTCCACTGAACCTGCTGCCTGTTGGAGTCATTTGAAGTCTCATGGTTCTTGTATTGGAAGAAAAGGTGAACAGTCATTCTATATTTATCTTTATATTCACCTTCTCCACACTACTCATTATTTTACAGTCCTCTGTTATAAGCCTATTCAGCTGTCTCTTTTTTGTAGGTTAAGAGAAGTGTCCTACCGAATTATTTCTTACGTGGAAGCCACTGAGTATCTTTGATCATTAATTTCAGAAGCTTTTCAGAACTAATATACTTCAACTACATATTAAAATCATCAAAACTGTATCTTTTAACTGTAGAACTATAAAGACAGTTCAATCAGTCTTTTTGAGAAATGCATACAACAGAAGAAAAAAAAAAAAAAAACAACCAGGGTCACACATTAGACTTTTACAAATCATAAAGACAAGCATGCAGGTCCTAGGGAGTGATGCCTATCTCTTACCCTTCCTGTACATGTTACAGACACCAACTTAAAGGTGCATTTGCAGTACCATCAATGCACTTGCCATTTTAAGCCCTTCTTTTCGTTTCTACTATAATGAATAGAAATATTCTTCTGTCACTGTTGCTAAACCCACCGTTTCAATACCTACCAATCTCAGTGCATCAAAAGGCCACATCTGACTTCAAAACCCTCATGATATGTTCTAAGAAAACAAGTACTGGAATATTTAATAATAGATGTTAACAATAGTAATAGAAAATTTGCTAGTTGTATATAATACATAAAAATTACACATATTTGTGTACTGAAGAACAACCAGATTGCTGAAATTATCATTCACCAGTTATCTCCTACTCTAAGGTCAGAGAATCCCAGTTGCCACAGACACCAATTACCTGGTTATATAGTCTTAGGGCCTGCATCCAGTGGTCACCCATTAGTTAATTCTCCAGATTGCTAACTTCAACTCCTGTTATCAGCTTTTTTTTCTTTCTTTCTTTTTTTCTCTTTTTAAATAGTGACAGCAGATGATTCCTTCTCCAGGAATAAGACAAAATCTTTTTATGCCTGACAATCTACAGATTCCTCTTTCAAAGAAGAAAAGGAAAATAAATGTTACAGAGCATCTCACTGGACCTTTCTACAGTTGTGATCATCAGCAATAAAGTACTGTTTTATTACTAAGTAAACATTTCCATCTTTAGTGTTTTCCTCTACTTAAATTCATTTTATAATACACAGCACTGCAGATTCAAGGCACTGTACTTTTGAACAGTTTTTATCATATTTCTCTGTCACTTAGGGACACCTAGAATGTTTACATCCAAACAGAAGCCATGGTTCAAGAAAATAAATTGCTGCTTATAAAAACATCTGTAGAAACAATCTTGCTATGTCAGCCATGCATGTAGGTCTGCTTTTTATTGATCTGGAAGTATTTATATAGGTGATTTTCCCATGCAATTTATCCAATGACCTCAGACTCAGCAGTGTGTATTGAGCAAGACAGACACTAAATTGTAAGACTTGTAACCGTATTTTTTACTTGCTCTGCATCTTTAACTAGAAGTAGTCTCTGCTTTTTCATTTCTGAAACATAGTGGAACTTAAGCAATATTTAACTGCTGATAAACAATACAGCACCAAAGAAAATATACAAAACTAATTGCAAGAGAAAGTGGTCCTGAAAGCTTTAATTTTATTTATATTTGCATTATGCCAACCTTTCAGGATGAGAGGAGAGGAAATCTGCTTGTATGTTTTTTCCTCTTTCAGAGGATCATAGCCCCTAAATAACCTAGAATGGTATGCAATCTCCTCAGTATGTGTTGAGTTAGAACCACAATGTATCCTATAAATTTGTTTCATTGATCTTTGGGTAAGAGAGGGTGGACATCTGAGGGAAGGGAAGATGTAGGTGGCTTAAAATTTGCAAGTGCATCTGTGAGAGATACAACTGGCAATCACTAGCTCTTACTTTGCATTGTTGCAATCACATTCTTTATATGAAAAACAGTATCCTACATAACTAAGATGACTTCTCTTCCTAAAAGAACACTAAACATGGGAAAATATGGTATATATATATATGTATATATAAAAGATATTTCAATATACAAACCACAGGAAGCACTCCATGCATGCAGGACTCAAGGCATTTATACATGGTGCTGGGGCATTATTTTAGCATTGGGTCAAATATACGTTTTACATTAAGATTAGGAAAAAAAAAGAAAAAAGAAGAGACTCTCATTCTTAATGTTAACATCCAAATAATTTGTTCTAAGTACAATAAAGCATTACTATAATAACGGAATCATTTTTTGAAATAATACTGATAGAGTACTGATACTGTGATACTAAATAAAAGTTACTGACATGCTTAGAATTAAGCTAATAGTTAAGTATCTAGCTGAATCACTAACACTATTTCTTAGATATACCTTGAAAAGCTTCTGTAGAATTCTTTAAATGTTATCATGCTTTAAATTTTAGCCCAGAATATTATGTGATTACTTGTCTAGCACCTACTAACATCAGAATTATTGAATAAATGCATAATTAAACAAAAATATCACCTAACAGATGAAGAATATTTTCATTTTGTATCTTATTAATATAAGAGTGAAAACAGATTTCTGGCTTTAAAGATACAATGCAGTAACTGTTGAATACACACTGTTTATACTACTCAGGAAGTCATGCAGTGAACTTCTGTAAAAAATATTTTTCTTCTATAACCTGAAGCATTTCTCCAAAAAAAAAAAAAAAATGCTGTCAGTCATCTTGATCTTTATACAAATACAAAAAAAATGAAAACACATTGAATATTTTCTGTGGGGTTTTTTCTAACCCATAGAATATCTTCAAACATTTAAGTTCTTCTCACAATATTAAAATCCATATACAGAGTAACAGAAAATACATATATCTGTTGGCATTGAAATTACAGCTGTTGAATGAAGATTTTAAGTATAAGGAATACCATATTATTATTTATTTATACAGCAGAAAAACCCAAGTGAAATTATAATTATCCCAAAGGTTACACATAGTCAAGGTCAGTTAATTGTCCCTTAAATTTCATTTCATTGCTCAAGTACTTTTCATGTGTTTAGGATTTCCTGCATTAAATGACTGAAGTCTCTATTATAAATTCATGAGTTATTTTACAGACTTTAATATTTGGCTCACAGTTATCTATATGAAGAGTTTAATATCATTTTTTCTCTGCCCTGGAAAAAGAAAGGGTTTTGCCTGAGACAGAAGAAAGCTCAGCTATCCCAGAAACCATATTGCTTACATAAATGCATAACATCTAAAATGAATATAAATAGAGACAAATAAGATGTACTTCTATCTAGATTTAGACATGATACCAAGATTAAAATTCTTAACATATTCTCTTATCTTTTTAAAAGCTAAAATTATCCTTCAAATGTAACTTTAGTTGACACTGTCAGCAAGAATTTGACTGGTCCTCTGGCAGTTGCAAAGTGTAATAATGCTAAGGCTGAAGATCCTGATGTAGCAGATAGTAAAAATTAAAATCAGTACTACTGGGCTCTGCACAAAGCAGCCATTTTCTGTGAAAATAAATGGGGGGTTTTTTTGGTCTGATCACTGAAGATCAAATTGCCTGGGACGCAGGTTCTAAATCCTGCTTGGTGCAAGAAGGTTCGGATCCATATTTCTTGCATTCTATGAGAACACTATATCCTGGAAGATTTTCTAGGCTAGGAGTATGGACATAAGCATTGTCTTCCCCCTCACTGTGACATAGCTTCTCTAGGAGAATGGAATAAACATGGCCAGAGAGGAGAAGGAGAAAGCACATATTTCTTAACCTATTCATTAGCTCATCCAGTTAAGAAGGATGAAGGGAATCTGACTGCTGGTCCCTGTTCCCAGAACAGCTCATGCAAACTTGCCTCACTTTCTAAAGGAATGACTTTGTACTGAATTTTAGGAGTGTCAGACTGTTAAATCTCATCTGACACAAGCTCCTCAAGCCCATGGGTTAGAGGATTCCAAATTCAAAAATCACTAACTGTTTGCTCCTGTCTGACACTACACCGAGTCAGGCCTATTATCATGGCAACAAACCAACAATGGCTTGTAAATCGAACTTGGTGAGCTGTGTGAGCAAGCTCAGCATGAACAAAACACTGAGTCAGAACTAGCTTAAGGAAGTTGTCAGCCATTGTGCATTACTTCACAATAGAGATCTACACGTGTCCCATAACCCAACCTTTGTGATTCCAGTTTTCAGTATATAATAAAACTTTTGCTGAGCTTTAAGAAAAAGAGCTTGAGCATGGGTGGGTTGTTGTAGAGGTCCTGGAAGTATAAGCACCAGATAATAGGAGAGGCTCCCAAAGGTATAAACAAAAACCATAAGTGATTAGTTCCCAGACATTAAGGAGTACAACTGTGAAAGTTGGTAAAGCTGATTTTAGAGTTTAAGAAAAGATGTCAAAAAACATGTATTCAACATATGGAAAATGCCTTATGTATCATAAATACACAAAGGGAATAAATAAAAAGATAGTTGCAACAAAAATTTAAAAAAAAAGGAAAGAAAGGAAAAATAAGCTGAGCTTGCCACAGCATTTTCTTCTTCACTTAAAGATGCTGCATAATATAAACACTTTTAAAAAAAATGAATTTGGTAATGAAAGAGTGCTGCTTTTTGATTTGCCTTTTACCCCAGGGTCACTAGAGTCTCAGTCATATACTACAGAATGACTTAAGTATATTAGAATTCAGAAGTGCTGTGAGACTGCTGGGTTTTCTGCTACAACCTTCCCACACAACAAGGTAACTGATAATGCAGTACTAAGTCAGCTTAGGTGCAACAGAGTTCCCTCCACCCCCTCAAACCCCAGGCCAAAGTGTTGTACGGAACAGATTTTGCTACACTTAGTATTTTTACTGAAGCTGAATGCATCCAAGTCCACTAAACATTTTTTACTCCAAAGACAAAATATCAGAAGTTATTTTCAAGTGAGTAAAGGCAGGAAAGAAAAATACAACTTTCTCTTTTTTTAATAAATATGAAGACTCATAGATAAACTATGTAATAATGTCTGGTTGAAATCATCCGTACATATGGAAAACCCTAAACTTAATAATCTACATACGTTCGATGGGTTAGCTGAAACTGAAATTCAGGCAAGAGTTAAAACATAAAATGACGACCTGACTATGCAGAAAACAGTAAAAAGTCAAACAGGATACCCAAATTCATCTTATTCATTGCAGATTTAAGGATGTAATCTAGGTGCTTTCTATTAGATTTTACAGTGCAAAGCAGCAGAAACCTATTTTAGCTGCCTGGTTAACTTACCAAATAAAGACAATGTCCAGGATCACACAGAAAATCTATGGCAAAGGGGAAAACTGAACTGGGAAAGCATTGCCATTAGTCACTGCCCCCGTGATTTCATCAGTGCAGTGCTGTGATGAAGCAGCAAGGAGACTGAACAGCATGCCAAACCCCCTGTAGACAGTGGATTATAGTGCGCTATTCACAAAGCCAGTTTATCACAGCTGATTAAATAATCATGCAATTTTTGTTTGCTTGATCATCTGTGAAAATAGGAGGTTCCAAGACAATACAAGAATGCTTTGTTTCTGATGGGGCTGCTGTAAATCTCAGCTGCTAGTCTGTCCAGCTATAAGCCACTTTTTCTCAAAACAGAGTGTTATGTTTGCCTGCAGCAGCCCCAAAATGCAAGTCTGACAGTGAAAGAAGTCACTTTCAATACTGTGGATGATGTATTCATTAAGAAAAGGTCAAACAATCTTTGCCTGTTAGCATATATAGTTATGCACCTACAGGTGTCAAATGTAGTACCATGCCACCAACTTGTAAACTCTGAAGATATAAAACCAATATAGACATGTCTTTATGTTTTACAGATGCTGAAATTTCTTAACAGCAACCAGAAAAAAATCAGGAAAAACTATTATTTCTTGGCTAGAAGGCTAACAGAATTCAAGCAGGTCAGATCTAGTGTTTTGGTTCATACCCAGCAATAGTTTTACCTGTACATAATTAATACTTTTAAAAAATCCCAAGATTCTTTCAAAAGTGAGAAACGACCCTGCTGGGGGAGGCGAGGTGGGAATGGGGGTTAGGAAACATCATTCAAACACTTCTCTAACTATTTTTTTTTTTGGCTAAGATTAATTAAAAACAGAAATACCAAACCCCATGGAAAAAGTAATGATTTATTAAAAATTAAAGTGAAATTACTTTATATTTTGCATTGAAGCACTGAAATAGAGTTATTTTGGTATAGTCAACACTAGTTCTTACTTGCAAACTAACAAAGTTTGTTTCTTACTCTGTACAGCATATACTGTGTAAACAGTGAAAAACACTTTTATCTCCTTGGAAATAAGTAATTCATCTGCATATATATTAGGAAATAAGTAACTGCTAATGAATTCATTGAGATGTGTGAAAAGTTTATTCTACATGAAATGGTGATACAAAAATAAACATTTAATCAATGTATTTATACTAAAATTGTATTGAGTGTCTTTGCCTAGTTGCTGGCAACAATGAGGCTGCATGGGAAGCTTCTGTGAGAAGGGGAAAAAAAAATTAAGAGAAACAATTCTGTGAACACCAAGGTGAGAGCAGAAGGAGGGAAGGAGGTGTTCCAGGTGTCAGAGCAGAGATTGTCCTGCAGCCCATGGAGGATCATGGTGGAGCAGATATCCACACTGCAGCCCAGGGACGACCACATACCAGAGCAGCTGAATACTCCCTGAAGTAAATGCTGCCTGTAGAGGACTCACACAGAAGCAGTTTGTGAAAGACTCACACTGGAGCAAGGGAAAAAGTGTAAAGAGGATGGAGTAGCAGAGAGAAACTGCTATGTTCTGGCCACAGCTCCCATCCCCATCCCCCAGTGGAAAGAGGTTAAATTATTTCCATTGATTTTTCTCAGATATGGACTCAACACAGAAAAAAAAAAAATAGTTTTGATGAAGAATCCATCTTCTGCATTTATAAATGTAAATCTAAGTTTGTCTATTTGACTATCAGAAACTGAATAGTTAGTTCACCATAGAAAGAATTTCAAATGCAGATGGGTTGTTTGGATCTTGTATTTTTAAACTGCACACGTGGTTAGTCAGTGGAAGAATATAGGTACTTGGAACATGTGGCTGAAACCTATTAATCAACCAAGGTGATGTACTGTCTGTCACTTTTAGTCATAGTAAGTAACCTCTTACTTAATTGTTAATTGTAATCTTGTTGACAATGAATCCCAACACAGCTGAAGATACAATTTAACATTGAGAAGGATGGCAGCATATGATCTGTAATGAGTTATAAGATACAGGAAACCCACTGTCTAGCAAAACATACCTAATCAATGCTATGAAGAAGCATAACCAAAAAGGCGGAGATAAATGCAAGAAGAGAATTGTGTAAGATCATTGGTAATGCTAATGCTGAATCCTGGACAGGTTGTATCAGGGTGACAAACCATTTAAAATCAGTTCCCTAGTTCCACTTCTCTCTCTCAGAGGATTTGAAGTAAAATTTTCAAAGAAAATGCTTGATTTACAAATTTATCTATAGATGTAGATCTTAAAACATCATAAAAATAGACTAACTGATAATTGCCTGCCAACTTGATAAAAATCTGTCAGGGTTTCAGTGTTACTGGTCACACAAAGCTACTTTGCAATCCTGCTAGCTGGTTTCTTTTTCAGCAAAAATAATCACATATATACTAGAACAGGATTATGCCTACAACTTGAATTTCATTTTCATGTGATGTAACCAGGAAGCTATATGCCTCTAATTTTACAAGTCCCGTATTGCCACAATGTTGATATAGTCTGAGTTTAAGCCTATTTCATGAATATTGCTCATTTCTACTCAAGATTTATAGATATCAAGAGTAAACACATCATCTATGGGATTGTATTCTTTCACTTTTAACATAGACTTTAGTGTTCTATTTTGTTACTTCAATGCAATTTCTATTTTACCGTGCTGCAACATTAACTATTTTTCTTCAGCAAAATCTACATAATTTCTTTAACAGAGAAAATGCAGGTTATTACCTCACGAGAGTGAAAACATTGCAGATTCAGTCACGAGCAATATGTTAATGATGTAGTACAGAGCTCAGTGAAATAATGTCAACAGTATCTGCAATCTGCACAGCAAAAATGAAATGTCAGCCAATTCCACCAAATGGCAAATGGTTTTACTGTTCAAGTAGCTGGTTTATAAATCTGTTAGCTCAGACAAGATGACATAAAATAGGAAATCAGAGACCTCATAGGGGAGGGAAAGAAAAGAAAATCAATAGAGCTATTTTAACACTTCCTCTGTAGTAAATTGTAGGATTTTGTAGGTGCTATTTTTTCAGTAGTAAACCTGATCAACCTAATAGGTACCAAGACAGAAGAATCAACACAGTTTTAACATTTAGAGAAAATTATTCTAAAAAAACCCAGTTGTTTACTCTTTGCATAAATGCAGCCTACTTATATGCAAAATAAGCCCTGCAAGCATTTTTAAGGTCATGAGCCTTTTCCATAAAATCCTTCTTTTATATTTAATAGAAACAGGCTTCTGTCTTGTCCAGTCTGCTTAGAGTAAGAGTTGCATAGGATTTCTCTCTTATAGCACAACAGTATAGATAACAGAGATGTTTGGATAGAAAGCAGAATTTACATATGAAAGTTAATTCTCTCTCTTTAACAGATATTTCCCTAAAAATTACATAGACTAAGATGTGTGGTAGTGACTCTCATTAGTTACTGCAGCACCAGTCACCATAGTTGCACTTATTGCTAGGAAGTGTGGACAATTTCCTTCAAAATCCCTAATGCAGTTCAAACATGTCAGATTTTCAAGCTAGGTCACTGAACCTGTTTTGATAGTTTAGGTAAGAGGATAGAAATGATCAGCCGTTACACAAAACAGAGTAGATGTCATTAGATAGCATTCTAGATATTAATTTGAAGCACATTGATTAGCTAAGCTGACAAATGTAACTCAGTCTATAAATTCCAAGAGGCAGCAGAACTAGTTTCACTGTAGTATACACATTCTGTGACTTATTCAGTTCTGAAAATCTCACCTAATAATGTCACAATTAATGAAGTGTATAAAATTATTATTTTTTTAAATAAATTGAACCATTTTGTGGAGTTGACAAATTATTTTCTGAAAACATTAAATAACATTTTCCTTATTCATCCAAATCTCTTAAAGCAAATAAAATTAGTTTATAGTGTTGGAAATTTGTTATTTTAGAGTGTTTTGTTTTAGTGTTATTGCATCCTGAGAGAATGAATAAGCACAAAGTCTGCATGTTATGACCTTGCCAGTTTACCTCTTGGCAAAACTGAAGTGACTTGTCTTTGCAACCTTTTCACAGTGCTGTTGCATGGCTCACACATTTTTTTATCTGAAGTTGAAAAAAGTGCTCCTATTCAGCACTTGAAATAAAGTCTCAGTTAGAAGAGTCTCTTCCTCAGAAATGACTTAAGGTCAAAATACAGCATTTATAAAAATGAGTGAAAGATTGGAATAAAATACAATGCATGGGAAAATTCTTACCCTAGAGCACAACTGTCCTACTACAGCTGAAGCTAAACTATACTACCTTCCTTAATACATTTTCTGCCATTCATCTGCTATACCAGCTGTTATGAATTCACTCAGAGCCACACTCACCTATACCAGCTGAGAAATGGACTCCACATTCTCCACTGAGAGGTTGTCCATTTTCCACCAAACATTACTTCAAAAGGAAGGAGAATCTGTATCATGTTTTGCCCTACTTGCCTAAGCTTAAACTATATATTATCTAAAGAGGCACTTGATTTTCAAGGGTAAAGGGTTTTTTAGCTCCTGAATACTTCTTGAGCTTGACAGCTTGCCTCACACCTCTGGACTGTAAGACTTCATACAAAACATTACATAAAAGAATATGAGCAGCCATTCTCAAAGAACATTTTAAACCATTTGCCAAAGGAGGTAAATTAGTACTTGAATTTTTAACCAGTAGCTTAATATAGCGTAAGAGATGTAGATTTCAGTCCCTCTTCCATCAGTGAAGACTGGAACTGCTATTTCCCTAATGTCAGCAGAGTATGTTCACTACCGAAGGACAGGCTTTATTAAAATGAGGTCCCTGTTACTTGGGATCAGGAAATACTAAGGTATATTAGTTACTATCAACACTGTCCTTCTGCCTCTTTCTGTGATGTAAATAATGGTTGCCCTTCCACATATACTATTTTCCACATATTTTCTACATCATACACTTGTTATAAAATTCTCTCTGGGCATTGAAGCTTATGTATCTCTTTCAGAACTGTAAATTCTTGTATCTGAAAATTAGGCACTATAATGTTCAATACTGTGATGTTTTAATACTTTTATAATTAAGTCTTTGCATAGATCTACCCCTGAATCCACTACTAGATACCACACAGAGCTCGGAATTAGCTCTTACTTCACAGGGTTAAAGCTTAAGAAAGGAAAAAAAAAAATGACCAACATCCTGCATTTCCCCAAGAATCCCAAAATATTCTGTGGGGAAGAAAACAACAGAAAAACCGCAACAGATGCGAAGAAGCTGAGGTGCTGTTGCAAATTAGAAGACAAATACAGCACTCATTGGCTATTCATAACGCAATGATTAATCATCTATTTTAAAGTGAGCAGGGGTTCTGCTTAGTGCTAATGTATTTCCCAAGATCACCATCCAGACCTTCACAGTCATTGAGTAAATAACAGCAGATGTTGAGCTGTAAGACCACATCATTCAGCTAAGATTAGATATTTAATAAAAATAGACATGCTTGACAGCATCTTGCTTTTAGTTTACTAAAGCTGTACTGAAAGGGTAAGAGGAAGTTGTTCTCAGAAGCACACTGTACATTTTCTCTTCAAATCTAAAAAACAATGTTTCCTTCTGTGACTACTATTGCAACTAGTATATGTCAGATAGGGTCTACACCTCATATACAAGCAGAAATTTTATCTAATAAAAGCTAAAAAATTTGCCAGATAGAGAAGTCAGTCCTCAAGAGCCAATTTCTGTTAATGTTTATATAGACATTATGTAAAAAGAAGTAAAAAAGAGTAAATATTTTTTAAGGGTAGTCAAAGTACATTTTCTTATAAATAAGTTTGCTCTTATCTTACCTTTTTTGTTTTTTCCTTGTGTGTAGTAATTGTAAAAATATTTTTAGCCTTTTCCTGGCTTTTTGTAAGTTGTGAGTTTGTAGCCAAATGAGGTGTGGAAGTTGAGTGACTATAGGGTCTAGGATGAACATCTGGACAAGTAATATGAAGTCCATGAAGTGCATTTACCAGTGCCACGTGCAAAAAAAAAAAACAAAAAAAACCCAAACAAAAAATCTGTTTCATTCCTCATCAGTAGAACTATATTTCTCTTTTTTGATTCATATTCTGAGATCTTTAATGCAAGAGAGAGCTTTCAGAATGTAAAATTCAGAAGAATTTTATGAGGCCCCAAGTCCAGCTTGGGTCGATATAGCTCAACAGTGCAAATAAGCATGCTTAACTAGGTAGAAAAATAAATTTCAAGGAAATCAGGAAAAAATAGGACAGAATAAATGTATATCACTGCATGTCCTCGAGAAATTTAAATTAGAGGTATAGACTAATTCCTCTGAGATTACAGTTTAAAGTGTTCCATAGTGACCAAAAATATAAAATTCATTACCTTAGTGTGCACTTTAATTTAGGAGCATATACGGTATTGGTAGATGGGCAAAATGAAATTGTACAGCTGCTAGAATAAAAAACACATTAAATGGAGACAAATGAATGTTATTGCACTTTATAGCTCCAAATAGACAGGAGGAACTAAACATATTTTCTTAATTAATAGACTTCCAAGAGAGAAAGAAGCATACAAGGGAAATTAGGATAAAACATTTATAAAAAATCCTAAACTTAAAAATAATACTTCACTTCATTTCTGAAACTTTATTAATATAGAGTTTAAGTAATACCTAAGTACAGACCGATCTTAGTTGATAAACATTGACCAAAACATATCTGCTAGTTGAAGCTGTCTAGAACTTTGTCTTTACCTCAAAACTAAGAAATAAAAAATAAATATTTGCCATATAAATAAGTTTACCCTCTGAGTTCAGAGATTAATTCAAAACTGAAATTCATGTTAGATGAGGAGTATATATCATAGTTTGTCTACACAAAGATATAAATAAATAACAATTGTCTGCATAAAAAGTCATGTCTGAAGGCACTGATCTGTGCAAAGACAGCTCCTAGAAAGCTCCTAATTCCAACTCCATATTCTGTAGTCTATCCAAAGGCTGCTTAGCTTTGAATATATAAACAATCTTTAAAAAAAGAATTAGAACTTAGATGAGTACTTTATCCAGTGTGAAATATCTCAATTGTTTAAAACTGTCATTCGAATGAAACTACTTAAGAAAATAAAAAGGATTGAACCCACCCTTTGCTTTCCCTTAAACAAATAAAATGGCTGCATGTCTAAAATTTGGATGTTTTCTGGAATTTTTGAGAATTTGGGTCCTCAGAAAAGAGGAGCTCAACCATGGAGTCCATTACCAAAATACTAAATAAAATATTTAGTACAAACTACTAAACAGAAATGGCATTGCAGCAAAAACTTTTTTCTCATATCAGTACATTTAGTGTGATCAACCTTCTTATTTTTCTATTGTACTCAGAACAGAAGAGCCTAACTCCTAACCAGCCTTCAGCACCAAAAGTAAACTGATCTTGAACCCGTACAGAATATAGCTATACTACCAGAAATTAAATTACTTAACCTGGTCCATCATTTAGAGAAAGTCCAATGTAATAGTAAAATTGATAATACCTAGCTGAATAATGATATAAACTGATACTTATTCCAGCATTTTACAGCACGCACACAGATGCTAGCTCACATCAGGAAACAATACAGATTTTTCAGCTGAATGCTGTACTTATACTGCTAATTTTTTTTCAGCCTCAAATAGTTCAAGCATCACAGCAACAGTCTTCTGGATTGGTTTACAATTGGCCAAACCAAGTATCTCTTCACCCAAAATAATTTTATGCCCTAAATAAATTTGAATCATCCTAAATTCTCTCCTTCATGCCCTTAATTTTTCCTTGGAAAGGAAAAGATTTTGATAAGTCAAGTAAAGTAGGAAAAATATGTCCTTATTTATATACATCAGAAGGTTCAAGCTCAATTCTAAGTTGTCCTAAAAGGGGGAAACCCTAAACAATTAATCACTTACTTCAAGGGATGCAAAATTGGATCACAAGCAAAAGAGAAATCTAGCATGATATGGTTCATATCCACAACCCTTTGAGTTATTTTTTAATATTAGTTCCACTATATCTCCACTGTATGTTCTTGTCACAATGCAAAACTAGGGTTATTTAAAAAGCAAAACAAACAAACAAACAAAAACTCAAGCTAAATTTTTTTTGTGATTGTACCCCATCTGTAAAGTATGCCTAGGATTGTTGAAGTTGGTCTGATATTCACTGAATTACTGCATCATTTTCAAATATTTCAACTTTTTACTCAGATATAAAACAAAAGTAGTTAAAAAGGTTTCTAAGCAATTTTTGTAGCTTCAGTAAAAAATGTACTCATTTAGAAAGAAGTACTGTTGTACCCTTTTATAATACACATAGCTGTTTTATAAACCTGTATCTACAGCTATTTAAACTGAAATTCTTCTTCTCGTTAATGTTATTTGGTGATTATTAATTCTTTTGTCTTAAACTATATTTCAATATTAAATAGATTAGAAGGCTGGAGCACCTCTCCTATGAAGACAGGCTGAGAGAGTCGGGGTTGTTCAACCTGGAGAAGAGAAGGCTCCAGGGACACCCTATAGCAGTTCCTAGGAAGATGTTCTTTACTGTTAGGGTTGTGAGACAGGAACAGGTTGCCCAGAGAAGTTGTGGATGCTGCCTCCCTGGAAGTGTTCAAGGCCAGGTTGGATAAGGCTTTGAGCAACCTGGTCTACTTGAAGGTGTCCCTGCTCATGACAAGAGGGTTGGAATTAGATAATCTTTTAAGGTCCCTTCCAACCCAAACCATTCTATGATTTACAACCTAATTTTTAAAGATATTTTAAACTAGGTAATTTTTATAAGGATAGTGTGTGCAAATTCTGATTTTCACATGACACTATCTAATTTTCTAAATGAAACAGAAAGTAAAATATCTAAATTATATCTTTATTACTAGTAATTTTACAGATATTAAGTTTGATCAATATACTTCTGTTTCATATCACTAAATGTTTTCACTACTTTAAAATGTGATTAATAAGTTTTTATACTTGAAAAGTAGGGAGGAAAAAAAGAAATTTACAAGTAGAGCCAGGAGATTCTGATACCCAGAGCACAAGAAAATCTCAACAAAAATATTCACAAAGAAAGCTTAGATCTTCTATGCTCTGAAAAATTCAAGTTATGGCTGATATTTTGTGCTGATGTATGTTTTCTGTAAAGTACAATGCTTTCTTTCAAGAAACCTCAAAATATTTGTAAGATGGTAACACCAACCAATATTTTCCAAAAGAACTTTCTCTGCCCTTTTCAACGTGTTTAGTACTTTCATTCTGGAATCAGATGAGTCTTTGAAAAATTAGATATATAAAATTACTTGTCACTTTTCAACACTTTAGGTATCATTTCAAAATGTACACATCTATTCACTCTTTAAATTCCTGTATTTTTTCCATGATCTCCACTCGTTTCTCCCCAATGGAGGAAATTCAATAGGCAATGCAAATATTTTGCTGACATATTTACTGTTATTATAATAGTTACTTTGGTAATAAATATTCAGGTAACTTAGCTTTCAGTTATCAACTTATCTTTTTAGAAAAGGACAAGCTGAGACCATTTCAACAGAGAATCCAGTGAGTAATTAGAAAGGAAATTCACATTAAAACCTCAGGCTGCTGCTTCTGCTTTGCTGCTTCACTGATGGGTAACATGTGGCATATGAGAGTTTTAATTAGTTAGGTAATTAGTTATGAAGCTTTATTCTGAAAATGATAAACATGATGAAGAATCAGATGCAAGAAAGAAGGACACAAATTTGTCCTACAAAGCCGTCCGTGGCCTTGTATTATTCACTATAGAGATATACATAGTGTGAACTTGTAGGATCTTTTTTTCTGCTTTAAGAAGGTTGTGTGGGGTTTTTTGCCAATTTGAATAATGTAAAAGAAATTCAAAGAAGTGACAAACTAAAAACATCAGGCACATGTTTTAATTTGTACATCAAATTGTTATCACTTCTGTGATCTATGTCATGGGTTCTCCACTTTTTTTAGCTGTCAGAAAGTGATTTTCATTTAAGAGTCATAATTTTTGTTTTATTTGAATGATCACTCAAAAATCAAACATTTTACTAAACCAGTGAAAGCAAAGCTCTTTGAGCCATGAATTTTAAGGACTTATTCCTTCATTATCTGTATTGTAAAAATACATCTATATTAAGAGTTGATTCTGAAAACTTTGCTTCAGCTACACAGCAATTTTTCTTTTCAGTTATAAAGACAAAATAGGAGCTGATGTAATATCCAGTTGAAACCAGTGGGAGAAAACGTCTGTTACTCACCAAATATTTTTAACCTTGTAGTAAGCACACTGTGTAGGGCCACATGGTTGGGTGGTATTCTCAGAGATTAACATTTGTATCACGAGTTTAAACTCAGTGTTCCTTCATGAAAAATGAAGAAAGAGGTTCTCTAAAGGGTTAAAAAAAACCAACCCACAGAGGAAGTTTAGCCTCAGCATCAGTTCTATAAAGTAATTTATTATAATTAGAGGTCTGTCTTTGGTTGTTCTTCTTCATGTCTCAGCTTAATTGTAGATGTCTATGAGATGAACTATGCTCAGTTTTTTATGCGTTTTTTTCCTTCATTGCTTCCCATACATATTTTTGTCAAACCTTTATTTTCAAAATTAATATAACAAAGGAAAACCTATGGTTTTGGATAATCGTCCATTTAAGCAAATACTAATATAACTACTAATAGGCTTTAATTAAAATTAGCTACCTACACAAATGTAAGACATTGCTCAAAAGAACAATTTTATTTAAATTACCATATACAAAATATTATTATACTATAAAGAAAATCTATAACAAATATTGTATATTTGATTGGCCACTATGCATAAAAGTGTTAAAACCATACGGTACAAGCCTGTTCAAATCCAAGAAAAGGAAAACATATGAGTAACTGTTTTCTTTGATTTTGTGCAAAATTATTTGCTAGGGAACAATTCTTTCATTGTTATTATGAGAGAAATAGACAGAAACCTAGCAATGGTGATGAAGGCCTCAGAAGAACAAAAGAGTCAAGTGTGTAATTTAACAAATTATAATACAGTAGAACTGATGCCCCACAAGTGCATATCAAATTAAATGTTGATATAATTAGTTTTTGTTAAAAATACTCTAGATGATTGAAGTAACATTTAGTATCATATTTCACAATGTACACAAAATCAGAGATAATTTTAATGCATGCAAGATTTGAATAATTCTCAGATGCTTTGTGCCCTTATTACCTATAACCACTTCAAAACTGTTACTTTTTATATAACAATGATGGGGATTTAGTGTTTTTGAGGTCTCTGTCACTACCACAATGTAAATATTAATTCTGCCTGTTATTTTATGGTGTATCTTACTAACAGTAAGACACAGCTTTGTATAAACTCAGTGTTGGTAAGTTTTATTTACATTTTTACTTGCATCTCTCAAAGCAAAGACTGCTTCCCCACAATATGAAAGCAAGAAAATCCGTGTTTGTCTTTCTCATGACAACAGAGCTAGATCTTATTTCACTTTTTTGTTTCTATCATCCTGGAAAGAATTATTCTGTCCCTAAAGAGATTGTACTGTACAATCTGCAAAACATTTCTACTGATGTTCTTAATAAAATTGATATATTCTACCATTAGTTACACATTACATTTTGGTGATGAAAATTATCAAAATTTGTCCTACATTGGCTTGCAGTTAGGCTTCAAGCCACTTTATAGAAAAAATATACATGGGTGCTTCTGCATTTCAAGATTTAAATATGAACTTCATTCTTTATATCAAACTGCATGTTGTAGAATTTACCAAAGTATTTTTTGTTGCAAGCAGAAATAGAATGATTGGACACAAGAAAGCTGAAAGACAAAGACCATGTTTCTAAGACAGACCACTCTTTTATCAGCATTTCTACTATCCATAACAAATCAGCTCTCTGGAGTAGTGTTATGAGGTGCATAAATTGTGTATTATTGCTGTCAGGTGCAGGTAAAGAAGGAATACACAACAAATTTTAGGCTTTTTTAATAGGCACAGAGGAGATGCTAGTAGGTAAATTTTGTATCAAACCAGAGTATGTTGGTTTAAAATTAACACACCTGGGAGATGGAGTGCACATTGTGAATGTTTGGGTGGGAGTTTTTAGTTGTTGCATTTTGGGAGGAGGGGTGGTTTGTTCTAAGTAGTTTTGCTCTGCTTTTCAAGTACACCTAAATTTCCAGGTTCTGTTCATAACCAAGTTTTAATGCAGTATGATTTTCAGTAATTTCACTCAAGAAGTGTATATTTAAGAGTTGTTATAACATGGAAATAAAATGCACCATTCCATCAGTTCATTGTAAATGAAATTATGGAAACTCTGATCAGTGTTTGCTGTGTTTGAATTGAGAAGTGTATCACTCTGAGCTTCTTTTATGGAAATAACCGTAATTTTTACAAGATTAAATAATCTCCAAGCATAATTTTCATGTTTAGCTGAACATGTTTTCATAACCTTGAATACCACTATGAACCAGTTATCAGGTTACTTGGAAGTAAGAGAAGTCTTGAAAAGGGACACAATGAATTTTGGTTAGGAGTTACAAGGCATGGCAAATTAAAATAAATATATTCAGGCATTTTCAAATAAAGGTTGAGGGATGAGGTCAACAGAGTGAGGAAGAAAAGTTTGCAGAGAAGTAGGCATTACAGCTGCTTATAAATCATTTTGACTCAATCAGTAACAAACAGTATGTCATATACAATAATTACCACAAAGCAACAAGTATTTAGGATATAGACACATGGAAATGCTTAAAAGTCATCTGTAGTTATTGATTGATTAGAGGTGTTTCTAGCAGTCACAAAGTGGTGCCAAAACAATAGCAGTCTTTAAAAATTATGCACATCCACCATAGATAAAATGAAATTTTGATTTTCAACCAAAAATTTAAGAGATGGGTATAACTGCAAGCTCTTGCAGAGGTACTGAAGCTAGTTTTAAATTAATTTGGACTCCATCAGCATGATATTCATGGAGCTCAGAGAACTCCTTAGGAACCTGAATAACTTAGATGACAAGTCTGCACTGATATTTGCATCCAATATTGCATCCAGTTACAACAAGCTTAAAGTTGTCGCCTCTGCTTTGACTGTGCTCACACGTGGCATGACAACACTGTAGTCAGAAGAAAGCCAAGCAAAATGTGATGGCATCTATTAGATATGGAGTGCTCTTTTCACCAAATTAGAACTTAATTGTAATTAAAGATACTACTGATTTCCACTAAGAAAAATAATTGTTTTTTCGAGGCCTTTGCCTAGCAAAGCAACAAGCCAAGAAAGTTAACAAAACATTTTCAGGAGAGCTTTTGATTGTGATTTTTGCTCTGATTTGCCCATCATTATCAAAGAGCTTTTGGAAAATACAATCTATTTCTCTCATGTAATTCAACTGGCATCTGTTCACAAGCAAGTCACATAAAATACAAGCTTAAGCTTGTAAATGAAGGGCATTGTCACTTATGTTATACATTGACAAACACCTGAAAAGCTCCCCCTCCCGAGTTAAATATGTTGTATTTTAGAGCTGTATAGAAATTAACAGTGATTTTCTTCATAAAAATACCATTACCGAATGTTGTTGCTCTAGCAAAACAAGACAAAATAATTAAATGGTAACTTAAAATTCAAAATTTTATTTGAAAATATTAATAGAGAAACTAAACTATTCTAATAAAACATGTCAATCTATGTCTAAACAGAGCAAAAAATTCTTTCTACATTTAGGAAAATTAAATATAACTTTAAAATTGTATATATAGAAATTCTATTAAAATGTACATGTGTCTTTGAAAACAATAACACTATTTCAAACATAAGATTGAAAAAAATAATTTGAGAAAGTAAAATCAGCAAAATTGCAAAAACTAAACACATTGCATAAATTATTTTTCCTCACTGTTAAATAAAAAAATAATAACTTTAAGAAAACAATACATTCATTTTTAAAACAACCCTAAAAAATAAGTTCTTTCTGAACACTATCGTGAAACAGATTGATTAAGACTGCGAGCTTATCAGTGTACAACATTCATATCTATGCTAATCACTATAAATTTTATAAGTGCAAAGACTCAAAAAGCAAACTAACCCTCAGTACACTACACAATTTTTTTCATATCTTCATTTCATAAAAAAAGAGAAAGAGAATGCATAAGAAGTTGCAAGAAAAAACATATATATTAACCCCAGATTACTGTTCATCTCAAGTCTATTCAAATCACGCAAAATCTCTTTTGGTAGATTCATAAGGTTGAAACTGATTTTGCCAAGATTTTAGTTCAGTATCAAACATTCTATTCATTCTATTATACTTATATAGAAACACCAAAATCTTGACATTTGTGTCTAATTTGAGATCTTCAACAATCATATAATATCTAATCAACAATCTTTCTCTTTCCTTACCACCCCTACCTGCAGTTTGTAAAGAAAAGGTATCTATAACCACATCTATGTAGACGCAAGTGTTTCTTAGGCTACATGACTGAAAACATTGCCAGAGGAACAATATTAAGCAGAAGTTGGTTCCATCAACATGGCACTCAGTAGATTGACAGCTGCTGAAAACAGTCAAGGAAGACTTCAAAACTGCCCTTTGCAACAATCACGTGTTGAGCAAAGGTGGATTTTACTGCCTTAACTAAGATTTTGACCTAGATCTGCCACAGATAACACTTTGCATTTATCTAACACCTGTCACCTTTCATCCCTAAGGACTTCAGAGCACTTTTCAATAAGGCACTACTGCTAGAATTAGGAATCTCGAAGACATTTTAAGAAGTATTTTCCAAATGGAACCTTTGACACTAACCAAACTAATTTTATTTTCAAAATTACTGGATAAGAGTTATAAAAAAAACCCACCTCCAAAAATAATCCTAAAAATAGACAGCCACAGAAATTCAATAAATTCATAATTATTCTTTCTAATAGTCAGCCTGTAACCCTGTAAAGCACTGCAGTAATAACTCTTCATTTCATATGAGGATATTTACTTTTAAAGGCTAATATTTTTAAATGCCGGTTTATTTCTAACAAAAGATATAAAAGCATAGCTGTGATGACTTCTTTTTTAATCCCTGAGTAAAAACTATGCCTTTCAGAACCACGTGCTTCAGATAACATGGGTCTTTATAAACTGTCTTTGAATTTTACAGGTTAGATCACAGGTGTCTGATGCACTTATCAGTGCACATACATGTGCCATATCTGTGGATGCTGTGAAGGTTTGTGCATTCTAACTTTGTGAGGTTCTTCCAAGGTAAAAAACATAACAGACCTTGCACTCATTTGGGAGATGAAGTCCACAGAAACCCAAGTAGAGGCTGAAAATACTCACCTTTCCTTTCAGAGCACCAAAGACATGCTGCATCCACATTTCTTAACGGACAGAACATCTTTCAATGTTTTTTATCCCACAGGAACTTGTAGTTCTCCTATCATAATTTAACTAGCACTTGCTCTGCCACAAACCTCTGCAGAAGGCATTCCCTTTTACAAGGATAAGTTCCTTGTGAGAGGCAAATGGTAAAGAAGGAAGATGAGCAAGAAGATTGGCATCTGGGCTAGGTACCTTCCAATTTGGCCTGCGGTGGTCATCTACACCAGTATCTACCAATGTTTAGGCTCCAAAATGCCTTCATGGAGCCAGACACCTCTGTATTTACCTCAGAGTCCATGACTACTACAGATCGCTGGGCTCATTTACCCATGCTCATGGCAAGGATTATTTTTCTCCTTGGAAACAGATTACAGCGTAGATCTAGTGCTCACCAGCATCCAAAGAGACAGCACACATCAGAGGGAAGTGGAGGGGAGAAACACCTCTATGGTATGTAGTAAAGCCTACCTTTTAAATTCCAAGTAAAAATTTTTATTTAAATGCTCTGAAAGCAGGCACAGGCTAGGAAATAACATGAAGATCAAGGGCAGATGTCTTTGCCCTTCAGTGTTAACAGTAACCACATGGACTTTAGCCTAAGATTTTAGTTAATTTTGTCCCTATACCAGCAGCTTACAGAACCCTCAACACCCTGTCCTTTCAGTATGGATAGGGTCAAATAAAGGCCCACAGTTGTCTGGTGTTCAGGCAGCTTATTTATACCAAGCAGCAAAAAAAATAAGCTCCTTGATAAAATAACAGCATACCAAACATTTGTCAAAACACAAGTCATCAAAAATAGTTGCTTTCCAAAACTCAAGTTTCAGAAAGGCTGTTTGTGACACAGCTATTCAGAGTGTAATGAAAATCCTGCCTAGGTTCATTAATAATTATATCCAGTGCAGTTGATCCTAGACCTATTCTTAGGTTCAGAGCACTGCCTCCACAGAGCAAGAGAACTGTTTTGACTGTTCTTGTTACACTTCTGTTTGCACTCTTGTCCTCCTCATGCAAGAGGAGACAGGCACAGACTATAGACAAGGTCATATGCAGAAACCTCCTGTACTGACAGGCTTGCATAAGTTTTTCTTGTGGGGCAATGGGTCTATCTTACTAGTATGACAGTAAACTCAATTCAGGAAGAGCAGGGCAGGCTTTCTGACCTGTACTTAAAAATATCTGAAGAGGAATCCCATGCAAGAATCACAATTAGGTGACTTAAGGTAGAGTAGTGCAGTCTGTGCTGTGTTGCCTTATGCAATGTGAGTTTAGAGGTTCCAGTGTTCCAGATAAATATGCCAAAGTGAAAGGTTACCCAGTCTTCACAGTAGACAGCATTGCTTTGGTCTTCATAAGCTGTTGAAATTGTACCATATTCAGAAAAATTTTAGTAAAATCCTTAACGTGCTACATTTAAAAAAAAAAAAAGTAAACTGCAATTATGTACCAAAACCTCATCCCAATCAGGGTGACAACTTATTTGCCTGTATAAATATATGCACAGAATATAAATTTATTTAGAAGACCTTTTCCTTCATGAAACTATTCTGAAATGAGCTATTAGAACTGAGACAGTCAGGCAACTATTGTTATTCCTACACTGCTATTGTTATTTTGGATAGACAGTGTTCAGCAGCACTTAATATAATAATGCTTTACTTCTGAGGTTCATTTCCTGCCCCTCCTCCCCCACCCCCACCAGGTGTTTGGCTTCTAAACTTGTGAATCAGTGAAGCTACTTTGGGTTTATACAGCTATGACTGAGGGACAGTTGTGGCCTCGAGTTACTTCTTTCACTTAACAGAGCTTTAATTCAGACGTTTTGATATAAAAAGGGTCAAAAAACATGACAAATCCTGAGAACTGCCTTCCGTGGAAATGAATAAGAGTAGCACGTGTCAATCAGCTGTCAGGAGCTGATATTGCCTGCAGGGCAAAAAGGTATTCACTAAAATAAAATAAAAATAAAAATAAATAAAAAACCCACCAGTCTTTGAAATGGAATTAAAGCCCATGAGGCATTTCACAATACAATTTCAAAATTATTGGTTGAACTGAAACACATTTGTAACCAGAACTACAACTTAAATATCAAGCAATGCTCTTATACCTAGCTAATTCAAAACTGATGTTTTATTTTTATTACATAAGCTACACCTGAGATGGGAGGGGAGAGGAAGTATGATTTGTGGGGGTCTATGTTTGGATTTTTTTTAATACTTTGCATTTAGCAACTGGATCCTATAGCTTGCAGCTTCCCTATAAGGTGAGCAAAAAGTAGTACAGCTTAGCAAAACATATGCCCTAAGCTTAATTTTAATGCTATGTACTTTTTCTAAATTAATCTTTTACACAGTGTATTAATGACATTGACTAGGCATCCAGCTGAACTGACAAAGCATAACACAGGAATCAGTATCAAGTAGTTTATTCTTAATGGATCTGGCATGCCATTCTATGGAAAGATACCACTAGTGTCTGCTGGCATTGATGTAATTAATTACTAATCAGGAGCCATGCCAACTGCTTGACACAAGCTAGGGTCAGAGCCAATTGTTTGTGGGCACATGCTTAATCATCTGCATGTCAACATTTTTTGCCCTCAGGTAGATGAGCAGAATGTCAGCTCCTTCATATTTTATGAATGAAGAGCTAGATGACTGGATAAAATGGGAAAGGTTTTGGTTACTGAATTATTTTTCAATATATTAAAATAATGACTACTATAGTAATCTCTCAAAACATCATCAAGATCACAACTTCACTGGTTAGAGGATGCATAAATGTAAATAAATATTTTCTTTCAGCCTTTGGAAAGTGCGTTATTCTAAAGGGGAATTCAGCAGTTCAAAATTTCTGCAGAGTTGCTTTTTTTTCTGCTACTTATGCTACAAACAGGTCCAAGCTTCTTTCATTTTGAACTCAGCATGCCAATTGCAGCTGGTTTCCCCTACCACAGTGCCAGAAACTTCCTCATCTTTATTCCTCTGGCCTTCTCTACCCAATCAAAAAATGAAAGATACTGCCTTTGCAAACTGTTATCACTTTTTCCTTGTTGTCATCATAATGGTCCAGTTAATCAAATGTGAGATTTTGTTTTCTCTGTTTTTCCTTATTGATTAATTTTGTCAAATTTTCAAAGAGGAATGTGAAGGTAGAAAATTACAGTTAATAGAAACTTCAAACAATATCAGAGAGGTAGAGAGATGTAATGTGCACAAAACCAAGTGATCCAAGCCAATTTCCATTTCTAATTAAGGTACTTTCTGCCTTTATAACACACAGAAGTATTATTAAATTTTGCAGCACCTTAACAGTCATGGTTTTCTCACAAAATACAATTAAGCAAGCACTTAAAGTAACATTTTTAACATTATTGTCAACATGTTTGTCTTTACAAGAAGGCACACTTTGATCTATGCTATCATTCAGTATTAAGGTGGCAGATTGGTATTCCAGACCTCTTGCCTTATACTAGAGCATTATTTTCAGTATGTTTGTTAATAAAAAAAGGTTGACTTAAAATCAAATTGGAGTACCTGGACCATAAGTGACAATACTTACATGTGGAATAACATATGCTGTTGTGGCCACAGCTCACTGTAGAAGTAAATAACAGAAAATAATACATACATAGTTCTTCATGTACTAGAACAAAAACACTTGTTTTATATTACCAGTATCTGGACACCCAGACCTGGCAGTATTCCTAAGCAGTGCATGTAAATATTAGATAGATCATACACAAATCCTGCCTCAAAAAATCCAACATGTAATCCAATCATTCTGTAACCAGAATAAAAATTCTCAGGCTTCTGTTAAAAATATACAGATCTGTGCGTAAGTGACCAGAATAGATAAAATTTGGATTGCGGTATGATCTTGGGATTTAAGGCTGTGAATGGCATGGGTTTGAGTGATGATTAGCAAGAAATCTGAGACAGATCTTATAATGTAGAGTCATATAGCAATAAATTTATTAACACATGCTAACTAGAAGAAAAAGATCAGAGAATACAGGGAAACTATGTGTAATTCAAGCCAAAATCAAACACCTTTAATTTCAATCAGTTCAGCATAACTGTCTTGAGCACTTAACTTTAACTTTGCCAAAGCTTTAAGCAGGGTGCTAGGACTTTCTGGATGACAAGATCTAGTCTCTGCTATGCTTGTTCCATACTATCTTTATGGTACCTTATGGTAGGGAAGCATCCCAAGGTTTCTTTTAGGAAGACTTAAATCTGCTTCCTGTTTTTTGTTGAAGAACATTATTTTTTCACATTATGTTTGATGGACAAACATTGTTTAACATTAACTAATACTTCCCCTCTGACTAATGAAATGCTTTCCAAATGGCCTGGAGCTACAAATGCACAGATACACACATTGACATGAAAGACTACTTGCTTAGAAAATAGTCATTGAATATTGTATGCATATTTTGAGTTTGCAAGGAAGAACCTAGGAAAGCCAATGCTTGTTTCTATATAAAGTTTAAAATCTGAAGTAAATGTCATTTTTACCACAAAATGCATATAAGTGATAATGTAGGTTTCTGATCAACTTTCATTTCTCTCTTATGAACTGACTATATAATTTCATTATTCCTTTTTAAAACAATTCAGAAATGAAATCACAAGTTGATAGATTTCTTCTTAAAAATTATTTATGATTTTTTTTTCTTTTATACTTGATAAAATTCTGTATAGATTCATGGCTATGGATAGTAGTAGAGAGAAGCATTTTTTAAGATGCATTATAGCAAAGATGGAGTGTAAGTAGAATTATCTTTTTTCAGTACTATACCTCAAAGTGTCTTTGAAACCAGTTCCTCAATTGTAGCAGGTTTTACAAAAATATTACACATAAGACCATAATACAAATGGAAATAATTCATACTAAAGTGGCAATCTACAACTAGAACCCTGACAAAAAAATGTATGCTTCAGCTTTGAATTTTAAAGTTTGAATTTCCTAATTCTCACATTTTAATGTTTACCTGACACATTGCCTTTCTGAAATTTGTCTTGGATGTTGACACAGTAGGAGAATGAACATGACCAGTGTATTACGTTGTATACTTATTCTGCTGTAACTGAAATTGTCATAATTTATATTGGACTTGGAGGAAAAAAGTCTGGCTTGAGGAATAATCAAGGCTAAGTAAACATAGTACTTTGGACAAAGAGGAGATATTAAACTAATAACAGTTTTAAATCCCTCTTATTTCTTTTTGACATAACATAAATCCAGATGTAAAACTTTTCATATCAACTTTTGTTTGTTAGTATTACAGAGACTACTAAAACCTGAAAGCAAGGATACCTTTTATTCTTGTTATAAAACAAATGCCTCTTTTCAAAAGGAAATCAAAATTTATAATACAATTATAACCAGATATGTGATTGCAAAGGCTATTTTCACAGCCCAGGAATATGATTTTTAATAGTAGGCAATAGCATTGTACATACATCAGCTACTACTGGGTACTGCTTCCTGCAAGTAAGTGTCAAGCTAAATAGCTTTCTTCTGAAATAAGTGGTGAGTAAAATGCTCATAACTTCTCCACTGACAGAGCTAGAAATAAGGTTCCCATTCTTTTCTTGAATGCCTGGATGAATGTTGAGATATCTGTTGGTGGCAGATAGCTTTTCATATGTATTTATGTGTAGCAGTGACATCCGGAGAACAGATAATTTCAGCAAAGCAGTTTTCTACCAGTGTATTTCCTTAAAAAAGATTACATATTTTTTCAATATGAAGGTATTGGAATGAAGCAGATATGGAATTAGTGGCCTCAGAAAAGCATCTCACTAACTCACTACTTTGAATTCATATTTAGTTGATATACCAAATATTTGGCTTCCAGCTAACTTTGTGAAAGGCAACCATTAGCTTATTCCATAAAGATGCTATAATATTTAACATTTTTATTTTTCTTTTCTATCTAAATAATGATAGACCGTATCTTAGCCTGTTGGTAAATTGTTAGAACTAACAAGCAGACATCTTGAATCCAATTAGTTTCCTAGTCACTTGCTTCCTAGGTCATGAGCCATTCAAAATAACTTACACTCATCAGATAATCACCATAGGAAAGGGTCTGCCCTTGAGTAGCTGAGGAATAACTTTCCTGGATGGTTCAATGGGACAACTGAGATTTCATGTTGTCCTTATCTGTCAAAAGATTTGAATGAGATTAGGTCCTCCAAAGAAAGGACTAGTCAGTGCTCCATCTGAGAAGGAAGGAACTTCCCAGGAAACAAAATGAATTAAGTTATTTGAATTAAGTAAATATATGCTTTTGTTCCTGCAATACTACTGTTAAATTAAGGAGAAAGTTAAGTAGTTTTACAAGCCACTACTTACAGAAATAGTTTTCATTTCTGAGATTAGTTTAACTGAAGTCAATATGGTTTTGTCTCCAGCTAAGGTGCATTGAAGAACAATGGAAAATATTTCTAATATAGAAAGAACATAAGAAAAATCTCATAACATTCTCTAGACTTACATTTAGCTCAGCAATGGAGTTTTTTGAGCTACAAGTACAAAAAATAGCGGCTAACATTCTCCACTGGAAAATCCTAAAACTTACTGCTTTTCCTCCAGAAAACTATGTTAGATATGTATGTCTAATATGCCTGTCCACAAAAGTTAAAAGAAATATGATTTAAGTACAGGTGGATTCCCATTCGCAAGCTATTTTGCATTCTTCTGCCTGAAACTACAGCACATCAGAAGACACTTTTTGACTGTGATATACATGCTGTAGCTCCTACAGTAAAAAATGCATATAAACTGCCTTAGATGAGAAGTCAATAGAGAGCTGTCTAATTTCATGTAGTTTTACATGTTCTTCAGCTAACTCAGAGACCTAAGTGCAATAATCAGCAGTAACAGACAGCATATTGCTGTAATAGTGTTACAAAAATTTGAAATTTATACAACTATTGTATTCATTTCCTTGATCTTGTGTACTCTAATTTAATTTCTATTTAATAAATTCTAATGTATTGCTCTCTATAAGTAAAAAGTTACTTCATATACAGAAAATCTATTGAAATACATAGCAATGAAAATAATTTATATAAAACATTGTGATAATTCAAATTCTCACCAGTAGAATGGAAAATGTCTTTCTTTTTCATTAAGTTAAATTATATAACAAGGGTCATATATTCTGAAATACTAAAAAAAAATTATTCCTCCCCTTCCTTCATTTCGACATACATCTCTTTAGTGGGATTCAGGTTATGCACTGCAACATTGAAAGTAGGAAAAAAATATTGCAGTCTAGACATCTGGAATACATTTCTTCCTATGCTATTTAAATTCATTATTTACACCTGACACAAATAGAATATAAAATACAAAAGGAAAAAAATTCCTTGTCATAGACTCATATGCCTACCTTTTCTTACTCTAGCCATCTCCACTTTGTTAACTTTTTGCTTTTTTTTTGTTCCCTAGCTATTTAAAGTGTTTGGGGTTTGAGAGGTTTTTTGAGGAATAATATTTAGTTTACAATCTAAGCAGAAGAGAATGAAGCATTACTAGGAAATGTAGATATATGAGTGTTTCCCTGGAAATTCTGAGTTGTAATTTAACCAGTTGTTCAACAGAAAGTTCAATAATCCGTAGTTTACCATATATTTTGGATATCTTGGATTGTTGACACTGTGTGTAGATGGTATTCAGATGGATAAGACTTCCATTAAGTAAAATGAGTTTCAGATCACAGAAAAAGGTGAGATCAATATTTGTAAACCTACTTAAAAATGCACAGCTGTATCATATTAACATTTCTGTATGTTGGTGGCATCTGTATGCAATCTGATCACTAGACTATTACCATAATAACACTACGAAGTCAGTGCTTCACTGTTGACTTACTGCTGCTCAGCTTTTAGAATGTGCAAGCAAAAGAAATACTCAGAATATCATCTAGAGTTTTTTTAGTATTTTATACTCTCACAAAATCTTCCTTGAAAACTATTCTTGAAGTTACTTGGTTGTCAACTCACTCATGCAAAGTGAATGGCTGTAAACAACATTAATAATAAATGCTAGTGTATTGACTAGAAGTTTCTGAAATATCACAATGATTTTTATTATGGATCACTATTTCATATCATGAAACAGAACATTTGTTAGCAAAAGTTGTTGATGCCTTATGCTAGATTACACCCTCCTCACAATACTATAAACCAGCATCAGTAATGGTGCCAAAATGAGATCCTAAATTACGGTGTCAAACAATCCTACAAAGGCTTAGGAGGAATGTGAAAAGATTAAAAAAAAAAAAAATCTGAAGACAGCAGAAAAAGCAGGAAGAAAGAGTAGTAAATATTAGAATCACATTTGTGCAAAGAATGGCTAATCTAGACATTATCTGTAATAATTGAAACTTGCCTGCACAACCTTACATGAAAAAGGATAGAGTTTAGAATACATGGATTATACAAAAACAGACTTCACATATTTTTATGAAATGTGCAAAGAGAATAATTCTAACCTTGCAGGAAGCTAGACTGGATGACTGCCCTTCTCTCATGTTGTTCAGATCTATTCATGCCCATTAATTGAAGCTTCTCCCCAAGTGGTGAGTTTTTGATTCAAAGCTGGCTCAGGTGTACAACAGCATACCCATTTAGCACAGATTTTTAGAATTTCCTAGTTTTAACCTACTTTCAGTATCAGAAAAAGATTCTTGTAACAAGGTTTTGTTAAAATAGCTAATCATTATACGTCCAATCTTTTTTCCCAGTTTGCTATAGCAGTTTCTTGTTCCAGCTTGTCTTAGCAACTACTGTTGGTACACACTAACAAAACTCAACTCAAAAGCAAAATTCAGCATACTGTAATGAAGTCAGCTACAATCTTCAGTGTACCTATAAAACATAATCTACCTTAACAAAATATTAGCTGTAACTGAAATTCCATAATCTAATGGAACCATCCTGAATTACCAAAACAAGAAACAATAATGGATATTTACTATTGCTGTAAGGTACAAACATGCATTTCAGTGGTAATGGTATGCAGTCACTCTAAAAGTAGACTGAAAATAAAAGTTGTGAGATTTTTTTGTTTGGTTTGGGTGTTTTTCCCTTTTGAAACTATTTACTAATTTGACAATCTCTTTTCAGACAAAATAAACTTTTTTGTGGAAGAAAATTAAATCATATGAAAGTCCACATTTTTAAAGCTTTAACCTTTTGGAAGACACAACATACACACACCTGTCTGTTACATTAATGAAGAGATGTAAACAAAGTTGGAATTTTCATAGCTCAGAAAATGTAACCACTTGCTCCCTTCAATGTTTGTACTTTCACAATTATTAAATGACAAATTTGTCTACTGATAAAAAACCCTCCAAAATCAACAATAAAATTAATTTTATTCTCCTGAAAGAAACTATTACTAATTCAG
Source organism: Caprimulgus europaeus (assembly GCA_907165065.1). The sequence continues at coordinate 79,146,915 of OU015524.1, forward strand.
TATTCTTTTTTTATACTCTTTTAAGATATTTAACATACATAAGTTATTTTTAAAGTATTTCAACTTAAATTAAATTGAACCTATTGACTGACCTTAATAGGACTACTCCTTCTCATATTGATGTTCATGCAAAACCAATAACTCAACAGAATGCAGAGTATTTTGAAAGCTGATCCAAGAACCTTGTGAACAAGATTCATCTCATCCAATATTTACATTTTTTCTAAAAGTCAAAGAGCTACTTCCCCCATCTCCTATCTTAGAGAGGACTCAAGATGAGCCTCTCTTCAGTGGCTTCTGAGGAAGTCTAGAAGTTTGTTTAGAGTTGATGGCAAGATAAACGATGGTGAGAGCTAAGCAAAATAAATATCCTATGTTTCTGAATATTTGATAAATAACAACTGGTCTTAGAAACATACTTACTGTACCTATCCATTCACTGTATTCCTTCACACATGCACACACTTTGAGTAAACTTAATTTAGGAATGTCTAAACCAGCAACAATTAAAACCCAGGCAAGTTCTACTACAGTCATTTTTGTCATCTCTCTGTATAACCAATTTGGCCAAGATTAGAAAGTGGCATATTAAAAGCCAACATTACTGGCTCATTATGAAGGTTGTACTGAAATTACTGGCGATTTCCTATAAATAATTAAAGTATAAAGTAAGGCTTGAGACTGGAAATGCTTTCATATATTAAAAAAAAATTTAAAAAAAATTTTAAAAAGCCAAATCAGTAGTTGCTTCCTATTTAGCATGTGAAATGGAAGGCACACTACTCTTATCTGCCAAGTCCAGAAAAGGATGCAGAAAAGCTAACCTTTTCCCTGAAGTAAGGGCCATACACATTTCTTTGATTGCTGCTGACACACTGAATAGTTTTGATGCATTTAAAAGAATATTTAAAGCAACTCCTTCAGCAAAAAGGAAGAGGGATTCAACAGGGAAGCCTTCCCTAAAAAAGAAAAGTCAATATGTTTTTTATAAAAGAACACAGGAGGCAATTTGAAGGAAATGTGATGCTATCAGTTCAATAATGTATCGCATTGCTGAATTATGTACTGTTCTTAAAAAATAATAAAGCAGAGTAAGTTTTACTTGTTTGCTGTAACTAAACAGGTTACACACAATTGTGTCCATTTTGTGAGTTAAATGAGTGCAATGAAACACATTTTAAATCATAACCTAAGGGACTGGCAAATGTCACTAGACTAACAGAGAGGATCTTTAACTAGAAGTCAGAGGAAGCTTGTACTAAAAACCTTAGAGGTTCTTTAAAATGTACTTGTCAGTTGTAGTCAGACAAGTAGTCCTTAGTGATGCTCTTGTTTGATATGGTATTTGCATACTTTGTATTTAAGCAGTGACATGTTGATAATATGGAGGTTGCTTCATAACAGCAATTGCAGCCTCTCCCCCTTCTGCTCCCACTTAATGAAGATAAAAATCTCCTACATATAAAAGCCTCCCATTACATTTTCTTTTACTGCCACCTGAATATTTCGGCTTTGCACAGTGGATACAAACATGATACAACTGTTTAGCGCATCTAACTTCTCTAATATATTGCTTATGCTATGATTGTTCTTACAAATAAAATGCCACTTGACCTCAAATACCTCAAAGACTGCAAGTTTATGTGCTGAATACTTGATACAGTAATTGGCTAATTAGCTCTTCTACACATCCTCTGAGAACACTCTTAACACACCAACCTTACAGAGGGTAGAAACATAGCAGGGAAGATCACTGACATGGCCAGGGTCGTTGGAAACAACCCTGCCAGACATGTTAAAAAGGAGCTGGCTTATGTCCTGTGCTTAGACCATGTCACCTACTAATGAAAGTCTGTCAAAAAATAATTTTACATCCAGAGCATATGGTACATCACTACAATTGTCTGCAGCTGTTTCTGAAAGCTATTTGAAAGCAACAGTTGTTGCATGGGGTGGGGGTGGAGATTGTGGGAAGGGTTGGACAGGGAAACACAGTAGATTTAATGACAGAGAATGAAAGCAAACCATTTTGCTTAAAGTTATTAATATTATCATCTTAGGTTTCTACAATGTCTTTAGCATGAAGGATGCTAAAGTATTTCACAACCAAAAAGCCTGGCATAAGGCAAAGGACAGTAAAGTAATACTATAAAACAACAGGGTGGTTACAGCTAACAAAATTACATAGCATGTTGCTTCTGGTCATATATGCTGTGACACCAAGCCATATTCAAACACTTGGGCAGTTTGAACGGTTTTGGGAGGAGTAGTCACCTGAAAACTCTGCATAGAGGCAGGCAAAAGCAAGAGACATGTTTTTCATGTCTGTTAGTTATTACATTTTGAACTAATGTGGACAGAAAGATTTAGTTTTTCCTCTTATTATGGCTGCACTTGTAAGACTGAATATCCAAAAGTGACCAAGCTGGTTCTGCTGTCTGTACAAATTTTTTCTTCAGATCTGGACAAGTTCTCTACAAGATTTTCCTGGGAACCTGGGACTTCTCCTGAACTTTGAGTCCAAATGGAACTGTAGTAGCAGTAAGAAGAGGCTCAAATTTAGTACTTGGCTAAATAACCTTAACAACACACAAAGTTAGTTCCCTTTGTTTTTCAGTCAGTATTTGTATATTTGTTTTACCTATATAGATTTAAATGTGTATTAATTTCCTATAATTTAAAATTTTCCAGTAGATGTTTTACAAACTTTATAAAGAATTAGTGCATAATATTAAGTGGTGAAGAACACTCTATCTATTAGAGCATAACATCAAAGAAATACTGTTATTCAAACTAGAAATTAGCCACACTACTGTAATCAACCCGATCAACTATCATAGCCCCCTTAATGATATGCCAGTCTAAATGTCTGGGCATCAGCTAATTCTCCATCTAAAAGGTGCCGCTTCTTATCCTATGTTAGAGTACAGACTAAATATTAGCCAAGGGGTAAATGACAGTAGGTCAAAATAGAAATCTTCCATCTTAAATAATAACTAAATCTAAGTAATTGCTGTTCTCATTATTCTAGCATAGGTTTTCAATATCTGAATTTTTCTTCCAAATAAGATCCTGGAATCATGTGGCTGTAAGATTTTTATTTTTTTTAATTTTTTTTTAATCATTAGCAAATGTAAGTTCCAAATTCTCTTGAGGGTAGGAAAATCTTGTAGATGTGGCTACAGGTTACTCTCTTAGTGCCAGCAGGCAATAACTTTCACTCAAACAGACCTTCTTTAGATTGTTGAAAACACCTGCTTGACCAGAGATATCACATATATTGCAACTCAGAGCTATCCACATATCTTGTTCTTCCTTCATTTACATTACTAAATCTACACAAAAGTTACAAACAGAAGTGAGAAGACCAGTGGTGCCTGGAAAAAGACAGGGAACAACAAGCAAGTCTGTGGAGCCTACACTGTATGCTAAATAATTCACTACTTCACACAAGGGTAAAGTGTAATCCTCAACTACGATACCAACTATGTAGCACACAATTGTCTTCTAATCTCCAAGTCATAAAACTGGTTTCCAGTCACATTCAGAACAATTGCCACAGAAACTGAGTAGACTGACAGGAACTTCCTAAAATATTTGAATTTGAACAAGAACTAGGAAATTTTGGATATTTCCTCCCCTCTATATTAAGCCTCTCTTAAGGCAGCATTTGTGAATCAGCCCTTTCAGTCAGTTGTCATATGAAGCAAATAATTGTTTGATGTCTTCTGATGGTAGATATGGCATTCTTTTCTGATTATTCTAAGTCCTTCCAGAAATCTAATATTTTTATAATTCAGTATTATAAGAGATTTCATAATAGCCAACATAAAAAACTATCTTTTTGGATATTTTTTAAATAAAGAACTTATGAACAAGATGTTATGACATAACTGTTTAAGTAACACAGTAACCTTTCTAGTCTCACACTTCTACAAAATTCAAAGCTGGGTTCCTTTACTAAATATCATGTTAGGCATTGTGGAATCTGCTAGCACAGTACAGGTAAGGCTACTGCAGCTCTACACCCTCATGTCCAACCAGTTGGGAGTCTGAGCCTATGTGCACAGTAGTCTCACAAACACAGGCACAAAATGCACATACACAGCTAGCCACACAGAACAGCACAGAAACAAGGAGCACTCGCAAGCAGCACCAACAGCCTCATTCTGCTTCCACTGATGCACAGTAGTGGATCCCACCCAGCTCATAGGGCTGATACCCTTCCAAAGGAATGGGACTTGTGCCCTGGCTGGGATACCGTGGTTCCCCAACCTGTCATTGTGCTCCTGTGCACTCCTGTGCTTTACGGAGTGTGAATTTTTCATGGGCTGATCACATTCCTGTGATGGTCCAGGGAGTAGCTGGGGCAGGGTATTACTCAGGTTCCCCCATCTGCCCTTGTGCCTCTGTGCTCCTCTGTGTGTGTGCACAGAGAACAGCTTTTTTACTACACAGGCTACCAGGATTTAATTTTCCATATTGCAAACACCAACAGTTAACGATGAACAGTATGTCAAAAAACTCTTATATCTTTTATAGGATCTGCAGGGGGATTGGACTAGATGATCTTTCAAGGTCCCTTTCAATCCCTAACATTCTGTGATTCTGTGTTTTATTATAAGCAAGAAAAAAAAAATAATAATCATATCAATTGCTTAAATTAAGGGTGCCACATGGGTTTACAAGTCTGCTCAGACAGAACGTCTTGCAGATTTGGGATTCAAATAGACTTGCATAACTATTTGAGAAAGACTGTTCTACACAAAGGTAATGGCATGCAAATTAGAATACAAAATTTGTGGGGCCACTGTAAATTAGATATACAAGTATTTTACTGGATACTACAAAGCCTCCAAAGCTTTTGATTGACTGTGCTCTTCTTCATCACCAATTCACTCTATTAGAGCATTATAGTGTCTATGGACATTTACAATTGTAAGTGAAGATACTTATTTTCTTAAGAAGTATTTTTATGAATGTCATTACCTTTGCAAAGGAATTGCTAGTATGCACATGTATTAATTATAAATTATTAATGTATTAATTAAAATATTGATTAGAAAACTAAATTACAAATATCAGTAAGAAAAAGTGTGCAAAATACATTATTATTTATCTGAATTCATTGCAAATAATCTAATTTGTAGGGGTCTAGTCTCCAGAAACAAAGAAAATTCTCCATGAAATCAGTGGATGTTTTATTTTAAATTTTTAAGAGGATATTTAGATTATCTAACAACTGCATGCATTTACTCCAATTACATTTATTAAAAAGCAAATTAATGAGGTATGGAGTTCAAGGTATTCAAGACTAGTAAGGACCTCCTGAGAACAAGCAACTGAAATTTAAGACCTTTCTGTTAGAAAACTGAATATTAATTAGACATTGAGAATCTCTGAGGCTATAACATCTAAGGGGAAATTATGCATGTTTTATACTTTCTTAAAGTTTTGATATTGCTCTTAGCTTCTTATATACACTCCAGAATAAAGGATTTCTGCTGGTGAAAAATAAGTTAAGTAAAATATATTGGTGGGAAATTTTTTTTTTTTTAATTATGTAATCTCTACTTTTGTCTATATTTGGTATTTTTATCCAGCAGTGTTCCTATTTTCATTTTTTACTCTCATTTTTTCTGATATAACAATTTTAGTCAAATTACTTTTCATAGATTGAAAACTTGTAGTGAATTGCATTTTACAAATATATTTATTCTCCTCAAAACTCTTCCAATAATTATTTTGGCCAATTAACAGAGCAAAGAACTTAATGTCAAATACTCCAGGTTGCAGTTCCATTTCTGCCACTGACCTGTTTGAATTACATCCTTTCTTCTGTGCTTTGATTCCAATCCGAGGTTTCATTTCTCTATATACCATGAAGAAGACATAGCTTCTAATTGCATGACTGTCTAGCATACTGTTGCAGAGGCCTTAGCTGGGTCTAACTATTAAAACCAAAAATATAGGATAGTCTTGTCCTATGCACCAGATTCTAACATGAGAGACTTGATATAATTTATATATTTTATTATTTATGCTGTGCTCTGTTAAGGTGAAGTGGTGTTACCACATTCTCCTGAATTATCAGGTCACACATCTGTACACTCCACAGGAAACTGCTTCTCCCTCTTTATATCCACAAAACATTGAAATGTTTCGTTATTATAGAGCTTGCAATAAGATTAGTATGCTGTTGCCTACAATACACTCAATTACAAAACCACAGGCTTTGTGAAATTTTTTCATAGCAAAGGATTTTACTGTGTTCAGCAGAATACATTAGAAATTATTTCTCTGAGTATAAATGCATTAGTTTTTTTCTTAGGCAACTTTGAAAAGCTCCAGATAACAGTATTTAGCTCCTAATATGCTATGTCCCACTATACTGTTCAGTCTTTCACATCTGTTTTTTATTATTCCAAGTAATCCTAGTTGTTAGATTGAATTGTCCTCCAAATAGATTATATATTGGGTATTCTTTGCTGTAATGACTTTGTGATTTTTGGAGTTGTTGCTTTGAATCTTTGTCAGTACACCAATAAAAAATTTGGTGAATGGTGAGCACACATGTGTATCTAAAATTTAGCACAGAAACAATTTCAACTTCTGAAGATTAGATGTTGTCTCTGTAGTATAAAGTATTTTTACAGTAAGAACAGTAATCCAACAAAGTAGAAAAGTTTATAAAACTGAAGAGTCATAGATAGTGAATACACTGAGATCACCCTACAAAAGAAACAAGTGTAAGAGAAATGTATTTCTCATCTAAATTAAGCGACATGATCCAATGGAAAAGTTTGGACCCATGCTAGGATCTTTTTCTTATGTAATCACAACCTAAAGTATTCCTCTCTGAATACTGGCAATGTAATCCAGACTATAATCTAAATTACATCATTGATTGCCAGTATTATGTATGATGAAAGAATAATGCATTAAGCAGCATCTCTTAATGACAGAAGCTCACTAAAAAAAAAACAGTCTCAGGAAAAAACAAACAGAATTAAAACCCAACTAATTTTTCCCTTAGTAACTCTCTCAGTGGTGGATGTTCCTTTAGGTACTTGGACACTACTACAGTTCCTTAGCCACCAGACTGCAATCTGAATCCTTTGGCACCTAAACATGCTACGAATTGTTTGGGAGACAGAGGGCACAAACGCATCAAATGGGCTAAGAGTTAATAATTGGCTGCTGCTAAAGGCAGCTACAGTTCTACTCCTCCCTATGTGGCTAACCCGCTCTTTTCATCCAGGCTCCATTGCTTCCAGCGTAGGGTTTCTGGCACTTGTTTGATTCTTCAACAAGTCCTTTTAGTTCACTAATTAGCAGAAAACCAATTAGGCAAAAAAAACCCTAAAACTGCTGTCTTGGCAAGCTACATTGGCTCGCTACAAGCAATGACAGATGAGGACCAGGAGAAGCACAAGGGAGAGGACAGGTTTGCAAAGCTGGGAAGAGGAGGCAGAAGTCAAGCAACAACATCAGGCTACTAAGCTACCAGAAAGGATAGTCTCATATGACCTCGTTGTGACAAGTATTGAGTTATTGCCTTCCCTTAAAATACAGAACACCAGCTGCCCACTGTGCCAAACTCTTCCTACTATAAAAGCACACTACAAAGCAGCCACAACACGGAGCAATTTTATTTTATTTGTATAGTTGTCTGACATAGTGGGAAAACACAGAAAAGAATGATAATCTTTTGAGCTATAATCCAGATGGGGGTGACAGCAGCAACAGGAACAATGATATCAGTATGTCTTCTATAAAATGGTCACTAAGTACAAGGCAAAGAAGTTCTAAGTGGAGAGTACTCAGGATTTATTTATTTTCCCTATAATTTCTTGTTTTAAAAAAACAAACAAAAACCCCCAAACAAAAACAACAACAAAAAAACCCAACTTTTTCATCTTTTTAATTAAGGCTATATGCTGAACTGATTGCTTGAGTTACAAGTCTCTTCCTTAAATACCTGCAGTCTACATTTTCTGGTCAATAAATATCCTTCTCAGCTCTTTTGCAGTTTTACTACAATACTGGCTTGCATTCTTCCTACATTTATCAAGCCAAAGTAGAACAAATTAGAGTTACATCACTAACAGTAAAACTGAATATGGTTGGATGGCTTTAAGGTAAACATACTATGTACTTATGCATGTGCAAAAGAAGGATATTGTGTATATATTGATATATTTTGTTTATTATTTATAAATATTCACACACAGAGATCACTATTCTTAAGAATCCCATTTCTTCATTGTTAGCTATGGAATAAACTCCTGTGTTGAAAGGACAGTATTACGCTTAGCTGTATGGCTTGAAAGAATACTAATAATTTTCTGACTAATCTAGTGGTTTTCTACAATGGAGTAACTGCATCAATGGACAAGGGAAAAGCTATGGACGTCATCTACCTAGACTTCTGTAAGGTCTTTGATACAGTCTCCCACAACATTCTTGCTGCTAAATTGGAGAGATGTGACTTTGACAGGTCGACTGTTAGATGGATAAGGAGCTGGTTGGATGACTATATCCAAGGTTACAGTCAAAGCTTCGATGTTCAAATGGAAAACAGTAATGAGTAACATCCCTCAAGGATCTGTAATGGGGCGAGTACTGTTTAATATCTTCACCAAAAACAGACAGTGGAGTTGAGTGCACCCTCAGTAAGTTTGCAGAGGACACCAAGCTCAGTGGTGCAGTTGAAGGGATGCCATCCAGACTGACCTTGAGAGGCTTGAGTTAACCTATGTGAACCTCATGAAGTTCAAGAAGGCCAAGTGCAGGATTCTGCATCTGGGTCAGGATCACCAGTTTCAGTACAGGCTGAGGGATGAATGAATTGGGAGCAGCCCCGCAGTGATGACTTGGTCGAGCTGGACATGAGTCGACAATGTGCACTCACAGTCCAGAAAGCCAATCATGTCTTGGGCTGCATCAAAAGTGTGGTCAGCAGCTCAAGGGAAGTGATCCTGTCCCTCTACTCTCCTGTCTTGAGACACCATCTGGAGTACTGCATTCAGCACTAGAGTCCTCAGTACAAGAAAGATATGGAACTAGTACAGCAGGTCCAGAGGAGGGCCATGAAAATGGTCAGAGGGATGAAACACCTCTCCTGTGAAGAAAGACTGAGAGAGTTGGGGCTGTTCAGCCTGGAGAAGAGAAGGGTCCAGGAAGATCTTAAGTGCAGCCTTTCAATGTATAAAGGGGGCTTATAGGAAAAAAAGAGGGACACTTTTTATCAATGCCCATAGGGACAGAACAAGGGGCTATGGTTTTAAACTGAAAGAGGGCAGTTTTAGATTAGATATAAGGAAAACATTCTCTACTATGAGGGTGGTGAGACACTGGAACAGGTTGTCCACAGAAGCTGTGAATGCTCCCTTCCTGGAAGTGTTCAAGGTCAGGTTGAACAGGGCTTTGAGCAACCTGATCTAGTGAAAGAAGTCTCTGCTCATGGCAGGGGGATTGGACTAGATGGTCATCAAAGGTCGTTTCCAATCCAAACCATTCAATGCTTCTATGATCGAAACATACCATTGTAGTATAACAGATCAGGAGGTTTGTAAGACATTCTTAAAGAATATTGACAACCTGAACAGGTAAAATGTTACCTTAGTGATGTATATTCCAGTCAACACATGTCATAGTATTAAAAATACATATAAAACCCTGTAAGTAAAATGGATCAAGTTTTAGTACCTGCAGAGTATCTACTACAAACTTATTTCCTTAGCTAAACTGAGGCAATACGTTCTTTTTCTTGTGCTTGACCTTTGAAATTGACACTGCTCTTTTAAAGTTACTTTTGTTTCAAAATCCTTCACTGATTCCAAAATCAGCAAGCAAGGTCTACTAATTAATTTAACATTCAAAGCAGCCTATTTCACTCTTTCTAAAATGAAAGACAGACAGATTTATAACGTGTACCATTTTCTCATTTGACTGACTATTCAGTTCCCTACTCAGCAAACTGCTTTATACCAATTATCATAGACTCTCACTTTTATCAAAAGATTCCATTTCGAAACTTTAGCAAAACCTAACTATGATCTCCAGAAAAAAACTGCTCACCTTCTATTCTTGCTAAACCTTTGTTGAATTCCACTGAGAGGCAGAGCTGTGCTGTTAAAAAAAAATTACAGGGAAAAAAAAACTAAAATTGACAAAGCAGCAGAGAACATATAGTCTTTTACCTTACATATTAAAAGGAGGAGGAAAAAAAAAAGGTTCATAGGCTAGACTATATAACCATTGTTGATTTAAATCTCAGCAGATGTACTGTCTTTAGCTGATTTTAATGATTCTGTGCCAGCTGATATCATGTGAAGGTCGTTAGGAATATCAGCAATCAGAACAGTAAGAGAAATGTGAAGTTACCTAGATTTTGAAATTTCCTGACCCAGTTGATTTACAGCTCTTGGAAAACTGTAGGATAGTATACCTTTTCTAATTAAAAAAAAAGCTGTCACACTTACAGACTTTGTCAGAAATAAACTATGTGCTGAAAGGAGGTGAAATTATGTTGTTCTAAGTTCACTCCATAGATATATGCATGAAGTTTTTTTGTTCCACAGAAAAACAAACATTAATTAAAGAATAACTTAACTTCTGACATCAGTTTCAAGATTTATCCTGAAAGAGAATAACCTGAATCTGTCTCTTATCCTTTGAGAATTAAAAGGGTTCTACTTCATTACCATTTTTCCCCAAAGGTGGTCTTTATTTTCATTTTAGGCAGATGTAAACAATAGAAATATTTAAAAATTCAGAACAAGATTTCTCTTTTCCTGGAATCCTCATCCCTCTGCTTTGGTCAGGTTTCAGGGAAGTCTGGTTTGGCACAAAGAGTCAATATCACAATCCTCTAGAATAACAAAAACACTCAGTCCTTTTGTTCTTTCTCTATTACATCTGTCAGACTAATACATTAACAGGGATAAAGTAGCTTTTTTCTGTATGAGCTAACAAAAGTGAAAAAGGTGTTTATTTAACATATCACAGAGTATAATAAATATGAAAACAAATGAATAAATTCCAGCATAGTAATTCTTCTGTGTAATTCAAAGATCAATAGGGCAGCATAGACTGACACTTTGAAACAGTCTTTAACCGTATCCCTTAAAAGTAGCCCTACAGACCTATATTCTAAAATGTACAATTAATTTCCTACCATGTACTAAAGTAATGGAAACTCAGAACACCATTCTCAGGCTTTAGACAGTTATTCTAAATTTAGGTTACATTTAATTAAAATACAAACAATCTATAGAGCTCTTACTATTAAATAATGCACTGAATAATTTATCTGTCATGGACAGTATAATATTTTAGAATTAAATGTATATTGTTAAAATTGAGATTGTAACTATCCCTCTTTTTCATTTCAATTGCTTCAGTAAATCTGAAAAAAAATGAAAGGAAACCAGCAGGAAGCAAGGATATAAAACTGTCCTACTAAAACAGAGGCTAGAAGCCAACGCTGGTGATTTCCCTGGTGTAAAGTTAACAAGACAACAGAGATGGACCTCTGCTAGACAGAAAAAATAACTGAAAGTGATTTTTTTTAGATGAAAGATTTGTGTGTGTGTGTGTGCGTGTGAACTACAGCTACAGTTGGGCTGCACTGGACACTCTGTCATTGCCATATTCTTATACTTTTAGAACCTTTTTTTCATTTACACTAAAGCCCTGTTCAGCCACTCTGGAAATATGGAGAAAATACTAAAGTGGAGAAAAGTGCAGTTTTGTGGGTTTTTTTAAGGTCCCGTTGCAGAGCAACAACATTAAAGAGAATTTAGTGTATATAAGACTCCCTAAAATCTTCACTTAGCTGCCAGAGAAAAAGGATTAGAAAGCACAGTCATGTTCCATTTCTAAACGTGAATGCCTTGACCTATCTGAAATTAGGTTCCCTTTCAGGGAACAAGCTTATTTAATGTGTGATTATATGTTATTTTCTAACCTTATGTTGTGTGAATTATAATTCCTTGTAAACATATACCTTTTACATTTCAGAAAATATTTCACTTAACAGTGAAATATTTATTAATATCAATATTTCTTTATATTTTAACTACTTTATATCAAGGTCAGAAACTGATGTCACAAAGAGTAGGGTCATACTTCAAGAAGGTACCTTCAATTTTAATCAGTTTCAAAAAAATTCTGTGCCTTTCTAGATCATACATTACCTTAAAAAAAAATCTTTAAAAGCAATATATTTACATTTATGACCATTTTCTTTAGCATCATCTCTTTAGCACTGAATATATTACCCGTCTTTGATTTTTTTTTATTCCTTTGGCTTTTGCTTCAAGGATACAGGATACTCAACTCATTCCAAGAGCTGAGAAGAAGGAAAGTACCAGGACAAAGAACTCGTAGGACAGCCATTTGCTTCAAAGAAGCTTCTCTTCTAATACTTTTAAAGACTGTGAAGTGTAGGGAGGAGGGTCTTAGCTATGAAACTAATTCCTTTTTTAAATGGACTTTGGAAGGAAAATCACTGTGAAGAAAGGACACTGTTAAAGTAATTTTAATGAACTGTATGGCCAGAAAACTGTACTCTAATCTGAATTGTAACCAGAAATGTGTAAGAATGGTCACCATAACCGTATTATTCTTCTGTTACATGGGTACATTTTCTCTATGGTAGATTACTGTCTCCTCTATTTCTTTCGTTCTTTACTGTATCCTTTTTAAGAAACTGAGCAACAGACATAGTTTTTCCTTTTACTGGAGGGGCTACAACAATGTTACTTCATTTTGCTAATTAGAGTACAGTCATACTTTTAAAAATTAATTGTATAAAATTGGTTTTTTTCTTATTTTCTAAATCAGCCCCTTTCTTGTTTTTCGGTGTATTGGGTTTACATGGCAAGGTTTGGGGGCGGGCGAGGCAGGGGCATAGGGGTGGCTTCTGTGAGAAGCTGCCAGAAGCTTCGCCCATATCCAACACAGCCAATGTCAGCTGATTGCAAGACAGACCCTCTGGTGACCAAGGTTTAGCTCATCAGTAACTCCTCTGTGATAACATAATTAAGAAAAAAGCTGAAGAGAAAAAAAAGCTGCACACTTTGCAGCCGGAGAGAGGAGTGAGAAGATGTGAGAGAAATAACTCTGCAGACACCAAGGTCAGTGAAGAAGGAGGGGGGAGGTGCTCCAGGCACCAGAGCAGAGATTCCCCTGCAACTTGTGGTGAGGCAGACTGTCCCCCTGCAGTCCATGGAGGTCCATGGTGGAGCAGATATCCACCTGTAGCCTGTGGAGGACCCCACACTGGAGTGGGTGGATGCCCAAAGGAGGCTGTGACCCTATGGGAAGCCCATGCTGGAGCAGGTTTCTGTCAGGACCTGTAGCCCGTGGAGAGAGGAGGCCACACTGGAGCAGGTTTGCTGGCAGGACTTGTGACCCCATGGGGGACCTGCACTGGAGCAGTCCCTTCCTGAAGGACTGCACCCCATGGAAAGGGCCCAGGCTAAAGCAGTTCATGAAGAACTGTTGTTAATGGGAAGACTCACATTGGAGAAGTTCATGGAGGACTGTCTCCTGTGAGAGGGACAGCACACTGGTGTGGGGGAAGGAGTCCTCCCCCTGAGGAGGAAGGAGCAGCAGAAACAGTGTGTGATGAACTGACCCTAACCCCTATTCCCCATCTTCTGTGCCACTGGGAGGGAGGAGGTGGAAATCAGGAGAAAAGTTAAGCCTGGGAAGAAAGGGGGGGTGAGGGGAAGTGTTTTAAGAGTTGGTTTTGTTTCTCATTATCCTCTGATCTGGTTGGCAATAAATGAAAATTTGTTTTTCCCCCAAGACGAGACTGTTTTGCCCATGCCAGTAATTGGTGGATGATCTCTCTCTGTTTTTATCTCAACCCACAAGCCTTTCATTATATTTTCTCTCTCCTGCCCAATTGAGGAGGGGGAGTGATAGAGTGGGCTTTGGTGGACATCTGGCATCCAGCCAGGGTCAACCCTTAAGATTCAGAAATCTCTGCTCATTTAACTGGTAAAAAAAAATATGAAGGGAAAAAACAAATCTTCTAGCCCCATACAATCCTAAAAAGGAAAAGATTCAGAAAGATACTCAGCAACTACACTTAAGTAAACACATTGTAGACAGTAGAGCTGTAAGTTTTACTGAGGCCACTGAGGATACAAATGAAAGCTTAATTTGACATTCACAACTTTTTTCACTGGTGATAGCAAAAGGGAACAACACAGCTTCTCAGACCTGAAATTGGATGGATAGGATTAGTGGTTAATATATTTATTTATAAAATGAATATATTTCTCATAGAAGTGAAAGGCACTATACATAGAACCATACCATTTTTAGTCTTTTTTTTAATAGCAGAAGCACAAGCAGTGCTGTACAAATGTTAATATCTCTTTTTTTAGGATGAAACTCTGCTTTAGTTATTTCAGTGGATATGCATGTGGGATCAGGGGAAGCAGACTGAAAAGATTTTACCCTTAACAGGTTTACCCATACTCCTGAGTGAAAAAACACTGTAGCTCCCTCTTTAATGCATAACCATGCAGATGAAGCAAACCCATTTCTTTCCCAAATGGAAACTGGTTCAAGCGGTAGCTTTTATTTATTTATTTATTGAGAGAGGAAGTTGCTATTTTGAAATGTTGTTGAACTTGAACTAGAACTAAACTGGAATGACTTCAGCCACAGCTGAACAAAATGAAACAATATACTAGTTCATCTCCTAGCACATAACACTGTCATTCAGATATGGCTATGGCCACCCTTGGCACAGTTGGAAGAAATGTGAATAGGAGCAGAGACTAAATTAAGTCTGCAGTCTGCTACTGGAATCGTGCTAAATCGGGGAAGGATTTCATTGCATTGTAGGAGGGTGCTTTGTTGCTCTTGTGAGCAGCAGCATTGTGTGCCCTCAGGGTAGTGGTTGTTGTTGACTGTAGTGTACACATAAGCTAGGTAGTAAGTCTGATTTACCATGCTTTCTCAGAGCATGATGCTGGGCTTCACTATTAGCCCATTCTGCTGACAAATTTTGTTAGACTGAATTCTAGATACTCATAAAATTGTAGCCCCCATTAACTGTTGCTGCCACTGCAGAACACTGAATCTAGTTTCCATGGATGACTGAAATGTGAGTCTAATAGCTACTGAAGTGTCACAAAATTGTTCTAAATGGAAAATGAGAGAAAAGTTAATAATATAAACATGCATATTAATGTCCTTAACTTTTTAATTGCCTAGAGCAAGTCTTCTAGGCTTGCTTTTTCACTGTTTTATTACATTAATATACTGTAATATAATTTCTTTTGTTTAGGTGTTGCTATGTAAGAAGTAACTTTCTATGATAGTTTCATGCCATATCTTTCCTTTTTTTCTTAAGAACAAGGTCCATGAGTATCCCTATGCATGATGTATCCCTTGACACAGCTCAGTTTATCTGCATTTTATGGTGTTGCAATATATCCATACTGATATAAAAGAAGCTAAAATCTTAGATCTCTAAAAACCCCATCTGTACTTTTTGCACACAATGTGTCACCAGGTACATGACATTGCCACAGGAACAGGCTATAAGTACATGATTAATTTCATACCTGACCCAACTGTACACTAGGTAGGGCATGCAGACTCAGAGCTAAGAAAAGAACAGTATGTATCCATGATCTTCTTTCTTAACTAAGTCATGCCACAAAGCTAAAAGTGAAGGAAAAGAAGCCTGTCCTAAAAGTGAAGAAATCGGGAAATGGCTTTAAGATTATGACAGAGGAAAATTAATGCTTGCTTTTCCCTTTATTGTCTGCTAGCATTTATATTACTGGTATAAGGAGGAAATGAACAGTGTGATAATAGAACCTCAACACTTATAAAAGTATTGCAGAACAGAAAGAGGAAGGACAAGGAAAAAAAATTAACAAGGTTAAGAAGCACTAAGAGTTAAGACTATAGCTCACAAAAGATGTTATTTAGTTAGTAATGAAGAGACTAAAAAGAATGGCTGAAGCAAACTTTCTTGAAGACTGATCACCAGGACACCCCTCATCCTATTGCTACATGCCCTTGTGAACAGTTCTTCCCCAACTTTCTTCTAGGCACCTTTCAGGTACTGGAAGGCTGCTATAAGGTACCCTCAGAGCCTTCTCTTCTCTTCTCTTCTCTTCTCTTCTCTTCTCTTCTCTTCTCTTCTCTTCTCTTCTCTTCTCTTCTCTTCTCTTCTCTTCTCTTCTCTTCTCTTCTCTTCTCTTCTCTTCTCTTCTTCAGGCTAAACAACCTCAACTCTTTCAGCTTATCTTCATAGGAGAGGTGCTCCAGCCCTTTGATCATTTTTATGGCCCTCCTCTGGACATGCCTCAACAGGTACACATCCTTCTTGTCTTGGGGGCTCCAAAACTGGACACAGTATTCCAGGTGAGGTCTCGCCAGAGCAGAGAGGCAGAATTCCTTTAGAATCCTAAAGCACTAAACTCTATTTTTAAAAGATGGACACCTAGAAGTAAGCCATAAGGTCATTTGGAATATTTTGCTGAATATAGATCTGAAGCAAATGAAGTTGGCTTTGTAGCAGCTGCAACATTAGGGCCATCAATAAAGAAATTAGCTACTCACATTTGAGATAAAGGGCAACTTATGCTTACAAGCACCCGATCCAAAAACTGCTGTGAGAGCAAAGCAAACATCCAACTCATAAACCTATCTGTATAATTTTTTGGAAATGGTTAGGGGGTCAGCATTGAAATTCTGAGTAGAGCCAAAACCACCAGTGACTGAGGGAAGCAATTTAAGAAGTGGTGGCAGTTCTCACTGGATAAATAGAAATCACCCAGTATCTTTTAGTTCATGATAGGACACATGATATCACCAAACACAAATCTAGACCTTTGTAATAACTGGGGTGGAAACACTCTGTAACAACTTTCTTCTCTCCATAACATGTTTCAGCCACTATTATAAGTAACTTTTATTCCTTCTGCTATCCCCAAGCTGCTAATCATCAGCCTGACTCTGTCCTCAGCCTGTAGTTCTGTGATTTTTGTGCTTTGAGAAAGTAGAAACCAGTCAATGACTAGTTTTTTTGTTACTTTTAATTCCTGGATAATTTTATATTCCCAAGCATGAGAAGGTAACTATATGATATTTTAAAAATCAATATATAAAAAAACCCTGCAGAATTAGTGATTGAATATACTTATGTATTATATTCAATTCAAACAACCTTATCATGACCAGACAGTTTGTAAACTAAGGTGATTTAAAAATATAATCAAATATAAATATTATTTTCCTGTTCTAAAAGACTACAGAATTTTGAGTATAATTTCGAAAAGCAGATGTTTCTAAAGTTAAGTGAGTAAGAGAGCTCTTCAACTTCTCAGATGCAGTTGGATTTTCTAATCTCCTTTATTAGAGTATGAACACTCTGTTCATGAAAAGGCCATATTCAATCATTCATTCTACAGTCATTAATTATGTGTTTTATTTAGTACATGCACTCTGAATAAGTAAGTGTAAGTCTTTGTAACTCATGGAAGGTCTAGGTTTATTTGTAATCTGCTTTGGGAGAAAAATGCTACGATGTGTATATATATATATATATATATATATATATACATTTTATTTTGCTGTAATTAAAAGATCATTATAGACATGGCAAATTTGTAAAAGTCCTCTTAATCAAAATATTTCAGCATATACTTGTACAGCTCAGGTAATTTAAAATAACTGATAAAAATAAAAGCTGGTATGAGTGCTGGATCACTGAACTTATGTATAAATTTGATCTATTTCTTCCATGTTTAGGGAAAGGCTTCCAAATGCATACTGTATATAGTCAGATATTCCCAAATATGAACAAAGTTGAAAATAAAAGTGTGCTCCGTGAAACACTCATGACACTGTAAGAAAAAAGTACATATCTGCAATTAAAGCAGGTGATCTGAAAATCTGATATCTTAACATTATCCTGTGGTATGATAGGTGTCAGAATCAATTGAGGTTTCTCCTATTAAGTTCCTTCTGAAAGTGTCTAGAAATGAAAGACACTCTCTTTGGACTGCTGCTCATTTGAAATTGGCATTTTCATGTGGCAGATGGTGACCTTATCCTTGTGCTTTAGTAAAAATGATTTTTATTAAGCCTAAACAAGTGTGAACTGTGCTAATTTCCTGCAGCAGGCAGAATTTGAATGAAAGCATATAATGATTGGAAGAGTCCTGCCTCACCATATGGAAAAATGTGCATAATGCCAGCACAGTAGGCTACTAATAAGGCAGCCCCTTACAATTATATCCAACTTTAGATTTTATCGATAGTCAGGAAAAGTATATTTATTTTAAGACTTCTGTGAGCTGCTGAGTGCTGTTTGCAGCTAGTTCGTATCCTAAAAGCTAAACACATAATAACAGAAGACATTGGAAGGACTACATGAATTCTAAATTGTAGTTTTAAATTACTGGATTAAGAGAACAACTGCTGGTTTCTATCAAGACACAAAGACTTAATCCCTTGCTAGTTAGGAACACCTCAGTAAAGGCTATTTAAAAATACAGACATTGTCTTGAAAGTCTAGGCTTGATATCTACACCAGAACCTTGATATTGTGGATAATGAGCTTATTGCTGTCTCTAAATAACCAGTAAGAAAGTATAGAGAAAACAAGAACAGGCTCTTCTTGGAGATGCAGTGACAGAACAAGAAGCAATAGACATAAATTGTAACAAGTGAAATTCTGAGTAGATTCTGGTAAAAAAACTTTCTGCTGAGATTCACAAGCCCTGAAATAGGTTTTGCAGAGGTTCTGAAATACCTGGAGATTTTCAAAACTCAAATGCACAACGCCCTAACCCACCTACTCATATTTGGCCCCGCTTTGAGATGGAGGTTGGACCAAATGACTTCCAGAGATCCCTTTTAATCTAAATTATTCTGTGCATATCTAAGGGAAGGCACTGTATTTTAAATGCCATTAGTCTTGAAGAAAGTCTAGAAGCAGCATGGCTTTCCATGAAATAATAAATTTCACTTTAGGGTTTCTGACTGAATCTAACTGGAACACCAATTAACCAATCCTAATGAAGAAAGGCAATTATTAATGTTGTGAGTCTTCTGTCTTCTGAAGGTCTTCTGAAAGGTTTCCTTATTGATGCTGTCCAAGACTTCTTTAATATCTTAGAATATATGATGGAAATGTAAACTGTATCACTAAAAAACAGAAATCCTCAGAGTAGTGAAGTGAATCTACAAAAAAAAAAAAGTCATTTTCCTTACTTAGATAAAGATCTAAATTTCCCAAACTTAAAGATATCATTGTAAAGCTAAAGTTGTAAGCAAAGCATGACAGCGTTTCCCCTACACTGACTGTGAGGACAGGAGCTTCTTAAAGAGAAAAGATCATACATTTTTATCTCTTAGTATAATAGGGAGAAAAGAAGGAATAAAAGTTGTTTGTACTAGAAGCTTGAACCGTTTTGTCCATTCCCTTTACAATCAAATCAATTGCCAGCTTTATTTTCAACTGTTAGTAGTTTGTGAGAGAAAAAATATTATAAAAATACTAATGTTTATTTCTACAGTAACTCCATTACAACTATGACCTGTAGGTGAGACTGAGGTACCTACTCTTTGATGAGGAGGTTGCGAGCATTCTTGAGGGCACTGAAGAAACTCACAGGGTGGGTAGAAAACTAAAAGTCACCACCTGACTTTAAAATGTCAGTGAAGATGAAATGAACATTCCTTCAGGGAAAACAGAGAAAGAAGCGAAAGGAGAAGATAGAAAGCAAAGCTGGCCAAAGTCACCCAAGGGACTGTTCCCTGTATATGATAGTTATTATTATTTTGATATACCTAGACAACCATATTATTTAAGAACAGAAAAGTTTCCTGTTCAAGAGTGAAAAATCTACTCCACCTCTACATCAGTTCCATTGTTATAGTGCTTAAATATATGATTACAAGTGCCTGAATTTAAAAAAAAAAAACAAACTGTTTAGTGATACATAACAGTCCAACGTATCTAATACGACATTGATTATTTTTTATTTTTTTTTTTTTTTTTAGGAGGAAGCTTGTATGACAGTTTGTCATAGTTTGATTTATTTCTGATTTATGCTTCATTCAGAAGTGTAGATGTTGTCTGAATATTCTTGGATATTAGGAAATTTAAAAATCCATATTTTGCTTTAAAAAGAGACACACTTGGTTTATGTGGTAAGGGAAAAAAGGAGGAAATGTTCATATGGCCATCCTAGCACCTTGCCAAAATACAGAGGATAAGGCTTCTTGTACCAGTTAGCTACTTCCCTTCTCTGGTAATTCCTCAGTTCAGACTGAAGCAAGTCCTACCCTCTTGAGACTCTTTTTCCAGTGTTTAAATGTCAGTCTTCAATTTATCTCAAACCTTTTCTGATTTCCTTTATACCAGTCTTAATGCCTGTTGTGCAATTCGTATCTTCCTTGTATTAAAATATACATCCTTCTTCTCCATCTTGCTTGAAATAACTGTAAGTTTATAAAAAAAGGGCAAGGGAAAGAACATTACTGAGAGTGCAAGAAAAGTTTTGGCTGCTTACAGAAGCCAGTACTATAGTGAAAGTCAGCCCTTTCCTTATAGACTTTGCATGTTTGACATCAGGACAGAACATTTTTACTATAGTAAACCAGTCATCAATGATCTCAGAGAAACTTGATGCCCAAAAAGGGTAGCATTTTAGAAGTTAACAGCTACTAAAACAAAGGTGTTCCCCTGAGTAAATTTGGGCTGTAATTTTTATTTATTATTATTATTATTATTATTATTATTATTATTATTATTATTATTATTATTTACAAATTTCCATTCTTTAATCAATGTTATACACATTTTCATGGAAGTGATAAAGCAATGCCCTATTATAATTCCAGATTCCTCTTCAAAATCATCAGAATGCAAGATGCATGCAAGGAAGAGGGGTCAATATAAAGCAGAATCAGAACAGAATCATAGAATGGTTTGGGTTGGAAGGGACCTGAAAGATCATCTAGTTCCTACCCCCCTGCCATCAGCAGGGACACCTTCCACTAGACCAGGTTGCTCAAAGCCTCATCCAATCTGGCCTTAACTTCCTTGGGCAACCTGTTCTAGTGTCTGACCACCCTCAGTGTCAAGAATTTCTTCCTAACATCTAATCTAAATCTACTTTCTTCCAGTTTAAAGCCATTACTCCTTGTTCTATCACTACTTGCCCTTGTGAAAAGCCCCTCCCCAGCTTTCTTTTAGGCCCTCTTCAGGTATTAGAAGGCCACTATAAGATCTCCCCTAAGCCTTCTCTTCTCCAGGCTGAACAGCCCCAACTGTTTCAGCCTGTCTTTTCACCTCATAGGAGAGGTGCTCCAGCCCTTTGATCATCCTCGTGGCCTCCTCTGAACTTGTTCTAACTGGTCCATGTCTTTCCTGTGTTAGGGGCTCCAGAACTGGATACAATATTACCTGTTCTCTCAAGCCTCACTGGATGAATTTTCTAAATCACTCCTGGCTGAAATTTTCAGAAAATAATCTTCCAGAGGCAGCCATTCAGTACAGCAAATATCAACCCAAAGGCAAGCAATTGAAACACTCTTTTTTGTTTTTTTCTTTTTTTTTTTCCTAGTGTGAAACCGTAGCTAACCTGAAAAACAAGCAAAAATACTGTTTCTTTAGTTTCTGTTGTGACATTTTGGGTTTGTTTCTATGTGTACCAGCTAACCTCAGACTGATGTTTGTCAGGGGAAAATTTGCATGATGAAAGAGTGGAAGATCGGGAGTAAAATAGAAAAAGGAAAATACTGAAAATACTGAAAGATAGACTTCTAAGTGCTTTTTTTAGTAGTAAGCAAGTGAATAAATAAAAAAGGAGGAACAAACAGAGAGAGAAGAAAATACTTGTTAAAAAAAAATAAGAGACAGAATAAAATTGAACTGAATAATAAATATACATTAAACTAACTCTTCAACCAAAATATTAATATTTAATATTTTAACTACTGGAATTCTTCATAGCCCAAATGAGATTCTTAAGCACTTTTTTATTAGAATTTATTTGTGAAGGGTCTTCCAAGTTTGCTTATTTGTGGAGAGTGTAGCAATTTAGTCTTTCAAAGTAGTATTGGACCTGTTGGTTACAGTATTCCTAGCTTAAACGTGTGTCACCTTTCAGATGCTTTGTAATCAGTCATTAGAAATAATGAAGGCTGATAAAGCTTTGTTTCCAAAAGTCTTTTTTATTCTCAACACCTCAGAGAAAATCTTTCATTACAGAGCAATGTAAGGGTCTTCTTTTCAATAGTTTGAAAAGAATCATAGAATTGTTTAGGTTGGAAAAGACCTTTAGGATCATCAAGTACAACTGTAAACCTAACACTGCCAAGTCTACCACTAAACCATGTCATTAAACGTCACATCTACAAGTCTTTTAAATACCTCCAGGGACAGTGACTCCACCACTTCCCTGGGCAGCCTGTTCTGGTGCTTGACAACCCTTTCAGTGAATAAATTTTTCCTAATATCCAACCTAAACCTCCCCTGGCACAACTTGAAACCATTTCCTCTTCTCCTATCACTTGTTACTTGAGAGAATAGACTGACATCCACCTCTCTACACACTCCTTTCGGGTAGCTGTAGAGAGCTCAGCTTCCTTTTCTCCAGGCTAAACAACCCCAGTTCTCTCAGCTGCTCCTCATAAGACTTGTGCTCCAAACCCTTCATCAGCTTCCTTGCCCTTCTTTAAACATGCTCCAGCAAAACAAAAGAACCAATGGGCCACATAATAAATCAGTTAACTTTTTGTACATGTTATATAGAGGAGGCTATGTCTGTGAATAGCAGGACTACCTGCTAAATCTTATACAACCTGGCAACTGCTCAGTTTTTCTAGCAAAACTGAAAAGTCAGGGGCTTAACAGCTCATTCTTGATACCATCTCTAACCAGCTGAAAGAAAAGAAGGTTATCAAAAGTAGTCCCCAACTTTAACTAAGGGGTAATCATGCTTGACCAATCTGGCAGCCTTCTATGATGTCATCACCAGCTCAGTAGATGATGGGAAAGCAGTGGATGTTGTCTACCTTGATTTCAGCAAGGCTTTTGATACTGTCCCTCACAACATCCTTGTAACAAAGCTTAGAAGGTATGGGATACATGAGGGGACGGTGACATGGATTAAGAACTGGTTGACTGGCACAGCTCAGAAAGTTGTGATCAGTGTTGCAGAATCTAGTTGGAGGCCTGTAACTAGCAGTGTTCCCCAGGCATTGGTACTGGGTCTGGTCTTGTTTAACATCTTCATCAATGACCTGGATGTAGGGGTAGCATACACCCTCAGCAAGTTTGCTGATGATACAAAGTTGGGAGGAGTGGCTGACACACCAGAAGGCTGTGCTGCCATTCAATGAGACCTGGACACCCTGGAGAGTTGGGTGGAAAGGAACCTGATGAGGTTCAACAAGAGCAAATGCAGAGTCCTTCACCTAGGGAGGAATAACTGCATGCATCAGTACAGGTTGGGGGCTGACCTGCTGGAGAGGAGATCTGAGGAAAAGGACCTGGGTGTGCTGATGGAGAGCAGGCTGGCCATGAGCCAGCAAAGTGTCCTTGTGGTCAAGAAGGCAAATAGCATCCTGGGCTGCATTAAAAAGAGAATGGCCAGCAGGTCAAGGGAGTTTGTCCTCCCCTATACTGTGGTGAGACTACACCTTGAGTATTGTGTCCAGTTCTGGGCTCCTCAGTTCAAGAGGGACAGGGATATTCTGGACAGAGTCCAGCAGAGGGCCACAAAGATGATAAGGGGCCTGGAGCATCTGCCTTACAAGGAGAGGCTGAGAGAGCTGGGACTCTTCAGCCTGGAGAAGAGAAGATTGAGAAGGGACCTTATAAATTTTGATAAATATCTGAAATGTGGGGGCCAAATGGATGGGGCCGAGATATTTTTGTGGTGGCTGGTGACAGGACAAGAGACAATGAGCAAAAACTGGAACATCGGAAGTTCCACACAAACTTAAGGAAAAATTTATTTACTGTGAGGGTGCCAGAGCACTGGAACAGGCTGCCCAGGGAGGTTGTGGAGTCTCCATCTCTGGAGATGTTCAAAACCCACCTGCATGCTTTCCTGTGTAACCTGGTGTAGGGAACCTGCTTTGGCAGGGGGGCTGGACTAGATGATCTCCTGAGGTCCCTTCC
The DNA here is from genome assembly GCA_907165065.1 of Caprimulgus europaeus. Next base: position 79,171,105 of record OU015524.1, read on the forward strand.
AACCCCTACCATTCTGTGATTCTTAGTAAGTAGTGGGAGCACTGCAATCTTAATCAGTGCATAATTTTACAATTTTGGGGATTTTTTAAAAAACATAGTACCTTTTCTTAGGTGTTCTTTATGCAATCATCTTACTGCTACCTCAGTGTGGTACAAAATCTTCAAAAATGGAGCTCACCAGAGAGACATTTGTCCACTGATGATATGTCACTATTTTATCTCAATGTACAGTTTTCACTATTAACCACAGACTAAAAAAATTTAAATCTTCCTTTACATATTTACTCAGAAGTTTTCCAAGTAATACAATGGTGTTTTTAAACTGTTATTAAAAACAAGATTTAAAGAGAAGTTAAGGATTATTATAGTTTTGTGGTAGGTTGACCCTGGCCAGATGTCAGGCATTCACCCAGCCGCTCTTTCATTCCCCTTCCTCAAAAGAGAAGAGAGACAATAAAAGATGCAAAAGTCCATGGGCTGAGACAAAGACAGGGAGATAATTTGCCTTTTAACATCATGGACAAAGCAGACTCAACTTGGGGAAAAGCAATTTATTGCCAATTAAAAGAGAGTCAGATGGTAAGAAATAAAGACAAATGAAAATTATATCTTCTCCACATACCAACATGTTCCCAGGCTCAGATTGAGTCCTTTCCCAGCTCTCCTTGCTCCAGCCCACATTCCAAGCAACAAAAGGGGATGGGTGACGGGGTTTTCTGATCAGTATGTAACAGCTTCTCTCTGCTGCTCTCTCCACCTCACAGTTATTCCCTGCTCTAGCATGGGCCCTCCACAGACGGCAGGGAATACCTGCTCCAAAGACATCCTCTCCATGGTCTGGCAGGGGAATCTCTGCTCCAGCACCTGGAGCACCTCCTCCCTTTCTTCTTCTCTGGTATTGGTGTCATCAGGATTAAGTAGACACCACTGACTTTGCAGATCAGCTTGGCTGTGTGCTGCGGTATGACTGGAATCAGTTATCTGTGTCACAGGGCAAGCCACAGCCTCTTTTCACAGAGGCCATCCCTGCACACCCTTTGCTGCCACAAGTTCGATTCAAAATATTGGTCTTGGTTTTTTGATTTACAGAACAAAACTGAGATAATTGTTGATCATCAAGCAAAAATAGGTAGGTTTCAATGTAAGATTGAAGGGCAAGAAAGGAATTACACTGAGAGGAAGTCAAAACTAGTATGGGGGAGAAATTACCTTTCCATGACTTGTGACATTTCTACTGTATTAACCAACTACATTACTTTCTTATGTGTTGGGTCTCTGTATGTAGAGAGAGACAAACTACTGTTGTGTTATGATAAAGCTTGCAAGAGAGGTTGCATGCAAATACGTTCCTTTAGTTCAGCTTTCTTCTCTATATAAATAAAAGCATATTACAACAAATGTCCATTCTGCATGAGAAAATGGGAATAAAAATTATAACATTCCCTGCAACCAGAAGCTCTTCTGTTCCTGTCTTCCAGTGTCAAAATTTCATGAGAAGCAATGAGGGAAAATGGAATGTTACCGTTTTCCTTTTGAAAGATCATTCACTCAATTCTCAATATGAATAAGAAAGGAAAACAGAACATAAACTGAAAGGAAGTGTTTCAGCTGCCTACATCTTCACAGCTGTCTTGACCTAATCTTCCTTCACTTATTTTTTATACCAGTGATATTCCATCTATTTCAACAGAAATATTTTTTAGTTTACATTATTCTCAATGATCATAAAATCCCTATGTATTTAAAATTTCAGAAGCCTGACTTACATAGCACAAAATAGGTTTGTTGAAATTCAATAACTTAATAACTTTTTCCAAAAAAGTTATCTTTACCAGTCATTCAGTCAAGAATTCAAATAAATTCTCCCTTTAGATGGGATTCTTCTAGACCTTGGATATGAGATTATAATTTTCTTATTAAGATCATTATCTGCACACTTGAGTAAAGAACAGGGATGACCTCTGCATTCCTAGTATCTTCTTTATGCACATTGCTATGGTGGCATTATTACTAGCTCCAGTACAGCAGTTTGTGAGATGCTACAATTACAATTGCCTGAATATAATAAAGAAATTCAAGAACAAAAGAGCAGGTCAATGAGAGAGAACAATGCTGGAAAGGCTTTAATTTCTCCAGAAGTACAACAGGAAAAACTCAGTACAATTAAAACAGTTGGTTAACAGCAGAAATGTCATCTTAGGGAGTATGTGTAATATATTTTCTTAGGGTAGCCCTTATGTAGGTCAGAGACCTAAAGACTGCTGTAAGCAAACAGTGGTATGTAAATACTCCAACAATTACAGAGACAGATCTTCAGATAACAATAAGAAAAGCCAAAATAGCACCTTAGGAAGAGGAGCTAAAGGTGAAACAATTGAATCATTTAATGGTCCATGGACTAGCATCTACTGTTTTAATTTAGACTTTGTAAGGTAAAGTGAAATAGTTGACTATGGTAGATAATACACAGGTATTTCTTTGCAGTTTGGTAATTGATCACCAGCTTGCTTTCCTGAAGCCAAAAGACTTAAGTGTTTTTTTCTAGAACTAAGCTGATTAATATTATGTCTAACATACCTAAGGGCAAAAAAGGTCCTTAAAAATGTCACTAGAACAAAGTGTATTCTTGGAACTAATAATAGCAAAGAGAGGTTGAGCTGTTTTAGAAGTGCTGCAAGGGCAGTAAAAACAACCCACAGAAACAACTTATGTTACTTGATCTGCAGATGACAAACTCGGTATTGAAATGTTACAAAATCTGGCATGAGATTTTTTTACTTTATCTCTTAATATAGAATTAAATAAAAAACCAAACAACTCAGACCTACTGAAATACAAAGGAAGAAACCATATTAATAGAAAATTGGACCACTCAAGATCAATAGCAGGAGACAAATTCTCATCAACAAGAAATAAATAGGAGGAGCACCTATTAGACACCAAATTCTGATCTTTAACAGTGTGGAAAAAGTAGGCAGGTGATCAGTTTCATGAAACGTGAAGTTTGCAGAAATAACACAGTGTGAAGCATGACATAAATTTTATAGTCATCTTTCCTAAAACAGGATTTCCAAACTTTTGTTTTAATTGAATAAAAAAAAACAGTTTAATTTTTACATGTCAGTCCTTATCTCTTCTGTCCCATATAATGGGTAGAGACCACATGCTCTACACACAGATAAAAAGGTTCAACAGACCACAGATGTTTGCTTTCAGGATGAAAATCTATCTCTCAGTCCAACTAGTAAAAATTGCCAAGAAGTAGTCTGCATAGATATGTCCAGACCAGGCTACTTGTAGATATCTTCTCAATGTTATGTGTCAGACTTTTTTACATCACTCACCATACTTAAGTACTAACATTCAAGTTAAAATGGAAATTAATATGATTTTTAACTATTCAAATCCCTAAAGTGTAACATATCTCAAACATTATCATTCTTTAAACTTAGCAGTCATGCAACTCAGAAAAAGGATTGTAGAACAAATTGTATAATGTTTTAAAATCACCATGCTGAAGGACTGCCAATCAACTAATTATAATTATATATTGTGCTTTTTAAAAATAAACCCAAAATAGAAACCTGTCCTCATTCATACTCAGAAGTATTTTTCTTAATCTCTAACTCAATGAATTTTAAACTGATGTATTGTCTTTTCTTGTATCTTGAATGTATAACACCTAAGCTAGATAAAGGAAAATAGAAAGACATGACATAAAATATACATTCTATTAAAAATACATATTGTGTGCATAGCCTTCCATGGTTCTCCCTAAAAATGTACCTTGAATTCTCTTTAGTGCATACATTCAGTTTAGGAAAGCTGAATTTTTTATGCTAAGGTCAGGTAGTGAATATTTAAGTATAAACAAATACTTTTGGAGGTTTTGAAAAAGAACACAACAAACAGCCAGTCCTTACTATATGTGTTTTTAAGCTATGGTCTCTTTCTGCATATGATGCAGGGAAAAGACAACTTTGAGAAGGTAAATCCTCAATAGTATTAAAATCTCTGAAGAAAAATATTTTTTCAACAGGAAGAACATCAGAGAAAAATAAGCACTTTTATCTTGGGTTTAACCAGGTGAAAGTTACCAAACAGAACACATAAATATTTGTTGTCTTTTTTCCTCCAAAGAAGTCCAATGCAACTTACTAAACATGAAGGAGTTAACCCTACTTAAAAGTGCGAAATCTCAAATGGAAAACTGTTGCAGTTTTTCCAACTTTAATAACTGGAAGATAATTAAGATGAGGCACAAGGAATAACAAGTTTTTTAAATATGCCCCTGAGCACCAGGGGTATCACGAAGATAAAACTATTGTCTTTAAACTGATCTTTGTCATCTACATTTTAAGTATTGTCAGATGTGCACAAGACTGAGCCTCTTACTAGATTTAGACCTCTTGATAGCTATTTACATTGCATTGCTGGGGATACCACTATCCCCATTGTCATATCTTGTTCTGGGAGTTGAGCCATATTGAAACTAGTATCTTCCTCATGAACATTCAACAAGATGCCAAGTTTGTGAATTCATAAAACACAGCCAGTGAAAATACATGTCTTATCCAAATCACATTTACTTTCCTTGTTATTAACGTGTTGTCCAGGTTGTAGAACAGAAATTTTCAAACACTTCATAATGTAGTGTATTGGGTTTGTGTAGCAAGGTTTTGGTAGCAGGGGACTACAGGTATGGCTTCTGTTAGAAGCTGCCAGAAGTTTCTCCCATGTCTGACAGAGCCAATGCCAGACAGTTCCAAGGCAGACCCACCACTGGCCAAGGCCAAGGCCATCAGTAAAGATGGTAGCACCTCTGGTATAACATAATTAGGAAGGGGAAGAAAAAAACCTGCATAATTGCAGCCAAAGAGGAGCATGAGAATATGTGAGAGAACTCTGCAGACACCAAGGTCAGTGAAGAAGAAGGGAGACGAGGTGTTCCAAGCACCAAAGCAAACTCCGCAGCCCATGGAAAGACCATGGTGGGGCAGGCTGTCCCCCTGCAGCCTGTAGAGGTTAACGGTGGAGCAGATATCCACCTGCAGCCTGTGAAAGACCCTCTGCCAGAGCAGATGGGTGCCAAAGGAAAGGGTCCTGGCCAGACCTGTGGAACCATGGAGAGAGAGGAGCCCATACTGAAGCAGGCTTGCTGGCAGGATTTGTGACCTCATGGGGGACCCATGCTGGAGCAGTCTGTTCCTGAAGGACTGCACCCCATGGAAGGCACCAACACTGGAGCAGTTCATAAAGAACTGCAGCCCATGGGAAGGACTCACACTGGAGAAGCTCATGAAGGACTGTCTCTCATGGGAGGGACTCCATACTGGAGCAGGGGAAGAGTATGAGGAGCCCTCGCCATGAGGAGGAAGGAGCAGCAGAGACATGTGATGAACTGACCACAACCCCTATTCCCTATCCCCCTGTGCTGCTATAGCAAAGGAGGTAGAGAAATCAGGAGTAAAATAAAGCCTGTGAAGAAAGGAGGGGTAGGAGAAGGCATTTTTTTTAAGATTGTTTTACTTATCATTATTCTACTTTGATTTGATTGGTGATAAATTAAATAAATTAAACTAATTTCCCAAACAAAGTCTGTTTTGCCTGTGACAGCAATTGGTGAGTGATGTCTCCCTGTCTTTATCTCAACCCACAAGCCTTTCATTATATTTTCTCTCCCCTGTCCAGTTGAGGAGGGGGAGTGATTGAGCACCTTAAGTGGGCACCTGGGATCCAGCCAAGGTCAACCTACAACATGTAGGCAACAACTTTACAAAAGCAGTTGTGCCTCATATACTTCTTTCTCTAGGCTACCACATAGTCCAGATCCTTTTCCTGTTATTAAAAAGTAACATTTTCTAGCTAGAGTTCTGCATTACTCAAAAGAGTGATTTAAAAAATCACTTGGTTTCCCTTAATCTCCCAGTAACGCAGACAAATAGTAACACAGATTACTACGATGTTATGTCAGGACAGACTGTTTAAGCCCCCACACTCTTTAAGCCCTTATGCAGGGCACAATCATACCCATACACAATCCAGAAGAGAGCTCTTCCTTCTCAGAAACTTCTCAGAATCAATCTTCTCCTGCTTTGACTGTCTCCAATGGCTTCATCTAAGGCGAGAGGCATGGAAGCTGTAAAGAATTAATTACTTTTTCTAAGTAAGTGGGCATCTGTGAATGTAGTGGCCTAGACACTGCAGAACACACTAACATTTGTTTTGGAGTTCTCCCTTCTTTGGAAAGAAGAAAAACCATGTGTCACTGTTATTGTCCTAAATCATTAGGCTGCAGTGACAACTACAGGGTAATTCAGCTGCCACTCAGCACAGAAAAGGGGGGTAACTTTTTACAGCATTCCTTAGTGCCTAGTCAGGTTAGTTGTGCTGGGCAGCATATTTGGACTCTATGCAAACAATCTGTACTCTTATTTGAGGTATAATTGATACTTTCTCAAAAATATTTTGTAACACTTTAAATGATTGAGTGCTCTTATTCTTTATGATATGTAACACCAAGGAAATAAAAAAGCATCTTCATGTGCTGTTTGTCACCGCTACATGTGAAGGAACAGAATGAACTTCAATGAATATTACTGAAATCAAGATTCATTGCCAGATCAGTGACTTTTTGACAGCAGTTCTACTCAGCGTTTGACAGTAAAAGTCACTGTGGTTGGGGCAGTATCAACACAAACAGTAACTTGAGACCAAGGGTACACAAAGGTCCTGACATTCAAATTCAGGATTCATATCACAATGACTTCACATTCACAGTTTTTGCTAGGAGGGGCAAAAAATGCGCTAATAAACAGAAATTTCAGGGACACGAGAGTGATATTTTCTGATAGAATAGCTGTGCTATCAAGAACAAGTCGGTAAGTATACGCCACCTCTGACGATAACTGAAAGGTTAGCATGGACTTGTGCTTGTTACCTATTTGTGCAAATCATTATTTCAGCAGATCCCTTCCAGATGTTATGGGTCAGTCTTTTTTTTTTTTTCCTGTAGCACTTTCCTCCCCAGTTCTTAACTGCTGCCTAACCATGCAGGAAATCAAACTAAGAATGTTATCCAGTTTTGCGAGTTCCCGAGTCTGCCATGTTCATTTTATTGACTTCCACCCTTTGTATCTCTTTCTGTGTTATGCTTCCTTTTTAGCAAAGGGAAAAATTACATCAAGAAATAAAATCAAGTATCTTGATTCTTCTTTCCCTTAGTTGTCTATTAGTACCTTATCACTATCCATCCATCATTAGCCATTTCAAGTTATGCTTCCACACCTCCTTCATACCGTTATTTTAGCACTTACAATAGGAACATTTTTTTGCTCACATAGTGATATTTTGGCTTTAAATTGATATGACTAGCATATGATCTGTGCAGCCTGGTATTCATTATTTGTATTTATGAACATCCCTACAGAACACCTGCCGGGAAATAGTAAATGCATAATATTCACAATACGTTATCTGTAATTAGTGAACTGGGATTTTTTTTCCTAGAGTTGCAACGAAAAATGTCAAGCTGATTTAGGAAGTTTTACAGTTTTGTATAACTTGTTCTGCTAGTATACAGAGACTAAAAATAGACACATGAGCATTCATTCTATATGTATTACAGACCCAGCTAATCTGATTACTTTATGTAGCTTCCAACCACTAAAATCTCAGCACAAGGTACAAAGCTGTGGACACTCATGCCTCAGTTTTCGAAGGATGTGTACCCAAAAAATTTAGACTTATAATAACTGTTGGTTAATATCACTGCCTTCTTGTTAAAAGGAATATCTACTTTTATAATATTTTATTTTATATTTATAAATCAATCACCATCATATAAAGACAAATTTTCATAATTGCTTGGTTGATGGCTAATAGTAGAAATCTTTAAGATTTACTTTTCCTTTGCATATATCAGAAATTGAAATTAATTTTGGATTTACACATTCAATTTGCCAGAGATGCCCACATATTTTAGCAAGATTAATTACAAAATGTCAGAAATTTCTATATAGAAGACAAAACTGGAACAAAATTTGTTAAAATCTGCACAATTTACATGAGTTCAAAAGTCTAAGAAACACTTGGAAGTGATTTCAGAAGGAATTTACAAATAAATATTGATCCCCTTGTATTTAAGTGACATACATGTCGTATTGTGGCTTGTGCTAGATGTTTAACAGAAGTATGCCATCACATTGTCACTTTCTCATTTTATAGTTTGCACTGCCTACTGTACCTGTTGCTTACTTGAGGATGTAGAAACATGAGAATGTTTCCTTAACAGAATTTTCATTAATTTTTCTCATTAATATAAGTATACATACAGTACTTTTAAATCAATACCTAAATTGAGAACAATAATCCTTACTCTGTACAATCACATTTTTAGGTTTAAAAGCAAGTACTAAATTGTAAAACAGGATTTTTTTTATAGATTGGAATACATTTCAGCTATGTCATGTTAAGGAAAATCAGAAGGAAATACAGTTTCCTAAAGATGGCTTCAAAGTTCTGGATACATTTTCATATTGGATGCAACACAAAAATAAAACAATAAGAAGAACAAAATCTTTTTAGTTTCTATGTTAGATGCTTTAGAATTCTCTTCCACAATAGAATCAAGTTTACAAAGAAAAAGGAGGTTTAAAGGACAATGGGAAAAAAAGTATAGAATGCCTTTTTAGGACCAAGAAGCCAATAAAATAAAAATAAATATATGTGTTTTAATGTCAAACCAGGGAAGAGAAAAGAGAATCCACAGCTACTTAAGTGATCACTGCCCTGCCTGGCCATGGGCCCCACCAAGCCCAGCTCACCCACATGCCCACATCCTGACCCAACTCTGGCCAATCCTCAGGCAGGCACTTGATAACCAGTTCTCCTCAGCTTCCCTGGCTTCTAGCTGGATGGTGGGGTGGGCCCTGCCCTGACAGACACTGGGGGACCCTCACCACTGCAGCATGCTGACAGCAAACTGTGGAATAACATATTGGTAGTACTGAATTTGTACAAGAAGTGTCCCAGCACTCACTGCTTTTTGGACCAGACTTACCAAGTATGTAATTTTCTCCCTTTTATACTGAAGCACTGTTATGTTTTAGTTGTCCTCAAGACAACGCATTGCACAAAAAAAAAAAATATTGAAGAACAAAATTTCTTTTCATGTCAGTAATATTAAGACTAGATTGTGTATTTTAAAATGGCTCTGTTTAACTTTTTAAATTCTGTTTAGTTTAGTTTATCTTAGCTTAGTTTAGTTAGGGCTGCTTCTTTAGCCAGCGGGTCCAAGTAATACACTTTCTTTGATCTCACTAAAGAAAAATTAGGGCTCTCATTTCCCTAATATGTGCTAAACCATAGATCTGTGCATGTCTTGAATCAGATGGATTTACTGATTATGGATAAACCACAGTAACAGCACACATACAGTGGTTTGGAAACATCCAAAGGGCCTTTTCCCTGGCTATGTGGAAATCTCTGACAGTCGTTCAAAGTCCTTAAATTCTGCCTAGACAAGATTTCTAAAAAGAGAGTGTAGCTGGTGAAATTAAGGTATATTGTACCTCAAAGAGAGAAAGTAAATTCCAGGGAACTGATTTAATTACTCTGCTGATACATAAACTCTCTTAATTAAAATGAAATAAAAACTTAATTTGATCAGCACATTGTCTAGATAGACTATATATCTTCAGGATTGAGCTAGTGATTTTTTTTCTTTTAAACCATTATATTCCATTTGATTGTAACTATTTCAGAGAAGAGACAAGCTCTTTCAACTAGTTTGCAAGACAAAGTTCAAACCTGTAGCAAACACATTTTACATGGATCTAACAGATTTGGTTTAGCAGTGCAGTGAAAGATTAATACTGGCAATTCAAAAAGTTGTGAGGATTTAGGTCTCAGAGGGAAACCTCATAAAGTTATAACAAACTACACATGTGTGACCTGAGGCTAAAAGTATCATCGTTTCATAACCAAAGCAGAGTGAGATAAGAACTTGAGTGCAATGAAAGAATGTGAATGCATCTACTGCAGATGCTCAAATGCTAGTCTCCTTGGCACCCTCAAAACAGTATTAAAAGAAGTGAAATGACATGCAACATAACAAATGGCAAATTTGGCAAGGAGAATTTTATCTTATGTCAAGCTGCATAGACAATAGAAATTTAAGGAAATCAAAGAAAAACACAGAGCTCAGTGGAATTAATTTTTGTATGTCTAATCTCTCATATTACTATAATGTTCTAGTGAGTGATTTCATAAAACACAATATACATTAACATGGTTGACACATCTGAGAATCAGTTATTCCTCCTGGTACATTAGAAGGATTAGGAGCTTCTCTAAAAGCTAAAACAAGATCTTGTATCTCAAATAGCGTTATCAAAGACATGGGTGTTGCTAGAAGTTGTTTTCCACAGTAGCTTCACAGGTCATAGAGTGATTTGGGTTGGAAAGGACTTTTAAAGGTCATCTAGTCCAACCCCCTGCGGTGAGCAGAGACATCTTCAACTAGATCAGGTTACTCAAAGCCACTTCCAACCTGACCTTGAATGTTTCCAGGGATGGGATTTCTACCATCTCTATAGGCAACCTGTTTTAGTGTTTCACCACTCTCATTGTAAAAAAATCTCTCCCTTAAAGAGAAAAAAGTAATTGACTGAGGTTAGTTTACTAAACTATCTACTTGATTTAAATGAATAAATTTTCCAATGAAGCAGTAATATATTAAAAAAAAAAAAAAAAAAGAAAATGGACTTAAAATACATTCTTCTTGCAGAATAGATTCAGCTGGTTAAGCAGGAAACATACCATCCAAAATTCACTGTGTATACTTGCCACCATATCCTTGTTTAAAGAGCCACATGAATATTTAGGCCTGGATAACTGCATCTTGTAACAGTTTCCTCTTAATTGCTGAATAATTTATGTGAAAGTATTGTAGCTGTCTTAATTAATCAAGAAAAATCCCCCTGTGAAATGTCTAATTCAAAGCAAGAGAAATTCCTCTTCCAACATCTCACTACAATCACGTTAAACATGTTTCTTTTTCCTTGGCATTACACCGAATTTGCCTAGAAGCTGAGTATACCTTGTTATGAACAGCCCTGAACCCTGCATTCTGGTGTTTTTTTGAAAGACTATTATACACAGACAGCACAGGTTGCAGGCTGAAAAATTATCAGACACTACAGGAGTAGACACAGAGAATATTTCTTACCCATCACACTCCTCCAGAGATATTATAAAACTGCAGAAAGCAGACCAGAGCACTGGAAATTCCAGCAGGCTCTTATAATCTTTAAGCAGCTCACTGCTGGTTTATAGCAACATAAAGAAACATAAAGATACATTTTAAAAAACTAGAAAATACAGCTGTGTCTACACCGGTGTATTAAATAACTCTCTTGGCCTGTTCAGTGAGGGGGTCAAAGGCTGGAGCACTCTCTTCACTGAATCAATACAACAAGGCTTCAAGAACATTTAAGTCACATATATATGATTTGTGACCAGCTTAAGCTACACTTGAACACACTTATTTTATCAGTCATATAATACAGCCAGCAAAGATTCTTCTAGAACTTGACCTTCCCTCAATTCATCTTGCATCATCAACACCTAATAAAACCACTTTTTTGTCCTCTGCAGAAGACCCATCTAACTCTTGCTATCATTCACAATAATGATGTCTAGAAAAAAAATAGTATACCAAGGACCTTAAAAGAGGCCAGTATTTAAACTGAACCAAGACTATCACTCTCCCTTGCTCTTCACCAGGCTTTTCAGCACTCTTTGCTCATTGTTCTGGTGCCCTTTTGGCTCAACTCATAATATTCTGGGAAACCTAATCAAGAGACCACTTGAAGCTGTCTGGGGTCTCACGTGGCAGTTCTACGAAAATAAATGTATTTGTTGTACTAGAAAAGTCACTGATTTATCCATTCCTCAGACCAACAGCTTCTAGACTTACACAGTCAAGAAGCCACAAATCCACAGTCTCTTTCCAGAACAGTTTCCAAATCAAGACAGAAAAGCTGTCTGCCGGTGAGACTTTATGCAGAATGAGTCACCCTGTGAACACAATGATAACATGAGATGCTTTCCCTTCAATGCAGCAGCAGTAGATTTGGCAGATGCTTGTAGGAGAATCCTCAACATTTTTCCTCTACCAGGATCATGAAGATGCCCACACACATGAGGAAAAGCACACTAGACAAGCAATAAATGATACATTTTACTAGTACTCATATAACAACAAAGTTAATTTCAAGACTTCAGTGGCAATTATGAAGAACCTGAGATGCATTTCACATGAGGCCTGTATGCTGCCTTCTGTCTACCTGTACTTTCTACCTACTTTTGCCTTTCAAGTCTCCTAGGCTAATGTATCTGCTCTCTAGAAGTCAACACAAAAATAAAACAGAGCCCATCTTACAGCCACAATCTTCTCAGGAAAGGTACGCTGCTCCTTAAAATTCTTATTTGTTTATTCTGTACTAAAGACAATACTCCACATGTGATTGCTGAGTCCCAAATGTGGTGAATGAGATAAAAATCAGAGGCTGTGTTTTATCTCTTCCAAAGGGGAGTGAGATTTTGCTGGTGTTTAGGTAGTGGCTTTTACCAGTGCACCATCCTCAAGAACTGAAGGCATTACTAGAGAAATTATCTTCCTGTTCTTTCTTTTTCCTTTTCTCGTAGGGACTACATTGGCCTTCCATAACTGTTTGTCATCACCTTTGTGTCGTTACCATATACAGAATATTTTTTATATATTGCATATGTATTCCTTGTTCCATTCCCATGATAATCATCTTTCTCAGCTCCTAGAACTTTCTCTTGAAAAGGAATTGGACATCTCACAATGGAAAACTCACAAATTTATTTTATGCAGTTTATCATCCCCAGTGTGGAGAAATATCTTGAAGATTTCTCTATGAAAATTACTAACTCGATAAACTGGAATATTGCATGTAAAGAATGCTTAAAATATCAGAAAATGCCTAGTGACACTAAGTGCTTTAGAGATCACTCATAGAGCATAGTCCAATTCAAGATCATTAAGTGAAGGCAGCCCACAAAAAAAAAAAAAAAAAAAAAAAAAAAAAAAAAAAAAGAATTTCCCAGATGGGAAAAAAACCCATTTATCTTTTTCTACCAAAACACAGAGTGATTTTAAATAAATTAGTACAGAAGAGATGAGACTGACTGGCCTGTAGTTCCCTAGAACTTCCTTGTTCCCCCTTTTAAAAATGTGGGTTATGTTTCCCCTTTTCTAGTCTGTGGGAACTTCACCAAACTGCCACAACTTCTCAAATATGATGAATCGTGGCTTAACCACTAACTAAAATACAAATAACTAAACTATGTTTTAGTTTATCTAACTATAACACTAACTATACAAATTATTAAAATATGGTTTAGTTATTTAATTTCTAAATATAAATATTTATCAATGAAACTTTGGTAAGTAAAAAAAAAATCCACTAACAACTCTGTTGTTATTCTTCTTGTTGTTTTTCTCCTTTGCCACCTCTCTGTCTTTACAGCTAAAGGAACAGCTTGTGTATGGCAGATTTTCCTCAGGCAAGAATGAGTAGTCCTAGTCAGCCCAGTTCTCTGTTCGTTATGCACTGTAACTATTTGAATTTTGCATTGAAAATATTTGTAATGAAAATGTTTTTCCTTCTGAACCAGTTATTTTAAAAACCTTACTTTCTAGGTGATTTTGGGGCATTTGTTTTTGGTTTTTTTTTTAATGACAAAGACCCTACTTCTGCTGCAGATAATGCACTTTCTTGCTAACCTGTGTAGTTTACTTCAGCTTCTGATAGGTTTACAGACAACACTAACGATACATGTTAAAGGCCTGAAATTAATAAATCAGTAATTTTTGCTATATTAAAAAAACACAAGTGCTTTCTTGACTTTCATCTTATGCAAACTTCAATAGTTCGTAGAGTGCTGTTCTTCATACACGTTCTTTTTCTCACTACTGAAGGAACAATTCTATTTAGACATACTGTTTAACTCAAGTTTTAAAATGGATGTTGATTCCATTAGTAATGGTTTAAAAAGACAATTGTAAATGGGAAATAGTTATTGTAGCAATTAATACACATACTTTATAACTTACAGTAAGTTTCCTCAGCACACATTTGTTGCTTTGTAAGAGTCAACTTCACAATTAGCAAAAGGTCAGTACAACTGATTCTAGTACCAGTGCCACTTCTCCTCCCTCTATACAGCTGTGGTGGTTTCACTTGGCTAGCAGCCAAACACAGCTGCATACTCACTCCCCACTGATTGAGAAGAGGGGAAAGAATTGGAAGGCTGCGGGTTAGGAGATTCATAGGTTGAGGTAAGAACAATTCAATAACTGAAATAAAATAAAACCTAAAATAATAATGCTAAAAATAAGAAAATTGTGGTAATTATTATACATTTATTTTAATTATGATTGATCAGGAATGGAATTCTTTATACACACTTTCACACAGGACTTTCCCAGAGAGGCACATAGGGCTGTTACTCTATAACAACCGTACTCACATTAGTAGTGTTAAAATGCCAGTAGCAATTCTGGAGACTGATTTAACTTGTGAAGCTATGACCCAGTTACATGAACACCAGTGAGGAAAGATTCAAATACTGTCTAAGCTGACTTTCTGAATGCCTGTTGAAAAAGACATTACTGGCAATGCTGCAAAGCTAAGCTTAATTTCAAGACTAATTTTTATTAACTTTAAAATAGATATTTTTATTTTATAAAATATTTATGTTGTACAGTATTAACTAAGCAAATGAAAACTCGGTGAACCCAGATTGTCTACTGATTCTAGACAAAATAGAAAGTTGTAAAAGTGATACAAGAAAATGTTGGTTGGACTGAGGAAGACTTAATCAATCATCTCACAGAAATGCAGTGTATTTTCTGCAGTTCTTCATGTGGCTTGAACACTCTAAGTTTGTACACAATTACTTTAAATTGGTCATGTTTTGCATGCTATTTTCCAATAAAAAGTGTAAATTAAAAACACAGGAATAAAGCTGAATGTTCAGTGAAAACAATGAGAAAACTTTTTACAGTTACCTTTTTTAAAAAGTGACAACAAAATATAATTAAAATATTAAGGAAGGTGTAAGCTGATGTAGAGCTTGCATTGCTCAAAGATTTACAGATGTGTGATTCTGATTTTAGTTTTTCTCATCTTTGGGACTGAGCAGATAAAAATCCTGGCTGTAATTTAGGGACATAAAGCTCTGCAAAAGTGGAACTGTTTAGTGAATGCAAAAATTGTGCAATGATTTTGGCCTAAATTCATCCCATCAATTTGAATGGAATATTGTCTGAAGGTGTCCTAGATATCCCATTTAAATACAAAATATAACTTGGGGTAAATCTTTGTTTTGTCTCTGAGTGGACTAAGCAGATGACTGATGTGCTGATACATCTGCCTAACTTTCTTACACCTCCTTATCTTGAAGCATACATTTTTCCTTAGCATACAATCCCTCCAGTCCCTATTCTTTTAGCCAACAGCCTCTGAAGAACAGAAAAACCCTGCAGATATTTCTTTTTGTGCTGTTTCATTTCCTAAAATAGGCCAGTCTTTCAGGAGATACGGACTGAAGGTTTAACATAGGTTATCTTGCAATTAATTGTATTCTAAAGCAGTAGCTGGAGTCTTAGTGGTACTTAAGTAAAATAGCTGTGTGATGAAAAGACTTCTATGAGCATTTTGAAGGTGGGAAATGAATTACAAGAACTTAATTCAAAACTTCTTTTACCTACATGCTACATCCTTAATGAATATAAAGCAGGAAAACATACTACACTACAAAGACTCTTTCTTCCCTTTCATGTACATTCAATTTACACATTTGAGAGTTCACATTTACAAAATCCTGGTAAAAAAATCTGTTCACATTCAATACTGCAGAAATATGTAAGTAGGAGGTAAGGATGAACACTTATCTCTTCCTTCTTTTCTAGGAGGAGGAATTCTTCTCCTAGATTCAAAGTGTATTATAGATTTCTCCAGCTTTCTGAATAAAAAAAAAAAAATATTGTTTCTGTGCATAATTAAACAACACTCTTCCAGATAATAAAAAAGTGTCTGTAACTGTCGCAAAGAATACAGAGTTTTGGAGAAAACTAGCTTTGTCATGCAAATTACTGGCACTGCACTTCTGCAAAAAGCAAAAATACATACAATAGTATTTTCTTAGCCCAATGGAATATTTTTTCCCACCTTCACCAGGTTCTTTGTTTCTTTCACATAAATTTTTAGGTTCTAGTAAAAATCAGTCACCATCCAATCAATGGTAACATTGTCAGAAATTATATGAAAGTTATTCAGAAATTAATCAGAACTGGGCAGTCTCACTAAGCAACCGGAGCAGGCAAAGAAAAGGAAGGAAGAGATTTTCTGTCTTTTAAAAAAAAAAAATCACTGTCCTCTCACTGCTTACAATTTCATAATAGTAATATCAATATAGTTAATCCTAGCTCCTGAGAAAAGGTATTTCTGGTCTTATTTTAAACCTCAGAGAACAAGAACTGTCACAATGGTTTAAAACGGGATTATTTGTGTAGAACCTGAGCCTCCACAGACTTTCACCTGCAACTTGTTAACCATATTATCTTTTGCAATTACTCTTCTTTTACATGTTCCTACTAACCATACTCAAGGAAATTTGAAGTTTATGTAAATAAGAGCATGAGATTGGGCTCTTTAAGAATAACTTTCCTTTTACGTATCAGGTCCCAGTCATATACATCTGCCAGTAAGAAACGTCAATTTGGCTCATGCAAGCGATATACTTCAAATCAGCATCTTCCTAAGCTTACTATATCACTGCATGCTGAGTAGTGCAGTACATTTATATTCTTTTCCTACTAGACTTCTCAAGAGAAATGCAGTACATACTTTTATTTACATATGGTTTTCACTTCCAATGTATGATTATAGCTAAGTCTGTGAACAGGGACTCAGACAGATATAAAAGCACTCTCTGACAAAAAAAAAAAAAAAAGAAAACCCACAAAAATCCCCATAGACAGACCCAAGTCATTATTTGAAGGGATCTATACAACAACTGTTCATAATATCAGCTGCTTACTAGAGGAAAAGAAATACAGTGTCTAACATATCTCAATATTCCATTGCCATAATATTCAACATTTCTTATATTCTTTTTCTCTGTTCAGGTTTTGCTGTAACGTATAAATGAAATTCAACAAGGTAACATTTAATTCTGGACAAAACATTAAATAACAGAGAAAAATATATAAATATATACTTTCTATATTTTTGGGTACAACATATGTGTACATATAAACAAGATTTCTACTGGAGATATCATTATGTATTCAATTTTCTTTACTTTTAACACTGTATAGTCACCGTATCTGCAGTTTCTCTCTACTCTTAAAACAAGTGATACTTCAGTTCTATAAAGATTTATGAAGCTATGTATGGTATCAGCAGAATATAACTTGTGTCAACATAGTCACAGAACACTATGTATTTAGATACCATCTTATTTCCCAGAGTTTAAAAAGAGATATATTTATATCCAGCTAAAAAAAAATCCATTATTAGTTCATTTATTGGTTAAAAAAAAAAAAAAAAAGAAAAAAAAAAATTAACAGTGAAAACTGAAGATTCACCGACAGGAGATAATGTGTTGCTGTCCACAGATCAGCAAATGCAAATTCAAACCACAGGTGCTCATCTTATTTTTACGTCATCAAATATAATCATTAGACACTTACATAACATAGTAATAGAATAATCCAAAATTAAGAGTAGAATGCTAAAATTCCCCATGAAACACTGTAGATGTGGTTTTCTGCTATTTTTCCTCCCAGTCTGAATACCTGATATTCATTGATCTCCACAAATTCATATATTGACAGATCATGTAGCAAGTTATTTTCTCATTTGATTGACAAATAACATTAGTGGTCCAAAAATCAAAGCTATTGATTAAACACAAGTACCCAAAAAAGCTAAGTCAATTTATTATGCCATGTGATTGATCAGCCATCTACATTTAAGCAGGACAAATCCTCAGCATTTCCATCTAACTTTCAAAGCGCCACTCAAGGTTGAGAAAAAATTAATAAAGAGAAATTAATTCTTTCACTGTCCGTGCTAGCTGGGCCACATCTACGAATAATAAAGAAATTCAGTCTCCACATCTGTTACTATGGTAACAGTCAATTCCTTTCAAATACATAGAAGCAGAGGGCTGGAGGGGACATCTAAAACCTTTTTCATGAAACACAAGAAACTTGTCACAGAAATATTGTCCAATTTTATTTGGCTCTGCCTTAAACACATTTTTGTGGTTTATTCCACTGTTCCTGTGGAAGGTGAATCAAGAAACGCAGAGACAGACTCCTGACATTCTGAGATCAGTTGTGCTCATATGCTAGCATTCTCCTTTAAATTTAGGCCTCCCAGAAACTGATTTTTGTGAGTTACTTAAAGATCATAGTCTTATCTTTCCTCAAGAATACTTTGCATGGCTAAGACTATCCTATTTTCCTCTTTTAAGCACAGTTTTAGTTCACTGACCATCCCACTTCCTTTTCTTTCACAGTTTTTTTCAAATTTTGTCCATCTTTATTGAATATGAAGTGACCATAAGAGCCTACCTCTTTCCAAGTACATTCCTTATACTCTGGTATTCCCTTCCTACATCTCAAATTTCTTTTTCATGTATATTCATTCCCTAGCACATCTTAAGGTATGCACAAACTGCACATTTTAAATTTCATCTCATTTCTACTATCCTGTCATCAAGGTAGTGCTTCTTACTGTCTGCAGATTTCACCCTCACAGTTCTCTTGTTCTTGGTTGTATTAGCAATTAAAAAGTGTAAAAGTCACAGTCAAAGCGTAACTTCAATCATAGAATCATTTGGTTGGGAAAGACTTTTGAGATCGTGTCCAGCTGTACCTGTCCGCTACGAAACCATATATCTGAGTGCCTCATCTACACATCTTTTAAATACCTCCAGGGATGGTGACTCAAATACTTCCCTAGGTAGCTCGTTCCAGTGCCTGATAACCCTTTCAGTGAAGAAATTTTCAGAACCTCCCCTAGCATAACTTGAGGCAAATTCCTCTTGTCATATCACTTGTTACTTGGGAGAAGAGGCAAGCACCCACCTCACTACAACCTCCTTTCAAGTAGTTGTAGGCAGTGATAAGGTCTCCTCTCAGCCTCCCTTTCTCTAGGCTAAAGAAACTAAAGAAACATCATCTCTAATTTTACTCTTGCCCATCAGCACAATCCATGTC
Source organism: Caprimulgus europaeus (assembly GCA_907165065.1). The sequence goes on from OU015524.1 coordinate 79,190,432, forward strand.
ACCTCCTCTTCAATAAGTTTCTTCACATCATCTTATGATAATGGTCACCATTTATAGTCTAACTATGATAGCATCTTGTCAAATAGCCTACTAGAAGATTAGATATACCTTACCTACTTTCTCTAATAAAAATAATAACTACACAAATATATTCAGCAAATGAAACCTATAAGACATCTTTTAATAATTCCTATTTTGTTTTTAAATCTATTTCTTGAGCTTTTATTTCCTTTAAAATATGATAAAAATCTTATTCAGTAGTTTAGCATGGACTACCAGAGATTTTACATTCAGTAATGTCTTATCATTTGCTAATATTCATATATATTTAAAACTTGTCCTTTTTTTCGTTACATAAGAAGACAGATTACCTAAATCCTTACTATGAAATTATTAAAGTGTTTCAACTTTGTTTTCAATTTGTGGTAATTTTCATTTTCAAACTTTCAATACAAGTTATTATTCTGTTTTTGCCTCATGTTCTGCCATGTACTGTGACCATCAGTTAACCATACTGGACACTGAAGAAAGCGTTTAGGTTTCAGGTCATCCCAAATTATTTACTGTTTGGCTCATCTTCACCAGAAAACAACTTACATCACCTTTTTTGTTTGGTTGGGTGTTTTTAACTTTATATGTTATTATTATTTATTTATAAAACTAAGAAAACTTCATCTTGACTTTGGACAACTTCCATTTTATCATTATGCTTCCTCATTCCAGGAAGGTTCACATTCCAGCTGACTACCCCACAACAGTTCTTTTACTTTACCGAAGGTTGCCTTTTAAAATTGAGAACATTAGTTCTCTTGTTTAATCTTCATCTTAAATGTCAGTTATCTGTGAAGTTTCTGTCACTTCCAAAGGAAAGGCTAGAGTGAAATCCGGTCCTACTGGTTCAATGACTGGTAAAGAAATCTGTGTTTTTTCCATTATTGGTAATCTATTTCTACTAATTATTACTAATTATTTTCTATAAGAAAATAATAATTTTTATAATTAGAACTCCTGACAAATCCTTTCTCTGTGTTATAAGACAAGTCTTGTACCACTTTCATATATAATAGGGAGAATCTCAACAAAAATCATTGCATCACTGCAATATCTCCTCTTATTCCATCTTCAAAACTGACTCCACATACCTCAACCAATGATGTCATTCATGCACATTAGAGTGTTACACTTCTAAAGTGAAGGAGGAGTTCCTCTTGTTTAAACTGCTGTTTTAAACTATCCTGGTACCAAATAAACATGCATATTAATCCATAGCAGAATGTTCATTTTAGTCTAGTCAAAGTTTGTGCAAAAGATTTACTTCAGGAAGTACCAAGCAAAAGACTGATACTTTCCACAAATCAATCAAAAAAATCTTTCGGCAAGGTAAGCTGAACTCTCAGTAAAAAAGTATTCTACTACAGTGTCCTCACAGTTTTTAATTAACTTATTTTAATTCTGGGAATATTAATTAATGTTAATATTATATGGACAGCCTAATATTTTTTCTAACATTTGCAATTTCCCATCAGCTTGTCCTGAGCATTATGAAACAGGAAGAAGGAATCAATTAATAATATATTTATAAATTCTTAAAATAAAAATAAAACATTTATTTTCAAATGCAACAGTATGTATAAGTATTTAGAAATAAATATGTGAATTCTACCACATAAATAAACATTAAAAAAATGTATCTGCTACTCTACATCTTCTGTGGAATAAATCACTGGAACAATTTTAAATAACTTACTTCATATTTTTCCTTATCCTTATTATTTTTTTAGTATCAGTAACATAATATTGTCCAGGATTTTTACCTAAGAGAAATTCAGACAATGTACTTTGCGGTATTTATTTGACTGTGCGGTTACAATAGAGAAGAGAACGTTTCCCTCAAAATCATACTACATTTTCAACTGCTCATCTCTGTTTCAGCCAGGTTATAGGAAAGGAAAGGAAAGGAAGAATGAGGCAAAAACTTACTGCAACTTGGCAGTTAGGGAGGGAACGAAGGTGTGGGAGAATGTAAAGAACTCATTCAGTTACACAAAGCACAGGCTCTTAGAGAGAGTTTCATAATTGCAGAAATTAATCTAAAATAAGCAGAGGAGACTTTGAAATATCTGCTAGTAAAATCACTTTCTTTGCTGCATTTTGGTGGATATTGTACTGTCCTCGCTAGCATTTTTGCAAAATATTGGAGGACAAAGGTATCTATTATTTTGCTGTTTAAGACAGCAGGGCATCTGTATATCTATTTTCACAGAATGTAGGTCTGTTCTTGCAGTTTCCATGTGATAACTAAGAAAAATTAATATATATTTCAGGGACTGAAAAATCAAAACATTAGTCTGCTTTGTCTCTCTGTAACAGAGTTATAGCAAGGAAGGAAAGTTGTGCCAGTTTGCTAGTGATATCATTTTGATGTTTCCTTTTTTAGGTTCAAATATATAATGTTAAGGAGCTTACAAAGTTCAAAACCCCATTCTTTTCTTCTACATGGTTTTCCTTATGGTTTGACACTTGTAATCACATCACTTCTAAAAATATAGAGTGGACATATGTATAAGCAAGCATACACAAATGCATCCTTATTCTGACATGCAATACTCCAATGAATCAAAGAAAAAACCCTCAAAAAGGTCAAAACAAAATAGTAATCTAACAACATCTGAAAAAAAATAGTTTCATTTTCTTTAAATCTGATAATATAAATGTATTTTTTATCACTACTGCTAAAAACAGGGTTTGAAATTGTTTATAATTAATTACATTTTTATTTGTCTTTAAAATTTAAAATCCCTGTATGTCAATTTGATAATAGCACTGGACCTTAATGTAGCCATCCTGGTCATTTAGTTTCTGTGGTACATCTGACACCCAGAGCACCTCCCTAGCATATACCTGCTACCTAGGTCCATGCATGGAAAAGGGTTAGCTATTCTAGTATGGGAAGAGATTGCAACCCCCAGTGCTTCTGACCAGTCTTGGCAAGATTTACCTTGTCTGCACACATATGCACCTTGCCCTTCTGTTGCAATTGCATCTGTAGGTATTTGCACAAAATGAAGATGCTTAATATTGGCAACAAAGCAGGCAAGAATTACTGTGACAGCAAAATTTAACATATTGGGATTTGCCAAGGTCTTTTTAAGCTGTATATTACATATACATAAACCACATTGGTTTGGTAGACAATATTTCCATGTATTTCAATGTATATTGGTGGGTACAGTTGTTAATATTAACTTATCAAATGCTTTACTGGAACATTGCATATGTAAGCCTTTGTGATTCTCACTGACTCTGTTTACAGCAGCTTCAATGCATATATCAATTTCATAAAGTAGCTTGAAAAAACTTACAAACCATTGCTATCGAAACAAAGACATTACAAAGTATCTTTCTGTAAAAGCACCTGATATTAGGTTAACATAACTTTCATGTTGTTTTTATTGAACTGAAGAAAGCAAGGACCTCACTTCTCCTTTTCTTTCCAATATACAGATCTAGTAATTACCATAGCCCAAGTCCAAATGCTTAAATTCTCATCTTCACCCCTCACAGTTACCATCTAGTTGTATCATTTAATTCTTTAATACCCAAAGCCAGTAATGCCTGTTTTTTATTTTAACCTTTCCAACCTGCCAAAAGTTCTGATTTTGTACATGCCTGGAAGCATTTCAGCCTCAAGAACAGCAAGAGAGCTCAGTCCTCAAGTCAGGCTTAGACCTACTGGGGTGCATAAACAGATGAGCAATTCCTTCATCTCTTTTGCCTGCAGTTCTTAATCTTATAGGCAGTGTTAGACCATGCCTATTGGATTTGGGTTCACACAAAATATCACAATAGCCAGAGGGAATGATGGCTTCCTTAACTTTTTCCAGTGCTTAATACACTCACCTGACTCAACCTTGCAAGAATTTAAATCTGTGTTTTAACCCCAAAGTTGATAGTCTTAACCACTAAATTATTGAAAATTCAAAGGTAATAGAATTGGGAATGTCTTTAATCCCTTCTGTTGAAGCATTTCAGTTTTACATAAGGGCATTCAAGATTCAAGAGACCAGCAGGGGAAGAAAGAGCAGTATAAAACTCAACAGATTAGGAGTCATAGAGCTCAGTCTTTTGCCTCAAGTATTATTATACCTTTAACAGTCAAGGGATAAAAAAGTTATTTTATGACCAGGACACTTAAATGCAAGTCTGTTAATCACTAAGCTAGAAAGTCATTTTCCCTCTTACAATCTCTGCTTCAATAAGTCATTAATTATAGTACAAAAGCTGAGACAGCATCAGCAGTAGGTTTGCAGCAGATGTGAGCTTAAATCCCCCTCATGCATAAGCAAAAAATGACCTCAGAAATACAATATCCTGTATGAATGCATTAACCACTAGATAATTATATAAAAAACAGGTGTCTTCTCTATGAGTCTTTCAAATAAAATGTGATTAAAATATTTGTGGGTTTTGTTTGTTGTTTTTTTAAAAAAATATTAAAAAAAATTTGGTAGGCTATTATAAAAATAGTTCTTGAGACATGAAGCCTCTTCCTCATAACTATGAGCAAAGTCTAATCCCAGGACACAAGCTATTCCCCACTTTTCTGCTTATTTTTGACAGCTCACTGTTCTGCATGCTGCTTTTTTTTTTTTTTTTTTGTGGCTTCCTCTTGCTCCCTGCTTAGTCAATACAGATGCTGAGTAACTAACTTGGGCTGTGGGCTCTTCTTTTCAGGATGCAGTTCCTCAAATTTAGGTATTGTTGAATATTAATAGTACTTATTAATCTGACCTGTCACAAAATCTGGACATGCTGGAAAAAAGGGTCCATATTTTTTTTTCTCATAAATGTTTGATATAAAAATATTTCAACGCTGATTGAATTTCTTGCGTGTATATTCAGAACCTTATATTTTATGTTTAATTTAAAATATTTACCAGCTTAGTTTGCATCTCATATCCATTATATTGGTCAAAAAGAAAACAAAAGCAAAAACAAAAGAAAACAACCCTTTGCTTAAGTTACTAAATGAGAGCAAATTCTCCAGACACAGAACATGGCTCAATTTCTTGCCATCACTTATGCTGGAAGAAAATGACATAGATTAAAGATATAAATTTATATAAAATAATGAAAGGAAATTATAAGGATGCTGTTAGACATCTTCACAGGGCTATTCAAATACATACATAGCTTGGAGCAAGTATTTAACTAGGAGTTACCATTGTCTTTGCAGTAGGTTTGTGTTTCAAAGTATTTCCAGGCAAGTTGGTTCTGAAAGTCAATATTGGAAATCCAGCCAATTGTCTCAATAGGCATCTTACAACCATGTGAATTTTTATTTTTTTCCTGAAAGTTATGTTATGTTATGTTTATCTGGCTGCTTAGACTGATTATTGAAACTTAAGAGGCCCAGACCTGTGTGCAAAGATTTGACTGAAACTACATATTAAATCTGAGCATGCTATTGGGAGAAAAGGATAAAAATGAACTATCAATACAGACACATACAGAATATTTTCATTCACATCTTGTGAGTATACTGGTATAAAACTATGAATGAAATTGAGCTAAAATGTTTTGGGTTTGTTTGGGGTTTTTTTATCATACCTATCTGATTCAGGAAACTCACATCTCAGTTTGGCATTTGTTCAGAAAACAGCAGCCACTCAGTGTTTTTCAAGTTGTCTTTCAGACACTGAACTTCAACTGACGTCAATAGAAGTCCTGCTTCCTTATGTGAAAACAGAATTACTGAGAACTGAGTAGTGGCCATCAGGTGCCTTTGCTATGCCTTATTTCAAATCCATTACATTCAGCAGCTATTTAATGAGATTAACTTCCTTTCATTATCTGATGTTTGCTGCAAAACTCTTTTTCTCTTTGGAAGAATTATTACTTTTCCTGTCAGAAAAACTAGAACTACAGTGGAAAGTGGATATTAAATGATTTTATTCCAAGAAGAGGAAACAGAATGCAGAAATATTCACCAGGAAGACTTTCTGGCTCCCTGTGTTCCATTGGTTTATTTTTGAGGATGATGCTCTGAACCCATATCCAGGAAGAAAATTATTGACAGCACAGCGGCAGCAAAAGGATGTACACAAGTATGTATCCTATCCTCTAAGAATGCTTCTTCTTCACAAATAAAAATTGTGGTTGTGCATGTCAGCACAGGGTATCTATTCCAGAAAGAGTGAATAAGTGAATCCTTTTCATACTAGCAGTGACACGGTGTTTACTGGTTGAACAAGAGAGAAAGGCTAGGCTTATGCATTAAATACATATATACACACATATAAGCACATATATTATCAATTAGAAGTAATCACTTCTCTAGTCTTCAGATACCAGCAGTGTGTGCTACTCCAGCTTTACACATTGTTTAGAATTTCTGTGCAGTTACCCAGAGAGGAAATTAAAGATTATATCTGAAAAGTAGTTTAAAAGAAGAACATAATGTGAATGAAATGAAACATCCATTAAAGATGCTGGGGAAGTTTCACTCTGATTTACGGCAGTACTGCTGTCATGCCTGCAATGACATTACACTGGTATAACAAGGAGAGAAATATGACCCAGTGAAACAGTGCATTCATTTTGGAAGAAAAATGCAACTAAGGATTAGATTCACATAGGGATTTCAGAGCCTTAGACTCAGGCCAAAGTTCATGCCTAAAATCCCCAAGTAATTCAAGGAACCCACCAGGTGATCAGGATTAGCAAACTAGTGATTCCTAACAGATAACTGATGGGATGACACAAAATAAGGAAGGCCACGTCTTAAGATAAGTAATAGACTGGGATATACCTGAAATTCTGCCCCTTTCTGAAGCACAGACACTTTCCTTCAGCCCTCAGTTACAAAACCTAGGAGAAGCTGAAATCTGTCTCCTGGATTTATTTGCATATTTTTTCCCTTGTGATTTTATATAGTAACCTTTCAGAGACATAATATATCTGGGAGGCAGACAAGCAGGTTCAATACCATCCTTATAGCAAGGGGGATCAAAGCTTCACCTTCTAGCTGCTTTGGGAGCCTATAACTATCAGGCTAACAGAGACCAGCAATAATATAATGCAATACCTAGTTGCTGTGGAAGCAGAACAAAAACATTTAGAATCTGGTAAAAATGAAAGCCATTACATAAGCATGGACAATTTATGTATACAAAAAAGGTAAATGCTAGATAGTAAGTTCTGATTGTGGGAAGCCAACCTCTGGAAAGAGTTGTGTCACAGGAGAGTTTTAAGAAAGTCTAAAAGGAGATGGATGAAAGAATTTATCTGAAAATGAGCGGCAGGAAACAAAATGCACCACAGCTGTGTAGTTGAAGCTAGCATGAGGTGCTGATTAGAAACTAAGTTTTGCATATGCATAATGGGTATATATGTATGTCTGTGCACATCTATACACAGACAGAGCTGAAATTACAGAACCAAAATTTCATCAATAATCTAAAATAAGAGAACACCAAGACGGAGAAATCAACAGAAAATATTATGCATATATGTCCCTGTTTGCAAATACGCATACTTCAACTGTAAGCTCAAGATATATATGTCACACCTTCTTCCTTCCCCAGACTGGCCAATCTACTCTGAGGTGGCTTTCACTTAAAAGATACATCTATAAGGTAACACTGGAATAGGACAAGGATTTGGATTTAGCCCTTTGTCCCCACACACCCCTACCCGCTATTATTTGCTTTAGCTTTTCAGCTATCTTTTTCCATATGAGATGGACAGACAGACGCTGGACAAGTAGACAGACATAGGCACACTGTAGAATAAATCCAGAGTTTTATAACTCTCAAAACAAATTTAGCTTTTGTTCGATATATATTCCTTTAGAGAGTAAGAAAATATGGCCTGTAATTGCGTTTGATGAGTAGTTGGAAGACAAACAATACATTTTGCCTCATAATTTCAGAGTCCAACAATGTAACAGTCCCTGACTAATTCTGTTCCCAGAATGAGGCTTCCACCTAACCAGTTGCTCACATTAAGGCTCATCATAAGAAAATTAAGGCAAAATTTAAGAATTAATATTCTTCAGTAACAAAATTTAGTTAAATACTCTCTTAAACTACAGAAATATTTGGGATCCAGTTTGGATTATAAAGGACTTCTGAAGGAACTGAAAGTATGAATCTAGATTGTTAAAATAACCTGATATGATCATATAACAATATATTAATCATCTTTAGATGGATAGGATTTGCAGTTTCTAGCCAATACTTCTGTTCTATTGATTAGTTAATAGTAGATCAAACACTGATAGCTTGCACTGTATTTAAATTTTTGAGATTACATCACATTGTTTTGCAACTTGTTTCTCCAAAGTGAATATAGAAATTTAAAAATATAAGTAAGATAACACTCTCTATTCAATGTCTAGCTTTTAGTTAGTTCCTGCCTTAGTAGATGGATGCATATTCATTGCAACTGTTTACAGCAACTGTTAACTAATGTCACTGTAGGACAGAACTCAAGAAAAACTAGATTTCTGCAAGATTATTGTAGGCCAGTTGGTGAGCAGACACATTATTTTACGGGGGGGCAAAAAAAAAAAAAGCACAAACACAAATTAGTATCTGGCTTAAACATGTTGTTTCAAAGCTTCTTCATCAAAACCTTTTAAAATTGCTGGGTTTGCTTCTCTTACAGGATATTTTTCTTTCCCAGAATACAATATATATTCATAGATATTTCTCTTTTATTTTACTATTTAAAAATACATTGATTTTTGAGTTAGTATATTACTGAATTTGATATTCAAAGTTTCCTGCAATGCATAAATGGCAATGCATAAAACAAATGTGTTTAACTTTTCAAAACAAACGTGCATTTTCCCTGCATGCATTATTTTATATCTTCAGAATATTCCTTTCCCCAAAACCGTTTTCAGTTAAACATGTTTGTCTTTACCTCTATAAATAACACAGTTGCATTATGCCACAAATTTCAAATGAGTTAGCCCCTGAAAGTATCATTGTTAATAAAACAGTGAAACCATTCCCTATTAAACAAAGTTAACAGTGACTATCAATTTAGGCTATATGCCTGACAGTTCAAATACATTTTTGGCCATAAAACAGGTTTGCAAGTCTTAAATGGTTTCACATTTCTCTAAACCATACTAAGAGCATAACATGAATATTTTAAGCAGCTTAGCTTTGATTTAAATATATTTGCTCAGGATATGCTGGCAGCATCCCAAAATGCAGTGTAATACCCCTAAAGCTGGCAAGCCCAAACTCAATTTAAGAGAGCAGATAATATGGACTAGCAGCATTAAAGCAAATAAAGTCAATTAACAGGCTGGTTTTTTTCTTAATTTGTTTTCTCTAGCTTGAAATTGCAAAGGATGGATAAAGCTGTGGGATTAATGAAGAAATAAATTAATGGAAATGGAATATAAAACAAAAAGGAGAACAGAGAAGTGCAGGAGGTATTATTCATTACTCAACTCCTAATAAGTGGTTGCAGTTGTATAGTAATATTCATTTATTTAAGGTAGCCACAGTACAGAGAAGAAACTCCACTATTGGAATATTGTAGACATTTACCAGAATGTTATAAGAGAAGCAATATGCTAATATGAAATCATTTGCTTCCTCTGAAAAATAAATAATGGAAAATATATATCTATTATGGGAAATAATGTGCTCATTGTAAAAACCCTGCCAAATTGTCTGTTGCTGAGATTTTCCTCATACATAAAGACTAATTCAGTTCATTGTTAAATGAGTTATGCAGGCTTCTCTATGTGCATATTGAGATGTTGGCACTTAGGTGTTTCAGGATCAAGAAGAAAACAGCCAAAAATAGTCACAGAATAGTACAACATTTTGCAAATGAAAACAAACACATATTATTTAGTTACTGCTTGAAGATATTTCATATCTTGCTGCCTGTATTTCAGCCAGTTTAAGGGCAGAAAAAAGTTATTTTCATGTAATGCTCTCTACACATACGCTGAAAGCATTCATTAAAAAGTACTGTGGAAAAATTTGTTAGTAAGTTCCCAGCACTCACAGATCTTATGCTTCAAAAGTAAAATTTTGTTTTTAAATATCTATTATATCTCCACTCATATCTAAAAAATTAACAAAAGTAATTCTACTAGAAGAGTGTGCTGTATTTCCCAACAATTATATATCAGGGTTTATAAGAGGTTCATTCTAAAGAACATTTTAGCATATGTATAGCCATATGTTTTGTTTCTAGATCCATCTGTTTTGATTTGATATATATGCTTAAAAATAACATTTATTTTATGAAACAGATACACTAAGTGAAATAAAGTTCACAATACATACTTTAAACAACAGAGGGATTTTTTTTTTAACCTATTCTTAGTTGAATACACTCTCATAAATTTGGCATGGAAATTGCAGAATCTTTTCTGAAGTTGAAAATTGCATTAAGCTTCTAATCAATTATTGTAAAGTTAAGATGTAAAGCAAAATTTTTAATAATATGGCTGTGAATATTTAACTTATATTATTGAAGACATTCATTACAGTCTTTGAATGGCAGAACCCTAAGCAGATAGATACCTAAATCATTCTCAAGCAACCAGATTTAAGCCTGCTTACAGAACTGCTTTGTTTCGCAGTTCATCTAAGCATGTAGGGTACATTTCTCTAAGACAAGCCTGTGAACACAAAGGATCATTTCAGATTCACAAAAGCCTTGAATTGGGTTTTGGGTTTGGTTTTTTTTTTTTTTCAGATTATATTTGCCTTAATAAGCATCATACCATTGTGTTATAAAGCCACAGTTGTAGGAATAGCAAGTGTCTATTCTGTGCATACACTTGCAGGGAAGTATTATGTATAAACATGACTGCAGGACTAAATTATGGAAACATACCAATGGCCATTTGTATTAAAGGTTCAGAACAAGGAATAGATAATTCAAAATTATCATGCCAAACACCTTTACCCTAATAAACTGGATAAACAATAATTTTTAATCAAATATGCTATTTTTTTCCATAGGCTTGACCACCTGTAAAAGAGATTTAACAGCAAAGGTGGTTTTCAAACCCTTTGAAATTATTGAGACTGGAGAAGCTTGTAAGTGAGTAGATCTGGTCACTTTAGCAGCCAGCAGAAATACGAACTACACTATATTTAAGAAATGTAAAATCTTCTGTGTTGTAAAGCCCATATACCTACTTAAGAGACACTACTAAGAATTGCCACTTTCCATGAGCAGGAATAACAAGGGCTCAACCCCCTTAACAATCAGGTCACATTATGCAATCTTTCCTGCTGCTTGATCAGACTCAAAACACTTTTATTGACATCCATGGAATTGTGCAAAAAATTAACTGACCTATGGTGTTTAGCAAGCCTAGATTTAAGTATGGATAATCTAGTCCAAATTTAGGATTCCAAAAGACAATTATACTGTATGAGATGAGAGTAACTCAAAGTCCCTTTATAAAATAACTAAAATGTTCTTGGCCAAATTCTGGATCAAGATTATTGCACAAGTATACACTAGATATAAATGTTGCCACTTTAGTCAGTGAGTTTTAATCTCTAAATGTGTTTTAAACTTTATATAAAATACATATATAAATATCTGCAATATATATACAAATTCTTACTACACATGTGTTTTGATTAGTTATAAAATAATCTGAGATACAAAATACTGGCTGTTTATTTTTCCTTTAAAAATTTAAATACACTAAGTTATTGCAGAAATAGAAAAGCATAAACAAGAATAAATACTGAGACTTCAGGTTGCCCTGCAAATCTGTATTCCAACTTGTCATTAACTTTTCTGACTCTTTAATACAAGGTGAGCAATTAGTCCTTCAACATTTACATTCCTTACCAGATGTAAACTTTTCCCTTTACTGCTCTTTATCCAATTATAAAATCCCCTGCGAGATACTGCCTGCCTCTGAGGTTATTTCAGCAACAGAACACACAAAAATGTGAGGGAAAACTGATCTCCTAGCAGCTAGAGATTCAGTGTGCCAGATATGAGAAATAATAACAAAGCAGTAGTAAAATAAACTACTGTCATATGTACTATTTTCCTCATTGTTGACAAAACAAGAAAGGATTAATGTTAAGTGTTAACTTCAGTATGTTCTGTCCTTTCAGAATAACAGTTAGATGACCTATCATCAGCAGCACAGCTATGCACCCAAGTGTGTGTTCAAGTGCAAACAGTGGGTGTGGAGAATGCATTCATTGTCCCTGGATTACTCCATCAGGATCTGTCACGTCAAAACACCTTACAATAATGACCTCAGTTACAGTGAGGTAATGTCATTTCTACCAATTAAAAAAAAAAAAAAATAGTGCTCTCAGTTGGGTGGAGCAGTCCTTGTACCAAATCCCTGCATGAATTCAGAATGTGATCCCATTCTTTCTATTGCTACAGAAAGATAGAAAATATTTCTTTCACTTTAGATTCACTACAATAACACAGACACAGTAACACTACCTTTTTTTTATTTCAAACTGAAATGAATACTATGTTACAGTTCAATTCCCAATGCTTTCATCTTCAAGACGCTCTTATATGGAATTCAAATAGGGAGAAAGTGTTCAAGATCCACACATTAGCGAGCCGCATGTTAGCAAATAATGCCTAATTCTGACTGACTATCCCTTTTAGAACATCCTCCTTCCAACAATACACCCACAGGGAGTTCTTTAGCAATATGTTAATAATTTACTATTCTACTTAACCTGAAGTACCTTTCAAATATTTCCTTAGAGAATAAGGAAACTCTGCAAAGACATTTCTGTATGCTTAGAGTTATCAAAAACAAGGATTACAGTTTAGATTTCTATCATATTGGGAGACAGTGTAATTTATGGTTTCCTGATGATGATGAATTACCATTCCTGTTCTAGAAACATAAGAAGATTATTTCTGCAGACATTGAAGAAAAAGTTATTGTAACCAGACCGTAAAAAAATCAGTTATATTTGGTTTTGTCAGAAAACAGGTATCTCATTTGTATTGACAGATCTGTAAGAATGCTGACTCAAAACCAAGCTCACAGAATTTCACTGAATAAAGGAAATATTATTACTTTACTATGGATCAAAAAACAAAACAACCCCACAAACAAAAAAACCTAACATATTCCTAGATTTTCCAAATTCCAACACCAAAAGCTTCAAAATATAGAAATCCAGATGTGAAGTTACTAAACAAAACAGTTATCCCACAGATTTTATTTTATAAAAAATAGTTTTATACGCAAGCATTATTAGTGTTATACATGGTGGTGGGAAGAGGGGAGGGGGGGGGAGGACAATAGGTATCTATTATTTCCATAAATAAAAAGAACACTGAGGCATTTTTTAAATTTTTAATGTGTTTTTTTTTCTTATCTATCTTTTCATATGGAATCCTATCACCTGTCATGACTACTGTTAAAATCTTATTATAATGTTTTGCAGCACTCTTTTCAAAAAAACAAAAATCATTTTTTAGCCATTATCAGCATCCTAAAAAAAAAAAAACAACCTGCTCATAACTGTTTGTAGATTCCTGAGAATCCCTGGCTGCCACGCAGGTATGGTACTCACGTAAAACTGTGATCTCCTTAAATTAATGTTTTATTTTAACATTACTGCAATTTCTCTCTTAAGTACTTGTCTGGTCATTGACAACACTTACCTGTTTTTCAGAGTAGCACCCAGTCAAACAAGAAAGCTTGTGGGAGATCTATTTCAAGAATAGCTAAATCAGAGAGGTAACAAAAGAATCTTGAGCAAGGCTTCTAGAGATTCATTCATAATGAATAATTTCATAATTGTGTCATTACCAATTGTGTTACTACCTGCTATACTTGGTAGTTCCTCTTTTTATTTTGTCCAAAAAAAATATTTCTAAAAAACTGACACATGAAGAATTTTAACATACAAATTAAAACTCTAACTTCCTTGTACATTTAATGCTTAAAGTACACAAACACAACGTCCTTTAAAAGACAACAACATCTTCACTACTTTTTCCATTAAGATACTGAAAGATTAACTCATACTGCTTTGTTTTGTGGAACCAGTGAGCCAATTGTCCTTCTGGACTTTGGATTCTCAACAGCCAATGGGCTGCTGTAGGATTATTTTGAATAATAATCTTTCTCCCATAGAGGTAATGATGAAATTTATCTATTGTTCTAACAACAGCTGATAGTCCTTTTCTTGTGACATAGTAATGTTTCTCAGGAACAGAGTTTTCACATTTTTGCCCTGGCTGAACACATTCTTCTTTTGAGAGGAGTAATACAAGAAACTGGCAAGTTGGATACAAGCTTGTGTAATTAGAAACACCATCACCCATACCTCCATTTCAATAGGCCATGCACTCCACTGCTGGCACAAACCTTAGATAAGTGAAATTGTCCAGACTCTGCCTGGTATTTTAAATGAAGACATCCAAGGATAACCTCAAGTTTTTAAAGCAACACTCTATATTCTCCATAAATGCTGAAATAAATTTCAACAAAGATTGTGATGTTTTCTTAGAGATGCTATATTCCAAAAAATAATATATATTGACCAATATATATTCTCACCAATATTGTCATTGACAACTTTCTGCAAAAAGACAAATAGTCTATATTTCTATGACTCTACACCAAAACAAGATTTCCACAACATCTTCCTCTGAAGGGCTGAGTGCCCATTTTTAGCACTCAGTACTGCTTTACCAAGTGTTTATTTTTCCTTGTTCTATTTCTATTCCATGTTCTTCCTTGCCATATACCATTTGTTATTTACATCGTATTTAACTTTTATTTTTAAATTCTCTCTTCCTCTACAATATCTAAAGGTTTCCCACTATTTCATCCATATATGAAGACTGTATTATTTGTTTCTTAACCTTCATTATTTTAATCTCCAGTAACAGCACAGTAGCTCACTGACATCACTTTCTATATTCTCTGACTATGCATGTTATAGAGAACATTATATAAGGATGGACATAAAGTAGCATGAAAAAGGACTAACACACACTACCCTGTCTTCAATACAGTCTAATAGTAAAAATGTAAGGGAAATAAAAGAAAACAAGGGAAAGATGGAATTATTCTCACTCCAGTTTCTCCTGCTTTCCATATTTACTTACTTAGACACTCAAGAGCCAGAAGGAGCAATAATGTCCATTGGAGACCTTTCTTCCTTAAATGCATGTAAATGTTGAGGGTGTGGGAACAAGAACATTCCCTGGCAGTGTATTACATAACTTTCTTCTTTATATACTTCCTTCAATTTGTTTTAAACAACCTATCTGAAAATTTAGCAATTACAATACTCTTTTATTTAAAAACTTAATAGCCATTTGCTAGTCTACTTTCTTTTTCATTATTTTCTAGATCTCTAGAAAGAGCATCTTCAAATAGCAATATATAGTTTTATCAGTTTCTTTACTAATAATGCATTATATTAGAAGAAGGTGATACTTAAACTAGCTCTAAGAGTCCTAGCAACTGTCATTTGCATTTTTAAATTCTTCATAAAATTTCTTATTGTGAAAGATGAGATTGTACATACACTTACTCTCATAAAGAAAAAGTTAAAACACGTGTCTTGAATCATGTAAGCCCAGTTCAGGGAAAAAGTTATAGCTATACCTGTAGCCCATTACTTCACATATTTGCAGCACATGAAGACTTTTTTAAAAATGGAACTGAAGTCCATTTAAAAAGTTTTGTCTGGCTTGCTTACTGTTTGTATGTCTGACTATTGTGTTCACATATGACAAGAAAAAAAGTAAAATATTTGTTTGCTACCAAAATAAATATTACATTACAAAGATAAGATATACTGCAAGCAAGATGATATATAAAAAATAGGCTAGCACTTCTTACAGAAGCTTAAATATTAGTCCTAGTTGTGAACTAACCTTGTGTTTAAAAACTCATCCGTGATATAAATCATCCTACATGAGTTTCATAAAAATCTGAAAATCTGTTGAAAGGCAACTAATTTCTGAAGAATATTAAAAAAATAAGAGAAGTAATTATGAAGTATGAGCTAAAGATATTATAAAAAGCAAAAGCACTGTAGTCCTCTGCACTTCCAGCTCACTGTCACTGCAAATATAAAATAAAGTACTTCAGACAGGATGTTTCAGAACTCATAAAGCACATGTGAAAAACTCAGTATACTCATGTCCTTTGCCAGTCCTGGTAGAAAAACCTTTTGTATAACAGCACAATAATCTTTAACAATTGCAAATTATTTCATTAACAGCCAGACTAGCCCCTTCCATTTTTCCTCTCAATTTGCTTAGCTCAACTGTCTTTAGGATGACACCAAAGCCAGTATTTTCTGGTTTTCAGTGGTTTTATTTTCTGACAAAGTAGACAAAATAAGCTTCCATGGATTACTTCAGCTTCAGAGTTAAATTAACTCTAAAACATAAGCTAATATTTAGTCACTTCTTTAGGCTTCTTGTTTTTAAAAATTAAGGTTCAACAGGATGATTCACAGAAGTAAAAATCCCTTCTGGATTTTCACCTATTAACCACATTTGTGAGGGTATCCATGTGGATAAGCTTCTGTGGAAATTAAGCCTAATCAGATATGGAAGTAATGCAGATTCTTCTGTCTCCTCAAGACTTCCTCTAGTTGCTCAGCAAAGAACTCTACGCTCATCCTCAGCATATCATGGCTCCTTACAATGGAGGCCCAGAAAATCTACCTAAAGATGTGTTGCAGTGCTGTAGTTTTAGGTTACCTAGCTAAGGAGAAATTAAACTGTAGCAGAAATCTACTTTAATATTAATCTACTAATTTACTATACTGCTAGTAGCACCTAGTAATGTTGGCATAATTACCTCCTCTTAAAACAGTAGTGAAAGTAAGTTGCTATGGGTCTCACATAGAGGCAGATCCCCTCTTTAAATGAAGGTTATCCTTACACTAAGACTATTGCTCTATGGCAAATTTAATTGACATGTTGACAAGTACCACTTCTACATTCTTAGCAGTCAGGGGAGAGGGGTAGGTGTTGAATACATGAAAACATGCATAAATCCATAGCTTCATTCACAGAATTTAGTTTTTCTTTCTTAGGGTAGCAAATTATCCTTTTCTTCTTCTTCTTCTTCATGAATGTACTTGACTTTGTGTGGTTTTTTTACTTAATTTCCTAGCTTTTTTCTTGAAAACTTTTTGTTTTCATGACCACTTTGAAAATATACATGAAGATCACACCATGTGAGAACAGATTTTGCCACCTTCACAGTTCTTTGCTATCCCAAGCTCACACTATTTGTCAGGAAGCAGATGGATAGTCCTTCCATCAAAGACCCCTGATGCATCCTCAGGCAATTCTCTTGCTTTATGTGGAAGACAACTCCAGGAAAGGAGACATGCTCCCATTTTTTTTTTCTTTTTTTGCATTTGGGCCTCCACAGCAGGAAAATATATGTATATGCACGCATTCACACAGGGCTGTACTTGCAAGACTATTACTGCCTAGCTCCTTTGTTCAAGTCGCAAAGATACTGTTACTCTGAAAGGGCTGCAAAAAAACAAACAAACAAACAAACAAAACCCCCACCATAATAGAATTATCAAAAGTCCAATAATCTATTGTTAATATGACAGATTAGGGAAAATATTGCTGTTTATTTTCATAAGTATATAACCAGAGTGGAACAGATGACAGAGCTTTTAATTTTCTTATAACCATCAGATGGATTCTGATGAATAAAAAAACAGTACACAGTGCAAGCCCAAAGTAGAAAGGATTTTTTGCAATGGTCTGTGGTAACAGGGGAAAAAAAGGCTTCCAAAAACACGTGTTGCAACTTTCTTACAAACTAGAAGACGACAGTCAGGAGAGTAAAGGAAATCAATGTAAACAGATCTCCTGTACCCACAAGACAGTTAGACACAACATTTTTATCCAACTCAAGCACCTTCCCATGAATGAAAAGAGCCGAAAATGCTGTGAAAAGCAATGCACTGTGTTTATATGAGAACATGGTATATTCTTACCTTAAATTGCAACAAATGCAATGTTTAATGAATGTTAGTGATCATGGAATGATACAAACACATAAATAAATTTGAAAACTGCAATGCCTCTACACAAAAGGTCACAAATGGGTAACACTAAAGATGTTGTGACTACCTAATGTTTATTTGATCTTTAAATGTGATTTTTCATTGTTTAGGCAGGTTTGAAAAGACATTAGGAAATCTGATTTAATGCATTTTTGGACACATTTTTCTTAGCCATATCATAGTCACACAGGAAGTTTCTGCAGGCATATTGAATGTCGTGAATGATAGAGTCTGCTGAGATCTGAAGAGATAAGGCTTAATAACAGTCATATTTTATAGTCTTTCCTTCTCAAGGACATCCAAACAAATACATATAGCAGTACTGAAAGGAAGTCACATGTATCTTTCACAAATTTCCATTTTCTTCCCTGAGCTGCTTACAGATGAGGCACACACAGAACTTACCACTTCTCCTGAATTGAACCTGTCCTTTTTTCCTTCAAGGCCAAGAAAAGATCAGATCTTGGCATAAATAGATTATTTAACTATGTTTCTGGTCTTTATATAAACACTATATTTGATGTCGCATAACAAGCAAAGGGATTTAACGGAGCAAAATCTTAGTTTACAAAGATATAACTATACTTTCTCTTTGGTATTAGTGGATCATTTTGCCAAGTATCATCTTTTTTTTTTTTTTTTTGACTGAACAGAAAAAAAAATCTTATTATTTGCACAGTTGTATATGGCCTTTGTAGGTAAATAGTGTTGGGGTTTTTTTTTTTCATTAACTCCCCTCAGTTCCCTTCTGTGTTGCTTGTTCATCCCTGATAGCCTTTAATTCATCTGTATTATTATTCTCAAACCACCTCCATCCTGCCTCTCAACTTTTTTTTTTTTTTTTCTTCAAACAACTGAAGAGGATAGTGTACTCAAGAGTATCTGGAAGTATGTCTAAGTAGTTCAGTGTCTAAAATAGACCACTATCTCAAGGTATGAAGGAGAGTACTAAAACACTGTTAGCCAAAAAAAAAAAAAAAATTAAAAAAAACACCACACTACTCCAAAAATTGACTGACTCGAAAGCACAGTTGTTAAAAATTAGCAAGACTCACTCCCTCAGTTCTTAATATATCTTCCATTAAAATGAAGAATTCCAAGTCTGCCATCAAATTAGGTATGACCAGTCACTGGCCTTCCATCTCCATTTTGCACTGTAATCTTTTCAAATACCAGCTTCAGGGAGTGAAATATCAAAAGGTTATTTTTATATGGACTAGAAATAAGCATATATGGGTGCCATATAACACCAGAAAAATTACATTCTTCTAAGAAAAAAAAATATAATTTTTTATGCATAATTATTAACTGGAAAAGGTATCTGGTTTAGGATCCTCTTTCAGCTTGATTTTTTTTTTTAAATTGTAAGTATAGTAAGCCATAAAAACTGTAAACATAGTTGAACAGTAAAAATCAGATGTGCAATAATGTAACAAATCGGATTTCCTACAGTTCAGTGCTGATATTAGTCCTTGTTAAGTGGCACAATATGAAGCAACAATAATTAATTTTAATGTAATACTTGAATGCATGTTGACAATTTCTTAAAGGTTCTGTATTGTTTTTTTGAACAATTTTCAGTTGTTAAAATACGTAAAATGCAAACATACATGTTCCTGTTAACAAATATAAAACCAAAAATTGCTATGATGAAGCATTTTAAAAGGAAATTAATTCCCCTGATTTAGAGTACTCTGTATGATTTTAATTTTCCTAATGTACTTTTTAACTTAATTCCTTCATTAATAAGTAACATGGAATTTCTTTTAAAGATTTCCTGCCTTATAGAATAAATTAAAATTATAAAAACAATTAAGTTATTGCTTTAGGAAATACTTTCCTCTTACAGAATGTGATCCTCATGTTCCTTATCATTATTTATGTATATTTCTACATAGCACAATGCTTCCCTTTGTGGTGCAGTGTTTGATCAGTTAAGCCAGTAATATTGCCACTACTGAACTGCAGTATCTTTAACCAATAGATATACTTTTAAAACTTAAAAAACCCCACCAGTCCAAATTATTCTTTATCATGTATAATTTGTTTTATATTACATTGTTAAATATTGTTAATGTCTATAAGTGAATGACAAATTTAAGTATAAAAAAAATGTAGTGTGATTTTAAAAGAAAATTGGGAAAAAAATTTCAAGGAAAGACAGATTCTGGAATGAGATCCTTAGCTAAGGTAAATGAGCACAGATGGCCTGACTGAAAGACCACTGTGGCATTCTGCATCTCTATGGACCTAATCATGCATCTCAGGAAGAATACTCTATTCACCAACTCATCCAGCCAATCACTATACTGATGATAAAAAAATTTCCATTAACTTTACACATAATTGCTTAATTTTAACATTAGAAAAATCTAAAACATTCTTTTTCTAAACAGCATTCTATAATTTACAGGTCTGATCCTTATTTCATTTTGTACTAACATAAGCCACCAAGCTGAACAGAAAGTTAGAGGAGTATCAGACCTGAAGCATACTACAAGTAATCCTATTTAAATATTTGGTCCATAAATTGTAGTTGTGAATAACTACATATAAAAAACTTTATGAGTACACCCAGATTTCCTATCATCTGTGGTGTAAAAATAAAAACACACTAACATAAATCAACTGAGCACTAAACTATGAAGGCCTGTATTTCTTTGACAGTCTAAGCAGCTGGTATTGACTGATGATCAAGCAATGACTCTGAAAATGGTAGGAATAAAAGATTTGATTGGTTTCTAAGTAAAATAACTGTTTTCTTCAGTGTTTTGCAATGTGAACTGTTGAGGTAGGACTTAAAATGTTTGCTTACATGCTTAAAAAAGAAAGAAAGTGAAAGTTGTAAATTTGACCATCATGAGCTATGAGACTCAGATTTTCTAGTAAATGTTTCATGTTTACTAGGGTAATTATTTTTATTATGAACTATTGGTAAGTAGTGTCGTAATTGTTCAGCTTTTACATAACAGCATAAATATTGGCTGACTGATACAGCTGACTGAAATAGCTGATATATATTTAGCTCCTGCAAAAGGTCAAAAGCCCAAATAAATGGAAGGTTCAATTATAAAGTAAACCTTAATAAATGTACCTAGATTAGTACCTACTATGTGTGTATATGTACATGAAAGAGCATTTTAATAAGTGTTTTAAACTCAGTATCAGTTACCTGATGACAAAAAACACTTTAAAGTAATAGCTATTTTTCTATTCAGAGAAATGTGACACTTAAATTGAAATATTTTACTAAAGATACAGAAAGACCTAAATGTAAAGACAGCATGTTCTTCCAAAGCTGAAGTAGTTCTGTATCTTTTAAAGCAAGCTTGGTAAACTTTACTCAATAAAAGTAATATCTTTAAAATAATCAGTTAATTACATGTTCTGTCCTGGTTTTAATTGGGACAAATCTATGATTCTTTTTAGTACTTCGAATACCACTGTGGTTTAGTTTCAGCATGGGATTTGTTATGAGAAGAACATTGGTAACAGTTTTCAATTGTCACTGGAAGTCAAAGGACTCTCTCTCCCTCTGGCTCTTCTAGGATTGCAGTTTTGTTTTTTCAGGATTGTCACTCCTCCAGGATTGTTATCCAAAAAAGAGCCAAGCTTGGCCAGTGGGTGGTGAACAATTGCACTGTGTATCATTCATTTGCATATTTTATTATTTATTATCATTATTATTTTAATATAATTATTATTTTAAGTTTTATTTTATTTCAATTATTAAAATGTTCTTATCTCACCCTATGATCTCCTTACACCTCCAATTCTCTCCCTCATTCCCTTTAGGGAGGGAGAGTGAGTGAGCAGCTCTGTTTGGCTGGTAGACAAGTGAAACTATCACAGCTCACAAACAGGTCCTTATTTACAAAAGTGATTATGATTACCTAATGTGAAAACAAGCACCACGCATTTGCTGTTGAGTTTTCAGCAGAATGAGTGAGCAGTTTCTGTTTCAGCATTTTTTGTATTTTAATCTCAGGAATAAGCTGTTGAGCCATTAACATATTTATCTTTCCCTTTTAAGTTCCTACCTGAGAAATTGAGTTCAGTATATGGTACTAAACCTCAAAACCTGGAGAGAAAACAAAAATCCCTACTCAAGCCACTTTCACTTCCTCTATATTGCTGATGCCATGAAAGGCAGAGTCATCTAGCCTAATATTTGCCATGTAAGAGTTATCCAACCTGAGTTAATCTTGTCTAATCCTTCTGCCTCCTTCACTCTCCAAATACTGCAGAGAAGGTCTAAGACTTAACTTGGACTAGAAGTTTAGGTTTTAGACACTGATGAGGCCTTTCAGATTTTTTTAATTTTTTTATCCAGTTTCCCAGAAAGTTTGAAAAGCAAAGACTTCACAAAAAGGACCAGAAAAATAACATTCAAACATATAGTCCTCTTTTGGATAGGTAAGTAATCATCTTCCTTTTCAGCTATTAAAAAAAAGAAAGGGGGGTGGGGAGGGGAAAGGGGGAGGAGGAAGTGAGGGAAGTGATCAAATGATTCAAGGTGCAAAAGTTTTTTTTAAAAAAAAGGCATTGTTCTTTCAAAATTATTTTGCCCACCCATAAAACAAATTACTTTTTCCATTCATCTGTAAAAACACAGCACGGATCATTTAGTACTTTAAGATTTAGCTACACACATTGAAATCAGATAGAGTGTTTATATAATTAGGAAACTGAATCAGAGACACCCAGTAAAATATTAAGATAGAAGAAAATAAGAAAAAAGGCTATTATAAATTGAATTTTAAAACTCATCAAGTCTCCTGAACAACAGCTCCTGACAGCATAGTAAGTAGGCTCTCCCTGGACTGCTCTTCTGTCAGAGTGTTCCTGAACCTAGTAAAAGAATCAGTGACTCTTTCATGCTGAAATACTGAGAGACATTTTCAACATTCCTAGTTCAACTGACTTTTCAATCCTGATAACCATTTTCTTGGAGGAAAAAAAAAAAAAAAAAAAAAAAAAAGAGAGAGGTTTTAAAGAGTTTGGGGATGCAAACACGAATATATTAAAATAGACATTCTGATAATATAAATGAATGCATTTCACCGAATATAAAGATTAAGTCCTGTAAAACCCATACATGAATTAACCTTAGGATGCACTGATAACAAAATATTGTTATCTAGGAACAAACATTGTAATCTAAGGACTACAGTGAAGCTATGGTTTAAACTACACCTGATGTAGACACTAGTCACAATACTGGCAGAGAACCTATTTTTTTTTATACCCCAGGCAGAAAAAAATAGAAATTGAAACACTTTAAAAATATATTAACTGAAAATGTGTATTTCATTTGAAAGAGACATCAAACAAAGCTACTGAACACATTTCTAGGTCAGTTACTGTATTTCAATAACATTTTGGAAAGACTACCTAAGAGTAATGTTCAAGGAAAACTGAATCCAGGTTGATTCAAATCACTTGCAAATTTTGAGCCAAGTGTATCTTTGCAGGAAATGTAAAAAGAGCAGTCTCAAGCACCACATTGATGGGTCACTTCTAAATCTTGCCCTAAGTAAAAAAAAGTATTGTGGTTTTAATTTGTTAAGAATTACTTTTTAAATTAAATTAAGAATATATTTTTGAGATTCTTTTTAGTTTTTTACATAGTATTACAACACCATCCAGTTTATCCAGAACTGGCTGAGCTCCAGTAATGGGAATGATCATTACATGTTTGTTCCATACTCTTTGCATTACCGAAAGCTTTGTCTGTTTAAATTGAAGGCACTATATAAACCTAAGACAATAATTACCGTATAATAAAGGAGACAAAAGACTCGGGGGGAAGGAAAGCACAGAATTATAAGTATTAATATGACAGTGGTCTTTGATTCTCCATATTCCAACTCAGATGTGACAGCATAATGACATTATGTTATCACACTGTTTTATCTAATCTTCCAACATACATTACAGCGTAACATTCTAAAAAGCTTATTCGGGAAACATTAGTTTGTCTTGCAGATTGAGCAGTATGGAAATAAGGCACCTTCTAGTTTCTCTTTTGCATTATTGACAGAACTTCTAGTAATTGTTCTTCTGAAAGAGATTAAAGAGGATGAAGGTTAAAACTCAGAAAAGGACAAGGTAAACATATTAAACTGGGGACAAAGACCTGCTATTATTTGCAATGACTACAAAATATTTGTTGTTGGGTTTTTTTCTTAAATGGAGGACATTTTCTCTTGTATAAATTAATTTGAAAAATCTCTAATATTTGAGTTTAGAAAAACCTCTTTTTTCTCTGGTTTCTTATCTCTGGTGACAGAAACCATTTCACTCAGCAACCACATTTAAATGGGAGGTATTACTTGAACTTTGCATCACTTCAAAAGACAAGTAGCAGTCAGTAAGAAACGAGTTATACTTCTCAGCATCCAATCTATCGGACAACTGTGTGAAAATCCTTTTACAAGGCTGTTGGTGTTCCAAACATTGGGTGAAAGGATCTGGGGATATTCCAGAAAGCCCACACTGATGAAAGCTTTCTTAACCTACATTAAATCTTGATAATGCAGTAATGAGTCTTTTAAAAGGATCATTCTAATTCCCCTATCTAGTGCAATAAAGACTGTATACAGCTAATCTGCTTTGCCCTTTCAATTAAACTCGTCCAGGACGTTCTATGTAGTCAGCACCCTGAATGAGTCATTAAAATTCTCGTTCTGTAAGAGTTGTGTGCAGCGCACCGTTGTTTCTAAATTCCATTAAATCCAAACGGTCTTTATCGCCCCATGACCACCGTGACTTCAATCAGCCAATTTAATTACCTTACCAAATTGTCAGCAAAAGCAGCAAAGAAAAACAGGAAGGGCTGTGACGTTATCAAATTGAAATCTTCCTCTGTGCTGTTTAATCTAGACCAGTCAATAACAATGCTTCTCACCTCCTTGCTGCTTTCCCGAGGCTCTTAACCTTACTCTTCTTTCAAAGAGTTCTGTTGTTGTTTATACGACCGATTTTGAACTCTTCTCCGTGAGGGTGTTAACACATATTGAAAGCTTCTTGTCCTTGATAGTAAAATTTTCATTTGCTTTAAATACTGGAATTACCAAGCCACGGACCTGCGAGGGCTGCCACAAGCGTTTATTTTGCAGATTTTCATCGCACTCTTGATCTGAGGGCAAACTGCCTTCCCCATTACAACCAGATACGTACGTTTTCTCCTTTCTCTCTTAAATACAGGTGGAAAGGTTACGTCCTTCCACTAAAAGGGTGTCAGTGCAAAATCCAAAGAAAGTGCACATCCAGGAGAGCTAATGCAGGTCCAGTCTAGGAAAACTCTACATGATTCCCCAGCAGGCATTTTTCATCTGAACTCATGTCTCGTAACCTTTTGCACAGAGATAGCTCTCACTGATGTTCCATGACTTCGCTGGTTTAAAATGTTACTATCTCAAAATGGTCACCTGAATCCCAGAAACCTGTGGTTCAGCACCCACTGGCAACTGCACAAGCAGTGGATGTTCTGGGCCGGCTTTTTCTCTATAAAATCGGGACGGTTTCGCCACGCTCAATCTCATAAAACAGTTATATGGAGATAAACTCAATCTGTTTGAGCTAAAGGAGCTCAGCTAAGAAGTGTGTCAGACGAAACCCATGCTCAATCTTTACGGAGGTGTATAGTAATTCCCCTCTCCAGGTTCCCACAATGGAGTTGAGAAAATAGGCTGGTTTCTTTTTCCTTCAGTCACAAAGATCACGTGATCATATACAGCTTTGTTTATTATTATTATTTTATAGAGGGCAACGTGAAAGTGCTAGGCTTTGTAAGAATGTGGTGTGGCTTTGTTGCGTTCTTTAGGGGTTTTTTTAGGAGGAAAAAATAAGTTAGTACTAGGAAATATTTATGGTAAGAGTTCAAAACTTTCCCTTTGTTCCTAGAAAAGTGTTCCCATCTCTCTTGGCTTTCTCTTGCTTTTAAACTAGAAGAAGATACCCACACATATTCCCTCCTCTATAGTTCACTGTAAACCAGCTCCCTTCCTCATCTACTTGAAGTTAAGCAACTCCAAACAAAAGGTCGAGGCTGGACACAAAGGCCTCTACTTTTCTTTACCCTTCTTTTTGAATGTGCTAAAGAAAACAGAATATCTCACGAAGTGGGGAAACACTTATCAGGCCAGTGGGCTCCCCGCGGCGAAGCTCTTTTTTTTTTCACTACGCTTTCACGAATAATGAGTTACCTG
Organism: Caprimulgus europaeus; assembly: GCA_907165065.1. The sequence goes on from OU015524.1 coordinate 79,216,722, forward strand.
AAAGAGAATGAGAAAACGTAACGGCCAATCCACTTTTACCTTCTAGTCACTGGTCCTTCTCCACATCTTTGATGTAGAAAAGAAGAATTGCCCACGGGAGCAGAGACAAAGCCTGAAACGGACAACTTCATAAATAAAGGAGGGTATTTGAGAGTGCTCCAGATTTCAAAGAGCTGACATTCACGCCCCGTGTAGGAACAGATAAGAAAGGAAGGGTTTTAAGCAGCCTGGGCTCTTACTGCCTTGGGCAAGGGAAGGGGCGGGTTTCTGGAAATACAGGTGAGCGGTTCCTGATGGTTAACAGCTCTTAATGGCTTGTTAATCCAGCCTTATGGGGCGAAGTGCTGGGATGCCCTCAGGGAGGTAAAGGCAGAAGCGAGGAAACCTAGGAAAAGGTGGGGGAGGAGGCTGAGGCCGGGATCGAAGCCGGTCCCTGTCCCGGTGCCGTGCCCAGCGCTCGGGGGTGGAGAGGCAGCTGGGCTGGGCTGGGCTGGGCTGGGCTGGGCTGGGCTGAGATGTGTCAAGATACCTGGTGTTTCTGGGGAGCCGCTGCCCTGGGTCTACTCTTACACAGGAGCAATGAATCGGAAAGCTACGAAACGTGATCCCCAACCCCAATAACGGAACGAATCTGCCGGCGGACACGTATTTTGGAGTTTGTACGGTGCCAAGTGATAAGGAAAATGTTTCCATCACACATAGCACAGTGGAGAGACAAATACTAGACTGCCTCTTTCCTTCCTCGTCAAGCTGGGACCTGTCCATTTATCCACAACGATGGTTTAGGACTGTTCCCTTTTGCAGCCCTAGATACCATGGGCATAAGCCTCACCCTCGGCGTTTTCCCGGGCTTACTTACGGGAAACTGTTCAGAAAGGGCAAGGGAAGGAGCTTGGCCGCACGCCCCATGAAACAAGGTGTCATTTAGGAGGGGCCTCTGATGTGATGCCCAAATACCGCGTTGCCCTGCTCCAGCAGCAGGCAGGCCGCCAGATGCCCGAGTGAGTGCCGCTGGGGAGGGAATTGTGCCATTGCACCAGCCTCTCCCCGTGCTTGCTCCATACGGCTCAGGCAAAAATATCCCCCCGCATTTGACAGACAACCCAGGTGGCTCAGCTTCCCTGTGTGGTTGCTAAAAGGTAATTTGAGAGCGAGAAAGAGAGAGAGAAAGGACATGTCGGCTAGTCCCAACAATGAGAGAAGCCGTGGGAAGGACAATGTGAATCCAGGGTGGTTCATTTGCACGGGAGGAATGAGGGGGCTGGAGCTCTGGCAGGCTTCAAGCTCTCCCCTGTTGCCATAGCGCTGCTGGCTGAGGAAGAAGAGAGGGAGCTGGCAGGCTGGCCTCTGGAAGGAATCTCCTCGGCGCTCTCCTCTCGGGAAGGACTCCACGGAAAGGCACCGGCATCCCGTTCTCCTGGTCACAAGGACATGCCGAAGGGATAGGTAGCATAAGAACCCAGAGGGGACGGCTGGGAATTCCCCTCCCAGAAGTAACCAAAGCTTTTCCACAGCTCCCCCGCTTCCCCTTCTCTCCTCTCCGCCATGCCCTACACAGAGGCAGAGCTGTCAGTCTCTGGGGAAGGAGTGGGAGTCCTTTCGCGGTCAGAGTCACCCCACACCTGGACCAGGCTACGTTCAGACTTCTTAAAGCAGAGATATGCAACAGGCCCGGCTGAGCAGGGCAAAAATCTTCCTCGCACTCTCTTACGTCCAACATTTTCTACACTAAGATAAACTAAACAACCAAGCTCTCCCTACCTAGTTCTAAGGCTCAGAGATGGGTTGGCGACAATTCTTTCGAAACACAAGAAAAAGCAGGCGATGATTCAGAAATGGACTCATACTTTGCTGTTGCGAGCAATGGAGTGAGCACAACTCGTTAACCGACTGTGTGACCAGGAGGCGGTCGGGAAGGGACGTTACCCTGGGAAAATACATGCGCGACAGTGTCACTGGGCGCCGGAGTCCCGCCGCACCACCCTTCGGTCTCGGGATTATTTATTACCCTAATCGTTATCAAAAAACTGCTCTCCAGGGCTATCTCGATAGGTAACGTGGACTAACAATTCAGAGAGAAGACTAATCTAAAGGAGGAAAGCCCGCCTCTCACTAACGTTGTGGTCGGAAAGATGTTTGTTTACATAGCTACCTTTGAAAGTAATTCGGACTCCTAGAAACCGACCCTCGGCACCGGTTATGAATCTCGGGACAGACAGCCGGACAGTGGCAGATCACGAGCAGCCCTAGCATTAATTTCACGGCCATGATTACTAATCAGATTGAATGCAAAATAAACCCCGCAATGATAGACGGAACCCCTTAGCCATGTCCAAAGACACAAGCATTCCTGAAGATGGTTGCTAAGAGCAACGTGCCTTAAGCACCACCTTTAGACCAGATGGAAGCAGAAAATAAGTACTACTAGGAATTCAGCACACGAGATCGGTAGCAGCCTGGTGACTTTTTAATCATTACCCACATCCCCCTCCACATAAGAGTGTGTGCGAGGGGAGGAATTTAAACAAAATTAGATACAAACCAAGCCATTACTCCCAGGAGAAGACAAGAGCTTTCAGTGCTCCACAGAAATGGAGGTAGCGGCTGCTACAGCTTGTCGCGGCCAGGGCGAATGCGGGAGACCCGCGCTTCCCCCCTCCAGCCGCGCTGTCGGTCGGCACAGAGGGTGCCGCTTCTCTGGGGATGCAACTTTCGACTGCCCCCTCCGCCACTCCCGCCGCGGCTCGCCCGCGCTGCCCGGCCCGGGTGGCCAGAAGGGCGCGGGGCTGTCGCCGTGGCAGCCCCGGAGAACCTCCCCGGGCGGCACAGCCCCCTCGGATCTGCCGTAAACTTTCGGCTCCATCCTGCCCCACCTTCCAACGAAACTTCCATAGGGGGAACAACGACTGAAATTCCTCCTTCGCTTGCTCTTTCGTACCCACGTACACAAGCGCGCAGACACAGGCAGAGCTGTCCAGCTTAGGTTTACTGTCCTTCTAGGATAATCTTTAAACTGTAAAACAGCTCTACTCTGCTTGAAATTTCATCCTGACCTCTGACTTTTCTTTTTTTCTTTTTTTTTTTTGAAAGGAGTGTAACTTATACAACTTTCCTCTCATAGAAAAGCTTTGATTTTGAAAAGTATCGCAAAGTCTCTTTCGCCATCGGCGCTCAATGCGTAAATCATCTCTTCTGTAACCTTAAACACCACTGAAGAGGCAAGTAAGTCGGCAGACCCTTCAAGGGAAGTCAGCCCAAAGGTTCAAAACACAGCGTCGCGCTCACATGGGACCGGCTCGGGTGGACCAGAGACGGGTGGCCGAAACTTAACAACTACTTGACAGATTTTTTACTGATCAAGCACTGTATTAGCCATGCTTCCCACTACTATGGAAACAAAAAAGGTACATCACAAGGAAGCAACGCAAGCTGCGCGGAGCCTTAGGCAAACGCATTTGCCAGTCATTTTTCTCTCTATTGTTATTATAATTATCATCATCACCATGCCGTTACTACGGCTACAATAAGCTGCAGCGGCAGAAAAAACACAGCAATTCACCCCTCCGGATGCAAAATAGAGAGGGACTTTGGTGCCTGACTCCGATAGCACGTCCCAGCTCTCCCACTGTACCCCCTTTTAAGTCGAGCCTACGTTTATGGCATTCAGGCTTAAATGCACAATGAAAAAAGTGTCAGGAAATCTTACCAAATCTTAACACATGTGTGGTTCCTTGAGAATATCCAATCCACAGTAAGCAAAGAAGGAGTCTAATGGTGCATCTGAAGACTGGATTAGTTAGAATAGGGGAAATAATCTTCATGTTGTTTCTATGCACACACGCGCTGCCTTACTTTCCCCTTCTAAGCCGTCAGGTTTCCCGGTAGGGTGAGAGTGAGGATACGTGAACTGATGGCCCTCAGACACGATCACGGCATGGTCACAGAGAGAGGAGAGAGTCTACGCTTCCCAAACCCATTAGCAATCCCTGCATGTTCTTCATTCACTGCGCCAAGGAGCAACCTTCAACTGCAAGGAATGGTGGGACATCCATGTTAGTCGGGGGAGAATCCTTGAGAAATCCAAACACACACAACGTCCAGCCGAGTAAACCTGGGAAGCAAGAAAGGAGGAAAATCAATAGGTAATCCAGCTCGAGAAATCGCTGAAGTATCACCACATAGTGAGAGTCAATGAACACCAGCCGTTTCACTGGCGGAGCTTTTGCCGTGCTCCCATTCTGCTGCACTGCTGCACAGCTCCTGACGCGAAGCCAAGATTAAGTGAGAGAAATTGAGATAGCTCTTCTCTTCTTAAGGCTGTCTGCCAGACAGCCTTCCCAATTTCTATTATGCAACCGATCCGATCGCCCAGCGTTATCGGAGGAAAAAAACAGCTCGGTTTTGTTTACATGCTTCTTATCGTTATTAGTATTTCATTTGTTCTGAACAATAGCTATAAGGGTCTGTAGCGGAGGGTGGGGGAGCGGTGGCTATAGGGGAAAAAAAGAATCAGTTGTCTAAAAATCAATTAATGTATTTTAATAGCTGACTGCCCGGGTGGAAATCACTTAGCTTTAGAGTTGTGAAGGAGAAGGCTGACTAATAAAGTAATGCAGGTTATCAGAGTAACCTTTAGGCTTGGAAGAAAAAAAAAAAAAAAAAGATATTTACATTCACTAGCTGTTACTCACGTTAATGTATGTAATAGGGTAAAAGTGATGGCTTGTATACTGACTGTCCTTAGGAACTTACTCTGTACCAAATGATTACTGAGCGATAGCCTGCTTTTGCAAGGTAAGCAGGAACCGGCAGCACTAGAAAAGCCTTGTTGAATGCACAGACCTGTCTCACTCAACTTGCTTGAAATGGCAATGTTGCTTAAAAGACAGAAACTTGGTTACTTACTAGTTTATGTTTTGCACTTCATTCTGACATTCCCTTATTTTGCCCTCTGTTTTCCTTTCTCTCCAGTATTATGGAAATATAGCTGTTCCTGTACTGAGATATCTATATAGTTTGTCATTTTACAGTCCTCGGTGAGAACAATAGCACTTCTTGGTTTGATAATGGGATACTGAATTTGTACCTGCAAATATAGCTACAGACTTTTTTCTTTTGTCCAGGTGTTTCAAAGATAAATTCATCCTGTGGACTACTTCAGATTTTCCTTGGAAATACAATTAGCTGTGTGTCTGTATCCATTAAAAAACCTTGAACCAGGACTGTCAGACTTTGCAATCTAAGTGAAGCTTTTGCTGAACCTACTTAAGCTTTATTACAAATATCAAAAGATAATTCCTAGATTCTCCACCAGGAAAATGAGTTCATTTTATTCTACATTCTGCCTACAGACATCTTTTGTCTCCTTTATCTCCCTCCTTGCCTTTTATTACTAAAGAAAATACCACTGAGAGACTTCCCCCACAGGTACATGTAGGTGAATACAGCATAAACCTGACTTTACAGAAATAAATACCTATGATGCCAAGCTAGTGAGAATACTCTGTGGAATCCATCAGAAGCAGAGCATGACAGAGGTGAGTTAGAGTTTATTCTTAAATAACATCTGTAAATTGTAGACATGTAAATAAGTAAGAGCAGCATTAAAATTATAACCTCTAAGGTTTGTGCTCTGTATCCCTGAAAATGTTAGCAATTCACAGTAACTTTTTATTATTATAGCTTACTGATTTCCTTTGCAAGCATTTACTTAAAACACTGTTAAACACTGATGAAAAGAAATGTGCATTCTGTGAAGGGATTATTAAACATCATTGATTTTTTTTTTTTCTTTAAGATGGAGGCATAACTGCAGTGTCAAAAATAAGTATCATGAATGGCTAGTTCTGTTAGTCTAGCAGGGAATTCAATCAGACGATTTGACTATTGGAGCACTTTAAAAAGAATACCTAGTGTTAAAAGCAAGGATATCTAGCGACTCCTTCAGTTCACACTTAGAATATCTCCCAGTAAAAATGCAAAGAGATGCTTTTTCTTGCATTTTCTATTTCGTTTATTCTCTTCTACTTGTTCATATTTTATCTTAGTCTAAGGAGAAATAAAACCGACCCATGTGAATACTGTGAACGTTTTTTGCCGCTCTCCTCTATCCTCTGGTGTTGTCGAAATAAAGGACATGAAGCATCTTTAAATACTTTTTAAATTATGAATGCTCAGATGTAGCTTCTTGTATAAACTGGAGGGTTTTTACAATTTAGTTTAGTTTTGGTGAGCAATTTTGAAATTATAATAGTCACAGTCAGCTTTAGCACATTATACAAGACATAAACTTTGGGAAAAGTGACTCCTGTTATCTGTCTGATTTTCTAAGCTCTTCTGAAAAAAAAAAAAAAGGAAAACACAGCTACCTGTAATCTAAGCCAAACAGAGCTCCTAACTCACCGCCGAGTTCATAACTGAAATTATAAAACAACTTGTGATTAATCCCTTTTACTATTAAACATTCAGCAGCCCACACTGCTGCCCCCGGTCCCATGCCTAAGACTCAAACCCAAGTTTTGCTTCCGCTTCTCCACCGTCCCGCCAACGCCGGCTGCGGCCTCAGAACCGCGGACAGCGCCCGGGGCGGGGCGGCTCCTTCAGCACCACGGAGAGCTCTCACAGCCCGCCGCAACCGCGCCTCCGCCACCGGCCACCGAGCCTCCGCCACTGTGCCAAAACGCCTTTTATTTTTTTTTTTCCATGTAGTCATTTCACACTACGGAAAGGAAATTTCTTTAAAGGCCCATCTTACATCCTCGATTGTGTTGGCTGGCCAGCTATTTTATGGCATTTTACGAGTTCAGAAGAAGTACGGCCCTCCTCCTCATCTGTTGTCACACATCTCCTAATGCTCTGTGTCAACATTCCTTTCCCCTTCTTCAAACCCTAGCTTCCACCTTGAAGAAAAATCATAGTTAATGCAGAATTATTTTCTCAAGAATGCGAGTTCTTTGTCAAAAAGTAAACCTTGCAAGATATCAAATGTTTAGAACTCACTAAATATTTGGTGGCTGGAGATCACTTACAGACTCTACAATTAACTAAAGACTCAGAACTTCACCGCCCTAGACTCCTTTTCTGTTAATTGGACTTTAGCTCCATTTCTCCTTCGGGGAAGGAAAGGAAGGGTAACCTTTAAAAAGATACTTTTGTCCACCCTCCAAAGTGATTTCAATATGAAAGCAGGTAAATGTCCTTAACACCTTTTGTATTTCCTTCCCTGTGAAATGTTCCGTTCAAAGATTGGAAATCTCTAATAAAATGTTATACTGGAGAAGCTGGTCTTGTGTTTGGGGGACTTGTCACCACTGTTACATAGTTCTTTTCAGATTAAAATCTTTATGGAACTGTCCTCCACACTTCAGTGATCAGCAACTGGGAAACCTACAATTCCTTTGATATATGTTTTTATTTGTTCTGCATTTGGTTATCTGTTGAACACATGGTGGTAACACATCTTAAATACACAAGGACATGTTCAAGTGAAGTTGATGTGAAAAATAACATTCCAGATAGAGATGGGATAAGAAGAATAGACAATCTGAGGCCTTTAAATCTTTTCTGTATAGTAAAAGCCTACTAAATTTTTAGGTATGTGTCAAGTATAAATGGTGATCTTATGTAAATAATGTTTCATTTGGAAAGGGGAGATATGTTATTTTGATTATCTTATTATACCAGGCGCTTTTTCCTTCAGATCTTATTTTTACGTGCTGTTACCATAATAGCAGTTAACCCAGTTCCAGCTAGCTGCCACCTACTGGGATGTATAGTTTTACCATATTACTTTAAAAAGGAAATGGCTTTCATCTTCATGTCATAGCTGTGTGTCTAAGAATCTATGACAAGATTTTAATATCACTTAATCTACTGTTTTGTCCTCTTCCAACAATAGCTAATATAAATTTAGTATGTGCATAAAGTACAGCCCCTAGAGCTTTGTTTCTCAGGCATTTATCAGCAAATCCTTGCAAACACTTCAGATTTACATGCCACCACAGTCCTCCTGCTGTTGCAGTCTGGTGTGAGGATAGCCATAGCTTACCGCAACACCTGACCAGCATCTCCAGATCTCGAGAAATAAGTGTTGTAGCTTTGCTGACAAAGCAGTATCACAGTCCTCCCTTTTTAAATGTTTGCCAAAGTATTCAAATGAATATTGCTATTGCCATTTAAAAGCACACTGCAGCTCACTTGTACTTCACTCCCACCAACTATAAAAGCCATAGGTTCTCTTCTGTCTGTTATTAGCTCAGTCCAAATTTACAACCAAGTTTCTGCTGCGCCGATGGTTAATGACATTTTAAGCTGGTAATTAATTTTTAGCTAGTGGAAAGCCGTGTATGCTGATTAACCAACTGAGTATGCAATAGATTTACTTGCTCAGGCACTTTTGAGTATCACAGCAATGCACTTTCCTAGCAGGTTTTAAGCAGCAAGAGCATTTATAACACTGTCTACAGATAAGCCTTTCGTCCCTTCAGTTCGCTTTGGGGTTGGGAAAGCTGTGAAAGATTTTTGGGAGGAGAAGTAGGATGTTTAATGTTTTCCATGCTCTACTCCCCCAAAAGTTTCTAAGGAAAACGTGAAGAGAGGTTTTCATTGTAACGTATTCATTCCTTTTCAGCGCGCACACGGCTCTTGCAACCGTGCCTCCACTCCGTAGCCAGGGATGTCTCTTGCTTTGCACAGAGTATCAGCGCCCTGACTGGGTTAGCGATGGATGCTCTCCCAAAGAACGCTGAATTTGTTCGGAAATAAACGACAGGATTGCCGACAAGCCAAAAGGGGAGCTGCCTGCTCCGGACCTTGGGGACCGGGTAGGGGCAGGGGGAGACCTCACGGAAGTGGAGACTGTTGTCCACGCACAACTCTAGCTAAGTTAGAGCCCATTTCTCACATCCGCTGCTCCAGAAGAGCGGGGGGCACTCCTCAAGGCTGCCGGTTTGGCCGCCCTGAGCCCGGCTCCTGGAGCAGCGCTCCTGCTCTGGGGCCCAGCCCTAGGCTGCCGCTGAAGCCGGGTGGAGGGCATCGGGGGGCTGCTCTGCCCTGGCCTCTCGCCCCCGTTTCCCACCCCTCCGCGCCCAGCGTAGGGACAGCGGCGGCTCTGACGGTGCACAGCATTGGGAGAGGGGAAGAGAGGAAGGCGACAGGTTTGCCTACCCCACAGGAGGGACAAACCCGGGCGGCAGCAGTCCAGCAGTCCTCGGGTCCGCCAGCTCAGCGCCCGCCTTTGCCCGGAGACACCTGGCCAAGAGACATCGTGTGTGCAGCTACCGGCACAACGCGGCTCCAGTGCTTCCCCCGCCGCCATCCTTTCTGCCCCCCCGCAGCCCCTCACTTGCATGCAACCCCTCCGGCCGTGACGGCCAGCCGGAGAGCCCGGGACATCCTCCTACCTTGAGCTGCGGGCGGGGAAGCGGGGAGGGAGAGGAAGGCGGAGGCGGGGGGAGGAAGGGCGGTGGCAGGACGCCGGGGACTGCCCGGGCTGCTGTGCAGCCGGCGTCCGGGCACCACTGACGCCGGCGGCCGAGCGAAGGAGGGAGGGAGGGATGGAGGAAGGGAAGGAGGGAGGAGGGAGAGAGAGAAGGAGGGAGGGATGGAGGGAGGGAAGGAATGAGGGAGATCCGCCTCCCATCGGGAGCGCTGTACAGCGCCCTTTAAAGGAGCAGAAACCCTCTTTCTCCACGGCCGCAGCTGCCACCTCCCGCAACAGCGAGCCTCGCCGCCGCCCCCGCCGCTGCCTGCCCGCCCCGCCGGCTCAGCGGCGGCTGTAGGGCTTCGCGGGCTGCCGGCGAAGCAGAAGCGCTCCCGCTCCTACTCCCCGCTCCCTAGCCCTAGGGGCACGAACTCGCCGGGCGGCGAGTTTTCAGTGCGTTAAAAGTCCGAGCTCCTAATAGGGGTTTACCGAGCTCGTTTTGTAAACAAGAAGGAGTTGGACCCTACCGCCTGCAAAACGGCTCTCAGGCACCCCTGCCTGTCCCCGGTTTGCCCCGTGGGTGCGGAGGTGAGCGGAGAGCACTACCGCAGCCTGCGCGGTTGTTAGAAAAAGTGCGGGTGCCTTCGGCTACTTCTCTACTCTTTCCTCACGCTGAAGCACACCTGTCCCCGCTTCTTCCCCGGACTAGCGAGGACTGAGTTCGAGCACTTTTTCCCCATCCCATCCAGCAGTCCGAGTGGGAAGCAACCTCCTATGAGGGCGAGTGGGGAGGGCCAGCGCTCCCCGTGGGAGCAGCAATCGCCTCTGCTCCCCTCCCCGCCCCACTCGCTCCTAAAATGCAACGCTGCGGGACGGGAACTCGGATAACAGGGCCAAGCCTCCCTAGTGAGCCGGGTCTGAAATGCAGCCCCCCTTTGCAGCTTCGTCAGTGCTTTTCCCTCTCGCCCAGCCCCATCCGCCCCCGCAGAGCCACAGGCGCCTGTTTCCCCCTTCTCCCCATTGTGTTGCGCAGCTCGGACATGGCTTAAAGCGCTGCAGGATTTCTCCTGCGCCTCCCCCTCGCTATCCCCATCCCCCACAGCCTTCTCGAGGTCTGATCTCCAAGCAGACGTGCTGTGCAGTTTGACGGGAAAATCCCCGTCCTCTCGCCTTTCCCTCTAGAAAAATTCCCATTCTCGGATCCGCGGGAGAGTTCTGCCTGCAGCCCATAAAGGATGTTCAGGCGTTGGCCCCGCTTCGTCTGCCCAAGCGATCAGCCAGGGAGAGCCCTGGTAATCGGAGGTGGTGGGAGATGGGGTTGAGGCGGGTGGGGGTTGGTGACTGAAAAGCTCCTATAATTAAGTACACAGCAGAGTTGTTGTGCGAAGTAAATAAATAGTCAATGATCCCATTGTAGAGCCGAGCGCAGGCGGCACAGAACGCGACGAGCTCGCCGCGAATTGGGCTCTGGCCGCTGTGACTTGCAGCTTAATCGGCCCCAGAGCGCATCCCTTAATTACTGGCAGCGCACTTCCATGGCCGACAGAAAATTCATTAGTCAGTTCATTTGCCTGAGGCTGTAATGGGGAGAATGAAAACTCTTCATGAATGAATGGAGAGCAGGAATTGTAACTCCTGCAAAAAACCCCAAACGCGCGGCTAAAACAGAGCGTTTCGTGCTGCCATGAGAGGTGAGGGCAGCTGGGGAGGGCACTCCACGGCGGGAGCAAGCGGACTGCGCGTGGAGCAACCGAATGGGACAACCTAGCAGGAAGTTGATCTTTGTGGGGTCTTGTAGGAGGGGAAGGAATCGCGGGGATCCCCACGGGAGTGACCAAGTGATGCCCACGGCCTCCGGGGAGGAGAGGCGGGTTAACGCTGCTGGCCGGCGAAGGGTGGGAAGCGTGTGACGCCGGGTGAGCCAACACCTGCTGAAGCAGTGACTCGGTGATTCCGTTCGTATTCTTTTGTCACTGACAGCATTCGCACTGTTACTATCCAGAGTTTTCTGACCAAAGCATAAACACAGGACAAGGCAAACACAAAGTATGTGACTCAAAGTTGTCTTTCTAAAATGAGAGAAAGGAAGCAGGGGAAGAAAATGGATGTGGCATTTTAGTCCCCAGAATGCTTTTAATATTGCAGATAGATTGTGTAATACCCTCATGTAATCATTTCACCTCAACTACATCGATGCAGAGTCTTTTCTGTTGTTGCCTGGGTTACATTTCTGTCCAGACGTGGAACCCTCAATGCTTTCCTCAGCCAACAAAAGTTTACACAGAATCAGGTCCTCCCTCAAACAGGAAAGAGGTTCCCAGTCTCGCCGGTGCTGTTATCAACACGCATCACTTGAGATAATTAGGGACTTTGCATATCTCTCATTATTACTCAAATGAAGAAAGCTGGACCAGGAAGACAAAAACAACAAGCCTAAGATTACACTGTAAGTTAGTCTCAGGCTTTGACTACAGCAAAACTCCATAATTTCAATGCTAACAAAGTTTCTTGTTATGTTTCTTCCCAGTTACACTGTGGGAACTTTGAGCTTTATCACTATCGACCATCAGAAAGAAACATAGGAAAGCACAAGCCCAGCTTGTCAATATTCAAAATAAAATGTAGCAGAGGATTTGTCACACAGGGTCCTGGACTTTACAAGGACAAAAAAACTCCAAACTTATTGGCTTACTTCCTTCTTTTTTTTATTGTTGATTATTTTCATTGAAATTTAAAACTTTATCAGATAAGACTATGCATGTGTCATCTTTTCACCAGTTATTTAAAACAAGTTTTATAAGTGTCAATAAGAAATTCATCCTATTAAAAAGTAAACTAATTTGCAACGACCTTTATGACAATAGTTTTTGGCCTTCCTAGGTTTTCCCAGTTTCATTTCTAAGTATAAAGAATGAAATCATCTGGGTTTATCACATTCCCACCCCATTAAGTGCATTTACATCTTGAAGTTAGATGTAAACTTGTAGTCTAATTCCTTTAAGCCTTCCAAAATGATATTGCCTAAGGATGACAGATAAATTATTTCCCCACAGAAATCTATCACTAATATTCAGCACCTCTGAATATTTATTACTTTTTTTCTTTCCTTGTTTGCTTTATCTTTCAATTTGGGTCAGCTATGATAATGTAAACACTGACAGTATGTAAGATCTTTCAAAAGAGTTTCCATGGAATTTTTTGAAAATGTCAGATCTACAAAGACCCGAAGACCCAAAACCAACCAAAATAATCTCTGAGGGATGTTGATGCTTAATAGCCCTAAACAAATTCTGTCCAAATTAATGAACCAAATCTGAGTACTGACACTTGTTCAGGATGAGCGGTTCACAGCTTGTGCCCTGCCACAAGAACAATGAGGCAAACTTTTGCAGCTTCAGATTGCAGACAATTTAATATTTTGTTCTTCCTTCCAGATATGGTTTTATATTTTTATCTTTTCACAGTTGTGAACAACATTGAGCGATCTTTCACGAAATCTGTGTCCTACTGCTAGGGTGTAAGGACTTCTGGTGCAACTTATGGACAAATAAAGAATTGTTGTCATTAGTTTGACCAAGAAAAATCCTCCTAAGTTTTGGGTCTTCACAGTTGGTTGCAGCTTTTAATGATAACCTTTTATACTCATCTTCGTGGTCAAGCTGGCTATGTGTATCAAATCTTCTTCTTTCAAACAGACGAATGAGTCAAAGCAGGATGGAGTAAACCCCAAAAGTCTTTGTCTAGAAGAAATAAATCCCTGTTCTTGCATTATCCACTTGAGGGAGACAACGAGCCATAGGTTACATCCATATGTCAGTTTGATGGATCATATACAAAACTGAACTTTTAATTGATGAGAGATTTGCACTCATTGTGTGTTATTGTTAATTTTAAAAGTACTGGCCCATGTATATACAGACATGATGTTTCTCATAGCAATTAATCAACCTGTATGTCTGACAGTTTTCTTCTCTTTTCCTTACTGTGTGGCAAGATGGGCTCATTTAATGACTTTCACTGATAGCTCTTAGGCAGGAATGTCTAGAGCTTTTCCAGATTATATCCCATTAGTCTAAAATTAACATCTCACATTTGAATAACCTAGTCTAATTCAAGACTTACATGTTGATTTGCTTTATTTTTTAAGAGATACATTGAAGAGCATTACATTATTAATAGGCCTAAAATATAACACTACTAAGATCCACAAAAGAATAAAAATTTTCCCTGAGTCTGAATAACTTTGGATATAGAAGCATGGCTTGGACATTCTATTTTATATGGTGCCAGCCATGATACAGTGTGCAATATTCTCCAATAGACTGCCATATTTTGTGGTCTTCCCACGAAGGCTTTCATGGCTTAGCAATCCTTATTGTTATAAAAGACTCTTATGCCTGCCTTAAGTCCCCACCTGGAGTCCTGCTTCCAGTTCTGGAGCCCCCAACACAAGAAAGACATGGATCTGTTAGAACAAGTCCAGAGGAGGGCCACAAGGATGATCTGAGGGCTGGAGAACCTCTGCTATGAGGACAGGCTGAAAGAGGTGGGGCTGTTCAACCTTTAGAAGAGACGGCTCTGGGGAGATTTTATAGTAGCCTTCCAATACCTGAAGGGGGCCTACAAAAAAGCTGGGGAAGGACTTTTCATAAGGGCAGTTAATGACAGGACAAGGGGAAATAGTTTTAAGCTGAAAGAGGGTAGGTTTAGATTAGATATTAGGAAGAAATTCTTTCCTGTGTGGGTGGTGAGACATGCAAACAGGTTGCCCAAGGAAGTTGTGGCTGCCCCCTCCCTGGAAATGTTCAAGGCCAGGCTGGATGAGGCTTTGAGCAACCTGGTCTAGTGGAAGGTGTCCCTGCTTATGGCAGGGGAGTTGGAACTAGATGATCTTTAAGGTCTCTTCCAGCCCAAACCATTCTATGATTAAACAGCTCTCTGACAATTGACACTCATCACTCTTCCTCTTACTTGCAGAGGATGTAGAGATTAGTTTATTCCTCCCTCTAAAACCATCTTCTGAACATCTGAGGAAATATTATGCAGGAAGCTAAATGTCACTCCTATCTTCAAGAAGGGCAAGAAGGAGGACACAGGGAACTTCTGGCCAGTCACCCTCACCCCAATCCCTGGGAAGGTGATGGAGCAGCTAATTCTGAAAAACATTTCCAGGCACATGAAGGACAAGAAAATCGCTAGGAGCAGTCAGCATGGATTCAGAAGTCATGCTTGACCAACTTGGTAAACTTTTAAAATCAAGTGACTGGCTTGGTGGATGAGGTGAGAGCAGTGGATATTGCCCACCTCAACTTCAGTAAAGATTTTGACACTGTTTCCAATAAGAAAGTCATAAAGAAGCTGTTGACGTATGGAGTGGATGAGAAGACAGTGAAGTGGATTGAAAACTGGCTGAATGGCTGGGCTCAGAGGATGGTGATCAGTAGTCTGAAGTCTAGTTGGAGGCCAGTGACTAGTGGTGCATCCCAGGGGTCAATACTGCTTCTAATCTTGTTCAACATCTTTGTTAATCATCTGGATGATGGGGCAGAGTGTATGCTCAGCAAGTTTGCTGATGACACCAAACTGGGAGGACTGGCTGATATGCCAGAGGATTGTTCTTCCATCCAGAGGGACCTTGACAGGCTGGAGAAATGGCTTGACAAGAACTGCATGAAGTTCAACAAAAATTGAACTGTGTTGAAGTTCAACAAAGTCCTGTATCTGAGGAGGAACAACCCCATGTACCAGAACAGTCTGCGGTCTGAGGAGTTGTGAAGAAGCCTGGCCAAAAAAGACTTGGGGGTTCTGGTGGACACCAAGTTGAACATGAGCTAGCAATGTGCCATTGTGGCAAAGGCAGCTGATTGGTACTCTGGGCTGTATTAGGAGAAGTGTTGTTAACAGGTCAAGGGAGGTGATCCTTACCTTCCACTTAGCACTGGTGACACCACACATTAAATACTGTGTCCATTTCTGGGTCCTTCAGTACAAGAGACACATGGACATACTGGAAAGCACCCAACAAAGAGAGATGAGGAAGGGACTGGAGCATCTGTCATATGAGGTGTGGTGGTTTCACCCACAGTAGGATCACACGGTCCTGTATTCACTCCTCCTGCCCAGTGGGATGGGATGGGAGACAAAGCAAAGGGGGCACGGTATTAGGAAAGAAGGACACAGATGGCTCACTCACCAGTTATGGTCATGGGCAAAACAGACTTAAACTTGGGGAAGAAAAATCAATTCAATTTGTTGCCATTCATCTGAATAGACATAACAACCACATCTTACAACACCTTCCCCCACCCCTCCCTTCTTCCTGGGCTCAAATCACTTTGCTCCTGATTTCTCTACCTTCCCTGGCCCAGAGACACAGGGGCCAGAGAATGGGGGTTTCAGTCAGTTCATCATTGCTACACTTCCTGGCATGAAAGTCCAGGAACAAAGTTTTCCAAAGCAAGTTTCCCATGGAGTCATGGACCTCTTTGGTCTCAGCTCTTGGCTCCAGCATGGGGACATCCATGGGTTGCAGATAGACCTCGAAGACAGCGCCCATCCTCCCCACCCCGCTCTGGCATTGAGTAACTCTGGGGTCTCAGTTCAGTCACACTTGCCCTCGGCTCAGCTTTTCTGCTCCAGCATGACGTCCTCCATGGCCTACATGTGGGTCTCTGCTCCACCGTTGACCCTCTGTTGGCTGCAGGGACCTCCTTTGCCTTCTCCTACTCCATGCAGTTGAACTCGGTGTCTCGAAGTTCTCTGTCCTCCTCCTCCTCCTACTTCCTCCTGGCAATGGCTCTCTCCTTGTTTAGGCCGGTCATTGTCTTTTGCTCAGGTCAATGGCCTCTCCTTCAAGTTCACTCCACCTTCTTCTTTTTAAGACAGTCCTTCCCCTTACAAATATGGATTCACAGCTGCATTTAGTGCTAATTGGCTCAGCCTGGGCTGAGGGGTCTCCACCTTGGAACCAGGGGAGCTTTTCACTCTCACAAGGTGGCCCTTTCTCCCACTACCAAACCCAACACATGAGGAAAGGCTGAGAAAGCTGGAACTGGTTAGCCGGGAGAAGAGATGTCTCAGGGAGGATCTTATCAATATGTATAAAAACCTAAAGGGACGGTACAAAGAGGATGGATTCAGGCTCTTTACAGTGGTGTCCAGTGATAAGACCAGAGGCAATCTTCCACCTAAGTGATATAAAAAAACTGTCTGGACATGGTCCTGGGCAATTAGCACTAGGTAACCCTGCTTAATTAGGTAGCATTGGACCTGATGACCTCCAAAGGTCCCTTCCAGTCTCAACCATTCTGTGATTATCTTGTGTTTTACTCTGTCTACCGTTCTCTAGACTGTTTCTAAACAGTTTCTAAACATCTCATATTTATAACTGCCTTGTCAGAGTGTTTTTCATAGGTCCATACCACTGCATTACAGTGTACAGAACTGTATATATTACAGAAAAGACAACAACCAAATGAGTGAGTGGAAGGAAAGACTATTATTACTGTTTTCAGATTCCCATCTTATTCAGAAATCTCAATATGATGTTTTGACTCCTTTGCAACAGCACAATGTTGTAGATTCATATTTGCCTTGTCACAATAATGTCCGGGTGCTTTTCTGCTTAACTACCCTCTGATTAGCTGTTTCCTCACTTGCATTTGCTGAGCTGCTCATTCTCTCACAAGTGTAGAATCTTGTGCTGGAGAGCACAACAGGCTCTGGAACAGGCTGCCCAGGGAGGTTGTGGAGTCTCCTTCTCTGGAGACATTCAAGACCCTCCTGGACTCCTTCCTGTGTGAATTCATCTAGGTGTTCCTGCTCTGGCAGGGGGATTGGACTGGGTGATCTTTTGAGGTCCCTTCCAATCCCAAACATTCTGTGATTCTGTGATTGTGCTTGTCCTTGTTGAACACAGTTCTTATTTTTCCAGAACACTTTTTCAATTTGTTGAGATATTCTAAATTCTGTGCCTAACTACCACCACTTCTGCAGTTTCTCCTATATTGCCTTCATCAAACATTTAAATGAGGCAGCCAGGTCATTAATACTTGCAATAGTAAATACGCAATAGCAGCATAGCAGGACATAAAGAATTCTAAAGTCTCTTTTTTTTTCCTCTCCTTAACAGCTCAACAGCATATTAATAAAATCGGGCGGTTTGCACTGACTTTTACATTCCATTTTGCTTATGCAAATGTCATACCTTGTTCAGGCGTATTCTTAGAAACTCCATAGTATTATTTGTGAATACCAATATATTTTATCTAATGTCTTATCCTTGTGCTTTGTTCTCTGAGCCAAATAGAATTTCCTCTCCCATCTTTTAAAGAAAAAAAAAAGTATATGTAAGAATATGTATTGTATAGATTTAATAAATTTGTATATATCAAACTTTTTACAAATTCAGTGCTAATGTAGGTGCATGGAAGAAAAGTATTAATAGTTGGACCAAGAAAACTCTGTGGCAATAAATGAAGCTTTAAAAAAATGTAAAGATGGAACCTAAATAGAGCCAATTACATGATTGGGGCCTAGTTTTGCATCTACACTCAGAACTAATCATAATGGGTATAAAATTGCATAATTAAAACCAAACCAAACCAAACCAAACAGATGGTTCTCACAAGCACAATGCTGAAATAGCTACAAGGAAAATTGCTGGTTTATGTCTTAAACAAGAACTGGATACACCACCTTATAATACAGCCTTAAACAGAATTCCAATTGATAATAAAAATAAGGCTGTAGTTTAATTAGTGGGGAGTGGAAGTTTCTCTAATGTGAGATAATGCCCAATAGATAGGTCACTTTGAATTGTAAATATGAAAGAGGACATTCTAATAGTGGGAAGAAACTTCCATTTTATTTTGCCACTGAGTTATTATTCCGATAAGATTTAAACTTCCATAATAGCATAAGAATGAAATGAGTCTTTGATCATTGTGCTTTTTTCATGTCTCTCTCAGAACATACCATATAAGAGATTAACATTAATCATGCTTCAATGAGCTGCAACAGTTTTTGTACAGCTGTATAGTCAAATTGCCAGTACACTTGACCCAAACTCTCCATACACGGGTAACTTTGTGTTTGTTGATCACACTTACAATATTAAAAGAGAACTTTTTTCCAAGTGCCTGAGTGATTTATTCACTGTGAATTTATAGGACTGATTTTCAGAAAGGGAGAACACAGTAGGAGAATTTCTGTTATGTATTGTTCCAAATGCCTAACCTTGAAGTAATAACATAAATAGGATTCATAGGTGATATTATTGTGTTTAATATGCAGCTGAGACTAGGCCTCTGTCCTCAAATATGCAGCCCTTTAAACCAAGTAATCTATTATGTAGTCTGATGAATTATAATTAATCTCATTCCTTTTCCTAGGATTTAGAAATCAACATCAATCCATTGTCAGGATTCAGATGTGTGACACTACATATTGCATATTAGTTGTGGTGACAGTCACACAGTATTTTAGCCCCCAGTACTAGCTACTTATTAGGACAACAGTTAAAGGGTGCTACATTGACTTCAGATTTGTGTTTAAATCAGCAGTGTTTAAATCTCTTTGAGGTTTTTGAAAGTGAATTTGACCTAAAGCAAGCCTATGCTTCTAATCTACCTTGAAATTATTTTAGTTAGACTGTACAAAGTGTATTTGGTCCATTTCAGGGGGCCAAGGAAATTGTTCCACTATTCAGACTTAAGTAGTTTATCAGATATGGAAAGCCATTTCTAGTATGTGAAAATATTCCCTGGGGTATATTTTTCTACAATATGCATTTTAAGTAGGTAGGAAGTCACATACCCTGTCGTTATATTATAAAACAGAATAATGACCTACTTTAGCAATGATAACCATAAGTGAAGCAATGGGGCCACAAATATGTAAAAATAAACACCTTAATTAAATAATTTGAACTCTTATTTATCCATTACTTTTCACATTTTAAGCATTTATAAGCACCTTTACCTCTTTAATTTCTTTTCTGCCTCATTAATTTGCTGGGAAGAAGTAGCAAATTTCACTTCAGTCTGAGTTTTTAGTAGAGCAAAAGCCTTAGCTTCTAGGAGAACAGCTTAAGCACTGCAGTCAGCATGATTTGAATATTTACTTAAATACCTTGTCAAATTAGGATCTGACTTAGAGAAACCATTTAAAACTCCATGCAAGGACCATCTTTCTCTGGAGACTATGTTAGTACCCATATGCAGACTGAGAAATGATGATCACATTTCAGTGATGAAGCCTGCTTAATATCCCAGGTTTGGACAACCATGAAAATGATCTTGGTAGATTAATTTCAATATATTGTTGAAATTCCTTGTCCAGGAAAATCTTCTAGAACTGAAAGGGACAAAAGAGAGCTTATTTTTCATTATTTGAGGCTGTTGAAACTGGATTTTTAAAGTTGTTGAGAAAAAAGGCTGTTGGACGTACTATTCTGAGAGAAAGGGCAGGACAAGCAAGAGATGATGAAACCAGTGCTGTGAAGAGCAGAAACTGAACCTGAACCTAAAACAGAAACTGAAAATCAGGAAGGATAAGAGAAACTAAAAAGAGTTCCTGAGTTGACAGATTCCTTGCTGGGAGGAATGGAGGAACTGAAGGTAAGTATCAGAAAGGAAATAAAATATTTTAAACTTACTGAAATTCCTTGAAAACTAAGAGAAGACACTGTGTTGGGACAACTGTCAGAAGGAGTGAAGTCTTTCTGAAAATGAAAAGAACCACACAAGCTATTTTTGGATAATTTAGGAGTTTGATTCTCCTTAATACTATGTATAATGAAAAGCATCTTTATGAATTCATTTTAAACTCAGTCTGCAATCACTCTAATAGTTAGCATATTACTCCTCATTTGGCCTGTTTCTATGTCTATAAGTGATGAATAGTGAGGCCTTGAGAACACAGAGAATTAGACTTCAAGTCATTCTTTACCAAAACCAATGTTGTCCATTCTAAGTGCGGCAAAGTCCCTCCACTTTTAATGTGTATTTTTTTTTCTCCTAACAGATAAGAGGCACTACTTTGGCATCTCATGATATAAGAGAGGAGAGATACATCTCCTCTACAAACTTAGCATTCCCTTTTAAAATTCATTGAGGAAGAATATATAAATCAAATGAAAATTCTTATCTCAACAGGATGAATTTATAATGAACAGTGAGAAGGAGGAGATGAGCACATCATATCAAGAATTAATTTAAAGTCAAATGCTTTGCTGTTTTTGTTTCTTCTTTCAGACTTGACATGCATCCAAGAAGGGAGAATTAATGATACTCTCATCTTTCATGTTTTATTAACAAGTCTTTTACAACTGGAAAACAACAACAACAAAAGGATAGGGGCAATTCTAAAAATTACTGAAGAAGGAATTGAGACAAAGCACAAAAAAATCAAGTGAAAGCTAGCTCTTACTAACAGTCATTTCTTATACATGTGACCACAACTTAAACATCTAGAATACATATGAACAAACCCTGTAACTTCTAGTTTTCTACTTTTAACCCGAGGTGGGAATATTTCTACAGATAAGAACATTTTTGTGTAGCTCCCTACACATTGCAGTAGATAGCACTGTGAGTCAGATGATTAAATAAACTTAAGAACTTCGAGCAGCAGGTTTTTCCCCAGGTCTCACAGGCAAAGGAATGGAGCTAATATTTTCATATAAACTTCTCTATGGCAGGTAAAGATGCCCTGCAACAGTCTAACTGGTTAGTCTGTAATACTCAAAAGAGCAGAATAAACTTGCATTAAATAACTTAGATTATATTAAAAATCTGAGGCACCCACATACCTGTAACTTATATGAGAACCTGCCCAGTCAGTTATCTAAAGAACTGTTTGAGGTTTGTGTTATTCACTTTCTTGTTTGTAAATAGACCTTGTAGTCAGTATTACCTGCTTTTTCATTATAACTGCAGGCTTTTATATTTCAAAATGTTATTATTTTTTCCCTACAATTTTAGTTTAGGAAAACCATACATACATCTCTAAAAGAAAATAAGAATTAAAAATACCTACAATTGTAGCCATTCAAAACCCAAAAATACTTTTAAGAAGAATTTATTCCACTCTAGATCACCTCTGATATCATAGCACTGAAAATGCTTTGCTGTTACATTGTGAAAGAACAGTGCTGTCTCTTATCTGCTGAAACTTAGTCTTACTAATACTGCAATCTGTACAAGAATGGCAAAGCTGGCTAAACCAGGGAAGTGAGGTTTTTTGTTTGTTTGTTTGTTTTTAAACTAGCCATTTTTAACCTTGCACTTTGAGCTACAATTCTTTAGCTAGAAGCCTGCAAAATGGAAATTTCTTGTTATGGTCTATCTATAATTCACATTAATTTAGTTCAAACTAGAGTTTTTACCCATCATTTCCCCTAAAGTGCTTATCCTGTCCTTTTGTGCTTGTCATTAAATAAAGAAATATCTATTAATAAATTACATAGGATATTAACAAATTAAATAGGAAACTCTCAACTCTTTAGAACTTAAAATTTGACTTTCCCAAATTTTTGCTTAGTTGTGGATTATTTTTGGCTTACTTTTTCTGTCACACATATGATTGTTCAGGTGCATCCCCCTTTCTGTAAGCGTGTATTTGGCCTTTTAATATCTCAGTCCTTGACTCTTAAATGCTAAAGATGCGGATTGCAAATAAATATTCCTAAGAGAACAGAAATAAATCCACACAAAACTAATTCCATGTCACTTTCTAAATTTATCCTTAAATCTCAGGAGATAAATAGCTAATATATTAGTCCACAAACAGTTTGATTAAATGAAGTTTTCCCCTTATTCTGAGAGATAGTAATAAGGAAGCAATAAGAAATAAGTAATAAATTTTGCTAATGTACCAGGGGCTGTGTCATCATCAACGATAAATGAATAAAAGTTACCTGTTTTCCATAATGAGATCTGTGAAACTTTGTATTTGATATGTGTGCTTGAAAATAAATGCCAACTGGAAATGAAGAGATTTCACTGACACTGACAGCTCCAGTGCAGGGAAGAGGTTAGAAAGAGACATTTTTCATTACACTTACTGATATTTCAAAAAGGTACATATCCACCTTTATCGTGATTTGCATTTCTGTTGAGGTTTTAAAAATTCAATGTACTCTAAGAATTTTCAGCCACTTTGAGAGTGAGAGGAGAGAATAAATACCAGGAGTTTGAACCAAGGAAAAATTCCTTACACCAATGATCATAGAACCATGCAATCATAGAATCATTTAGGTTGGAAAAGACCTTTAAACATCATTGAGTTCAACTGTAAACCTAACGCTGCCAAGTCTACCACTTAACCATGTCTCTAAGCACAATGTCAACAAGTCTTTTGGCATAAGTACCAGTAATCCACTTCTTTGGGCCTCTACGACTAAATAGCTGAAAACTTCTCTTGCTCTTCAAGGAGTCTTTTTTCTATCCATCTCACCTGCTGCATTTCTGAAAAAAATATTGTTGTTCTACTGAGCTGACTGCGTATCTCTGCTTGATCAATAACCTCATATAATAATTATTGTTACATGGACAGAACATTTAGTGATAACTGTACAGTTTAATTCAAAAGGCTAAAATGTAGCTCCTTAGTAATAATGATTTTTAAAAGCTCTTGGCTTTTTTTTTTTTCCTGGTGGCATACAAACACAGTCAGGCAGCAACAGGCAGCCCACAAAACATTAAGTATTTTTTCTTATAATCAGTGAAGTAGAACATATAATGGGTTACCAGTCTCCTGACATCTTTTCTCAGAAAAGGTCTTACAGCTGAACAATTTGAGAATGTTTTGGTAGGGTTAAATCAGGAAAGACTCCAGAAGTATATGATTACATTTCATAGAAACACAGAATGTTGATACATCTGCAAAGTACAGGTGATTTCTGCTACTTCACCCCTCTTTAAATTAGAAATGAGTTTTTTAAATGTCTGTGAAGCTATGTTTAGTTCAGAGGAGGGAACATCTGATTTGATGACCTGATACCAAGTTTGTTGAAGGCAGCAGGAAGGCTTAAGAATGAAAAGCATGAAAGAAAAACTTTGCAAGAGGGGGAGGAAGCAGGAAGGAAGGGATGAAGATGTAGTATCAGTTTAGGGATGTTTCAGCTATTAGTCAGGTTCTATCAAAACTCGTAGTCATTGTTGTATCCAGATTTGCACTGAAATAAGGAGGCTGTTTTCCGACATCAAGTTTACTTACTTTGTGTGTAAAACAATATGCAGTTAGCAGGTGTTTCATACATTCAGCCATGGGTTTAGATACATAACATTTTTTCAGTCATTAATTTTCTCAGAGTCTACTTTAAGTTACACAAGTTGATGTCAGTATTCACTGAAGTAAGTTGAGGAGATTTAAGATATTAAGATCTTAAAGAAGAATACTGCCTCCTAGAGATCTTTTTCTTTTTCTTTTTCTTTTTCTTTTTCTTTTTCTTTTTCTTTTTCTTTTTCTTTTTCTTTTTCTTTTTCTTTTTCTTTTTCTTTTTCTTTTTCTTTTTCTTTTTCTTTTTCTTTTTCTTTTTCTTTTTCTTTTTCTTTTTCTTTTTCTTTTTCTTTTTCTTTCTTTTTCTTTCTTTTTCTCTTTTTTCTTTTTTTTTCTTTTTTTTTTCTTTTGCTCTTTCTCTTTCTCTCTTTCTCTTTTTCTTTCCCTTTCTCTTTTTTTTTCCTTTAACTTTTTTTTTTTGTCAGAATAGTTAAACACTGTGCAGATTTAAAGGTTAAAGGCTTAGAATTTATAAAATAGTGTCATTTTCTATGAACTTTCATCTGACAAATGGGATAAAATCTAACAAAAAAGCATGTAAAATCAGAGCAAGTCAACTAATTTCTTTTTTAGTCAGTGGAATACAAATATCATTTTCTAGATACTCAGTTGAATCACATTTGATCGGAACATAAAACAAAAAACCACAAATGTAAAGGTTTAAGTACCCAAAGTTAAGTGGGATGAGTCCTATTTATATAGCCTAATCTCTCTTAAAAAGCTTGTTAGTGTACCAGTCTTTAGATATTTTAGCTGTCAGTGTCTAAATATCTTATTAAAATGCAAACATATTACCATATTTCAGAGATTTATAATTTGGTCATAGTTCAGTGATTTTCACAGTGTCAATAACAGGCACATCACTGCTACATTGACTATTGCAGCCATGTTTCAAAATGCAGAGGAAAAATAGCCTCGATTCTTCACAGTGGTTAAGCTTTTGTAAATTACTTTGAACTAAACTTCTGGAATAGGACTTCTCTGTCCAAATTTAGACATCAGCATCCAAAATAGTTGTCTAGACTCCTTTATAGTCAGTCACAAAGAGTAGGCTTTCTTACAGTGAGATGAATCTGACCTATTTACTTAATTACTGTAGTATGAGGCAAGTGAAAATATGTCTTCAAGTGAAGACTGACTATGATAAACATTTCTGCTTTTTTGAATTATGAAGTAACTTGGAGGTTTTAATTGTAAATTAAAATCTAAATTGTGGAATGAGAGATAGCTTGTTTTGGTTTTCTATTTCTACATTTTATATTTAATCTAATAGGTATGCATACAATGTACATATATGTGTGTGTGTGTGTGTATAAGTCTATAAGATAGGACATCTTCACTTCCTTCTTATCTTTAAAAGGGAAGTGTAATATAGGAATTCCATTCCAAATTGTATCCTGAAACAGGGTATAGAAAATATTACTTTTCATATGAGTGTCATCAGAATAATTCAATTCTGTACTATAGGTTATCTTTTCTATTCCTTATTTTCTTTGTAGGGATTTACAAAGTTTTTTAGGTCTGTTTTTTACATCTATTCCCAGTTCTAAGTGCTTGTACAAAACAGTAAAATATACAACCCTGAAAATTATGAATCCAGCATATACATTTACCCAAGCTTCTCAAAATTTACCCTATCTCTCTATTTAACTGCACATGAAATCTAGCCATCATAAAAGAATAAGAATTTTCTCAAACTTAACACTGCATTCAATTTAAAAATGTCTGAGAAAAACACACTGGCCTTCTAGAATGTCCCCAAACTCCAAATTACTGATGTTGTTCAGTCAAGGAAAAGGAATGAACGCCCATGCCAGGAATGCTCAGAGCATCTGTAGTGCTGAGATCCTTAGAGATGCACAGGCTGTGAATTTCAGCATTCTTAACTGTAACAATAAGAGAAAATCATATATCGGTGAAAAGGATTTACCAAAGGAGAAAGTCCTAAACTATTTAAACTTTCATGTTGACTTTAAATTGCAAAACAGGGCTAGCAAGCCCAAGGTGTAACTCAAGGCTAAATTCACTGCCAATTTGCTGGCAAGAGTGCTCACCTGGTGCCATGACATGAACACACTGGGTGTCTGAGTATGATGTTTCATTAAATTCAGTATAAAACCTCCTCATTCTGATTGACTTAGAACATAATTCACAACTGAAAGAGGGGATAGTTTGGTGTAGAGAATAAAGAAAATAGAGTTCACATAAAGCATACCTTATCTTGGTTTTGCACTGAAAATGTAACTCTATTACCTAGGCTGAAATTGTGGAACACAATAAACTGGGAAATAACCACCATATGAAGAAAATATTCCTACTGCCTGAAGTTCTTCTCAGTAAAATTTTGCACAAATTAAAGTTATGGTCAAAAAGACCTAGAAAAGACTTACAGAAGTTTAGGTCTGATTTGAAGTCAGCAAAACTTGCAAAATGATAAATTCTTGGTGAATTTAGAGTGCCCCAGGAGAAAAAAGGTTCTCTTTTCCCAAGGCTGGGACTTTAAGAGGCAGACTCAATTCAGATAAAACAACTGAATATTTAATGAAAGTTGCAACTTTACTCCTTGAAGTAGTTGACTTTTCTTTTTCTTTGATTTTTGAACCTATAGTTCTTCCCTCAAAGACTCTCGAAAGACTCTCATAACTACAACGTAAATGTATTAATTTGTTCAGATAAGGGCTTTATGTTTAACTTTCATTTTATTTTATTAAAGTCTTAGAAACCAAATATTTATCTCATGCAGTTGCATAGATCCTGCTGACAGTTACAGTGGACTAATGTCTAGTATAAAACTAACCTTGAGCCTTTCAAAGAAACAATGGAATTAATGTTTCTCTAGTACTATCACAACACATTTTAAGGTTGCTGTGTAATATTTGTAAGAAATGAGATATATCAAAATAGAGATTGCAAATCAAGATCTTTCCTTTTTAAGTGTAAACATTCTTACATAGGCCATTCAATTAATACTGATAACATAATTAGCAAACTGGGCAGCCAACTCAGGTCACAACCAAAATGTTAAAAGTACGATTTAAACCAAAGAGCTATTCTGCTTTCAGAACTATTCTACTACTAGATCACCACACTGTGAAGCATAGCTGAATAATATATTCTACTACATAAAAAGCATAAACTATCTTGAGCAATCTCAGCAACGCAAATGCTTTTTGTTAAGGTTACAATGCTAATTTAACCAAGAAGTATATTCATAACTGACATGGATGGAAGAAAATTATTGTTATACAACTTTCTGCCAGTACAGGATTACTTCTTATTTTGTGTTTGCTAACACTTTGTTACAAGAGAAGAGCACCACATCATCTCAGCTCGTTGACAAACTCTTTAATCCATTAGTAGAGGTGTTTAATGAGAAATTATCCAACAAGCTCTATGGGAAGAATATGGGCATCACTCTTAATTCTATAGTGAGTTCCAGGGTTTGCTTTCTTTAGAATTTATTTTGTTCCTTTCAAGGGTACTTGGGTGTTTTTAATGACATGTGATTGATTACAGAAATAGCAGCCACAATAGCTTTATAAATGTAAACAGCTATATAAACTTTGGCTGAAATTTCTCTGTCAAACTTTCCTTCACAACATAAATAATCTTAAAAACAGTAATGCCTAAGGACTATAGTGTAAAAGACTGTGCTGAAACCAGTTGGTTTTATTTTTTTAACAGACATTTTTCCTTCCAACAAGCAATAACATGGAGATGAATCTTTCAGGTCTATTTTCTGTCAGAGGAGAAATCAGTGTCAGGAATTTAATCTCCTATTGTTTAACTACATTCACTAAACCTTGAACAGAAATGGTCACATGTTTTGACTGTATTTACAGAAGCTGTCTATATGTGATACAAAGGGAATCTGTTTGACTGAAGTAATTGTCTTGCTGGAGCTCTTCCTCTTTAAGTGTTCTAAAGCCATAACAGTGAAGGGTTTCATCAGTTCTTTTTGTTTGCACTATTGCTCAGAATCACTTTGATGGTGCTTTAGAACTGACAAAGACTTTTTTGATTCTCATATTGAAAGAATAAGTGACAAGATCATGCTCAGGTTAAAAACAACTGCTTCTGTATTTCATAGTACTTTTTTTTTTCTTTTTCTTTTAAATGAACCTTAAAACTTGGAGATAGCAGGATAACTGCTCTGTGGCAATGCCACTCATAATCCAGAATCATTACGTGATTGAATTGCTACAGTCTCCTTCTTGCTGTAGTATCTCAGCACTGGATTATTTATTATTATTTTCTATAATTTTCCAAATTTTTTTTGTTGTTAGGGTTTCCCAAGCAACCCAGTATCTCATGTAAATGTTCCATGAAACTGTAAGGACTTGGGAGGAAATTTAATAGAATACAGATGAATTCTGCTCTAAGAAAATTCCAATGAATAATACAAACATCTGAACCTCAGAGTGCCTATGCTAACAGCTATTCTGTTTAATTTTTCTTATGTTTTTTAACTAAAACGAGTTTTTTAATAACATCTGCAAACATGTTATGAATCAGCCTTTACACACATATAGAAATGTTTCATTGCTGTGGTATATAAGGCTGGGTAAAAATTGTTGCAATTTCTCTATAAAAACAGCAAATAAAATTTAGAAAAGCTGGAGAATGCTTAACAAACATCCACATAGAAGACATTTTCAGTGAACTTTCAAGACTTCAGTGACTTTAAGACTAAAACTGGAAGCCAAATCATTAGCAAATTAAAATCTCAGGAACTGTACTTCTAAACATTGCCATAAATTAATTTAGAGGTTGAAATATGATGTCAAACCACAAGAGACATCAGTATAAAAACAGGTGCTGAACTACATTCAAACTGTATCCTCATATCATTTAAGTGAACATAGATGAGGTGAGAATACAGAAAAGATCAACAAAGTTTTCAATAATGTCAAGGAGGCATGAAAAAATCTAAATACCATATAAATATGAGATAAGAAATAGAAAACTGAAAAAAGGCAGGATCAAAAAAAAACAAACTGAAATTGCTGTTCAGTAGAAAGGTATGAATTCAGTTTAACAAATTACAATACACCTGATTTTTTTTTTTTTTAAGACAAAGGAAAAAGAAGAAGGAAAAGTATAATCAACAAACCAGAGATAATTATACAAATTGAAGTTTCACTTGAAAATGCTCTTACAGAGGAAAAATTACAAATCCTCTTGATAACACTCCAGAAGTCAATGTCAAAGCCTTGAGTAAGGCGCTCAGGTTTGATGTAGCTCCCAAGCCAAGGACATGAGGACCTCAAAGTGCATTTTCACAGCTCTTCTCTCAGCAGTCAGCTCTGAGACCACACAGCTCTCTCACATCAGAGCTAACCTTAAACACAGGCAGCTAAACCCCTAGGAAGAGGGAGGAAAGGGGTTGCAGAGCTTCTGCACCTCACTCAGGACCCTGAATATCAGATGTTAAGCTTGACACACAAAGTCAAATTTAAAACAAAATAAGAAAATTTCAGACCTTGATTTTTATTTTTTTTTAAACCTCCTAGGAAAGGTGAAATGCTGGTCCAGGTAGGAAAAGTAAGCATCTAAGATTACTGAAGCCATATATGAAGCTTTAGCGTGGGAAGAATGTGAATGTAAGACTTCGTAAGAAAATTTTTTGTTGTATTAAAGCTGGAGATGTATAATTTTCCTCACTATACCGAACAACACAGAAAGTCATTAAAGACATTCAAAGTGTCTTTTGATCCTTGCTATGTGTTCTACTTATTGACTGGATTTTTTGAAACATAATTGAAAATAAAATGAGAGAAAATAGATAATGGACATTGACTCAATATTTATAGTCCAGTCTGTATCCAGAAATATAGGAAAAAAAATAGTAAAATACATCAGAAGGAAATACAAAGGGTGGGATATTCTCAAGAGGAATATATCATGAGCTGTAAGAAGAAGGACAGCAGGGTATACATAGCTAATCAAAGAGAAGACTGCAAATTTGTGCTTGTCCTTGACTTAAGAGCATGTATATGGGGCTACAATAAGATAAAGTTACAGCTACACATAGATATCCTTCTACTCTTCTATTGTTACTGGGAAAACAGAATTGAGAGGACAAGGTAGCATAGAATAAAAGCAAGACAAAAACTTTTGACTTTACACATCTTTGAAGCAAACATTAATTAAGTTCAATGAATGCCTACTACCATTCTGAATGTGAGTGGTTGGCCTAAGGCGTGGTTTTTGCCCCCAGTCCTCTGAGAATAAATTAGTAGATGGCCCACATTCTGGACAAGTCTGGTAGCTCCTGAATTTACCCTTGAAATATTTATCAAAATTGTGATATTATTCCAATTTTTAACTTCTGCAAGCATAGTTCACCTGTAGGGAAGAATCAGTTCTTTTAAAAACAAATTGCATAGAAACTTCAGTATGGTTAGAGTAAAACAGCTGATTAAACTTCTCAAGTTAAAAAATAAAAAAAGGAAACCTTAACAGAAGCTGTATGTACATTTGGTGCAATTATGAGCTATTCTCTTTTCATAATGGGCTCCAGCTGTGATTCTACATAAACTAGGAAGACAAGCAGTAAGTTTAAGAACACTGTATGCATAGGTCAGTATGGGTATGTTACTCAGTGTTCAGTGCTAATAAGCATACAGAAACCACAGTGGAAAACCTGACTAACTGGACAGTATTCAAGATATTATATTATGAATGGACAGGCATAATAAATAACTATGTAAGTTCAATTGATAAGGAATTAAAATTAATAGAAAAGAACAAGTAGTAGATCCCTTTGGGCATTCCATGCAAAAGAAAAGCTTTTGAGAAGTACACTGAGTTTCATTAAACCAAAGAAAGCAACAGTGTGACAGTCATATACATAGAGACAAGATATTAATTCTGAAATTATAATTACATTCAAAGTCACTAGATCAAAGAGAAACTGTGTAAACAAACCTGGTATGGTTTCCCTCTTTATAATAGCTCTGTCGAGATTAGTTATTCGCAAAATTCAAAGCTTTAAAAGTTCAGCAGTGATATGCATTTTAAATTTTAGAGGTTACTTGAATCTTAAAAGCTTTAAGGCAAAAATAAGGTGAATGTTAAAATAAGTGGTTAGCCTTTATTTCTTGATCTCACACACAAGAGAAGAGCCAAAGTTACAACAATATTTTAAATCCAACGCATGCCAAGTGGTCACTCCTTAAAGAAGCTTGTTCTCTTTACTTAATCTTCATATGGCTCTCACCCAGCTTCCTCTGGTGATTGTTCTCATCAACAAAAAAAATCTATTTTATTAATTTTGTGTACCTTATTTTCCTTCAGAAGGTCATAAAGAATATTTGACATTCTTTATTAAATGCTGCTGGATATAAACTTAAACCTCAGCTCTCTGATCCATAGAATACTTTGGTAGTCAAGGAAATAAGATTTTTCCATTTCCAGGAGGAAGACTCCTTTACAGCTAACCAGAAAAATAGTAAAATTGGATGTATATTGAGGTTCTGTTATTTTTAAAAAAAAAAAAAAATCAAATACTGAGGAAGTTCCAAATTAAATTCCTATTGATCCACTCACATTAATGAAACTGCAGCTTAGTTCCACAACTTAATGTCAAATGATATTCTACAGTGTCACTACTGGATCCATACCTAATTGTTATTTTCAAGTTATTATCATAATTATTGGTGATAACAGGATGGTCAGAATTTCTGGCTCATAAGAACTATATAAAAATACTCTAACCAAGAATTGTAAGACTTTCCAGAGACCTGAGGAGAGGATGTTCTCCAGGAGTGTTCATAGATAGGAGAGGTTATTAGATCTGACCACTCTACTAGAAAATAGAAGAGGATAACAAAGCAAGGTGTCTGTATTACCTTGCAATGTCATTTTGATGAGGAGTTCATCCTTTCAAAAAGTCACATTAGGATTATTCAGCTCATAGAACCTTTCCAGAGCAGGACACAAGACACAGTTATGCCCTGCCTCCCTACACTTCAGCAGTGAGTGTACTCTCATAGCCATAAACTAATCATCCCTGGACCGACTGTGGTGGGGAAAGAGCTGTTGAGATGTAGCACTGTGTACCAATTTCTAGCTAATCCTGAGGTTTTAGTAAGAATTTAAACAGTAGCAGGTAATTTGAATCTAAAACATCACAAGAAGATCCCAGTCTCTGTCAATTTTGCTTTGCTATCCATAGCCAAAAATATCTTTTTTTTTTAAACCAGTGAAAGAGACTTATGGAGAAAAAAATACTAAATTAATGTTTTAAAGTGTGGTTGACATGGTACATAAGCATCAAAATGTTTAATCCTTGGTGCCAGTTAAAAATATTCAAGATAATTCTGTCCAACTGTCAAAAACTGCACTAAAGTAGAAAATAAATTATAGGAACTAGGTATTTCACTTATAAAAATTAACTCTCTTCATGTATACACATATTTTACTTGCACACTGATGCACTGCACCAGTAGCTTCCAGCAGGAAATAACAGACTAGAAAAGAGCTCTACTCTTCAACTATTTCTTTAAAAGAAGAACCTGTATAAATGTTATACCATTGTAAATTCAAGAGTTATCAAGACAGCACCAGATGTAGATTTATCCTAGAGGATTTTATGTGTTTTGCAGCAGCATGTCTCATAAAAACTGCAATAAATATGCAAATTTTTAATGTCCTTATACTTCAGATTCATATTTTATTAACTTATAAAACAAAAATTAAATGTATATTAAACTCTTGGATACTGCTTTCAAAAGTGTTATAAGAAGAAGAATATCAAGATTAATAATTCAATAAAGAGTGAACAATTATTTTTCATTTGGTATTTTGAATGGCTAAGTCTTTGGCCACTAAAAGTTATTATCAAGGGACATTAGTGGAATTAGTTTGATATGGTGGTTTCACCTTCACTTTAATCTTTTGGCAGTAGTTGTTCTGGATCTTCTATAGGTAAGTTTGCATGAAGGCATTTGGCATTCATGTTTAATGCTAAGAAATCCTAATTCAGAGGCAGAGCACTAGGAAGTGACAGAATATTTAACAGAGGTGGAAGGGTGATGAGCAGAGGTATTCTATTTATCTTTCCAATTATCAGCTATCTAAGGAGATGAAGAGAACTTTGATCTTTCAGGTGAACTGAAATGCAAAGCATTAGAGGGATGTAATTAATAGTCTCCAAACAATTTCACAAACAGGTGGCAGGGAATATCTGGCATTACCTCCACAAACGTTGCCTGTGAAGGCCAAATTTTGCTTTTGGGATGTCCATATTTTGCAACAAAAAAGACTAAGTCTAATTTCATATCTATTATGTATCATATTAAAAATAAACCTATGCCATACTGTATGCTTGTATTTCTTGTGCCTTGATAAATGAATATAAATTGTTGAATAAGCTCAACAGTAATAAAACCAAGGAAAGGTTATATTGTTATTTTTGTAGAAGGAACACACATGGAACCAAATTCAGAAATCACAATATATGGTAGCATAAGGTTTCCAGGCTTGTTTCACTGGTGTTAGCAGGGAAACATGTATGTTGTTTCTATCATGATTAGTGACAGATAACTGTGCCCTCAGGTGAGTCATAGCCAGCCTGAGTGTGTTTGTCTGTCTTGCTTTCTTCTCTGTCAGTTTAATCAGTAAGGAACAGCTTTCATCTGCAATCAAATAATCTCTATTTTGTATAATAAACCACTGAAAGTAAAGGCCAAGGAAATAGCTTCTAGGGTTTCACACAGCCTCCAGATGTTACTTTGACAATGTATTTAATCAGTACATACCTTGGCTAGCGCTTAGTGATTCATAAAACCATTGCAGAATTTGGGATACTGCTGGACCACATGGGCCAATGTAAGTCCTTCATATTATGCAATTTTTTAAAAATAAACTTTCTGTTGTTCTGTCTAGGATCACAATATTCATGCCTTTGGTGAACCTGTCCTACCAGCTGTATTTCAGAAGATGTTGCCTTACAATGTAAATAGGTGCACAAAGGTACACATAACCCTGTTGCCAAAATAGAGAGAGAAGGTTATTGCATACTTCAGATCTCTAAAAGCTGGCCAGTGTATGATCTGTATTCTTTAGTTTATGTACTTACATGTTGCAATATTTATACCTTCATGAGTGAGAGAAATTCTATCATGAGGACTGGTAAACTCCAATCTATAGCTAATGCCAAATTTTG
Organism: Caprimulgus europaeus; assembly: GCA_907165065.1. Next base: position 79,250,597 of record OU015524.1, read on the forward strand.
AGTAGGGATTTTGCTTCAGAATGAGAAAGTATCAGTTTATTGACATTATCCTTTCCCTCACTCAAGAAACAACCTTCCTGAACACCTTTAATGGTTGCTCTGTCCACTTGCTACAAGCACATGTGTAGGGCATTAATAGTTTGGAAATGAACTAGCTCAGTCCCCCTTCAGTAAGACAAGTGCAGGGGATTCCTCAATTTGGCAATCTGTGTGAGTAAAACACTCTTGTGATATAGCTAAGTAAAATCTTTTTAAAAAGCAGTATGTCTTCAGCTGAATTCAACAAGACACAAAGAATTGACTATTTCACTTTGTAGTTTGTTCCAGTGACTACCACCCTTCTGTAAAAGGAAATGTCGCTACTACACAAATTTTCCTCATCTGACAATGTTGTTGCTTGTAATCACTGCAGATTCATCCATGTGAGAATTACCATTAGCTCAATATCTTGTGAAAGATCATTGTCCTTATGAACATACATGAATATGACATAATTTGTTGGACTTTCAGAAAGAAATGAATATGCTTTTTGGAAATATTAGATGTTATAACCCCAAATAATAAATTTTAAGGCTATGTGCAGCTTCCTCACTTTCTCACTTATTCACCACTTTGTGATAAAGAGATTGTGAGCTATAAACAGCAACATATTATAAATATAGTGTATTAAAAATTCCAGCCTTCCTAATTCTACCTGAAAGATTTTATTTCTGCAATGTTCTCTGTGAAACGATTATAGCTGTATTACTAAGTTAACATACTATGTAGTTCCATTTCATCAGGTAATGAGCTGAAATGTATTTAGACTACAGGTTTGGGCTACTTTATCCACCAGTAGTATATGTAAAGCAAAACTTTTCCCTAAATGGGTGCACACATGGGTGGATAAGTGAGTAAGTAGGTGGACAGAAGAAAGAAGTAAGAGGAAAAGACTTGCTAGAAGTGGTGTCCACTTCTCTGTGACCCTACTGGTTGCCGTGGGGAGTTTCTCAGAAATTAATGTACACCTGCATGCAAGGACAATAGCTGAAACAACACCCGGAATACCATGTCAGTTTTGGTCCCCACTATACCAAAAAAGATGTGGACATGCTGGAGAGGGTCCAAAGAAGGGCCACAAAAATGACCAAAGGATTGGCAAGCCTGATATGAGGAAAGGCAGAAAGAATTGGGTTTGTTCAGACTTGAGAAAAGAAGGCTTATGGGAGACCTCATCAACATACTCCAGTATTTAACGGATGGCTTCTAAGAAGATGGCGACTCTCTTTTTACAGGGAGTCACATGGAAAAGATGAGAGGTAATGGGTACAAGTTACTCCTGTGTAGATTCCAATTGGAGGAAAAAAAAATCACGATGACAACAATCAGCCACTGGAATAATTTCCCTGGGGAAGTGGTGGATTCTCCAACATTGGAGACTTTCAAGATTCAGCTGGATGGGGTGCTGGGTCATCTTGTCTAGACTGCTTTTGCCAAGAAATATTGAACCAGATGATCCTTGAGGTCCCTTCCAATCTGGGATTCTATGATTCTCAGAAAGCCTATGTCAGGAACCACATAGGCTCCTGAATGTGCTAGAAATCTAAGCTTAATTCAGCTCTTCATATACAACTTTTGAAAGACACTATATTGCCTCTTCCATACCTCTTGCAGAAATAAACTTTGAATCATTGAACAATTCACACAATGCAGAGATATTACGAACAGTTCCATCAATAATGCCAGAGAATCTGCAGAGCTAGCATGGTTTTTGACAGGTTTATATTGATAGATCTTTTTTTATGGATGGACTCAGTGCAGAATCAAGCCTATAGGTGTAAGATACAGGTACTGCCCACAGGAGAAGTTCCAGAAAGACAGGCATGGCAATGATCATGACTTGCAGAATACTGTATGTCTGCTGAAGTTTTAATAATGAAAGGTCAGTCAACAATGCATTCAGCCAAACACGTGGTTTAAAGCACACCTGAGTACAATTCAGCAGCCGAATCTTCTGAACTTTTAGCATCAAAAAGATAGAAATGAAGGAATAAATCTTTCTAAAGAAAGATATCGCAGGTACAGTCAGAAAAAATGTGCAAGATAGGGCTGAAGCAAGAGGTAACCAGCTCATACCATGAGTGGTACAGCAAACATTTTTACCAGGCAGAGGATTGCACATCACTATATAGCCACAGAATTTGACTCACAACTAGACAGGCAGATGTTTAGGCAACTCACAGTGAGAATAGCGATCAAAAATCTTCCACTGACTGCACTAAATCTCTATGAATCGCACTGGGGAGAATGTGTTTACATAATGATATGGATACATACAGTTTGCTTACCAGATAATGCAGACTTTCAGAGAGAGCCATATGAGGCATGTGTTAACATTTACTAGAGATGAGGCAATTTAAATTCCTGGTCCTTTACTAATCATTCAACTCCACTTGAAAAATAAAAAGTAACAGCTACACTTGAACAGTAATGTTACATGCTGGGAAGTGCTTTACTGTAGCTTGTAAAATTACCTTTGAGAGAGTAGAGTCTAAATGCAGACAATAACAGAGTCATGGATTTAAAGCATACTTTTATTTTGGAAAGTAGCTCTAAAAATCGTACCTTACGAAGGTTTTCTGTTCGTTATCCCAAAATCTGCAACTTAGCTTTGCTTAAGTGGTAAGAAAAAAAGGTGTTTTCCTCACAGTTCCAAGCTCTGTAAACTCACCCTTACAACTGCTTTCACAGCAACTCAACCTGTGTTGCTTCATGCTAACATATCACTGCCAGTTCCACTGACCCATTGGGAAAGGCAAACTACATGTAAGTGTAAATAAGAAGAGAAATTTATGAAGCATCTTTTGTTCTTAACTGTCACTGGCCTGTGTCCAAAATCAGTCTGTAGCCTAGATAGGAGAAGAAGGAAAGTGACAGAGAAGAGGTTGTCATCACCAGCCAGCACAAAGAAAAGTCATAAGAAGTGCTCAGTGAAAGATGCCAAAGTGGAGAGGGGATTTAGAGAAACGAGGGATGAGGCAGGCCCATGTCTGAGCAAGACAATGTCAAGCTGAAGCTGCAGTGACAAGATTGTTGCTGAATAAAGAAGAAGAAGACAGAGCAAAATCACAAAGGAAACAACAGAAAATGAGAGGCAGGAATATCTTGGCCCTCAACAGCCGAATTAGATACGACTTCGTTTGCCTCTAGGAGCCAGGTACATAGGGAGGAGACATTAGAAGACAGGGTGATAGATGTAGATGCTATTCCACAGTGTAAAAGAGGTGTTTGTGTGTTCCCAAATAACTAGAGTACTAATAGATTATAATCAGTAGTTCAGATATCACCATAGCATGTTTCATTTACTCTCACTGTGACATGTTCTGTAGGACTACGATGGATGCAAAATAAAAGAAAATAAAACAATCTCATGGCCAATTCAAGGAGCATCCCAGAGATGGTTTGAACTAACTAGAGATTTTTGGTTAGGTATTTAAGTTATCTAAAATAGGATAGGCCATCTGAGCCATTTAAACATGCTTCCATTTGACTAAAAGCAAGTCTAGCACCGTTACCCCAAATGTGTATGTCCAGACTGTAACAGCATACATAACATCCCGCTTCCTGTGTGTTACACCAAGGTTGAAAATTCCAGTTCAAAGCCCTGAGTCAGCTTCCATTTAGACTCTTAGGCTATTCCTACATGAATAATATACACAGTGTCTAGGCCCATTAGCTGACCTGAGGACAACTGGCACAGAACAGCCCATATCCATACAATTAAACTCTCTTAGCTTCAAAACAGGATTGTCCATCCAAGTAGTTTTTGGTACATGCTAACTTCCAAAATTGTTTGGAAGAATACTAATTGGCCCAGGCCAAGTTCAAGTCAAGGACTATGCTAAAAATTCAACACTACTGGCAATAACATTCCAGTGTTCACTGCTGTTCCCTGACACTGTTTACTTTATTAGTATAGATGTACTCTTACAGTCTGAAATCCAGATCATAGTTACTTTAAAATCCTGGCTTCTGAGATACGTGTCCCTTTCTCCTCTCAGCTCTACACTCCCTTCCATTTCCCCTTAGTCCTCCCAGGACAAAAGCATGGCAGTGCACTTGGGGCAGTATTGTACTTAGCTCCTCATACTTTTAGAATGAGCCACTCTAAGGCTTATTTACTTTAAGTGGAGCATGTCATGACCAGCTGTTTTGGTTGCAAATTTGCTTGATTTCTCTGCTGAGTGTGTTTACCCTTGGACAATACCTAGTCTTTACTTTTTATCATATTCACCTGACACTTCATGAGTTGTCAAGTGACTGCTCAAGCACTAAAAAAAAAGTATCTTCAGACTTTTAAGTGTTAGCAGGTAGCTTAAAATAATAAACAGTGCTTACCTGTGGCTAAACAAAAGACAAGGAAAACCACTTTTCCAACCAGCAAGAAAAGCTCCCTAATAAGTTTCTTAGTTCCCCTTCACAGACTTTCTAAACTTAATGAGGAGTCTGTTAGCTCTCCTGAGTGTGAAGGTGAAGACTACAGAGCAAGGTTGGAAGGACACCAGCAGCATTTAGCAAGGTCTTGTGGAGATTACTATGTTTGAAGGTATAGTTTTCTTCCGTCGCAAGCTCTTTTAAGAATTCTTCTGTATCATCTTGAAGTCTTCATCTTTCACTGTAGTTAACCACTGTCAGATGCCAAAACAAAAAACCAAGCAAGTAAACAAACAAAATCCAGACATAATCGTAAACACCCCACACTTCTTTTTAAGTAGTCTCTCCCTTTAATTTGAATTATAGAAGCTAAAAAAGGTATAAACATTTCCAGAATGACACCACATTATAAAAATACCACAAAACTCCAAGAAAACAAACAAAAAAACCCACAGAAAAGAAAAAAAATCCAAATCTAATCTACCCCTTCTCAATTCTACAGAAAATGGATACATAGGAGACACAGGATTCTCATATACTGTATTACAAGTCATGTTGTTTTAAAATGTGTTGTTTATATTATAATTTATCTTTTTAAATCATTACAAACACCATTGATGTTACAATAAAATATTTTTGTATTTCTGATTTTCATGAGATTTACTTAATAATCAAATTAACAAGTTAGAACACTTTTCAAGGCAAGTGGCAAAAAAAGCAAGTGAAAATGTGTTGTTGTGTTGCTTTCTTTTTTTTCTCTTTAAATCAGGTTATAACTGAGTCCTGACAAACTGAACAACATCACTTAGCAGCATGCACAATGAGAAGCTAAAAGCTTTTAATTAGACTCTTACTCAGTAGGGGTGAAAATATAATTTAAAAGACTCAGGGCAAAAGCTGAATTGTTAGTTTTATATTTTAGCACAACAAGGCTACAATTAGACTAAATTAGTTAACAGCTTATTCATTAACCTTCAATAGAAATTTGAATGCACACTGACTCCATGTTATTGTTTGCAGCAAAGTACATATCTTGTTCAAAATAGACATGCATTTAAAAATACGGTTTAAATAGTAGATGTAGAGGTTACCTGTAGATCTGGCTGTGTTAGGAAGTTAAAGATTCATGTGTTTAAGCCATGACCCACTCACCAAGTCAGAAAATAAATTAATTTATGTATTCTTAAAGACATCACACTAACAATGCTGTATTTCTAAGACTAGTAATAAAGAACCACTCACTTTCTGTCAAAGGAATACCAGACATAGTAAACCTAAGCATGCAATACTTCAAGTTTTTCAGTATTCTTTTTATTTTGTAATTTCCACCTAAAATGTCACCTTTTTGACTAAGAAAAATATCAGTTAAAAAGAACAAAAGTAATACCTATGGAAGGGAACACCAAGTGTGCTCCCCCACTGCAGCAGTACATAGGAGAATTGTTACTCTTGGCAAATGTAAGGCAGAGGTAACACAGTATCATAACTATTCGCAACCCAGAGAAGTAAATCTTGGCCTCACTAAAGTCAGAGACAAAGCTCCTTTTGACTGTACTGGGGCCAGGTTTATAACCTCAATAAACGAGAAATAAATGTTAGCTCCTGGGATGTATCCCTCACATGGTCTACTTGCTTTTCAGACTTTTCCAGGTATGAAAAGAGAAGTCTGATACTACTGTGCTGCACATCAGACTTCAAAACTATGGAAAATCACTGAAAAGGCATCACTGTGGCCTTCCAGTACTGCTAGCGAAGTAGAGTTCTCATTCCTCTCACAATTGGTAAATCCTTGGTATGTGTAAGGAATACAGCTTTAGACTAGCAGTGTTTCCAGCAATAAAAATGAATAACAGGGCAGAAAAAATAGTTCAAAGATATTTAGGGCAGAAAGGGTGGAGGGCGGGAGGAGATACTCAAACCCAAGCCATTGAGTTCAGCTCTTTTCTTTGAGCTCCCTCAGAGAAAACCATCCAGAGAAGTTGTAGTGGTTTAACTTAGCTGGCAGCCAAACAAGACACAGCCATTTGCAGCCCCCACTCCCCCTTCCCCCTGCTCTCCAGGGAACTGGGGAGAGAATTGGAAGAGAAAAGTGAGGAGACTTGTAGGTTGAGTTACGAACAATTAATAGTTAAACTAAAAATAAAATAAAAATAATAATAGTAAGAGTAATAATGATAACAACAATATATATGAGTGTTACATATGGTTGCAAAAACCAAGACAGGAGTGTGGGAAAGAATGCAAGATCTGGTCTTTTCATAGTACTAACTTTTAACTTTTATTTCTTTTTATGTAGTCTCTCAATTTAATTTGAATTATATAAGCATATTTTTCTTTGGTGACCATAAAGCTAAAAAAGCCATAAATATTTCAGAAATTACACCATGTTATAAAAGTACACAAATGTATTTATGCAATGAATCCTGAGGATTGTGAGTCATGCCATGCTACCCTGTTATTTACACTGAAGTGTTAACTTGTAAAAAAGAACTTATATTTTGTTTAAAAATAAAACAAGTTGAATTGTCCTTCACCCATTCTAGAAGTGTCTCAAATTGCTGCAGAGGGGCAATCTTAGTCAGAAAAGCACACCATGTAACATGGAATAAGGAATTAACAGCTCTTATTTTGCCAGCAGAGCAAATTAAGATAATTGAGTTGAAAGTACCCATGCAGTCCAAAAGCTATCGTTCTCCTATGGCCAGGCAACAAACTCCAACACAATTCCATGCCAGCATAGAAGTAAATTTTGAGTCTGATCCAATAAGCCAAATAGGAGTCAATGGAGAAAGCGGACAATGCATTATTCTTCAACACAGTTAGTAATATCTAGCAAATTACAATAACTATCAAATGATAATGAGTTTGCCCAAATATTCAAGTGGTATTCCCTCTCAACAAACTCTAAGGCTATCTTTACAATTTTCTCCAAACTGGTTTACTAAGTAACCTCTACCTTCCTTATCCTCTCCTCATTGCAGCAACTGTGGTACGTTTATTTCCACAAGCATTGATTCAGATTAAAAAATGAACTCCTTTCTGCTACACTTGCATCATGTTTATGATAATTTTCTGCACATATTCAAGCAATTGAATTTCACTTGCATAAGTGCCAGCAGGATCTAATCAATTCCCATTAAAGTCAGTGATAGTCTCTTAGCTGCCAGTTCCACATCAATATAAATCGAAATATACACACTTAAGTATTTGCACTAAAAGTGATACAGTTATGTGGAAAAGGAGAACTGTTGAGTTAACAAAGGAGACAAGATTCTTCTAAAACTTTCAAGAGCTATGTTGAGGAAATTAAAATTCCACACAGGTATGTTATATATTTTATAAATCTTTTTTTCACCTATGTCTATATTTGTGTCTTTTAGTGTGTTGGAGGCATAAGGTTACTTATATTAAAGATAAATTGCTAGTTTCTACATCAGATGTATTGGTTTATCATGGTTGTGAGAAAATGTTTCCAAAACATTTTTCATAGGTTTTTATGAAACTCTTTTCATGTGAGAGATAAGAATCAAGCTGGACATTTCACAAGAACAGAGTAAGAGTTGATTTAAACTAAATGGAAACTCTGTGAAATGGTGACATCATTTCCATACAAAACCTAACACCTTAAATACTACCTAAAAGTATTTGCCCAGAGCAAATGATGGATAACATTTTAAGTATGCTGGGTGAGGATCCTAGTGAACAAGGAAGGCACCTGAAGCTAAGAAGTTGCAAATCTACCCCCATTTTTATTTTTAATATCTCTTCCAAGCACGTTTACATCTGGGAGTGCTGCTGGTATGAGAATTCGTTTACCATATATAGTGACATAAACAAAGTTCTAGAGGATCTTGTACTACAAAATAGAGAAAATCTGAAGTATTAGTTTAAGGATATTGTTATTCTTTCCCGTTGAGAGACTAATATTAAGTCTCCCCTTTTTATCAGGCAACAGATATTAAGATTGACAGGTTGGCTTTTTTTTTTTTTTTCTCCCCGCAAAATCAATCCCTCAATGGCCAGAATCAAAGGAAAATAAGGGAGCCAAACATGGAAGAGGAGGCTGACTCGCAGAATGCAAAGGTAGGTAGAACTCTAACCTCTGTTGAAGAATATTAGGTTTTTTCCTGGGGATGCTAGCTTCCCCTGGGGAGTGGTACTCATGTCTAAAGTGATTTACTTGAATTTAGCACAGCAAAAACTTGTACTGTAGCTGTGACTAATTTTGTCCGCATTTTGTTTCTCAAGGTCCTAATTCTTTCCAGTCATCTTGTTCATCGTCCAGACTGTCTTCAGGTTCTCGTAGCACCCTCAATAGACCAGGTATACTTAATATTATATTTTTTAAATTTCCCTTTTCTCAAATAAATGCAACCGACATGTAATTTGACAGAAAACAGAATTATTGTATTCTGCAACTCTTAGCCAAATAAAGTTTTGAAGAATTATAAAGGCAACTAAAATTAAATCTAAAAAAATACAGATGTTATTCCTTGCTAGCTTCTTTAAAAGGATATCTAAAACAACACCACCAGTGAAAAGCCAGCAGCTGGGTCCTCTTCTCATTTACACTATTTTTATTGCACTATATATACTGATTTAAATGAGTTTACTCAGTTTGTATGGAAGAAAATGAACCAGAATGAAGTCAAAGTTCTGGGAATATTGTGAGGCTTTATGAAAGACAAAGGAAAAGGCCAAATACCAGCTTCTGCTTAGGGTAAAGCAAACTTTACATTGAATCAACTTTGCCTTTACTACAGAACAGTGAGATACAGAATGAAGAATAAGGGACCTCATGAATGAATTTCAGTATATGCTTCCCTCAGCCATGAACATGCAGTACCATGCTGAAGGAAGGAGAGCTATACCTCCAGTCTAAATAGTCATTTTGAAATACCAAGTGTATCAAAACACTACCCTAGGGACCAGCCCCAACCGGTGATTAAATTAGATAAATTCTGAAGGTGTTCTCAATTATATGATGATACAGACAGTTCCACTCATAATTAAGGGATCACGAAGAAGGTATAAAGCTGAGTGAAACTTGATGATGGAGAAACCACTGTCTGCATTCAAACTAACTATGATTTATCAACTTTCTTTTTAATCAGTAATTTGTCTCCATAATGAAAAGGTGGCCAGGTTGTGGGGACTGTCATAAGAAAACAAAAAGAACTGAATTTAACTAGTACAAATGATGAAATTTTGCATTGCCAGTGTTTTCAGTCTTGCAAATAAAACAAAATAAACCACAAAAAACCAACCAAAAAGACCCCCAGAGCACTTGCTCTTACTGAATTTTTATCACAACTTTGTCTTCTTAAAATGAGTGTGTGCTCAAAACTTCTCTGTTTATATTTAACATACATATGTTATAAGGTTAAAAATAGTTTTGTTGTATCCTGCAAAATTAAAATGTGTAAAAGTGTAATTATACCATTAATGCTAGTCCCTTAAAAGAAAACACCATGCACTTGCAGAACAGTGATTGGTAACATTATCGTACAAATTAGTGCACAATATCTGGACATTAGCTCCTCAGAGCCCAACAGCTCAATAATCCTCTTTTTGGAGGGAAAGGGGAAATACAGTATGTAGAAAGATAGTTGCCTATAGAATTTGTTTTTCAATAGTGACAAAGAGAGAGAGATGGGAGAATAAAGAAGAGCAGTGAGAGATGGGAACAGAGATGTTTTTCCATATGTTTATTATGTAACCATACCACCATTTGATATAAAGTAGCATATGGCATGAAAGTATGTGCTACAGATGGAGTCTACAGCTACACAGACATCTGGCACCTAGGTATTTGATTTTGTGTCTGCCAACAGGCAGGGGTTTCTCAGGTTATTCACTCATTAATTCTTCACAGCAATGTTGGTATTTTGTCTATGCTTTTCTTCTGCACACTAATACAACATTTTTTTTCACTACTTTATGTAGACTTCTTGTGGTGGGCTGGCCCCAGATGGCAGCTAAACTCCCATCCAGCTGCTCACTTTCTCTCCTGCCTCAATGGGACAGGGGGTGGTATAGGAATAGGAATGAGAAAACTCACGGATTGAGATAAAGGCAAGGTGATTGCTTACAATTGCCATCATAGGCAAAAAAATTGTATTCAGAGACAATTAATTTACTGCTGATTAATATATCTACCTATATATATGTATATATTGAATTACTGTTTCAGGTATTGGGAAACACAACAAGAACAGCAAAAAACCCCAAACATTTACACACTTAGGGAAAACATCTTTCCCCTCAGTACTTGGTCCAGTTCTATCCAATATATTCATCAGTGACTAGGATGAAGGGACTGAGGGTAGCCTCAGCAAGTTTGCTGATGACACTAAACTGAGAGGAGTGGATAATACACCAGAAAGCTGTGCTGCCATTCAGTGAGATCTGGATAGGCTGGAGAGTTGGGCACAGATGAACCTGATGAAGTTCAATAGGGGCAAGTGTAGGGTCCTGCACCTGGGGAAGAATAAACACAGGCACCAGTACAGGTTGGGAGTTGACCTGCTGGAAAAGCAGCCCTGCAGAGAAGGACCTGGGAGTACTGGTGGATGACCAGTTGACCAAGACCCAATAATGTGCCTTTATGACCAAGAAGGCCAATAGCATCCTGGGGTGCATTCAGAAGAGTGTAACCAGCAGGTCGAGGGAGGTTCTCCTCCCCCTCTACTCTGTCCTGGTGAGGCTGTATCTGGAGTATTGTGTCCAGTTCTTGGCCCCCCAGTTCAAGAGAGATGGGGAACTTCTGGAGAGAGTCAAGTGGAGGGCTACAAAGATGATTAAGGGGCTGGAGCATCTTTCTTATGAGGAAAAACTGAGAGCGCTGGGTCTATTTAGCTGATGTGACCTGACTCTTTTCAGTGGTGGCCAGTATAGGATAATGGGCAATGGGCACAAGCTGGAACACAGGAGGTTCCACTTAAACATGAGGAAACACTTCTTTATTGTGAGAGTGACAGAGCACTGGAACAGGCTGCCCAGAGATGTTGTGGAATCTCTTTTCTGGAAATATTCAAACCCTGCCTCGATGCAGTTCTGTGCAACTTGCTGTAGGTGAACCTGCTTTGGCAGGGGATTTGAACTAGATGATCTCCACAAGTCCCTTCCAACCCCTACCACTCTGTGATTCTGTGATTCTCCCTTTCTCAAACTCATCTTCACTCCAATTTCCTCTCCTCCTTTTCATTATTACCACAGGTTACGAAACACTGAAGTCAGGTCTAACTTCTGCCCCATCTGCATAAATGTACAGAGCTGTATAGGTCCTGCTGGGTGACCTAAAATGACAGAAAACATTATGCAGTGTACTGCTTTTAGCTTGGATAGAGTTTCTTCATAGTAGCTCCTATGGAACTATGTTTTGTATTTTAATGAAAACACTGTTGATAACACAGGTACATTTTAGTTACCACTGAGCAGGGCTTACAAGTACTTTTCTGCTTCTCACACCACCCCACCAGTGAGTAGGCTGTGGGTGCACAAGGAGCTGGAAGAGAACACAGCTGGGACAGCTGACCCTAGCTGACCAAAGGGATATCCCATACCATATGATGTTATGCTCAGTGATAAAAGCTGGGGGAATAGGGAGCAAGGGGGGTTGTTCAGAGTTATGGTGTTTGTCTTCCCAAGTAACCACTACACTTAATGGAGTCCTGCTTTCCTGGAGATGGCTAAACACCTGCCTGCCAATGGGAAAGAGTTAATGAATTCCTTATTTTCCTTTGCCTGTGTGTGCAGCTTTTGCTTTATCTGTTAAATCACCCTTACCTCAGTGCATAAGTTTTCTCACTTTTGCCCTTCAGATTCTCACCCCCATCCTGCTGTGTGGAGAGTGAGCAAGTGGCTGTGTGCTGCTTAGTTGCCAGCCATGGTTAAACACAACACCCAGTGAAAAAATTAAGAATTATGAACTAAATGGAACAACAGAGATATTTTATTCTGGACAAAACATACACAGAGAAGCTATAATATCTGAAAAGACATTTGACTTTGCCCAGGGCACACTCTCTGCCTTACCCAGCTTTGCCTTTTGCCAAACCGTTTGTCATCCATAAACTGATTGCATTTATCCTTGGGCTTGGCTGTAAGATTGTGGCTTTATCTTGTGAAGATGTCATTTGCTTTTTGCTGGCACCGGAGTCAGTGGTCTGGCATCCTGACATAAATGGTGCATCCAGAAAACAGAGCAGAGTGTTCAGTTCTGAATGCAAGGCTGGGCACAGGCAGATGTCTGTCAGGCAACACCAGAGCAGGCAGGTATCGGCTCTGTCTCCAGGAGACTGGTTTGCCTGTTGCCTCACATAATAATGGGAGTTCCTCTTCTGGAGCACTGTCTGATTTAGTAACATTTCAGCAGCATTTCCTTTTCACAACAATCTTTCATGAGCCAGAAAAAGCACTTTTTTAATGGATGATGTCCTTGATGTACAATGCGAGATATCAGCTCTAATGTAGGACAGTTTTATCAGGAAGATCAAAGACAACCTGTCAGGCATGTGAAAAAATATGAAAGACATATTTTTCTTTAGATAATATATTTTTGACTGCTTCTTTTAATTCAGTCAATATTCTATTGACATTTCTCAAGATAATAAGCCAAAAATATTTAAACTTTAAGATTTTTTTTTTCCCTTCATGGTTTTAAGTCACTCTCTCCAGTAGTGTAGTTACTGGTGGATTCTCTCAGATGAGTTCATTTGAATGAATTTGTCTTATCTGATGCAACTCCTTTGAATATTATATTTTGTAACAAGGCAAATGTGGATTTAATACTCTTTCTTGCAGGAAAAAAGTTGTATTTGTTGCAGCAAGGTGATTACTGCTAATCCATATGTTATTCCTTACAATTATTTAGATCTTGCTCCCTGACTAATATGCACACAAGCACAAACAAAAGAAAAGGAATAACTGAACGTTGCATAAATTACATTTATTTTTTATCACAAACCTCTAAGTATACATATGGCTGTCTAATCTTTATCTATTTCTAGAGATTGCTCAGTCCTTTATTTTCTTTTTCAGAAGATCTTGCATCCATTTGGCTACAGCTTTATTGAGTGTGAGGATGACATTTTCCATAGCATGGATATATGTGATTATGCTGGGGTTTAGAAAAAAATTCAGGAAAACCAGTTAATCCATTTCAACCAGAATGAAGGCATTTTCTTGTACTTATATATATATATAATAACACTCATACTAAGCACTGAATAAGCACAGGCTTTTATGAAAGAAAATATAGCATGTGACAATGTAATTAAAGATTATATCTTAATTTGCTTTCATCAGTTGGAAAAATTAAGAATTAGAAATCTGGCACTTGCTAACTTTTAGGCATTTGGCAGTACAACTTTAAAACTCCTTCAATGTTTGTTTCTATATGAATGCTTGTGTTTATTTAAATTACAGATTATTTTTCTCTCAAATCCTGCAAATTTTAACCACCTCTAGATTTTATTGTTTTTAATGTATATACTATATGCTATATATGTTACTATATTTAGTTTACCATTTGATTTTACAGGTGTTAGTCTCTTCACTGCTCAAGTAGTAGCAAGTTAAGTGAGAAACATAATGTGCAGACAAGAATAAAAGGAGTGTCTTCTGTAGTCAGACTGCTGTAAGCTGTTTAGAGAACTTCCCCTGTGGCTGGTTCAGATGAATGAGCATAATTAACATGAATCTCTAGTGGCAATGCAGATGACAAATGGATGATTATGCAGTGAAAAAATCTGCCTTTATGTGACCAAGATCTGTTGTGATTGTTAATTTTCTTTCTCTCTCTCCACTCTGTCCCTCTCCCCGCCCTGCTCTCTCTCTTGCTTTGGGGTATTTTAAAAATAACAAAAAGATTCTTGTTCACAAAATAATAACAAGTCAGTAAGTACTACATTAGGCTTATCGTTAAATCTAGAGCCTCTATGAATAAGGAGTTCAAGCTAATGAAATAGAAAGTGAAAGATCAATACCACTCAAGTAAATACAATATAGGATCCAATCTACCACTGCTGAGGCTTTGATGGCAAAAATTCAATTTTTCACAATGCCTGCAGAGTTGGGATGATAGCAAGCAGTCTATATAAATGTTCTGTAAAATAAGGGCATGGCAATCTACATGACTCCATAAGCAACACTGAGATTTTTCTTGTCAAATATCTAATTAAAGCAGTAACTGAGTCCAAGTCAACTAATCAAAATATGTGAAAGCCACATTTTTATCACAATCATTAATTTCTGCAACAAGGACATGGCTCTGGATCATGTAAACTAAACTACCACTTCCATGGAAGACACTTTGGTGGCAGAAGCATTAAGTATCACTTACCATGGTGCTCATAAAGGCTGAAAACAGAGCTCAAGAGAGGTACCAGAAGCAATACAGTTTCAGGAATTCAGGAACAGCTGACTAAGACTCATTCTAGCAAAACAGTTTGGATTTGTCTTACATAATGTACAGTGCAGAGTCCTGATCAACATCAACTATTGCGTCAAACTGAATACTTCAATAAAACATTTGTCCTTTAGAAAGAAAGCAATTGAAAATACTCTGATCACTGCTAAGAAGCTCTGCTTTGTAGCTATGAAAAGAGAGATTTAAAATAGCACTATTCAACAGGCCAGTATTTTGGCTCAGTTTCTTCAGAAGTATTTAAGTACTCACTTCTGCTGTCTGTACTCTGGGTTCATGTGAGCTTTTAAGGAAAATTTGATTTTACATGTGTTCATACCTATGAAGACCATCCTCCAAATTCCCACATCACATACTGCTATGCTGTATGAGTTTTTTTCCTAAATGAAACCCCTAATGTGCTTGGAGCATCAGTTTATCTTTTGGAAATACATAGATTTTGATTTACAGACCTGATGGTCTGCCCTTAGATAATTTCATTTCAGAAGTTAATTCTTGTCACTGTGCATTGTGCCTATTTTATTTTTTTCTTAATAATTTAACTTTCACTACTAGTCAATGAATTTTATTGGGCATCTCTTTGCTAGAATGGTAGTCCCTCTGGTATTGGCTTTTTGTCACATGGTAGAAAGAGAGATGACCAGACAATGGCTTTATACTGCTCAGCACTGCAACCCCTGCTTCCCACTGTTGATTTGGTAGGTGAGGGACTCAGGCCTCTTATTTGCGCCTTCTCTACTTAAAATCCTGCTAATTAGCTCATATTTGTTGGAGATGTGAGTTTGAATCTACTCTGGAAGAAAAGCAAGTCTGAACTTGAGCCTCCTACCTTCCTCAGAAAATTTTCTGTCACAAGCTATTTTAGAAAATACACCCACAGCCTGCTCTTCTCTCTGTGCTTTTTAGGAAAGTAGTGACTGAAATTCCAGTGCCTTACAGCTTAGTTCTGTGAATTTGTTTGAGAATACCATCTACCCTGAGGTTTCCCAGGAGACTGAAGTGAAACAATGAAATTCAACATCCTGGCTAGACCTCGCCATGAGATGTTGAACAAGCCACTTGAAACCAGGACAATTTGAAAGATTCATAAAGATGCAGTTCTGGTCATATGAGGAGCATAAAGACAATCAAGATTTCCTATAAAGTATGGGCTGTCTTTACGGGGCAGTTAAGTGAGGTTTTTCAGAATGAGTTTTACCTTGGTAGCTGTTATCACTTTAGAACATATAATCCTTTTAGATCTGGCCTTTACAATATAGCATAAAGCATCATGGCTTTCTGCAGAGTAATTGAATGACCAAATAGACTAAAGCACTTTACAAATGCACAATGATAAGCTGATGAAAGAGTTTTGTCCATCAAATGAGCAATAATACTTTATTTGTTCAGAAAGTAAATGTATTTAAATAATGCAACATCTATAAGCTACCATTGTTATAACCAATTAAAGCAAACACTTTCTTGCTTTGAATAAAGAGGGCTGAGCAGCTGCATGGATGCAGTAATGTCAGTTAACAGGAGGACACACTGCAGCAGCAAGTATTATTATAGGGCTCTTCCTCTTTGTAGCTTTATGTTCTCCCCACCCTTTTTTAGTAAATCTCTGTCCAGCAGACCTGTGGGACTTGGCCAAAAAAAATCTGTGAGAAGATTTATATCACATGAATTCCCCATGATCACTGCAGTTCCAGTTAGTATGTCCCACTGTAAATTTTTGACAATGCAAGTCGTAGTCACAGCCTAAGGCCTAACTACATACAGATCCAACAAGGATTTTAATCTATATACATGAATGCATTTATGCATTAAGCTAACCTAGAGTTAGATCTTTACAGTCACACCATTAGCATAGTCACAATCTTCTTCCAGTTGCAGTTACACTAGCTGAAAAATAACTGACCCCAGCCCCAGAGGAAACTCTTGTCTCTCTGACCTGCCATGTGAGTATTTCCCAGGCCTTTTTATATTCACAACCAACCAGGACTGCTTAAAAAAAGGTAAATAATATTTCTATTATAATTTGGTTTATATGGACTAAAGTGATCCCACAAACACCTGAATTAGGGTACCTGAGGAGGCAGTAGCCTCTGGCACTAATGCTCTGGAGACGTGCAACTTGTTAGCAGGGCAGCAGCAGGAAGAGAAAATGACACTTTATCCCTCTTTCTCTGCGGGAAGAGAGATAAAGAGGTCTAAGGAAGAAATTACCTAGTCTGTGAAACTCATTCAATCTTATTTACTTACTCACTTATTGATAAGTCCAGTAAAAATTTTTATTTAATTTATCTGAAATTTCTTTTTGCTCAGCTGAGGTAAATGACCAGTGACATCCCCCACAAATTAACAAAGATGAGCTTTGAGGGACAAAAATATAAATAATCTTATGTAGAGAAATTCCACAAACACAATCATTTACCGTTGTTACACTATTGAAAAATATTAATAATTTCTAAAATTATCTCATTGCCATGATAAACCAAAGAATCATTTAAGAAACCCACAAAATGTAGAACCAGGCCATGCTACATTATATGGTAGTGCAGTTGTGTCAGATTGTAAGGCTCAATATGCATTTCTGTGTATACATGTAATACTCTATCTACTATCTCATCAAAGATTCAGGCTAATTAAGAGGAAGACCTTTTGTCAGTGAGCCAAATTAGTTTAAGATAGGATGTAAAGTGATATTATCTTTTTTCTAAGCAAAGAAATGCTTAGATAGAAGTATTCAAATAAGTCAAGTTGTACTACTTCTTTTGAGTCAGAAAACAAAAGATTAGGAAGACAATAAGTTTCAACAGTAGATTAAAAACTAGGTGCTATTTTAAGGGTAAAGTAGAAATAGCCAGTTGTGTTTACTTGGCATATACACAGCAAGAGAGAGAGAGAGAGAAAAGCTATTAACTCAAGTGACAGCAAAGATCTGTTGTGCAACCAAGTGAAGGCTCAAGAATCTGAGAAAGAAAGGAAGAAAATTAGGCACACAAAGGAATAAATGGGATAAAAATATGACGACTTTTCAGCTTTAAAATTCTTATTAATTCAATTTTTTTAAATTGGTTTCTTAATTTGATTTCTCCATTGGGACAGGTTATAATCCTGATTTTTTTAGTGTAAATAATATTATTTTTAAAATTTGTAATAAAACAATTAAAATTAAATTATTAGCAAAATGGTTAATAAAAGGACTTTTTTACATAACTATACTACTGAACATTATACTGCATTTTTCATTTTCAAAAGTACTGCATTAACATTAAATAATTGAAGAAGGTTCTGATAAAGGCTTTTGATAAAGTCCATTACATAAAGCTATTAAGGAAGCTTGGTGATTACTTGATGAAAAGTAAAGTATACTCATGGCATGTATATTTAATATAAGGCAGCAATACAGAAATTAACAATATATGGTCAATTTATACACTCTGTAAGCAGTTCTAGTAGCATGAAATGGGAATTAATTATATCAGCTCTGCTTTAGGAAAGCTTAAGCATATCAACAGTTTGATAGGCAGCAACCTCATATTAGTATGGTCTCCTGCAGTGAAAAAAAATCCAAGTAACTTAATTCAGAGTACTCACAGAGAGGTTTGTACCACCTAGGGGACACACTTGCACTTCAAACAATCAAATAAATAAATACTAAAGAAGAAACCAACTATGTTGGTTTGGAGACATCCATATGTCTTGGGGATATTCCTTTTGTATATAAGCAAGGAAAATTTGTAGCGTAACATCATGTGATTTATTTATTTGATATCCTGAAATGAAGGGTCTTTATTTTGTTGGAGATGCATTAACTCTCGTGATGTACTGCAGCAAAACACAACATTTTTATTAAAGAACTAACATATTTCTCCTTTTTGCTAGGTATGCATCATTTGCCACCCTGCACACAGAGTATGGAAAGCCATTCAGCAAAACTAAAGACAGACCAGGTCAGGCACAGCTAAATTCAGCCCCTACATTAGCCAGAAGTTATATGCTCCAAGAGTGATTGCTCTAACACACAGCACCTAACATGTCAACTGTCCTACCCCTCTCCCAGCCATCAACCCTAGGATAAACCTCCAGCTTCACAACCCCAAACAGAAGTATCTGTGTTCTCTTACCTGCTCCCCATTGTCTGGTGCTCTTTTCTCTAGAAAATTATCGCTACTTTTATGCTACTTGCTTGCAATTCTATGAGCAAGATTATCAGTAATAACTAGTAAATCTCTCATTCATTCATCCTGAATTACGTGGAGTGGATACCATGAGTAAAGGAAGCCAGGAATAATTTAGCACCTATTTATCATGGAAATAAGAGTCCTTTATAATCAGACCTTCAAAGATCAGAAGGATAATGATCTCAAAATAGGGCTTCAAAACATATCATTACTATGCATCTGTCTTCAGACATATCCATCATTAAAATATGTATTACAATATCTGCTCTAAAACTCTCATAGCATTGATCCAAGAGACTTATCAATCATCATGACCACAAAGGGCTACTCAAGGATAGCTGGAGAAGAACAAGTGGTGCCATCAAGGTTACGAATCAGTGAATGAGAATTTCAAATGACATGGATGAAGTTTCAGGTGTATCTGAATAGAAGCAGGCTTGAGGATTGAGAATAGAGTTGCTTTTTTTGAGACTGAGCTAGAAAATAGTACAGATGGGCTTGCCTGTTCTTGAAGACTTGATATAAACAGAAAATGCAGAAGTAGCAGATGTCTTTTGTAACTTCAGACTTGGAATATTGCTCATGTCGGCTGGTCTTAAAATAGGCACTCATCATTGGGCAGAGGGGTTGGGATAGGGGGGGTTTTGACAACAAAGATGTAATAGCAAAACATCTGAGTTGTATAATACAAGTAATTAAATATAAAGGTTTCCTTTTACTGATTTCAAGACAGGCCAATGAAATTTAAAAGGGTAGAAATCTGCAGAAAGGTAAAAGCAAATTGCAAGATTGCATTGAAGTAAGTATTTTCATATGTAGTGGTCAAAGTATCAATTAGATTAGGCTTGTGGACAAATTAAACTTCAGAAACAACAGGACAATCAGAAAGACACCAATGTCTTGTTAATCTGGTGCACATTCATTTAGCTTTTGCTATTTTATTGGAGAGAAAATAATTTGATTTTTCAACACAATGACAGCCATAAATGTCAGAGGCTTAGCTTCCCGTAGTCTCTACAGTTATGTCTCTCTGCTCTTTTTTCTATTGTGTAATGCCATAGAGGGTTTGGTCATATAATTTGATAGCATAAAATCATAGAATCATAGTGTTGTGGTTTAACTCCAGGTGGCAACTAAGCCCCACACAGCTGCTCACTTTACTCCCCCCACAGAGGGATGGGGGAGAGAATTGGAAGGGTAAAAGTGAGAAAACTCATAAAGATGGGCTGAGATAAAGACAGTTTAATAGGTAAAGCAAAAGCCGAGTGCACAAGCAAAACAAAATAAGGAATTCAGTCACACCTTCCCATTGTCAGACAGGCGTTCACCCATCTCCAAGAAAGCAGGGCTTCATCATGTGTAATGGTTACTTGGGAAGACAAATGTCATAAAATGAGCATTTCCCCCTTCCTTCTTCTTCCCCCAGCTTTATATGCTGAGTATGACATCATATGGTATGGAATATCCCTTTGGTCTGTTGGGATCTGTTGTCCTGGCTGTGTCCCCTTCTAGCTTCTTGTGCACCCCTAGTCTCCTTACTAGCAGGGCAGTATGAGAAGCTGAAAAGTCCTTGATTTAGTGCAAGCATTGCTCAGCAACAACTGGAACATCAGTGTGTTATCAACATTCTTCTCATACTAAATCCAAAACACAGTATTATACTAGCTACTACAAAGAAAATTAACTCTATCCCAGCTTAAACCAGGACACATAGGAAACATAAAACTGAAAATAATCTCAGAAATTCATTCAATTGTGTTCATGCACAAAAGACCTTTCCTTTAATATATTTAGTTATGAACTCCTCAGGCCTTCCAGACAGTCAGTTTCAGCATTCAGTTTCACTGGCAAACTTTTAGAAACTTCTGCCAAATATTTTTCCTTGCTGAAGTTTGAGCCCACTATTTCTAGTCCTGGGTACAGCGAATAGTTTATTACCTTTCTCCTTCAACCAGCCTTCTATGACTTCAAAAACTACTATTTATTGTCTTAATCTTTTCTAGTTTTAGATAAATCAAATGTCTTCAGTCTTTCCCCATGCTCTAGAAACTTCCAATGATCTAACTTATTAAAAAAATGCTAGAATTGCTGTAGAAATATACTAAAGGGCAAGGAAGACTTTACTTTCTCACTCTAAATAATGATAGACAAACCATGAGTCATTACTGGTCCACTGTATGTGTTCTCTAGAAATGGTTTAAACTAGATTAAACAAGAGTGCAACATCACCTCCTTCCAACATACTGAGACCAGCTACCTAACTTTTTGGTGTTATGCTGTAGGCCTTTTTGGATTACCTACATATCATTGTTTCTTACCTCTACTTCACTGAAATGAGAGATGAGGGCTGGCAAGAATTCACAAACCTGACTTCACCTTTAGGTATTATGGATCTGAAGGCATGCTGACTGGTCTTTAAATTTTTTTCACACCTCAAAATCTTGGAGTTGCCAACAGTCTATCTAGTGAGAGCCTACTGAGAAAGCACTGTCAAAGATGCCACTGTCATCCCTTGGGTCATACCAACAGACAAGGACTGCCAGGTCATCCAGATCATCTTGAGTCTTGGAAAGGGGGGTCCTCATCTGCCAGCAGCTATGCTGGTTAGAAACACAATTCCTGGAGTTCACCAAAGCTGCATTTAGTTGGTATTAATGGACCAAATAAAAAGTCAAAAGGACACCTAAAAATCTGTAATGGCATTAGGTAACCTAAAAATCACAGTGACTTTAGAAACCTTAGGATTCAGATTACTTATTTCAACTGTTGTAAAGAAGTTTCTCACAGGTACACTTAAAGTAGTGAAGTCTGCAATTTCTTACAGGACATTGGAAACAGGTTATTATGAATCAATTTCCAGTTCCTCTAGACTGATTCTTCTGCTTCTAGGTTGCAATTGGTTAGATCTCTGAAAACAATTTTGGGGATTTTTGCAGCTTTGCTATTGATTCTGTTCTGGCCTGTTAAGCAGTGTCCTGTAGGATCTATTTACTGTGCCTAACTCCAAGCCTTGTTCATTTATATTTAATTCATAGGTACATTAAAATACACTTATATAATAAATAAGGTGTCATAGGTAGCTTATTTTACATGAGCATTACTATAGTCCATAAACTGCACAGTTTTAGAAAATCTGTGTTCCTTCTTGGTACTCTTACCTTAAAAATTGATAATTTTTTGTGATACATTATCATGTTAGGGTTTTTAGTGGGATGAGCTTGTCACTTGTTTTTAAAGGAAGCCTGTAGCAATTTTTTCTAAGAACATTTGCTAGTATGGTAAGAGTTAAACAACATCACCAGCTATGAGCCAGGGAAAAAACACTGTGGAAACCAGGCTAAAGTCTTGTTTGGAGGCTAAAGACACAACCACTGAACAGAAACAGGAATGACAGCTCAACAAAAACAAAATCAAAAAGCAAAAACAAACAAAAAACACCAAAAAACAAACAAACAAAAAAGTAGATAATTGTTGAGAGAGACAGAGGCCCCTGGAGAGCATTCAGAGGACTCAGAGGAAGTGGGGAAGCCCCTGAATGGATCAAGGGTTTACACCAGAGTAACACATAAACAACGTTGCTGATTGCACTTCAAAAAAAGATTTAGCAGCAAAGAGAGAAGCTATCCTCCTCTCATCCTATTACCAGTACCTAGTAATGTATCACGTAGTCCACGTTCCAAAGTCCTCATGCAGCTTTTCTTGTCTTCTTCCTGCATCAATATCATTGTGGCATCCAACTCTTATATTGAAGTATGCAGATGTTTACAGATCTGGTGACATATCAATCACTTTTCTCTACATTCTTTCCACTCTTTGGAAAGAAAGCAACTACAAACCTGAAGCAAACTCACAAAGACATCAGACCCTGTGTACCCTTTCTATCACTAGAGAGTTATAATGCAACTAAGATAGCCCAATGAATTTGTTTCTATGATTTTCAGCTGCTTTGACATCTAGCACTCTTCAGGCTTACTTTTTTCCTTTCTTCAGCTAGTGTAAACTGAGGGTAACAGCACCTGAAGGGAGGCTGGACAATGTGAAAACATGGCAATTTAGTCTCAAGACATTAAAAGTCACTTGTCCCTTCACTGTCTCCTCTGTCGGATATTAAGTAACAGGCAATGAGTTAATTAATCAAGGTTATAATTTCCAAAGTGGGTCAAGCATTTTTTCTTTTATAGTAATTCAGTAAGTTTGTGCAATTTTTAACCAAGAAACTCCCTGTTACCCATTGCTAGATCTCTGCACTCCTAATCTTGTAAGAAAGGAATTGACTCTGATCTCTGAGAGTATCTGAACAGCTGCTCTGAAGACATTCCTAAATAGCCAGACTTAGCTATTCTGAGGGTGTACTCGTACTATGTCCATATATGTGGCATGTAAACTACATCCACTTGCTTTGGCAATGAGTAGAGCAGAAGTGTGTTATGACCAACTGAGAGGGCAGGTTTCTACTTTTCCTTAAGTACATTCAGTATGCACACGCTCACTGTAGGGATCTAGTGCATAGCACCACAAAAAGTATGGTTCACTAACACTGGACTGTGAGGAGCTAAATGAGCCATTTACCTGATTTTTGTAAGATACTCCAAAACCAGTAGTTCATTAAGCACTCAGTTTGATTATAATGTAGGTCAGATGCATCACCCATACATAATCTTGCACAACAGTTGCTTAGAAATAATTTTAGCATGCATTTCCATAGCATAAGTCTCTCTGAAAAAAATATATAATTCCATTCCTCTGCAAAATACTTGTGTGAAATATACATATTTCTCATCAAGAGTGCGATGGTTCAGCTTAAAAGCCAGTATTGGAGACAGCAGAAACAATAGGTTAAGTGAAACATCAATGATGTGTTTGCAAACTGAATTTCTATGCTGAGGGAAAAGCCTAGAATGACTTTAGCTAGAAAAATACAAGTAGCTGGTGAAAAAGACTCAAAGAAGCTTAAGTGTTCTATTATATAAGAAAGTATGCCCTCTCCTTATTTTATCTTAGTCATTCTTCACTTTTATTCATTGCCATATCTGAGATTGCTAGGCCTTTCTGCGTTTAAGAAAGGTACACCACTTCATATTCACAATTACTCTTATTGGGACCAAATTTTCTTATGCTGTACATTGGTACAAAGGCTAAACAATTTCACTAAAAATAGAAAAAATACTGATCACTATTAAAGCTATGAGAATATACTGTAACATTTTATATTATCCCATTTCATTAACCACCTGACCCTTTGCTTCTCTACAAGAATCAGAATATGCACAATATCCACATGTGATGTAAAGCAGAAATAACAAGACTGTTGTCATACTTTTGATGATATGAGCAACATGAGGAAATACGTGTAGGTAAATGTAGTATCTTCTATTAGTCTGTTGCTTCACCTTCTAACATTAAGAATTACTTCAAGAAATAAATGCTATAGCTTATCATGTGATTCAATAAAAAATGCTACAATGTAAAGGAGAAGTGAATGCCTACAGTAGGCACACTAGACTACCTATTTAAAAAAATCCATTAAATTCTAAAATAATTGCCCATAGATAACCTCAGTGTCCTCGTCTTCCAGTTACCCAGAATGAAGAGAAAGAACTTAATGTGACATGAATTCTCCCTAAAGGAAATGTATGTGACTTTTATAGAACACAGTAATCAAATTCAAGTTAAACATTGCTGAGAATGTGTGGCCTATAATCTCACTATTTAAGCCTCTTGATTACTGCGTCCCAGATTACCTTGACCGTCAGAACTGTAGTTGTAAACCTCCAGAGGTTTGCAATCAATGGCAAAATTCATATTACTTTTGCAAATACAGAATAAAATGCTAGTTCAATCAGAACCAGAAGTATATGAAGTGAAGCTTCCTACAGGGTGGTACTTCAAATTAAAGTTGCAAATACAAATGAAAGTGTTCTTAAATGGGAAGCGATATATCTATTAGCTGAAGTTTCTGAACAGTCATAAATGAGGGACCCACATACTACATTTGCAGTAACTGTACAAACAGCTATCAGAACAGCTGAAAAATTTTAAAAGTTTGTGACAGTGATAGGCAGCAGAACAGCCAGGGGTACAGGTGTGGGGTAAGAACACGATCATCTTAATTTCCATAAAATAAAACCTAGTTTCTTCTAAAAGCAAAAAGAGTGAGAACTCCTCTCTATCCTTCTGCAAAAACATGACTTTTCTAGGAATTGCCATGAGGTGAGAAAGATGCCATCTCATATGACTGATGAGCAACCTGAATGCTATGAACACATGCAGCAGGCCTGGTCCTCAAACTGAGAAATCCAACATTTAGCATTTAGCATTAGTTTAGCATTTGCTGAAAGAATTCAGCAACAGGAGTTTAATACAAATGTCATTGTGACAAAGAATTGTCAAGTCACAGCACAACACTGAATTCTCAGCATCCAGTTTATGTGCCTGAATTAGGAAGCTCAGTCTGGCTTTGGTTCATTGTGTAGGTCACAGGGATTCCCTGTCAGATTCTGCCTCTTGACTATTAAAGGGAACCTATTGATGAAATTGGTTAATATGGTAAATGCTATCTTTATACTAGTACCTAAAATAAGCCTATCTAAGCAATTAAATTATTCAAAAGTCATTTTAACATGCAAGTAGTATGAATTATTCAATCCAGTACAGAAAAGTTACACCTTTAAACACATGCTTAGCATTAAGCAGATACTTAAAAACTTTTACATATTAGGACTCCTTAGAAGACTTGTAAGGTTTGGACTGTTTGTTTTCCTGAGATCTGAGCACTAGAATTTTTTTTTTTTTAATCATGCTTCCTTTATGTTATACAAGAACGCGCTACCAGTTATGTCATTAATTTATCCCTTGAATGAAACAAATGCTCTAAAATGCTCATTATTATTTCCAAAACAAAGTTGTTGAAGATTTTCACTTTCTACAGTATTTTTTTTCACCATGTCAAAAGCTCATTTGACTGAAATTAGACTTGTGGATTACATTTACTGTACTTTGCTAACTATTGATAGTTTTAGAAAATAATTGATTTTACAGTATAGTGTTATTATGCTACAAAGAAATAAAATACTAATCTGACTAAACTGGGGTTTTTTTGTAATTTTATACAGCATAGAATAATTATGATTTTTTTTTCATGGTAATTACAATTTATAATTATATTTGAAGCTACCATAAAAATCTATGACTTGTAAATCAACAACAAATAATTCTGCAGTCATCCAGCTAGCACATCAATACACCAGTTTCTTTACAGTACCACCAACTGCAAAACCCTTAATAAGTCCAATATAGACAATACAGTATATTTGCCAATGGCACAAATGACATTATAATGCAGGTTTTTTTCATGCACGGGACATTTTTTCCAGTGTCATGTATAAGTCAATTTTATTTTACAGTTTCCAGGTTTTCTATGCGCAACAATTGCAAGAGGAATAAATGTTATTAAATTAACTCCAACACTGTTAATGGGAACAGAATGCAGGAAAAGGCTATTGTATATTTATTAATCTTGAGTTACGTAGTTACAAGGTAATAGAAATAGAGTTTATGTTTTGAATTAAATAATGGATAAAGCAATAACATTCTGATGGAACATTTGCCTGTGAATGGTTGTTAATGTATTAGAAGTTGCCCATCTGCAGTATGGATACTGCAAGAGTTTTCACGGTAAGAATAATGTACTTATTCATATTTGTTGGTACAATACCAGCCAAAACAGAAAACTTAAATATTCTTGAAAAAAAGATACATAAGCACAGCACTAGAGAAGATTTAGTACTTAACAGATGGCTAGTTCTGCAGAGATGCTTTAACAGATGGTTGGCATGAAGGTCTAGAAAAAAGTTTGCTAGAGTTTGTAAATTATAATCTTATCAAACAAGACTTCTCTATTCCCATGAAGGTAAAGTATGACATCACACTGTTCCAAGTAAATAATATGATATTTTATCTATTACTGGCAAACAACTTCAGCACTTTCTAAAATCCAGTGTAAGAGAGAAAAAAAAATTAAAGTCATGGTTTCCTTACCACCTATTGTTGCTTGATTTGTTTTTTTTCTCTCACTGAAAGCAAGTGTGTCCATCCATAAGCTTGACAACAAACTTTTTCTTTGAACATTTGGGAATCCTCACAGCTATGAAGTGTGCATGGTACTTAGACTATAGATATAAACTAAAAAAAAACAACCCTCACACCTTTCTGGGGTACTTTCTTAGTTAAAATTCCATTGTTAAAGTTATTCCAAAGTAAAGAAGTACAGGATAATCCTTGAAAACCCTGAAGATTTCATAGCTTGAGAGCATTAGACCTTTTTTCAATTATACCACCCTGTGTTGGGTTTGTGGGGGCCTGGAGCGGGCAGCAGTGCAGTTTTTTGGTAGTGGGAGAGCTATAGTGATGGTCCCAGTCAGAAGCTTTGTGAAGCTTCCCTGGCTCCAAGGTGGACCCACCTCTAGGTCCAGCTAAACCAGTTGGTAATAGGGAAATACCTCTTCAAATTTATATTTATGAGGGGAAAAACCAGATTGGCAAGGAAAGAGAGAAGGAAGGAGAGGGCCATCAGGAGACCATGGGCCTGAATAAAAGACCATCAGTCTGAACAAAAATTGCATCATTGACATGAAGAAGGAGGAGAAAGGAAGGAGACAGAGAAGCAAAAACACTCAGATGAGCAGGCAGAAGAGTAGTGGAGGCAAACTGAGTCCCCTGCAGCCATGGAGGTTCAACAGCAGAGCAGACACCCACATACAGGCCATGCTACATATATGGATATGCTACATACAGGACTCCACACTAGAGTAGGATGCTGTGCCCGAGGGCAGTTGTGACTACGTAGAGAACTTGTGATGAGCAAGAAGACCTCGGAGACCCTCAATGCCAGAATGGGGGAAAGAGGTGAGCTGGACCAGAGGCCCGTCTGCAGTCTGTGGATGTCCCCATGACAAAGCCAGGAGTTGTGCCCAAAGAGGTCTGTGACTCTGTGGGAAGCCCGTGTTGGAACACTTTCTTACTAAGCTCTTTTAGCCTGTGGGAGGGACTTCATGCTGGAAAGAGTGGCAAAGGTGAACTGACTACAAGCTCTATTCCCTTTCTCCCTGTGCAGCTGCAGGGGAGAATGTATTGAAATCAGGAGCAAAGTAATTTGAGCCCAGGAAGAAGGGAGGGGTGGGGGAAAGGTGTTTTAAGATGTGATTGTTATGCCTCACTGTGCTACTCAGATTGATTGGTAATTAATTAAATTGATTTTTTTTTTTCCTCCTCAAGTCGAGTCTGTTTTGCCTGCTTCTCTATTTGTATTTTTGTCAAAGTAATTTTCAGTTGAATAATATGTTTTAAATAAATATTTGTGTCCAAAAGTATATCTGATGTTTGACGTGTGGAGGTACACACAGATAATTGACTAGGCATCAAGAAAATGAGCTAAAAATTGTGTAACATGGATCTTGGTTTCTGTAGAACCAGCTACACTTCTGGTTGGGTTCTGGAAATAGCTGTTTAAGGTTCTGTGGCTCACGTATCAGTGTTGTTGATAACTCACAATTTGTAAATACATAGGAAAGGAGAAGTTGCTCCTGAAACACTCCATTTTATCTGTTCTCTTCTGAGGATAAAGTGGAATCAGGAAAACCAATGCATCTCTTTGATAAGAACTTTGCTTTTACTTCATTCTGTTGAGGCTGAAAGGATGTTTGTGTAACATCCCACTGTTAACAGCTTTAATATTTTGAAGCACCACTCATCTACCAAATTTCAGTTGTTCTACATGTCTTTATTACCACAAGAATGCCAATATAATAATGTCATAAAAGTTATCTTTGAGACAACTGTCACAGATCCTAAGTGAGTCACAAAAAAATCAGTATCCTGCAAGCTAAATTTTGCATTTGAAAGGTAAATGGTGAATTACTAAAACAGTTTTTGACAAAATTACTTTCTTCATGCTTTTTCCAAGCAGCTTTGATTGTTATGTTCATGAAGGTGAAAAAAGTCAAGTGGAGCAGAATAATTAAAAAATAAGTTTTTCAAACATAAATGACAAGCATTTTGTTAAAAGGTGAAAATGGAAGTGTGGTATTCATGACAGTCAGAGAAGTCACACTCTGTGACAGAACACACATTCTCCCTTCAGTAAAAAGAAGTAGTTGCTGCTATTGGCAATATCTCAACAGCTTGCAGCTTGATCTCATGTCAGTCTCAAGCATCATGGTTGTTGTTCTTTCATTCCCTCCTGCTTGCCAAAATAGTACCCTAATTTTAAATCTCCAGCTTTCTGTCATCAAATTTCCTGAGTAAAACACCAGTCCCTATTCCTTGCAACCTTAGCAAGCACCCTGCTCTTACCAGCCCTGGTAGTTACCAACAGATCAACTGTAACTGCCTGTACAAAGGAGCCCAGCCAAGCTGCACTCAGTTGGATGGGTAATTGTGTGAAGAACTTCACCTCACATTTTGGAAAAGTTCACATACTACTACTTATAGTTCATGTAGTATTAGTTCACACAGTTAATAGTATTTCTGCTACCATCTGGGAACTTGTTTCCTAAAAAAAATAAAAATATAAAACATTTCCCCTTGTTCCTAAACCCATCTCAATTTAGTCATAGCACAGACATAATACTAACGGCTTCAAATATTTTATAGCCTGATGGTCAAACTAGCTCAGATGGAGCAATGAATAACATGGCTGTTGGTGCTATGTTACATGTGTAGTCTTCCCCTCCCTCACCTCATGCTGATTTTGGTTGCAATAGAGTTCATTTTCTTCATAGTAGCTTGTATGGGGATAGGTTTTGGATTTGTTCTGGAAACAATGTTGATAATACAGAGATATTTTCATTACTGCTGAGCAACGCTTACACAAAGTCAAGGCCTTCTCTGCTCCTCATACTGCCCCACCAGTGAGTAAGCTGGGGGTGCACAAGAAGTTGGGAGGATACACAGCTGGAACAGCTGACTCCAACTGACCAAAGGGATACTTCATACCATACAACATAAAAGCTTAGCAATATAAAAGCTAGGGAAAGAAGAGGGAAGCGGGAGTGTTCGGAGTTAATGGCATTTTTCTTCCCAAGTAACCATTACATGTGATGGAGCCCTGCTTTCCTGGAGATGACTGAACACCTGCCTACTGATGAGAAATAGTGAATAAATTCATTGTTCTGCTTTGCTTGCATGTGCATCTTTTGCTTTACTGGGGGAGTGAGTGAGTGACTGTGTGGTGCCTCATTCCCACCTGGAGTTAAACCATGACAATCCCCATCTCCTTTTTGCTCAGCTTCAAGTATCTAACTGAAATATGTGAATTATGAGCCTTTTTGGGAGATGTCTCTCTTACCCCACAAATATAGATGTATGGATCTGAGAGAGTTAGATGCAGCAGTAAGAGGCAAAATATTTCTTCACCCATTAATTTTCTTAACTAATCCTAAATTTAGAAATATACTAGTTTTCAGTGGAAAGACATCACTCCCCTTCCAGTCTCTGCTTTCTAAACAGTCTCTGATTAGAAAACATTTCATGACAAGCTTAAAGAAAACGAGAGGGGAACACATCTATAGTACATGTCTATTGATTTGTCCTCATAGCTTTATGTTTAAATATTAATTCTATGGCCTTAAATCAATTTTACCCAAAGTTTCTTTTGTTGAATTATTTATTTTCCATTGAATTGAAGTGGGTAAAACTAAATATTTCCCAGATTAAAAAAGAATAATAGAATTTACCTTCAGCTCCATTTCTGCCATTCACGTACTTTATGGCTAATATTTCTAGTTATCTTTCATGTACTTCTTTCCATTAACAAGGCCTGGCAAAGCATGAACAACTCCCAGTGAATGCAACTGTGCATAGCCATTGTTGTTCAGTCAACAATGGGGGCAAAGGAGCATGAAGTAGAAGAAAGAAGTTAAGGCAATGTGAGACATTTTGGCAGTAGCTTATATATATATATATATATATAAATTCAAAAGATGAAATGGACAGTAGCAGAGATCCTCCTTTTCTCACCAGAAGTCCTCTGACTCTCTCTGTTGAGTCACCTTGAGCATGGCTTTTGTCCTTTAACTCCTCACATTGATCCTTAGCATGACTGAGGTGACTCATTCTCATCACAACTGCTTTACACAGCAACTGTAGCACAAAATTAATTCCCCCTCCTCACTCAGGAGGTTCAAGTTTGTTCTAGCTATTAGAAAGCACTATCTCCTTTTATGCCACCTGACACAGAAATGACTAAAGATTCTCCAAGGGAGTTTTGTTTTCTGTCCTGCAACATATACCTAATAATCAACTGTTTTACAGTTTTATCAATATATGTGAACATCCACTGACAAAACATTCTTACAACCTTACTTATAGATTCAATGTAATGCTTGCCCATAATTTTGTTAGAGTACATACTGAGCACTGTGTGAAAGCGAACATAATTAGCAGAAATTTGACTCTGTCAATTAAGGACAAATTACCTAAGGATTATTCATTAATGACAATGAAGGACAGGTTTCAACTCCAATAGAAGGATTGCTATCATAAAGGTGTAAACATCTCCTCAAAGCCATGCATAAAATAAGATATAATTACTTGTACCGGTATAAGACTGAAAACATGCAACTGTAATAAAATTGTATGCAGTACTCCAATTCTCATAGACTGTGACACCTGTACAAAGAAATATTTTTTTTCCCCCTGAGCCAGAAGCCAGGAACAGGGAGCAGAACGACGTTACCATGATCAAGAAGGAAACAGTCAATTAGACATTCACAAGTCTATGGGACTGGACGGGTTCTACCCAAGGGTAATGAGGAAGCTGGTAGAGGTGCTCGCCCAATCCCTTTTCATCATCTATCAGCAGTCCTGGCTGACTGGGGAGGTTCCATTTGACTAGAGAGTAGTAAATGTTACACCCATTTACAAGAATGGGTGGAGGGAGGATCTGAGGAACCACAGGCCTGTCAATCTGACCTTGGTGCCAGGGAAAGTGATGGAGCAGATCATCTTGTGTACTATCACACAGCACACACAGGCCACCCAGGTGACCAGGCCCAGTCAACATGGGTTTATGAGAGGCAGGTCCTGCCTGACTAACCTGATCTTCTATGACAAGGTTCCCTGCTTAGTGGACGAGGGAAAGGCTGGAGATATGGTGTACCTGGATTTCATAAAGCCTTTGACACTGTTTCCAGTAGCATTCTGCTTGAGAAACTGGCTGCCAATGGCCTGGGAAAGCATACTCTCTTCTGGATAAAAAACTGGCTGGATGGCCTGGCCCAAAGAGGGTGGTGAATAGAGTTAAATCCAGCTGGAGGCAAATCACAAGTGGTGTTCCCCAGGACTCAGTTCTGGGGCCAGTCCTGTTTAATGTCTTTATCTATGATCTGGATGAAGGGATCAAGTGCACCTTCAGTAAATTCGCAGATGACACTGAGCTGGGTGGAAGTGTTGATTTGCTTGGGGGTAGGAAGGCTCTACAGAAGGACCTCAACAGGTTGGATCAATGGGCTGCGACCAACTGTATGAGGTTCAACAGGGCCAAGTGCTGGGTCCTGCACTTTGGTCACAACAACCTCATGCAAATCTACAGGCTTGGCAAAGAGTGGCTGGAAAGGTGCCTGGTGGAAAAGGTCTTGGGGATATTGGTCGACATCTGGCTGAGTATGAGCCAGCAGTGTGCTCAGGTATCCAAGAAGGCCGACAGTATCCTAGTTTGTATCAGAATTACTGTGGCCAGCAGGACAAGGGAAGTCATCCTTCCCTTGTACCCAGCATTGGTGAGGCCTCACCTTGAATACTGTGTCCAGTTTTGGGCCTTTCATTTCAAGGATATTGAAGCACTGGAGCGTGTCCAGAGAAGGGCAACAAAGCTGGTGAAGGGCCTGAAGAACAAGTCTTAATAGATCTGAATCTCTAATGGTAATTGTACAGTGATAAAAATATTTTTAAGGACAATTTCTGCTGAATAGAAGTATCCTAAATCTATTATAATTGATTTTTTTTTAGGTTAAATTATAACCAAAATGTGTTTTTAAAACATAAGTTATTGTTGGACTATGTGTTACTGTGATAAACACTGCCAATATGCACAGACTAAACAGCCTTAATAAAGTATTAAAGTACTTAATAAAGTATTTTTTTAAAAAAACCCAACTTATTTATGTAAATAAATAGAAAAATCCTTTGAACTGATTCTAACAGACAGAAGAGTTGTTCTGCTTGGTGCTTCAGAACTCAATTGACTAGGTGGCATTGGCAGAGCTGCTACAGTTCCATAGTTCTGGAAAAAGAAATAATAAGGAACCCAAAACCCTAAGCATTGACTGTAAGTCAAGATGTCAAATCAACAAATACGCAGTATGTAAGACACTGAGCAGTATAAGATCCCAAGCAAACACTGAGATAATCAGCTCTGAAAAAGGTCAGTTCAATTTATTTCATGATTTCACTGTTTTTCCCATATCTTCCCACTCAAATCCATATTATATGCATGTATTCATGCATTTTTGCCATATAAAACACTTCAAACATTCAGTCTCATGAGAAAAATCCTTCTTAGGAGATTTCAAGACCAAACTACTCATCAGATAGTTTGTAATGTTACACATTCAGATATCACTTCTTCTCACTCACTGAAATTTCTAGAGAAGTTAAAATGTTTATATTTTATATATACGTGCACGTATTGACCTAATTAGATAAATCTAGCACAAACATACCAGTGCTGTACAGCAGCACTGCATAGCAGCAACCTGCATAGCATGTTTACATAGTACTGCCACCCACTTAATGATCTTATCCATCCACATCAGAAAGCACCATGTCAACAGAAGTAACAGTATCTTCGTAAAAGCTTGTCCTAGTTTTGCTGCTGTACATGACAAGCCAATAACGCTTGATGCAGAACATCTGTATTTTCCACCTGTCATATTGGTCAAACGGGCATGGTTAAAATCATTAGTTTAAAGTTGAAGTGTAAAAAAATAAAAGAGAATGACTGAATAATTTCTGTTAGAATCATCTGCACCAAGTAATGACAAAGACAGATCAACACAGGAGGGGAAAACAGTGTAATTTTTTACTTCACAGAATAGCTTACTTGATAGTCACTAATTTTTCAACAAGTAAGTGTGCAGAGCATGAATGCAATTGCTGTGCTCTGTTAATATTACTAACAGTTTACTGCACTTTTCTATCCATCTTCCACATTTGTAATGTATTTGCTGCAGCCTATTCCAAATAAGGTGCACTAGCATTTTCTCTCCTGTTCTGGAGTATTGTCTGCTCTCAATTAAAACCAGACACATCCTGAATGACCTGTGTCAGATGCAGCAAGAGCCAGGGGCTCCCCATGTCCCTCAGGACAGGACCCATCAGCCAGGGTTGGCCCCTCGCCCAGCCAGGAGTGGGGCAGCTGGAGGGCATCATATATATTGTAAATGGGAAGGTATTTTCCACAGGAAACAAATACCTGTGACAATATATTCAGACCTACTCTTGATCTATTGCAGTACCAACATATTCCTACTGGTAAGGGATTTTTTAGATGTAAAGTGATTAATTTTCTATATACTCAAAACAACCTTATGCAGGAAAATTCCAGATTTAGTGAAAAAATCCTCAGGACTCACTCATTCCAGTCAGTTTTCTAACAGAAGAAACTGAAAAAGTAGGTAGTACAATCATTTTCCACATAATTCTCTGTGTCGTGAGGAGAAGGATGAGTTCCTCCTTTTTTCAATTCACACACAATCACAATCTCAACTTTTTTTTTCCCACTTAGATGGAGGGGTACATGGATTTTAAAAAACAGGATTATACAAGTATAATCGCCTTCACCATTTCACTATTTTGTATTTGGGCATACAACTGCAGTATTTATCTTATTTATAAATTGGGTTCATTTTCAGCTGAAGTTTTCTGCCTCTTCTTCCCTCAGTGCTTTCTCACTCCAGTTTTCATGCAATTTAAATGAGGTGCTCAAGAGCTGATTTCTTGATTAGCTTATGCAAAAGCTGTATTAATTGTACCGCATTGCTCATTGCTAGTTTAGGGAGGGAACAAATCTAAATAAATATGTACCTATCACTAAAGCTAAAAATAAGTTATACCTGTTTGCAATTGAGTTGGCTATTCTCATTTACAGAGTTTATAGGTGTTCCCTCGCTCAGCCAATGCTATTTGGGTGTTTGATGACCATTAATTGCCTACCTTTCCTGTACATTAGAATGATGAAGTTCTGTGGGCTACTTTTATGCCACCTAACCAAACAGCTTAGGTTATAAACTCTTATGATACCTTTGGATGGTTATTAGAATAATGAGTGGACTTAACTCCTCCATAAAAGGACTATTTATTCCACAATGACCTCTCAAGAGTTATGAGTAGTTTCACTCCTAATTTGGGCACCTATATCAGTCTTTTGAGGAAAGATACACTATGCCTTTGCCACTATATTAAGATATCTAGACCATCACAAGTAGAAAGTAAGGTCATCAAATCACTAGAAGTGATATTTTTTTAGTATACATACATTTCCATTTTCTGTTTTATGCTAGCTCTTCTATATCAATTATTGATTGTATGTTTTCTATCACTGTCTGACCGTAATTAAGCTGGCATGTAGTAAACCTGGACTGATTAGAAGGAAAAAATATTTCTCTAGCCAGAATTAGTTTTCTATAATGACAAAGGATTAATTTTTCCATCAGATTTCTAAACTGACTTTTCCAAAACTACCTATATTTTTTTAATAAGAAGCATTTCATGTTATGAAGGAAGTGAGATAAAAATTCCAGTCCACCCATGCTGTCCTTTGCATTTCTAACGCAGACTTAAGTGAAAACACAGA
The DNA here is from genome assembly GCA_907165065.1 of Caprimulgus europaeus. Next base: position 79,286,457 of record OU015524.1, read on the forward strand.
CCTACTGTCTAAAGTAATCACTTTGAAAGGCATGTGCTCATAAATCATTCTAAGAATGGGTTTTCTTTCACTAAGGGATTACACAAATAGCAAACCTGTATTTTTATAACAGCAGTTCCTGAAAAATACTAACTTACACCAAGCTACTGCAGTCTAAAATGCACAGCACATGCTATCCTTTTATTTCAGAAGTGTAAATGACTACAAAAAATCACATTAATTTATGCTATTTTAAAATAGAGTCCTTCAAGACTGTGTAGAACATCCACCCTAGGACTACATTCATTTGACCAAAAGGAGTAAGAAAACACAGCTGCTGAGTGAACTTCCTTTAAAACCATCCTCTGGGAATATGTGGATCTAGCCATCTGAAAAACCCTGACTTAAAGACACCACGTGTATCCACAGTTCAACTTAAATCTGATAGCAGAATGAAAATGATTAGGAGAGACAGAGAGCCCAACAGCCCTACGTGGCATTAGTTTTGAAGGAAGAAGCAAGGCATGAATATCACAAAAATGTTTCTGTCAAGTTAGAGTTGCCTGGATCAGTAAGAAAAAATGCTACAAGGCAAGCTCTCCTTCTGTCTTACTCCTTGTCCCTTTCCTTCTCACTAAAATACTCCATCTTCACCACTCTTTCCCCAATTACCTGCTGCTTATTGCTACTGAGTATCCACTCCAAAATGCCCATCATTGAGCTGGCTACAAGAAGAGCTGTTAAATGTAAATAGATACACTGAGAATTGAAAAGCAGTGGCAACCAGCAAGCTTTTGCTGTAGCAAAACCCTCTTCAAACATATTCTAACAGACTACTCTTTGTTTTCAAAATAGTCCAGCTTTCATTTCAAAATGGATCTCAAAAACTTAGGAATCAAGATACAATTGTCTAAAATCCACTTGGGTTTCTGGAAACAGGAAAACAAGATGTGCTAAAGAAAGCAAGGTGGTGAATAGTGGCTCTGAGAGATTTCGTTGTCTTTCTTGGATAAGTGGGCAAAATAAGTTCACATTCTAAGTAAGATTTCCTTAAATTCTATTGGCCAAAATCTGACTTCCTGAAAACTGAAAAAAGTAACTTGTTAAAAAGTTTCATTTTAATGACAAACCCCACCATCCACTAGTTTACATCAGCTAAGGACCTGATCCCACATTCTCTCTGTCACTCTGGTAATCAGAAAATAAAAGTCTATTATTTCTATGTACAAATTTAAGTCATATTTCTACAGAAATCCTACAAATGCTTAAACTTTTAAAAACTTCTTAAGGCTAAATCATGAATAAACATGAATAGCAGATTCCAACTGAGAAATAGCTGCATTTAGAATATAACTCAAGTCGATGAGAGGTAAAATTGCTTTCTTACCCCCTCATTTTTGCTCAGATAAAGAAGTGAACTGATGTCATTTCACACAAGGGAAAAAAATCCAGTGAGCTAATAAGATGTTAACAAGCATTCCCTAAAAACAAACTTGAAGTATCCCCTCAAAGATTCATACTGAAATATCACAAAAGATTGAGTTAAATGCTTGTGCAAGCAGAAAGGCCTTCAAGAATGTAATGAAGTTTAACAAATCCTGTCAAACCCAAAGTTAAATAAGTTCCCTAAGGAAAATAAGAGCACTGTACATTTTTTAATTCTCTACAGAACTGGAATGGTGTTAGTTTTGATATGAGTGCTGATGCCAAGCAAAGTTTGGAATCAAATGGTTCAGGTGCCCCCTACTGCCACATAACTCCCCAGCTCTGTTATAATACTCTTCTAGAAGATCCAGCCTCCTCAAGGGTTGTTGCAATTACTGACATATCCTTACTTCCCAGGAAGCAGCAAAGGACTGCCTGCAGTGTCTGCTAACATCTCTCATAATTGTCATACAAGAAAACCAAGAAAACACATGGAAATTCTTTATCACAGAGTTTAAAGCTATATCAACAAAAGATTGTGGCATATCAATGTCATGAACATTGTGACAGAACTTCAAAATGGCACTATGGAGACTCTAAGGCATCTATCTTCCTTGACTGAACTGGTCTCATCTCTAGAGATGGATCTGGCTTTTTTCCTGTTTCTTAGGAGAATAAATCAATTCAGTTAATCCAGTCATGTGTATCTGTTCCATTTGCCTCTCTTACCTTTGAGCCCTAAATTACCATAACTTTTAAAGTGCATAGATCTAAGATAACTGAATTTGTCTGGTTGTTTTTTTTACTATCATGGAAGCACATGTATATTACACCTTTGCATTTAAAATCCCTGAGAGAACTTCTACACAAACACTTCTCATATAGATAGCAGAATACAAATAGCTAAAACTGTGCCTGAGATGAACTTTACTTCCAGAATCACAGCAGTGTAAATTCTTCCCACTTCCTACTCACCAGGCTCAGATCTAGGAAAAATAAAACTCAGTTTCTACTTAGCTGGCATGTGAGATATCCATACAAGGGTATCTTGTGCCACTGTACACCTGACTGAACTGTCTCATTTATAGTTTCATATATATTTTTCCATGTTGTGACACCTGACATTATAGCATCCAAAAGATTGACTCATATTTACAGAATCTTGAAGTAAGAGATTATATCAGTGCTCAAATTAATGTAAAAGTAAGGCATCTTAATATGGTATTATATGAAAACCTCTCCTGAGCAAGTGAGTACATTATACCCCCCATAGATTCCATTAATTCCCAAATTTGTTAAGTATCTCTTTTATCTTCTGGTCCTTGCTGCCAAATCCCAGCAGCCTCATAGCTGTCTTTGGTATTTTGACAGTCTTGGAGAGTCGTTTGTCATAGACAAGGATGTTACTAGCCCCAGTGGGAACTGGCAACTGACTCAGTTGTGGCAGCTAAAACCAACATGTATTGTAAGAAGGGTCCTAATCCACCACTTTTCACAGTCAAGTGTATTCCAGCTGTGAACTGCTCCAGCTACAGGCTTGACACATAATCTTCCACAGTTTTTCTGTTACAGGGGTAGTAACTTCAGGTGGATGAGAAGGGATGAAGAACTATCAGAAACAGATATCAGTCTAGTCTGACACAAGACCAGAGCTCATAACTGAAAGTCTTATTTTCGTGCCTAAAAAGGAGATGCTCTTGGTTTACAAGGTTACAAGTCATGTTTCTGTAATTAGGTACAACACGTGTATCTGAGGTTTCTAAAAGTCATATATGTTATATGCTACATAAACTTGGTAAGATCCACTTGACAAAAATGTAGTTATTTGTTCAAGGATCTCAAAGTGATTGAAAATCATAGATGCAAGTATGTTTAGGGTTCAGTTTAGGGTGTGCACCCTTAAACATAAAGAATCACATCAAAGTATTTGGCATGGGAAGAATAAATAGAAACTCAGAGCTGGCATTTTTGTCCGTTGCATTTTTGGGGGGAAAAAAATGGGAAAATTTGGGACTCTCTCTGCAGTAAATTAAATAACTCTTGCCTAAAACTACTGAGAAAGGGAGGTGAAGGTTTTCCAATCATTTATCAGTGGAATACATCAGTTATCTCAACTTTTAGTTTTGGGCAGTACAAGAAATAAAACTAAAAAATATGTCTTGTAACTTTTTATCATTTTGTTTTAACCAAAACCAGAGCACTTTGGTAAAGTCCTGTGTACATCACACTGGCATGTTTATTATATGTACATAGTGGTCTCTTAATGAAAAGTTTTCATTTGATCAATTGTCATGGAAGAATTGTGGCTATTGCTGAAATAGTGTGATTAAATAAATGTAGCTGCAATCGTGACTAAAAGAAAATAGGCAGAGGTTGACAAGAAAGACTAACAGAAGCATTAAGTGTTAATCAACCTATATTTTTTACCTAAGCACAGGAGGCTTAAGATCATAATGCAAATCAACTGTTAACAAGACCTTAATAACCTAATTGTATGTGCTACTGTAAAGCCCATGAAACACTCAGACTATTGGTGATGGTTTTCCATCACCACTGCTTTTTTAAAAATTGCATGGGAAGGTTTTTTCCTAATGATTGCAGCCTACATCTATGTTTTTATACCAGTCAGAGATTTGTGTAGCTGAATGCAGTGCTAAGTAGGACAACAGTAAAGCCAATAGCAAATTGCAAGATGTGAAGAGAAAATAAATGGTGCTTGTAGCTCTGATTTGGACGACCTGAAGATAAAAGTGATATGTACATAAGAAAAAAATGGTATTTAGGGATATGGACGAGGGCAAATTCAAGGGGTGAGTGTTCTAGAATGAGGAGATGAAAAGAAGTAAGCACAAAAGTACGTGAAAGAAGTTCAAGGATGAGAAAAAAAAATACCGAGAGTCCACTGAGTAAATGCTAGTTTGGAGGTAGGGCCACAACATTTCTGTCTTGTATTTCAGTTGCCATGAATATGTCAGCTTCCATAAATGTTTGCGCTTGTCTTGGTGGTGCACCACAATCGTGCACAGTTACAATCTGACAGAAGATCATAGTAAATATTAAAATGTGTTCCCTGAAGTTCTTGAATATTGTAAATATCTGCCATTATGGTAGTGACTAAAATGGGTGGAATTACTACCTAGTCCAAAACTCTGCATTAAGCTGGACCCAAGTTATTCATCACAAGGAATAAGAACTCAAGTGATAAGTATAAGTTGCAGGTGAAGAGAACAGATTTGTAATATTTTGTATTCAGAAGGAGTGAGCAGTTGTTCTTATTGGCTAAAGTATCTGTCTTGAAGAGAAATACTTCTTTCCTACTTTCCTTTTTTTCCTTTATTGCACTAAAACTGAGCACACTCCTATGTACTAGTTTTTATATTGGAAGAAAATCAATCTGAAATTTCTGGAACAATCACTTTTTTTAACTTTCTGACCATATTGTTTCAATCTTTATTTCCAAAGTCCTGTATCTCGGGTAAAGGCTCACTCAATAACTTTGAAACTGTGGAAAGATGTTTCTGTGAGAGACAGCTAATATCATACATACAGATAAGACTTTTTCTGAGGAATTAAAATCAACCATCTAATAATAAAACATTGCTTTTTGTCTCATAGAAACACATTTATGGACAAATATTGGATATGAAATAAGTTTAACAGATAAAAACCTACAAGTGACAACTAAGAGATAAGACTGATTTTGACTGACTGATCAGGGGTCATATAATTCAGTGGTCAGGTGAGCATATGACTCACTACAAGTTATGCAAGGTGATGAACAATCCAATGGCATAATAAGAAACTGAACAGAGAGGTGGTATGTTTGAGACATTGTTTTGTCAATTAACTGCACACTAATTGTTAAACAAATTGCTTATTATCTCCTTTTAAGTAATTCATATAAGTTTAAAATACTATTCAGGGATCACAATTTTTTATTCTTCTAATATTACAGCTTTGAAATAAACTTCTTTGAAGAAAATGTCTGTTTTCTTTATATATCATTCAAGATCCCTTTTATTTCCTCATGGAATTAACCAAGGAATACATGCCCTCACACTGCAATGAAATTAATACTTTCCAAATGTAACACTGGCTAATTTACAGGTCTCTAATTTTTAGGACATGTCATAGCCCTCAGCAATCATTTGAAGGAAAAAGAGAAGGAAGTGACAGATACTTGTTACTGAAGTTGTGTACAAACTACAAAATTTATTTCTTTCGTACTAGCTTTATATACCGTATCTTATTCTACAAAAGCATGAGTTTCAGACACAGATGCAGTTAACTATTAACTACAACTGCAGAATGGTATAAAGATCAGTGATTACACTATTAGCCAGGCTTCCTGAAAAACAATAAATCTCTGAACATGGTCCTTGTCCGCACTTAAACTGTAATCATTGCAGCATCAGGTTGGCTGCAGCTGTGGTTAACAGTCACTATCAGCAACAGATAATTTCATTGCATTAGACAAGATGCGAAAGGGCCACCATGGAAAAAAAAAAAAACTTTAAAAAGGAGAAACTTAAAACACAAAAAACCCCTAGCACAATGTTTTGCAATGAACATCATTATTTGAAGAGAAGCAGAGCTCTATTGTGTTGTAAATATAATAAAATGCTTACAGATCATGTGAATCACTTGTTAATGGGACTATTGTGCCATTGTAAATTACTGTAAAGTAACATTATCACATGCATCATCTAAGCAATTTTCTAACCATTCATCAACATTAACTGTCATTGTGGAAAGACAGAGTTTCCTGTGTTTAGAAGTTACAGTCATATATATACACAAAAAGCAGGAATTTAATTCAAAGATCAGTTCAGTTCAGATGTTTATTGTGTAGCCCGTTGTCTCTACACCATTGTTGGAACTGAAATTATGTCCCAAAAGATGAACCAGAAATAAAACAATAGAGCAGACTAAATCAATGATGTATAATAGCTTGAACTATTGAACCAAAAAAAAGTATGACATATCTCGTTGTCTGTTTGAAACATTCCTGAAATTTTCAAGCCAAATTCTACTCAAATATTCATAAGAAAGTAGAAATATATGTGGGTGGATAGAGGACAAGTAATTTGCATAGATGGTAATCTTGTGCTTGTTTTTCATTCTGAATTAGAAAAATAAGGTCAATGAGAGAAATACAAGCATTAAAAATGACCTAATAGCCTCAGACAGGTAGTCTGGTCTACCTAGCTGAGTGACTATTGCTATTCATGAAAGGCACATAAACCTGATCACTCTCTGAGGTTCTCAAATGGACACTCCCTTTGAATTCCCAGCCACTGGATTAAAGGTCTTGGGAGGTACATCACTTTCTAGCCCTTCTTCATTTATATAATCTTTGAGTTTGTCTAATCCCTTTTTATCTGTTAATATTGTCTGTCTCTACAGTTTTCTGTGGCAACAAATTCCAATATTTCATTGTTTTCTTCTTCAAAAACATAACTTTAAAAAATTTGTTTCAAACTGATCTACTAGCTTCAGCTAGTTCTAGTATGTGAAAAATGGGGGAGAGTGTTGTTGGCTTTTGCCATAATAATTCTTTTTTTTTGCTGACATATGAGGAATTTTATGAAGAGGCCTAAAATGACCAATCCTGGGGGAACAAAGGGGGGAAGTTGAGGAACTGTGGAGATATAAATACCACTACATCCACCATCTGGAGAACCAAACTGGTGGTCTGGAGGTCAGATAAGCCCTTCACCGGGGTGAAGAAGTCTCTCTGAAGAAAACTGTGGGTCTTCCTGACAAGGACCTTTCCCACAACCACCGGACAGTAGTGCACATACACGAAAAGATAAGATTTTCTCTTAATAAGACCCCTCAAAGTAATTAGGATAACCCTGCCCCTTTTTAAAACTAATTATAATAACTCAACCTTAAAATGAATATGTATGTGACTAATGCAATCCTAAATGTATATAAAGGAATAACGTATCTTTCCTGGTGTGCCTCTGACTTGGGTCAAGCACCCAACGCTGTGCTTTTGCTCTATTGACTTTGTCCTCACAAATAAAACTAAACCTACCTTGATTACAAGGCTTGGTCGTTTATTACATAGTACAATAATATTTTATGAGTAATGATTTTGCTTTTACCTCATCCATCAACTTCATGGTTTTGCAAAACTTCCTTTACCAACAATAGCTTTTCAAAAGATATGCTCTAGTTTATGTTAAAATTAAGCTTGGATTGGGACTAGGTAGTATTTTTAACCATTCTGGACAAGACTGGTGATCAACATCAAGTGATGTTATATTAAAGGATAAAATTAAACTCATTAGGTATATGAAGATTGTTATATTAAAATATAAATTAAAGTGACCAGGTATATTGTTGTTAGAAATACCCGTTGTATAGTCCCATCCTTATTGAGACTATAGATAGAAAAACTAGTAGTTAAAGATTGATTATTTAAGCAATGTACCTTTGTCTGATAGGTAGAATGTAGCCATCAAAAAGCAGAAGTGGAACTGATAAATAGCTAACTCAGCCAACCCTGAAGAACTGCTTCAGCTTTCCAAAAGACTATGACCTTAAAGGAAAGTCAGTTCTGGCAAGGGGAGATTGAGACCACTGACTCATAGACCCTCTACTCATTTCATACCACTGACTCAAAAGAGATAGGTGGAGTAATAAGATTGAGCATGTGTACTAATTTACATGCTAGGCAAAGGGATTTTAATCAATCAATTAATAAAATAACTATGTATATGTATTAGGAGGCTGAACACATTAAGACTTTGTGTATAAATAACTGCAGATTTGATGATTTGATGTGCTCTCTTGGGATAGGCACCCATACATGCACATATATGCAATGAAAGGAAATACCTCCACTCTGTGTGTGGATTGGCTCTTTGCACTTTGGGTTACATTACATAGCATCATTTTTCAGCAAGATTAAATTCTACAGTTGTAGACTCAGTCTGGGCAATAAAAGCTTCATCTTAAGTTTTAGTTGTTAAAGAATTTCATAGTGTACAACTGTTATAAAAGAGAATGATACACAGTAAACACCTGTATTTTTAATCAATTACTGTTGCCAGCTGACATTTCTTTTAAAGTAAGTTACTTTGTAGGCAGACATGAAATAATTTTTCCAGAAAACTGGGATGACTAGAAAAACTCAGATGGAGTAAGAAGAGGGCAAATGAAATTTACCTTGGATAATGAATGGATTTTGAATTAAGGAAAATATTACAATAATTCACTTATACAGATAGTCTCAGGAAAACTACAAAAGGACATGTGCAATTCTTTTAAAGCTTTATTATATGCATTCTGAGCAGTTTAGACAAATTTTGTAGGACAAATTTTCATCACACCAGTTGTTTAATTTTTAGCAATTACTTTAGGCTTTTAAAACTTTGTCAGTATAGGTTCTGACAGAATGCAACACATTTTAATCAGACTTTTTTTTGAAACTGCAAGTCAAATTGCAAATACATTTTGAAAATGACATTTTCTTAAAGATACTTCATGAAATCATTGTGTGTATTGGCTGGATTTTTAATCTAAACCAATTTAAGATATAGAGTGCAGCCCTGGAGAGAAGGATTTCGGGATATTGGTGGATTTAATACTGAATATGAGCCGGCAATGTGCACTTGCAGCCCAGAAGGCCAACCGCATCCTGGGCTGCATCAAGAGAACTGTGGTCAGCAGGTCAAGGGAGGTGATTCTCCCCCTCTACTCTGCTCTCATGAGGCCCCACCTGGAGTACTGCGTCCAGTTCTGGAGCCCCCAACACAAGAAAGACATGGACCAGTTAGAAAGAGTCCAGGGGAGGGCCATGAGGATGATTCCAGGGTTGGAGCACCTCTCCTATGAGGACAGGCTGAGAGAGTTGGCTTGGGGCTGTTTAGCCAAGATAAGGATCCAGAGAGACTTTACAGCAACCTTCCAATACTTAAAGGGGGCTACAGGAAAGAAGGGGAGGGACGCTTTATCAGGCAATGTAGTGATAGAACAAGGGGTTACAGTTTTAAATTGAAACAAAGTAGACTTAGACCAGATATTAGGAAGAAATTCCTTACTGTAAGGAAGGTGAGACATTGGAATAGGATGCCCAAGGAAGTTGTGGCTGCCCTCTTCCTGGAAGTGTTCAAGGCCAGGTTGGATGAGGCTTTGAGCAACTTGGTCTAGTGAAAGGTGTCCCTGCTCATGGCAGGGGAAGTGAAGCTATATGACCTTTAAAGGTCCCTTCCAGCTGAAGCCATTCTACGATTCCTTGGTACCTATACTAGCAAAATAAATATTGCCATGGAACATTCCTAGGCATTAGAACAAAATAATTTAATTTGTAAAACTGTTAGAATGGTCACTAATGCTGTTTTAACCTGGGCCAAGTATCAGCCTCTCAGACAATTTCTTGACATCATTTTGAATTTACTAAAGGTCAAGCAGTTACAGATAGACAGTTCAGACATGACCAATGTGGTTTGGAAAGTAAGCGAACGTATAGCATGCACGTAGGTTGTCCTGTGCCAGCCAGGTCCAATATCATTGAATAGTCCTGTGTATTTGCCACTATAATTTTCCAGCATAAATATAGCTATTGCAGAACAGATTTTTCGATTATGTTATAATAATAATCATTTTCAAGGAGAATTAGATATCCAAGCCTTTTTCTAAAAGCCCAAGAGCTTTCCATGATTTCAGAAGTATTTAAAAATTGTTTTCATTAGAAACAGTATAGATAGCTCAGCTGAAATGCCAATGTACTGTGCAAGACCAGACAAAAAATAAAATCAATATTTGTTTGTTTGGAAATAAAGCAACACAGTCCCATGGAGTATTTTGTTTGCTATTTTGACACCCTATCTTGCTGTGTGAACAGCTATTCAAAACTCATCCACTGCAAGTTTTCTTACATCCGTCTCTGCAGCATCTTATACTGTACATTTACGGAGACAGAAAGCTGGAAAATATGGATTGTCATTTTGATCCCAATCAATGACTATGTTTCTCTCGTACTCTACATTTAGTATAACACTCATATTAGTCCAAAATCAGGATCTCAGTCTTCACTTATTAACATTCACATTTTACTTGTTTGTATTGAAGCCTATTGAAAACTGGAAAAATATTTAAAGAAATGAACAAATAGCAAGTAAATCTAGTATACTTTTTAAAGGTACATACTGACTCGATTTTAACAGTTCCACAAAAGGTAGTGCAGATTACCAAGGCAATTTATGAGCTAGAAGTTTCTGAAAGCTACGTAGTAGATTGTTACACAAGAAACTAAAAATAGCTCTTATGATTTATCAGGTCCTGATTCCTTTGGGGCTGTTAAAATTCAGAACAGAAATAAGAGCCCTTTTGTAAAATCTCTTCTTTTGTGTTTATCTGGCAAACATGACACAATCTTTATTTTTTTCTCAATAATCCATGAAGATTTTTATACACTCATTTCATAATTTGGAACGTAAGACTGTAAACCACACATACTAATGGAGAGTTTTCTAACTTTTTTTTTTTTCTAATGTTACTTTGGGCAGAGAAACACATTTGTTATGCAAACTGGTAGAGAATAAGCAATGTAGAGCTACAGCAGAATATCAAGAATGACAACATACTTAATGCATCTCATTACATCCAGATGCTGAAGAACACAATGCTTAATACCATGCACTCATCTCAGGCAATGAAGATTGAAAGCCTGTGCCTGTAATTCTTGAGGCAAAACTTTTATTCTGTGAAAAGCTGCAGAATCAAACCATATGTTTTGCTGACATTTTTTTCTGTAGCTCTCTTGTATTTTGTTTTGTATATTATGTTAAATCAGATCTTTATGTCCTGAGCATAGTTCCTGACTGCTATCCACCTACAGTTGTCTTTCTTTGCCTCACTAGTACTACATGCTGCTGGGGTAAGAGAGGAGCATTCTTTGAGAGAAAAGCTCTAAATCATTTCTTAGTTCCTTAAAATGAAAGAAGGAAGAAAATCTAACATATCTGTATGCTAGACTGTATGACAGACGAAGCTAATCTTCTGGCTATCAAAACACAAAGTAGAAAGGCCTGGTGTTTAAGAGAACTGAGCTGGTATTTGCTGCCTGCAGGGTGTAAGGCAAATACCATGATGTAGATGACAGCGTCTGTTTTCACTTACTGCTTGCAGAAGATTGATGACAAGTGCTTTATGAAAGAAAGAAAAATTGCACTGATCCTAGATATGTGCACAGTATATCCACAAGTCTTCTCAGAAATGTTTAACTGAGGCCTTGTATCTACAGATATTTCTCTCTGCAGAAGTACAACTTTAAGCAGTTGTTATCTTCTCTCAGCCTTATGCTTGTTTCCACATCTATGCTGCTCATTTGCTTTTGTAATTATAAATATCTGTAGGGCCACAGAGTGAACTGGATCAGCAAATTGGTCCAAGTTAAAATAACCATACTGAAAATCAAATGCAGTTGAGGGCTGGAGGAGGAATTTTAATTTGTGATCCAGTTCAAAGACAGTAAGGATGTAGACTAAAGCTATAGGCAGGACAACAAGAAGGACAATACTACAGAAAGCATTTGAGATAAAGTGTATATCTATGATGAGCAAAGGTAATATAATTATGTTCTGCTGCATTCATCAAATTAGAAATGTAATCTTTAAGACAATAATGTAAGAATATTTTTTTTAATTCATGTAGACATTTACTGTTTTGTTAATTTCATGGAATAAGCATTCTCAGTATTATGTAGACCTTGCCTCTATTTAAGAGCTAGCTTAAGAAAGGCAGATAGATACTTAATTTATGAATGTGAATGTAGTTAAGAATACTCTTCTTTGGAGGTCGTCCTAGCCTCATTCTTCATTTCAGAGAAAATGCTTTCAAAATGATGAGTAAAATGTTTGTCTGCTGGAAGGAGGAGGAATCTAACAGTGTGAATTCATGTGCTATGAGGCCAACGAGGCCATGCCTTTAGACAGAGATACTTCTCTGCCACGAACTCCTGCTCTGCTCAGGCCAATTAATGGAGGTTGACACCAAGGAAAGAATTCTCCCAAAATAATCCTCAACCTTGCAATATAATTTCTCTATAAGAATAATTTTATGGTATAAAAAAGACTAATACTTTTCAGAAAATATCCTGAATTGGCAATGTTTATCAAAATGTTAGTTGACTCAATTGCCATTTTAATACACAAGAATTAATAATAGCTATCAACTGGGTAATTGTTATAATAAAGGATTTCTCTGTAAAAAATCTGGACAGATTTTGGATACAGATACTCTTTAACAGGAGGTGTTTGACTCTGAAGTCTGACAGCCTACATTCAGAACTAAAAGCTATATGGCATCTTGGGCAGGGAAAAACTTGATGAAATATAATAAGGGCAAGTGTAGGGTGTTGCACCTGGGCAGGAACAACCCCAGGTTCCAGTATAGGTTAGGAAATGATCTCCTAGAGAGCAGTGAAGGGGAAAGGGATCTGGGAGTCCTGGTGGACAGCAGGATGACCATGAGCCAGCACTGTGCCCTTGTGGCCAGGAAGGCCAATGGCATCCTGGGGTGCATTAGAAGGGGTGTAGTCAGTAGGTCAAGAGAGGTTCTTCTTCCCCTTTACTCTGCCCTGGTGAGGCCACATCTGGAATATTGTGTCCAGTTCTGGGCCCCACAGTTCAAGAAGGACAGGGAGCTGCTTGAGAGAGTCCAGCGAAGAGCCACCAAAATGATTAAGGGAGTGGAACATCTCCCTTATGAGGAAAGGCTGAGGGAGCTGGGGCTCTTTAGCTTGGAGAAGAGGAGGCTGAGGGGGGACCTGATTAATGTTTATAAATATTTGAATGGTGAGTGTCAGGAGGATGGGGCCAGGCTCTTTGCAGTGATGACCAATGATAGGACAAGGGGCAATGGGTGTAAGCTGGAACACAGGAGGTTCCGCTTAAATTTGAGAAAGAACTTCTTTACAGTAAGGGTAACAGAGCACTGGAACAGGCTGCCCAGGGAGGTTGTGGAGTCTCCTTCTCTGGAGACATTCAAGACCCGCCTGGACGCCTTCCTGTGCGAACTCATCTAGGTGTTCCTGCTCCAGCAGGGGGATTGGACTAGATGATCTTTCGAGGTCCCTTCCAATCCCTAATATTCTGTGATTCTGTGATTCTGTGATCTTTAATATCCAATTGTCCAGGAACCTTTCCTAAGGCTACATCGCTATATTTTAGTTATAACCACCAAAGACAAGGGCAGAGAATACACAACACAGCTTACAAAGTATATTTCTCCAAGACACGCACGCAGCATCAATATTACTGTGCAGGTTGTTTCCCTCAGTGCTCAGCCCTGTTTCTCAAGCACATGATGGATCTACAAAGTACTAGAAATGTATGAGCCTGTCCTTGCTTATATATTGAGAAACCTTGTGGACAATCCTACTCAGCTTTGCCAGGTTCTGCCTGTGCTCCAAGATGACAGCTCTGAGGCGGTCCAAAATGTTTCTGTTCAAGTCAACAGAGCACAGAGCTAAGACACATGATAAGAGACTGATGCATCCAGCCTGAGGCATGAGAACTGCAAACCAATAACACTTCCAAGAGGTGGCAAACCTCTGCTACAAGAAATGGATGATTTCCTCATGGTGAAAACTACAGTCACAAACATGAATTACAGAGAAAATTACAAGAAAATTGAATAGATAGTTTTATAGATTTATTCCTCAAATCCTCAATATTGTTTCCTAATTACTATATTTAAAATATTTTGTTGTAATTCAGTTCAAATGAATGATAGCCATACTCTTACAGTCTCATCAAAATAAGGAATTTTTTTTTTTCTTAAAAGTTTTTGACTGTAACTTTGTCATATACAGTACAAACTCGCATCTCAGGGCAATTTTCTGTTAAATCACTTCTTATAGGATCATCAGAGAGCTGCAAATATAAATCATTACCAATAACCAGTTTCCAAAGTCAGAGCAATTATTACACGCCTGCAAATTTTTTAGCTATAAGTGTGGTATGAGAGAATCATAAAAAAAAAAAATTCCCACTATCAAATCATCAGCTAAGCACTGCTGAAAGCAAATAGCAATTTAGACATCACTGTTAAGCAAGAGAAATTGCACCCAACTTGTGGATTTCCAGGCTTCTCTTGATAGCGGAGGCACTTAGTGTTATCTCAATCAAGAGCAATAAAGCATGTCAGATGCAAAAAGAACCATTAAATGGCTGTAGCCAGATTCAGTCACAGCAGCTCAGAACTTGGAGGCGGCAGGAAGACAAGGAAATCTTCTATTTCAAACAGCTAGTTTATGTGGCTGTTTTGTGTATGGGGGATTCAGTCACTGTGGAATGACAAAAAAGTAAATGCTTCAGAGCTATAGGCTTGATAAAAATCATATGTGTTGTTTGAGAAACAAGCCAACAATATACTTCCTTCAGCTTCCATGGTTCAAGTGATTGGTCTACTGAAGTCTCTTGCAACTGCTTAAGCAGAACAAAGGAAGGAAAGACAGACAGAAGGAAGGGAAGACAGATGGATGGAAGGATTAAGTACTTCCCATTTCCATTATCTAATTATAGAAAATTTATCTAATGCCAGCTGACCACAGAACAAACTGTGACTAACAACCTTGCAGAAAGGCAAGTTTGTGAGAAACTAAGACCAATCTGACATGGTCCTGTGAGAACAAAAATGTCTGCAGCTGGATTACATTGACAACCTCACTCCAGCACAGTCAGCAATGGAGGAATAGTGTCTCAATAGGACAAGCAAATGATGGTATATATCAAGCCCACCCCCTTGTACCCCAGACTGCTCTGGAGAGGAAATGAATCTCTTAAACCATTCATTTCTGGTGTCTTGACAGGTACTGCTGAAGAAGAGCCTGTAAGGTCTTTCTGATCTGTCATACAGAAACACTGGTTTGATATATAGTTTACTGACTCCTCAAGAAGGTACAGAATAAAAATATCAGTCCAAAATAAAGAAAAAAATCAGAATCAAAACTGACTTTTACAGACTGATGCTGTGGAAAGACTCAGGAGAATGTAAATTTAGCACTACCATAATTCACCAGAGGAGAGGAGAGGAGAGGAGAGGAGAGGAGAGGAGAGGAGAGGAGAGGAGAGGAGAGGAGAGGAGAGGAGAGGAGAGGAGAGGAGAGGAGAGGAGAGGAGAGGAGAGGAGAGGAGAGGAGAGGAGAGGAGAGGAGAGGAGAGGAGAGGAGAGGAGAGGAGAGGTCCCCCCTCCAAGTTATATTCATTGTCATATTTCTTATCACATACATATATATCTACCAGTGGAGCCATATACATTTACATAACAGTCCACAGAATAGTTATTTCAAAATAAGGAAATACGTGTGTGACCTTTACACCTCATTATTAGAGTTAGAGAATCACAGAATCACAGAACAGTAGGGGTTGGAAGAGACCTCTGGAGATCATTCAGTCCAACCCCCCTGCCAAAGCAGGTACACAGGACTGCATCCAGGTGGGTCATGAATATCTCCAGAGAAGGAGACTCCACAACCTCTCTGGGCAGCCTGTTCCAGTGCTCTGTCACCTTCACAGTAAAGAAGTGTTTCCTCATGTTTAAGTGGAACCTCCTTTGTTACAGCTTGTGTCCATTGCATCTTGTCCTATACTGGCCACCACTGAAAAGAATCTGTCCCTATCCTCCTAACACCCACCCTTTAGATATTTATAAACATCAATAAGGTCCCCTTTCAGTCTTCTCTTCTCCAGGCTAAACAGACCCAGCTCTGTCAGTCTTTCCCATAAGAAAGATGCTCCAGCCCCTTAATCTTTGTAGCCCTCCACTGGACTCTCTCCAGAAGATCCCTATCTCTCTTGAATGGGGGGGCCCAGGACTGGACCCAATACTCCAGATGCAGCCTCACCAGGACAGAGTAGAGGGGGAGGAGAACATCCCTCGACCTGCTGGCCACATTCTTCTGAATGCACCCCAGGATGCTATTGGCCTTCTTGGCCACAAGAGCACATTGTTGGCTCATGGTCAGCTGCTCATCATCAGTACTCCCAGGTCCTTCTCTGCAGGGCTGCTTTTCCAGCAGGTCAACTCCCAACCTGTACTGGTGCCTGTGTTTATTCCTCCCCAGGCGTAGGACCCTACACTTGCCCCTATTGAACTTCATCAGGTTCCTTTGCGCCCAACTCTCCAGCCTATCCAGATTTCACTGAATGGCAGCACAGCCTTCCAGTGTATCAGCCATTCCTCCTAGTTTAGTGTCATCAGCAAACTTGCTGAGGCTACACTCAGTCCCTTCATCTAAGTCACTGATTAATATATTGAATAGGACTGGACCAAGTACTGACCCTTGGGGAACATGTCTAGCCACAGGCCTTCAACTAGACTCTGCACCACTGATTAAAACCCTCTCAGCTCTGCCACTGAACTGGTCCTTCACCCACCTCACTGTCCTCTCATCTAACCCACACTTCCTAAGCTTGCCTATGGGGATGCTATGGGACACAGTGTCAAAAGCCTTGCTGAAGTCAAGGTAGACAACATCCATGGCTCATTCACCCAGCCAGTCATGCCATCCTAGAAGGCTATCAGATTGGTCAAGTGCAATTTCTCCTTAGTGAATCCAAGTTCACTATTTCCGATAACCTTCTTCTCCTCTACATGTTTAAAGATGGGCTCCAGAATGAACTGTTCCATCACCTTCCCAGGGATGGAGGTGAGGCTGACTGGCCTGTAGTTTCCTGGGTCCTCTTTTGTGTCCTTTGTTTTCAGGTAAGTATATGCAGGAGTAAGAGGCAGAAGCTAAAGATCATGGTAACTGGAGTCTTGATTTGTAATAAACATATGTTGAAGAAAAAGAAGAGTTGTCCCTCACACAAATAATAAATGTATTTAAAAGAGAACAGTCATTACATCATGTGGTGTGAATTTAGGAGTGGTTCAAAACTGAGGTCCAAAACTGAGAAAAAATGAATAAAAATTTTGACTAAAATTTCTAGGGCAATATAATAGATTCTTTTTGCAATTTGTTAAAGGAACAACTCATCTGTTTAGCAGACAACCGAACTACTTTTCAAGTTTGTCTTTAAGTGACAACCACAGTTCATGTAACAGATCTGGTTAGACAAGATACAAATCAAATAGTAATCAGCTATTAATAAAAATTATTAAAATGTGAGCAAAAAATATTAGGATAGCATATATGGCAGTTAGAATGGAAATAGCATTATCTAAAGCCAAGGAAAACTATAGATTTAAATTTGAAGTAATCAGAAATGGCTTAACAGCAAACTGTACATAGTCATTCATAAAGAAAATAATTTAAACTATTTCACCCAGGCCTTTGCAGTAGGGAGAATACCTGGAGAAGCATAGTTTGATTAAGGACGACTAGCAAGGACTCTGACAGAGAACTGTCATGCTTATCTAGCCTGTTGGAGTTCTTTGAAGATATTGCTGCTGTAAGAGATAAGGGGAATTCAGTGGATGTAATATACTCAGATTTTCAAAAGTATTTGAAAAGTTCTAAACTAGAGATTAGTGGTTGAGGTAAAGAATAAGGGTTAAAATGGGCTACTGGATAAAACAACTAGATCAGAAGCAAATTATGAAGTATTGCTATAGAGGAAAACTTCTTGCAACTCAGAAAGGGGTTTGAGGTCAATCAGGTTAATAAGCATGTGCAGAAGTCTAGGAATACATTATTTATGTGACAGTGCCTTGTGAACTGAATTGCCAAATAGCCACATCATATATGACTTCATGAAAAGCAAATAATGAAGAAAAATATAGAAAGCATCACAAGAAGTGAATCAGAGTGAATTTGAGAATTTTCACAAGCAAGTGAAAAAAGCTAAATCATTCAAATGAGACTGCTGGCAACTACATCAAATGCTAGCCAGAGGAAAAAAAAAAAAAAAAAAAAGATAAATACAGAAAACATAATTGTCAAGAATATACCACATGAAAAAAAGATAAAGTTATTACTATAACAGATTTTTTTTTCAAATGAAATAGCAAACAACTCTGTGGAGATTATTCTATTACAATATAAAGTAATAGGCAGGCAATAGTCATCAATGCTTATGGTGCTTGCAGATATGATGTATAATGAAGCAAATGCACACAAAGGATACAAATGTCATTAAAACAACAGAATTTTTTGTCAGTCAAGAAAGATAAAGGAGCTGTTCTTACCACTGCTGAAGAAACACAGAACTTCAAAACAAGTTTTATGTCTACAAAGATGATTAGGAACCTGGAGCATCTGCCTTACAAGGAGAGGCTGAGAGGTGGGACTCTTCAGCCTGGAGAAGAGAAGACTGAGAGAAAATCTTATCAATGTCTGTAAATACCTGAAGGATGGGGGCCAAATGGATGGGGCCGGGCTCTTTTTGGTGGTGCCTGATGACAGGACAAGGGGCAATGGGCAAAAAATGGAACACCAGAAGTTCCACACAAACTCAAGGAAAAACTTATTTCCTGTAAAGGTGACAGAGCACTGGAATAGGCTGCTCAGAGAGGTTGTAGAGTCTACATCTCTGGAGACATTCAAAACTCACCTGGATGTTTTTCTGTGCAACCTATTGTAGAGAACCTGCTTTAGCAGCGGGGGTGGACTAGATGATCTCCTGAGATCCCTTCCAACCTCTACCATTCTGTGATTCTGTGAATTTTATTTTTTTTTTATGGAGGCACACCTTTATAACACCAAGACATAACAATCCAATTGCAGAAAAAAGCTTCTATAAAAGCCTATTAATATGCAAGTGAGTTATTTGAAAAATTTACTGTACTGGAAAGGTTGTAAGTTTAAGAAACATTTAGTGGAGTATTAGTAACCTTCTCCCTTGCACATCAGTATGGAAAAAAGCAAGGTGGGTCAGTTGATTTGAAGCCATTCCCAATAATATTTCTGCTCTTCAGTTTGTTTATCCTCCACCCTTCTTCCCATATTGGCCAGGAATTTACCTACCAAGCATTTACAGAAGCTTTGCCTGGCCAATCTGCTTTTTCCTAGAGCCTCCAGTCCTAGGAGGTACGATTTCTTTGGACAAATAAATGTCCTTTCTCCCAGTAAAATGTGCCTAACTCCAGACCATTCAGCATTACAGAGAAACTGAAAGGATTTTGCACTATTAGATTTTAGATGAGAAACATTATGAAAACTCTTCAGATTCCCTTTTGTAGCCTCATAATTCATGCTATAACTGTAAAATCTTAATTCATGTCAGGTGCCATCAGCTGCCTTCCATAAATACAACAAATAAAATGGTCCAGAAAGATTGTACATATGACCATATTAATACTCCATAAGGCAAGGAATTTTAAATATGTAAATATAGTAAAATAAAATAAACAAAACTTCACTAGCTATTTTTTCTTATTATCATCAGTAGATGCATATTGCATACGGTTGACTTAATAGGCTTTAAATTTATTCAGCTCAATCTTTGCTTCTATAATGAATGCAAATGTTGTCTCACAAACCAAAATATAGAAATAATTTTTGTAATATACTACCCAAGGCATCCAGCTCTATTTGTACAAAGGTGTTTTATAACCCAATACACACATTTTAAATCAAGGCACTGAGAAGAGCAATTACATAAATATTGTGGGGTCCTTATTTTTTTCCTATCAATAATTTCTGTATCCAGTTTATTCAGGTAACAAATTATTCTTTGTTAATTTTTAAACTGACTAAAAAAGTTCATATTGATTATGAAGATGGAGAAAAAAATCACATCACGATCTTCCAGATTATATTACATTTGCCACTAATACAGATGCTGCAATTAGGATTTAGTTCATTATATTCTTGTGGGAAGCAGGCTAGAAAGCAAATATAGCATGGCTGACTAACATACAAAGATACTCTTCAAATCCATTGATGATAGGTTGGGTAAAGAATATCTTCCTGTTCACTAGTGTTTTTCAATTTAACAACATATTAGACATAACATACCTATCTTTTGTCTTGATGCATTGGAACATGGTTTGGTGTGCTGGGTTAGGTAAACATCTCTTCAGAGTTCTGAAATGCTGCAAAAAACTGTAATCAATACATAGTATTTCAGAAGATGTAGTATTTTTAAAATATTTCCATGTATTTGCAAGTAATTCTTTTGTAGCTAGTGTGGCAGCCAGTTATAGGTTTGGCTTTATGCACTAGATCTTACCCTACCATGTTTTGATTTACCCTACTTTACCATGATTGAATTAGAAAAGAAAATCCATTCCTGAAGGATCAGAATGAAAGATAAAATAGAGCGACCAGTATTTTAAGGATAAAGGCTATCAGACATCTTCTTTCTTTAAACAGCTGTAAGCTTTACTGGAGAACATGGAAACATTCTTGAATACACAAGAAAACTCCTCAGGCAATTAATTTCTTAACAAGGAGCAAGGATAATACTAATCTTTTAAAAAACGTCTTAAAAGAATTTAGCAAATATTCTGCTTAAAATATTGAAGAGAAAACTTGAAGTCAACTATAACTTTGTTGGTCAGCTACCACAAAACCTGAGACCAACCAAAAGACTGGAGACATTCTTGTCTCCAAAAAGCTATAGAAGATTTTACCTAATTCCTTTCATCTTGTCTATGAAGACTCAGGTGGCAAGAAAATACTTATTCAGAGATAATATTATTGCCTTATTTTTAAATATGTGTTTTCCAAATGTGAGCCTTCTAGTCAAATCTTACTGATCTGTGTCTGAGTATTGTAAATCTTGAATCTTCATTCAGTGACCTTCTTAAATCTTTTAAAGATGATTCCTTAAATGGTAGGATCTGCTTGATTATATTGGAAATGAATTTCTTAAATGTACCAATTGCATGCTTATAAAGGCTTAATTCATAAGCATCACTCACATCAAAGCAGCTCTTCATATAAGCAAATTTGTATTACACATATATGATTTGAGGTACAACTCCTTTGTATTGCAGCATAATACTTATAGAATATATTCTACACATTTATTTGTTGTTAGTCTTCAGAAAATAGATATATATACACACAACCATGAAATTAATAAAACAGCATCTTTATTATTGCTCTAGACTGTAAATAACCATTTCCATTCCAAGGAAGAAGCATGCTAAATTTCATTTCAACTGGATGAAATAATTTCCCAGATTTCCCTAATATTTTAAAGCCTTGCTTGTCTCTTGAACTTTGATTTCTTAGCTCTTCTATTAGCTGTGGACACATTGTATTGCACAACTAGAGGGTTCAACAATAGTTTTTCCCTTAGAGTTTGCTAAATAGATATAATTCTGGAGAACACAAAGTTAAACAGATGGAGGGGAAGCAAAATAATAAATAATATTTTGCAGTTATAATAACATCAGAGTTGGAGCTGTCTGAGAAACGTCAACGATTTTACATCAGTTTATGTAACTAAAACTTTATATTGAAACATTTTTAATAAGATTTCCATCCAGAAAAAAATCATTAGATAATTTGGTCCATGATATTTTTTTTTAATAGAGTAGAAGAGAAAGTAACTTTGTACCACATCAATAGTCTAGCAGATAGACTCACTTAGCAACTTCAGGCTCTCAGGGTCTCAGTCAGAAAAAGAGGAAATGAGATTCTCCGTTACAAGTGAATGCCTTGATTAACCTGGTTTGTCTCTCCCAAAATACCTTGACCTCATGCTGGTGTAGAATAGGATTTTTAGGCTTCAAAATGTGTCATAAGATAGAAAATCTTTTACAACCTTCTCTGCTTGAAATTCCCTTGCTAAGATAAATATTTACTTCTTGAATTTTAGAGCATGAAAATCTAAGATCATGGTAAATGTAGGCGACTTTCACATGAAAAATGTTACCAAAAAATCTTCCTGTAACAGTTAAGTTATTGGTCAGTATCTGAACTATCTAGCCACTGCAACACTTAAGAAATATATGATGGAACATATAAAAAGCCAAAGTGAATCATTCAGAATGATTTTTCATAAAATATTTTGGGTAAGTAATTCACTTCCTTTCTTTGAAGTTTCTCTAGTTTTCTGTGACATAAGGATGTGCATCTCAAACAGTACTTCCTATGTACTCCATTTTATTATATAGGCTGTCAAAAGTCTAGGGACCTCAGGGCTGAGGCTGGAGAATGCATTAGATTTCACTCAGAACCACCACAAAATACTGATGAAAGTCTAGTGAGAGCCTGATATTTTTAAGCTTTTCATGTTTACCAAAAGGAAAAAAAAAATCCTAACCAGTTTTAATTTTGGTATTTGTTAAATAGCAAACAAGATTTCCTTCCAAAATGTAAAAGATGAGGAAATATTATATAGGTTTTGTTGTGTGATAGTTTCACTGGGCTAACCCTTGGCTAGCAGCCAACACAGCTGTTCACCCACTTTCCCCCCACCTCCAGGGAACAGGGAAGAGAACTGGGGGCAAGGACAAGGAAGATTGTAGGTTGAGATAAGAACAGTTTAATAATAAAAATAAAAGAAATTTTTTTTAAAACCCAAATATTAAAATAGTAGTGATAATGGTAACAGTAATAAAATATACAAACGAGTGATACACAGTGCAACTGCTCACCACCCGCCGACCAAGCCCAGCCTGCTCCCAGATAATGATCCCAGAGGAGCAACAATCCCAAACTGAAACCACAATCCTGGAAGAGCAATAGCCCAAGTGAAAACCAGAGCGAATCCCCACACCTTTTCCGGTCAGCACCGGAAGATATACTAAACACAATGTGATATGATATGGAACACAGGAGGTTCCGCTTAAATTTGAGAAGGAACTTCTTTATTGTGAGGGTAAGAGAGCACTGGAACAGGCTGCCCAGGGAGGTTGTGGAGTCTCCTTCTCTGGAGACATTCAAGACCCGCCTGGATGCCTTCCTGTGTGACCTCATCTAGGTGTTCCTGCTCCTGCAGAGGGATTGGACTGGGTGATCTTTCAAGGTCCCTTCCAATCCCTGACATTCTGTGATTCTGTGATTCTGTGAATATTTCATTGGCACATCCAAGTGCCAGTTTTGGGGTTTGCTATTCACTGCACTTCTCCCTCCCAGTCCTAATGCAGCTGTGAACAGCCTAACACGATGGCCTTGAGCTCCAGCAGAAACTAATAACATTAACACTTTTATCAATGTTTTTCTCATAACAAGTCTACACTGAAACCAAAACATAGCTATTCTAACTACTAAGAAGAAAATTAACTCTGTCCTTGCAAAACCAGGACATGTTGCTACTGACTTCACTTTGAAGAGGTGTTTCTAACTAAGCAAGGAAGAGAGGTTTGCTAGAAGCAAGTGTAGAGAAATTTTTTAAATGAGAAAATTTATTTAGAACAGAAAAGTAGGTTTAAAAAATTAGTTTATAATATTTAAATTATAGCAAAAAGGAGCAGAAATACTATAGAAAATAATTCAGAACACTAACTTCTATTTTAGACAGCATTCAAGTCCTCAAATGGAGTTTACATCCATCATAGATAAACCAAGCCAAATATGAATATAGGGTAATTGATGAGGAAAGAAAAGCTTTTAAAGTTGATGGACTGATAAAAGAAGTCACTCAAGTCTTTCGATGAAAAGGAGGATCACTGACTTGAAACAATTTCTTATAAAAGTAGATCATCCGGTCATTGGTATAAGATCATTTATGATAAGAAGTCAAAGGTACAATGCTGCCAGATATACAGTACATATCTTCAGATGCTTAAAGAGAAGCTATTGCATGTCTGTCACTTTTGAAAGCAAAATAAATTGTGCTGTCATTTTTATTAATTTCTCTAAAATTCTGAACCAGAAAGTTATGTTATTTTATCTAAAAAGTGCAGTACTTCCAATATCAACAGTTTAAGCCTAAACAAGACAGGACAAATCACTTTCAACCATATAATATACTGTTTACATAATGCACAATTGCTAATTCTTTTTCACTTAAAATATTTACTCAGTAGTTAGAAGTCTGTAAGCAGTCAATTTATATCCTAAAGTTCCCTTGACTTCAAGATAATGCACATATACCAAAAGACTGGAAATTGTTTTATATTTTCTTCTTGCTCATAATTCTATCACTAAAAATAATGAGCTGATACAGAATTATTGACTTCGAGGTAATAAGATAATTTCCTAATTTTTTCCCTCGAGCTGTGTCAAGAGTATGTGGCCACTACTTAATAGTGTAAGTTTTGGTAAATATAAAAAATACATACATTTATGGCTATGAAAGTGTCTCTGTCTGGAAATTTCCTTTTCTCTAGGTCAAGCCAATCAGATATTAGTCAGAGTAGTAAGTACCTCAGAAGAACGAAAGAAAGTAAGAAATGATGCTCTTTGCCTCTCTCCTTACCTCCTTACCCCAGTTCAGTAAGATACCACTGAAACCTGATGGTTTGGTTACTGGGCGCTACCACAGAAGCAGCAGGAGTCATGAGAGCCTGGAAGATTTTTCCCAGACCTAGAACAACTCTGGAAAACTCTTTTGGATTCTACATATGATGTGATAGTACTGCATGCATCTACAGTAAATGATGGAAGTACTGTTCATTTGAGGACTCCTCATAGCTGATATGATTAAGCATGACAGAATGATCAACCTTTTAGCTATACTGGAATAAGCAAGGCCAGTTCTGCCTGAAGTATCTCCAGCCCTGAATGTCTCCACATGGGAAAACTGAAATTTCTCTCATTGGCTGTTTAATACATTATATATAAGGAAAGCCTGTAATATTTTTGATAGCTTGCTGAAAACCTCTTGCAGAAAGGGGTCTAGTCAATTTTGCCATCAAGACTGCCACATAAAACTGCAACATATCAAGATTCCTCTTTTTATTGCATTAGTAATTCTTTAATATATAATAAGAGGTGAGCTGAAATACATTTGAAACATTATTTATATTAATTACAATTTTATTTATAACCTCTGAAAAGTTGGGGTTTTTTTTACCCCTAGCTACCATCTAAGAGGCAGTAGAGCCAATTTTCTAAGATAAGGATTAAAAACTGTGGTATGTGGGAAGAAAAAAAAATAAAAAGGGTGTGCAAATATTGATGTGCAAATATTTCCCAGATGCTTTTTAGGTATGTGGCTGAATTTACTGTTGTTCCCTACATCTCTTGCTTCTATCAAGAATCTTATGTACAGTGCTTAGTAGTTGTCTTCCTTCTCAGGTAAAGCTTGCTAGCCTGGTTACTAGAGTGTTAAACTATTAACAAAGATAAAGACTAAAGCACGTGCTTAGAACTAAATTGAGTTGTGTTTTAATGAAGATATAAAAAAACAAAAACCCATGAAGATATTGAGCTAGGGGCTTGAGTAATAAATAAGATAAATCAGAATTGTTTGTTTACATGCCCAAACTTAATAGAATTTGTATTACAGCACCCTTGTGAAATAAATTGCATAACTTGAAGAATAAGATATGATTTATTTTAAAAGGAAAAAGCAAGCAAAATGGGAACTGGGAACCTATCAAAATAGTGTTAGGTGTTACTAAGTTACTGTACTAATTTTGCTTGGGATAGAGTTAATTTTCTTCATAGTAGCTCCTCTGGTGCTATCTTTCAGATTTCTGACAAAAACAGTTGTCAATAACATAGGGATGTCTTCGCTATGGCAGAGCGGTGCTTACACAGCATCAAGGTTTTTTCTACTTCTTACAGTGCCCCACGAGGAAGTGGGCTGGGTGTGGGCAACAGGTTGGAAAGGAACACAATTGAGACAGTTGACCCCAACTGACCAAAGGGATATTCCATACTATACAACATCATGCTTTAGCAATAAAAGATGGGGGAAGAAGGAAGGGGGGTTGGGATGTTCAGAGTTAATGGCATTTGTCTTCCCAAGTAACCATTACATGTGATGGAGCCCTGCTTTCCTGGAGGTGGCTGACTGCTGATGGGAAGTAGTGAATTAATTCCTTGTTTTGCTTTGCTTGCACATGCTGCTTTACCTATCAGTCTGTCTTTATCTCAACCCACAAGTTTTCTCATTTTTACTCTTCCAATTCTCTCCTCCATCCTACTGTGGGGGGAGTGAGTGAGCAGCTGTGTGGGGTTGACCTGCCAGCTGGGGTTAAACCACAACAGTTACCCATAACTGGCAAGTAAATGATCCTTCAAACAATTATAGATCACTATTAAAATACATAACTCAGAGAATATTGATACCAACTCTTACAGTCGCCTACATAAGTGAATAGTGTTATCACAGGAACCTTTATTCTCAGTGAAAAATGACAGATGTGTCACCCTCCTGATACAATTGATTTAATCAGAATTTATGGCATATGTCAGTCTTCTAACTTGGGAACATTTTCACCCATTTAAGAGAAATTCCAAATTCAGTTAGTTGTGATCACAGAACTAAAATTACTTTGTAGCAAGTGTGATTGTTTTGAATATATTTGCTATGTACAAGTGTAATAAGACAGAAGAAGGATATGTATATATGTTTGGTGTATAAAAATTTAGCATTTTCACAAGTCTAGAAGTAAATTATGAATTAAATCAACTAATTTATGAACAGAAAAATGTTAATTCCAACTAAAATTATTACATTACATACTTTAAAAATCTGTAATTAAGAAATGATTGTATTGACTTAGAGGATTATAAAAAACTGACATTAAAATAATTAAAGGTAGTAGACAGCAAATGAAGACTGGATTTTTGTATCAGTGACTACAAATTAAAAACTAGGGAAATAGATAATATATCTGACTATTAATTTTGGAAGATGTAAGAAAATATATTCTAATAATAGTAAATGGCAAAACTGTTAACAGTAACACAAAGCACATGAAAGTATGTAATAAACATAGCTCATCAGCATCTGGGAAAAATGTGGTGATAAAAGTATTACATAGAATAAGAATTACCTTCCACTTCATCAATAATTTCAGAGGACACTCAATTTCCTTAATTTAGTAGTTTAAAAATTATATTTCAGATACTTTTTACCTGAGATTTTAAGAGAGTTTATAAATTTTTCTAGATCATTAATACAGATCTTCAACAAGCCTTGGACTTTGTGAGATACTTATTTAGCATAAGACTAATAATTTAAATTAAAAATAAATGTAAAATAATGCACACTGTAAACACTGATTGAATCCAATGATCAGAGCATTATGAATATTCAGGTGTTACTTTCAGTCAGATTCAACTACTGTACTGAATTTGGCAAAAAGACACTGAAAAATCTTAGAGGCATTGTCTATCTCCATCACTGGAGCTCTTTACATTATGAAAGGTTTAAAACCATGTGAGAATATTAAAATCTGATTTAAGGTTCAGAATTTGAAAGTGTAAAATCCAAAGCCTTGCATTTAGGATTAAAAAAAGAGAATATTCCAAAATTATGTGTTGTGTTACATTTCATGATTATGAGCAAAAGTTTCCACGAAAAGAAGACTCTAACTTGACATGGTTACAATCTCTAAGAAAAATTTTCAATGGAAAAGCACTTAGGTAGTCATATTAAGCAACATCTGCCAATAATTAACACAGACAAACTTAATACCTTTGGCTATTATTTACAGTAGAAGACAGGGGTAACTACTGTATTGGGTCTGGCTGAGATGGAGTTAACTTTCCCTGTAGCAGCCCTCAGAGTGCTGTGCTTTTTATTAGTAACTAGATAGGTGTTGATAACACACCAGTGTTTTGGTTACTGGTGAGCAGTGCTTGCACAGCATCAAGGCTGTCTCTCCAACATTTTTCCCCTGCTAGTAGGCTGGGGATGGGCAAGATCTTGGGAGGGCACATAGCCAGGACAACTGAGCCAAACTGATCAAAGGGATATTCCATGCCACATGATGTCTGCTCAGCAATAAAAGCAAGGAGAATGGAAGGGGAAAGGGGGGCATTCATTATTTATGATGTTTGTCCTCTGGAGTAACTGCTATGTCCTGCTTCCCGGGGAGTGGCCAGACATCTCCTCCTGATGTGAAGTAGAGAACAAATCTTTTGTTTTCCTTTGTTTCTGGACATGGCCCTTGCTTTGTGCTTCTGTTAAACTGCCTTTATATTGACCCAGGAGCTCTTTTTTTTCCCATCTTTTTTTCTTCCCTCACCATTCTCCTAAGGAGGGGAGTGGTAAAGTGGCTTGGTGGGTACCTGGCATTCAGCCAAGGTTAGCCCACCACAACCATATAGCAGGATCTGTGACTTGACTTTGCAATCATGAGTTTGTAGTGACACAGCTCACTTTAACTATGGCATGTTACAATTAATGTTAGTGACTTTGGCAGTTGTTTGTCATCCTCGGCAGCAGCCTAAACTGGTAAATGCTTACCTTAACATGAGCCTGTGTTTGTGATACAAAGTTATTTTCTCTCTGATTTTCTGTCAGACCTTTTAAACTGTTTTATTTTTACTTCATTGCACTGTTATACTCTCTGCTTACTGCTGCTCTACGTCCAAATCCATTGAGCACATTGAAGGTCCAATATCTACTAACTACTCAAACTCCTAGCTTTTCTCAGGTAACAGGAAGATTTCATGCTTGTGCTGCAAGCAATGTGATCTGTGAATGCGAGTTATCTACATCTTTTGTAACTATGTCAGAATTAATATTGTATTATGATCTAAAGACTACAGATGTATTTATAGTTTGAGGTAGAGAAGGAACAGCTTCCCCACAGAAGAGACATTTGAAACTTACTGTTTTGCACAAGAATGTAAAAAGAATGTAAAAAGACCTTCTCTTTTAAAAACATTGGTTTGAGGAAGCCTGATTAAAACAATTAAATTGAAATATATCTAAATAGCAACAGATCCTAGTTAGTTTGCACCAGGAGGAAAGTGGGAATTTGAAAAGCTGAGAGAGATTAACAATCTTATTAATTTAAGGAAATGCCATCAGATGCTTTGTCACTACTAGCTCTAGCAATATGCACACCCTATTGTGCTTGTACCACAGCATTTCTGAAGATATTCATTCAACAAGCATGCTAACATGCTGCAAAAGTTTTTCTTGCAGAACTATGTTGATTTGTGGTACTGTATTTAATTACTTTGGGTAATAGCCATCCAAAGCATCTTAGACAGACAAGGAAGGGTTGAAATACTCTATGTTTCTTTGACAATTCCTTATTAGCATCTCATAAATGCCTCAACTCATTTCCCTCCTTGTCTTCCCTGAAGTAAAATGCATATGGCTGCAGCTGTGAAATTTCACTCATTGCCATTTTTTTTGCAGTTAAGTCTTTCACTTAAACTTGATTATGAGCCATTTCTGAGATGCCAATCAAAAAGGCAATATACCAAGAGGATTAACATGCATAACAGCTATGGAAACAAGAAAGAAGGACTACTTTTTTATTATATCATTTGTTGGCTCTGTAACCTTTTCTTACATTATCCTACTTCCTTCCTGAACACTTATATCCTCAGGATTTAGATTTGGTCCATTATGGTATCTATCCACAATCTTCTTTCCAAATACTCTCATTTTGTTCCATAGGACAGTCTACATGCACATTTTGAAATGGGGTAAGGTAGAAGTACATTAACAAAAATGCATCATAAAACCACATAGCTGAGTATACAGCTATATAGCTGTGGCATACATGGCTACCCACATTCTTTAAAGTAACTTCAGTTGATCTTAGAGTGTTATATCCATCATTAGTTCAGGGTCTGTACTACCCTTATAATAACTGAAACTCCTGTTGAAAATTAAGCAACAGGTCTAGCAGCAATCGATCTACTTCGTGCATTGCCATCTTCCAAACTCAGATCCAGTATGAAATGGGGTGGGGCAAGAGAAATGGATAAACAAAAATGCGGAAAACACCATTAAACGTAACATGTACATTGCACCATTGCACACTTTAAGACAACTGGAATTATAAAAAAACATGGAATAAAGCTGCAAGAAGTAGGAAAACACTAGTTATGGCCCAGAGATCCTGTGGCCAGGCAAGGTACTTCACACCTTCACCTCTAGTTCCTTTCTACTGCATATATGTCTCATTCATTTTTAATCTTGCTGGGAACATCCACATACCACAGCTTTGTATAACAAACAGAACAGAGAGGCTGCAATTTAATCCCATTGCTCTCATCAGTACTTTTGCTAAGAAGAAAGAAAACACACACTTGAATTCTGTCCAAACTGTCTGCTACCATGGAAATAGAAAATCATCTTGGTAAGAAAATGCTACATTGTACCTACTGATATTTCAGCCAAAGTACAGTCTGTAGCAGTAGAGATTTTGGCAGAACTTCATCCCATGACTTGAGACCTATTCAGTACATCCTGTGAGGTAACTAATGGTCTCAATTCCTGCTCACTGAAAATCCAGAAGAAGCTGAAGAAGTTTGTCACTTTACAGGAAACACTATGTATCTTTACATTTTTAGGTCTTAAAGCATATCTAAGAAACAGTTCTTATTTCCTTCTTATAAAGGTAGTTTGCATTTTAAGGACATGCAGTTGTTAATATTGATGACAATGAAACAAAAGCTCAGTCCAGTTTAAAAAATAGCTTATTCTTGGTTGTGGTCAAGAATAGAGTACCTCTGGAAAGTCTGGAATAAGCTGTCGAAATAATTCAATGAGCCATAAACTAGTGGGAGTTAAACATTTCAATATTTTTTTAAAAGGAAGCCTTTTCTGATTATTCAGTAGAAAGAGCTTGTGGCTTTTGTATTTGTATTTCAGACTAAACAAACTCAGTTTGTCTACAACATCTAGGATGACCTTATTTTTTTTTCTCCTTTCCATTTAAGAAAATATATTGATTTGTACAACAGCAAAAACAGAACAGACATCTGCTACATATTATTCAAACAATGCAGGACACAGAATTGTTGTGTCTGCATACAAAATACTAGAAGCAGATACAAAAATTAAAGATTCAAGAGAGTAGTAAGTATGAAGTAATGGTAACATACCAATTACAGAAGGATTGTTAAGTGAAAAATAAATTTTCAGACACATTTAACCTACTGTTTTTTTAAAAAGACAGTTTTACCAAGGCATCAAATAGATAATTTAATCTCTTTTTGCCTTTAGTTTCACTGTGTACATAGAGATAAACCTGTACTTCAAACTGTCTATAGATCTTCAGAGGAAGTACTTGTTCTGTCTTCTTGTATAGTCTTGGATCAAAAAGAAATCTAAATTCTGGCCTTCCCTTTACTATTATTCCTCTTTTAATGAGGTTGAACTGAAAACACTTGCGATCTAACTTTGGAAGCTGCAAGGTTTGTCAAACTTCCAATATTTTGCAATGTCTCTCCTGGCTGCCAATACAGGCAGATGTAAAAATTTCCTCAAGGGTGTCTTGTGTTTTAGTTCATTTATACCTTGAGACAGGCAGATGTTGGGGGAAAGCATGAGAGTAGAACTCATAATCTTGCTGACAGAAATGTTAGCATTGTTCCAAAACTTCAATATGAGCCTAATTCTGCTCCTATTAAAGTCAGTCAGATTTTGGCTCTTTACTTGAATGGATCTAGAAATAGAGCTTAGGGAAGGCCATACAAACAGCTCTTGGAGAACAGCAACATTTTAGACTTTGAATACTTGGATGACCACTCATTGTAAAATTAGGTCATTTTCTTTAGGTTCTCCTAGAAGATGATAGCAGTTTGTCACACATTGCCTTTCACAGATGAATATGTCCATTTATTTGCTGAAACAAAGCTTCTCATTTCCTATCTAGTGTACTTATATGCCAGCATTTCACAGTAGAGCCAGTTCAGTTCTGACGCTCTAGAGGGCCAGTAGAAGCAGTTCAGTTCTGCATTCTTCCTAACACTCCTTAATATGACAGCAATCCTCAGTCCCTGTATTTCTTCCCTCCTTCAGCTGCCTTTGATACAAGGCAAACAGGCTTCCCCAGCAATGTCAGTTTATAAATATGTTCAGAGTTTCTGATACTGTTCAACCCAGGATTTTTAACCACAGTGAGCAACTTGTGTCAGGAGAAGCATGCATCTGGAATATAGACTGACCTTCATTACCATAAAAATGTAATCAGCTTGATCTTTAGCTCCTCATGACAGATATTTGTAGATGTAAAAATATCTTGACCTGGAAGATATCTTGTCCTGGGAGAACCTTTAGGCGTTAGGTTTTCCTTTTCCTCCTTTTAGTGGGCAAAGCCATGTTACTCATATTACTTATCAGAGATGCCCCCAGGAAACTTTCTTTCCTCAGAGTGGAATAAGATCTATAAAGAAGATCATGACACTTAATGCTGCTTCTCTCAACTGTTGCTAAAGTAACTACCAGAAAAGTCTCTTCAATAGGAAAAAGCACTGTCATTACACCTTCAGGAATAACTTTGTATTTAAGCCCCACTTTCTTGTGCTCTCTTCATTTTCACATCAGTGGTCAGGCTAAACCGCAATGGTCTTCAACCTCCTCCTGCCAGGTGCATTCTCTGTAGAGGAAAGACTTCACAACCTCCTTGCATAACAGCTAATTACAAATACAGGGAGAAAAGACAGCTTTCGCTGGTGAGATTAGAGAAATTTATGAATAAATGTCCTCTTTGGCCTGTTTTTGGTGAAGGGAATGTTTCTTTTGCTTTGAGTTTGTTGCCTGAAACAGTTTCTGGACTTGTATCTTCTCCCTCTTCATCCCACAGTAAATGTGTCCCTAGAACATCTTTACAGTTTGATGCCTAAATTTGTTATGCCAGGACCTCAGCATGCCCTCTCCCAAGCATCCCTAGTAAGCACTCATGAAGCTCAGAATAGATCCATAATTGCTAACCTAAAAGTCATTGGAAGAAATAATTTTTGACAACAAAACTAGAAGTCATCCCTAAATTTTGTGAGTTTCCAGAGAAAGAAAATTCTCAGATGACCATCACATTGAAATTGCATCCTTCATTAAAGATGAAGGAGCAGAACAAGTATCTTCTATTTGCATTTTCTTTCTCTAACAATCATCTTTTTCTTCTCTCTCCTTTGATTACATTGGTGCCCCCATTTACCCACACACATTAGAAAAGACTAATCTCAGGCACTTGCGAGACATCTTCCTGAGGAAGTCAAATGTGTTTATCTGCAAGCACTGTTGTGAGGTAGGAAAGTAAGAGTTAACACTGTGTTAAATTGGACATTAAGCAACAAAGGAGTTACATGAATTTGTCACCCTTGACATAAGATACTTCCTAAGCAAGGAAGCAAATTCATTTAGCTTGGGAGTTCAGCTACCTTACATTTACTGGTTTTATCTTATCATAAACTATCTGCACAGTACTTGCTTAAGTATTAGTTAATTATAAAACAGTAATAGGCAGAGGGCATTGATTTTCTGAAAATCAGACACAAAAACCCATATTGCAGAGAAACTATTACATTATTTATTTTCTGACCTTGACAAATACTTTGTAAGACACATTGCTTTTTAAAAAATACATATTTTTAACATGCTTTTGCCTTCTATATATTTACAATCTTTTATAAATAAATATGCCCTAAAGTTTCTGGATAATATTTAGCTTGCCTACAGTGAAACACTAGAAAGGAAGGTTTCGGAGAGGTGGGAAATACAAACTGGGAAATGCTCTCTACTTGCTGCTTTGCAAAATTTGCTCTATCAGCAACATGCATTGGAATAATTATGCCAAGGTGACACCCTGAAGCATGACAAAATCATAATATGGAAATGTACATCCATCACAGTTAGGTTGAATCACTGATAAGACTGAAACTGATAGCACTGATAAATTTGTTGCAATGAGTCATAATGTTAAATACTGAAGTGGCACCTGAGTTTCTCTGCCAACTTTGTTCAATTTACTACTTGCTGATATTCCTTTTACAAATTTTCTTTGTTTTGAGTTTTCCAAGATTCTGCTGAAAACTCTGTGTTGATGAAATGCATGCAAATCAGAAAAGGGAATTATTTTTGTAATTTCATAGATTGTATAGTGAATAACATGAAAAGAGCTCTTCAGATAGAATATTAGAGAGAAATGGGAAACAAAGTGGAATGGGAAATGAAAGATAATAATAGCTACATGAGTATAAAAAATATATATTCCTGTATATGATGTTCATTGTATGTTTAGATAGCTATGTATATAACTGCAAACTGGTACTAAACTATGAGAGGAAACTCATCTAACATGAGATGCATAAAACTGACCTACCTTAGCTAGTAATATACTACTAGCTCATTAAAAGATGAAGCCTTATACAGCACCATAAATGTATAATGCCTCCTTGAGTCAAAGAGAAGACATTTTCTTAGACAAGTGTAAGACCTTTCTTATTTCTGGGCCCAAATCCCAGAATCTGGGGGATGGAATAAATTCCATATGCAAAGAAAGATATGCAACCTAATCTGCAGTCTTGGAGAGAAAGGCCAAAGCATACAGCAAACAATCACAAAGATGTCCAAGATGAATGCATTCTTGAGAGGAAATGTTCTCAGTACAGCAAGTCAAACAAAAAAATGCATTTGTAAAAAACCCAAACCAAAACAAAACAAAACAAAAAACCAAAGGGGGTTTTGGATTGTGACCTGAGTGAAGCAAAGTGAACAAGCATTACTGGGTAGGTCAGAAACCTAAAAGATTGGTGGTGAGTCTAATGGATGAATGATACAAATCAACATTCACACCATTCTATAAAATGTGATATATGTGATAAGTTAGAAATGTGTATCTTCAAAGTATATTGCAGCACCAATATAATTATAACTGTGTTACACAAACTGCTCTTACAATGGACAAGGTATAGAAGTTCATCTTGACAGTGCTCCATTCATATCAATTTGCTATAGGTACAAAAGGAGGATGCAAAAAGGGGGCTCCTTCGAGGGCTGAAGTTAAAGGTCCTAACAAGGGGAAACAAATGTCCTTGAGATAATATTCAAAAGAGTTTGAGTCCCCGGTTAATATGAGAAGGTCCCAGAATTCCATTGACTGCGTCACTTGCTATCATGATTTGGAGATCAATAAAATTGTATCTCAGTGGCATATCACCAAAGCTGATAACATTTGAGGTGCTTACTTTGCTCCAGCATGACTGAATTAATTAATTAATTAATTAATCATTCCCATTTTCACTTCTCTCTCTTCATTATTTCATATGCTTCATTCTCTAAGCATGTGAAAGTCAAGAAGGTCATCAGGGGTAGTCAGCATGGATTCACCTAAGGGAAATCATGTCTAACTAACCTGATTGCCTTCTATGATAGGACAACTGGCTGGATAGACAAGGGGAGGGCAGTGGATGTTGTATACCTGGACTTGAGCCAGGCTTTCGATACTGTCTCCCATTACAACCTCATTGGCAAACTCTAGAAGTGTGGACTTGATGACTGGACAGTGAGGTGGATTGAGAACTGGCTGAATGACAGAGCTCAGAGGGTCGTCATTGACAGTGTGGAATCAAGTCAGAGGTCTGTATCTAGCGGTGTCCCGCAGGGGTCAATAGGTCCATTGTTGTTCAACCTATTCATCAATGACTTAGATGAAGGAAGAGAGTGCCTCCTCAGCAAATTTGCTGATGATACTAAACTGGGAGGAGTTTCAGATATGCCAGATGGCTGCTCTGCAATTCAGCAGGACCTCAACTGGCTGGAGACATGAGCAGAGAGGAACTTCATGGGGTTCAACAAGGGAAAGTGCAGGGTCCTGTATATGAGAAGGAATAACCCCATGTATCAGTACAAGTTGGGAGCTGACCTCCTGGAAAGCAGCCCTGTGGAGAAGGACCTGGGAGTCCTGGTGGACAACAAGTTAAACATGAGCCAGCAGTGTGCTCTGTGGCCAGGAAGGCTAATGGTATCTTGGGTTGTATTAGGAAGAGTGTTGCCAGCAAGTAAAGAGAGGTTCTCCTCCCCCTCTACTCAGCCCTGGTGAGTCCCCACTTGGAGTTCTGTGTCCAGTTCTGGGCTCCCCAGTATAGGACAGACACAGAACTCCTGGAGTGTGTCCAGCAAAGGGCAACTAAGTTGATTAAAGGACTGGAGCATCCTTCATATGAGGAAAGGCTAAAGGAGCTGGGCCTGTTGAGCCTGGAGAAAAGACAGCTTGGAGAGAATCTGATTAACATTTATAAATATCTAAAGGGAGAGTGTCTAGAGGAAGGGACCAGACTCTTCTCATTGGCACCCAGCAATAGGATGAGAAGCAACAGGTATAAACTGCAACATAGGAAGTTCTACCTGAACATAAGGAAGAACTTCTTACTGTGAGGGTGACTGAGCACTGGAACAGGTTGCCCAGAGAGGTTGTAGAATCTCCCTCCCTGGACATACTCACAGACCATCTGGGCAAAATCCTTGTTCATGTGCTCTAGGAGTCCCTGCTTGAGCAGGGTGGTTGGACTAGATGAACTTCAGAGGTCCCTTCCAACCTCAACCACTCTGTGATTCTGTTACAGAGTATTTGCTTGAAAACATACAGTAGTCTTTTCTTCATTAATGTGATGTTACCTTCCCCTGATACATTCACTTATGTACCTGCACATAACTTCAATTATTATTAAAAAGGCCAGACTATCTGTAATCCTGACTTACAAAGTACTTTCTCCAGATGTAAACTTACTGGCTGGTCACCCTACTCTTTTTTTTCTATGCCTTGATCATTAAATTTCTCCCAGTGACCTCAGGTTCATGTTCAATCAGAGAAGAGACAGAATCAGCCTTAATGATAGAATAATTCAGTGTGAAAGAAGAGATTCTCATTATGCTCCCACAAGTTTTCTTGGATAACAGTGAGTGATTTTACTTTACCGTACTCTAGATATCTGTGCTAAGTCACACCAACAGATCAGCAGATTATTTTGCATGGGAGCTTCAGAGATTCTTAGCAGACTGAAAAATACTAGCACTGACATTTCATCTTTGTCTATATCCCCGAGGACACTACCGGTCAAAATAAATGCCATCATACCTATTGTGTTCACATTAAGATGGAAGAGATCCAAGACTTTGTAATGTGTTAGAAGCAGTTGCATTTGGCCCAAAGGAATTAGAGAATAAGGGTAGAGAAGACTCATCTCTCATCAAAATGGGAATGAAAAACCTCTATTAATGCTAGCTTTATTATCCCAGTTGATTAGAAACAGTTATAATCAATTAAATTAATTGAAACAGCAAAAAGGTCTTCAAATTCACACAACTAAAGATAATCTACTCATGTTTTTATATCACCATGGTATCCAACTATCATTTGCTATATGGTTTCTGAGAAATTAGAATGGAGAGAAGTTCTATACCATCATGAATCCAAAGCAAACTGCTATTACAAAGCAGTTACATTTTAAAAAGAGATAGCAATCAAAGATAATTATGTTCACAATTTGTTCTAATCACTTCTGCTACCCATATATATCCATTTGATTTTCCACTACACTTCCCCTTTTGTCAAGTGATTTGAAATATAACAGCTGCTCCAATCACATTGTAATCACTTCATTTTACAATGCAATACAGTGTGATGTAATGGAGCCTAAACAATCCTACGCTGTGTGGTCGTACAAAGAAGTTCTGTAGTATTTTTCAAAAGTTGGGCTGTAAGACTCCCAAAATATCCATCTATCCCTTTTGTTTGTTTTTTTCTAGTGTCATCCATCAAAGGAAGACCCTCCATAACACCAGGCAGAGAGGACAAGACACTCTTCTCCTGCCCCAAGCAGCTGTAATTTCAAAGTGAAACAGTCCTGGTTCTACTGGACTGAATTATTTAGTCATCAGAATCTAGAACAAAGAGTTTTTACAGAGATGGAAAAACATGTGGGTTGAATGACAAACAAAGTATTATTTACTGAATGTATTAAAAATTGTTTTTCCAGACACATTTCATCAAAGCAAAGATCCATTCCTGAGAAAACAGCTATATTCACAATTAAGACAGAAGTACAAGTCATGTGAAATAAGACTGCCACTGGACTGAATTATTTAGTTGTTTGCTAGAGACTTGATAAAATTCAGCCTTCATGTAAACAGAAAAATTTAAATGGGACACAGTTTGAGGTGTTCTACATCCTGACTGAATTTGATCCTTTGCGTGCATTGAATCTCTAGAAATGCTAGTGTAAGAACGTTGTCCTTGCAGTGAATGTAAATTTCTGGGTAAGTTTTGGATTAAACAGTCCATAAGACTCAACAGCATTATTCAGAATAAAACAATAATCAATCATGTATGCATGAAGAAGCTTTACTTTCCAATGTGGCCAACGCTTGAAAAGTCTGTCCAAGGCAGACAACTGAATGCAACTGTATTTTCAATAACACATTTATTTTCTTGGAAAGGTGAAGTCTTTTTCTCATCATATATACAGATCTGAATAATTTCCTTCCTATAACATTAACTCTCTGTTTAAATACATTTTTAATTTACTGACTGCATTCAAATTTGTTCTTCCAACAGATCACTCGGAATTTAGAAAACTTTGCCTTTTCTGTAACACATGTTCATGCAAGTAACAGAAGATATTGTAAAAAATTGCTCAGAAAAGAAAGGAATGCTTGAGAAGTGTAAATGTATTTAAAGACTCCCAAATATACCTAATTTATTATAACTAAACAATATTGGAATAGAGACATTTCATATTGAGCCACTCCATTACTGCTGTTGCAAATTAATTAATGTTTTTTTCTGGTTTAAGCAGCCAATATTTTAGTATTTGCTGCAGATATTCATTACTTTGTGTTGACAATTGCAGTTTCTGTACCATATACCACATAATTTTATTCACTTATGATCAGAGCAATACCTTTTTATTCCTTTTTAACAGTTTCCGGTTTTGGCTCTTCATTAGCCAGAATAACATAAAATGTAAGGAAATGAAGTGTGAAACTTCACAAAAAGGAATGATCTTGCTGTTTTCTTCATATCTCCAAATCAATTTTCTTAATTTTGTAAGAAACTAAAACTGTAAACATAAAGGGTTTATTTTAAAACATGACTATACAGATTTTATATCATGCTTACAAGATTTTTAATAATGGTGGAGAATGTACTTCATATTGCAGTTTTTCAAAAATTATAGAGTACAGGCATTTTTTATAAATTCTTATACCACTGGTAAGACACAACCATATAACATAAGAATCTAAAGCCATGATGATTTTGTAGAATCCAAATAAAACTGTGGAAACTGATTACATAAATTAAAAGAAAGAGCAGAGCAAAACAGGCAGGAAGGTATAGCAGTTTTATGATAGCTCAAATGAAAGAAGTATGAGAAGTGTTCTCACTAAACTGATTAGATACAAAGGAAGTCAGTGGTAAAAAGCTATGGGCTAAGCATAAAAGCATGGTGTTTATTGCTTAAATAAAGATACACTGCTATGATACATCACATCTTAATACTTAGTAAATCCAAGATCAGAGTATGACTATAATTGCTGCCAAGCACTAAGAATGTTGTTTCTGTGGGATTTTTATCTCTACAAAGTGTATTCGTGTTTGCACTAAAGCAAGAGCCATGAATGACTTTTAATTATAGGGAAACATTTTGAGGATGAAAACTTCTATTAAAAGAGAAGAGTGCTCAGTAACCAATTGTCGTAGCAGATGTTAGTCAATTACACAGGCATCTGGCATACCGCTTCTGAAAAAAAGTCAAAGATGATAAAGAGTTCCTGACCACCAAATCTGACCAAAGACTATAAGCAGCTGTAATAGTAGTTCACTAGTAGTTCACTACAGGAGACTGATGTTCAGCTGAGGTGCTGGGACAAGGTTCCAACAAGTGTGTCCTAGAAGATCACTTCATATAGCAGCATAACAAAATGGGGAGGTAAGTACAGTGGGCACAGTGCCCCTGTCACATCAGTCATAGAATAAGGAGGTCGAAAGAGGAACCAGACCATTTTGTGTAGATTAATGATAACAGTCTGCCAGAAGAGAAAAAAACCAAAGAATTGTTTGTACTTTTTTTTGCAATAAAATGGATTGATATTGAATTTAGCAAACCAATGTCTGTGAAGTTGGTGAAGGTCAGCATGAGAACAAGTGGAAATTATCCCAGCAGTACATCTCTGTGCGGACTTAAAGGCCTCCAAGTTCCTCGAGTCACCCAAGGGCTATAAATGGATAGAAACTCTTCTCCAATTATGGTTCCCCCAGAAATATGTGTATGGGTGTACCTGGGCCAAATGTTGAGAATAGGTCCTGATTCTCCACCACAGAAAAAGGGTAAGTATCTTTAGGCTGCATAGAAGAGCCTAGAGCCCACCACTTAATCAGTTGAGCAAGGATTAAATGTACAAAAACCAAGCGTCTCCAGCAGTTTACCCTATCCTGAAAGAGAATATTCCATGGCCACATTCAAATTGTGTGCATAACACAAGAAAAAGGGGTAGACACTACAAACAATGTGTACTGCAATTTAAACCACATTACTGAGATATATAAATATGCACTGAAGTCAGTAGTTTTAGAGAGTCCACTAAACAAAACAGAATATGTACTGTCACCTCCCTAAATTACCTTGACACAAATAGTGTGGGAGACACTGTAGGTGACTAAGTCACTAGTGTAGCAAAAAGACACGGGCAGTTCTGGTTATAATTTTTACTCCCAACAGTGATTATCTGAAGCTATGTATAGTGAAAAAAAATTAGTCTCTCCTTATTGGCTGCAACTTTGAATATCTCTGTTTTACTAACAGTACATACAAATGTTCTAGATAAAGGGAATGTGATGCTTCAAAACTGAGAAGCGTTTCCAAACCACCCATTTTCTCACCATGTGGTAGGCAAGTTAGTACTTATTTTAAATAAGTTATTCTGGCATTATAAATTGCCTTTAACAAAAGGTTAAAATCTCAGTTATGAAGCCATAGTAAATACCAACCATTCCTTCAAGGTCAAAATACCACTGAATATGCTAATTATTGATGTATATTTAGCCAGATCAGCACCACGCTTTTACTATGTTATTTAAAGATGACATTGTTACCTCTATTTTTTTATCACAAAAAAAAAAATAAAAATCCTGCTCTCCTGAGAATAGCACAACTGCTGGGAGTGAGAGGAATGAACCTGAAGAATACAGCATCACCTATTTAATATTTGTAATTTTGCATTGCTCCTTGCTGTGTATAGAGTCCTGTCCTATGGAAATAATAATTGGAAGAACTGCATTTAAAACTCAGCATAATTTTCTTTTATGTGTGCACTTTTGTACCACTAATGGATATTTTAAGATCCCAGGGTTTCATTTGCTCTTCTTTCATCTAGTTTTAAACATCCAATATATGTGGCTTCCTTTGGAATCTACACTATGGACAAAAAACTGTAAGTATTTAGTAGTTCAGTCTGCACATCCATGGAGGCATTTAAAAGGTGTGCAGATGTGGTGCTTAGGGACATTGTTAAGAGGTGGATTTGGCAGTGTTAGGATTACAGTTGGACTCGATGATGTTAAAGGTTTTTTTCAACCAAAACGATTCTATGATTCTATTCTATGAGAAATTGCAGTCATTTTTATGAAAAA
The DNA here is from genome assembly GCA_907165065.1 of Caprimulgus europaeus. The sequence goes on from OU015524.1 coordinate 79,328,220, forward strand.
AAAAAAAAAGTTGTTTCAAGTAGTCTACTTACCAAGAGTAATTTTGTTTCTCTTTCTTGAAACTTCTTACTATCTCCATAACAGTCAGAGAAGGGTTAGCAATTTCAAATACTTCAGAGATTAAATCTACAGCATATACATGATCCATAATTTCAAATAATCTTTAAAAGCATGTGACCAGCTCATTATATGTCACAGGCTACTTAACATATTTTGTTATACCTACTTGTACATTTTCATATCATCTTAAATAATTAATATTTGTTTTTCCATGTTTATACTCTTTGGAGTATCCTTACATAAATGCATAGTGAGGTTTAACAAACATTGCCTGACATTAAACACTTCTTTATACAGCCCAAAGAGAAGTCAGTTTGAGAGAGCATTGACTGTTATTTTACCACCTACTTTCTTTGGTATCATGCCTTCACGCACAAACAAATTATGTAAACAGAGTCAGCTTTAACCGATGTATCACAGGAGATATATTACTGGAGGCATCTTAAGAGGATGTACTTATTCTGAGCCAATCATTCCAATGCCTTTGCACTTAAATTGCTTAACACTTCCTGAGGGTGGTTTATACTGTTTTAGAGGATCACATCAGTGCGTACAGACCTAAAACAGTGATGCTAAAGTGGCATAACACTGTTGCATACACGTCTCAATCTGGATGACTGAAAATAAAGAGAAATAGTATCAAACACTTATTTTATCTTAATAATATTTTCTTTCAGGTAAGAATTTTAATTAGATTTACTAGGTGGTAAGAACAAGGAACTTACTTTCCCATTTGTGAAAACTGAGAAAACCAAATTAGATGTCATTCCGCTATTATCTCAAACTTTTCATAAATGAGAAGAAGGAAGACAAGAAAATATTAGCATAAAATGAGATTAAGTGACAGGCCCTAATTTTCCATGTATCAACTTTAAGAGTGAAAGAGCTAAATTCTTACTAAAAACCTGAAGTTATCTAACAATTCTTAATAAAGCATTTCATACCTTCATATTATACAAAGATATTTCAGCATAACTAGGATTTAGCTTATCTTACATTCATTTTGCCCGTTTAGGTTGGGTTGTGCCATTACATTAGCAAGTAGTGTGGAGCTATGGTGTAGATCTGCAAAGAGCTGGTGATGAGAGTTAACGCCAGAAGTGTGTCAGAGTTCTTTCAACCAGAACCCAGTTTCATTTCGCCCCAGAAGAATTGAATCTGTGTTCTCTGAGGTAATGGGGCAGCGTGTATAGCATGGGGGCTATCTGGAAAGCCCCTATGAAAGTGAACTTCTGTTCAGAACTAAAACATTAATGTAGGTACATCCTACATTAATAACCTAGGCCTTAGAGAGCCAGATTGGAACTTAGATTTACAATACCTATGGTGTTCTAATCAAGGGATAGTTGGATTTAAAAGAGGAGGATTCACCAAATCACTAGTCATATTCTGCAATACTTAACTTAGGTTTACTATTGCTGCAATACTTTAATTTGGTTTATTAACCTAGTACCTTAGATATTAACTTTAGACATGATTTGTTCCAAAAGGATGCAAATGAAGCAAATATTATACACATTTAATATCATCAGTGTCCACCTCCATCTCATAATCCTAGCACACTGAAAGCAAAAATTTTCAACAGATCATAAACAACAATCATATGATATATTACAGGCAATGCCAGTCATGTCATCTAAACAAAGCTAGCATTTTTATATATGTTGAATAAAAATAATACTCCTATATGCTTTTTTAATTTCTATACTTTTTCCTTCAAATAAATCAGAACCAGCTATAAAGTAATATTGATATGAACCTATGAAATAACATATCAGACTGTTGCAGTAAATCTTGGCAGATTACATACATTTGGGGCTTGATTCTGCAATTTCAAGGCTCCCACTCATTTCTATTATGCTCGAGTCGTTCTAAAAGTATGCCCACTAATTCAAATAACTAATGAGACCAATGCAGTGAAAAGATGACAAGTAGGTGTAGCGTGATGCTTTAAAACACTGTATTATCAATGATAAAGTGTTTAGGAGTTCCTTGAAAACTTGGAAACTGTTTCTTATTACAATTACACTGTACCAGTAACCTAAGTGCACCTTAAAACAGATGTGGAGTCTATAACAGTGATACACAGTTCCAGAGATAACTGTATATAGCAGTATACAGATATACTCCAGTATACTGTTACTGGAGTTATAACAGTAAAATACACATAGATCTAGGAATGAACAGGAGTCCATGCTTGGATTTTTAGTTGCTGAACTTGTTGCAAGCTTCAAATCATAGGTATGTCCCATATCAAATCAGCAATATTACTTGCTATGAAAATTAGAGTACAAGGTAAATCCTCTAGCTTTATACTTCTTATATGTAAAGAATGTGAGGAAATCAGAACATAAAACTGCTCTGTAAATAAGTATCTAATAATAAGATAAATCATGTGTTTAAAATAAACTATGTTATTTCAAAGAATTTGGTTAAAAATGAGAACAGAAACAAGTCTGAAAATGTAAGTTAATTATTTGATCAATTGTTTATGTGACATTTTGAGGCTATAACATTTTATAGAAATAAATGATATGGAGATAATAATTAGCTATACTATAATTCCACAGTCAAACACTTTGTACCAGTTAGTGGATATTATGTTATTTTCTGGGCACGAAAAATAGATGCAACTTTCCAGTATCTATTTTACTGATACAGATCATAAACACTGTGTTGTTTCCTACTCTTGGGTAGTACTTCTTTTTTATCTTTGCAATGTCATGTTTTACCTATGAATGAAATTTTAATGGGAGGAAAAAGGTGATTTTCAAACAGGTATGGATCAGCCACACAAAAAAAACAGGACTATGACTCTGAACAGGATTGTGCTTAGAAGAGAAGCATATTGGGGCTATCTCTTTGCTGTTATCTGTGCATACACTGAGCAGACAGGCTGCCGTCATCTCTTATTTACTTGCAATTTTCTGTAAGTCATTATATATGGACTCTTTCCTAGACAAAATACAAAATTCTGAAAGAGGAAAAATAATTTAATAATCATCAGTCTACACCAGTACCATTATGTGAAAATCAGAAGGACCAAAAAAAAACTAAAACAGAGTGCTTCCTTAGTATAGCATGAACAGAAAAATAATATATTCCATGTGAAAAGCAGACTGTCTTTCTTAATGCTTCAGTTTTCTAGATTTAACTAGGTATGTTTACCCATTATATGTGGAAAAAAATACTTCAGTCTATTTTATTATATAACACTGCAGTAAACTTTATGAAAACTCAGTCATATGTAGTGTGTTTGCAGTTGATCATAATTTCAGAAGACCCACATTATTCAACCTCCTTTTAAACTATTACATTTAATAGTAATTGTTCAGCTTTAAAGTGCTATATTTGGTAAGTTTTAATCATGTCATCCATAAAAGTTGCAATTATATCATTAGGAGTAGACCATGATTTCTACTTGTAGTATTCATTTAAATGTTTCAGTAGTCATTTAAATGTGGTTTGTTTTTTGTTCGATTTTTTTTAATAGGGATGATATTTAAAGACTACCAATTAAATGTAACTCATATGCCTGCCAGTACTTCGGAGATAATACTACTTATTAACTTACATACTAATAAATAAGTCTATTTGTGAGATATATAAAGCTTCCTGAATTTCTTTTTTTAGTTCCAATCTAAACACTAACAATCCCAATATAGAAACATGCCTACAATATATTTTGAGTAAGACTAGAATCTTAAATGCAGGATAAAGTAGACTGTACATTGTCACGTACGAGTTCACTTAAGGCAAAAAAATTATTAAATGGAGCAGACAGTGAAGTAGACAGGTCTTTATATTATACTTGTAAAGAATGTATAAAAGTCATGTTCACATTCAATGTACTTTGACAATGGAGAGTACAGAAACTCATGACTGGCCAGCTCTCCATAGGTCATCAAGAGAACCGTGGACAGCAGGTCAAGGGAGGTGATTCTGCCCCTCTACTCCACTCTTGTGAGACCCCATCCAGACTACTGCATCCAGTTCTGGGACCCTCAACATAAGAAGGATATGGACCTACCAGAGCAAGCCAAGAAGAGGGCCACGAGGATGATCAGAGGGCTGGAGCATCTCTCCTATGAAGGCAGGCTGAAAGAGTTGGGGCTGTTAAGCCTGGAAAAGAAAAGGCTCCAAGGAGACTGGCCTTCCAGTACGTGAAGAGGACCTACAGGAAGGCTGGGGAGGGACTTTTTACAAGGGCAGGCAGTGATAGAACAAGGGGTAATGGCTCTAAACTGGAAGAGGGTAGATTTAGATTTGATCTTAGGAAGAAATTCTTTCCTGTGAGGATGGTAAAACACAGGAACCGGTTGCCCAGAGAATTTGTGGATGCCCCGTCTCTGGAAGTGTTCAAGGCCAGGCTGGATGAGGCTTTGAGCAACCTGGTCTAGTGGAAGGTGTCCCTGCTCATGGCAGGGGGATTGGAACTAGATGATTTTCAAGGTCCCTTCCAACCCATACCATTCAATGGTTCTATGATTAACAAGAGTTTCCCAAACTGTGGTGTGTGATGATCCACAATATGTTTTGTCCATCTGTACAGATACTCCTTTGGATTTTTCTTTATTCATGTGAATTTTCAAGTATGATTTTTTAAAAAGAATATTTCAACACCAGTAAGAATGTGGGATGTCCGATGTCCCTGTGCTAATCTCAGAAAAGTAAGAAATCTTTTTGCCCTTCCCCAGAGATCTTAATCTAGGCAGTGATGGAATGCATCAGAGATATTTAGTTCATAAATATTATTTACAGTATCTGAAATACAAAACAATTTGTCAAAAAGTTTCATGAAGAGAAGCAGTAGTTATTTTTAGCCAATATGGAAATTCAATACTTTTTTCCCTCCTGCTTTGATCTCAAAATAGCAAAAGGGTGAAGGATGACTACAGTAATAAATACGCTATACTTACAGTAAATATACTACAGCATGTAATGGAATCTGGCATAGTGCTTTTGCCACATAGAAATGTCAACAGGTCTACTTAGCATGCCACTGTTTCAACAAGACTTGACTGTATCCTATTCAAAACCTATCTCAGTCCATCACTCAGTACACTATGCAGTGTGTATATGTATGGCAGCTTACATACCAGGACTCCAACTTCAAGTGGGACATCTGCAATCTTGTGCTATACATAATAGCCCTGGCTCAAATCAAGTGCTAGCAACTAAACAGTGAGAAGCACTTATCTCTTATAACATTTTTTGGGGAAAATAAAGGATCCCTTTCCAAAATAAACTATTTTCTATTTGTATTTCCCCTCAAAAAATTACAAAGCAAAATGCTGAATGAAGAAAGGAGCTTTGCAAGTTGGTCATAACTGCATTTAAAAAGTCAGGTTGACATCCTTTAGTCCTGCAGTCAGCTTAACCCTGAAAAACACTGAACACCATATTTCTCATTTCGGGATTACCCTAATCCTCTAACTACGGAATTTCAGTCCAAATCTCAAATTGCTCAGCTAGCTTCCCAAAAAAACCCACCTCCTTCCAGAATACTAATTTTAGTAGACAAAATATAACTGTACAATAATCTTCTTTGTAGTCATTTTACACTCAAAATTTTGTTTACAGGAAAAGAGGAAGTGCTCCTTACATATAAAGACAAGAATTTATTGTTAGTGCAATTAAAATCATAACAATCTATTAAAAGAATAATTATTAGGTCAGATCTAATTATTACAGAAAAAAAATACTTCTATGCAGAAAAAGACTTAATAGTAACAATTCATTAAAAATAAACACACTTCCTACTTTCTATCACTTCTCCAGGTGTTCTGCTCACCCTTCCCCTGGTCCTCTGGCTCATAAGGAGGTCACTGGTTTCAATCCAGTATTGGGGCAGAAGGAGGGGTTGTTACACAAATTGTCAGCATACTTTTATAATTACCTTCGATAACTTCATCTGTCAAAACATATACTTTCTACATATTTATGTGTTCCATGTTCTGCTGTATTGATTTTGCTGAATCTTCATTATTGACTTCAACAAGGACTTATGAAATGAGGAAGAGCAGACTTGGCTCTCAGTAATATTAGAGAGGGACAGGCATTTTACAGAGTAGGATATGTTCCCTGCCTGAAGCATTGATATGAATGAGAAGAAATACCACCAGATAAAGTGCAACAGAGCCAAACTGTACACCAAAGTTACCAAGCTTCAGGTTTGATCCTTCTCTATCAAAGAAAAGCACACCATCAGACACTTCTCATATGGCAGGGAAGTCTTGTGCATTATTATATCAGCTGTATTACATTTGGTGAGAGGAAAGGAATATAAAAAGATTTTATCACTTCTTGCAACTAGCCACCTCCAACTCCCAGACAAGCACCTTGAATCTACCTGCCTGAAAACAACATAAGGCACACGCAATATAACTATTAATAAATACATACGTAGTAAGTTCTTAAACAGCTGTTATGTGCCAAGCACTATGAACAAACATATACCAGATGCTCAGTCTTCAAAGGCTAGTCATAAGGTAAGAACAATATGCATAGCATACAGTTTATCTACCAAAATAATTTACACATTTGGGGATAGGGCAGTTGGTGAACTGGTTATACCTACACAGTAATACTACTATACTTATAGCTTGACCTACACAGAGAACAATAAAACACTACCATGTTAATCATAGAAAAGCCTGCACTGATAACTACTTCCACTCGAAGCATACCCACAAAAGATTGACCAGACTGCTAATCATTAAGGAATAAATTAATCCCCAGCATAACACCACCACTGTCTCAGAGCTTGTCACAAGTTATCACACCAGATAAATTTGGCTGAGCTTTAAAATGCTCATTACTGTAATTATGATTTTTCTTTATAAAAATGCATTGAAAATGATCTGAACAAAATTACTCTAGAGCTGATTACAGCTCATGAATTTACATTATCATCAGCAGGAATATTCAGAGCCAGTTAACAACATGTAAGTGATTACACTGAAAAATAATAAAACTTAGTAATTTGGTGTACAATACAGAGTGTATCAGATTTAAGAAAGTTTGGGTTGTTCTTATTTGTAAATCGTTATAAATTCATACATTTTTCATAAGATCAACACATATTTCATCACTGCTGAAGTCCTTAAAATACAGCGTGTCAAAATATTCTTGCAGGATTGCAGCTATACTTATATAGAAAGAATCAAAGTCAACTAGTCTTCAAAAATTAAGATTAAATGCTCTGAGTGTGTAAGTTACATCCCTCAAAATATGTCCAAGTCTATTATAAGAAGTCTTTACCCCTCCTCAACTATAAGAGTTTATGAGAAGACTCTAAAAAAACTTCAGATAATATCTTAGCCTCTCTCAGTGAAGTATATAATGTAATCATTGTTTGTTTTGACTGTTCTTTATTCAGCTCAAGAGTTCAATCCTATCTCAAGCAGGTACTCACCACTCCAGTAGCAATATTTCTTTCTGAAGTTCAATGAGCAGCACGACTATAGTTGTCAGGTGTTACTTGTTCCCTCGTTTTTCCCTCATAGGGATTTTGTGTTGTTGTTTTACTTATTTATGATATGCTATGATAGTTATTGACAAAAGCAGAGTTGAGGAGTTTCTCTTTACCACTGCAACAGAAGAAATGACTTTTCAAACAAAACACAATGGACAACCTGGACATTTACATTACAGCTTGTGCTAGCTGCATCTCTGCATCATCAGCTGAAATGCAATAATACCTTGTAGTAACCAAAACTTACCTATCCATTTAGTTTGATGTACACTTTCTTTAAGTTTGATATATGATTTTGGCCTCATTAACAAGGTACCTTAGTTAGCTGCCAATATATCAGAGAAACTATTAAATATGACTCTAATAAAAAAACCTCATTATATCATTTTTTATTTCTTGTTTATTAAAAAGAGGTAATTATCCACCTGTAATTCTGCTTCTCTGTAAATACCAGGTTCACTGGATTCATCATCTTGGATGGAGAACATGTCTAGCATAAGACAGGACAGAGCTTGAAAAGTTTGGTCTTTGAACACCTTGTACTTTAGTTCCATTTCAGAAAAAGCAAATTAGCAATGCAGTTCTCTCTCCAAGGACTTTCTACTGCAGTGCCTCAACAAGCAGGAAGTAGGGTTCTTCAAACTTAAATTGTTGCCCAATAAGTATCTGTAAAATAAGGTTTCCATAGAAAAGTCACTCTTGAAAAATGTTAATGAAACAATATTGTAATATAGTAATATTATACTAAGTGTATCTGAAACAGAATGGGCAATACAACTACAGCCATTGCTGTGACAAAGTGCTGTCCACTATGGTAGTAATTCTTTGTGGTAGCCGTTGGTTTCATGAGTTACATAAATCCTTGCTCCATTTTTGTCTTGTACTCTAAAACAAACCTCATTTTTGATGTAAAATTAAGAGATACACACAGATAAAAACTCACATAAAGACCTTGTGTTTCACCTTGACAAAATGTAATTCAAAGATGTCCAAAAGAATTTGACTCTGAGTTCCAACATCAAGATTATTCAAGATTGCATTCTACATCCTATTCTTCCTAAATACCTGTAGTGTAGCATATAAACCTTATCATGTACAAGCTTATAACACATACAGTTGCAAGATAGTGCATCTAAACTACCTGCAAAAAAACCCCCACAGTTCCCCACATCTACACAGTTACTGAACACTGTATAATGCGCTACATTAGCACCAGCCTCCATGACACATCCCACACACACACACAGAAAAAATTTAAATAGGTAAAAAACGAAAGAAAAGGATGCGGTAATATTGTCCTTGAGAACAAAATGGGATAATTTGAGTAAAGATACACTGCCACATTGTACTTTAACAGATTGACAAAATTATGTGAGAGGATACCCGAATGATCCTGATTCTATTTTTCTGAAGAGAGGCAGAATTTTTTTTTTTTTTTTAATAAAAACATTCCTATGATTAGCAGACAAAGCCAGGACTCCATGCAAACATCAGAAGAGCAGGAGGGCAAGTTAAGGATTTAGACTGCTTGAAATACAAAAGGTTGAATTGATGTGGTTTATTGCAAGCAGTGTGATTTAACGCAAATTGTACAAGCTTTAACACAACATTGAGAAATAAAGAAAATAATATATCAAAGCTATGTTACTATTAATACTAATGACGTGAGTATAGTATTCCTCCCTTGGTACGGGGTGATGAACTAGATGACCTTTTGAAGTCCCTTCCAGCCCTACTCTCTATAAATATTAAATTAAACTAGAAACACATCAGGACAGTGACTCTCAGTATTGAACTGGTGTTAAATCAAATTAACCACCAATAATAATCAATTCTTATTTAGTCTAAGGAATTGTCTGTCTGTACAATTATAAATCTCAGCTAAAGAGTTCTACCAAAGCCAATAAAAGCTGGAGTTTGAATTGGTAAGTAAATTAATAATGGAACCAAATTGCTTAATGTCTAGAACACAACCAGAACTAATTATAAAATTTCCTTTTTACACTCTGATCAGTTTTCACAGGTACATCTTTTTTTCTCTATTTAAGGCAGAAGTTTAATATCCTTTCTTCACAAGAAGTCATGCGATAATGATTAGAGACTTAGGACTTCAGCAAGTATTATTACAAAGTGATATTTAGGAAAAGTTGCATCTGGATAATTTTTTTGTCTTCCCTGTTTGCACTACAAAGCAAACAAAGTAATCTAGAGGAAAATTCTGGCAACTACCTAATTCTTATTGATTCCTTCCATTATGTAAAAACTTTGTTCCTATTCTTGGACATCAGCAGAAAATTATACTTCACAAAATGAAGTGGAGAATGGATCAATTTTAGCTCCAGAAAAAGTTCTCTAATAGTTCTACACAATATAGTTTATATGTATTTATAAAGAGAGAGAGAGTATAATTTGTAGATTATACCATAATTTATAACTCATGCTCTAAAACATTTTTCTTGCAGCAAGGCAAAAGTTGCAGGTTTACTAATGAAGTTTAGTACCACTTACCCTTAGGTGAGCTCATCCTTGTTTTCTCTCCTTCCATTGTTATTACAATTATTTTCACCTGTACAGCTGTTGCATTGTTTGTGTATCAGCTACACCAGATTATGATGCGACATTACTTCTATTTCAGAAGCAATCAAAAGATTCACAGACATTTTTTCAACTATTTCCATAACATTAATTAAATTCCCACTGTGATTTTGCAACCCTGCTCTGAAATCAATTTTAAGAGCAGTGTTAATGGACTGCTTTTATCTCAACTGATAGACAGCTAGTCTGAGGGACAGATGTGCCATCATTCATGTCTTGAAATCGTCCTTTTTTCAAAGTCACTTTTCAAGGTAGAGATGTTTTATATTGAAATCAAGATGTGCTTTGAAAAGGTACCTTGTAGACACCCCAGACAAAGAAGAGCCCGAACTCAGGAAAATTTTGTTCAGAGGTCAGGAGTTACAGAGTGAACCTCCTTCCTCAGGTAACTGGAAGGGAAGCCTCCAGAATAGAGTAACAGACTACAAGTCATCTCTTCTTTTCCTAGAATCAGGCTTTGTTACAAATCAAGAGATACAAGTTGTAGGGAGAACACACAGTATGTTTTGTTTGAAGGAATCGGGAACTTAAATCTACAGAATACATTTTTAAGGCCACTGAAAAGTGTGGAGGCCAGCAGGAAAACATCAAGGCCACTGAATGACCATGTATAGACATAATGTCAGCTCTGGGAACATTGGCTGAGGTCAGTGATCTACAGTGTCGAACCTAAACTGGCAAACTGTGTTTCCAGGGGCACTGTTAAGAAGTTGTCTGGTTGAAAGTTTCAGAAGAGACTATCATCTACAGAAAATAAAGGGCAGAAAAAGTAAAATGCTGCAAAAGAGATGTATAGAAACAAAGCAAAATTCAAGGGGGCAGTGAGAAATGGAACCCAGCTCCAAAAGCCAGAACTCTAAACATATCGCTCTCCTAATGAGGTTTGGAGAGAAGCTGTGAAGCACTGGCAATTGATTTTTCGCTGGTGCTTCAAATGACCACAATTTTGGAGAGCTAGAGGACTTTTGCTCTGACTCACACAAAGCGTTTGATACAAAAGAACGTGTATCCAGCCAATATCTTTTCTTTAGAAAGAGACATTGAGCAATAATAGCATTTTACTTTGAACTGTACCAAGAGCTTTATTCCCGGTACAGTTTTTACGGGAATAGCTGACTGCAATTTCAGATAAATTTTTTACAAGCACTGAAATATGGTATGGAGACCTGAGGGGGAGGGGATATTTCTGACACGGAGGTGTGTAGCTAATGAATAGCCTGAAAAAATCATGTTTTTCATATACACATCTGCCTTTGGTTTTATTTCAATCACCATGTGTTCTATTTATTTCCACTGGATAAAGACAATACTATGCACAAAAAAAAACCCAACTAAACAAAAAAAAAACCCCACCAGGATATATTTATATATTTGTCTTTGCTCCAGTGTCTACTATTTAAAGGTGAATCATTATGCAATACGGCTAAACAGGAATATGCTTATTAGTAACTTGTCCAAATGTCTTTTATAGTTTTGAACAGCAACAGTAAGCTGTCCCTAACACTTGCACAGCTTCCAGTATCCTCTACCACATCATATTTATTCATAGGATGTTGAGCCATTTTGAATAATTTCACACATATCAATGTCTATAATCATCTCAAGCACTCCAATATATTGCACATGCTTCATTACTGAGTGTTAATCCAGAGAGATTGTTTTTTGTTAACACTTCCTCCGCATTGAATACTTATGAACTGTATCATTTATTTTCTTTATTTCTTTCTACAATTACTCTATCTTTTAAAAGTGTACTGGCTTTTTAAGTTAAGCAGGCTAATAGTAACCCTATAGCATTGTTTAAAAGCAGTATGTTGTTTGTTAGCATATGGTGTTATCATACTGGATGACAATCACATTTCCTTGCTTTTTTATTTCTTTTCACATAAGTTATTTGAGGAAAAGAACTTGGTGACTAACATTATTATTGCCCTTGCAGAATTGTTTCTGTATAGTAAGAGTCTCAAGGGCCAATTTGATGCAAATATGATGCTCACTTGATGCAACCCTGTCTTGGTATGAAAGATGAGATTGAAACCTTGAAAGTGTTCCAATCTGGAACCTATTTAAGAATTTCAGTTCATTCTGCCTTAGTAATACAGAATTTCACAGCTATGCAGAGCAGAGGCAGTATTTCTCTTTTCAGTAATGCCATACTGTCAAATTAAGACAGCATTAATTAAGTCCTAGATTCCTTCTATTCATCATTCCTTCCCATAGCCCTTGTTTTTTGACCAAGTGACAAAGAATCTTGCATTTGTTATCACATGTACTACCACATCACTAATATCTCCTTGGCAGAAGGCAATGTCATGTTGTACTTCTGTGTGCATAAAGCCTTAGTACACCAGAGCCTTAAAACAACCACACAATATGCATACTGCTACATACTATATGTACATACATACGCTACACACTGGGTGATCTCAACTACAGTACACAAATTATTGTGTTTCTGAGTATCTTATTTACACATATTGCATAGGATAAACTTTGACCTTACCCAGTTTTATGCTCAATAATTATCAACTTCAGCTAGGAAACTCATGAATTTGATCTCAAGAAACCCTACAGGATCAGCTTAAAAATATAAGGGGGTTTTTATTCTTTTTCTTGCCTTGTTCTGTAGCATTTCTATTTAGGCTTTTTTCCCACAAAAATTAAGGCTTTAAAAAAAGTTGAAAACCAAAGTTTAGCAAATTGTAATAAAGAGATGACTTACTCAAAGAAGTCTAACCCTGGAAGCACAAATCTCCATAAGAGATAACTTGATCTGGAGAGCCAGGCAAAATTCTTCAAGTATCCTAACAGGTTTATGTGGCACATCACCACACAGCTGTCCACAGCATAGATATCCTCATGTCACAATGATCAAGGATTGTAAAAAAAATAAATGCCAGATGGCAACGGTTTCACAAGAGATTACAAAACTGTTACTGTTGGTATATTAACATCTGCATGAAAAAGAGACATTTTCCTTTCTCTCTCCTCCTACTATTCTTAAGCCTTTACTTTGATTGCTTTTTCCTGGGGGTTGTTCAGACTGTAATGACAAACCTGGTATCGCTTAAGTTTCCAGGCAAACTAAAGACAGACCAAATTGGTGCAGCAACATACGAAATGAATCAGAAATCTGTTCTCATGCCTACAAAGAATCAGTGGATCTTCTGTCTTAATGAAGCCTTGGTCAAGGGAAATCAGTAAAGGGAACCTCTGTGTCTCATTAGAAACAAAAAAAGTGATTCCAGCATTGCTCATCAGTGTTCAAAAGCAATCATTTTAGTATACTGCCAGCTCTGCTTTTTCTTTTTCTTTTCATGCTGAACTGACAACTTTTACTCTATCCACAAAGAGGGTGACAGGTGGAGCAGCAGCTGAGCAGCTGCAGGCATTTGGCTGCCTGTAGCTTGCTGCTGGTGGCCGAGAACTTCTCTTCACTCTAGTGTTCATCTCTCTGGAGAACTTGGGAAGTTAGCAGTACAAAGCCAAGTCTTTTCTACTGCAAGTGCACTAATGGTGCAAAGAAGCTAAAAAGGTTAGAAGGACTTCATCTATCCCCTATTTTCCAAAATATATATGCATGAGATGCATGTCTCCCTCTTGAATTAGACAAACAGGGTAGAGTAGACTCTATTGCCTCTGAAGGTTTTGACAAGAAAGAAAGCATGTTGAAAAGCCACCTCTGTCACAGGTTTCATATTAAAATGTGATTACTTCTTAGCCTTAGCAACCCAGTGGATAACAGTAGGTATGCCACTTTAGAGCAGACAGCTCTTTTCAAAGGTCTAGACCAAAGCTGAGTACCACGTTTTTGTTCTCCAGCATGAGGACTTTGCTATTCTACCACCATCTCCAGTCTGGTGCCTCCAGAGAGGCAAAACATGAACCCCTGAAAGCAAAAAACAAAAACCCAAGGCAGTCCTGGTGGAGAACAGGTACATATGACAAGCCCTAAGTATACCGCAAGTAGCTGGTACAAGGATGTCGAGAGCAAAAAGCAGAGGCTGCATATTTCATCTAAGCTATCTTCAATGTCTTTTCTGCTACTGTGCTCCTAAACACTTATTGGAACCCTCTAGGACAGTTATACATTCAATAACCTGTGTCATATACTTCTGTTCATTCTGCTTGCAATACTGACAGAAATAACCGTCTGTCACAATATTTGCTTCCTAAATGAAATGAAAAAATGTGAATCTAAAAGCTATGTTAAAATATAGTGCCATACATGACTTAATGTGTCCCTGAACATGAAAGAAATCCTCTACTTCAATCAGGAGAACATTTGTTGGGCTGACAATCAGGTGGTCTTTAGCTTCTTTCCAATTTTTTACATTCTTTATATTTTGTTGAAGGAAGACTCCAAGAATGAACAAGTTTCACTACTGCAGTTTTTCCTTACTACATGCTAGTAACCTGCTTAACATCTTTAAACCTATCATGTAAGAAGCCAGCTTTATATAAAAATACAGTTACTGTAGTGTGTAGCCTGTCTGGAGATTCATAGCAAACAGGTATTTAACATCTACCCCACCTCCAGGAGACAACTTTTACTGGATCTAGAGCTAGGGAAGGATATAGCCTAGCTAACTTCAAATCATCCTGTTATCCAATGTTAACAGAAAATATAAAATTAATTCAGTTCAGTGCATGCTCTTGTCCACTTTCACTGTTCCTGCCTTATTTCCTGCATTAGGTGATATTTGGCATATTCACACAATTAGGTGATATTCAGGTGCTGTTCGCTTCTGTCTCTTCATACCTTAACTTAACCCCTGCTAGCCCCAATGCCAAATACAACAAAGACAGGCAGTCATTCTGTCCGTCTTTACTCAGAGTGGCCAGATGAGTAAATCACTATAAGGTTTATGAAATTCTGTAGCTAAAGAGAGAAACCAAAACTCACATGCACCAAAGGGAAGGAAAGCTCCGTCTCTATGTCATCTGTCCTTTATCCAGCTGCTGGCAATAATTTCCCAAAGACAGCCCCACTGAGTGGCACAGGGGCAGCTTTGGAAGCGCAGCGCAAGGACAAGGGTGTGCCCAGAGAGGCCATGGGTGTCCCCACAGCCAACGTCCTGGGGAAGCCCCACTCCCTCTGGCTATCACATGCCCCACCCTTGCCCCAGAAGTCCCTCCCCTCTTCCACCATATTTACTCCACCCTTTTCTGCCTTTGGGGCCCACCATTTTATAAAATGTCATACCCACCATGTTCACAGGCTGCCCTGTGCTGGGCCAGCAGCTCCAGCTGCCCCTTCCCATTTACCCAGAAGTAAGCCAGCATGGGAAGCCCCTTCCCACCATGTGCACAGGTACGCTGTTTAGTTTCAGATGCCAGTTTACAGTTGTGACACACCATTTCGTAAATGGTGATAGCTTGTTGTATTTTCATGCATTGGCTGCCACTCCCCACGTCTCCCTCATGGTCAGGAGAGGAGCAGGTCTGGGGGCAGTGGGGGCCAACAGCCCTTGAACTCAGCAGTGCTGGAGCAGTACCCAGGGCACAGTCCTCCACAGGACAGCATCTCCCCCTCCCCTGCCCTCTTTCACCATGGTTCTACAAATATATGTTTAGGCATTTTAATTGCTTTCCTGCATTGAGACTGCTAAATTTAGCAATACACAATGTTACCGAAAGACACCAGGAAGACTCAGTTCTGTGCTCTGGTGGTTACAATTCATTGTGGCAGGACGGGATGAACCCAGGCCTAGAAAAGCAGGTTTTCTTTTGTATTTCAGCACTAGGGATGACCTTTTCTTTTGATAAACAGGGCATTTCATTTCATTTCATTTCATGTGTTATAATTGTATGAATGAATGTTAAATTGCTTATTGCAGTATACTTTTTTTTTTTTTTTTTTTTAAGAGATATAACATAATGACTGCCAAATTACCCTGTGGGAAATGATGTTGCTACACTGTAAAAACAATGTAGCTACAACCTGGGAGGAAGTAGAAATTAATGTATGTTGAATCGAAACTGATTTCAATCTCTCAGATTCACAATCTCACATCCACAAGCAGCACGATGTGTGTAAGTCTGTCAAGCATTCTGACCATAAGACACATGTATCCAGGTAGTCTGTCCAGGATTACTTACAATGACTTGAAGGACAAGTGGCATCAGTTTTCAAGTTGCTTCCCACAGTTCCTGGCTTTTTCTTAGGAGTGTGCTTATTTTGGATGTGTTTCATCTCCCTTCAGGAGCTGGCAAGTGCTGACAGGCTCCCTATCCTGTCCCACTTCTGCAACTCATCAGGATGTAGTTATTGTCTCTCTTTCAGATCTGCTTGTCCTGATAAATTGCAAGTAGATTTGTGCTAGGATCTTGATGACCTGCTACTGTAGGTGTCAGCACCACATGTGATTTTTATAGCCCTTCTCCTCCTGGCATTTTCACCCTTGTGTTCATGTTCACTCTCCCTTCATATCAATATAAATGTTTTTAATGATTTTCCATAGGCCTAGAAGATTCCTGGGTTTCTATTTTCTAACACATTGTAGGCACCTCAGCACCTGCTGGCAATAAAATGACAGCTGCCTTTCATGATTCATAAGTTTTCCTCTGAAAAGTCTGCCAAGCTTCTTGTACCACCCCTCAGTATTTCAGCATTATATTATAGTAAATTTTCCACCTTCCTGTCTCAGAAACACAAAAGAAGATAACAATTCACTTGAAGATCTTGACCTGACTTCTGTATGCAGCATTTATAGTTAGGAGTGGCTCTCCTGAGATTAGCAGCATAGTGATCACTGGCAGATAGTAAATACAAAGTTTAGTTTACAGGTCCCTTTAATGAGAAAGTCAGGATGCTGAAGAGAAAATAGCTTTGCAAGAATGAGGCAGACATTTTTATGAATATTAATAAGCAGAAACTTTCCGCACATGACTCTATCAGTGCCACAAAAAGTTGTCAGCCAACCACGAAGCAGTATGAAAACTTGTGGGTTACAACAGCTTACAAAATGGCATGTCTCTGACATAAAATAGTGACTGAACAGAGTGGTGGCCCCTGTGTATGTAGTGGGAAGGGGCTTCTTGTTGTGAGGTACTTCTGGGTAAACTGAAAGGGGCAGTTGGTCCTGCCAGCCAATCTCAGGGCACTCTGTCAACATCTGGGGGATGACATTTTACAAAACGGAGACCCCATAGGTGCAGAAAAAGATAAAGATATTACATGACTGGAAGAGAGGTGGGACTTCTGGTGCAAGGAGGTCATGTGATGGCCAGTAGAGGTGGGGCTTCCATGGGACATTTTGATGGGGAGCACATCTGCCACTTCTTCTCTTAGATAAAGACTGTCCATATGCTACTTAGATCATGCAGAACAGTTAATTCCTGTTCCTCAGTTCTTAGACCAAAAATAAGGTAGAGCTGGGATAACTTAGGAATAGGAGAGGGGTAGGGTTTACAAAGAAGAGGATGTTGAGCTCCAAGTATCACAGAGTCAAAAATGCAGGAAAGCAAAAAACACAAACATTTTGTTCTTTTACATTGAAGCCATTAAACAGTGAAGGTTTTGTTTCAGCAGAAATAAGGGAGCATGCTTAACATTCTCTTACTGCAAGAGTCAAAAATACTTTATAGCAAAGCATCAGTTTGCCACTAACACTATCTGGTCAAATGAGACACACATTGCAAATGCTTCTGTTCAGAACCTAAAATCCAATTCCTGATGTGGATCTATCACACCTTATTTTTTATAACATTTCTTAGTAAATAAGGAACATCTAGTTCTAGGAAGTTGTTTTGCTACTCCGAGAAAAGAAAAAAAAGCCTATGCTGTAAAGCAGACCAAACATTTTAACTTGACAAAAGTATCCTCTTTTTTCTTTCTTGCTAACCAGTGAAATGGAATTACTTTAACAGATAAAACACTAAATTCAGTGTTTCAGTGTAAATACTGTTAAATTCACTTCCATCAAGCAACCTTTTTTCTGCCTTAGTCAGACGGTATCATAAAATAATCAGTTGGAAATTTAAGTGATGTCCAAGCAATTTCTAACTTCCAGTGATGGCAAAAGAGTTATAATACAGTAATAGTATAGCATAGGACAACAATTTCACAATTTCTTATATTTATCCTAGAATCAAGCTGTATTAGCATTTACTAGCTAACTTGTGTACTTGTACTGAGGTAGTTCATACCTAGCAGCATTATCTAGTATAATCTGGAAATCAAAATAATTATTTGTACAGTAATTTCAGTGTTATGTATTTAGGGGTGAGTTTGAAGGGTAGAATATTCTAGTCAGCTAGAAGTGTTTTGGAACATATTCAAACCAAACCTGAAAATCTGAGAACAGATGTTTAAATTTGATTATTTATTAAAATAACAGAATTTGTGTCAGTCCAATCTGATGTTGTGGCAGGTTGCATTGACACTCAACCAGCCATTACCAGCAGTTGCCTACACAAGAAAAAGGCAACTCTGATTTCTGTTTTGAAGCACTGTATTTTCAGTCATTTAATTCCTGATTATGGCTATGAAACTACAAGCTTGTGCATTTATTTTAGTATACAAATACTCCTTTTCAGTGTAAAACACTGTATTCACATGCTTATCAGTGAACAAAAGCATTTTTATGTGATTTTATAACTGCTGAATTTTCTACAGATTACCTACTTATAGGCCTCATTGTGTTTTCCTCACTTCAAAGCCATCCTGCAAAAAATCTCCTTTGAAAACAATGGAAATTCTTTAGATTCATGTAGCACTTCAGAAAGTTTGACTTAATGCTATGACACAGTTGATAGTCTTTGATCAAATAATTTCAAAAACTAAGCTTGTAAAATATTCAAACCAATCTTTTTATTTCTGAAATGCATTCATGAAATACTCTGCTAGTAGTGTTTGAATTTTAGACTTTTTTAAAGCACCCTATTTATTCAAAAACAACTCTTATTGTCTTTAAGATATCATAGCTATAGCAAGCACAAAAAGATTGAAATAGAAAAATTGTAATATTATCCATATCATAAGGTTTGGCAGTAGATAATAATTCACTTAAGAGGTCTAAAACCTTGATTTTCTATTACTCTGTTTTCTGAAAATCTTTTAAGAGAAAACTTTTCATATACTACTTCTTATTTTTTGGTCAAATTGATTTGAGTTTGGGAATTTTTTTATGAAACACTTTTTCCATTGCGCATATGTACCAAACAAAAGTGTATATATTGTTTTTCCTAAGTATGTTCTTAATATTAAGTGCTTAAATCGGAAACTTCACAGCTAGCCAAATCGTTGAAATACTACCCAACCAGAAAAGCAATGTGAAATGGAGAAACCGTATAGAGTATTTTTAACATTTTTAATTGACTGTAGGGAAATTTTCACCATAGGTCCAGCCTAATAAATTGAAAATATAATGAAATATCTCCCAGATTAAATTAAGTTTAAGGAATAATAATAAT
The DNA here is from genome assembly GCA_907165065.1 of Caprimulgus europaeus. The sequence continues at coordinate 79,347,769 of OU015524.1, forward strand.
TAGCAGAAAGGATATCTAAGACAGGAAATTGAAATAAAGCTTCTAGCCACTGAGAAATTGATTTCTGGGGCAGTTTCCAAGCTAGATAACATGAGAAAAGAAGCTAAAATGCTTTAGAATTATGCTTAGGTGGCATATAGAAAGGATTACATGACAAAATTGGAATTACAAGAATCAGAAAATTAAGATAATGAGTTAAGTAATTATGTCTATGCATTGGTTCAGCCTGACTAACATCACCCATAACCTTCATCAAAACATGTAGTAATAAGATGTCACAATTTCATTCTTTTCTGTTTTTCTTTCAGTGGCACATGGTTATAGTTTTTTGGTTTTATTATCAGTCCTATGTTTGTTAAATATTGCTGGAGGCGATTACATGGCCTTGGCAGGGTTACATCATGTAAAACAGATGATCTGTAGAATTTTATTAAAATGAATAATTGATTACTCTGACAACATCCTAGGCTCAACCACCCAAGCACACATCCCTTCCAGTCTTCTGTTCCACTGTTCTCAGCATGGCCTGCATTAAGAATTCAGACATTGTTTTGTCTGTTGAGGTAGTTTTGTTGGAGACATAAGAGATCAGGAAAGAATTGTTGTATTCACAGTGTTGCATTTGAATGCAGTGGTAGTACTGGGCAACTCCCTGATGCAGTCAGGGCAACATCTGCTGACTTGACATGTCATCTAAAGGAAGTTTGCTGGGATGTTGTGGAGAGACTGCCAAAGCTTGTTCAACACTGTGGCTATTACCTCTTGCTCTTCTTCCATGTGGGCACCAATGCCAGGGGCTATCTGGTATCAAAAGTGACTACAGAACTTTAGGGATAGCGGTGAGAGGTATGTGGGCCCAGATGATGTTCTCCTCTGTCCTCCTAATGAGGGGAAAAGGTGTGAGGAGAAGACTGACACTGTGTGTGTGCAATTGGTTGCACAGCTGGTGTCAGTGACAGAGGTTTGGTTTCCATGACCATAGGACCCTGTTCATGGTATCAACATATGCTTGGGAGAGATGGGATCCAACTCAGTAAGTGTGGAAAAAATATCTTTGCCAGCATGATGAATGACCTGGTAAGGAGATCTGGAGGACTTTAAACTAGGAACAGAGAAGGGTGAGAACTACCAGCAGCCTTATCAAGGAGTGATGGTCAGGGTTAACAATCAAAAGACCTAAGGTGATATGAACAAAAATGAAGAGAAAATCAACAAAACAGTGGTTAAGTTGTCACCTCCACCTTTTGCATTTCAGCAGTGAAGTGCCTACAAGGCACCATCAGGGGAATAAAACCCAAATTCTTTCAGGGAAGTCAGTAAGGTGGGGTGCCCACTTGAAGTGCCTGTACACTAACACATGCAGCATGGGGAATACATGCAAGTAGTTAGAGATCTGCGTGCAGTTGTAGGGATGTGATCTTGTTGAAATCATATGGACATGGACCTGTACAAGGTAATTAAGAAAATTACCATGCTTATGTGCAGTAATTCACAGCAATACAGTAGATAAGGATTAAGATGCCTTTTATAAAGGGAAGTAATGTCTGGAAAATATATTGAGGTCCTTTGAACTGGACAACAGGCAGGTGGATAAGGAAGATCTTGTTCATGTAGTCCAGCTGGGTTTTTGAAAAGTGTTTCACCAAAGATTCTAAAATAAATTTAACAGTTATGGATAATATAGAAGATTATTCAATGGTTATGTGTTCAGATAAGAAAGGGAGTAGAAAATGGTTGATTTTTCACAATGAATGGAGGTCATCAGTGGATTGTTGTAAGGATTTGTACTGATACCCATGTTGTTCAACATATTCATACGTAATTTGGGAAAGAGGGTAGTTACTAGAGTGATTAGTTGCCTGATAATGCCACAAGTTCAACTCTGAAGACTGGTGAAACTGAGGATATGCCTATAGAAAAAATATATATATATATTTGATGAATTCTAAACCAAAGTGAGTTCTCAATGTTAGGATATGTCCATCCATTTTGTAAAAACAAAATCTTGTTGCTCAGTAGCAATCAATAAAGTAAACAATGTTGAGAAGGATGGTCAAAAGGATTTAGTAGAGCTGTAAAAGTTTCAAAAGAGTAAAGATGATCTAAGGCCCAAAAAGGCTTCTGAAGTAAACCCTCAGCGTCCAAAAAAGACAAAGATTTTAATCAATTATTCACTATTTCTTTCCATTTAAGAACTATGGGTAACAAATGAATCTAACAGATAGCAGGCTAGAACCAATCAAAAAGCAGTGTTTATTCACTCAGTGTATAGTTGTATGTCATAGTTAAACCCAGTAGGCAACTCAGCCCCACACAGCTGTTCACTCACTCCCCCACAGCAGGATGGGGGAGAGAATCAGAAAGGTAAAAGTGAGAAAACTCATGAGTTGAGGTAAAGACAGATTAATAAAGAAAGCAATAGTTGTGCACAAGCAAAGAAAAATTAATTCATTTGCTACGTCCCATTGGCAACCAGGTGTTTAGCCATCTCCAGGAAAGCAGGGCTTTGCTGCATTCAATGGTTACTTGAGAAGAAAAATGTCACAACTCCTCCTTCTTTTCCCTTCCTAGATTTTATTGCTGAGCCTGACATCATATAGTATAGGATATCCCTTTGGTCAACAGCAGAGCTCAGAGGGTTTCAATCAATGGCACAGAGTCTAGTTGGAAGCCTGTGGTTAGTGGTGTTCCTCAAGGGTCAGTACTTGGTCCAGTCCTATCCAAAATATTCATCAGTGGCTTGGATGAAGGGACTGAGGGTACCCTCAGCTGTTTGCTGATGACACTAAACTGGGAGGAATGGCTGATATACCGGAAAGCTGTGCTGCCATTCAGCAAGATCTGGATAGGCTGGAGAATTGGGTGCAGAGCAACCTGATGAAGTTCAATAAGGGCAAGCATAGGGTCCTGTACCTGGGGAGGCACCAGTACAGGTTGGGGGTTTGTGGGGGAATGCACTATGAACTTATGTCTCAAAGATTGCTTGCAAGGACAGTCACAAGATCACAGGGTCCTGGAAACTCCTACTTGTGAAAACATTCTACCCAGGCATGCAGCAGTCCCTAGGGGGCACAGACTCTTTTCAGTGGTGGCAAGTATAGAACAGGGGGCAATGGGCACAAGCTGGAACACAGGACGTTCCACTTAAACATGAGGAAACACTTCTTTACGGTGTGACAGAACGCTGGAACAGGCTGCCCAGAGAGGTTGTGGAGTCTCCTTCTCTGGAGATGTTCAAAACCTGTCTGGATGCAGCCCTGTGCAACTTGCTTTGGCAGGGGGGTTGGACTAGATGATCTCCTGAGGTCGCTTCCAACCCCTACCATTCTGTGATTCTGTGAATTGGGGTCAGTTGTCCCACCTGTGTCCTCTCCCAGCTCCTTGTGCAAATGAAGTCTACTTGCTGGCAAGGAAGTGTGAGAAACAATAAAAGCCTCAACGCTGATCAACACAATCACAAATCCAAAACATACTTATGAGCTGCTATGAAGAAAATTAACTTTAGTCCAGCCAAAAGCAGTACAGTATAGCATACTGAATCTATGTCATAGTATGCTGTAAATTCGAGTTTCATGAGTCACACCTGGACTGGAAAAGTTCAGGAGGAATTTAGCAGAGGCTTCTAAATATCTACAAATCATTTCTTGTGGCAGAAATTGCTGAAGGATAGGAGAAAACTCCCTAGAAGTAGCATATATGCTTTCCCTCTTCTCCCCTGCTGCAGACAGCCACTGTTGACCACTGCCAGAGACAAGACAGGTGAGCTCAACCAACCTTTAGCCTGACACAAAGTGATGAGTATTTTTAGCAGACCTGCACACATTTACCAGCAAATTGCAGTCTTACACACTGACCTAATATAATAATGATCTCTGCTTAGTTCTTTATTCCTAATAAATTCTAGCACAAGTGACATCTCAATTACCACATTTCATTACAACTCTCAGATAATTTTTCTCTTTTTCTCCAACTGAGTTCAAAACATGGCTTAAACCACTCCTCATAAAGAAGTAAAATCTTTTTTTCACAGTTGGGTGGCTCAAGGGACAGTTTGAGATCCAGTTAAAGAAGGAAGTAGTTACTAATAACAAATGCCTTAATTAACTAAGGACTGTTTCTTTTGTTGCCTGGGTACTATTGTTATGTTCTTCAATATTATACACTTTTAATAGAACAAGCACACCTCTCTAATCCTTGCAGATAAAACAAGGTCAGAACATAGACAGTTGTAACATCTGCATGAGTTAGCACTCAGGGCTCTGGGATGTGTAAATTGCTTAATGGGTTGTTAACTCAGATGTGCATTGATAATAACTGAAAGATCAACTTGTCAACATTACTTATTTGGCCACTGATCAAAGCACTATATGAGGATGAGGGAGATAAAATGAAGGTCAGAAAAATTTTCTGTAGAGATTTCAGTTTGGCACATGAATATTGTTACTCCCTAATATGTTACTGAGGAAAAAAACTATTAATAAACCCAGGGTGAGCCAATAGCACAGAATCAGTCGCGGAACACCATAGCAAGCAGGGAACCAGTCTGAGCCGATGTTGCATGTAAAACTCACTGGTGAGCCCAAGGAGTCAAAATGCACAAGATAAAATCTTGTTCAGGGCTCCTAACAGGTTCTCATTTTGGTGTCTCATATGTGTGAAACCTAATTTACAATTCCTAGAGTTTCCTTGAGTTCAAGACCTACTATCCTAGTAACATTCACTAGAGAAGTCCCTCTGGCCTAGTTAAGCAAGGAACTCTGCAATAGAATAAAGCAATTGGCTGCCCAGGAGCATTTAATCTAATGTAGTATCTAATATTATTTTGAAGGCAGGCATAGAGCAAAGAAGAAAGAAGGTTGCATTCAGTTTCAGTATTCCAATGAAATTATTTAAATGTTACCAGTTGAATGTTTTTGTTTCATTATGTATTTTCCTGTTTTCATTTTTTTTTTATTCTTTTAAGCACAATTTTGTTATGTAAAGAGCTTGATGGAAAGAAAACAGCGGAAGGCAGACTGTGAGGCACCAACCTGGGCACAAAATCATCCACAAGAATCTATGAACTGAACATGACAATGACTGAAACAAGCACAACATTTGTATAAAACAGCTCAATTTCCCACAAGCTTTTACTAGCATTTTGTTAACAGAACATCACAATTGTTAAAGTGAAAAAAAGATCAAAAGTGCACAAGTTTTGCTAGGGAATATAGCACCCAAGTCTGCCCTTTTACACTCTCTTCAACAAAGGAAAAGCCACTATATTACCAACCACAAAACCTGGTCAAAAAAAAAGGAAGTTCCTCTTTAATGTATCAGTGCGTTTTGTCAGTTATCTTTAAGGAAAGGAGAAAATAAGTCACATACCAATGACAACAGCTTATCTATAAAGGAGGTGTTGTATGTATTCAGTTTCTCTAATTGGAAAAAACATCTTTTTTGTCCTATATTAGTGGATTTTCTTCTCTTAGATGGCTTTGCTAGAAGATACTGCAATTCTGCTCAAGTATACTATGTCAAATCTATTTTTCTGCAAAAAGAAAAAATATATTTCTAGTGTGGTAACAGCAGTTTGTGGGCTATAATGGAGCAGGTACACATTTTAGAGGTTTCTAGGAAAACCCAGGGTATGTGGTCTTGAGTTGTATCTGTCAACTTGAATCTCTGCAGCATCAGGCATGTTAAAACAAAGCTCCTATCCTACCATGCTGTGGGTTCAGACATATCTGAACAAAAACACTGTAATACACAAGAGTGTCTACACAACATGGTTGCTACCTACTGACATTTATTAAGCAAAAAACTGGCAGCCAAAATACATTATGCCAGTCATTGGAAATATGCAACTATTTATAATTGAAAAAAACATATATGTCAAAATAGAAAACACAGTGTGATCTGGGATCTCATTACCTACTACAACTTAAGAAAAATGACGCAACATTCTCATCTAATGGGAACCAATATTTTGAAACAGTGGAATCACAAGGTGTGTTTTCATCATGAAAAGTTGTCTTTTAAGGTAAGATTATTGAGAAATGGAAAACAATTTATCTAGATTTCAGAAGACCACCGGATTATTCCTGCTGAAAAGGATTTTTCCAGTGAAAAAAATCAGGTCAGTCTAAAGCAGTTGGCTACCTACTCTTCTATTAGCACATAGTACTGTCCTGTGGATGCTGCCACTGGAGTAAAAATGAAGATACTCAGGGTGCTCTCCCATTAGCATTTTAGTTCAGAACATGAGTGCCTTTTGGTGTGAATTTCTGATCATGTCCATTTACATTCACATTGTCTAGCAGTCTTGGAGCACACAAATTGGATTGCTTTCAGATGAAACAAAAACAGAAGCTGTGCCCCAGAGTCACATACACCTAGTGCATTCAAACCAACAACTGGTTTGAGCATAAGACTAGAGCAGACCAGACCTAGTCTGAAGCAACAAAATGCCCTGCAAATTAATAAGAAGTGGATATTAGGTCTTTATCATCACCTGGTTTGCTTTCTTATCTGCTTCAGTTGCACTATTTGCTCATGAAGACATACTTTCAGTTAGCCAAAATGGAGGTACACAGATTTATCTATTTCTTTTCTTAGAATGTTGCATGGCTCTAAAACAATGTCACACTAAATTATACAACAATAAATCACAGGTGCAACAACTTACATGTACATTTATAGAGTTCTGTAAGGAATGCCAGTACACTGAAAATTTAAAAACCAAGAACACTAATAACATGAGAGGATAGAAAGCCTATCTCCTTTCTTTTATCTGTTTTCTTTTGTTTACTTTTGCAAATAGTGATAATGATAGTTGGAATGACCTATGTAATACTGTCAGCCCTTTGCAAAGTTAGAAGTGCAATATTTTCCATACCTTAGACATACTAAAGTATCTTACAGACTAAGTTACAAACTGAGAAGAAGAAATCAGTTTCCTTCTGTACAAAGGAAATCTGCAAAAGATTTTTATATACAAATGCTATTTCAATGAAGATGTTCCTGGAGGACATTATCTTCCTGCCACAGTTTCCTTGCAGGGTTCACTAGAGAATTACCTCTTCACTTTAAGTGTTACAGTCTTCTCCCAAAGGAACAGTGTACACTTGTTCAAAACTGAATTCTTTGGTCAAGGCTTTGGCCCAGCAGAGATTTTAACCCACTCAGTAACAGAGAAGCCAATTGCTATAGCCCACAGGTCCTCTGCTCTTTGAGAGTACTGAAAGCAGTTGGGTCATACGTAATTCATTTTAGCAAGGAGGCCAGACTTTCCACATGTAAAATACTTCCATTCAAAGACAGGTTATGCACCCTTCGGTAATCAGATTTCCTTTCTTTTAAGCCTAGTACCCAGCCCTAATGCAGCAAATCTAATCCATCCAAGTCCCACACTTTTAACTCCTTGGTAATTATTATAGGTTTGAAAAATGCCACAGATTGTGGGGGAAAAAAAAAAAAAAAAAAAAAAAAGAGCACTAAGAGTGAAAGGATTATGGCCTTCCAGATTACCAAATTCTTCTAATAATACTTTTAAACCATAGCAGCAAGAAGGTTGAGGACTATGAATATTTTCCCCAAAAAACAGCATTTTACTTAATACAAAACCCTTAAAATAGATGCCTAGAATTCTAGAATTTAATTTAGTATGGATTCAGAAGTAAGAGTGCCACCTAGTGAGTCGCTATTACCATACTGCAGATCCTTGTTGAATTTATGGGAAATCCTCAACCTGTATCTTTGAAGTGGCGGGAGAGTGTCTGGGAGGTTTCTTCATATTTTTCGTTATGCCACAGTATACAGCACAAAGAGAAGTTAAGCGCTAATGCAGAAATCACTGGGGGAAGATTCTGTAGGCTCTGTTGTTCAGGCGGGCAGAGCAGGTAATCACAAATCATCATTGTCCTTAAAATCTATTAAGGTAATTCATTTCAGCTGGCAAGCTCTGACAGGCTGGAGAAAAGGGATATTCAGCAGTTAAGTTAATATATATTCTGTTTCTCTTACATATGTGCTAGTATTACTTCATCTTGTGAAATTCAAATAGTCCTCGAGGACAGTCTCCGTCTTTCTCCATAAATGTACCAACCCAGCTGGTAAGTCATTCATTCACAGCACAGATGGGAACACTGTGGATGCTCTGTGGTCTAACTTAAATAATAAAAACCCTGTTGAATCCCACCAATGTGCAATATGTAAAACTCAGTGAATTACTGTTCATAATTCATCAGACAACTACAATCGGTAAAACAAAATACTCCAAAGTCTGACTAACATTTGTAAAGATGTTTATACTGAGACAACAGCAATGTATACTCTGTTCCTGAGAGACAATATAATTCTCAGTCTGTCTGTTCCATTACCTAGTACATATTTTTCTAAAATTTTGGGTTTTAGTTGCTACATACTAATTGCTAATCCCCACATTAAGTATCTCAGAGATGTCTCACAGCTTTTCAGCCAGACAGCAAAATCTTACAGTAACAGATTAAGTCACACAGGGGTATATAGAGGAAAGGAAGGAAAGCAGGAAAGGGGCAGCCTGGGCCAGCCTGCAGAACTCCCTTTCCTTCCCCACTCTGCCAGCTTCACCTACCTGGCTGTTCCTTTCCTCATGCAGCCACTTCCCCTAACCAATTCGCATCTACCCCTTATATCATCCTGCAAAGTCTCCCAGATGCCCCACAGAGCCAGGCCAAAGGCTGCAGAAGGCATAACTTTACCCTTATGAAGGAGATAAAAACAAGTTATTGCTGAGGAAGGAGCAGTCCCTTCCCATACTTTTCATCCCCAGCTCAGCAGGGGCTGCAGCCTGTGAAGGCAGCAGATGGGGATAGACCAGCTCTTCCAGTTCCCATCTGAAGGACAGGCAGTCTGCTACTCTCTGCATATTGCCACCCTAGTCAGCAGGCAGATTTCCTTAAACCTCTAGTGAGCTCTGATTTTTCCCTTCCTATAACTACACACCTTGTTCAAACCAGTTCTAATAAGCCAATATCACACTTATTCTTTTCCTAGAAATGATTACTTGCATCTTTTATGTGGTTATGTGCATTCATGCCTCTGTCATCCATTTGGATTTATTCCCAGAGCTGCTTTTCATTTGACAGCCATTGTTTTCTGTAATTTTTATAGCTTGTACCCATGTTTATGGGAGTGCAATTTTGCCTTGTCATGTGCCCAGAAGGGTCATTCACAAAAGAAGAAAAATATAATTATCTTTGTTTAACAGCTAGTGAGACTCAGACACAGAAGTTAAGCAACTTACCAAGCAGAAGTCATTGGCAAAGCTGGAAATAAGTCAGTTATCTTCCCTCTTTGAACATACTGCTTTCTAGACTGAAAAAACCCACTGCTGATTGCAAAAGAACAGATAAAATGATAAATATCTCTAGTTCCAATTCTATTGCACTATTAAGTAAATCTTCAGTTGTCAGGTAAAGCCATTGGTAACTCACTGTCATTAGTTTCAGCTCAGTGCTCATAGCCTGTAGGAACAAAGGTACTACATTGAACATCCATTTAAAAAGCAATTCCATAACTTTGAAATGCCACTGGTTTGCCATCACTGATTTTGTAATTATTTCAGATCACTTCATAATATTTAGGAAAAACTGTCTAAAAGTAATTGTAGTACGTACAAGTGCATTTACAAAAAACAGCTACTTAACTCTGAAGCTGTTTTTTCTTTACTGAGATGGCTCTTTTATGTCTAATTTTTATTAAACTGTAGTGATCGGGCAGATATTCAACATAAACTTAGAAGCTAAACATTAAAAAAGATGTAGTAAAGGCTACAAATCTCAAACCTATTCAATCAGAGAATGAAAAATGACAGATCTGGTGGTTACATTAGCTGCTCACACAGTATATAAGTAATATTAATACAAGTGTGGACTTTTAAATATGTTCATAAAGTAAAACTCCCCCTAAACAAAGGGATCAGATAAAAATTCTAGGTCTGAAAACCACTCCCAGAATAGCATGAAACAGGCAACTTGAGAACCCGGTGACATTTCTGATCATTAGTAGCAGCTAGCCCCAGAAAGGACAGTTAGGCATTGGGAAGAGGACCCAATAACCACACATGTCCTTTTCAGCTGTTATGGGCTTTTTTTGTTTGTTTGCTTTTTGTCCAGCACCCTACCTGTAAAACCCAGAGATATCCAACTTCTTTTATCTAAATTCAAGTGGTCTCCTTTTGGAAAGGATGCCTGCCAGTAATCAGGAGACAAGAAACTGTCATATTACTGAAACATTACTCTGCAAAGGAGTGAGCAAAGTGTTAGTCTCACCTTTTTTTAAAAAAAAAAGTTATCGGTTGGAAGCCTGTTCACTTTCCCCATTCTGTGCTGAACTTACCATTTTCTGTATTTTGCCCTTCAAAGCTGTGGTAATTCCACTAAAAGATGCCCTAGGAAGATCAGCTTTAAGGTGAAACAGAGAGGAGCATGCCCTGGATGCATTACTACAAATAAATTATGTGCTCACAGAAGTGAATCCTGCCCAGACTGATAACTGTGAGACATTCCTCTGGTTCTGGCTGCCTGGATCTGCAGGTCTTGGGTATGCAAGGCACTGTTCAACCCAAAGCCCTAGGAAACTTTTATAAAAGGTTCTTCACCTGACCACACAAGTTGCCCTGCTCCTTCCTGACCCAGATTCTGCTACACAGAAGGGGTTTTTTCAGAAGGGTAATGCGGTACATCGGCTGTGCCTTAGGGTGTTGCCAGCTCTTATCCCTGCCTGAACTCATGCAGACCACTTGGTGAGTGAACTGTCTGTGGGTAGAGAGGTCCAGAACCATGGTCAGAAACGTATTGCTTCCCAGTGCAGGTGGGCCTTGGACATATCCTGTACCTTACGTGTAGTGCAAGGCCAAGGGAAAGCCACACAGAGGATGTTCTGTTGGGGCGGAAAGGAAAGAAAAGAGAGTCTGCAGCTGGTATATGACCAGCCTCATGCCATGCATAAATGATAAACTGCAGTCCTACCAGAGCTGTTTCAGATAATACCCAGGGTAGGGAGTGCATTCACTGTACACAGTGTATCATTTCCCTGTCAGACATGTAGCTGGTTTCAACAGAGGGAAGGGAGGCGGAAGCCATGTGCATGCTCTGATAAAGATATCTAGGAAGGACAAACTTCTTCATGTAGCACAGGTTCATTCCTTGTCCAAAATTACAATAATTTGTATGATGAATGGACAGCACTCTCTTTTTTTTCCTTTTTTTTTTTGCTAGTAGCAAAAACTTTTAGAAATTATAGCAGCAGAAGAAAACAGTTTGCTAACCAAAACTATAAGCATATTTGCTTGGCAGCTCCTATAACATTCTCAACTTCTATATTTTATTTTAGAAAAATATTTTCTGATGCTGCCTTGATCCCTTAAAAATAACTTACCTTCCTGTAAGATTCCTCTTGGTCATTCATTTCCAGAAATCTCTGTACTTGTAAAGGTATTTATTAGCATTTTTAAAGCAAATAAGTGAAACAGGCTAGTAGATTGTTTTTGATTTGTCAAAATCACTTGTAAAAATATCCCCATATATAAATATTATACATCTTTAAATAATCTATGATTATTTTTTTTTTATATGGGTGATTACAGTTAAAACATTATGGAGTCTTGTGTAAGGCAAGTATGCAGCCAGTGAGAATTTATACCAATAGCTATGAAAAGGACAAACAGTAGGGAATGCTGTAGTCCCATGGAGCCCATATTAGTCCAGGATTTACATTGGTATATCTGAGGGAAGAGTACAAGGGTAGTTTCAGCTTCCCACCTGCTGGCAAACCCTATCTTCAAGCATAACAGCACATAGACCAAACTGGTATGTAAGGTGACAGAGAAGTACAATAAACATGGTGGAACTATCAAGATAGGAGCACTAGAAAAATACTTTCTAGTCACAGTTTGATTCTTTCTGTATGTAAATGTAAAAAAAAAAAAAAAACCAACCAAACATACAAGAGCTCATCGTAACCTTCTGCAACACAGAAGAAACATATCCTGAATAAAATGATAAAATTTGATAGATACAGTGCTAAGTAGAAATGGATAGATATTTGGGAGCTCTGGAGCTACTGGAGAGGGTCCAGCAAAGGGCCAAGAAGATGAAGGGGCTGGAGCATCTCTCACATAAGGAAAGGCTGAAGAGCTGGGGCTATTCAGCCTGAAGAACAGAAGGTTCAGGAGGGATCCTCTGAAGGGAGGGTGCAAAGAGGACACAGCCAGGATCTCTTCAGTGATGCTCAGTGACAGGACCAGAGGCAATGGGCACAAACTGGAACAGAGGAAATTCTCTATGAATAGCAGGAAACACTTTTTTACTTAGTGAGTGACGAAGCACTGGCACAGGTTGTCCAGAGAGGTGGTGGAGTCTCCCGCCTTGGAGATATTCAAAAGCCATCTGGACATAGTCCTGGGCAACTGGCTCCATGTGCCCCTGCTTGAAGAGGGATGTTGGACCAGATGACCTTGAGAGCTTCCTTCCAGTCTCAAATATTCTATGACCTTGTGAAAACTGCTTGCAATAATATTTTTTTCATCTTGTTCCATCTACATTTTAGAGTAAATTATGGAGAAGCAGCCTAAACCACTACACTTCCAAGTTACAAAATAAATTGCTTGAGTCAGAAAGCCTAAAATTAATCCAGATTTTTCCTGTGGGACATTTGCATTCAGAGGTAACCTTTCAGGTGTGAAAACGTGGTTTTTTTTCCATGGGTTTAATATCTCAGCTATACACTGATCAGACAGTATGCAGTGAACGAAGCAGCGCCAAAGCCAGTGAATAAGCATTTCACTTGGTACACATAATCTATCTTGGCTACTAAGGATCTGTCCATGCAATCCGCTTTCCTATAGATATTGCTCTAAACATACACTGTGTTCCTAAAGAAACCATATGTCTTAATGCCCTATTTTTTTTACTACCTTTTCCACAAGAAGTTAATTATGTGGATCAGGCCAATGACATTTCTTCTCAGGACATAAAACTTTGTAGACATGAGGAAATGACAAAGCCCTTCAACTTGTATACAACTAAACTGACAAACATCATATCTGCCAATCTATAATTATATTTGTTTCTATCCTAATGCTTAGAGGTCTGAAAAGCAGGAATATATTTCTTATGTAAGTACAAAAATTAGCCTACTTTTTAACCATAATAAGAGTTTCCCTTAATCTTGCATTGTATGTCCAATACATAAATTCCACTCAATGAAAAAAAAAAAAATCTTTATTGATTCAGTTCTAATTTAAAGCATAAAACAACTGCTATACACATGAAAAACTAGTTATAAAACTGCTCAAATATAGTTGTTTAGAGTACAGCATACACAGAATTCATTGGTGATAGCAAAACTAGAGGGCATTTTAATTTTAGCTGCTCAGCACCTGAACAGATCTATTCTCCTGTTGCGTACAGACAAAAGTAAATTGAAATTGCCAACTTTTGAAAAGAAAGGGATAAACTTGTAACCTTCTTAGGGAAATCCTCAACATTCAGACCTTCCACTGAGCCAAAAGAATATTCTGTACAGAACAGATGGACAGGGCTTGGTTCTTTCAGGAACCTGAGTTTGAGAAGTAAATTCTGTAAGTGACACTCTTAATCAATATACTGGTAAAAAATGTTAGCCTACTGTGAGAATATATCATCGTTATAATAACTACTGTGACTTATTCTGAGTTTTTAGTAAATAGTGGTAAATATAACTAAGAAGAAACATCTAAAAAATATTTTAGAACTAGGAACAATGGAATGAAATAAAGTGTCTGTATGTCACTGCACTCCAGTAGCATGGAAAATTTGGCCTATAATACTAACAGCTTACAACAAAGTAAGATCACCTCTTCCCAACAATTTACATACTGAATATTATACTGTTCAGGCTGATTATTATTCTATTCTGATCCAAGCAGTGGAATTTATCTCATGTACCTTGAATGTTAAGGGTGCGATCAGACAGTACTTTGTTTCATTCAAACAGAATTTTCCTTTTCTGTTACTTCTAATCTGTCCTGTGTGTCACACCTAAGAAAAAAAATAGAGGTCCTGTAAAATTCAACATGTGTTTGAAAGGTGTTGGGCCATTACAGCTAATAATACTTAATATTTGTTTCCAGCAGCACCTAGAAACCAAGGAACCAGATACCCCTGCTGAGAATATCTCCGATATCTTGCAATCTATACCTAATTCTCAAACAAATTATAAATATGCAACTTGTTATTCATAACTCATGTTGATTACCTTTGTCTTCTCAGTTTTACTGCTCTTTGCTTGAACGTCTTCCCTCTGTTACGCAGCAGCTTTTCAGGACCGCAGTGTCCAGAAATCTGACCATAATGTTCTAGGATTTCAAGTAAACCCCACTTTATTTAGTCAAATAATGTGATTATTAAAATTTGATATATTCCCACTCCAGTTTATGCTTCAAAAAGTATTTTTTGGAAGTGGGGCTCAGCTAAAGAGCATCAATTATTTACATGACTATCCAATTAGTCCATGACTCTTAAATCCAATGTTTTGGCACTGCAGAGGCACTGACTTCTCAGGGATAGCAACCACATTATTTCACCTTCAAGAGGAAAATATTGACAGGAGCAGCCATGACATCTGCTCCCTGCACAGACAGATATACTGAAGTCAAGATCAGACAAAGTGAATTAGAATCATATATTACTTGGACAAAGGAATTGGGGAAAAAATACAGCGAGTGTTCTACATTAGAGTAATAAACTAAATGAGAATAGAAGTCTACAGAGAGAAGAATTAAAGAAGTTCTCTTGAAAGGTCTGATTGAGAACATCTTTATAGTGAAATAGTGCTAACATTTTTTATAGATAGATTATTGCCATCACATGATTGCAATGAGCAAGATTTAAATAGCATGTAAATAAATAGAAAAGGTGGGCAGAGCATGTCTCATGTTAAAAAGATAATTTTAGCATTTTCAGAGGTATAATGTCAGTTTCTCTACATTCATAACTTTTGTTGAAACAGGTTCTTAGGAAAAACTAAAGTAGTCATAAATCATGTGAACATAAGACTCTCTGATCTAAAATAAAATTCCTGATAAAAATGATAGGTGCAATATAAATTTTGAATGAGTAAATGTTATCTGAACTGAAGCAGCACTGATTAATTCCAAAAGCAACTTGGGGAGTGACTTTATATTTGTTACACCAACTGCTTGCTCTTGAACATTAGCAGTACAAACTCAGAGAAATCTCCAGTGATCATCTGTTCAGAGACTTAATTTTGCATTTGCAGTGTTTCTATGAATTGAAATACAGAGTTATGAGCATCTCTGGCCTCCACATTTAGCTCACATTTAAACTGCCTCTGGGCTGTATGGCTGCTACAGGCATGTGCCACACAGTTAGTGGAGCACAAGTCTGCAGTTAAATCAGAGCTTCCCACTAAGGCAGCTCTGCAAATCTTAACACTGTACTTTGTGTCAGTTCACTGCAGCACTGCAGTGCAGAGAGTCATGGAGGACAAAGCAATGCAGTTGTTTCCATCACTGAGCAAAACAGAGATACTTGCAGGTATTAAAGATTCAGCTGTAGCATATCAGCAAAAGCGGCTCAAACACTTGGAACATTAGAAAGCATTTTCAATGCCACCAAACTGACCCCGTAGCACTTCCCAGTTATTATTCTGGCAAAGTTGTGAATGAAAAGTAGGTAGAGGTAGTTGATGTTGGTCAAGGTGCAAGGACGAAAATTACATTTGCAGTCCATAGCTGATAATCCAGATACTAGCAGAATGTTTTTATTGCTACAGAGAAAAATAGTTAATGGAATGTAGAGTGTGATTCAGGTGATGAGCTGCTAGATTGCCCTATACAGGGTCAAATTGCTCTCTGAGTTTCATTAATGATATTGAATATATCTTCATTGTCTCATTGGCCACCAGTAGACATCTACATTTTAAACACAAACTGAATCCCATTCCAGTGATAGCCTTTTTGCCAGACATTTATGCCACGTACTATAAATTCTATTCCCCTACACAAATACAGCTCTTTTTTTGAGAGAGAGAAAAGGGGAAATAGGAATGGCTTGCTTAGTTTATATATTTATACATAAGACTAGCAGCAATGGAAATGAGGGCATTTAGGCATTTGGCAATTCTACAATTTTAGATAATAATTCTTTGGATGCTCCTCTATCTAAACAGAAAAACCCTGAATCAGTGTGACCCAATCTAACATGTCAGTGTTTTGTTAGATCTGCAGCTGTGATCACCCATTAGATCTAAACTAGCAGCAAAAAAGTTCTGTAATTATAGTGACATACACGGTCCATGAAAGTTACATACTGAGAAAAAGAAAGGCTTTCCCTTCCATTACCATGAAAATAACAAAGTACAAAAATTGTGTGGAATTCATCAGCAGTGAAATTAAAATTCAGTGAGTTCCAGCTAAATCACAGAGCTAGTGCTCTGCCTTATTTCTAATAAGGAAAACATGATAATCCATATGATGAAATGATAAAATGATGAAACGTCTCATTAGCACTGATTTAGCTAGCTCTCCAGTCAAGAACATACTTAAGCCATTTCTTAACTCCAAACTGATTGCTTGTAATGTCAAATGCATAATGGACAATTGTCCCACATAGTTTAGTACCAATCACATGATGGTCCTCAGCTGCTGCTTCTAACAAAACTTGCAATAATGCCCACTATCAATCATGTTTAGGATACACTGCAATGCAGGAATCAACAGTACCCTAGCTAACTTCCAAAAACAGAGAGCAGGTACAGTGCCCCAAACACATATATATCCTGCTTTAGACCTGATCAGTCTTGTACTGAGCCAACATGGGGTTTTCTGTACACTTTTCATGTATAGAGCCACCTCAGTATCTTTAAACCTGAGGTGTACACAAGCCCACTCTGTGCACAAAATACTAGGCATATTACCAGCAATATGTATAATTGTAAGTTAACACTAAATCACTTTCAAGAAATACATTGTCACATAACATTGCTCAAGAGGTTGATACAATTAAATTATACAGAGTTTATACTACTGGAACTATAGTCTGTATCTTCAGTATGCATATTCTCATTAAACTATTATTACTATTGTCATTGATAGAATACATTACTGTCTGGTAATAATGATCAATTCTGCATCAAAATGAGGAATGATGACTGAAATGGTGAACATTTCAGTTAAATACTATCAGTATTCTTTAATTATATTCATACCATTGTTAAATCTCATTCCAAGATTAATAAACTAAAATTAATAGTACAGTTTTGTGAGTGTGGGATGAGAAACTGTACCTTCTTTCCAAATGGTCAGTTCATTTAAATTGACAATCAGAGAAATTGCCAACAATAGCCCTTAGGACTCTAGTGATCATCCAGGGCAATAGGAGAATGAAGAGCTGAGCCTCCCACTAGGCAGATGACCAACACCTTTGACAGAAAATTGATCACCTATCCTAAAACATGCAGGAGTCTGTCTAGGACTAAATAAATCTTTAGCAGACACCAGCAACTTCATCAGCTACTGCCAACACCTAATCTGTAAGCAAGCTAATCAAGAAACAAGCAATCAGTGTCTCCTGTCACCTGTCAGTATTCTGAACAGAAATCAGGAATGCTGCAGGACAGAGACAGCACAGGAGAAGCACTCTTCACTTTGATAGCTCATCTCCCTCAAGTAAGAAGGAGAGGCAATCATTCATAGTTATTCTGCACTGTTCAATATCACTGATTCTTGAGCAAGTTCATTGCTGCTCCAAGGAGATGGAGTAATACGTAGATATTCCTTAAAATAACTAGATTAATCCTTCATTTCATACTCAGTTTTATTGTTCACCCTTCATAAAAAGAAGTAAATATGGAAAATATTTTCAGCACTTGTTATCTTTTGTGTGTGTGTGTGTGTGTTGATGATGTCCAAAAAAAAGGTATGGATAAAACTGTATCACTTTGTCATTTACACTCACTCATTAATTCATCTATGACCAAACTACTTTTTCCAAGTAAAAAAAGTCTGCTTCCTTAGTAAGTAGTCTCATGACTCAGTTTAGTTTTACATTTGCAAGAAGCTTTAATCTTTAAATGCTTTCTTTTTAATGTCTTATATCTTACATCATCAATTCTATTTCATTGGAAAAGCAAAATCTTCACATTCCAGAGCCATGTGCCTGGAATGCTTCTAGTCTCTATTGTACTTGAAATTAAGATATTACTATGGAGAGAAAATTAGTTCAATCTATGGCTAAAGGTAATTTTTTGTTATTTAAATTGTATTGACTGTAACTCTTCAAACCCTAAGACCTGGGAGAGCTGGGATCATGAGAGCACAGGCAAAATGACAGGAAGATAATGAAATAGTCTGACCAAAATAATCAAAGTCTAAACTAAGATTGTTATATTTGCCTTGTATGTGAAAATAGTAATCAATCTGAAAAATAAAATGAAATGAAATAAAATAAAATAAAATAAAATAAAATAAAATAAAATAAAATAAAATAAAATAAAATAAAATAAAATAAAATAAAATAAAATAAAATAAAATAAAGATGGTTATTTTCCTGTTCTTTTCCATTCTTTCTCCCGGAGAGGCTTCTGCTCCCTCAGTTGGAATGCAGGTGTCTCAGACATCTGATTTTGCTTTCCATGCATTTGAAGAAAAGGAAACTTCTTGTGGGAGGTGTGGAGGATGAGGTAAAAAACAACAGACAGCAAAGGAGGAATGGGAGCAACCATATGCAACTATTATAATTATAATAATTATTATTATCATTATTAAAAGAAAAACAAATTACTGGTTTTGCCCTTCAATCCTAATTTAAATCTGCAAGGCTATGATCACATTACCCCAAAACCTCTTATAGAAAAGCTGAAAATTCTTTTTAACATTTTCTATACAAAAGAACTCTAAAATGAAAATAACGTGTGCACAAATGTCATAATATTAAAAACAAAGAATTTTAATACTATATGTTCAACAGAGACTGAAGAGTATTTAAAGTAAATTTATTAGTAAGTTGCATAGTCAACATAAGCTATTATTTACATATTAGCTAAATGAATATGTAAATTTTAATTTATTGTCTTGTTGCTTCAGAATCACCTGAACTCTGTCTAAAGAGCCAAAGCACACCAGATTTTTGTTGCAGAGTTTCTGTCGAGCTTGGATACTGGAAAATATCCAGCTTGGGAGGGTTTGAAAACTTGGAGGTATACTTATCGAAGGCCTTGTGCTTTTAAAATTCCTACCACAAAAAGTGAGTTCAGTGCCCTCACTTTTTTCAAGCGCTAGTAAAGATCCACTCAGGCTAGAATGCAATGACTTTACATAAATAGAAATTTGAAGTGGGACTATTGCAAATGGGCTGCTTGGGCTCCTGAGGGAAGAGTGAGAGGGAGAGAATTTTGCCCTTTGCAAGAGAGTGCCAAGGGCATTGCTACCTTTAACTGCCACCAAAGTCTTACTCATTTTGTCAGTCTTTACAGTAATACTGCCAGGTTTTCACATGTTCCTAAGGCTGAGAAACACCAAATGAGTAGGTACTTCAGCAAATGAGTGTCAGAAGGACAAGCTGCAGTGCAGTGAACAATAACTTCATCTTATACTAGAAACTGTATAAAAAACATGACAGCGTGATGCCATTTATTTTCCAGAAGTAAAAAGAAAAGGTTATTTGAAATAATGAAGTCTCTTTTTTTTTTTTTTTTTTTTTTTTTTTAAACTACAGAAACTGGAAGAGTTTACAGAACTTAAGAGTAAATTTATTATCTATAGCCCTATTCTTAAACATGAAGCAACATATTTATTTTAATTTCTGTATCTGAGCTATAGAAACTTCTCTCTTTTCAGTGTTTGGCTAAATGAAGCGACAAATAGAAATAGTCAATCCTGACAACAGTGGTAGGAAGCTAAATGTATCACTAATTAGTTTTATGACCTGATGAGCATAGATACCAGCACTGATTAGCTGACCACCTCAGGAGTGTTTGTTACATTTGTAATGAAGCAAATCAAATAACACAGTTTGTATTTGGGAAGCTGGAAAAGTTGAGCCAAATAGTCATAGGCACAAGCTGGGAAAAATCAATAGTGCTAAATTTGCACCTTTATTCCTTAGTGGCAGTAGGTGGTCATTTGGTTAAAGCCAATTACATTAATTAAATTGATCTACTGCACCAATGACAGCAAAAGTCAGAATTTGTTGATTTCTGAAGTTATGCTGAATTTCACAAGTCACTATTCGGAGTCAGCAGAAAGAACACATGAAATGATGATAATAATAATTACAGTGCTTCTGACTGAAAAGCACCAGTCTATGGTAAGGAGTTTTGTTACTTAGGTGTCAACAACCATTTTAAAGGATATTGCTACACTGAGTTCTGTCATGTTTAAAAGTTTATGCTGACAGCTCAGTTGTCATGCAGGAAAATGAGGTGGCACGGTATGGCAGAAACAAAGCAAAAATAATGAACTGTATCAGTCAAACCAAAAAGTCTGATGATGAAGATCTGGGATTCTAATGATGACAATGCTGCTGTTGAACACGAAAATGTATACAGCCATTTAATCCCCGTGACTACTGCAACAGGTAGAGAGAACTATCTCCCTGAGTATTTCAGATGAATATTAGCAATGAAAAAGAATGAGACCCGTAGAAAAAGAGAGGTTCAGCAACAGAAAAAAAAAGAATGAAAAGCGATGACTGATGAGTATTTTATAAATACATCGAAGAAAAGATTACTGAATTGCAAGACAAAATTACATGGTCTGATTTATCATATGACAGGGAGTTAGGATAAATAAAACCATTAAAACCTCCTAACAGAACATTCAGAGACATTTAAAGAATGATAGGGATGGCATCTCAGCTTAAGAACCTTATTCTTCAGTAAAAACTGCATGAAAATGGAATTCTTTTGTGGTTTTCCCTGTACCGACCCTGTATGCAATGAATAAAGCAAGCTGTAAAATTAGGTGTGTTGAATCTGAATGCATAATAACACCAGAAGGGTTCCTTTTCTTTCAAGACAGATGGATGAACAGAAAAGGAATGCTGATCCTGTTATGATTTTTACATTTAATTTTATTTTATCTCAATACACATGTTAATAAAATGGGGGGGGGGGGGGGGGGGTGTTGTTTGTCGGTTTGGTTTTTAATTTGGCCAGTTTTATAATTTGTTTTACATTATTGTGTAACGTTTAAGTATGGTCCTTAATGGTCATTTCATTCCTAGAATTGCTGCTGAAAGCTTGTTTTGTTACTACTCAGAGATAAACACCTGTCCCTGATTCTCCAAAAGATGCTGGTACTAAATCAGCTTTTAGAAGTGGAATGTATCAGGTATGAAGTTTAAAAGCAATAATTGACATACTGCCTATTCACAATGTTTGAGACAAGTTCAGGCAACTGACAATGAAAGGAAGAATGATATCCAGAATTAAGGAACATTTTCAGACACTGTTCTTCCACCACTCAAGACTGAGAGTATTTAACTACAGATCATTTACCAAGATATTGTAGGATAAAAGCTGTGACAGCTCAGGCTACCACAATCCACAGAACTTAATGGGAAGTTTTTAATATTACCATGGCAATATTAGACACTGCATTCAAAAAATCTTTTAACAGAAGAAAGCATTCCAAAACAAAAGGCAACAATATCTCAATCTACTGAGAAATAAAACCTCTCCATTAAATTTGTTCTTCCTGTTGAAGAAACAAACTATGTAATTTACTTTAAAAATAAACATTATTAGACTCAGTCAAACAGAACCTAATGTGAAATATGGAAATCATACTGAATATAAACCCTAATACTGAACTGTACGTAATTTTACCTTGTAATTTCTAGCATAATATTGTAGCCTTGTAATTCAGCAAATACGGAGTTGCCATTGCTTACAACAGACCACAAGCTTAGCATTAAGTTAATGACACAGACATCAGGATGCATCAAGCTTTGTCTGGATTAGTGTTGGCCTGCCTGGAGATTTGTTTTAGCATGTAACATAATTTACCCAATGAGCAGGTAAACTCTACCTACTTTATTTTAGCTTTTGCTGAGCTTTGGACAGTTGTATATATTTTGTAACTAATAAATAGTCAGATGATGCACCTATGACCCTAGTGTGAAACGTTGTATAGAGGAGCACGGACATGTGATGATAGTAGAAGCCTTGAAAGTACAAGCACAAGAAACACCAGAGGCCACAGGTCAATAAGTAGCAAAGGTCATCAGTTACTGGTCATCAAAGTAATGCAGCCTTCAGAGCTGGGCAAAAACAGTTTTAGGGGTGACAAAGCAAAGAACAAGTATCTAAAACATGTAAATTAAATCGAATACTGTAAATTTGGATGTAAAGTTGACTTGTAGACCAATGGAGAAAGAGCCAAGCACAGACTGTTTTAGCAAACACATAGAAATGACACCAAGTTGATCCTGAAGTGAGGCAGAAGACTTCACTGTCATTATACTCCTCCTAGTAAGGCATGTGTGAAGCTGATGCCTTGCTGTAAGAGCCCGAGGGACAGCAGAATGGTAAGCATATCATTACAAGGGGGAGTAGATACTACAAAGTTTGTGTATATATTGTTTTAACTGTATGTAACTTGAACTTTAAGTGTCTTATGCATTTATAGTTTTCATATTTGGTTGCATTTAAATAGATTGTCTTTGATGGAAAAAATCTTACAAAGAAATTTATGTCATCAGTATAATTCTTAACTGTCATTATTTAACACTCAGACAAATTTTCAGTTTCAAAGCAGTGATGAAAACAAGCCATAGTGCTGGACCCATTCCTAACCCTTGCACAACCCCTCACAATGGGGGTGATTTTCTGTTGATAACTACTTATTCATAGGTTAGTCATTAGCCAGTTCATTATTGCACTGAATGCTTCTGTCCTGTTCTTTGCTAGGATAGGGTTAATTTTCTTCGCACTGTATTTTGGTTTCAGTGAGGATTGTTATGAGAACAAGGGTGGAAGGTGGGGTGCTTCAAGTGGCTGTGTCTTGTTTGGCTGCTAGCCAAGTTAAACTATCACAGCATACTTTGTCAATACTCTGTAATGTTGATTTTGTAATCAAGATATGATGCAAGACAGTCCAATGCCTATATGACAGTACATTACATTCAATCAGTTACTTTTAACAATCAAGTCTGCAGCCTTAAGGAATGAAATCAGGTTTCATAGAATCATAGAATGGTTTGGGCTGGAAGGGACCTTGAAGATCATCTAGTTTAAACCCCCCTGCCATAAGCAGGGACCCCTTCCACTAGATCAGGTTGCTCAATATTTGTTGGACATGAACTATTTTCTAAGAATTCATGGTTATATAGATTATTTATTTTTTAAATAATTCACTATTAAAGCAGCTATTTATTCATTTTTCTTTTAAGGATTAAGTCTCTAGTCATGTCACAAGATACCCATCTGTTTAGTCTTCTGGAATTTATCCACAATTCCAAGATTTGTTAAGAGTGAACATCAGCTGGTCAGCCATTCCTCCAATCATGTCTTCTGAAATTTTATCCAGACCTGGTGAATTCAGAATCATTTGTCACAACAGGTGGTTTTAACGTTCTTGGTTACTAATGGAAAATACTTTATCACCTTCCTTTGAAATAAGTAAGTCCTGTACTGCACTTCTTTCAAAATGCAGGAGAGAAGTATTCAGTGACAATCACCAATGACTAATGTGGCATATTCATATTTTCATATTGCTTGAACATTTTTTCATATCCCCCAAAAATTACTCTAGTATTGTTAGCACAGCCATCATGGATCTTTTCCCAACATCGGTGGTTTCCTTCAGCATCTTTTTTCCAAAAATTCTAATAGGCAGGGTTTGGTATCAATTTATTATTCCATGTGTTTTATACTGTATTTTATTTCTAATTTTGACTTTATCAGAAAGGGAGAGCGGGCTCGTCTTGATTGTGAGATCAAATAATTTTGGTCTACTAGTAAATTTTCATTAGTTATTTCTGATTAATGGAAAACACTAATTTGTTTGCCAGACTGTATAGAATCATGACTAGTCATGATTCAGCCCAGATGATTAATTAATCTTTATCTGCTATAATGACGACCAAAATAGAGAAATAGTATATTACTGGCAGAATATTGTTAGAAAACAGTCATCTACAATATTTAAAATAACTAAAGGATGTTTTTCTAATGATTATGGTATTACTGATAATAAGGGGTTTTTTTAATTATTTATGCTGTTTTTCAGCCTTCTGGACTATGCTAGCTAGCACAGTGATGTTTCTTCAGTATACCCTATTACCTCTTTTGCCTATTTCATTCTTCTAAAGTGGGTAATAACCACTGATTTTAATGTTCTAATCATGCAAATCAACTCATCAGCTTTTAGGAATACCAGTTATATCAAATTTATTTTAATCAATGAGAATTTCCAATTCCTCTTGCTTACTGCCTTCAAGCAGTAGCATATAGCAATTGAAAACTACATTCTTTCCACATCTGTTGACCTTGATAACAACACCATGAGTTTGTGTTTATACAACATTTGCATTCTTATTAAGTTTTCTTTTTTATTTTTGTGTTAATAGCCTCATAGTTGCTCCAGCTAATCTCCAGTTGAGAAGATTATCACCTTTTTTTCTGTGAGAAGTAAGCTGCAGTATTTATAAATCCAACCATCTCTTAGGATAAATGTTCTACAAACTGAAACCTTCCCTTTCATACCAGCCATGAAAACCGTGGTCCCCTCTGGTATCTTCTGCTTTTTCAGTGCTATTAGAATGACTCTAAGAAGATTACGTGGGCTTTTGTTTTCTGCCTCCCTTCAAGATAACTGAAGCTTCTTAAAGTGTGTAGTTCCACGTGAATGTCATGTAACTAATTTCAGTGTGCATCATCCCTTACTAATACCTTATAAGTAAGGTGGATTCTCTGTCTACTTTTCAACACAGCGTCATCAGTGATGACTGCTTGCCATCCAGGGCTATTCGAGCTCTTTCTGTAGCTCTTACTTCATGCAGAAAGAGTATGAGTCAAGGTATTCAACAGGCTTTTGTTCTATTCCTCCAGAAACAAGGGAAGAGTTGCTGATCATCTGATGATCTGACACTTGTAGGGGAAAGTGAAAGTCCTTCTAGGTAAAGAAGCACACTATGTACAACATTTGCATCTCATGTTATAATGCAAATCATAATCATGACATCAGTGTTATTCATCACTGATACATACATTCTCATAAAAATGTGAAGTATTTTATTTGTGGAGAAATATAAGATTACAGTTAAGAAACAGCACTGTAGTGTTAGGGAGATTAAGGCATAAAATATTTACCTGATAAGAGGCATAAGAAAGCATTCCTCTTCTAGTATCTTAAATCCTACCTGGCTGATCTTTGGCTGATAAACATTTATGGCATGGTACTAGTTAGAACCTAACAGGGTCAGACTACTGTTGCAGATTTCCAGCAGACAGACCACACAGTTTAAAGGAAATGGTACCCAAATGTAACAAATTAATGGCCAGCCTTCTAAGTCTACCCTGCCTTACCCTTAGTTAGTTTGTAAAGCTTGATGTGGTAACAGTAGAAGGTGGTAAGACTGAAAGTATAGCTTGTCAGGTATATAAAGTAGTAAATAGAGCTCTTAGTAATGTATAGGGCATGTTTTCAACTCTTTTTACCCATGTAATTTTCACATAAGTAATGTGTAATACAGTGCCCCTATGCCAGAATGCAAAATATAAATTTGGCATCACAGTCTCTGAAGCAGCTTTGTCACCAGTGTGTTCTGTGATAGTTTGTTGTTCTGTGATTAAAACCCATTTGATTAGAGAACAGAATAAATGACAAATAAGAAATGAGGGAGGAGGCACAGTGAATCCAGTAGCCTAGGCCACACCGATCAATACAGACAGACACACACAGAAATTAGACAAACAGCACCAATAGCCTCATCCTGGTCTCCTTTCTGGCTGAGCAGGATGAAGTTCTCTTAGCATGAAACATATATATATATATATATATATATATATATATTATACATATGTATAACATATACATGTGTATAATGTGGGTCCCTCCAGCAGCTGGACTCAGATATTCAGTTTGCCCAGTAGCTGCCCCTAGATCCCAGTCTCCCCAGCTGCTGGCACCTGGACATCTGAGCCACTGTGGCAACTGTCCCACTCCAGCTGCTGGTACCTCACTCAGATGATACATACACCCACACACACACACCACAGACAGACACAGATGGCTGGGACTCCCCTGGTCTCCAATACCCAGCTCCTCCTTAGTCTCACCCTCAGAGGCATGCCTGGCTCCCTGGCCACTGCACCTACTCACTGGCTAGTCCAGATTGTTCTTTACTAGTGCTCACACACTTACTCACACACTCACACTCGCTCCAGCTGCTGCCACCACAGACAACACAGGACACCTGATTCCAGTGGATGGCACCTAGACTCTCATACATCCACTCAGAACAGAAAGCTTCTCACCCAGGAAAATGGGTAGGAAATGGACTTTGACAAAAGATAGGACAGATGGCTCTTACCAGGTACAGGGCATGACCAGACAAGTGTACCCACCTTGTTTACCTGCAAATGGCCCCTTCAATCCCCTTATCCTTCTATTTTCCCATGATAGCTCCTCCCTAAATCACTTAGATTCATCTCTTTCCCCATTTTCTTTCCTTCTCTAAACATCCCATTATGTCTTGCACAATACCAAAATGTTCTTCCCTGCAATCCATAATGTGTTCCATACCCCTGTGCAGTGACCCTCTCAGTCCAAAAGGTGTTCCAGAGATCCATCTTTGTGGGTGTCACCCTGGCCCATGTCTGAGGCTCTCCTAGGATGCATTGGCAGGGTCTGGACAGGGTGTCCTCCAAGTCCATAATCCAGGTACCCCCACCAGCTGCTGTGTCTCTATGCTCCCTCCTATGTGTGCAGACAAGCTTTTTACCACATAACCTAACAGAAACACGTGAGCCATATGATAAAAGCATCATATCCCTTCTGTCAAACTAAGTATTAACATTTTAAATAAGACCATTCTGTCAAAGGGTCTTTCTGTTCAGTCACATGACAATGTCTCCAAAACAAGTAACTGGTTCCCTGAATAGTTTTCAAAAAGGGAGAAGGGGCATGATGATCACATCAAAAGGATGATCATACTTATTATGTGTGTTAAAGGACACCTAGACAATTCTTACAAATCTGTTATGAGGTACAAAGAAGTAATCTCAGCTGGAACATCTCAATATCTTTTTCAATAGAAGTACTTTAAAGTCTTTTGGCTAATACAATTCCCTGAATAAACAGGTGAAAAAACTGAAGTGTCTACAACAAAAGACTTACTATTCAAAACTCTATTTATTGATTACTTTATGCCAACCGTCCTAAGTCAGAAATGAGCACACCAGCTTCAACAATTTACAAAGCACAATATATTACTCATCTCATACTGGGACAGCTCTGTCCTTTAGTGTCCTCAGGCAGAACTCTGCTAAGTGTCTCCCAACTTCACTGTTTTTCCTTTTCATTGACAATTCCCTTTTCAGACAGGCAAACATTGACATCTGTGTCTGATTAGATATGTTGTAATATTCTCCCTTTTTTTTTTTTCAATAGCCTTTGAAATTATTTGTCTGAAATCATTCTCCAAGTTAGTGACTAAGCATGACTTTAAAAGTCCTGCCTAGAAATTACTCTATCATGTCTCTGGTGCTTCTGCTTTGCTGCTGGTAGGAATGACCTCCTCCTCCCCTGCAGTATATGTGATGTGAATCCCTATAGTGCTGTCTCATCTTGTGTCAGCACAGCTTTCAATAACAGCATTTTAGATTTCTTTAGATGCTTCATAGGTCTCTGAGAAACCTGCTAATATAAAAAAAAAAACCCAAACAAAAAACCAACCAACCAAAAAAAAAACCCAAATCCAAGAATTATCTGGATATAACCCAAAATTAGTTTTTAAATAAAAGCTTGTATAAAAATTCTGAAAGCTTCTTTCTCTCTCTTTGTCTAGATACACATACACACACACATATATCAGCAGTTTGTGTAAGTGGTGAACCGTTAAGCTACAGCAGACCCTTGACAGTTCTCACAGCTACCAAACCTTCCCACATTTCATTTCTGAAACAAACCCCGTGATCAAAATCTAACCTTTTTTTTTTTTTTTTTTTTTTTTTTTTGACAGCACTAGGCTCAGTGACATGAACCAGAATGGCACACATCTAGCAGCATAACTGACAACAACCTAGCACCTGGCATGGAAAAAGATGTTCCACTTTCAGCAGAGCTCACAGTGATATCCAGCATCCTGCCGTGAGGCTGTGGGACTTGGAAGAAAGAGGCAGAAAACAGAGTTGACATTTGCAACTGTAGCTGAGCAAATTCTGACTACATCCCAGATTCAGAATCTGGCAAGAGTACTGTTGTTGTTCTTGCCATTTCATCACTCAATCTTGCTTTAAAGGATCAATTATCAGTTTAAATGATAAAATGATTTTTCTCTGTGTGACTGGTCAGAAGACCAAACTCTTCTTTCTTTCTTGTGAAAATTTTTCTGGTATTCTGAGGTGACTCTAGATGAGTATCATGTGGTCTAAGTATCACCGTCAGACCATATAAACTACAATACAACCACCTTGCTTTTAAGCATCATACTGTAAACAGAGTGCTTATATTGAGTTAAATAATACTGAAGACTAGATCTCAGCATTCTTAGCTTGAAACAAAGAAGTTAAATTGATATAAGGAGGAGTGTAATTATGTTGCTTTTTCCAGTAATCTTTTTCCAAAACCCATGTGAATCGACCATTTATAAATTAAATTATTATTATAGAGATATAATTATATATATTATATATCTTATTTAGAGATAAGATATTGATACTTTCTTTAGATATTCTTCTTTGACAAACTTATTAAAGGAAATATAAATAGTATGAATCATTGCAATAATATACTTGACATGGAAACCAGTTCTACCACTTTTTGTGTGTGCCATCAGAGCATATAGAAATATGAAGAAAGATCAAAGAAAGATGACAGGTAAGGTCTGCCCACCAGGTTTCAAATCTGGCTCTATAGTATTAGGAATCAATATCAGACAAAATAGGTGTGAAGTGCAGACTGTTGATCATGATGATTCAACATTTCAGCTAAGTTCACTTCAACAATACACTGAAATTATGTATGTAAAAGAATTATTTTAATGTGCAGTCT
The DNA here is from genome assembly GCA_907165065.1 of Caprimulgus europaeus. The sequence goes on from OU015524.1 coordinate 79,377,011, forward strand.
TTCAAAATCATGAACAAAAGAATGAGAAACAAATAAGAAATAGGACACCATATATATACCTCAGATAATTGCTTTCTGGTCTCATTCCTGATCACATGCATAGTTCATACATTATAAATAATATTTTAAAATAAATTAACAAATTATGAAACACAGGATTCAGTTCTAACCTTCTCCCTGGGCTTAACTGCTTTTAATAGTTCTATACTTCCTGACTGTTTATCCAAAACATTATTCAACAGACCATCTATCTCTGCCATGATACTATTGTATCAACATTTAGGTAAGTTAAGGGTTCTCAAACCTGTGATGTATCTCTTACGAAGACTAAAACTTGGCAACAATGAGGCTGCTTCAAACATCAGTTATAATTTTCTTACAAAGTTTTACTCCATCCATTAATATAAGTGTAGATTGGGAGAGGGGTGGCTGAAGACCAGCCCTGCAGAAAGGGATCTGGGAATGTTGGTCAGCATCAGTTCTGGGCCCCAGAATTCAGTAGTGTATGTGAATGCACTTGAATGCGTCCAGAGGAGGGCAACAAATCTGGTGAAAGGGCTGGAAGGAATGTCCTGTAAGGAACAGCTGAGGACTTTGGGTTTATCTAGTTTGAAGAAAAAGAGGCTGAGGAGAAACCTTGTTGCATTCTACAGCTTCCTGAGGAGGGGAAGTGGAGAGGGAGGGGCTGGTCTCTTCTTGGTATCCAGTGATAGGACGCATGGAAATGGTTCAAAGCTGTGCCAGAGGAGGTTCAGAATGGACATAGGAAGCATTTCTACACCGAGAGGGTGATCAAACACAGGAACAGGCTTCCTAGGGAGGTGGTCAATGTCCCACACTTGCCAGTGTTTAAGAGGCTTTTGGTCAATGCCCTTAATTTTCTTTAGCTCTTGGTCAGGCCTGAGTTGGTCAGGCAGTTGGACTAGATGATCATTGCAGGTCCCTTCCAACTGAAATAGCCTACTATAGTCTGTTCTGTTTTTAAACAGTTGCATATGGCGATTTTCACAAAAGAAATCTTACTTGTTTGTTTAGTGTTCAGAATGAAATTCTGTTTCCATTTGTTTTACTTTCTTTTTTCATTCTTCTTTGATACAGAGATGGCAAATATGTCCATGCAAATTCATGAAACATGACACATAGTGCAGTCATCTTGAAATTATGCAAGTATGGATCAGCCTAGACACATGACCGAGTTACAGAAACACTATGGCTAAAGAAGATCTTTAAAGATAATTCTTTAAATCAATACTGGTTAATACTTTTAAAATATTTTTTATGATTTCTAAGTTCAAGCTCCTTGATGGATATAAGAATATACGTTTTCTATTAGATCCAAATGTGTTAATTTAAAAAAGCAAATAAAAGGTCTGCATTTCCTGAAAAAAAAAAAACCAAAACAAAAAACCAAAATAACAATGCATTCCTTATTCAACTCTTATACATGCAAAGACATTAATGATGACATTATTAACTCTATTAGGATTAAAAAAATTGTAGCAGTCAGGATTACTAGGAAATTTGGAACTGTTTAAACTTAGGCTCAACAAGTGAAAGAAAACTTGTCCACTACCACTACAGGGTCCTGTTAAACTATGAGGATGTGTGTGATACCGGAATCTTCAGCCTGGAGAAGAGAAGATTGAGAGGGGATCTTATGAATGTCTATAAATACCTGAAGTGCGGGGGCCAAATGGATGGGGCCGGGCTCTTTTTGGTGGTGGCTGGTGACAAAACAAGGGGCAATGGACAAAAACTGGAACACCAGAAGTTCCATATAAACTTAAGGAAAAAATGCTTTACTGTGAGGGTGACAGAGCACTGGAACAGGCTGCCCAGAGAGGTTGTGGAGTCTCCATCTCTGGAGATGTTCAAAACCTGCCTGAACACTTTCCTGTGCAACCTGGTGTAGGGAACCTGCTTTGGCAGGGGTGTTGGACTAGATGATCTCCTGAGATCCCTTCCAACCCCTACCATTCTGTGATTCTGTGATATTTCTCTACCCATACCTGTAAAGCAAATAATGCTATTGCTCTTTTAAATAAGTTTAAGAAATCGCAGATAATAATAAATGGAGACTAATAGGAAACATTTTCTCTTCTAGCTACATTGATATTCACCAGCACAGAAGCAATATCATGCTGTCTAATTAACCTAAAAAACCCTGGACAAAATATAAGATTGCTCTGAAAAATCACGATGTTAAAGAAGAGCAACTGGGTGTTAAACCTAGGTACATTAATATCCGGTAGAAGATAATATGAATAGATTGAAGTCAGAGAGCAACACAGAAGAACCAGTAATATTGGAGATGATATGTCCCCTTTATGTAGCCTGCATTACATTAAAAAAGGCTCAGGTCTCAAAGAACAAATTTAAATTATGAATTTTTATGCAGCAGTGGCTACGTATTTTCTTCTGCAGTATTTTATTTCAATACACTGTGTATTAAGTTTCAAGAACTCGCAGAACACTTACAGGATCTGTGCGACTTTTAAATAAAGTATTAAAAGCCACGGGAACAAGCTGACTGTGAAGAATTACAGCTCTGAATGACAGCATCTCTGACACACGGACTTTTGCTAGCATTGCAGTTGTGGTCATGCACAATATGATTACTTTGTAATCACAGGCAATAGAGATTTTGGGTGTTTTCTGAGGAAGCTGCATTATCCTCACATAATAACACTGATTTAAAATTCTTCTCCCAGTGTTGGTAACAGTGGCATCTGCAGAGAGCAGTTTCATTCTGAATGCTTGATACTCCCATCACAACAGAGATCAACAGTGAGTCAAGGATGTCTGTCAGGTTCATCATACAACTTCAACAGAGGCTGAATTTGTTGAATTTTTTGGAACATGGTGATTTAATAAGTTTTCTCTTGTCAAAGTAAATACAAGTTCATTCTAATTACTAGTTTGTTTATTTTCTGAACCTGAATTTTACAGGTTACTTAAAGTAACTGTAAAATTCATGGTTCACTGAATAATATTAGGCTTTAGTTGTTATAAAGAAACAAAAGGTTAAATTCAACCTCCGTAAATTATAATGCATTTGCAGATAATAATTGAAGTGTCACCAGCTGGCAGTACTCACAGTGACCATAAAGTAGGGATCAGGTCTTGTTAATACCCATTGTTCTCCATATGAAAACCCCGTGTTTAACTCTGAATGCAATATTGCTTGGTTAAGAAAAGTGAGAAATAGAGTAGCAAACTGACTCCTGTCAGATACATGTCTTGCTTTCTACATTCTACAATTTTGGGCTGACTTCTCTGAAACCTTTTTCTAAAATTCAAGTTAGAACTTCTCACATAGGTATGCTGGAAGGATTTGATGCAAAAGACAGAGAGAGACTTTTTTACACCTTTTTATTTAACCTCCGAAAAACGTAGGTTTTCCTGTCAAGCAAAGGACAAGGCATAGTGACCCGCAGATTTAGATACTAAAGAATACTGAAATGTTGCCAAAGATCTGGTAGTATATAAAAGAGAATAAACAAATGATTATTTAAGGTGAGGACATCAAACAAATGATATAAGAAGAAACAAGAAAAAAATGTGGGTTTTTTTTTTTTCTCCTGAGGAACAAATTCCTTTTAAGTTAATCTCATAATTTACATTTTTGTCCATCTTAGTCCATAAAGAGGGTGAAATGGTACACACCTTGTATATCCCCCTCTAGCTAACTTTAGACATTATATTAATATATACACATCTACATGTGAGATGGTCATTTTATGCTGCCTTTACTGATAATTAGAAGCACTGGCACTCTTACAGTATGATCCATCTGATTTTAGGGTGCGTGCTTCCACTGAATCTTAAGCAAATGCAGAATACAAGCACAGATATAGATTTCTATATAGCAGGAATGTAAAATTTTGAAGACAAAGTCCTCTCTATGAATAATTTTTTAATCACTTTTATACATCACACGTGTTCTGAAAAAAATTAGCATATACTGAAGAAAAACTTTTTTTTTTTTTCTGAGGTACTCAGTAAGTCTATGTTAAGTCATCTGCATTTGATAAAACCATTTCCATGTAATGTCTGACACTTCTGGTCCACCAACTCTAGGTGATAATATTTTTACTGTAAAACATCACCTTACACATACATTCAGTATTAATACAAGTGAGGATATAGGCCACTTAGTCTAAAAATTTGCTTCAAAAATGACTTAAAATTTGGAACAGTAGTAGGTTAGTATGTACAACCCTTTGTGCATTGAAGGTCTTTGAAAGCTAGGTCATAGTAAGGCTGTGGTATATTCCTAATGTCTACTGGGAAGTGAATGTCAAGAAAAAACGGCTACAAAAATGTAAAGTTTCAACATTTTCCAAGACTAGGAAACAAATGTCACCCAGTAAATGTGATGATTTTTTTTATTTTTTTTTCCCTTAGTAGAACACTTCAGGCTTTGTATTGACCTGACAGAGCAGGGTCTCTGAATTTGTCTGGGCTTGTCTCAGCCTAAATTGGTTTTAGCTTGCTTTAACAGTTGTCTAGTGGTCAAGAGAATACAAAATGATGTGTAGGGAATGATGTGTTTTATCTTAAAACTCAGTCAATACCACATGTGGTAGCAGTCTGACAAACAGAGGCAGTTTGTACAAAATGAAGCCATTTCTGTCAACTGGGGCTGGAGCATCTCTCTGATGAGGAAAGGCTGGATCTGTTTAGCCTGTAGGAGAGTAGACTGAGAGGGGATCTTATCAATGCTTATAAATATCTGAAGGGCAGGTGTCAAGAGGATGGGACCAGACTCTTTTCAGTGGTGGCCAGCGATAGGACAAGGGGCAACAGGCACAAACTGGAACACAGGAGGTTCCATCTGAAGATGAGGAAAAACTTCTTTACTTTGAGGGTGACAGAGCACTGGGACAGGCTGCCCAGAGAGGTTGTGGAGTCTCCTTCTCTGGAGATATTCAAAACCTGTCTGGATGCAAGCCTGTGCAACCTGCTCTAGAGGTACCTTCTTTGGCAGGGAGGTTGGACTAGATGATGTCCTGAGGTTTCTTCCAAACCCTGCCATTCTGTGATTCTGTGCTTCTTGAGAGGGACAGATAGGTCCTTTAGGATCCTGAGGAACATTTGAAAGGTGACCATAACAAAAAGAAAAGGGTAGACACTAGGAAGATTTTAGCTGCATTATAAAAGAGAGACTTTTCTCTAGGAGACAACTTGGACTGTTATACTGTTAAAACCTTAATTGGGCTGAAAGTCAATTCTTGGTCCTATATAGGGCAAGTTCTCTTTTGTGCAACACAAAGCTACAAAGCCTGTGATCTTAGGAGATCATGGGTAACATGACCTTGCAAAGTCAAATTATTCCTCCTCAGATGCATGCATTAGAAAGATAAAATACTGTATTTATAAAACATTCACATTTGCTTTAAGAATATGGTTGTAAAATTATGCTACAAAAATTGAAAACCTGAGGTATTTAGCATCAAACTACAGGAGCTTAATTCCAGTACTCACTCTTTGCTAGTCCACTATGAAGATTTTTAATACAATTACAACTGAAGTGGCAAAAATTCAGAATTTACAGTGTTTAAACTCATGAAACACTCTAAGCATTAAGTGGTCTAGAAACATTATAACCAGTTCCACATGACGGTATAGCAAACCAAAGTTACACACACTTTATGATTCCTCTAAAATCTGTATGTTTGCTTCTTTTTAGCAATGTTAGTATGTTACTACCTCCTTGGGAGTGTGTTTTCAAACATCTCCAGCTGTACAAACACACACACGCACATAGATGCGTGAGTGCTTGCCTTCTATGAGCAGAGTACTTTCTAGAATTGCAGATAGGAAAGCAGTTCAGTGATCTGCGAAGACAGTGTCATTACACGCTTCACAAGACTGAACACAAGGCACTTGAGAAGACAAAAGTCAGAAATAAACCATTCGAATGCTAACAGCTACTGGAAGCCTCTTGGAGTCCCGCTGTGTTGTGGGCAGGCACCCAAGCACCCCAGAATGAACATTTTTTTCCTTGCAACTTGTGTTTTTTGTTTGTTTGTTTTCCCCTAAATTATCTGTCACGGCTCATTGTTCTTTCCCCCTCTCAGCGCAGCTTGGTGCTCAGCGTCATTTTACTACGGCGTCTCCGGATTAGAAACCCCACTGGTCGGGAGCGCACGGGACTAAGTAAGCGCGGAACAGCCCCAGAGGCACACACCGGTGGACGAGCCGGCAAGAAGCACGGTGGGGCTGAAAGCCGCGGAAACCCAGGGCCGGTACAGCCAGAGGCACCGCGGCGGCAGCAAAAGGGCGGCCGGGAGCTTCCCCCGCGCTACACCGGGTCACGCGGCGAACGGCCGCCGCAGGCGGGCGCGGACGGCGGCGCAGCAGCCGCACCACCTCAGCCAGACGCGCTGCTCTGCGCGGAAAAGGCAGCGGACGGCGCCAGCGCGGGCGGGGAAAAAGCCGGAGGCGCGGCCCATAGCTAGCACCGGCTTCCCGCGGCGCGGAGAGCAGAGGCACGTCCGGGGCGCTGATGGTGCCAAGCTCGGCCACAGCAGCACACAGCCGCCGCCGCCACCACGCCGCGCCGTGCTTCGCCCCGCCTGCTCACTTTACGGCAGTGTCGCACCGTACGGGCTCTTCGCGGCAGCGGAACCGGCAGGCCGGAAGGCAGGTGCGCGGCGGACTCGGGCGGGCGGGGGTCGGGCGGCTGCGTGCGGCGGGCGGCAGAGCCTCGGCGGGCTCTGGCGGCGGCGGCGGGAACCTGTCGCGCTCCGGCAGACGGGGTGAACGTTGCCTTCAGCTCCGGTGTTAATGTCCGGTGCGGAGCCGCGGTCTGGTTCCCTCGGGGGGGAGCGGGGCCGCTCGTTCCCCCCCTCCCCGGTGGCAGCGCGCGTCCTTCCACCGGTGCGCGGGTCTCTGCCCGCCGCCCATGGGGGAGGCCAGGCAGAGGGGCTTGGTGATGGGCTGCCGTCGGGGCACTGCTGTCTCGGGGCAGCGAGGCCAGCACCAGGCCTGGCCTCGCCGCTCCCGGCGGGGCCACGCGGCAGGGCCAGCGAGGGGGCGGGGTGCTGTGTCCTGGCAGCGGGGCCGGGCTCTGCTGTCTACGGGCGGTTGCCGATCCCCAGCGCGCAGCTGGGCGGGCAATAGACGATCGCTAATAAAGTCCGGGTCCCGTTCTCCCCGCGTTCTGTTTCTGGTCTTGGCCTCAGTGTGGTTATTGAAACGGGGATAACGGGAGGGTTGTCAGGTGGAAAACGGCACAGGTGTTGAACGGGACGGAATGCTTTCAGTGCTTACTACGGGTATTATGTAAACAACTGGAAATGAAGAGTGGAAAACTGGCACGTGATCACGTGGCGTGTTTTCCCCTTTCGAGTCCTACTTGCTTCACTTTGGTTGTCATCGATAAACTGACAGCTTTGCTTCTGAAATGTGTGGCAATCTCCAGTGTCCTAAGGCTCACTGTGAAGGTGCTTCGGGAGAGCGTATCGTGTTGGAATTCTAACAATACCTTTATTTAAAAGCTTCTATGAGTTCTGAATTTAAACTTTGTTATTGTTTATAATAAACTAACATTGTATTGATCGTTTTCAATCTTCAGGCGTTTTAAAGCATTGACTGAAATAGTACTATTGAAATGAAACTGGTAATCTTCACTTTTGTGGAGGAGAGATCTAATAATCAAGCCTGAAGGTTATTTTCTTGAGGATAGACTCGATGCGAGTATAATCAATGAGTAGAGAAAATATTAGAAATTCTAGAGAAGATGCAACAAAGGTTATGTATATCCACATGGTGGGTTGCAGAGATAAATTTTTTTGGAGGATGAAAACCAAACCAACCATCAGTTCAGGTGCAAGCTGGCATTTACCTGAAGACCATGTTAATTACATCAGTGAGATGCTGAGTCTAAATAAACATACACTGCTTTTCAGCAGATGCCATAAACAATTTCCCTTGGATCTGACTTGCTTCTGGCCATGACGAGTAAACTCACCTCATCTTGGAATTAGATGTGTAGATATTTGGAGGGAGTCTCTTCCAAGTTACAGGGAATACTTGTCTCCCAACCAAGGCCTTTATGCATTGTATAAATTAGTTTCAATGTTAGACTTGCTCAGTTTTCTCTAAAAGCTAGCTTGGCCTAGAAGAAGTGAGAACACTAATTCCATTGAATCAGAGACAAGGTAAGAAATTGTCAAATGACAATATTTTGTTCTGGCAGTTCTGTGTTTATGGAACTTTCTTTGAGGCTAAACCTGAAGTGATACTTATATAGGATTTCTGTTTCTAAAATTAAGAGGAGCGCATGCTGCTGCTCTTAACCCCTTTGTTTTCCTCTTGTTCCTTCCTTTCTGCAGATGTCGTTTATGTATTTTAAATATATCAATGTGTTTCTCCTCCCAGTAACATATCTAACCTGACTTTGTTGTATCTTTCCTGGTAGGCAATGTCTTATACATTGCTCATAATTTTTCTTATCCTCCACTGCATCCTTCTAAACTGGTATGTGTCTTTCTAGAGATGAGGTGCACAACAAAGATAACAGTACTCTAATGGAATCTTTTAATATTGACTGGTGGAAGGACAACATGGTATATTTTAAGACGTCACTCTTTAAATATTGTTTCCTGTCTTTCCATGTTTCTAGCATGATAAATGACATTATGATTGTCACTTGCTGTAGTCTGTAGATGTGTTTCTGCAAGACTGCAACTAATGTATCGTTTCTTTGCTTCTGCAGTTTTGTGCTCTTGCTTTAATGTATTAAGTTTTACTGTCCATGTTGGATATGGTTCTTTCAAGATAATTGTAATTTGGCCCTTAAAATAGTTGCAGTCCCTTGCATCTCAGTATCATTTACAACTTTAATAAGTGTAGTCTTAGTTCTGTTGTCAGGAAGAACATTTGGAGTTGAAAAATCTTTTTTGCAGAGTTACTAGAAAATTTGTCCTTTGTAAAGTACCTGTGTGTATTTCTGCAGGTTCGTGTTAAACTACAACTCTTTCTCTGAAAAGAGTTGTCCTTTATAAATACTGAACTGGGATCAGGCTGGTCCATGTTCCTCCTTGTGTGTTTCATTCCTCTTGTCTTACATGTCATAGGAGCGGCTGTTGGGGTGGGGAGGTGGCTGGGGGAAGGAAAGGCACATGTTGTCTTTTACTGGATAGTTGTACTGTAAAGTTTATTTGGAAACTGTTAAATCTGAAATTAATTCTAACTCATACTAGTGTTTTGAGTACTGAACAGTTTTCTTTTTCCCCCTACAAAATTTGCTGGAAGTCCTCATTACTCCAAATAACAGCTTAATGTTTTCCTTGTGAGTTGTTTTTAGTAACAATTGTTTTAGTTGATGTTGTGCACTTTGCAGCCTACACTTTTTTTTTTTTTTAACCAAATTATGCCTTAATGTTTGGAGAAAGAAGAAAAAACAAAATCTACTCTCTAGTTTGGACAAACTTACCTGCTTAAAGCAGTTTAACAAATGACCTAGAATATAGAGTTGGAAGTTTGTTAGAAATATGATGGCTCGTGTCTGAACTAAGAAGAGAAGGAAACAAGGATTGGACCCACAAACAGATTTAGAGACACTAGGCTCCTATATTCCAAATTGTAATCCTCAGAATCCCTGTTGTCACATTACCCTGTAGCTCTGTTTTCAAACAAAATGTTTAGTGTCTCTCTTCTGTAGTGGCAGGAGAGTAGCAGGTGCTTAGGCAATGTACTGAAAAAAAAAAAAAACCTGGAAAAGAAATACAGTGATAACTTCGCTTTTGTGTTACCTTTTGGTAGTCAGTGATTTAAATAACTGGTGATCTGCCTCTAAGCTGTTGAGTTCAGTAACTACTAAGGTATTTGACTTCCATTAATTAATTAATTCTTTTTTGAGCATGCTTCGATTTCTAGTCTGTTTGGCATCTTGTGGCAACAAATTCCTAGATTTAATTATATTAGGAAAGACATTCAATTTTATATGGATTTCACCCTAATGTTCAGTTTTATCATGTACCTTCTTATTGTTAGGTTATGAGCAATAGTCAGTCATTCTGTATTTACCTATTCCTGTTTTTTAAACACGTCATCACATCACAGAAATGAGCGATTTCATGTTTATTGCGAGCTCAGTCCCTATGGGGATCTATAGTCAGGGCATTCTTTGTGCTCACCTCGCTGAGGAGTTTGATCGCCGCTGTTTGCACAGAGCAATGCGAGTATGTTCTTATACTGAGCTCAGGAGTTAACTTCCATTATAGCTGTAGTGCTTTAGATTTGTGGCTAAACCAGCGTTGATAACACACCAGTGTTTTGGCTGTTGCTGAGTGGTGTTTGCATGGCATTGAGACTTTCTTTTTTCCACCCTGCTGCCCAGCGAGTTAGGCTGGGGGTGAGTAAGGGGCTGGGTGGGGATACAGCTGGGACAGCTGACTCAAATTGGCCAGAAGGATAGTCCATACTGTGTGTTGTCATGCTCAGAAATAAAAACTGAGGTAGAGGAAGAAGAAAGGAGGCTTTTTGCTATGATAGTTTAACTTAGCTGGCAGCCAAACAAGACACAGCCTTGCTGCCCACCCCTTTCCCCTCTACCTGGGGACTTGGGGAGACAATTGGAGGGGTAAAGGTGAGGAGACTTGTGGGTTGAGATAAGAACCATTTAATAATTAGAGTAAAAATAAAATAAAAATAATAATACTAAGAGTAATAATAGTCACAACTATATATATATGAGTGATGCAGAGTACAATTTCTCACCGCCTGCTGATAACGATCCCGGAGGAGTGAAAAGGAATCCCGAAACCAAAACTGCAATGCCGGAAAAGTGAGCCTGAGTGATTCCCGAGAGAATCCCCCCTTTCTGGTCAGCCCCAGTTAATACACTAAACATGATGTAATATGATATGGAATATCTCATTGGCATATCCAATTGTCAGTTCTGGGCTTTACTAACTACTACACTTTTCTTCTCCACTCCCTTCTTCCGATCCTCTGTTCTTGGAAACTGCCCAAGCACATGTCTTTATATGTTATCAACATTGTTCTCATAACAGTCCTGACTGAAACTGAAACACAGTGCTTTCTAGCTACTAAGAACAAAATTAACCCTATCCTAGCAAAAACCAGGACATTAGCTTCCAAGGTGTCTGTTTTTCAGAGATCGGTGTGACATTGGTTAGACTGTGGGATGTGGTGACCAATTTCCTTTCCTTCACTCGTGGTATTTTTTAACTTTCCCTCCTCTATCAAACTGTTTATATTTCAACCCATAAGTTTCCTTACTTTTGTTCTTCCTATTTTCTTCCCTATCTCACTGTGGTGGGGAGTAAGCAAGTGGCTGTGTGAGTGTCTGGCTGCTGGCCAGGGTCAACCCAGCCCAACAATTTGCACAGACACCTGAAAACGTGGTTGAAGGAAGAAGTAGCAGCGCACTCTGGTTCTGTGGTAACAGTGCTCGTTGAATTAACTAGTGGTGTGAAAGATCTCTATGTACCTTGAGATTATTGTAGTCACTTGGTGTAGAATATTCCTTTTGAAGTTGTACACAACTTTGTATGGTTTATTGAAAATACATTAGGCTAGGGAGAAACCAAAAAAGACTTAATTAGACTATAGTGGCTGTGCTGGACTGCTTAGGTATTTATCAGTTTGTCCTCGCTGAAAGGGCAGTGGGTGTTTTCTTAGTTTTATTCAGTACATTAATGCATGGACTGGAGTTTGGTTGCCAGCCTATAGCTGAGCACATCTCTCAGATGCAAATTAAAACTTGTGGTTTTTTTCTGGCTTATTGAATCTGGCTGATGCTAGAGAAGAACATCTTATAACAGGGAGGTGAAGAATGTTTTACTTAACTGATATTTTAGTAAGGGAAAAGTTGCTAGCTCTCCTCTTTCATTGTACACTGAGTTTAGGATCGTAGCTTAGGGATCTGGAATTTTTGTCATAGTAGTTAGATATGGGGCTATGTTTTGCATTTGTGCTGGAAACAATGTTGATAATGCAGAGATGTTTTAGTTATTGCTGAGCAGCACTTACACTGAGTCAAGGCCTTTTCTGCTTCTTACCCCGCCCCACCAGCGAGGAGGCTGGGTGTGTGTCCTTGACGCCCAACATGGGGCTTGAAGGGTTCAAGATAATGGGAGATTTGATTGGAATGTGCTCAATCAAATTTATAGCTGTTTTTGTTGTTTAGCCAGTAATTGGCAGGCTCCTGTGCTTGCCACGAGGCTTGTTTGCTTTGCTGTAAATTAAAGTCTTGTGGACCTTTTTTCCTTTTCATTAAATCAGCCAATAATAGTAATATTATGCCTCAATTTTTGTTCTCCTCCCCATTTTTCTCGTGGAATAAGGACATATTTTGATGTTTATAAGCTTTGTGAAAAGATGGTTAGGGATCTCCTTGTTGTAGGAAACCATACAAGTGTCTTTCTCAAAGTATCCTCTTGCGTGTATTGCCAACACTAGGCAGTCAGCCCAGGACGGGTGAGCAGCAGCTGTGAGTTTTGGTTCTAGTTTGCACATATTGTAATATTACAGGAATGCAGCACTACTCTTTTTTATTATTGTTATTTTTCTTTAGGTTCTAATTCTAAACTGTAATAATAATAAATTATCAACTAGGAAGCTGCCATTTGCTGGTTGTCAAATAGCTGATATGCTGTTTGAAGTGCCTGTGTGACATGTTACCTCTGAAGAGAAGACAAGGGGCTCTGTCTCTAATAGTGTTACTTCATGGGAATGTGTGTCTGTTCAGTAGTTGAGCATTGTTCAAATGTATTTGTAATGATCGTTTTCTCTTGGTAGAAGGGCCTGCCTGAAAAGGAGGTATGCATGTTTTCAGGCTATAGAGGTGTAGCTAAAAAAGTGCTCCTTGCATTTTTTCCTAAATTTTTAGGCTGAAATTTTGGCCAGTTTTTCCCTACCAATGTTAAAGAACAGATTAGGATGTTTTATATTTAAGCCAAATCAGAAGTGGACAGTTGTCTACCTTGGGAGAGCTTCTGATATTTCTGTTGTAACCTTGTGTTTCTTTACAACTCTCTTTGCAGGTGTGGTGGGTCGACCCTGGCTGGACACCAGGTTTCCACCAAAGCAGCTCTGTCGTTCCCCTCCTCAGCTGGACAGGGGAGAGAAAATATAACAAAAGGCTTGAGGGTTGAGATAATGACAGGGAGAGATCACTCACCAATTACTGTCATGGGCAGAACAGACTTGACTTGTGGAAAAAAAATTAATTTAATTTATTACCAGTCAAATCAGAGTGGGATAATGAGAAATAAATAAAAAAAAAAATCTTAAAACACTTTCCCTCCACCCCTCCCTTCTTCCCAGTTTTAACTTTACTCCCGAGTTCTCTACCTCTTCCCCCACACTGGTACAGGGGGATGAGGAATGGGAGTTATGGTCAGTTCATCACATGTCTTTGCCACTCCTTCCTCCTCAGGGGGAGGTCTCCTCACACTCTTTCCCCACTCCAGTGTGGAGCCCCTCTCATGGGAGACAGTCCTCCACAAACTTCTTCAATGTAAGTCCTTTCCGTGGGCTACAGTTCCTCAGGAACTGTTCCAGCATGGGTCCTTCCCATGATGTGCAGTCCTTCAGAAATGGACTGCTCCAGTGTGAGTCCATTCCATGGGGTCACAAGACCTGCCAGCAAACCTGCTCCAGCATGGGCTCTTCTCTCCATGGGTCCACAGGTCCTTCCAGGATCCTGCTTCAGCACAGGCTTCCCATGGGGTCACAGCCTCCTTTGGGCACATCCACCTGTTCTGGCGTGGGGTCCTCCACAGGCTGCAAGGGGATATTTGCTCCACCATGGACTTCCTTGGGCTGCAGGGTGGCAGCCTGCCTCTGGTCTTCACCATGGGCTGCAGGTTTATCTCTGCTCCGTCGTCTGGAGCACCTCCTCCCCCTCCTCCACTGACCTTAGTGTCTGCAGAGTTGTTTCTCTCGCATATTCTCACTCCTTTCTTTGGCTGCACTTGCACCATTTTTAGGTTTTTCCCCCCTTCTTAATTATGTTACCACAGAGGCACTATCACCGTCACTGATGGACTCAGCCTTGGCCAGTAGTGGGTCCATCTTGGAGCTGGCTGGCATTGACTCTTGTCAGACATGGAGGAAGCTTCTGACAGCTTCTTATAGAACCCCACCCATAGCCCTCTTGCTGCCAAAACCTTGCCATGCAAACCCAGTACAGCAGGGGAAGACATAGTATTGCCTCTGGGCAGTAGGAGGAAGGTCTGAAGAGGAAGGTTCCCCACAGGTACCTGGAAACTAGGGTAGTTTGGACTGTACTTTCAACTCTTCCTCAGCTTGAAAAGCTTGACAGGTTGATGTTTTGGGAACCTGTATTCATCTTCCTGCACTTCACTATTTGACCATGTTATGCCAGGCAGTGAGCTCCATGTTGAATGTGGCTCTGTTTGTTCTTCTGATAGGAAAGACAAACTTTCACTTTTTTAACCCCTGAGCTGATCTGAACCTTCAGTATGCCATGACATGGATCCAATAAGAGAGGGCTGCTAGACTGTGAAAAGGGTTCATTCATGTAGACATACCTTTGGAAAAGTATTTAAATAAGCTGACAGAAACCTTTAGGAGGAATGTTGGAAAGACTGAAGGGTAGCATAGTGCTAACAAGTAAATAGTTGTCTTATGGAAGATGTTGGTCATTGGCAGAGATGTTTAGTAAGTCAACTGACTTAAAAGACTAGCTAGAAGTCACTTTGAAAGAGAAGTCACATCAGGGTTTCCTGTTGAGTGTTTTATGCAGAAAGCAGGAATGAGCTATCTGATAATCAATATCCCCTCAAAATGCCAAAGCCTGGTCAGAAAACAAAATTGGTAGAATTTGTGTTTTGTGTTGTGTAGATCTGTGTGTTTTGTGTGTTGCCTTACAGTTTGGGGATCTGGGAAAAGTTATCTTGGCTGTTTTGTGTTCCTGGAGAGTTTTGTTAAAAAGCATCAAGTTCTATGTATTCTTAAATCATTATGTTTCTCAGGAAATTAGGAGTTACTGGGGACTGAGATTCTTTGGCAGTTTGGTGCCACCACATTGGTAAGAAAAGCTGATGGAGACTTCTAGGAATAACATTAGAAAGATTGAGGAGTAGCGGAGTGCTAAAATCTACTCAAACTTACCAAAGTTTAAATATGTGTATTTAATGTATTGATATAGGACTAAAATGCAGCAGCCTAGTAAATAATATTGAGTGGATGCTTATCTGTGACATTTTGTTAGTGTCATCTTAGTATACTCAGAATTAAAATTTTTTTGAGAGAGGTGGATTTTGGATACAATGCACAGCTTTCAGCTCCCAATTGCTGTGTATTATTGGGAAGATATTTACTGTGTCTTTGCAATGGAGTGTGCACAGCATCGTAATGTCCTGATGAGAGTTTTCACTGATGTGCCTCAGAAGGCTTGCCCTACTTAAATTATCTAAATTTTCTTGAGTTCGTGGATGTTACTAACTATAGAGTTTTCCTCAAACTCTGTCATGACGATCTGACTCCCTCCTGACTCAAAAACTTTGACAGGTTTCAAACAAGGCACTGAATGGTAGAAAAAGTATAAGGACATTTTTTAGAAAATATTACAAACATTATTATGAAAATTAAATTAATGCAATAAACCCAAATGTTGGTAAATGTAGCAAACACTTAAAATTACACAATACACTTGCATTATTTTGATGAAATTGGTGCATTTGTGTGGACAATGACAGCTGATTATTCTAATTTCTATGTAATGGGTCATTTTCCACGTACTTCTGTATTTTTTTATTGTAACTATTAATTAAAATTCTGACTCTCACAAAAGTTGCTAGAAATAGGGTGAGCTTATTTATAGCTGATAGTTTTGGGAACTTTTCATTTGGTGATATCCAAAGTTGGCCAGAACCCTTGTTTATTTCAAAGGGCAGGTCCATATTTTTAATACCTGACAATTAAATTAGGGGGGTTTTTTATGTTATTACAAGTATCATAGAATCTACAGTTTCTTTCTTAAGTGGTCTAAAACTCTTCATATTTCAGTTCTGAAAAATAATTCTGTAGTTTAAGTACTTTCAGATGTTTTTGTTTCGGATTGCCAGCTTTACCTGTATTATTAAGAGTTTTATTGATGAAATAGCTGAACACAAAAATATTTAATATTTTCTTTAAATGAGGAATCTTGCTTCAGTGCTTTCATAGAACAGTTGTTCTTTAAGATATTTAAGATGTGAATCTTGGCCTCGGCTGTACTGTGCTTATACAGCTGCTGTGTGTTGTCTGCTGGATGCAATGATTTTATTGACTGTAACTAATTACTAAAAAAGCCCTCAAGGACTGTTAATATTTGGTAAGACATTAATTCAGAGCTGTCATCCTGTCTTTCCAGGTGACATAAGTGTTGCCAGAGACTTTTCTGTGAAGAAAAGAGTTCATTTTACATCATGCTGAATAAAGCATGAGTTTTGTAATTCACTACTGATTACACTGATGATATCCACTGCTTTACTTACAAGTCAGTACAATTCTTGGACACGGTTTTTGATGATGAATTCAGCAGAGTATAAAATAGTAATGACATAAATTACCAGAGACAGTGTTATTTAACCAGTTAATGAGTCCTTGATTCTGATTTTGGCAGTGCTAATAGCAACATAACTCACCCAGTGAGTATTAACAATTTCAAAAAGACATTCTCCCATGGTTAACTTGGCTGTTATCAAATGAATCTTTCAAAGTCTGTAAGAGTTTTGCCAGTGATATAGCTGGACTTATCCACATAGACAGAAGACTTCATTTTCTTTTATTTCAGATCAATTTGTAAAAATTGCTTGTGATATCATACATACAAATGCAGCAATGTGGTTGACCAGAGGTGCTATAGTGTTTGCTGCTTTGGGATCCTAAAGCTACTGATACAGCCTCCCTCCTGTATTTATACAGGGCTGTGTTAGCTGCGTGGCCACACAGTCCTGAGGTCTGGGAGGAAGCTTTGTGCTTCAGGGACACTGACATTAGATGTCCCGCTTATTGCTTCTTATGAACATAGTAGTCTTAAAATTAATGGCATTTGATATATAATGGATGGTTATATGCCTCTTAAAAACTATTTTCTAGACTTTGCCATAATACTTTTTTATTTTACCTCTACTCTGTTACAAAAACTTCCCAAAGTTATTTTGGGAATCTTACAGGATGGGTTATTGAGAAGTAAGAGAGCACTTGTACTCATACAACCTCTCCTTTGTAACTTGAGCAATAGTGTATAGGGTGTCTTAAGGATGAGTGTGCCTGGCTTAGTCTTTTGTTTTATTGCATTCAATATCCTTCTGAAATGCTAAAATAGGTTGTGTTTTTTTCTCAAAAGGGATGGTTTGTGCTTCCTTTGAAAGCATTTGGGGAAGATGCTCCAGATTTAGACTGATTCATTTCTAACTTTGAAGGCCTATTGAAACCATATTTTGAAGGAAAGAAGTTGATTATGAAGGATAATAATGATATTGAGTGGATAACAAGCATCCAGTTATTTAGAACTGGGAAATAATACAGTATTTGTGGTGTTTGTTTAGTTCTCTGCAAATCTGGTAAGTGATTCAGGTGTTTGAACACACACCTGTTGCACATTTAAAAACCTCACAGAATTACACCTTGTATCCAGCTACTGTTTCAGAGGATGTGGACATTTCACAGGTCGTGTGTCATATCTACTGGTCCATGCAAATGCCTTTGATGTTATAAAGGTTCCGCTAGTTGCTATGCTTAGGGAATAAATCCCACTCAGATGCCTGCCATAAGGGAAGCTTTTGAATCATCCTGTGTGATTCAGGCACAGGTCTGAAACATATTCTGTTTCTTGAGCACAGTTTTCAATCAGTCTTACTGATAATGAACAGCAGCTGTCTCCATATGGCATCTTAACTATTTCTGTGGCATCTACTGAAAGTTTATTATTTACAAAGGCTGTGCTGCCGTTCAATGAGACCTGGACACACTGGAGAGTTGGGCAGAAAAGAACCTGATGAGGTTCAATAAGAGCAAGTGCGGAGTCCCTCACCTGGGGAGGAACAACCACGTGCATCAGTACCGGTTGGGGGCTGACCTGCTGGAGAGAAGCTCTGTGGAAAAGGACCTGGGTGTCCTGGTGGACAGCATGCTGGTCATGAGCCAGCAATGTGCCCTTGTGGCCAGGAAGGCCAACAGTATCCTGGGGTGCATTAAAAAGAGCGTGGCCAGCAGGTCGAGGGAGGTTCTCCTCCCCATCTACTCTGCCCTGGTTGAGGCCACATCTGGAGCACTGTGTCCAGTTCTGGGCACCTCAGTTCAAGAGGGACAGGGATCTTCTGGAGAGAGTCCAGTGGAGGGCCACAAAGATGATTAGGGGCTTGGAGCATCTCCTGTATGAGGTAAGGCTGAGAGCTGGGACTCTTCAGCCTGGAGAAGAGAAGATTGAGAGAAGATCTTATCAATGTCTATAAATACCTGAAGTGCGGGGGCCAAATGGATGGGGCCAGGCTCTTTTCAGTAGCACCCTGTGACAGGACAAGGGGCAATGGACAGAAACTGGAACACCAGAAGTTCTACACAAACTTAAGGAAAAACTTCTTTACTGTGAGGGTAACAAAGAGGGAACAGGCTGCCCAGAGAGGTTGTGGAGTCTCCATCTCTGGAGATGTTCAAAACCCACCTGGACACTTTCCTGTGTAACCTGGTGTAGGGAACCTGCTTTGGAAGAGTGGTTAGACTAGATGATCTCCTGAGGTCCCTTCCAACCCCCACCATTCTGTGATTCTGTGAATGAATTTACATTTGTCCCTTCTCTTCAGCAAACTCATCCTAGTCAAGCTTGATTTGAAATATTAAAAAAAAAAAAAAAAAAAAAGTTATTTCCTTCTATGGAGAATTCCAAAGCAGAGTTAACTAAATTATGAATAAGATGTACCTACCATGAACAGTATGACTTGAACAGTATGACTTAGGTATCCTAACTGTAGTAACTGGATACACAGTTAAACAGTGTTATCTGTTAAATAAATGTCTCCCTTTGCTCTTACTCATTTTATGCTGCTGAAGCAGCTGGAAGGTGAAGTAGAATTTCTTTCCTCCTGGTAGTCCTATTTCCCTTGAAGCGTCCTTCAGACCTTGTTTTCTTCTGTGTACCAAACATAAGAAAAATTTCTTAAAAGAAAATAAAAAGCAGAACTTGATCTTAGTTGTACACCAAGCTCATGAGCCAAGCGTAATTCATCTTTTGAAAGCTAATTATTCAATTAACTTTACTTGCTTCCTGAGTTTTGGATATCCCAACAGTAAGCTTCTACTATATGGCATTTCAGTTAATTAAAGATATTTTGTGTTATCCAGAAATGACTTTCTTTCTTTAGCTTTATTACTAAAAAAAACTTAATAAAAATAAGTAAAGCAATATTGTTGCCCTGTCAAAGTAGAGGTCTAATGTATTAACTTCAGTGGTATTAATCTGAGTCATTCTCTTCTCATGGGATGTTAGTAATTCCAAAAAGATGTCTGGGTTTTCACCTTATATCATAGTTGTCTATGTCCTGTCATAGCTGTGTGTTTTGCATGAGGGATGTACCTGACTGCACCCTGAAGCTGTTACTGCTCTTGATAATTCCTCACCTTAATCTGCCTTGGGTGCATGAAGGTGCTCACCCAGGTCTGTAGGGAGAGTATTTAACAAATCTTTCTAGAAGAGCTGTAGTGTGATGATTTTTACCTCTTGCCCAATTTTTTGTTATTGTTGTTGTTGTTTGCTGAAGGATTTAGGCGTGTAGATGCATCCATTCTCTCCCTTTATGTAATGTAAAGTCAGTTCAGCCTCCCAGATCAGTTTCGCTAATGTTTTGAAGTGTTATGGAAGACCACCTTCTGATGTGGCCTAATGTACCTGTAAACTCTTCTCCTGGGAGAAAGCAAGGGGGTGGATGACCAAGACTCAACTCCCTGGCATGGTTTAGTTCTGATGCTAGAATGGGAAATCTTGTTTTGGGAAGCTTTTCTTGTGGCCTCCTTCAGACCTTACGTGGTCTTTGATACGGTACTAAACTGTGGGGAGCACAATTAAGCCCCAGTCATGGCAAGATTACTAGTTATCACAGGTTGTGTGGTGTTTAAAGGTTTGACTTGATCTGTGCAGAATACTGTTTTTTAAAGCAGACTGTGCACATCAGAGAAATACTGATTCTTTCTATACTTGCCTTCCCATCAGAGCTCAGAAGAAAGATAAAAGCTTTTCTTACTGGTTTTCTGCTACAGTAAGCCTATTATGCTTGCTGATTAGTACTTGAACTAATTTTCATTCAAAGGTAGTTGCTCAGTTGTACCTCTGTGCAGTAACCTCAAGTTGTTTATTCCATTAATATTTTACTGTGAGTCTTTAGCAACTGTTACAAGCAATTCTTTTTCCTCCTGAAGCTGAGCTGCAAAGAACCTGGCAATGCCATCTCTGTGGCTGGTAGTTAGTGTTGGACGCTCTATCCTTCTGTGTCCTTGTACACTCAAACTTGGACTGCTCTTCACTACAGGAATGTAATATGAAGACTTTCTTACTACCATCTGAACAAGTGCTTTAGCATGATTTTATTACAGCAGTTATGCAATTATATTTTATATACGTATTGTTACAGCAGTTATTTTTGCTGGAGTGCATCCCATGTCTGCTCAGCCATCCTTGGTGAGATGCAACATGCATTACTTAGCTGCTGTCGTTACCTCAAAGGTGTTTTCTTTCTCTCACTTACCTGTTGTTTTTCATCCTCCCTTTCCTTCCTTTGGACATGTACATCCATATTTACCCTTCATACAGCTCCTTCTTTATCTTTAGTGACAAGCTTTTCTGAAATGGAGTAAGATGAACCCCCTGAGATTGTTTCAACCTCTGTTGATGGCATGGTGTGAGAGTGGCATAGAGAGCCCCCTATTAAACTAAAGCAAAACCAAACACCCACCTCCATCTGTTTTTCATTTGTGGCTCATGTGTAGTGTTTAAATGAATATACACGTTATGTATGTTGAAGTTGGAGTAGTATATCTTCTAGTATATCTCCACACTCTACACTCCACACTTCTAGTATATCTCCACATTCAAGGCAAGTCTTTAAGTTTCTATTGCTTGGGATACAGTTTGTCTCTTGCTGCAGGGAAAGAAAAAGTTAAGGTGATTTGGTGTAAAAATGCAGACATTTCTCCAACAATTGAATTTCTTACATTCTTGGAAACGATGAGTTATTCTGAATAAAAGGGTTTTTAAAATGTTTTTAGGTTGTTTTTTGTGTTTTTGTTTTGGTTTTTTTTTTTTAAGAAATGACACTTATGCTTAATAATGGTCTCAAAGCACATCTAAAATGAACACGTTATTGGGCCAAGCCACATATTTGCCATCACACTGGAGCAGTATTGGGCACAATCAGTGGAAATGCCTCTCCAGCTGACGCAAGCAGGAGCGGAGTTGAGCAGCTGGTGTTTAATCCTGTGTGCATGGCTAAGATTCTGTGAGAGAGAATCTGGAAGGGGTTAATACTGTATTGAACGCATGGCTTGCAATTCCATTATTTGGTTTTTAGTGGTTTTTTTGTTTGTTTAGTGACTTAGATAATTAAAATGCTGAAATTATCTCTTATATCAGTGATGGCACAATAGTGCCTGTGTGTGCCTCCTCATTCTACTGAAGCATTTGTTTGAATTCTGGTGTTCACTGAGATGAATGCTGTGTATCGGGCAGCCACTATTTCTTCCTGAGTACATATTCCTTAATCTTGACATCTCCCTTTCAAAGATTAACCAGGAATTGACTGGAGATAAGCAATATTCGACCCAGACAAAAAAAGATATTGCCTGTCATCTTCACAAGGCTTTAGAAACGTGGATATTGCTCTTTCTGCTTTACAGACAGAAGCTTAGTGGAAGGTTAAGGTTTTCTTAAAAGAGGCAGGAAGTCTCAGATAGTGCTAGAAATCATCAAACTTCAGTTCCTTTTCCTAAAAAACATTAGCAGAATGGGCCCAAATTGTCCTTACTTAATTGAAAGTGAGGGGGGAATAGATATTTTTGCTATATAAAGTTGCACTGATCTTAAGGTCGAATTCCCATTTCACTTGTCCCCCTACAAACATATAAGATGCTACCTATTCTCACACATTTTTCTTGAGGGAGAATGGGCAGAAGAATGGCAAAAGTCTACATGTGGGCCATAGTAAGTAGGATTTAATTGCTGCTGTCTGTTAGGTCATTGTTCTAAAAGCAGAAGATATTAGCAGGATCATTTGGTAGTACAGATGTTTCAGATCAAGCTGCGAGCAAACAGGTGTATTTCTGTCAAATCAGAAAGAATTTGTTACCCTTGTAGTGGCTGTGGGAAGACAAGCAGTAGCTGTCTTTACAGCAGTGTGATGCAGGCAGGTATCTACATCAGTAGGCTTTATGTGAAAGCAGGTAACTAATTTTTTATTTTTTTTTTTAAACAAATATAAATTTACGCTGTATTTCATAGGGCCACAGCATTTTTGAATCTGCATTTACAGATGACTCTACTATGTTGCAGAATAAGAGTGTAAATTCCTAATCTTTACCTTGTTTTTCACATTAACAATAAAGTAATTGCACCTGTCCCCTGCCTTCTAGTTGATGCCTATTTTTGTTTTCTTGTGGTGCCCTGGTGAGGGTGGGTGTTACAGACCTGAAGTGAAGGGCACACAGAGCTTGCCTATAAATGAGGTGCAGAAGCCTGGGGCAGCTGCTCTGCCAAACCAGCCGCCTCCTGGACCAGCAAGTTCTGAAAGCACGTGGATGTGTGTGGGGCACCATCTCTTACTGTGAGCTCAACTGTAGGGCTTCAGAGCTGGGTTTGGCTCCTTGGCAGAGCCTGCGATCGGGGCAGTGTGCAGCTACTTGTCCTCTGGGGTTCCAGGTTTTTTATTTTAGAAAGTGATAATAAGTTGATTAATAAAGGAGAAGAAACACTCCTGTAAAACTCAATATCCTTACAAACGGACCTGCTGGAGGTGCTTTAAAATCTTGTGTGTGTGAAAAGTGAACTTTTAAAAAGTGGGTTTGAACTTCCATAAATTACTATGCATGTTATTTCAAAAGGGACAATTAAGATAATATTGCAATTATGTTGTTATATGCTGTTGTAAAGGGCCATAATTCTATAGAAAAAGGTATTTGAGCGTATATATAAAATAAATAGGCAAAATGAAGTGATCTTTAATAGCTAATGGCAATGCTTTCATTGGAGCAGTATGAAAGTGATTTACTGTTTTTTGTTGGGCTCAAACAAAAAAGGTTAGGTTAGATTCCCTCATATTTTAGACATGCTACTTCTATAATGGTGGCTATAGAGTTCACAGGCTATTTTAACTAGGAGCTATGCTGATATAAGTTACACATCATACATCCACTGAACATCTCAAAAGCTGCACTGTTGCTTGGCTTTGCTTCTAGGCTTGAATTTGAACATGTCCTCTCTATCTCCTTCACAGTTAAAGATTTTATATTTCCACATGTTTTACCTTCATCATTATAACATTTGTCTTCAAAATATCAGCTGTTGTGATAGCTTTACTCAAAAAGCATCTTAATGTGAGGTGGGAAAACAAGCAGACCTGACAACTCGGTGACATTTCTCTGTCTGTGACTGGAACGCTGCATCTGGGTTTGCTTTTGTGCTGTATTGCAAAGCTGATAGTGAAAATGCAAATGTGGTCATTAAATGAAGAAAAATGTTAAGCATAATTGGATTAAAGCAGGGACTTCTGTACAGTATATGACTGGAGGGGGGAAGTAATTTTATTAACTCTGTTTTAAGTTATTTAAATTCTGGATGGTCGATGATCTTCAGGCATGCTCAGAATGATGCAGATCATTAGGTTTGTAATGGTATCATTAATTGTTTCAAAAATAATCTAAATCTGTATCTATCTGCTACCATCAGAAACTGTAGCTGTGTGATAGAGTTCATTAAACAATTCAGCTGTGGGCACCTTTCAAAATTAAGTAACTTAGAGAATAGTTTCAGTTTCAGTAAAAGGCTTGGAACGAGTACAAGTTCAGATGGAGAACAGCTGTGTTTTGCTGTATTGGTATAAGCCTGTTTCAGAGAGGAAATAAGACTGCACAGAAATAGACTGTAGTCCTGTGTAAGTGTGTGTGTACGCTCCCAGTTGAGATGAAAACACCCTGCAGCATACTTTTTTTCAGTTTTCTGGTAGCCCTTTTATTCCCTTTATCTCTTATAGCAGTTCAATGCTCTGTGTGTTGGGTGTTGTTTTTTGGTGTTTTTTTTTTTCCTGTAGTAATTTTCTTTGGCTGTTTTTCTGGTTAAAAATGGCAAAGTCATTGTCAAGAAGGATGTGCCTGCTTCAGCAATGGAGGCTGTTAATGACCTGAAAGCTCCCAGTGTGGGCTGGTTCAGAGAAAATCTTCCCCTAGGCTGTAATCACTTACTGCTGTTGGGAGCTGAAGTTCAGTTGCATAGATTTCACTATAATACTCTTATTTTAGTGGTGCTAAAGGAATAATTGCCACTTTTTCTCATTGCTGGTAACTTTTCTTTAGGGAGGAGAGAGAGAAGAACCTTCTGAGTGACCTTTGTGTGTTACCGTGTCTTGCCTGCTGTCTGTGCCTTTTACCTCAGGTTTATTGAATCTTTGATTATCAGTATTTTGAGAGAGACTTTTTTAACTTGTCTAATTGAAGTATCAGCCAAATTCTGCTTGCTTAACAAGGTCTTTCAAATTTGTACTTACAGAATTACCAAAGCCATGTTATTTGTTTTGTTCTCATCTAGGTGCTCGAACTGGGATTTAATTTCTCATCCTATGGATCACTGAATGAGTAACAGATGGCCTTGCCTCGTCTTACAGGCGCTTTACGCTCCTTTTCAAATGTCACTAAACACGAGGATTACAGTGAAGAAGTAGCTGACTTAGCGGTAAAGATTTTTTTTCCTTTTCCAAAGTATTAGTGTGTGTATATTAAGAATTGTTTACTTAATTTGCATTCCTATTTTATAAGAGTAGGCAAGCAAGACTGGGCAGAGTGTGTATAGTTTCCTGTGCATTCCTTCATTCCTTGTCCTCACTCAAACTCAAATTTCCTGCAGCTTTAGTTTATGTAGGACATTTACAGTCATGATATGCTATATGGATAGAGTTGCTTGGCTGTGTTAGTACAGCCCTGTTTTTTTGTCTTTCAGGAAGTTATTGAAGTTGGACTGGACTGGTATGTTTTTAGCTCCAAGCTTATGCAGAGCTGAGGAACCAAACATTTCCCTTTGAATATTAAGTTCACCTCAGACTCTTATTGGGCGATGTTTAGAATAAATTTAGTGATACTGAATTTAGGTACTTGGTTTCCCCCGCCCCCCCCCCCAGTAAATAATACATTCAAGCGTTAGATACATTGTGGGAACCTGTAATATGAAATGAATTTAGAATCTAGGGAGCTGCAAATCTCTTGAAGTTGCAAGCGTTTGCCTTTACAGAGAATTCTGCCTTGGAAAGAGTAAAGTAATGAGGGAGAGTGTGTGTATGCATCCTTCTCCTTCCTTATGCACAGGAAAGAGCATAAAGAACAGGTAATAGGGAAACTGCTTGCAATTGTTACTACATACTGACTGAATGTAATTGGAAAGAGATTTTTTTTTTTATCTCGTGTTTAATTTTAAAGGAATTTTCCATGTACTAGTTTGAAAAAAAACCAAATATTTTTCATTTTCAGACTAAAAGATCAAAACTACATGAACAGTTGCAGAAGTCTGATCTTACTTGGAAGAAGATAATAAAGTTTGTTGATGACAATCTGGACAAAAAAGAACACCAAACTGTAAATGGTGATTTAAAAACTATATTACAAGCTGCAAAACAAATAGGTATGTTTTCATTCTCTGGTAGTCTAATAATAGACTGTTTTGGTTTTTTATATGTGTTTATTTGCATAATATGATATTTTGTAGCTATAAATCTAAACTAATGCATTTATTTGCTTTAATTTCTTTGGGCAGTTTCTCTAACTAACACATATTCGTGTAGTAATTCTGCAGGGAATTACTACATTTTTGTAGTAATTCCCAGCTGAGTTCTGTACATTTAGTCTGTTATGAATATTCAGATTATGCAGTGAATAAACATTGATACAAAGTGGAAATATGTTACCTTTAAAAAGCTCATAAATATGCTATTGTGAGTTTAAGACCTCAGGCAAGTTTTTTCCACTTTTTTGGAAAAATAAGAAAGCATTAATAATGCTTAATATGAATTCCTAGTAAGTAGAAGAATAATGAAGACAGATGCTTTATTATTATATGCCTTTTAAAATTCAGGACCTTGCAACAATTGCTACTTGTTGTTATGGTCTTCATATCTCTGATGAGACTTGCAGCAAGAAATTGAATACAGTTATGTTATAGGCAAGGAAGAGTATTAGTTTGAAGTGTATAAAGTTACATTTGCTTTTGGTTTTGTTAACAGTTGGAGCTGAAAATGGACAAGAAGCAATTGAAAGCGGAGCTGTTTTTCTCTTTAAGACATTTCACAGGAAAGAATGTGTTGGCCATGATGAGACAAAGGCAATCAAGCAGATGTTTGGGCCATTTCCATCATCATCTGCTACTGCAGCTTGTAATGCCACATGTCGGATTGCTTCTCACTTCACTGAAGAACAGCTTACAGCCCTCATACAGATGGCTGAAGAGCAAAATGGTGATAACAGAGTGTTCTTCGGTAAAAATATAGTGTTTTCATTTGACATGCATGATTTGGATCACTCAGAAGAGCTGCCTGTGAATGGTGAGGCCGATGTGCAGAAAATTATAAGCTTAGATTATAAGAAATTTCTGAATAACCAGTTGAATCACTTACAGAATTACTGTGATGAGAAATCTGATCTCAAGTCTTTGAACAAAGTAGACGATTCTTTTTTATGGTATGAAGTTGGAAAGTATCTGAATGAATCTCAGGGGGGAACCCCTGGAGGGCCAACAACAGAAGACCTCTGCTGTACTTTGTACGAGATGCTTGCTTCTACCAAAAGTGGCGATGAACTTCAAAATGAGGTACAGTAGCATATTAATCATACTGTGTATATTTGAATTTTGCACAAATATACATTTATTTTATATTGAATTATGCCAGCATACTTTATCCAAGTGTTGTCTATGCTTTTTTGGGTTTTTTTTAGTCTTGAGAAAAATTACATGGCAGCATCTTAATGTACCAGGCAGAAGATTGATGCAGTATGAATTTTATGTGAATAGTCTCCTTTCCCCCCATAGCAGACAGGCTAATTTTAAATTTTTTTTTTTTTTTTTTTTTTTTTGCAACATTTTCTCAGCTTCTCCATACTTGCTTTTTAAGCAGTAGCCAGTGTAAGCTACCATATAAAAGTGTGAGAACTTGCAAAGCCAAACCAGAGTTAACTTCCTTGGGCAGATTCAGTCTCCAGTTTCAGAGCCTTCCTGTTACTGGAAGGAAAGTTGCAGGACTGTGCAGCTGGTGCTACTTTAAAACTTTGTCATATCACTTCTGTTTCTTTTGATAAAGAAAGGAGGAGGGTTTATCGCAAGAAAGACAGAGAAAGCTTGAGAGAGAGAGCAGTTGTTGGGAGGCTCGAGTCGAAGGATAAGCATAGTGGTAGAAAGGGGAAAAGCATGATTAAAGACTGGTGAAGAAGCTTTAAAGGTCTGCGCAGGAGAGATGATTGGATTAATCTAGGCAAGAGAGAACTGGTTTTGAATGGGATTGGAAAATAATTTCTGCAATTCAATAATAGCTTCTTACTGTGCACTTTTCCATTATTTTTACTTTATTTTTTCATAACTTCTCCTTCTTTCCTCCCCTGAAAGCATCCAGTACTTAAATTCTCAGTCTAGCTTTTCAGAAAGACTTTAAATGTTAAAAATTTGCTACAGAAATACAAGTGATGATAAGAATAGGCAATCCTGTAAAAGACAGTATAATGAAAATTTGCTGGAATTTTGCTATTATAGTTGCAGATTTTATTCTTCTTAAAGAAAACATTAAGTGATAGAGAAGAGGACCTGAATATTTAGATTTAGATGACTCTGTATTGATGTCTATCTCATAATGATACAGTTGCTGAAGTTATATTTTTTTGTTTGGTAGTCTGTAGACCACATTTCAGTTGTCTTTTGAGCTACTTTCTGAATATGAATATTTTTTATAAACCATTTCTAATTTGAGAACCTAAATATGCATTTAAAGGGAAGCTGATCTAATTTCTACTGCATTGAAACATATTTGAAAAATAACACTTTTTTGCATGTCTGTAAACAGTTTCATATTTTGAGTGGTTGAGGGAAGACATGGAAACAGAGGACTGAACACATCTTGGAGAAGGAAATTGGATAGAGAAACTTGCATGTCAAGTGAAACATCAGAAAGAGTACCTTCATTTGCCATAGGGACCTAAAGTTTATTAATTGTATGGAGATAAAGATTTCAATTTTTTTTTCCTAGATCAGAGAAAGACTTTTCAGATATAGTCACAGGTTATGCAGAAATAATTCTATACTTCTGCATAATGCCTACTTAATGCCTAAGTTTAATTTGTAAAATGTTGAAGGAAAAGCTTGAAACCTTTCACTTGAAGCAAGAAGAAATAACTTTCTTTTTATTTTGCAACTTTATAATCATAATGGATTAATAAATCAATTGGCAGAAAGTACAAGCTGTCAGGTTTTATGTAGATCACCAATAAAGACTTACTTTCCTTTGTTTTTTGGAACAAAGATTTTATGGCAAAGTTTCTGTTTTCTTGGCTTTACAGGAGTTTTAATTTGTTAACATGAAAAAAATTGTTTGCTTTGACAATTTACAAATACCTTTCTGAAGATTATTTAGCAAGATAAATCTTTTTCTTTGTGTTATATTAGAGAAAAAAAGGATTATTTCTCTTGAGTATCTGAAACCTGGATCTTATTTGGGAACCCTTAGTAATAATAATAAAAAAAAATTCTTCCCATTCTGCTTATTTCTGCTCCGGTGTTGCTTTTCCGTGCAACAATCTTATTCATTGTTCATTGCACAGTGTAGGAGCTGAGGAGGGAGTAAGACTAATCTGAAACTGATCACTTTTTGTTAAATGTGAGCTGCATTGTTTTCTCTGTAAGAGTAGTCATGCCTTGAAAATTTCTTCTGGGTTTTGGATTTTGCTATCACTTAAGGATTTTTTTTCTTTAATTTTTTTATTACACCAGTTTTGCTAATGTCATCATTAAGAGCAGGTGGTGCTTTTAAACCTTAAGTTAATCAATTTCTAGAACAACGTCATAGATTTGCCATATGAGGCAGTATAACAAGTATATGTTTGATCATGCATGCTGAAAACCTTACATTAACTGAGGTGTTGCATATGTGCAGAAGTCTCTATGTTGTACGAAATTCTTTTTTTCTTTATAAACCAACGAAAAAAGAACTATTGATATGAAAGGATTATAATTCTTTTTAAATAAAAATCCAGATCTGTAAAATACATTTTCAAGTTTTAAAGCAGTGACCATATTTATTCTCCTGTTTAGGATGATACCACTGCCTGTTTATTATTAAGCAAGAAAAAACATGCTGGTTGTGAGGATATTAGCAAATGGACTTTTCTAGGACAATCTTATTTGATCCTTAAGTTTATTAAGATACCAGATCAGATTAAGAACATAAGCATTTTTAGATCCTTTCAGGGGTGACATCCTGGGGTTTTTTTGTAGTATATGTATAGGCACACACATATGTATACCGTTTAGGTTTATATCTATTTAATGAACTCTATAACTCCATCACTGTATAGCTGATATTTAAAATGGTTGACAAGGTAAAAGAAATACTTTGTTCCATGTTTTCACTATTTAAGAACATTCCACACTTCCTTTGAGACAATTTGTTTGTCTGGCACATCACTGGTGATTCTTAATTAGAGGAAAATTGGTTCTTACGCTTGGCGTGATATGGGAGTTATAACTTATTTTCTAAGTGTTTAGGACACGTGCTTTTCATTGGGGACATGAAGTCTAGTAAAGCTAAATGACAGCCACTGGAGCATGCTTTTCACTGTGTGTCAGATTTTGTTGATGGGTATGAAATAATAATGATGTGGTAACAAGACCATCCTTTAAAAAGAAAAAAAAAAGGGAAGAAAAAGCTGATGACAAACTCTACAGAGCTTTGCTCAATAACCGTCATGCTTTTTTATCATTATTTTTTTATTAAAACTTAGTATGCAGTGCATTCTTCAATTTGAGTACTCAGTTTCTATTATATGATGCTTTCAGAATGAAGACTTGAGGCATCTGAGAGCATTTTAGCAATTTTGCCACCTAACCCTTCCCAGAATAATTAAGAAAAAGTTGGAGGAGTTTTATCGCTCTTTGGTTAGTGTACTGTTCTCAGATAGTGTTTCTCTTTCTTCTGTGAACGCTTGTCAAAATTTATCTGCAAAATTTTTCTGCATTTTATTTTGGAGATACCTATCTCTCTCTTTTTATACTTATGCAGAGGTGCATTATCCCCTTATCATAACAAAACAGGAAGAAATTTGCTATAGAGATAAAGTAACTAGAGGAAAAAAAGGAAATGCAATCAGAATTGTGTTAAGATCTAGTTTATGCTGCATAGATTATGAAAAATTGTGCAATTTATTCATCTCAGGCCAGGGAAAGAACTTTGCCCAAATAAAATTAAGAAACATTAATGTCATTCAGCGTATTAGATTAGATGGTGTTTCCTGGACAAAATCATGTTAAATGCTGTGTAAATAACTAGAAGAACCCTAGGCTATGATGTGAAACAGCAGAACTGTTTCAAGAAAATTACATTTTAAGTAGTAGTTTGCATATTATGTGAGTAGTACGTATGTTTACTTATAATATACATTTATCATACTTTATCATGTACATATAAATATTATACATTTATTTACCTATAAAATAAGACACAAGAAGTTTACTGCCTAGGCTTCTTTTGTCTGCTTTGTAGTTGTGACTATCTCCAGCTCTCTTCATTAAAAGGTAATGTATACATGTACTTGAACTATAGCATAAAGGGCTCCCATCAGTTAAATACAATCCAGCTGTATTGAAAACTGTCATAGTGGGAAACAAACATTGCTTTCTGTTTAATTTCTAATTTATTATTCATCATTCCTACAGAAAATAATTAAGATATGGCTTCTTCCTTGTTGTCATAAGCCCCTGAGAACATCCAGGTGATGAAAACTATAGTAAGAGACCAAAGGGTAGTAACTTGGAGTTTGAAGGTGCTGAATCCTTCCTTCAAGGGTCAAAACCAGTCCTTTGAAATCTAAGTAGACCTGAAATCAGTAAAGTACAAGTTGTAGAATATAGGTTTTATATGATGAGCAAAAAAAGAGGTGAAGAGTTTGGCAGCACCTCTTCCTGTATATATTCTTGAAGAGATCCATCCACTAATATACTTCTCATTAGCGCCAAAAGGTTACAGCTTTATTACTGAAATTCAGTTCTTTTCATGCTCATTTCAGAATGGAAGTTAATAGGTTATTTTGTTATTTCATTAAGTAGGATTTTTTTTTTCAGTGTGGTGTTTCTGTGTCTCTGAATGCTTGATATAGCAACAGGCTTTTAGACAGTTTTCCCCAGGCTCTACGATGTCGAAGTCTGTTGTCTCTTGGGCTTCTGCCTGTAACTTTTCTTCAGCTGCCTTTGTCACTGCTGGCAATATAATGATTTTTATTTTTTTCTGCTTGAGTTCATCTACATTGTTTCTGTTGCCCTATCCTAATCCCACCACAAATATCTGCCAATGTGCTGTGTTGGTTGAATCTGTAAATGCTCTTGGGATCAAGAACAAGAGGAACTTAACTAAACAAGAGGAACTTAACTAATTTGTCAATTCAACAAACTGGCTGGAAGCTCCTCTGTGTCTGCCACCAGCCTTTCTGCAAAAGTAGTACAGAGAGTAAAGGAAAGCAAAATGTGTTTAATAAACTTTCACAGAATCTGGAAGGGACCTTTTCTGTCAGTGGTATAATATCTTAAACTAAGTAAGACTCATTAATTAATGAATGTGGAAAGTTTTCCCCAACTTCTCCCCTCAAGAGTGCTCCAGTGTCTTGTTGCCTGGGTGCTTAAATGAACCCTTGTTATCTGCTTCCTAGCTTTATTCCAGGCTGGTTTGATGATCACTTTTCCTGTGCTACAGTTCTCCTCTTTTTTAAAACCAATTTAAAAAATGAACATCAAAGAACTGCAGTTGTAACTTTTCTCCAGATGATGCTATACCTTTGCAACACTTCCTTTCCTTTCATTTACCCATTTCCTTGGCAACTTTCCTTGTCAACTTTTAATTTTTCTATTAACACTCATCTTCACAAACCTAACAAATCCTCATGTGGAAAATTGCAATTTTTTAATTGAAGTCCAGATATGAAACAATTGCTATTTATTAATTTTCTAGATTGAGTGTTATACCAAGTGATCTATCACTAGCAAGCCCATGCTACGTTTATGCCATTTTCCAGTTACCAGCATATCTTTTTGATTTTTCCAAAATACATCCTTTTAACTCTTCTCCAATCATATTTATATTTTTCTTATCCACAGTGTTATTGCACTTGTACATGTATGCTCCTTGACCTACAATTTTCATGTGTCATTCTTTGAAGGTTTATGAAAGATTATTTTACACTGAAGCTGCAAGAGCAAGCTAAATTTTGTTCCTAGCTTTGATGTGATCATTTTTATATCCATACTTTATTTTTAACCACCTTATCCTTATAGCCAAAACAAAATATATTTCTTTAACCAGAGACAAATTTAAATTTAAATTTTAAAATTGAAATTAAATAAAGTAATAGGTCAGTAATTAACACTTAATCATTAAGAATCAAAATTTCCCTTTGAAAGGGGAAATTTGTGCTACAGTAAGGGACTTTGCTATCTAAGTCAGCTGGTCCATGGAACTCGGAATGCTTAACAGGCCTGGATACTCTCAAAGCAAAAGACACTAAAATTATTTCATTATATAGGGACATGAGCCAATAAATAAAAGGAACACATAGCATGAGATGAGGTTTTTTGTTATGTTTTTTTTTTTATTCTGTAGTCATATTTTAAGATGTCTTCCCAATCTACCTAGTCAAACCTAGTATAGCATCACCACCTTCTGGAAACATATATGGTTCCTTATATGTAGGAAATTCACATATAAAACTCTTATTAAATTGTGGTTGCAGTTAAATGAGGAAAGAAATTTATTCACAAATTATAAAATCTTTTTTCAGTTAGGCAAGCTTGGGTTTCAATGTGTTTTCTTGATATTTGAAAACTGAGTTGTATTTCTAAAACTTTGTATCCTTCAGCCTGCACCAATAACTCTTATTTTTTTAGAATTTCTTTGTCTAAACCAAAACACAATGGACAGTTGGCAACAGAAGCAGTAGCCTCACACTGCAGCTTGCAAGTCACAAGGCACGTCATTCATGGTAAACCAGGACTTTTCAGTATTGTTAATGCTGATCAGAATGGAAACTATAGAGCACAGCAGTCAACAGATATTTAGCTCTTTAATTACAGTTGGGTTTTGGGTGGGTTTGTTTTTGTTGTTGTTTTGTGTTTTTTTTTCCCAGAAAGCTTCTTATCTTGTATCTCATGGGTACTATAGAAAGATGCATGGTTTTTTATAACACAGAAAGCTTCTGTGTTTTGTTGTTGGATTTTTTTAAATATTGTCTGCTGAATTACTTTCTGGTATCCATATTAATATTGAATAGTACGTTACTCTATGAACTAATGGGTTGATAAAGGAGATAATACACCTTAAATTTTCCTGAATAATGTTCACAGTTGTGTTTGGATTTTTTTGAGGGGAAAACCTCACTTGGTGTTTTACAGTGCTACAAGAAAAGAGTATTTTGCAAGGCTGGGTAGATATCAACATCATATATCCTGATTATCTTTCAAAAAGCCCACAGTTCTTAGATTACCATTGCTTACTGTAACTGATGATGTCCCCTCTTGTTTGAACAAAGCTTCCTTCGCGCCACCCCAGCTGAAGTTGTAAAAATTATAGTTAGAAAATGGTGATACTGCTTTTCATGTGATAGTCTGATCATAACAAATGGTGTGACTTTGATCAGTACTCACCTCTTATTCTGGAAAATGCATATCATCAACTAAATTTCTTTTAACTCTATTGTTAATACTGTTATTGATAGGTGTACTTGTTTCATTCTGCTTATAAAATGGAGAGGAAGGCAAACAGCACAGAGCAAAAGCTGTTAAAACTATCTGAAGTTAGTATTTAAACGTTAGAGTTCCCTAATTAACATCACACTCATGCATTTTATTGCCCTACTTTGAGCAGTAAGATGAACAAATAAAATCTGAAAGGTGTAGGGTGGTGTCCTGTATGGGCATAGTGGGCTGAGTCCAGCGAAGGGCCACAGAGATCATGAAGGGACTGGAACATCTAACATACAAGAAGAGACCGAGAGAACTGTGGTGGTTCAGCCTGAGGAGGGAGGGCTCAGGAGAATCTGATCTGGTCAGATCCGATGGTGAGGGAGTGAAAAAGATGGAGCCAGACTGCAGTTGGTGACATCCAATGACAGGATTAGAGGCAATGGGCATAAACTGAAATACAGGATATTCCATGTAAACTTAAAAAAAAATTGTCACTGTGAGGGTGGTCAACACAAGAGCAGTTTGCTCAAAAGCTTGTGGAGTCTCCACCTCTGGAGACTGGATGATCTGTAGAGGTTCCTTCCAACCTCCACTGTTCTGTGATTCTGTTATTTCAATTGAATAAATAGAAGTAACTGGAGAAATTTTTTTTTTGTTAAATTTACTCCTAATTCTGTGTTAACTTATGTCTTCATTTTTCCTGATTGATTTCTTGCATTAAAATCAAGCGCGAACAATCCCTGACCCTAATATATTCTTTTTTAAAGTTAAAAAACTTCTTTTTTAACAAGATCCTTGTTAGTAGAATTTCATTATAAATAAGCGGAGTGGGGCTCTAAAGTACTTTTTAACCTTATGTGTAACTTAATTATTGAATTATGGTATACAGGAAATAAATAGTCCTGTGTTGCAAGTAATCTCAGTTAGGTTTTGATTTCACATGTGTTAAATTGGTCTCCTAAATTAAGTATCTATAAGTAATGGACATTTGTTGGTCAGAGTAATCGTGTTGTCTCCTGCATTATACAGGAATCTGTAATGGTCATTATTCTCTTAAGATAAAATACATACAGTCTTAATTTACATGACCAAATTTCTAATACCCTTTAAAAGCCTAACATTATTTATGGAAACATTTAAATTTTTTTTTCAAGTGTAAGCTAAGACAAATGTAACATTGTGGAATGACATTGAAATACAGTTCAACAGGAAAGAGTGTACTTCAGAGCTTATAATGCATATCAGCTGCAAAAGGATTTTTTATTTCCTGCAGGTTGCACACACTTGCTCACTACTTCATAGAATCATAGAATGGTATGGGTTGGAAGGTCCTTGTCACCGGGACAGACCTTTAAGATCATCTAGTTCCAACCCCCTGCCATGAGCAGGGACACTTTTCACTAGATCAGGTTGCTCAAAGCTTCATCCAACCTGGCCTTAAACTCTTCCAGAGAGGGGGCATCCACAACTTCTCTGGGTAACCTGTTCCAACATTTGACCACCCACACAGGAAATAATTTCTTCCTAATATCTAATCTAAACCTGCCCTCTTCCAGTTTAAAGCCATTTTCCCTTGTTCTGTCACTACCTGCCCTTCTAAAAAGTCCCTCCCCAGACTTCCTGTAGGCCCCTTCAGGTACTGAAAGGCCACTATAAGGTCTGGACTTCAGGTAAGCAAGTGGAAGAGCATGTACAGCATTGTACAAAATCACGTTACTTCAAAATAAGACTAAGCAAGAGCGTGTAGATTTTGTTTCCTACTAAGTGATGTAGTGTGGTGCATCATGCACACACTGCAGACACTGTTCTCTATTTACTTACTTCCTGCTCAGAAGTCGTGTTACATTTTGCAAATAAAAACTATATGTTCTAGCTGTTATTATAAAAAAATTTGGTGACCTGAAGAAAATTTAACGGTCACTTCTAAACTGAATTCAGTTTTAATAATTCTTAGGTCTGTGTTGAGAGTGATTCCCTGAGGAGTCTGAATATGTAATTTATATTAAGAGCTCCGAACTTTTCACGGTTCACATTATAATACTGACTGTGAAAAGTGCTTTGACATTTTATTTTTTGCAGACTTATGTGGTGCTCAGGTGCTAGTTTGGAGATCGTTCTTCTGACCTACTGTGCAGCCTCCAAGAGAGATGCTTTAGAAAAGCAGGCTACGTTGTCTGGGCACAGTGCAATCAGCTCTGACTCAATATTTGGCTAATACCTTTGCTTGACTTAGAGAGCAAGTGGAGCTTGTTTGCATATGCTGCACAGCCATTCCCAAGTTACAAGCTGACCTTCTCAATCAGAAAAGTGCAGTGTGCAGGTGTGAATGTAGTTGCATACTTTTCTTTCCTTAAGCAAAATATGACATGAAGCGTCAGCTTTTTGTTGCTTTGTAGAATACCAGATATTTGACTTTGCAAATGCAAACTCCTCTGAATATCAAACACGAATGTTCTGCTATTGGAAATTCATTTTTACTTGCCATCAGTCTGATTGTTTGTGCTTCAGTGCTCCCAGAAGGTTCTCTGTTCCTTGTCAAAGCCAAAGCTTGGCTTTTCTATATAAGCTGTTGCTGCTCTTCTCTTCAGGCATAGGACTCTCAGATGCAGCTTTCCTAACTTGTCAGAGGTGCTTTGAGTGCCCCAGCACAAAGCTGCTGTTTTCCCTGCACAGTTTTCCTCAAGCACCGAGTTTTCATCATTATTTGATGGAGAAAGACAACTTTGGTGCCAAAATACAATTTGGCAGAACTTGAGGCCAATAGAAGTAGTTTTAGTAGGTAGTCTTTAGAAAATATAGTGGGAAACACTATTTGAAATAGAATAAATGGCATGAGTACTGAGACATAAGTAAACAGTACAGCTTGTTAATGAATGAGGAAATTAAATTGGCCAGAAACTGAAATCAGTGTTGAAATGGCTGATGTGATTGTCCAAAGTGAAAGAAAGAAGAAAATCTAATATATTTTGAAATAATAATTAAACAGTGTCTAAGTGCAAAGTCAAAACCTCCAGGATAAGATACAAGCATCATTAAAATCAGTTGGAGATTTGTCTCCGATTTCCCAAGGGTTTTGTTTTTACTACTTGTTTTAGTCTGTGCTTATGTTTTTAACTTATTTTACAGAGGTGATTTCTGAACTGTGTATATGTATAGCTGGTATTTTACATGCCACCAAAATAACATAATTATAAAATAGGGTTGCATAACATGTATTTCTACATGGCAAGTGGAATTTTGGAATAAGAAGTCTACCGACTTTCCTCACTCAGAGTAATAAAATTAAATGTTAAATGTCCTGACATGCTAGTTAAATTGTCATTCTTTAAAAAAGTGAATATTGTGCAATTTTTTAAATTTAATATCTACACCTATGTAGATATTTAAATTTTAAAAAAAAGCCACAACCAGAAAATGTTGTTTTGACTGAAAATATTTCAAAAATATAAACATCTGTATGTTTATACCCTATTGTAAAGACCTTAAAGACCTTCATTGTAAGCTTGCCAGATACTTTCAGTGTTACAATTACATTTTGTAGTTGACCTTAAGTGGAGAATGTGTTAATATAGACTGCCAGTTGATAGGGAAAGTAGTTTCAGAAGATGACTTCATCATTGCTATATATAGGAGGTGCTAAAAAATAATTGGGAAAGGATTCACAGGAGGTCCATCATATAGAAGGTAGCATGTGAAATAAAGCATGAAAAAACTGACAAAATGAAATATGGAAAAATTGCCAGTCTGGCTTGATGTGAAGAAATAGCAATAGTACAAACATATTTAGTGTGGGAGTGATGCTTCAATGGCCTGTGGCTTGCAGGAAAAGGCACACAGAGAGGGGAAAAGAATAGCAATAGACTAGCAGCATAAAACAAGCATTTTGTAAATATTGGCTACTCTTCTTAGTGAGGAAAAATCTCACTGAGATTTTTGGTTAACGTTCATATTCTAGGTAAGTTTGTGTCTAGTGCTAGCATAGCTTTTGCAGTAACTAAGCAATTTTCAGTGTTGAAAGAAATGTGCATGAGTATCAACTCTCAGAACTGTTGCACACAGAGCAGTTGTCTGCTCCTTGTGAGACATTCTTCCGGATGCTGTAAGTTACCTAATTGCTCCATTTTGGACATGGAAATTCAGTTGCCTGTAAGAGCGTTAAGCGGACACTGAGAATCAGGAGTAGATTATTATTATTTCAATAAATACTCAATATCCATTTTTGTATAGGGCATAGCTAGACTACCAGTGCTCTTTAGTGATAGAAATTGCTATAGGTTGTGTTGTTCTGTCCATGTACCTGTTACGTACTTTCTGCTATTGGTACTGGTTTTTCATTTTTACTGAACCACTGTTCATTTGGTTTCTTTTATTGTAATATTGAACAGAGTCTGAAGTGATAGTTAAAATATTATCTAAAAACTGTGTAAGGAACTTCAAAAGTTATAAAGCACTTATTTTTGGTGACAGAAGGAAATGGAAGTGCTTATCTGACTTCCAGAAATGTTCATCTTTTTCTCCTGGAGAACTCTTCAACCAGCCTTAGTAGTGATTTTTTGCTAATCTAGTAGTGATCATTAAGTTAGTTGTAAGTTTAGGAAACCAGTCTAGGGTCCTTGTCTGAATGTGTACTAATGGTTACGAATCCCGAGCTTCAGTATCATAATTTAGAGGTTTGTTATAAAACATGGAAGAGCAACATCTAGTAATTTTTCCAAGTATCTAGGACATAGTAAAGAACAGGAAGTGCTCGTAGCCGGAGTAATTTGTTAGTAGTTCACATTCCTCCTACTTTCTATTCTGTCATTATTTGCTTATGTTCTCCTTGAAGTGACTCCAAAATTTCATCTTCAAACCTTTCTGAATTCAGTATGGCTCCTTTTTTGTCTTTGGACAATTTATAAGACTTTTGCTGGGGAACTTTCCTGAGGGCAGACTGAATTTCTGTTGCCATTGTATTACTTTCATGTAACTGTTTACTAAAAGTTAATTTGTTAGGGTTGTCTCTGAACAGTCATCACACACAAGTTTACTATAGGAATTGTTTGCATAATAGAAAATAAACAAAATTCAAGATGCCCTTAGAAATTATTTCTGGGTTAAAATCAATAAAGAAGTGGTGTAGCTCTTGTGAGGCTCCTTTGAGAGAACAGTTCAAAAGGCTACTGTTTAACATCCATTTTGACTTAAAACTAACTAATTTAAGTGTTCGTTGCTATACATATGTGACACCACATGAAAACTTTGGATATTACACTGTGTTGATGTAACTTAATCTACATTTTTCTTAATGTTTCGTGAAATTACGTTAGCTTTTAGTTTGGGATATGTGTGTATAGATATTTTCATGTCAAAGCAACTTGTCTCATAAAACATGTTTGGTTTTAAGTTTCAAAGTGGCTCTTCCTTTTGTTCAGTAAAAGGACTTTCTAGCCCTAACAAATTAACATATCACAAAGATTATTCCCCATTACCTAGTTCATAAAAGCAGTACCCATTATGGGAAAGTACAGGCATATGTGGATCACCCCTGTGGTGTTTTATCTTTATCTTATCATCAAAGCTTCTAACTTGGCATGAGACTGGCTTTTCAAGCTTGTATTCTTCTCTTTGTAATTTTATTAAAATT
The DNA here is from genome assembly GCA_907165065.1 of Caprimulgus europaeus. Next base: position 79,416,793 of record OU015524.1, read on the forward strand.
ACTAAGAATTTTATATTCAGACAATACAAAGCTTGGGTCTCACTATTCTTGACCATGGAGCTTGTCTGCTCCCCTTTCATATAGAGAAAATAATCCAGTTATTTTTGATACAGTTTTCTCCTTTTCTAGTTGTGGCCTTGTATTTTTTAAATCAGAATCAGAAGTATACAGCTCTGTTGATGTCCAAGGACTGTTGAAACCCCAAGGATGATAGGAAACTTTGTCTTTTTATGAAAACAGAGCCATGCTGTCTCCCTTCATAAGAAACCAAATTGAATGGCGTTTCAGTGCTGGTTTTTGAGGGTAGAACTTAAGAAACGATGAAAGAGCCACAGCGAGAGCCAGGTGATACTAGGCTTCATCCTGGTGCTAAGAGCTGGTCCCTCTCCTTCCTGTCAGTAACTTTTCCTCTTTCCAGGCAACTCTTTTACTTCAGTTTTGTACTGAGAGAAAGCTTGTTTTATCTTTGAGGTGGTATGAGGCTTGATCTATTCATGATAACTTTTGTATCAGCTTAAATATATCTTTAAACTTAATGAGATCTTTTTCTAGAAAGAGCCAGTCTCTAGCTGATACAACTTTTCCCTTTTTATTTTTTGGATGCTGAGAAATTCTTTTCACCTCCACATGGAGACATAAGGAACTACAAGTTCTGCAAGAAATGCAGTCGGATGAAAGTTTAAGGGTCACTTATTAACTAGACACAAAATTACTTTCCTCCAAATCATTTTTTGAAAGATAGGAAGCGGGGAAACACCACAAAAAACCCCGAACCCGCAGCAAAGATGGGAAGGGGGGAAACATCACAAAAAACCCCAAACACACAGCTGCTTGAGCTGCAGAAGTCACAGGACTGGCTTTCTCGTGGCTCTCGGTGTTGTGTGCTTTCCAATACTCCATGTCTGCTGCAGCGAGTGCTGTGTCTTTGCTGGACGAAGAAGAGTGTGTGCTGGTGCTTTACTGGTGGGCTCACTGGTGTGTGCTAACACCGCTGTGCTCCTGCTGCAGCCATGCAGAGGATAGAGCAGGAGGCACACAGAGCAGACATTTGGATTGGTCTCCTCCACTGACCCCTTCAGATCTCTGAAAATTTCTGTGTCTCTGTCAAATCTGAAAGTTACTAAAGAGGCTTAAAACTTGTTTGTTAGTTGATGCACTGATAAGTGCACCGAGTTATTTGGTCGGCTTTGTTTCCTTGGAAAGGTAGGCTGAAAATTCATCTTTCCTTAGCTGAAACCTTTTCTTCTTTTTTTACACACACCTAAAATAATACAGAAGGCTATATTTCACAGAAAAAACTTGTCTTGTTTCCTTCTCACCCATTTGGGTGTCTGGCAACCCAGGGTGCTGGAGCACGCAGCCTGGGGCTGGTCGACATGAGCAAAGGGGCATGAGGCCTTTTGGCCTGTTTCCCTGGGGACACCTGCTGGGCCTGGCAGCCTTTCGAAGAGACCTTAATCACTGTCCTAATTGGGATGAAACTATCTTTACATATTAGAGTCCCTTTCTACTCTTCATCATCCACCTCCGTTAAGTGACATCAACTGCCTGGCTTTCCAGCATTTTCTTGTACATTGTCACTATGCCGTAAGGATAGCAGATGTGCTGGACTAGAGGTGAACAGCTCTGTACTCGACCAAGTCCCTCTTTTGAAACAGTCAGGTTTGGGAATTGCTGTTCTTTCAGAATGTCTGCAGGTTTTTGTCTTTTGCAGAAAAGAATTCTGTGCCAACCACCGCCATATTACAGGTATCTGAAATCATCAGCCCTAAAAAAATTGGTTTGGGTATTTGATTCTGATACAGAAACTTCTGTAAATGTATGTTTCCTGCTGGATAGAGTCAGAATTTCTTACCCCCGTGTCTACTTTGCTGTTTGCGCTCGCTACAGAATAAAATAGGCATCTGCTGTCTCCTATTCAAGTTATGCTGTCTTAGATTTTTTTAATATTTTTTTTTTTCTTCGGGTGAATTTGGATTTGTATTACTGCAGTAGTGACGCAGGCATTTGTCTAATACCTCTGCAAATACTCAGTAATTCCAAATTTGCCTGCTCCCTATGCTTAGAAAAGTGGCAAGTGCAGCAATTAGCTAATCTTAGGATTATTTTTTTTTTCTTCCAAATTCATAAATAGCTTATCCCAGAATACTTCTGAAGATAAATACTAGTTTAAGAAATCGTGTAACAGCAAGTATTTCTACACTTAAATTGGTCTTCAGGGCTTCCTTTTCAAAAGGCACGTTGGTAGTCTGCTCTTTTTAGCTAGATTTGACATTATTTCTAATTAGCAAAGTCTTTAGGCTAAATAAGCTGGTGAAAGTTGCATTGTAGGAATATGTTTGAAATTTTCAAAACTAGTGCATCTGTATAAGTTTCTAGTTAGTCAGTGTTAAAACATTGATGATGGTGGTGATGTCTCCAGTCTACTTATTTTAACTTTAAAATATTAAGAAAAATTAATAACATTTTTTGTGGGTTTTGTGGTTGTCTTTTTTGTAAAGTATGGTAATCAGTTTTAGTACAGATGCACACAAAGAACTGGAGAAAGCTTTCTGGCAAATATTTTAAAATTATACTGTGACGGATTATGCTATTTTTTATGTAAGAAGAATAATAAAGAGATATCTGTAATCAAAACTGATAGGAAAATAAATAGATAAGACAACTGGTTTAGGCCTATTAAGCAATATTTGCGTATGCTTTTAATCTGATAGTGTAATTTTGAGTCTTCTTATAAGAAAAATAATCACCTTAATATTTTTTCCTTGTAACTGATCAATTTCAGTGTTTTAACTTTAGATTTCAGTTTGATTTAAAAGAAGTCTTGACTGGTACCTGTAGGCTGAGTCTTCAAAGAAAATAATTTTAATGTATTAATACTAAATTTGGAATTTTTCTTGCTGTGATTCATTTATTTCTACTATTGTGTAGTTGAAGTAAAATTGTGTGGTGATCTGTGGATACGGAAATACAGAAATCGAGTGTATGCCGATGTGCTGAGGAGACACGGTAGTAAAAAAATAATTGGCTGTGTCTTTATTTGCACACTGAACATTTACAACCTGACTAAAAATGTGTGAAGACCAGATTTCCAGCATTTCTTATTTCACTGCAAATGTATTAATGAGAAAAGCAATCAAAAATTGAATGTTGAGTAAGAATTTGTCATGAATCTTTATGCAAAATCTTTCCCAAAGACAATGTTATATGAAAACTTTTCCATCAACTTCCTTACTCAGCCTTCTTCTATCTTACGAGTAAAACTGAAAGTTTTTTATTGGGAGAATTCCTAGATTTTTACTGATTTTCTTTGATCTGCCTGTTTCTCACTTTGTATTTAGTTCATTATTTTCTTCCAGTTGCTGACTGAAAGTAAAATAAAAAAATTCAAAGCTAACTGATTTCGCAAACAGACCCTTAAGACCTCACTGATGACAAGTAGTAACTTCTCATTCATCCTCATGAAGCTGGCACCTGATTCCACTGGAGGCTGCCTGAGAGCTAGGTTCTCCTTGGCCCATGAAAATGCCTGCCTGTGAGCACGTCATCCTGTCCTATCTGGTCCAAATGATTACTGAGGTTGCAATGTGAGAATCCTCCAGCCCCTGTACCAAGGAATAGCGATCAGAAATACATTTTGCATGCACGTATTTTATCAGCAACTCAACTACGAAGTGCTTTAAGTGCCTGGCCACTGTGAGGCAGGTGCAGTTAAGCTGAGCTTGCTAAGACTTTTTGCAAGTCTCCTGGGTGGAAGTGGTTCCTAAGATTGGAAGATCATTTCTGTATAAGTGGACTTAATGTGCTGGGCTGCATATTCAACAATGCCAGGCTTGACAAAGTAAAAGCAGATCTGAGAGCTGTATGACTTTCTCACACACCTAGTATCTGTTTTTAGTAGCAATGGTAAGAAATTATAGTTTGTCAGACTTGTTTTAATCAACCTGTAAGCAACATAAAAACTCTTTTTAAACCAAATATTCTTCTAGAATCTGTAGATGTAAGAAGTAGCGTTAGTTGTTATTTTTCAGTAGCATGGTAATAATTAGGAGTCAGTGTATATATTACATCCATGAAGTTTGTGTTGAATTTTCTTATGCAAAAAAAACACCTCTATCTTCAATGTCTTTTTGTTACTGAAACTTTTAAGCAATGATATGCTAATATGAATTTTTCTGTCTGATACTCTTTGTCCAGAGAGGTTTTGCAGTAAGCCTGTAGCCCAAGAAAAATGTCATATTTTCCCTATAATTTTTTAAATGAAGCGATCATTACTTAAGAGCTACTAGAACAGAAGAAACTTAAGAACATGCTATGGAGATGATTCTTCCACAGCTGTTTGAAAACTGTGCCTTGTAAAGCAAAATCATCTGCAAACAACCCACTAAGTGAAGGCATAGCAATTAGTTGTGCTGGTCTTACTCTGTAATCTAGACAAACTGTTAGTCTGTAAAGGTAGAGACAGGTACAGAGGACAAGTACTGGTTGGCTGACTTTGGTTTACTGTCATTTATTGCTGCAGAGCAGTATTTGGTACCAAGACTCAAGGAAGGTACAAGAACCATTCCTAATCTATTTTTGTTTGCACTGGAGAAACAAAGTATTTTCTGAGATTTAAAGGGTCCCTTCCCACCTCATAGAAGATGCAGAAATCGAGAATATACCCTTGTGATAGCAGATATTTTATAATGTCAAACTGCTGCTCACAGTTCTGAACTTCATATTTGAGGTCACACTAAGGACCTCCAAGGCTTCTTGTAAATTTTGCTTATAGAATTCAGAAGTGAACATTAGCTATTTAACATTCAGAGTAAAATCTTGTTTCAGTCTTGAACTGTGAGTTCAACAATAAAGATGTACTTGTAATGGCTGAGGCTTACTTGAAAAAATATACTATGTCATGCATCTCACTGGGGTTCAGCTTGTTACCAGCTCTGGCAGATAAACTGCTGTCTATCTGCAAGATTGCTGTCCTTGTCTCTTTGCTTTTTCCATAAAACTAGTATATATTCCCTAGAAATCATTAGCATGGAGACCTTGCCTCACCTTCCTAATGCAATATGACATGTCTTGTCCCTTGGTTCCTAGACTGATTACTCATTACACTTCCTTCCCGCTATTACGGCTATGCACATAAAATGAAATGTAAAAATAATCCAAACAAATCTAAGTGACCATATATCATGCTCATCTGTGTCTTTATGGTCACTGAGTAGTAGCTGAAGTCATCTGGGACCTTTGTTATTGGAGGCAGTCAGGGTTGCCTTTTGGGCACAATCTGTTACTGACTTCACGGATCGTAATAGTTTGGCTGGCATTCATGAAGCCGCTGATTGACACACAGGTCTCCAACTGTTGCCTGCTCTCTAGTTTATCTCGTTATAACTTAATAAAAAGGCAGCTATGAACATTCACCAGATTCCTTTGCCTGCTTTCAGGGTCTTGGCCATTGACTTTTCAGGCCAGATTAGCACCTACACTGGATACGGAATTATGCTCTCCTACCACTTTCTGTGTCAGAACCCTCACAGATTTTTGCAAAGAAGGTTGCACAGATGTTTATCCCTACTGGGCTGTCCTGAAAGAGTCATAATCTGGTTAACTATTGGTTTGAGAAACTTTTTAAAAATTGTTTATTACATGCAATGTTATATTGTTTAATGTTTTTCCGTCAGCCTTGTGAAGTCATTAACAGCATTCAAGTGCCAGTAACGAGCATCTGCCATTCAAACCTGCACCACCCTTATTTCCAACCTAGATTTCCCTATTGTCCCCTTTTTGGAATGAACACTTGAGATGAGTGGCCGAACCACAATATTTTAGAAATAAGTATGATACCAGAAAATATTTCCAAGAACTTCCTGTTACTCTGGTAGTTTCTTCATTAAAAGCTACCATGAGGCTGTCATCAATATGGTCCTCAGCCTTCCTGTCCTATGATTCATTGCTTCTAGTTGGCATTTGAATGCTAGAAATTTAATCCCGTGGACAGTTGGATTAGATATGTCTCTGTTAACTCCTGGGTTTGATTAATGGAAAGCATTTAATTTGGAATTAAACGTGATAATTAGCCTCTTAAGCTACGTTAATTGCTAGGAGTGCATTACGCTTTCTCAATTTGCCATTTCTTCTCTAGAAGAGAAAGCAAAATGTTTAGCAGCAAAACATATCCAAAATTATTTTCTCCACAACATAAAACCTCTGAAGAAGTTCTCCTTTTCTGTAGTGAATATTAGGAATTTACATGCAGCTTACATTAGATATTTGTTGAAAGGAGCAATGCAGCTCATTGGGAGTTAGCGCTTCATCACATGGAGAGGTTTTGAGTAGATAGGATTGACAACTTGCCTCATAATTTTCTTAAGCTTTCCATTTTAAATAAATTGTTACTTTTTTTTCTTTCACTACTGTTTATAAAGTTTGATTCTTTATGTGCACATTGTACAGAGCAGTAGTACAATCACCCTAATCATGAGGAAACCTGTTCTGTGCATTAAAAAATGACATAGCCTCTTGTGACAAATAATATGTTTGTTTTCTGTAAATCAACATGCAAAGCAACTTTAATAAGCAGTGACTTCAGCATTGTACCTCCAGCTGAACATCCAGGCATGAGACTGAACTGTGACAGTCAGGACCACATCAGCATTTAGTTGGTACTGGAGGGTGTTGTGGATTTTGCTCTTTTACAGCTGGTTCAACCACTCCAGCCTGTGTTGATAACTTCAATTTATACCATAAAAAAATAAAACTACTATAGTAAAGATATGTCCTGGCAAAAGGAGGCTGCTTTATTTATTGATCAGATGTTTTCTGTGCCTTAGGGCTCAATTTCTCCCAGTAGGCATAAGGCAATTCAACTCAGCTCCTAATTTTCTCTTTCCTGCTCTTTGATTTATACAGTCAACCTGTCACTATAAAGTATAAGTGCTTTCCAGTGTAAGAGTAATAGCAGTAGTGAGGTGGTTACTTTGTACAAACTTTGGCCCAGGATAATTTGGCAGTGTGACTATTAATATTAAAAATATAATGCTTACAGTGGAAAGGTTGGTGGTTTTTTTGTTTGGCTGGTTTTTAAGAAAGAACATTCTGTGCTGTTTCTGAAGATGTCAGACTCAGCATTCATTTCACTGAAGTTGGATCCCAACAAGTCAAGTTTTCTCTCCAACTCCTACTGGTTTTCATGAGTTACCACAAGGTGCAGTTGCTGATTATATTTTAATGGTGTCTATTGTTACAGAAGTTCAGGTTATTGTTTCATTTGTTGATTACTTTGAAAATTTGGCATAAAAAATCCAACAAGTGTCAAAGGTTTTCTGAAGTGGTAAAAGCCTTTGTGAATGGACCCTGACAATGTTTTTGGAAGTCTAAACAAATGAGAGGATAAAGAATTGCCCCTTGAAACAGCAGCATTCCATAGTAGTTCTTAATACCTTAATTAGGAAGCAGTGGATTACTCCTGTAATATGAACAAATCTGATTATTAATAACATATTGGTCTAATAAGTCCTCAAGTTTAGTTATTTCTGCTCTTTGCAGTCTTGTCCTACCATTATCACTGCTTCTGCCATCAGTGATAGGTGGTGACAGATCTTGCTCTTTAACTTACTCTCCATCTCTCAGCACTTCTAATTCTGTCTTGTTTTAGCTCTCAATGGTTGTTTTCCATCCATGGCCTCTGGCAGGCTTCTAGTGGGTGTCAAGTCATCTTGTCAATAAGAACAGGTCATTGCTGCCGGTCTTCTGTAGCTTTTCCCCCTCAGTCTTGAACAGTGAGCTCAGCCTGTTTTACCTGTTTAAAATGTTCTGAAAACCTCCTTCCTTTTCAGACAGCAGCAAGATTACTTAGGTAATATAGACAGTTCTCAAACCGCTGGTAGCAATTCTGTCCATCAATCCAGAAGGCAAAATGGAGTGACTTTTACCACATGAGCGTTGCAGAGTCTGTCATGTGTAATACTGTATGGGTTCAGTTCTCTCTGACTGGTAGGCTGTCTGGTGGGATATGGAGTTTCACCTTGGTACTGTTCTCATCAGCCCCTAGCTCACTGGGGATGGAATAAGTGATACTGTTTTTACTTCATGACCTCTGACTGTGAAGTAGAATGCATCATATAACATTACTGCTTCTTTGTATGACTCTGCTCTTCTAATTGGTTGAAATAGTTTTGATATAGATGTCTTTTGTTTCAGAATATACTGGGAAAACAGGAGTGGAAAAACATCTTCCTGTTCCAAAAAATGTCATCATCTGTTTTCCCACGAAAACTCATCTTTTCTGACTGATACTTCTCTAGCTTGTTATGAACAGCTTCCAGTGATAGGGATGTCTTGGAGTCCTGTGCAGATCTGAAAGTCTACATTGGATGTTTCAGGACTGATGTGTTCTTTGCCTTTTGGGGGTGATGGGGTGGTGGTGTGTGTTTGTTTTGGTTTTGGGAGGGAAACATTCTGAGTCTGAATATGTTTACATTGTGTGTGCTACCTTGATGAGAAGCTAGTGTTTAAGCCCAGATCTTGGTTGAATTGAAAGCATTTCCCTTCCCTAACTTGCTGGTATACCAAAGTCAATAAGATGTTAACAAAACTGAGACTAGCTTGTATTCAGTTCTGTATACAATTTGTTTCAAATACGCTTCTTTTATTGTTGCTTTTGTAATTATTTTTCCCTCCCTGCCTTAAGCATTTACCCTTGGAAGGTACCTACTCCTCAAATTTACCAGTACTAATTTGCCACTTTCTTTTGAAATACAAAACCAAGGTCATCTTATACCTTTAGATAATATTAGTTAAACTGTGGCAGTAAAGTGACAGTAAATAGCTGTGCAAAAGACAAGAACTAATGATCATTATTAGTAAAAGCTGGAAAAAAAGAAATCCATCATAGCTTGAGATCCTTGACAGCAGAATTGACAGATAGCCAGCAGTTCTCTGGCCTGTATTTCTGTAGTTTGTTCCTTCTATCAGAGTATGGAAGGACAGAGTTTAGACAAATTTTCTATTTGTCCACATTTATTGCTTTTAATTTTTTTTAGACTGCTTTTCCAGTTTGCTGTCATTGGTTACTCTAATGAAGGAACTACAAGACTTAATACATTTAATAACTGTTATTTCATGTTCTCTGCAAACTCTACCATCACTGTACTAATTTGCACAAACCTTATGTTTTTCATAGAAACCCCGAGGGCCGGGAGTAACGCTTTTTTTTTCTTTTTCTTTTTTTTTCCTCCTTTTTTTTTTTTTTTTATAATGACAGCTTATATTATGAAGTATAGATTGGCCTGAAAAAAGGGATCATTGATCTGATGCCCTTGGTTCTGTTCAAAATTTTGCAAATATATGGTGAGGCAGTATAAAGTTATTTTGAGGTGCTCCCAGAGGGCAGTAGTCACAGACAGCCACAGAAAAACTCACTGTTAAGGAATTGGCAAATTAAATGCAGGACAGTAAGAGACTCCTCTCTCCTTTTGATAGTTAGAACAGAAATACTGGAATCCTACAGTGCTGAAGTCTTACTCTTTCATAGAACATCATATCAAAGTACATCAGAACTTTTATTCTTACCTTATACTTGAAGTTGTATGAATAATATTAGCAGCAAACTTAGCACTAAGGAGAAACTGCTCTGTTTTCCTTTTTGGAAATTGAAAAAATTGAGATAAAATGTTTTTAAAAGTGTTAGAAATCAAGAATGAGTTCTGAGTAACTTAATGCTCTACTATAATGCTTTGATTTTTGACAAAATAATTATAGATAAGATGGACAGGGAAGTGCTTTTGATGTTGTGGGTGGGGTTTTTTTTTTTTATTAAAAACAGTATTACATGGAAAAGGGAACTTTAAGTAGGGAACTGTGTTTATCTGACCTGCTAAAAGAGAATCAAAATAGTGGAGGCCAAAATAGTGCTTATTGGTACGGAGTTGTGTTCTAGTGTACATTGCCTACATCATGTGTTTGAATTGCACTCACTTACATACGCAGTATATTATATGTGCAAGATACAGACTAAAGTCAGTACTAATGTTGTCTTTTGCTTATTAAAATTTTGCTGTATTCTACTTCTGTGGGTTTGTGGTTTTTTTGGTAGGATGTGATGGTGAAAATGCAGTAGGCTATATCTCTTGTTCAGTGGAATGGGAATAACTTCCTATTTATCAGACTTATGAGGAAGCATTGGTTCTCTTGATTTATCTTTATCTGCTTCAATTGTGGAGGAATAAATTTGCAGCATATTTTATGTAAATAACCATAGAGACACACAAAGTTTAGTTTTGAAAAGAATTAATTTTATACAAGAATCTCCAAGAGAAATTGAGTTTTAGTTAATAAACAAAATTCTTAGATTTTAAATATTTCCAGCTGAAAACTTTGTGTAATTTTTCATTTTTATAATCAAGAATCTGGCGGAATAATAGCAATGAAACCTTTTGGGTTGAATTACTTGGAGTTGAAGTTCATGGATTTGATTAAATATTTCAGTCTTGTTTATAAATTTACATTCATTTGGACAATTACTTATAACTTTGTTTTCTTTGTAGTTATTTGAACTGCTAGGTCCTGAAGGTTTTGAACTCATAGAGAAACTCCTACAGAACAGATCTCTGATTCTGGAAAAATCTTTAACTTGTTCAAATGATAACAGGTTCCAGACTTTGCAAGGTAAGCCACTACAAAAATTTTTATTCCAAACCAGATAAAAAGTAGGTTTTTAACTGTTCAGTTATATTTCAAACAGTACTGTCTATGTGTATTTAAAAAGCAAGCCAAGAAAAAAAAGAGGGAGAGTATATTTATATGGACTTAAAGAAATCATGGTCTGGTTATACAGAATAAACAAAAACATATTCTGTATATTTATTTACTTTTCAACTGCCTATGAGCATGTGTAGTTTCTAAAAGTATTAACTGTTGCACTGTATCTGTTTTAATGGATTATTCTGGAAATATGTTGATCTTTGGTTATTCCTCATCTGCTTTCCTGCTTACTCTCTGCTTCTGTACAATCATCAAATGTAGGTTAGTGAAAGCACAGTAACAACCACTTCTGAAAAAAGATGAAGTGAAGCTTAAGCATGGATAAGTGAGAGGAAAAAAAAGGGCTTCAGGTTTTATACTGTCCTTTTTGTTTTTTATAAGATAAGATGCCTGCACAAAGTAATTATTTTAAAATCTATTTTACATATTGCTGTTTAAAAACAAGTCTTCTCACTTTCTCCTGTAACAAAAATAAAACTGATTGTGAAAAGGTTGTGACTGGGGATAAAACTTAAGTGGATACAGGACCATGGAGCCCATTGCATGTTCACAGCATAAAGAGTTAGAAAAATATGAATAAAACTATTAATGTTGGACTTATGTATCCTCACAATAATTTTGAAATGCAAATAAATGCTTTTTAATATGTTTATCTTAAATTAGATTTTATATAGGCAAGTGTTTAGAAGTTTACCTCTTACTGTGCTAATGGTGAGTCTAAACTCATGAGAACAACTCTTAGTTTCGTCTCTTTTTGATTTCAAAATGGGATGTCTTGCTATCAGAATAGCAATGTTTTGTGTCTTGGTGTTTTCCCCCTTCTCAAATAATCAAATAATTAAAAAAAATAAAATACATTCAGTAGAAACTGAACTAATACAGTTTTTCTCCTTTGTGCAGATTTTAGTTACACAAATATTTTCTTCTCACTTAGCAGAAGTAGTATTTTGCAAGCTTTTTGTAAACTTATTCTTTGTTATGCCATCAGTAAAATCTATCACAGTAATTTCTGCTAGAATGTGGAGGAAGAATAATTTCGATGTTGTGCTTTTGAGACAATAAGGAAGCGTTACTGATTGTATGCTTTTTTTCGCTGAGGAGAGAACCCTTCTTTCACTGTGGTAAAAAAGTCAATTATATTTGAGTATCTTCTCTGAGACTGAAGATGCTCTGCCTCAAGTTCCATTTATTAATTTTTGTACAGCTTTTTTCTTTTAAGTTGATCAAAATGATATTTCTAATGGGAATTTAAGTTTTATCTTTCCAGAGTTGCATTTGAGGAAGGGAATAATTTGTGTCTGCAGAAATTTAGTCAACTTTGAATAATTTGTGTATTGAGAAAATAAGCACAAGTCAAGGATCTGTACGTGTACTGCATTTTTGTAGCGTGCTGTATTATTTGACTGTGTCTTATGTAATTTATTTCAACAGTAGTGAAGGTGATTTTTGTGCTTATCAGACAAATCAAGTAACAGTTCTTTGCCCTGCTGGGTTCAGTATGAATTAAATTTAGTTAGGAAATTGCATCCATTGTTGTTCCCTCTCAATATAAGAAAGAGAGAGTTAAAGCTACAGGCATGATGGTATTAATGTGGACGTTTTGACAGTTTATTAGATTTTTTTTTTTTCAATGCTATTTAACATGTTATAGTCACCTTATCCAGTATGCTGTGAGAGGTAGGAGTGTCACTGTTACTGTATGTGAAAACTTAAGTGGCACAAATTGTTCAAAACATCAGTCAAGTGGATTTATTTGATAAAATATTTTCAGCTTCAGAATTTAACTGCAAGAGTACATATGAAACATAATTTAATTAAGCATATAATATTTAGTGAAACTGACATAAACTAATTATGTATTTGCAGAATTTTGAAAATTGAAGTTTAAAAACACTGATATAGTTAAAAACAAATCAAAAAATATCTCCACTCCATAAAAAAATTAGTTGTGTCTTTGGTTTTGACGAGTAATGGCCTTGGAAGGTTGAATGTGATTGGGCTTTTTCAGGTTCTCTACTCCCCTAGATTAATTGCTTACTGTAACTGTTCTCTGGTTCTGATTCTTCCTGATCATATCTTGCTGCTTTCCATATAAAGGGAAGGAGTCCTTGTGGTTGTATAGAACAGTTTCTTTTCTCACTTGTATAGGAAAATTATATTGTGAATATGCTTTCAACACAATCATGTTATCTAGTAAATATACACAAATAGTTTTGTGAGGAGGCTTTAAAAAAAAAAAAAAAAAAGCCCGTTTAATCTGTTTTCACACTAGCCAATCCTCTTGCTTTAGGATGAAGAATTTTTGTTTGCTTAACAATGGTAACTTTACCTTTGGGACATCAGCTAGTACTTCTTTTGGATTCTTTGAGACCAACTGCTGCATGGTCATCTAAATAAAGCTAAATTACCTTTAAATGCTTACAGAACACTGCCCCCCCCCCCCCCCCCCCCCCAAAAAAAAACCAAACAACAAAACAAACAAAAAAACCCCAACCCCAAAAAAACAAAACAACAAAAAAAACCCCAAACAAACCCAAACCTCAAAAACCAAACCTTTGGAAGAGAACTGGGGAAAACAAAGATGAAGTCCCATACTTATGGAGCTGCATACCTGTTATCATATTGCAGAACAATGCAAGAAGTTTATAGGAGAAAATGCTAAGCCAAATTATGGTTGTCAAGTGACAATTCAGTCTGAACAAGAAAAGCAGTTAATGAAACAATATCGTCGGGAAGAAAAGCGAAATGCCAGAAAAGAAAAACAAGCTGGGGAAGATGGAGAAGCTTCTGGAGAAGGACTAATGTGCTTTGATCCCAAAGAGCTGCGGATGCAAAGGTAATAAATACCAAAAGTTGAGAAATGGCTTCTGTTGTAATTGCTACTTCAACATATCATAACAGTTTATTTTCTTTCAGTTTGCTTTGGTGATTAGGTGATTCTGACTTCAAGTCACGTTTTATTACAAGTGTAGATTTTTTTTTTTGTTATGGAAACCTAATTTTCAGGGAAAGAAAGTAGTGATCTGCTTAATGAGAATCTTCTTGATCTCATCTATGTGGGCTGGAAATGCAGATTAGAGGGGTAGGCTATCTTTCTTTGTTCCTGTACACACGCTACTTGCTTAGATTTAGTACAGACTTATAAATCTTATCAGAAGTATCTTTCTTTTTTTCCTCTCAAGATTAATGGATACTGTTTTCCATGTTGTCAGCTAAAAGTAGTGGGAGGGGAGGGAAAGGATAAGGAGCAAATAAGCTATTGTATTCATATAGAGAAAAATACAGTACAACTGGTACTTAACTGTGAATGTGTATTGCTTAAAAAAAGGCAAAATTGCATTTAGGAAAGCCTTGCACTTACTGGATTGCACTTTTGAGTTTTATCTAAACAGTGTGTTACAAGGACTTGGTTTAACTGATGCCAGAGAATAACACTGTAAAATTCCTTTGTTAATTATTTTATGCATTTTTTTCCCTTAAATTTCCACAACTTCTGCTCTGACTTTAATGTATCACGTTCAGTTTTTGTGATGGCTGCCTCAAATGGGCAGAATTATTGCAGTTATTTTTCTGCTTACAGAGAACTAGCACTTTTGAATGCTCGAAGTATGCCAGTCCTAAGTAGACAGAGAGAGATGGACTTCGAAAAAATTCATTATCCACACGTTTATGATTCCCGAGCTGAAGCTATGAAAACATCAGCATTCATTGGGGGTGCAAAGGTACGTGTTGGGTGCATGACCCTTCTTGAACAGGACATCTTTCCCAGTGAATAATGTGCAGCAGACTTCCCTTTGTTCCCTTTGAGATTCTCTTCCTTACAGAGTCCAATGTATGAAGTAATGCTTCTTTCCAGAGAGTTTTAAACACTTTCATATATTCTGGTTTTTATGTTGAGTCTAAAATAAATAATCTCATTCTCAACTAGTATATTTGGTTTTATTTCTAGGGTCACTGAAATCATTAAAATACTATTTTTCTGTCTTTTGGAAACCATTAAATTGACTTAAACAAAATGAATGCTTTGTGAAATTCCAGATTTAATGGCTTTTGAAATGTAATAAACTGGAGTTATCTTATTTGTTGTTTTGGAGCCACTTTCTAAGTAGTAAAACTGATTATTTTCCATTTTGGGGGCTCAGTGCTATCTGTAAAATGAATTGGTGAGAATTGCTTTTATTTTGGATTCATTTTTTGAAGGCAAGAGATAAACCATTATTTCAAGTGGGTTATACATAACGACACTTTGTGTTTTCATACTTTCAATTAATTGTCCTGTAACACTGTTTTAGGTGTTCTTACCAGAGGCAGTTCAGAGAGAAAACAATAAAATGTATGAAGAGGTGAAGATCCCCCATAGTGAACCAATGCCTATTGGTATTGAAGAGAAAATTGTTTATATTAAAGACTTGGATGAGGTGAGTAAACCACTTCAAAGATATTAAATTAGTTTTTACTTCATATTACAAAAAATTAACTGGAAAAGTTTGCCAATTAATACTGCGATTTGTGGTGTAAAAATTCAGACATTATCTTCGCTGCTAGTTTTGAGAATATTTGTTGAGGGATGCAGTTCAGTGATACAATCCATCTCATGATGACTCAGATTTAAGAAATTCCTGCTGTGAACTGCTTGTTCACGAGTTGCAATTCTCAATTCCTTTGGCATTACATGTTCAACTGTTTCTGGTTTTGAGCTGTGATCTGGATCGTGAAGATGAAAAAGAAAAGATTATGACAGTTCTGTCCTCTTTCTGGAGACTGCATGGGGAAGTGAGCCCAGGTTTCTGTATCTTGACTTGTGCAGATAGGCTTGTGACTGCACAGTGCTATTTTGCAGTCTGTGAGGCTGGTCTTACTGTACAATGCAGTTGTGAGGGTATTGAGTTATAGTGTAATAGATTGCATAGGGTGCAAAACCATCTGGAATAGTGCTTTTTTTTAAGCAGAAGGCAACCAATCATTATTAGCAAAACTTTCATAATAGAAAATAGAGGGCAGAGGGGAAAAATGTAAGTAAACCAAACATAAACATTTCAACTTTTATTGACTTAAACTGGTGCAAAAGCTGAGGTAAGGCAACTAAATTTGTTGTTAGTATTTACAGTCTAGAACTTGCAGTACTCCATCACGTGTACCTGCTCACTCCTTGTTGTATATGTCAGATCTGTTGATGAATTGGAATATTTGCTGTAGAATTCAACAGGGACATAAAGAGCAAGCTGTATATGCATATAAAGAAGGCTTTATGTTTCTTAGTTCTTCAGCAGCATGCAACATGGAAAAAAGTTTCCAAGTTTTTAACCTGTGGGAGAACAGGAAATTATAATATAAATCTAATATGGTTACCCAGAGCACTTTATTGGGGTTCTGAGTGAAGATTATATCTAGCATAAAGGTTTAACTTCTTTAAACCAAAGAAAATTTAAATTTAGAATTTGATTCCATTCTTTTCTGGTTAGGTGACAGTACCTAATATCATGTTTATGAAGTGACTGCCAGCTTAACTAGATAGAAAAGTTAAGCCACTGCACCTGTAAAATGTGACATTTTTTCAGCATGACAGTATTTGCAATTAAATGTCTTTCTGCTAAGCTAAATAATACCTACTAATCTGTAAACTTTTTGCAAGGAGTACAAATATTTCCAGAGACAATAACTTATTTCAGAAAAAATATAGTTCAGACAGAAAAATAAATATCTAAAATAAGTGGTTTGTGGATTTTTACACATAAAAATATTTCAGAATGCATCAGTTATACTGATTTCACAAATAATTTGTCCTTTGTAGGTTGTGTATCATCAAGAGGTATACTTTTCAATTTTACAGTGAAATTCTGAAATAGAAACAATTTTCTTCAGAACTTTTGTTTTCTATATGTTTAAAGAACATCAAATAGGAGTTTCAACAGCAGATACAATTTTGACTGAATAGTTATGTATTTAATTCCCACCCCCGACTTTGATACCTGTTTGCAATGAAAGGTGACAAATTTATAAATGGTTTGTACAGCTGTAGGACTTTTCAGATTCTCATTTCCTTGAGTGAAATTAGTAGATTTGAATCGTGTTGAATAGCACCTTTTTCTCAAGGAGGTAAAGAGGCTGAAATTCCCAGTGTGTGCATTGTTTAAGACACACCTAGTCAAGGTGTAAGTATATTGGTTAGGCCAAAATTTCTTTTGCTTTCTCTGTATGGCTGTTACAGATCTCTAAGCTCATAAAATCTTAGTTGGTGCTTAAAATTCTTGCTAAAAATTTCCAGTCAATTTAGAGGGCAAGAACTTTTTCTGTCAATGTGGTTTATTAATTTTTGGTGAACTAGTGTAAGCAAAAACAGCAAAATATATTTTTTTTTAGCTTTATCCCTAGCATATATAGGTTCTTATAAGATAGCTGTCTTATATCTCTGTATAGATATGTTTGCAAGATTTCCTAAAATATAATTAAGTAGGCAAGAAGGAGAGGTGACAGTAAATATAACTGTAGGTAGTTCCTAGCAGCATCTAATGACATCTTGAGGAAGTTGAGAGTTTTTCTACTATTGACTATTATGAGGTGCCATTAGTAGTAGGAGTTTAATATAAGACAATGAGTCCGTCTAAACATACAGATTAAAGTAGTCATTCTGTTTAACGAGTCAATATATGTGCAACCCATAATAATAAAGGTCTTCAGGAAAAAAGAACTCAAAACAACCAAACGGTTTATTGTCACTGTTACAAAGGTATTTATCACACATTTCTCCAAGCACCTGTGGTTTTATGGAGACATTCTGATGTTTTAAAAATTATAAATATTCTTCTTCCTTTGAGTTAATTTGTTTAATTTTCATTTACTGTATACATTCTTGGTAATAATAGACTCTCTTCTGAAGCATCCAGCTTTCTTTTGCTTGCTGTCACAAGCTGTGACCAGATGACAGAAGTTTGTGCTACGGAAGACTTTGACCTTTCCATCTAAACACGTACCCTCTTTAAAACTTGGGGGACATCTGTGGGACATACATGTCATTGTTTCAGGTATAGAGTACAGCAATTTTTGTACAATTAGAAAATTTCCTGGGCCTTCTTCACTCGATAACTACCTTGCTCAAGTGTGGAGCGGGCAGGTAGTCAGGAGTACTGTACAGCTGATGTTCCAGTTTATTATGTTGTAGAGGGAAGTGTACTTCTATTTAGGTTTGATTTATGGAAAGTTTTTTAATGACTGGTGTAGATTCTTTTTAAGGGAAAGAAATTTATATGCCATTGGTAAGATAAAGGATCCTGCACCTCGATCTGAAAATTTCCAGTAGTACCTTCGCTCATTCAAGGTTAAAAACCCGAACTGCATCAGTTTTTCCCAAAGGAATGAAAGTAAGATAAACCTCACTATGAAATATGGCCAATAAGAAGGAGCATGAGAAGAATAGTAGCAATACAAAATAAAATCAGTTCTTCACTGATGCTTTGTGTTAGGTATGTCGACAAGAGTAGGTCTGGAAACGTGCAAAGACAGACCAAGAAGCTGTGCTATATAGTTATGCGAGTGCATTTCACAGACAAAGTATTTTTAGAAAATAGAGCTGGTAGTAGCATAAGTATTCAAATAGCAGAGGTAGCAGTCAGTGGTGGTGCAGAGACTAAGGACAAAAAATCTTAGGTTTTCAACTTAATATTCACATTACATAGCAGGTGAAAATTCTGTTACTGGGTTAGTAGTTTGCATTTGTCTCGCCTGTCTTTTAACAGACAAAGGAGGTCTACGAGAGACTCTGTAAGGTATAGTCATAACATAATGCTGGTAATGAAACTAAATGGTCAAAAAGTTTAATTTACCTTTAATTTCCCTTTTAAAAAATGGAAGGCAAGAGTTCGTCTAAATGGGCTGGGTAGTATTCTTTCAAAAAGATGTTTCACTTTCAACTGAACATTAATGTGAGAATTTTTGAAGTGTCATAGGAGCTTCTTTTCTATTTAGTCTATATATTTTCATTTGCACAAAAGTAATTTTAAGGACTTTATTTCTCATCAGTTAAGTGGTTTTGATCACATTGCCAGCAATTTGGGTGGAATATTTGGCTGTGTAACATGCGTTTTGCAGAATACGCTATTAAATTTAATCGTCAAAGCTCTTAAGGTCAGAACTGAGTTCATGAGAAGGAGTTCATTTATATTTTGAACTCTTAGATAAAAGTTAAACCTCTGGATCATGTAAGATGAGGTAATCTTTCATTTTAATCTTTTTAATATTAGTGCTGATTACTCACATTTTTCTCATTTTCTTAAGGTGACATAAACATAGGTCGAGATGAGAGAAATGTATTCCTCTAAATATTAATTCTAATAAACCACATTTTACCCACATTTTAAACATGTATAGACTCGCTTTTTTTATTTGTTTCTTTTGTACAAATGTAAGGCAAAATGACAAAACTTACCTGAACCAACACCAAAGGGAGAAGCAATGCCTTAAACTAGCACTGGCATTAACAGGAGATTCTTATTTATAAGATTGGCAGTGTAATTAGGGTACATCTTCCACTACACTCCAGAATGAGTAAAGAACACATTTTAGCTAGGTTTAGTGCTATATTATTTGAAATCTTATGGCCACTATTTTCAAAGTAAGTATTTAGTTTAGTTAGAACCTCTTTGCAAAGCATCAGAGCTTTTCTAAAGAGTTTAACTTAATGATTAGTTAAATTATTCTACAAGCAGATTTTCTTAAAGTGTCATGGAATCAGTGCCTGGAAGAATCCAGGTGCTAAGATGAAACTCTTGACATAAACTGACAAAAATCCAAATTTTTTTAGTTGCCATTTCTACCTAATTCCATTACGCACTGCAAATACAAGTGGCCAGCCTTTCACAGTTAAGCAGCCAGAAAAGCGTAACATAGCACCTGTCATGAACTGCTGGCATTAGCGCTCTCCTACTGTGTTGTTCTTTTTTCTGCTTTGTCACCCCCACCTTTCTACATAATAATCTGAACTGCTTCACCTCCTGCCACAGTCTAACTCCATGTGGGTCGTCTCATATTCTTTATTTCCTACCCCTGTTGAGTTGGGAGCAAGAGCTAGTGGTTTGCACAGAGGGTGCGTGCTGCTACTCAGGAGCATCTCTGACATTCAGTAGCAGAAGGGTGTGCTGCATCCCACAGGAGTTGTAAAGGTGAAGGGTTCTTGCCTTGCTGCAAGGCAGCAAATCCCACTCCCAACTTGATTTGTAGGTAATTATTCTTCTTGGCATTTATTATTATTTGGAGAGCTATGTTTTCCCTGCAGTACAAGCGTATGTGGTTTGTAAGTAGCTAGCTGGTCACACCAGTTTAATCTGAAGTATTATGGTACTATTACTTGTGAAAGTGGAATGCTAGCTAGATTGTTTCAATAAAAAGAATTTAAAAAATGAAGTAAGCACAAGCTTAAATGTATTAGCTTTGGCTGCTTGACGCGCAGCTTGACCGTTTTTGAATTATTTTTTTGTACTTACTATAAAGGTGCTTTTGTGCCAGCCTTTTTGCCAAATAAATGTACCTTTAAAGTCATAAACTCGGGTCAGGAAAAGTTCCTCTTCCAGACTGTGAAAACAGTTTTTATCTGACAAATTGCTGTTGGTGAAAAATGACTTCAGCTTTTTACCTAAAGTGGGTATTCAGGATAGGATTTATTTCTTTGTTTCATGTTCTTTCCATTTCCTTTTACTAGAACTACTTAATGGTCTAAATAAGAAATTTTTTTTTCAGCATTATGTGAAGGAATTATTACAAAATCAATATTCCCTTTTTTCCTGTAATGTTTTTTTGGTTTTAGAGTTGTACAAAGGTTGTCGACTGAATAGAAGTATGGATGTTTTTGCATAAATTAAAGTTTTCACATCCAGAATGTTGGACCATTTATTCCAAAGTTGATCTTAGTGTGTATTTCAGTTGCTTATTTTTCAAACAGCAATTGGCAGTTGGACTAAATTGAATAGGTTTTTTAAATATTTTGAATTTTATTGAAATCTTGTCATTTATCCAATGAAGTATACTAGAAAATTGTTTACAAGTTCCTTAATCATTAGTCCCAACTTAAGATCAGGGAAAAAAAACAAACAAACATACATGTAGGTGTATTGCTAACCCAGTTGACAGGATTAACAAAAAGAACATAGACACCAATATGAAAACAAAAACAAACTTATTTTACTTTAGTTCGAAGCAGGGAAGGGGAAAAAAAAAAGAATAAGCAAGGTGCAAAGATAAGCAGGGTAATGCACCTAATCATTACTACATAGGTTAACCATAGTGTTTAGGAAAGATACATCACTAATTGCCCAAATACTTTACCATCATCCAGATCAGCTTCACTTCAGCTGAGGAGCCCCTGTCACAGCGAAGGGCTGGGGAACTTTTCCTGGTAATTGGGAAGTCCTACGCAGTGCGTCCACTTGTAGGTGAGGTCTCCATCTTCGCTGCGAGAGGGTCCCGCTTTTATACAGTCTAACACATTACGTAGAGAGAAAGGCATGGTAACATCTGCTGGGTTGGCTTCACTTCACTCAGGCGCGTCTCAGATCTGGCTGGGATCCAAGATGTATCCGGGAAGCTCCTGTTTTGGTAGAATACATCTGGCTTTGAACTATAAGAGGAAAAGTCTTAGGGTCGTATTTCATGCTGGTGTGATACAGGTTGGGAAGTTCACTCAAAAGTCAACTCTGGTTTTCCAATGTTTAGATATCACTATATGATTTCCTGAATGCTAAATAGTTCTTTTAGCAGTAGAAAATATCTTCCCATTGTGTTAAATCTCTGAAAATTATTTTGAAAAACATTATTACTTTATTGAGATAGCCTTTGATACTACAAATGATACCATAGCATTTTTCAGGATTCATAAAGCCTTTCTGTTAGTTCTCCCCCTCTACTGTGCTCTCATAAAGCCCCACCTGGAGTACTGTGTCCAGTTCTGGAGCCCCCAACACAAGAGAGACATCGACCTGTTAGAATGAGTCCAGAGGAGGCCATGAGGGTGATCCGAGGGCTGGAGCACCTCTCCTACGAGGACAGGCTGAGAAAGTTGGGGCTGTTCAGCCTGGAGAAGAGAAGGCTCCAGGGAGATCTTATAGCGGCCTTCCAGTACCTGAAGGGGCCTACAGGAAAGCTGGGGAAGGACTTTTTATAAGGGCAGTTGATGACAGAACAAGGGGAAATGGCTTTAAACTGGAAGAGGGTAGGTTATATTAGATATGAGGAAGAAATTCTTCACTGTGAGGGTGGTCAGGCACTGGAACAGGTTGGCCAGAGAAGCTGTGGCTGCCCCCTCCCTGGAAATGTTCAAGGCCAGGCTGGATGAGGCTTTGAGCAACCTGGTCTAGTGGAAGGTGTCCCTGTTCATGGCAGGGGGGTTTGAACTAGATGATCTTTAAGGTCCCTTCCAACCCTAACCATTCTATGATTCTATAAATCACAGAATGTGATTTATATTTACATTTACTAATATTCTTTTGCCAGTAAGATGTTCTTTTTGTGTTCAACAGAATCGCTGTTTTTAATGCATTCCAGATCATTAACCTGCTTTATTTTGGGTAACACCTTTAAAACAAACCGTATTTAAATAATTTAAAAAGAGAAAGAGCCTTGATATAGTAATTGAAATACACATATACTGCAGTAACAGCAAGGCTTTATGAATGTTGTAGTACAACTTTGAATTAATTCCAGAGTGAAATGTGAAAGCCTGAATTCCTTGATTTATCGTGGCACATGAATGTTCCAGCTCCAGCACAGCAGAGTTCTTAAGAGCAAATCTTGGGAGGATCAGGGATTATGACTACCTCCAATAGCCATGATTTTGAGAAGTTACAAACTAACACCAAAAGGGAAGATTAGGAATGAAGTAGGTAGATAATAGAATAAATACGTGATCAAGAACCACTTTACAAATGGACCGTTTTGTCTGATAATCTGAGATTACCGTTCTAAACATGGTTCCACTTATATCTACTTTCTCCTGAAATTATTTTTGTCTCTCTGAAGTCTATGTAAAATATATAAAGTAACTTTCATAAAACGTCAGAATAAGAGTTTATGCCAGTGCTGAAATGAGAAAGAAAAGAATTAATGATCTCAGAAGAGATATACTGAGGATAAATATTTTCTTTAATGTAATGATAGTAAAACACAAAAAGCAAGGGAAATGTCATCAGGGATAGTGATAGCAAGGCTGTTCTAAAAAGAAGAAAGCAAGAAATAGAAATTGACATTTTGGTTTCTGAGAAAACCCATGGTACAACTTCTTTTCCCAAGATACACATGCCAGATGTGTGCTAGCTCTTAAGAGCTGAACACAGTATTGGATTTGTTAATCTCATAGCCATTTCATGGGTTTCCTCCAGAGCATTTTGTTTTGTAACTTGTACAATTATTTTAAAAAACATTTTGAAATGGAATGGTACCTGGCAGTAAGGACTGTGGTATACCCTTAGCATGTAAAAACTGTGGGGTTTTTTGATTCAGGAAAAAGATACATTTGACACTATTATAGTCTTTGAGAGGACCAGTCTTTTGATACAGAATGAGAAATTGAAACTATTTTCTCTGAAACATCTCTGCGTAAGAGATGTATGTTTTGACTGGAGTCTTTGCCTTAATCCATGAGACTTCTTTCATTCTCAGTCTAAGATTACCACAGACATAAAAAGGACAGTAATATATAAATTTTAGATATTAAAAATAGATTTAAAAATATATTTTACATATGCGCAACACGTGTGCAACACATATAGGAGTGTGTCCCTATATCTTCTATTAATGCACAGTTGATTTTTAAAGTAGCAGATGCTTTTTAACAGACCCATTACCACTATTTTTTTTTACATTCTCTCATTTGTTTCCCTCAGCTTGCCAGATTTTTCGTTTTTATTTTTAAGCAGAAAAAAAGATCTGTATGCAAAAAAGATAGTCAAGCCAATCTATGTCCCTTATACAAATGTATGTAAGATGCAAAAACAGAGAGGAAGTTGATGAATAATTGGAGAGTGACAAGAACTGAAGTATGATCTCATGGCAGATTTTATGAAGAGCAAAAAGCAGCATTCACTGAGCAGCAGACCATATGCACTGAAGCAATCTGTGTCAATCCACTGGTGTGGAAGTAATGCCATAGTTCACCTCTTTTGGGATGGCAAGGAAGGAAGGTAAAGGAAGCAAATACATCATGCCACTCATGAGTTTCAGAGCAAGGCATTATATAACTGATCAGATGTAAACCTGTTTGCTCGAACTACATCCTCCTTGGTGTGTTCATATGATGTGGTTTTTATTTTTGATAAAATGTTGTGGATTGAATTACTGTATTATGATTATTTAAAAGCAGATTACTTTTATAGAAATTGGGAAAACATTCACCAGAGAAGTATGATGAAAACAGATTTTTATTATTGTCCCGTAAGAATGCAGAAGTAATGCAGATATTTTCTTAAAATTTTGGGTTACCTGGATTGTTGGAGAAATTCATAGATAATGACTTGCACCCACATTTTCACATTGTACAATGCTTCCCTGATTTAAAAAAAAAAAAAACAACCAAACAAACAAAAAAACCCCCCCAAAACCAAACAATCACTGCAAGAACTTGCAATGTAAGCTTTTTCTTATTCCAAAATAGTGTTCCCTGTCTACCTCTGTCATAAACTTGTCTCTTGGTAGGCTCACAGAAGGTTT
Organism: Caprimulgus europaeus; assembly: GCA_907165065.1. The sequence continues at coordinate 79,441,237 of OU015524.1, forward strand.
ATTTACTTTGATTTGGCATGGGACAAGTTTGGTTCTTTTAGAATCAGGCTGAATGAAGGTTTCCTTTGCAGTGTGTGCTGGCTTAGCTCATATACAAAAATTTTTCAGATAAAAGTGAAAAATTATCTTTTTCTTTTTGGAATAGCTGCTTCTTCCCCTTCAGCTATAACCTAATGCTTTTTTCCCTGTCTTGTAGTGTCTTAAAATTGACTGCTTAAAATATAATCTAAGTATTTGTTCTTTAACTTGTTTTTGTCCTACTGTCACATGCAGTTTAGTTGAAGACATTTTGTAGTCTTGTGCCTTTATTCTTTTTAAGATTATAAAGACTTTTGTCTTTTTTCTTTAAACATCACTTTGTAAACACTATTAGGCTAGTATATTGTATAATACATTATAGCTTTATTTATTTTTAGTGTTGGTTTTCCTGTTTACTTACACATATAAGAGCCTTTTAACATCTTGGATGTTTGACGGTTGTATTATGTGAACAAGCCACATTTAAGACATTGGAGATGTTGAGGGAGACAAGAGTGCTATGAAACATTGATAAATATGCTCTTTGTTTTGTCAGCCTGGGTTGTTTTTTTAGTCACATTTTTATTTTCAAAGGCTTGATGTTAATGAAAGCATATGTGAAAAACACTGATAAATGTAAATACAACAAGCAAAAAGCCCTGTGAATATAAAATAGTAATTTCAAATGTCCTTTCATTAGTGAAGTTGTAACTGAAACTTAAACAGATCTTATAATTTATAGATACTCTGTTTATTCTAAGTATTAGTAATATACAACATTTTTTTATTGAAAAGAACTCTGTAAAATCTCAGTTATCTCTTCTTGGGTAGTATAAGTTTGAAGACAAGAACAATTAATTGATAAGATGGGTTAACATATAATACTGAGAATATCTGTGCTGGTGAATATAGAGAACTTAATTTCTTTTAGTCTATTCTTTAAACTAGCATGGCTATGTATGACATACTAAGAAAATATTGCTGAAAAATATTTAATACATACTGCCATATGAGAGTTGTGTATTCTTAAGAGTTATTTGGGATTTTGGTTGCTTCTTTTCATGCAAATAGTAAATATGAATAGTGAAATGCACATTCTAATATTTACATGAGGTAAAAATGACTGCATCTGATTTGAATAAAACATTAAGCCTGTTTCATTTTCTACACAGCTGCCAAGTGTGTGTATATTGTGTAGTGCTGCCTCTGAAATGGTTGAAAATCTGATGGGAACACTTACAAAGACAAACCAGTAAAGGGCACCAGCTGCTGAAAAGCACCTGCTGAGCCACTGTGGGAATAGATGCATCTGCCTGGAGCTAGAAGTAATCTAACAAAGTACCTGCTTTTACCTGTCAGGATTTTAATTTGTGTAAAGATTCAACCAGTGAAACTAATTCTGAATACTTAAAGAAAGAAAATTTAAAAACCTGGGGTGGTTTTTTTTTTTTGTGCAGAAGAACACCACGTCTAAGCAGTAGCAGTCTGTGAAAGCTTCTCATTCTCACAGCTATTTTGTTTTGTTTTAATAAAAGTAAACCCAGATATAGCAGCCCAAAGTCTCAGCTATGCTGTACATAATCTCTTACTAAAGATGCAGTCAGTATGAAAGAGATAATGCTACCAAAGAGCAGGTTTCCAGTTTTGTTTGACTTAGTTTGAGAGGTAAATCTCGGGGGATTTTGTGAGAGTATATGTTTCTTTTTTCACTGCAGAATATTTACAGAATCATAGAGTGGTTGAGGTTGGAAGGGATCTCTGAAGATCATCTAGTCCAACCACCCTGCTCAAGCAGGAACTCCTAGAGCACATGAACCAGGATTTTGTCCAGATGCTTTTTTAATATGTCCAGGGAGGGAGATTCCACAACCTCTCTGGGCAACCTGTACCAGTGCTCAGTCGCTTTCACAGTAAATAAGTTCTTCCTTATATTTGATTCATTGTAGATGATAATGCATGCACAAAAATATGTTAATCAGAAGTCATTAAACAAATTTTATTTTTGAAAACTATTGTACTTTTTATCTTTTGATACTCTAATGTGGTAAGGTCCCACGCATTGGTGACCTTACCACACAAGTTCATCATCCCTCACCTACCTTTTAGTTTCTGCAGTAGATCAGGTAGAAAAATTTCTGTGAATGCTGCGGGTTTACGTAGGATTTGGGCGAAGGAAATAGCTGTCTTCCTGTAGAAAAAAAGACTGATAGTGCTTGTAGCCTTGCCTTGTAAAATTTAGGAAAAAGTCATGTAACATATATTCTAAAACAGTACTACCTTTCTTGGTTAGCAGTCGTGTGAAATTAACTGAAATAGAGAAGAAAATTGAGTTGTAGAAAGATTATGACTTCAATAGTTATTTCTCTGGGAAAATTCTTCTGTTTGCCATTCTTTCATTTTTACTTGATGTGTTAAAATTAATACTAGTTTCAACTATAATTACCCTTCAGAGCACTCTGTTAGTTTTTCTCGTTTTTGTTAGGTATTATTAGGAAGACAGAGTTTATGTCATATGTTAAGGGCAAGCTAAAGTAAATAGTTTGAAAATATTATCCTAAAGTGGCTTCTGTGTTAACAGTTTAAATATTCATTTCTACATGAACAGTTAGAACTGATGCCTTTGTGTGCATAAAATATTATTGAATTACTTAGGGTTTATTTAAAAGTAAAAATACTGAAAGTTATCTATACTTTAAAAATATGTAATAATATTAAGTGCTGTTACCCTGCTCTTAAAGTCAGGTTTAAATTTACTTTCTAAGGAAGACACTATTTAGGCTACAAATTGTGATGTTCAACTGACTGTAAGTTGAGTGACTTTTATGTATTAAATTTTGTGGAGTAAAACCAATGACCAATAAAAATTCAAGAAGCATTTCAGGTAGACATGTTCTGCCATAGTGCAGCTGCATGTAGGTCAAAGAAATTCAGCTTTCTGGTTCACAGCATTTTTTCCTCTTGTACTTAATCACTGTAATATTTGAAATCCAATTATATCTACCTAGTGACTTTGCAGCTGTTATGTTTGTTGACCTCATTAAATGATCGTAATAAGTAAAATATTTAAATTGAGAAAGCAACTTGTTAAATGTCAACTGTTCATTCTTTAGGGAGGTACGTTTATGTCATTGACTGAATATAGAGAATTTTTGGTATAAAGCACATGCAGAGATCTGTAAAGTCTTTAATGAAAACAGCTCAAAGTAGTTTTAGTCATTTTGATGATTAAGACTGGAGAGTGAATAATGTGCTTCTGCTGCATCCTGTTTAGGGGATAACCATTTCTCAATGGAATTTCATAGTATGAGTGTGGAAGAAGAATGCAGTAGTCTGGTTTACTTTGATAGCACACCTGAAGGCAAGCTTTTGTTCTCAGGAGTAATCGGTCTCCAATTTAAAGAGAAATACAAGACAGTATTTTAAATACTAATTAAAATTATACTCAAGACCAAAATTGTTTTTCATTTTTAAGAAATGTAATCTCAAAGTGAGGATTTTCAAAGATGAGGGAAGTGTATGCTAATTCTGATATGTTGTAACATTTAAAAGATTAACTTGCCCTGAAAATGTTTTAGACAAATTATAGTTTTTCTGATTTTAACGTTTGTGTTTAATTAGCACAGGTTTCAGGGCTCTTCTTGAGACATAAATTTCTTATCTAGGATAAGACCTGTCCCAGGTCTTTCAGGAATAGAAATGTGGCTGAGATTGTCCATTAAGGGATTCAGTTAGAAATCACCAAATAGTTTTATGTGGTTTTAAAAGATTTTGAGATAGAGGAGCTACATGACTAAATGATTAACTTTATATCTGATAGGCTATTGATCTCAGACTTGCAGCTTCCATTGACCTCAAGATCACATGGTAACTGCTAGTATAGTGGAAGTTTTAAAATTTTTGAAGAATAGTAGTTGGCTGAGTGTGCAGAACAACAAGGAATCACAGAATGGTAGGGGTTGGAAGGGACCTCTGGAGATCATCTAGTCCAACCCCCCTGCCAAAGCAAGTTCACCTAGAGTAGGTTGCATAGGACCGCATCCAGGCGGGTTTTGAACATCTCCAGAGGAGGAGGGTCCACAGCCTCTCTGGGCAGCCTGTTCCAGTGCTCTGTCACCCTCACAGCAAAGAAGTTTTTCCTCATCTTCAGATGGAACCTCCTGTGTTCCAGTTTGTGCCTGTTGACCCTTGTTCTGATGCTGAGCACCACTGAAAAGAGTCTGGTCCCATCCTCTTGACACCTGCCCTTCAGATATTTATAAGCAGTGTTAAGATCCCCTCTCAGTCTTCTCCAGGCTTAACAGACCCAGGTCTCTCAGCCTTTCCTCATAACAAAGATTCTGCAGTCCCCTAATGTCTGTAGCCCTCTTCTACTAGACTCTCACCAGTAGTTCCTTGTCTTTCTCGAACTGGGGATCCCAGAACTGGACACAATACTCCAGATGTGGCCTCACTAGGGCACAGTAGAGAGGGAGATGAATTTTCTTCAACCTGCTGGCCCCGCTCCTTTTTTAATGCACCCAAGGATACCATTGGCCTTCTTGGCCACAAGGGCACAGTGCTGGCTCATTGTTAACCTGCTGTTCACCAGGACTCCCAAGTCCTTCCATGCAGAGCTGCTCTCTGGGAGGTCAACCCCAGGTCTTGCTGAATGGCCGCACAGCCCTCTGGTGTATCCGCCAGTTGTTTTTTTTTTCTTTTCATATGAATAAATAGATGTGCTTTGTGTAATAATAATAACCATAGTAGATAATAGTAGAATCCATTTCTTTCTTCTGTAGCTGGTGGCAAAGGGAAAGAGACACTTCTCATTTGCAGGAAACAAAGAGAAGGAAGATTTTATGCTGCCTTTCATAGGAATTACTTATCATTGAACATAATATAATGAAGGAAACTTCTTTGCAAATATTCTTACTTCTCTGGTTTTATTCCCTGAATATGAAAAGGATGGAGATTTTTTCTGCGTTATCTAAGCCTTTGTAGAAGTTAATTTTCTGTGATTCTAATTCTTCTTCCCCTTGCTTCTGACACTTGTGGACCTTTGTCCTTCTGGACCTCTAAGCATGAGACTCTCTCCCTGCCATACATCCTCCTTAGATGGAAACCTTTTGTCTTGTTGTCAAATGTATCTTTAAGCTAAATAAGAATGCTTCTCAAGTTTTGCATCAGTAATTTGCCTACATCAGAAAAAAGGTTGGTTTGGATATCAATAGCTACAATAGCAGCAAAACAAAAAATATAGTCCAGTTGTAACCTGCAGCATGTATCCTGCATGTGTAAAAGCTGTGTTAAATCTGTAGTGCTATTTGCAGAGCAAGAACCATCTTCTTTATCAGCTTTTCATTTTTTGTGATTCTGTAGTTTTCAGTGTCCTAATTTTCTCTTAATCTAAATCCCGAGAATTGCTGAATGGAAATGCCCGGGTGCAGCTCTTTAGAAAGTTTTGTGTCTTTATCCTGACCCATACCGGTACCTTAATCATTCACATAAATCTGTGTGGTGTGGGAGGGTCTAGACTTCAATCTTAGTCTGATGCCTGTCTCTTCCTTGGTCAGTATTTTTCAGGTTTGGCCAAAAACTATCTGCGGTTTTCTATCAGTACTCTCCTTCCCTACTAGATTTTCAGGTTATCTGTCTAGGCCCAACACATTTTTTGAGATGTATGTATGCCCACATCAACACAACTTACTGCTTAGAATTTTTTATTTATTTATTTATTTATTTTTTGTGTGTGTTAGTAGTGGCTTATTCTTTCAAAACTGCAACAAGAATGTGGAAGGAAAAAAATAAATTGCATCTCTCTTGAAATGTTGCAGTTGTTTCAAAATTCTGCCAACTGCTTCAGAAACAGCAATTCATGCAGGTATTCAGCTTTCAAAGAGTAGTTTCTGTGTGTACTTTGACATCATCTCATGCTCTCTATTTGGGAGGATTTAGTTAAAACTGTTTTATATTGGTTGCATAAAAGTGCTTCAGTTTTTATGCTGTGTATTAGTAGAATAACTTTTTTCTAACCAATGACCATAACTTATATAATTCCTTTAACTAAGCCCTCGTTATCTTTGTTTCTTGTTTGTTGGGTTTCTCCCTTTGTCTTGCAGTATCTATATTCTTGAATAACTATAAAAGTGTTTGGTTTTTTTTATATTAACTCTTTGATTACAGTTACATTTGAGACAGTGTACAGCAAACGGATTTTCTTTTGAAGAGATGCACTGTGTTTTCTCGGGGGAATAAATTAAGTGAGCAATATGCCATCAGCAGAGCTAAGAGTTTGTTTTAGTTGTATACAATTGTAAGAAATTAGGGAAAAAAAAAAATACACAGAAACCCCCCCAAAAAACACACCACCCCAAAACCTCTAGAGTAGGCTGTGGCATATAAACATGTTTCCACATAGTTCCATCTAGAAAATTCAGGGAGGTGGTGGTAGTGGAGGTCTCAGTACACAGCAGTCCAGGAGGAACCTTGCTGTAAAGTGTGACAACATTTTAAATGTTTTAAACTTAGTAGAGATACTTGTATTTCACTCTTCCATTCTTTTAGCTTTGTATAGCATTAAGTTCTTTTTAAATTTTAAAGAGAAACCTTCTTCATTTAACACAAGACAGGCACGGACCTGTTAGAACAAATCCAGAGGAGGGCCACAAGTGTGATCCAAGGGCTGGAGCACCTCTCCTATGAGGACAGGCTGAGAAAGTTGGGGCTGTTCAGCCTGGAAAAGAGAAGGCTTAAGGGGAGATGTTATAGCGGCCTTCCAGTACCTAAAGGGGGCCTACAAGAAAGCTGGGGAGGGACTTTTTATAAGGGCAATTAGTGATAGAATAAGTGTTAATGGCTTAAAACCGGAAGAGGGTAGATTTAGATTAGATATTAGAGAGAAATTCTTTCCTGTGAGGGTGGTGAGACACTGGAACAGGTTGCCCAGAGAAGTTGTGGCTGCCCCCTCCCTGGAAGTGTTTAAGGCCAGGCTGGATGAGGCTTTGAGCAACCTGGTCTAGTGGAAGGTGTCCCTGCCATGGCAGGGGGTTTGGAACTGGATAGTCTTTAAGGTCCCTTCCAACCCTAACCATTCTATGATTCTCTGATTCTTTATTTGATACTGTTGATGTGGATAAAACGTGAGCAAATTAAACTCAAATTCTTCTATCCTCATATAATTTTAAATTCTGATCTTATTAGGAAGTGCCACAACTGTCGCTGGTTTTGATTTTGCTATTTTGCTGCTAGCTGCCTACTTCAAGGTATTTTTTGCTTGTAATTCACAAATGGTATCAGAGAGCTCTAAGAGGAAGCTGTGTTCTACTCTCCATTTCATTGCTATAATCTGTAATAATTCTCTTGACATCAGATGCTTTTGAGTTTACAGTAGTGTCACTGAAATCAGAATCTCTCCCATGTGTATGTTTGGATGCCAAAATTTATGTACATTTGCTGTGCTGTAAAAATAGTTGCTTTTATGGAAAAATCTTTCTGAAACACTTTGTTATCAATTTCCTCAATTCAAATCACTTGAGTGTATAATTGTTCTGTCTATAATCTTTTGTCATATTATAACTAGGTTGAGGAACACAACAATTCTTGCAGTGAAGGGAGGAGATTCCCCAAGCTGTTTCAGTGTTTTAACTCAAAGCAGTGAAAGCCTTGGAGCAATGGTGCTTTACCATCATTTCCATCAAACTGATTTTGGTTTTATACATACACAAGTCTTTGGTTTTAATCTTTACATTGAACTAAAGAAAATTTTTCAATGTTGTTTTTTTAACATAAATCAGTGGTTGAATAATGCAGAAAACTAAAGGTATGACTGCTGCAGTTGTTTGTGTAGCATAGCTTGTCAAGAGAGTAGTTTACATAATGTTGGTGGCAATACCTCTATAGACTTACAAGGTCTTTTGTTGCAATTTTCAGACTTGTTAGCTCTTACCTGCCATACATAAAGTTAAATATTTTCCCTAAAAACTCTTGCTTTTGCATAGGTCTCCCTTCTTCAGGAGAGCAGAGGGCAGGACTGATGATTTCAAAAAAACAACCAACGAAAAAGAAAAAAAAACCCAAACCAAAACAACACGGATATAGAAGAGGTTTATTATTTGATTTTACTTTTTTAAATTACTTTTTTTCAGGGAATGCCTATGTTACCATAGTTAGTAGGAGCCTAATATACAACTAGATTTCACTGGAATCTTTTTTTTAATGGAACTGTTCTGGACTTCTACTGGATGGAGAATGCTTTTTCCCTAATGAAAGTTTGTTGAAGAGCACTCACAGTTATTAGCTGTCCAGAATTATCATGCTTCTGAGAACTGAATAATTGTCAGAACAATAACAGTTTCAGTATCTTGGCAGACATGAAATCTGGAAGTCTGGAGGGGAAATCTTTTAATCAGAATTTTAAAACAGCATTCCAAATAAAGTAAAAATGTCATAATTTTCATAGTTTGTGTGCTATGATATCTTTGCTTCTTGTCTAACATTAGACTGGATTTCTTGAGTACTGTCCCACACTCAACTAAGCAGAAGTAATCCTTTCACGTATAATGAGCAGATAGTATTTTTTTTTTCCTGAGGATAATTTTTTGTTCCTGTGAACTATCGGAATCTAGGAAAATCATGCAGTGTTTTCAGTTTTTCTGTTGGCTACTGTTACTTAAATACCTATTACATTAACCAGTGAATGTGATGATAATAAGACTACATAGTCTTCTAAAAGATTAATTCAAATTAAAAACATATTCAAGAAAGTCTCATGGGCTGTGATTCTGTGTTCTATAGGATGTCAGAGTATAATTTTACCCTTATGGCTCATTATCTGTCATTTCTAGTAATTTCTTCTGGCTTCTTAATCTAATTAAGGGACTGGAACATCTTTCATGTGAGGAGAGGCTGACAGAGCTGGAGAAGAGGAGGCTCAGGGGGAATCTGACAAATGTATATAAATACCTGATGTGAGAATGATTAACAGAGGGAGCCAGACTCTCCTCAGTGGTACCTTGTGACAGCACCAGAGGCAACAGGAACAAATTAAAACACATGAAACTTCATCTGAACACAAGAAAATACTTTTTTACTGTAAGATGTTCAAACACTGGCACAGGTTGCCCAGAGATGTGGAGTCTTCATCTTTGGAGCTATTTAAAACCCAACTGGATGAAGTCCTGGGCAACCTGACATAGGTGATTGTGCTTTGAGCAGGAGGTTAAACTAGATGATCTCAAACCTAAATTATTTTGTGATTAACACTAATAGTGACATGGATAGCCATACCATACCATACAAGATATGCTTTTAATTCTAGTCACTTGTAGCACAGCTTTGAAACCAGCTGCTGGTTCTCTGGTGCCTTTCGTTGCTTGCATCTGTCTAATGTTTTTTACTCCAAGCTTCTTTTATAGCACATAACTCTTCAGGTACTACACTTTGAATGAGACATAATTTGTAATTGCTTGAAGAAATTGTAATGCTGATTATGGCCCAAAGACAATCCAAAGCTCTATTTGGTACGCTTATGTAATTTTCATATCTTTGTTTATGCTACTTTTACCTACAAAAATTATCCCCCTAAGTCCAATGAAATCTCACTGATATGATTTGATGCTAAATGGAGCAGATCCTAACATCATGCAGTTTTCTTCTACATGTTATAAACGTTTGCTTAAAATGTATATATGCACTTTGAAAGACACAATTTTAGTCTTTGGGGATAAGGTAGGAAATTATATTCTTAAATAGGATGCCTAAGATAATATAAAAATAATTTTACATTTATAGTATTTATATAATTATATTTTTATTTATTATTGTTACTAAATCTCATGTGTACCACCTCCATGAAAGTAGCAGAATACGAAAAGTATCATCAGGAGAGGGAAGATATGGGAGTCCCCAGGTATAACATCGATGGTTATTTCTGAGTGTACCTTTAGTAATAAAATAGGATTTACACTGTCACAGAAGCGCTTTAAATGTATATACGAATAATTAGAAAGCAGAGGTGACTATTAAATGCATGTAATTTGGAGTGATAGTGGGAATGTATTTATTAAAATATCTATGTATGTATACATATATATTCACAAATATTTTTTTCATGTGTATATGAATGTGTATTCACAGATATGTGTTTTAACCAACAACATTCCAAAGTCCAGCAAGGGGGAAAGATGACCTGGAGATTATTTACATGTCAGGACAAGGGACATCTGAACTTCATTTCCTGAGGTTCATGGATTTTCTGTAAAACAGCATGGATTAATCATGCTATTACCAGTTAGCTCAATTATAATTGTGACTGAAAGTGCAGTAGAACCACTGACTGCAGAATGGGATTTGTTGCACCTGAAATATATAAGGTGCTTTGATTAAAATGTATTTTCATTAAAATTAGGCCAATAGGTAGGGAAAATGCTGAAAGTTTAAACTTGATTTGAGTGCAGTGGATTATCTTAATAAATGGGTAGTAATCTTATTATTTTGTTATAGTGTGACAGAAGTAGTCATCATTATAGAACATTTATTTTGGGTGATTTTATGCTGTGGAAATTAGGACAGATGACTAACATTTTTTTTTTATTTCAGACTATGAGCAAATTTGTCTAGTATTTAATGAAAACTGGAAAAATTAACATGGATAAGACAAAAATCTCTTTTAGAATGAGGAATATAAAGAGAATGTCCTTACATAAATCAATAAAATATTACAGTTCTAAGAGAGAGAACACAAACATGTTTTCTGGATAAATTGCTAAAAAAGAAGTTTTGGGTTTGTTTTTTTTTCTAGCATTGCTTTGAGTAGATTACATAAGGCATATCGTGCTATGTTTGTGCACAATAATATTGAATTTAGAAGCTGCTACTAAAATGCTAGTGTAGTACCTTGAAGTTGACTTAAGAGCACATTGGGCCACCAAGTAAAAATTTGTGATACTGAGATTAATTGTATCTGACAAGCTGTTTCTGCCAACTAGTGTTAATGCATAAAGTGGTCCTGAGAGTAAAAGAAGATCTGGGCTTTTAATGGAACTGTAGTTAGCACCCTTTTGTTCTAGGTGAGGGAGGATTCTGGAAACCATAGATAGACCATAGCAGGTTTCTGGGGAAAAAAGTATCTTCTGTATTGTATTTATTAAACTCTGTAGAGCTACAAGGTCTGGCTAATGAATTGCATGACTAAAACTCTGTCTACATTGCTGATGGCCTGTGCCGTTTAGAACAGACATTGCTGCTACTGTGTTGTTAAAGCAGTTGTGTTTCTGAGCTGTTGCTTGCCTGCAGACTGAATCGTGTGGACTCATTCATGAATATTACGTTAATGACTTTAACAGTTTTGTCCTATTTTTAAATTGCTGTTAGAGCACCAACACACAAATACCTTTTTAATGAAATGACTAATTTAGAATATCTTCATTAAGTGTAATCTCATTTACTCATAAATGTACTCATCGTAATAGCAGATTCCTTGGGAAAGGGTTGGACAGCTTACTGAAGCGAACATAAAGGTTTTATATGTTCATATCAGAGCTGCCTTGAAAATCATCTTCTGGTTTGTGGAAAGAGTTGCTTCTCAGTGGTCTTTCACACTGATTCATGCTTATGTAAAAATTGCACCATCTTAGACGTTAAATTGGTTTTGTTGAGAATAGCACTCGGATTGTATTCTGCTTGAACTTCCTTCGGTCCATGTAGAATTCTAGCGATAAATCAACTGTGGACAGAAATCTGAAGAATGCTGCATTTCATTCAACTTCAGTAAAAAACAGATTCTGCCATCCAGTGGCTACCACTCATTTAAGCAAGAAAGGATTTCACTGGTTTGTCTGAAGAAGAATTGGTCTGTAGAAGTCTTGACTGCCATTAATGTACCAGAGGGAAAAAATTTGTTTTCAGCTTTGAAACTAGGTAGTTTGTGCAAATGACAAATTAAAAAATTAAATCTAGTACGTTTGTCAAACTGTGGACTTCTGTGCATACTGTTGCATTACTGTCTACTGTCCATTTTTTTTCTTACTGATTTTTAATGACAGAACTACTTTTTTGGATTATGCACTTAGCAGTATTTACTGTTTGGTGTAAAATTATGTTTTAGGGAAGGATAATCTGTAATATTTTTTCACCTAAATGATGAGTTGGTTTGAAAAAGTCTTAAGATCCTGTTTTTCTCTGGAATTCCATTTTCTTGTAGCTTTTTCAATCCTTGGTATGTTATTGCAGGTCACACTTCAAAGAATATTAAGCATTGACTGTATATTGTGATTGTGAATGTTGTATATTAATTTGTCAGTGCCTGCATTTTTCTTTTGAGTTGCTTGGAAATTAGTGTGTTAAATGAAAGTCTAGATTCTGGCTAGAATACCATTATTTTTTTTAAAAAAAAGGCAAAAAAAACAGGCTTTTTTATGCCTTTTATTTTTATTTTTTTGCTAATAATTTTATGTCTCAGGGCTATAGTATATGTAATTTCTTCAAAATGCAGAGGAAAAAGATACCTTATATTTCCAACGTAAAGATTAAAAGAAGCTGGAACAATATATTCTTACAGACAGTAATTTTAGAAAACACTTAAAGATGTACTTTATTTAAGGGTTAAAACTATCACACAACTGTAAGGAGACCTGTGTGTCTAAATTTACATGTGTTCATCTATGTGACTGAAAAATTCCTGTCGTTCTTTTCTGAATATACTTGCACCTGACTTGGTTTAAAAAACTATATTTCTGCTTTTGTTTAAAAACTGCTTCTTTAAATAATATACATAATGTGCAATGTAATGTTTTCTTAGTTGGATACTGTAATCACCACTTGTGTTTGTGAGTTTCTCTCCTTTATTATAAACACTGTAAACAACTGTTTATCAGTGTGAGCTTTATGGTGTTTATAATAGCTTCTAAAACCAATTAGATGGAGTGGGAGGAAAAAAGAAAAATACAACCATTTTCAAAGACCTGTCAAGAAATCTCAAAATGAACTAACAGGCAAATTAGAAACCTGAAATGAGTAAGGAGGCCATAAAAATAGCTGCTTGAATCCTGATAGCACTAATGTAATCAGCAGGTTTCTAGGAAACCATTAACACTTTACAGTAGTCTCATTCATGAATATGAAAGGAATTTTGAAGATGATACACCAGGTAAACATTATGTGTACAAAACCTGGTGCAAAACAAATAAGCCGTGCTCCTGCAATCTTGCAAGCAAAATAAACTGTCATATAACATTATTAGTGAAAACTATTGTAATTCTGAAATTCAGCTACTTAAAAAAATTGAAGAAGCTTGCTGAAAAGTACCTGAAGTATTTGCATTAAATATATTTTTTTTTCCTTCACCTAGGACACTTGATAGTTTAGAATAAATATTTGAATATATTTGAGATGTGTCAGTCCTATAATACAAGTGCAATACTTCATCTGAATGGAACTCATTTTTTCAATGTTGCACAAGAAGTTTTCAACCCGAAAGCTTTGCCAAGACAAAGATACTGCTAAATTGACAACATTTTTTCAAAAGGAAATAGTGTCTTAATTATATAGCATTTTTGTTAACTTTTATATCAATGATTTTTTTTTTTTTTTTTTTTTAATATTTAAAGTCTTCTAGAAACTAGAAAACTACAACTGGCCAGTCATTAAGTACATAATTTCTCTACATTTAAGAGTAGAGCACTGTCATGTATTGTAAAAATGGTGTATCAACCTGAATATGTCATTTGCATCTCAGCCTCTCACATGAGAGAAGCTGCAGCAAAATGACAGACCTAAGTGCTGTTGATAGCTAAGTTAAATAAAATAGTTGATTTGAATAGTTGATAAAGCTCTCATTCCTAAGCTTGCATTACTTGAAGTAGTAATAAATTTGGTCCTGCTCAAATAATTTGCTTAGAACTGGAAAGAATGTTATTAGTATTGGAGAGACTATTACCACAGCAAATGACTGTAAATTAACTAAAGCGCCCAGAATAATGGAAAGGGAGATCTTCAGAAGTTGCTTTCAGGACTGTTCTTTACAGTGAATTTGTTCTTTTGTGGTTTCCTACAATTAAAATAAAAATTGTAATTGCCAAAGATATCAGTAAGATACTTTATTAGTAGAAGCAGTGCAGGTAATTAAATCCATAGAAAGGAAATCATTCTGTGTTCTGCAGTCTCTTTTAAGTGTCTCTGAAAAGTAACAAAGAAAAAATCAAGTTTATTAGAAAATTAATTTTAAATCTTAAGGGTCTGTTCTTCAGTTGCAAAAGTTTTATAATCTTCAACTGCAGAAATTGTAACTGTCTGCAGCAGTTCTTTCTTGTTGAAAATCTCATTTTTCAGAAAGACTAAGGAACAAAATAAATATTTTTATAATTGATGGTTTATACTTTGTAAGATTTAAACATGCATTAAACTATAATAACTATAATTTCCTATATTAGCTATATAATTTCATTTTTGAAAACATTCTCTAAGTTTATTTGGGACTACACATACAAGTTTTACATTCCTTATGTTCTCCAATTGCAAGATGGAGATTTTGTCAGAAGCAAAGGGAAGGTTGTTACTGAATTTGTGTGTGTGTGTGTGTTTGCATAATTAAACTTTATTGAGCAAAACTAATAGTAAATAATTTTTTATATCACCTCTTTCTTCAGCAAGTTCCTGTGTATTGCTGCCTCTTTTTCTGTTAAGAGTAGTCATAGTTTGACATCTTAGATTTACATATGTATATGCTTCTAATCTGACTATTGCTGTTTTACTGATGTTTAATTATTAATAGGTCATTATTTTACTGTGTAATAGTTTTGGTCACACTCTCGATTAAAAAAAAAAATTAAATGCTGAAATAGCATGCGGCTAAAGATTTTGATTAATTTGCAGAGATGTTATCCTGCTATATTTCCTCGTGGATTCAATATTTGAAGGTTGGGTGGGGGTGATATCCTCAGAATAATAAATATATTTTAACAGGTATACTAAGTTTTGTTACCATGTGGGGGGTTTCTTTATGATTAATATAGGTATACACACACACATATATGTATGTGTGTGTATATATATATACATATATATGTATATATATATGAAAAAACAAAATATATGTACTGTTTGTTTTAACAGATTGGACAACTTGCTTTTAAAGGCATGAAAAGACTGAACAGAATCCAATCTATAGTTTTTGAGACTGCCTACAACACAAATGAGAACATGCTGATCTGTGCCCCCACTGGAGCTGGGAAGACTAACATTGCTATGCTGACAGTCCTTCATGAAATTCGCCAGCATGTCCAGCATGGTGTTATCAAAAAGGATGAATTTAAGGTAGGATTTTAATGAACCAAGTAACAGCTTTTAACTTGTAAAGTAAAAGCCGTTATGTGTTATACGTGGAATATGAAATCAGGAAGTTTTCAAGGCTATTACGCTTTCCCAAGTCAAAGATAAGGCTGGTTTTGATTTACTCAATTACTGTTAAATCTATTCTTATTTGTGGTCTAAAAATTGTATTATGTGAATAAAAAGGTATGAAAATGCATTTAGCTTTAATGCAGAACCAATTTTCAAAGTGATGAGGCTGTAGAAACAAAATCCATTGTCCTTTAACATCTGCACATTTAACCAACAAAGATAACTACTTTTCATATATCACTATTAAGATTTTTCACTGTAAGTGCCTGGCATCATATTTCACAATAAATTGTGATTTGTAATGGTTGCCATGAAACAAATGACATTGTGGGGTTTGCTCATTTATCAAGTGAGTGTCCTTTTGGTGCAGATTGTATATGTTGCTCCTATGAAGGCTTTGGCAGCTGAAATGACAAATTACTTCAGCAAGCGTCTGGAACCACTGGGCATTACTGTGAAAGAGTTGACTGGTGATATGCAACTGTCAAAAGGTGAAATTCTGCGAACACAGGTATGCCTAATAATTCTTAAATATTGTTCTGTGTCTGTATTCCTATCTCCTCATAGTTACGTTTGTCTTTTTTTAAAACCTTGTAAAAGTTTTGGTGAAGCAGCAGAAATGTTAATACTGGGTCTGTAATTACATTGATTGTGTTCTAAAATGCGACTTTCAATTTGAAGTGATTAAAACACTAATGCATCTAAAATATCTTAAGCAATGGGCTCATTAAACCTTTTTGTTTTACACAATTAGTCTTATTACTATGGCACCCCACTTCTGTGTCACCTCTGTATAAAATCTTACCTGATTTCCAGCTAATGAACCTTACTGGGTTGTGGCCTTACCCTTTCAGGATTACAGACCAAGTGTTATATGTATGTGTTTGAAAGGACCTAACTCATAATTTCAGATTTGGCATTCTTTCATAATAACTGACTGAAAATTTGAAGGTCTGGTCTGCAAATGGTAAATTCTAGATAAATTTGAAATGCTGTAACAACATTGTTGCAAATATGTCAAAATAATGCTTACCTTCTTTTTTTAGTAAAAAAAAAAAAAAAGTTGTTAAAGCTTGTAGGTTTCTGTTAATGGCTGATCTTACTTTTCCTTTTTAAGGACAAATGAGGAAAAGACATTACTAAGTTAAACATTTGAACATTCATAGAAATGAATAAAATTTACTTTTTTAGCCTCATAATTGATATGGCATAGATGGAGATTTTTCTGTTTTAGCAGATACTTCTTGTCGTATTTATTTCAGGCAAATGCTGTTTGTGTCAGTGAAATATAATTTTTCTGAAATATTGAGAGAGTTTTATATCTGCTCTTATATAAAGTTCCTTATCTTCCTCCTCCTACCTGGTCCAAGAGACAGAGTAAGACTTGGTTGTATTATCAATATGAACATTTTTAAATGTAACTTGTAGTAATTGTTGATTCAGATGATTTTTATTTTACCAGTCTTAGCTTTTATGTGGTTTACATTTTTATGGTAAGATTAGAGAAAACTCGTCACATGACAAGATGTCTGTATGCAATACATAATGAAAAGGACCACTGCAGTAATCTAGAATGAAGTCCTACATAGCAGTCTTCCTTATTAGAAGATGTATATGCATACATATTGACACATACAGACACAATGCTGTGGTAACCAATAATCAACAAACTAGTATCAGTGAGTAACAGCAATATCACTAGTACTTTATCAGAATTATTTTGCAACACTATCTGCCTAAAATCTGGGTTTGCAAAATAATAAACTTTCTAATAGGGACTTTTGAATAGTAGAAAGTATTTACAAAGATCAAATAATAATTTAAAATTACTTCCTGTTTTCACAATACTTCTCAGCTAGGGCACATAATCAAGTAGATCAGGATTTTAATAGTGAGAGAGCATGTGTAATCACTAGAAAAACCGACATGATGGTGGAAAAGCCTGCTCTGAATGTAACTACAAAATTTGATGAACAGGATGAAGATTGGAAATGAGTGGAAAAGTGCTATTTTCTCTTGCTCCCCTAGTTTGCAACATAGTTCATAAAATCTCACCTCTTTATTAAAACTCTGCTTACATCCAGTAAAGGAAGTAATAAAAGAAAAAACCAAAGCAAACAGTTTCAGGTTTTATTAAGAAATATGTATGGAAAATGTTTGGAAAGTAGAAGTTTTATTACTCTAGTAATGGGAAAATATTAATATATACAAAGTATTAATTTAGAGCAACACAGTGACTTGAATGTAGAAAGACTGTTTGCTTCGTTAAACTCCCCTTTTTTAGTCAAAAATATCACCAATAGCATAATTCTTCATTTTCTTTTGGGGAAGAGGCTAAAGTAGATTTATGTATAAAAATCAAAAAGAAATGGTAAGGGGCGGACCTAGATAAAAAACAATATTTTTTCATGCCATGGACTCATCTCATTGCTTTAAGATTTTTTTTTTTTTTTCATCTGATACTTGCTCATCTTCAAATACCATTTGAGGATTTCTGCAGTTCTGTATATACTTCATAGGACAGAAACACAAATCGGAAGTGTAGTGTATTTGTAGTTCTTAAACTTTTGGGGGAATGGAAGAAAAATGGTCTACAGAAGAGGACAAATTTGAAAACCATTCTATTGTATGTGACCCAAAATTTAGTTCCTAGATTTTCAAAGGAACTATAATTAAAGCATTGATTAATTTCAGTTTTGTTTTTGCATCAGTAACAGTTTTGCTTCTCTATTCTCCAAAAAGTTTAAAAATACAAATACATAAGGCCCAAAAATTCTGGGACTGTGAAGTACTCATTTTTTGTTTTCTTTTGTTTGTAGGAGTTAGTCAGTCTTTCCTTATGATTACTCAGAATTGTAGGAGGTGCAGAGGAGAGATAACACCAATCCAAGAGTTACCAATGTAATTGCTGCTGCTGTTCTTGCAGGCTCTGGAGCCCAGCAGTGGGCTTTGTTTTATCCCAGCTTATCAAAGTGCACAGAAGATACATAACCAAGATATATAAACTAAGGAAGGGGCACACACTTGTGCTGGATCTTGCTTATTGCTCTTTGCGTGTATTGTTTCCTATGAAAAGTAATGAGCTTGCTTTCATCAGCTATGCACTTACACCACCTCATCCAAGCAGGTTCTTTTAACTGCTTTTTTTCCTATGTTAAATTTATTCTTGCTTCAAAATTTGTTCTACTTGTCAGCCTCTCTAATGTGTGCATTTTTCAGATAGGAATACTCTGATAAGTGTTGCTGCTTTTTTTTTTTTTTTTATAGGTTTGGGGTTGCTTTGCTAATCATTATCCTGCTTTCTTGCCTTTACTAGGGTAATAGATGAAGTGCCTGTGTTTACCAGTAAAGCAGTTTTCTTGTAAGAATGAACGTTACAGCAAGTGGATAAATGCACACAATTTAAATACACAAGGATTGTATATCTAGTAGAGGGGATAAGAGGCAAAAGTAGGATCATCAGCTGAAGTAGGTGCCAGACATTTCAGGTTAGATCACTGTTTCAAAAGACCTAAGCTGATTCTTCTAGAAACTGAAGGCCTGATATAAAGCTTCTGTGACAGTTGCCTTCTGCCTCTTTTCTGAGCTTTTCTGAGTTATATTTTCACCATCTTCATTTTCATCCTCAGGTAAATCAAATCAGTCACAATGAAAGATATAAAAATGAGGTGATTGTCAGGTATTAGTTAGAAGTAGCACTTCAGTGGCAATCCTGATAATTTTCTCCTTCCTTTCTTTCCTTCATGCTTCATCCTTCATATTTTACCTGTGTGTATTTCCATATGTGTGTATTGTAAATCATTACATGCATCTGTTGTGCTTATTCTGATGAGGAAAAATTGCTTTTTCTGACAAACTGCTAACTGTCTCACTTCTTAGGAATCCACCCTTAATGTAGAGTGGGGTATGCTTTATTACATTTTCTACAAATATTTTTTAAAGATTAAAATGCTAGCCAAAAAAAAAGATAATGAGTAATTTAAATTTTCATTCATTTTATCATAGAATAAAATCTTTTAAATGTTTTTAAAAGGTATTCCCATTAGAAAGGACTGTAGCACAATTTTTCAAAAATAACGTTCTCTGTGCTTTCCATGCTGTCATTTATATTCATCCAGAAGGCATCCATGTCTTTTGCTGCTCCATACATTTGTGGTATTATACATTAAATGAATTTACTTCCATGTTGTTCCATACTTTCTCTTTAGTGTTTTATACATACATAGCATGAAAAAAAATTAAGATCTTTGGCATAGCACAGGCCAAATGCAAGGTCCTGCACCTGGGTCGGAGCAATCCCAGACATAAGTACAGACTGGGCAATGAGTGGCTTGAGGCCAGCTCCGAAGAGAAGGACTTGGGAGTGGTGGTGGACAAGAAGCTCAATATGAGCTGGCAATGTGCACTTGCAGCCCAGAAGGCCAATAACCGTATCCTGTGCTGCATCAAGAGAAGTGTGGCCAGCAGGTCGAGGGAGGTGATTCTGCCCCTCTACTCTGCTCTTGTGAGGTCCCACCTGGAGTACTGTGTCCAGTTCTGGAGCCCCCAACACAAGAGAGACATGGATCAGTTGGAATGAGTCCAGAGGAGGCCACGAGGATGATCTGAGGGCTGGAGCACCTCTTCTACGAGGACAGGCAGAGAGAGTTGGGGCTGTTCAGCCTCAAGAAGAGACGGCTCCAGGGAGATCTTAGAGTGGCCTTCTAGTACTTTAAGGGGGCCTACAGGAAAGCTGGGGAAGGACTTTTCATAAGGGCAGTTAATGACAGGACAAAGGGAAATGGCTTTAAGCTGAAAGAAGGTAGGTTATATTAGATATGAGGAAGAAATTATTTCCTGTGAGGGTGGTGAGACACTGGAACAGGTTGCCCAGAGAAGTGTGGATGCCCCCTCCCTGGAAGTGTTCAAGGCCAGGTTGGATGAGGCTTTGAGCAACCTGGTCTAGTGGAAGGTGTCCCTGCCATGGCAGGGGGGTTGGAACTAGGTTATTGTTAAGGTCCCTTCCAACCCATACTGTTCTATGATTCTATGAAAATTTAATATGACTTCTTCCACCTGTATAAACTTTAAATATTAAAAAAAATCCTGTTAAAGATATTTTCTTTTTAAAGAAAATTATTTTACTGTTCTATTGCATCTTCAGTTACTGTGACTATTCCTCACTCTTAAACTAGTAGATCAGTTTTGTAGGAAAGGTGTTACACTACAATCCTTGTCAACAGCTGGTGTCCTAATTCAAATAAGTATATATAAGTGAGACTGACATTTTGAAGTCAATATAAATTTTCTATCATGTTTTTGCTTTATTTTGTGCCTCAGACCTGCAGATATAAGCCATACTTCTTTTATTGGTCCTATGTCTCTTGCTTTGCCTTGAAGACTGCCAGACTGTCATGAGCCTTGCTTGCTACAGATATGTCTTGGTGTTAAGGCCAGATTCTCAGTGCTTTCTGTGTTGCTAAAACTGTATAGTAGTTGAAAACAGATCAGGCCAAATTTTGAAAGCAGGTTAATCTCCACAGCCTATAAACCCTTATATATCTCTGTTCCTTCCTTCTCATATTCTTGGAGTTAAAGGGATTCAGAGGGCAGGAGAAGGAAATTTATTGTCTTTTAAGTAAATATGGGAAAATGAATCAAACTATTATTGTGTGAATAGTCCTGTTTCTACCATTTCTGAACTACTGAATAATTTTTTTTGTAACTCTCTTGGAATATAGATTTTTTTGTTTTAATAGAGTATTTCCATTTTTGTTATTGTTCTTGTTGATCAAGAAACTGATCATGGAGAAAGCAAAGTTATTAATCTAAACTATATTATTGGATTTTCTGTAGTGTTAAGAAAGTGTAAAACCACTGTGCAGCAGGTGAGATTGAGATGGGAATGTGGGAAAAGGTGTGAGAAACAACCCAGCAGACTCTAAGGTCAGAGCAGGAAGGGAAGGGGTGCTCCAGGGGAAGGGGCAGACATTCCTGTGCGGCCCATGGGAGAGGGCTGTGGTGGAGCCAATATCCACACTGCAGCTCTGAGAGCACGCCACACTGCAGCATTTGGATGGTGCCCCATAGGAAACTGTGGCCCATGGAGAGCCCATGCAGGAGCAAGCCCATGCAGGAACTGCAGCCCATGGAAAGGACCCGAATTGGAGCAGTTTGGGAAGGACTGTATCCTGTGGGAGGGACTCCACATTGGAGTGTGGGAACAGTGTGAGGAAGGAAGGCAGAGAAGGTAGCTTATGGACTGACTGCAACCCACATTCACCATCCCCTGGGAGAAGAGTTGGGAACAAAGCAGTGAAGTTGAGCCTAAGAAGAAGGGGGACTAGGAGGAAAAATGTTTTAGGCTTGTCTTTGTTTCCTTGTTATTTTACTCTATTTTTAATTTTCAATAAATTATATTAATTTTCCCCAAGTCAAGCCTGTTTTGTGCTTTATAGTAATTGGTAAATGACCTCCCAGTCTTTATCTTGCCCCTTGAGTTTTTACATCTTATTTTCTTTCCCTGTCCAGTTGAGAGGAAGTGAGAGAGTGGCTGGAGGGGTATCTGGCAACCACCAAGGTCAACTCACCACAGCTAGTTTTAGATTTATTTATTTTTTAATAAATTTACTGCTTTTCATTTAAATTTTAATTTTGGTATTTTAAAGATAAATCTTTTGTTAGCATATTGCAAATTTTATTAGCAGGTTATTTTTCTTTTTAACATTAGCTAGCTATTTATACTGGAAGTAAGACCAGTTTAGAACAAAAGGGCAATTCTTGCTGAAGAGCATGAGTAATACAACAGTACTGATCATGTTTTTGAAAACACAAGTGTTGCAAATGAAAAGAGAATTTGTGTAAGCTGTATTTGCATTGGCAAATACATTTGTCTGATTACTGAACAGAATGCTTTTCTTGAGGAGAGGAAATAGCCTGAATGACTAAACGTATTTTGACATCTCAAAGATTAGCTGATTAATTGTACTTGTGATGGCAAGGCAGAAGTGAGAAGTGAAGCAGAGACCACGAAAGCATCAGAGCTGAATAGGGCAAGTAGTTCTGAGAACAGCAAATGGCATCAGGACCTTTGAGTAATATGGATGATCACTCTGATAGATTCTGTCAGCTGGTAGACTCTGATATTAAGTCATGAAGGCTTTATTCCCTATTGGAATCTGATACTAATAAAATGGAATAATGCTTTTTTCTTAAGTTCTTATCTGCAATATAAAACTAATCAACTCTGAAACTATTTGAAGCAAAAGAGGGCTATAAACTTGAGGTGCCTTCTGTTTCATCTACATTTTTCTTTTTCTGATACAGTTTCTCATTTCCTGCACTTTAATAAGGTATGGGGTTGCTTTCAGGTAAAAGCAAATCTTAAACTTGATTCCTGCTACTTTTCGTGTGGAAATCCATAAATTTTGTTATTGTTTAGTGCATTATACTATATGATATTTTGCTAAATATGTCCTTCCCATTTCATGCACATACAAAGCCCACTGTTAGAAGCTGCATATGCATATATGTTAATTTACCTTATGCATATATGAGGTAGTGATTCTTTACAGTAGTTACTTATTTACATAATTATTTTAAATAAACATTACCCACCCATTGCATGCACTTTTATTTTTATGTGTAACCAGAAATTAGGACATCTTTACAATAAGAAAAGGGGATAAAGGAATGAGAGAGTATTTGAAATCAAGGGGGTTTTTCTTGCATTCAGGAATTGTCAAAAACATTAGTGACAACAAAATTATCACTAAATCATGCTAGACATTAGGGATCTCTTTTTGACTGCTGGACCTATTTAACTCTGAAGCCATGTAAGTAGATTGAATTGTGATAAATGTCATAAATCTATGTAAGTAGTACTTTAGATGTCTAGTTCTTCCAATAAAAAGAAATTCTGTATAAAAGAAAAATCTGGAAAAAACAGGATTTGGTTGTGTGAGTTGGGGTTTTTTTTTTAACACTTTTTCTTGACTTTGTCTACTTCATAGGTTTTGGTAGGAATTAAGGAGTTCTGTGGAGGTGGTCTTTCAGGGAGCAGTCATTTTTGCAAGTATTCTGATGAAATAATCAAAACTATGCAGAAGAATTGGATCTGATTATGAAGTAAAATCATAAAGCATAGTGTTTGAGTTAGGATTGTTAGCTTGGAACTGGAGAACCATAAAGACCTTAATAAGAAGAGACTGTAAAGTCCTTGGCCTACTCTAATCATTAACTCAGTAGGAGAGTCAAAAACAATGTATCTTTGTTGTAGTGTTGTAGAGATTGAAATTTATTACTCTAATGTTCATAGTAGCTTGAAAACTCTGTTTTACTGACCACTGGGATGTGGCGAAGAGCCTGTTGAGCCAAGTCCTTGGGACAAGGTCATTGGAGGCTCTCCTGAGTCAGTGGTCTGTGGTGGTCACAAAAGCAGCCCTTCAACGCTTTTCAAGACTTAATGGGCACGCGTGGTGAGGCGGAGTTATATTATAATGATTTCTGATAATTGTATTAAATATACATGATAATTCTGAGGAATATAATGATTAGGTATGATTTTGTATAATATAAACTTTACTTCATGCACTATCAGGTATGCACGATAGGTGGAGCGATCCCCTGTGCATCCAGCACTGCAATAAAGCAGTGCCTGCTTCTTAAGACTACATTGGTGTTAAGAAGTTTATTCCTGATTTCAGTGACATTATAAAGAAACACACTTATGTATTACTACTCAGATATTTTATTAAATAATGTGCTAAAAAGACCCCCTAGCCTGGCTTGATACACGGTATCTTCATACTGGAAACTGGCTGTTAAATTTGTATATGCAGAAATGTACTAAAACAAATATATGGCTAAGAATTTGACAGATGTACATGATCAGCAGAGGCAAAAATAATTTGCTAGTTCACATTTCATTTACCCCCAAACCAGAGAAGAATTGAAATGACTCCCTGATTTTGTGGGCTTTGCAGTATGCCCTTAATTCCAAGTGGGCTGGCTTTGGTTACGTGTATAATTCTGAAATGTATGAAATCAAAACATGGAAAAGTATTGCATTTTTTCTGCCTCCCAAAGCCTTATTTTCCACAAATGTTTCTATTTCTGAACTGTGTTGATAAAGTGGCCTTCAAAATTTCTTGATTAATAAGGTATCTATCAAAAAGAATCTATAGGAACGTCCTTTCTCACTTTCCTTTATTCAGTGCAGGGATGTTATCTTACCATGCACATCACCATACTCACACAAAAATGCCTCAATATGGTGACCAAGAATTGTGAATTTTTTTAATTTGGAATATTAACAGCTCTTCTCTCTTAATAACAGTTCTCAGACTATCATATTGTACTGCATTTTAACAGGAATAAAATGTAAGAGAACACTATTATTATTATCATTTACATTGTCAATTGTTATCCCATTCGTATTACTGTAACATTTTGTGAAAACTGTATGAAGTGCTTATGCTGAAAAATTACACACAACGTGCAATCTAAAGTTCCCTTGAAGACAATACTAAATTTTCCCATCTCTTGATGCTTTTTCACTGTCTAATGTCTTACTTCTTCTTTGATGTATTTTGTCCATCCCCACACTTACTATGGTGTTAGTCTTCTGTTAAGTGACCTTCGTCTCCAATTGCATGCCATTGGTTTTTTACTTGCAGTTGTTGAAAACACTTCTGTTACTGCTGACTTTAGATGCTAGTCTGTTCCCTTTCAGGAGCAGAGTGGTTCTTTGCTCTAGAAACTTTGGATGCATTAGATGCAATAAAATATACAAATCTTTTTTGGTATGAGGAGAGTTTTTGTCCATCAGAAGTGATCCAGAGGTTATAAAGTTCACAGATACAAAAAAGCCCTCCTCTTTTCAAGTTGTTAATTTCAAAAAACGAGTTGAGCCTTTTTAATATTCCCTCTTCTGGTATGCCTAGAATGAAAAGTAGTGCTGAATTCTATTGCACACCCATGGCTTCAGGAATAGAATATCCTCTTTTGATCAGCATTTGGACTGGGAGATACAATTTATCAAGAAGACATCAAAATCTAGTACAAAAAAAGAAAGAGGCAGGGATGTGCCTCTCTTTCTGAGAAAAGTTCCAGAATATTTCTCAGTAGTACAACCTTAGTGTAAGAAAATTTCCTTTCTTTTGAATTTTCAAAGTTATGCACTATTTAAAATGAAAGTCTTTATTCCTTTAAATGAGGTAAGAACCTTACCTTTCAAATGAGAGAATTATACTAAAATGTTTAGAACAGAAATGCTTGCTAAATTGTATGGCTGAGTCAAGAAAGATCAAAATCTTTTCATACAGTAGGATTTCTGTATCCTAAAGTTATCTCAATTTCACACCGTCATCTCTATGTGGATTTCCTTCATTTCAGAATTCTTCACAGTCTGAAAAATAAAATCTTGCTCCCTGCTTCATTGTCCATGCTGTCTTCAGGCCTAATTGTGTTAAGGGACTCCACAGACTGTTACATATATTTTTCCGTCTTACACTTAACATTTATAGAAGAAAAGTTCAAAAAGTATTTCTTAACTAGTGTTTAGTTCTGAAAGCAAAACTATTAAAATAAGATCAGAAGGGAGGTGTCTTTGCATGCAAATACCTACCATAGTGCATTTAAATATTTGAAATACCATTTTTTACGGTTCCAGTCTTGTCAGTTTCTTCACAGAGAGTACATTCCCAGTTGATAGCAGTCTGGTGACCAGTAACACTCAGATCCTCAATTGGGCTGAATTCGTTCTCCTTAGCTTTTGGAGGGAGAAAGTGGAATCCCCAAAGCATTCTGATAGATGAACAAAAGGAAAAAAGCTTTTGATTTTTCTAAGAGTATCCTCTTCAGAGATCTAAAATAGGGAGTAATGAAAGGGAAATGAAGACACAACCTGGATTAGCTGAACCTGCATTGTCTAGAATTTGAAACTGGAGAAAATACCTGGAGCCTTCTCCCTTCCAGGTTGGGCGCACTTCTGTAATGTCACTATACTCATCCAGCTCACCTCAGGAACAAATTTTCAATTTGTCAACATGAACTTTAAAGACAAGGAAGGGGTTTTTCCTTGAGTGTCATTTTTATGAAGTACATGGTTTTCCCAATTTCCTTCTTTCCTTACACCAACTTGGGAAAATAGTAAGGCAGGTGAAAAAAATTGGTGTTAAACAGCAGAGAGGCAATTTGCAGCCTATAATGTTAATTCTTTGAATCCTTTAACCCTCAGAAATAAAGGCAGTAAACTCCATGACTTCATGTGTAGGACTCCTGGATGTCTCTGATGATGAAAATTATTGAAAAACAAATTAAATTTTGCTTGTATGAGAGATTTCTGGATAACTTTTCAGTGGGTTCAGTTATTAAGTTTGTTGCTTAGTTGAATTGTTGTATGCGTTCTTTCTGCTGTTTTGTTGCTGGGACAACTACATTGCTTTCTCAGGCTGATGTTATCTATCTGTGCCTTCAGTGTTGTACTTCCTTTTTTTTTTTGGCATCAGCCTTCCAATACCCTAGTGGGATTGTTGGAAGCCCTTCTGATTTATTGTTCTTCCATTAATATACATGCCTATGACAGCTAAGATTTTGCCAGGGGTGGAAAAGCACTTATACATCATCAAGCAGTAGCAATTTGAGTAAGAAACAGTAGTCCTTTATAAGGAACTGGAGGTGTTACCTGTGATCTAAATTAATTTCTCAATTTATAACAGAAATCCATCTTGATTTTACTAAAATCTGGTTTCCATGCCTCAGAAATTAAATTGCTACTTTAAGACACAAATTTGCATTGTATTTTTCAAATATAGTGGTTTATTATACTACATGCCTACTTGCATACTGTTATTGCATAATCTGTAGAATTTTAGTACAGCTTTTCAGTAACCTATTTTGTGTTTAATAATCAAATACTGCATACTCTGATAAAACATGTAATTGACTGGCATTCTTTGGTATGACTCACTTGACTAAAATCTCTATTTAGATTGGCTTGGAAGGTGGGAGTTAATTTTTGTTTTAGCAGTAAAATGTAGTTGAAATGATGCCAGATATAATTACAGTAATTTTGAACAACAGGAAAAAAAATTGTTCTATGTGTTCTGTAGTTAAAGGATATTAAGGGTTTTTTTGTAATTGCATTCTTGGTTATGTGTTCCCTTTTATTGGAAGTAATTATGTTCATGCCTGACTTAGCTCCATTTCCTACAAGTTTTTCTAAACCGTTTTGAAACCAAAAAGTTTTGCGTGCTTTTTCTTTTTTTCTTTTTTTTTGCCCACCCCCACTCCGGTGTGCGCATTTTTTCACATAATTTAAGCTTTATCAGAATAAATTAAGTTTTAGTATTTCTGTGCTGGAAGCACTTGCATTAATCACTGTCTCTGCAGAGGTTTGTTATTACAGTGGAACTTTAAAAGTGCTAGTGTACAAATAGAAGAAAAGTAGTTGTGTTTTGGATACACCATTGATCCAGACTGCAACTGAGTATATTGAGAAGA
The DNA here is from genome assembly GCA_907165065.1 of Caprimulgus europaeus. Next base: position 79,469,113 of record OU015524.1, read on the forward strand.
ATGCTGTTTCTCTTTGGTTGTGTGCCTAAGACCAACAGTGTCACCTGCAGGTGAATCAAGTAGATTTCTTAATTTTTCACGTGCAAATATCAGACACACAAGCTAAGTTCCTTACTGAAAATGGGGATATCTTGTTTAATAACTTTCCAATTAATATCTTAAATCAATTTTGCTGCTTATTCTTGTTATGAAATTAACTGCAACTGTCATTAAAATTTTTTTAATAAGTGCTTGCTAAAAAAATTGAAGTCATTCTTTAATGTGTAGAAAAGCTGTTTATTGAGAATATTCTGCCCATTTACTATTTAAAATCAAGTACACTGAAAATGCACATGATTTGTGACATTAAAATTTGCTCACTGTATGTTTTTGTAGAGGTGAAAATTAATTATTGACATTTTGTCTCAATTTGTAGTGGTGGAATATTGAAGAAGTGAATATGAAGTCAAAAGTATTTCATTTGGGTTAAAAAAATAAAATTAATAAACACTTTTTAAATTTGCATATGTAGAAGATTGCTATTAGATTATTGCATCTGTTACTTCATTGCAACAGATATTAATGATGCTGGCTTTTCTGAAAGTAGAATAACATGCAAATTTAATTTATATTAAGAGAGAGGACTGTTGTTCTTCAGTCATTTTTTGAGGCTTCAGCAACTTCCTTTCTGTTTACCTTGACAGGTTTGTAATTAATTAAAAAAAAAAAAAAAGACACTTCTTCACTTTTGCATGGCTAGGATTGACTGCATCAAGTTCTGTCCCAACCTTTACACGAAGGATTTTTAGTTGTGTTATTACAATGCTGTGATCATCCACTGGCTACTGAATTGTATGCGAGTTGCAAAATACTTGTAATTTTTAAGCTACATTGTGAATGCTAGTGACATTTTCAGAGAGGCTTCTGTGAAATACAGAGACGTGATAGTGGCAATAAGGAATCCCAGCTGAAGCTGCTAAGTTGTTCTCCCACTTCTGCAATAGAGTGCTGAAGCTCCTATGGAGAGGCTGCCTTTGAGTTTTCTCTTCCTTTTACGTCACTCAGGTGGGAGATGCATATGTATTTGTATCTATCTCAGTCTTGTGGATTCTGAGCATAGAAAGATTTGAATAGCTTTGTGTAAAGTATCATATGTTGTCTTGTCAGCTGTAGTATGTAGAAACCTCAGTGGTAAGATTCAGTAGTAGACTGAGCCTGTTTCTTGGGTTTGTGCTGTTTTTAGAGTGTTTTTGCCATTTAAGAAAATACACTAGACAGTGACATCAAAAACCAAATGTTACTTTTTCATGTCAAAGGTATAGTGCTAAGCACAAGATTTCTTTGCTGCTCCTTCCACTTATTTGATCATGTTTTTACTGTGTTTCAGTCAGTCCATCTTATTTAGTAGTATATTTACCAAGTTGTATTCAGTGCTACATCTCTCAAAACAGATAAATGTTACATTGATTTGGTAACCTTGGTATTGGGGCAGAGGGCAGAGAGGAGAGTTCCTTATGTAGTAGGAAGTTTCAAAGACTTTTAATTCATTTGTGTGCTGATATGCAAATATTGCAGATCCAGTGTTATAGGTGTAATAAGTTCAGTTAGCTTAATGTGTTTATGCCATGTAGTATGATTCTTGAGTTTTAATCTTTTATGCATAAGTTAGTCTTCACTTCATGTGCTTCAGAAAATGCGTTATGTGTAAGAGTATTATATGTAGGATTATTAAACAAAATGGTCTGGTGTTGAAATCTGATCAAATAGCATGTTGCTGCAATATTTTACACACTACCTTGTAAATCACTTAATGAGGATATGATACTAATGAGTTCAGTAAGGTACTTCGGTATTTTTTAATCTAGATGGAAAACTCAAAGGCTTTCAGACTTGAGGTTTCTCTATCAATCCTGTGAATGTGTTATTCCCAGCTGATGCTTCCAAGCTCAAGAGTGGTTCATTCTGACAAACAGGGAGTCAACAAAGAGTAGCGGGAGGCCTGCGGGACAATAAGCAAACATAAAAAGGAAGCACACAAGATGTGGGTGCAAGAACAGGTGACCTCGAAGGATTGTAGTTGCACTTTGAGCCTGAAGGGACAGGGTTAGGTAAGCCAAAGGCCAGCAGTGTATGTGAAGGACAACAAGAAAGGCTTCTGTGGGTGTATAGCAAAAGGAAGACTGGGGAAAACCACTGCTAAATGAGGCGGGGGACCTGATGACAAAGGACATGTAAGAGGCTGAGGTACTTATTGCCTTCTTTGCTTCAACCTTTATTGTTAAGACTGGCTTTCAACAATCCCAGGCCCCTGAGACAAATGGGAAAGTCCAGAGAAGGAAAATTTAACACTTGTTGGAAGAAAGTCAGGTTAGGGAACATGCAAACAAACTGAGCATAATAAAAGTCAATGCAATCTGATGAGATTTGCCCACAAGTCCTGAGGAAGCTGGTCAAAGTCATCATGAGGTCATTCTCAATTACCTCTGAAAGGTCATGGTGATCCTCTGTCATGGGACAGAGTGCATCCTCAGCAACTTTGTAGATGGTACAAAACTGGGAGGAGTGGTTGACAAGTCAGGTGGTTACACAGTCATTCAAAGGGACCTTAACAGGCTGGAGAAATAGGCCAACAGAGATCTCATGAATGCCATGTTCTGCACAGGAGTTGGGGAATAATCCTATGCACAAGTCCAGGCTGGTGGCCAATCAGCTGGAAAGCAGCTTCTCAGAAAACATACGGATGTTTTGGTGGACAACAAATTGAATTTCAGTCTGTGCTGCTTTCAAAAGAGTGTTGCCACCAGCTTGAAGGAAGTGATCCTTCCCCTCTCTCTGCCCTGGTGAGGCACATCTGGAGTGCTGGGTCCAGTTCTGGGTTCCTCATTATGAGATGAACAGGGACATATTATAGCAAGTCTTAAAAAGAGCCCATGAGGGTGATTAAGGACTACGAACATCTGACACTTCAGAACAGGCAAATCAAACTGGGGTCATTCAGCCCAGATGTGAGAAGGCTGAGATAGATGTGAATGAGTACATTGTGTATTCATGTGTAAAGAAGACTGAGCTAGACCTCATCAGTGTCCAGTGAGAAGACAAGAGGCAATGGGCACAAATGGCAATACAGGAAATTCTCTGTCAACGTAAGATTTTGTTTCGTTTGTTTTCTGTGAGGGTGGTGAGACACTGGAAGTTTGTCTAGAGAGGTTATGGAGTCTTCACCTTAGAGATACTCAGAATCCAACTAGACACAGTCTTGAGCAGACTCCTTTAGGTGACCCTGTTTTGAGCAGTGGTTTGGACTGAAAAATCTCCAAAAGTACCTTCCAACCTTATCCATTCTGTGTTTCTGTGAAAATCAAGATCAGTCTATTTTGATGGAATTGACAATGTGGTATCTACTGCATGTATCAATAAAAGATGAGAAAGGAACCATTTTAGACACCATTTTGCCTGTTGCAGTGTTCATGTATAATGATTACAGATGACATTTTGTCAAACAGATTTCAGTTTTTAATTTCCAGTGATGGAAGGCTAATAAGCAGCATGCTTTTCATATTTTTCATGTGTGTAATTAAGACTAAATATCCTTAAAATACATTGTCTGAATGTTAAATTCTGAAGTACAATGAATCTTAATAAGTAACAATAAAGAATGCCTCAATTGAAGTTCTTAAATTAATAGCAAAGAATCTGAAATTGAAGTACTTTATGGTATGAACTAACTGCTCATCTGCATATGAATAATTAATGAATTTATTACAAATGCCAAATAAAATATTATTATAGCTTTTTGTCTCTGAGGCTTTTTTTGGCACTGAGTATGTAATCTTCAGTAAAACTTGTAGGACTGTAATTTTCAAGTGTCTATTATCATTAATATTTTATCTATTTAGAACTTGGAAGAATGATTTACTTTTGTTGGTTTTAATGGTCTTTTATAGCTGAAAAGGTTCTATGCGAAAGGAACCCACGTGTCTGTAAATTACTGAGTAACTGTTTGGCGCTTCCAAATACTTTTAAGCACAGTAAATTTTACAGGATAAAAAAGCAGTCTTTTATAGTTAATGCAAATGATACATTAAGTTAGACCCTTCTCCCAGAGTACAATTTAAAGGTACTCAGAAGTCCAATTATCTTTGATTTAGATGTAAAAATTGCAGAATAACAGCTGTGCCTGCTGAGTGAATATTCCTCTGCAAAAAGATGGCTTATTTGAGTAGAGTTGAGGACTGGTTGCTCCGGGAATATTTGCCTCTTTTAGCTCTTTTTTCAAATTTAACTGCTTCTGGTCAGTTGAAAATGCAAGTAAATTATGAAATAGCATCAGAGAAATTTGGGGGTTGTATCCTCTAAGTTGTCATTTTTCATGTTACAGAATATTTTAGGCTGTTTAGCTTTTATTGTGACTACTTGTCAAACCAAAAAAAACCCATTATAATTCAAATGAATACTGATGCATTTAAAAGTACAGCTTTTCTATACTACATTACAAAAATTTTTTTAAACAATCTTTTATACTAAAGGATCACTTTACATGCAATAACTATATTGAAATATACTCTAATTTATAATAGAGTTAGAGTTTATATAATATTAGTATAAAGTATTATTAATAAAGTGTTTTATTAGCATAAAGTATGTAATAGTATATATTACAGCATATAGTATTAGCAGAGTATATATTGGCATGTTAAGTTATTAATATAGAGTATAATTATAATATTTTAATTAGTATATATGTTATATATATTTGTTAAGAATTGAAATTTGAAATATTATTTTTAATTAAAGTTTTGAGAGTGTTTACCTTGATGTGAATGCAACATTAAGTGCAGTTATGTATACTAAGCAGATCTTAAAACTGTACAAAATAGTATGAGAATTAATCTAATTTGTCCTTCTGTCAAAACAGACATAATACAGATATTCCACTATGGATAAATATTGATCTTATTTGATCTTAGAACACCATGATCATGGAGCCTTCCTAAACTTCCTGATTAATCTCCTTCAGAGTTTATCTGTCTTTTCTGTCAGAAGATTTTATTATTATTATTATTATTATTATTATTATTATTATTATTATTATTATTATTATTATTATTATTATTATTATTATTATTATTATTATTAACAGAAATCTCTTTTCAACATAAATCCTACTCACATTTTATTACTACCTTCTTTATCTGAATGTCTTTTTTCCCCAGCCACTGTTGTTTGCTTTTTGAAGACTCTTGTAGTTATCTGTGTTTAGTCATGTTTATTTAGCTTAAGCATCAATTCATTTAAACTGTTCATAAAGGTTGTGCTTCATTTATGTTTAGTCATTCTCATTTTTCACTTCTGGACTCTCAGTTGGTTTGCATTACTTGAATTAAGTTGCCCAAAACATAGTGTATTGCCCCAAGGTCATACTGCTGCTGAGCTGAGTGGAAGGTTTATTTAGTCGTGTCCAAATAGCAGCATTCCTGTTCCAAGGCTTCATTTTTTGCTACAGCATAACATTTTTGACTCATGTGCAGACTGATCTTCTCTTTCTCTGCTCACTGTCCAAATACTGTCTTGCTAGTTGTTTTACATCTTGTATTTGTTGAGATAATTATTCCTAAGGGTCAGATTAATCTATGGCTTTACTTGGCTTTAGCAGAGTAAACTAGTCTAAACTGGTTGTACAGACTTGTAGGGAGAACACCATAGTGAAAAAACTTCCAACACTGATTCATACTATGAGGGATTAAATGATCCAGCTAGAGGGAACCTAGACTGTTAGTCTAGATAATTAATTTCTAAATTAGCAGGTAAAATAGGCAACATGAATCTCATCCTCACTGTAGAATCTTGAAATTGTATTACTAACTTTCATTCATTAATGTATTTGTTCTTTAACTTATTAAGGCATTTTAAAATTCTTACCCCCAAACTCCAATGCGTTTACAGCTCCATGCAGCATAATATCAATTGAAAGTTTACTGAGTAAAACCTTTAGTCTATCATTAGGATTACTCATGAAGATACACGATAGTATTGAGGTGGATAGATTCCATTTGATTTGATCCTTTCATTACAACAGTAAACTGTTGGTGTTTCCTCTGAGAGATTAAAGGATCTTGTTGAATTCAAAGTGTGTGCTAGTTTTTTTTAGTTAACATAACTGGAGAATATATATCTGACAGTCATAGTGTAGGTCTCTTGCAATCACCTTCCACACTGGTTTCATTATTAGCATACATAATTTTCTTTGGAGTGTAGACTTGAAAGCAAATTTCATGAAATTGCATTTGCATGAAAGCAAATGAATTGATGTTTGGGTTGTCATTTTATGAACAGGTGTCACATAATGGACTCTTAATGCAGTATCTGTTTAACATCAGCATCTCAGCTGAACCAAGAAACATTTCTTCAGTTTCCACTTAGTATACCTCTGACTCAGTGATTTGCACTGGTTCTCAAAAAAAATGGTTTGAGACAAGAAAACTGTGACTTGCTTCCACTTGCATACAAATCTGTGAAAGAAAATAAAACTGTTGAGTAAAGCCGTGTTAAAAAAAGGTATTTGGAACAAAATGCCACTGTTGTAACTTGGTCTTTTCACATAATATCAGGTTAATTCGTGTCTTGGGATAATGCTTTACAGGAGCAGAACAGAAGGGGGGAAAAAAACTGATCAAAAACAACTGCTTCCTGAAGAAGAGTTCCTCACTTTTAGAGAAAAAGTTATCTCTCTTCCAGAGAATAGGTATTTGATCACTGATTTTTTTCAAGTACCAAGAAAAGGAATACAGACTCTCTCTTCCCCTACTCCAGCTAATCTTAAAATAAAAATAAATAAATAGGTTATAATTAGCCAACAAAACCTATTCAGAACTTTTTATTTTTACAGTTCATAATGAGATATGCAGGACCATTGTGATGAGCCTTATAAGTGTGCCAGTATAAATTCATTGGAAAAACTAGTAGCTGAGGTAGTCTTTGATTTATCTTTGTTTCCTAAAGTTGTGTAACCCAAGCCAAAAGTTGCCCTGTAGAACAGAGGAGGGATGACAGAAACCCTTTTCATTGCAGCTTTGAGAGAAAAAAGAAAAAGGAACAAGGAAACAAACAAACCACCAACCAAGCAACAATATTGCATTCCTCAGAAACATCAGTATATTTCCAAAAAATATTATTATACTTAGTTTTTCCTTGTAAATTCTTATCTAGTAAACAAACTATCAACTTTAGCCCAAATATTGCTCTAATTATGTTTAAAAACACACAAATATAGTCTACATTCATGTTTTGTTGTTACTCTACTGTATCCCTGTTATATATGAAAAAGGTGCTAGGGAGAAGAAAATGCAAAACAACACTGGGAAGACTCGAAAACAAGCAGGCTGGATGCAGTGTCTCAAGAGACAGGCACTTGCTGAAAGTTGTCAGATCTGATTAAGGGAGCTATTGGCATCAATCAGACCTGACAGTAGTATATCAGAGGTTAGGATAACTGTAATTAGTGAACTGATTAACAGCAAAGATGAAAAGAGGGTAATGTTTTGGATCAAACTCATTTAAAACATTTAGATCATTATTTAAACTTGAAGGCTGAGTGGCTAATTATACATTTTACAATGTAAGAGCTAAATTTCACAAAGCGTGCAAGCTGTTCTTCCTCACTATTGTTGTTAAAATAAGGTTTGTACTGACTCTAAACAGACGGCTTTTTCCTAGAAGAAAAAATACGGAGAGCAGGTGCTCTTACCATATTACTTCTCAGTACAGCTATTGTGATCCTTATGTATATTGTTTTCCATAGTTTCTCCTCAGATTAATGTAGCTACTCCAAATGTAAAGCTTTATATTCTTTTAGTAATAATATAAAAAACGTCAGTGCTTTCACAGCAGCAAGAAAAAGGAATTATTCTATCCGATTCATCAGCCTGACTTGTACTGGGTTTGATTCCAGTTTATTTTGGCTCTGTCAGAGTCCATTGTATTGAAGTTTAAAAGTAGTGTTGGAACTTATAAATTGATTTTAGAATTGTTGGGACCTCCAGGACTGTGCTGAAAGCATAATGTTTTAAATCTTAATGTACAAACTTACATCTGTTAATTTTAACTGTGAAATTCAGTATACAACAAATAAAATCATACTGAAAAAATCTGTTCCACAGTACATGTGAGATGTATCATAAATATCTTACTCTGCTAAGGAGATGTGGTGATATATTGTGAATCAGTTGCCTTTTCATTAGGTAGACTAGCTGGGTTCTGTAGAGAAACTAAATCATCCACAATTATGTGAATTCCTAGGATTAAGTTATAAAATAAAACATCCTGAACAGTTATTTTCTTCAGTTAAAAATTCATTTGCCATTTTAATGATTTCTGAGGGGGAGCTGTTACAATTTTTGTTGTTCTCTTGTTGATTTCTAGACCTATCGTTGATTATTGGTGTTAGCCTTGGTAGCATACTAATTGCTGCTAATATGCATCAATATAGTGTACCTCTGTAAGTCTTTCTAACTTAAAAAACTCAATCATTTATGTAGATACTTTTTGTAAGTATAGTCTTATTATTGAATGTTTCTGAGATGCTTTTATATCTATATATACATATGTGATCCTCTATTGTCATTACTTTAGACCACAAATACATGTTAAGATTTGATATAGCATTATCTATTCACCCAAATGGACATACTGCTCATCTGCATATCTTTGTATTGTAAGGAATCTGCTTTACTGCAGACATCATTCTGTTTTAACTGTGTAAAACACAGTATCAGATGGTCGTATGAAAAACAAAATATTTGTGTTCATTATTTATTACTTTTTATCTTCCTACCTCAAATTCTTGTTTTGAATTGCTGCCCTCTGTTTTACGTTCTATATGTTTATTTCACTCCCTGACTGAGCTCCAGCTCACATGAGGGTTTATGAAATGCTTGAATAAATCATACAGAGGAAAAGTGTAATAAAAAAGAGGAATAAAAATAGGCTTATGAAAGTGACTTACAGGCTGCTGCTCTTGTAACATGTTTTGATGGAAGTTTACCTCAGAGAATGACAAAGTGGTAAAGTGTCCCTCATGGGGTGTGATATCAGGTATCTAATATTAATATTTTTGAGAAGCTCCAGAGCATCACTGATTAGAAGGGAAATATTTCCAAATTGTACAAAGCCCCAGTGTAGCAGCTCTCCCTATAGAATTACAGAATATGCTGCCTTCCAATGAGAGGCTGCTCTGGGTGAATATGCAGTTTTCTGTGTCTCCATTACTCTACAAGTAAAGCTCTTACAGTGAACTTTCTGCCGGAACAAAGCACCAAGATAAATAGTTACAGCATGAATAGATTAAACTGTGTGGTTTGCCCGTGCCCCTTTGCCAAAAAGCTGTCAGAAGATGAGGCGTGCTGGCAGTGATTGAACAAAGCTTGCTGTAGGATCAACCACATATTCTTAAATGCTGTTTTCAAGTGTGATAAAGGGATATTATAGGTATGTGTAAAGGAGTGGGAGAAGAAGAGAGAAGACCAGTAGCAAGGTGAAAACAATAAAAATGATGAAATTATATTAATTGAAATCTGCAGAAGGAGATCTTTGAGAGAGTGTCTATTGACAAGAAAGCAGCAGAATTCTAGACCAGGATTCTTTATTGCTGTCCATCCATAATGAATCACTGTGATGGAGACAAACTTGCTGCAGGCACTAACATAGAAAGAAGCTGATTCCATGTTTTCCAGAGCTTTTAGATCCTTAGTGCTTGTATTTCATACATGCAATATGTTTTTTATTTAACTGTATATACAAATGGAATAGGCCTTAAAGTTCTTCTCCAACATCATTGAGGCACTTCAGAAAATACTACTTTTTAAAGTTTACTGAATTCCTGTATCAGGAATGATGCTTTATTTCATCGCATTTAATTTCAGTAAAAGAATTATTTTTAATCTACATCTAATTTCTAGCCATATCTAATCATTGTTATATGCTGTTAAAAGGCAAATTTCTGAAATACCTAACATGCAGTTTCCAATGGAGAATATATATTTCAGTTATTTCCCAGCTGTATTTTAGCTGTTTTGATCTCTTTACCTGTGGTGTCTTCAATCAGACTCCTTTATGCTTACAACAAAACGAGTAACTCCGGCATCAATTGGTCATAGCACAGCAGGTAGCCTTTAGAGGACAGGTGCTCACATAGCCACAGGCATCAGGTGGTTTTTATACTAAGATCTGGTTTTCTTTTTCCTTTTCTAAGGATGTTGAACTAGTAAGATGATTACTTAATGGAAAGTGGGAAACACGCAAAGAAATGTTAATGCAAAATGAAAAAGAAATGGCTGTTAAGAGGGTAAAGTAAGTAAAGAATGAAATTACAGTGGAAACGTGTATTTCTTGTTGATTTAATCAATGCTTTGAGAAACAATAGTGTGAACTTCACAGAGAAAGATAATGTAAACAGAGTATTTGCTGTTTATTTAGCAGCTATTCTAATGATTTCAAAGCAAAGAGGAAATAGTACTTTCATATAGTATGTTAAATATGAAAATATCTCTGTTGTACTCCAGAGGTAAGATGACTTATTGTCATGAAAGGTTGTGGATCTTGATCCAGCCTTTGGAAAATAATTTAATTTTGGAAACTTTCCTTAACAAATAAGCTTTATTATTGTGATCGTTGGACATCTGCAATGTTTTCCTCATGCAGAGGTCTCTGGATTTGTTCCTTATAATCCTGAGCTTATTCTACAGTTTCCTTCTAGAAGGAATGATAGATATTAATGACCAGTGTATATAGTAATAGGAATTGAAACTTATAGATCAAATGTTTGAAGGTATGTGTGTGTACTGTCATACGTATTTTCACAATTCTGACATAATAAAGGTGTACATATTTACATCCTATGTTAAAGAAAGTTGATGGAAATACATGTTTGTTTGTAGTGCTACTTCTCTGGCAGGCTTATTTCTGGAATTATGCTGAGAATGCTCAGAATATCAACACTATCCAGCTTAAGTACAAGGTACTCTTCTACTTTTTATTTTATAGAAAGCTACATAACCATATAATAAAATACTGTGGGCTCATGCACAGGGCATGGAGGTAAAAAAAAAGATAGAGAATATGAATATAATGCTTTACTAGAAAGGACGTGCATACTGCATTTATCAGTGCAAGCCCTAAAGGATGATGATTTTATGGAATATGTGGTGAGCTATAGGTGTGTTTTAGTAGAAAAAAATTGTATACCGTAGCAGAGTACTTATCTGTTCCTGCCTAGATAAGAATAAAGTCTGTTGCTGTGGTTGGTTCTTTTAAATAGTGGTCATGACTAAATGTTGAAATTGTCCACCGTCAATAGTGGTTGCTATTCTTGATGACAGGTATTTGCTACTTCTCTGAAAAATTCCCTAGGAAGATGTTTTCCTACCTTCTATGAAACCTACATGGAGTTGGGTACCGGCTTACCATCTCTAACATTTCTTGCCTAATATTTACGTGAACCTACTGAAAAATAAAAATTTAAATTAAAAAAAATCAAACATTTTAAGTTACCACAATTCTGGGAAACACTCTACATAAATAATTACTGCTCATAACTAATTTGTGAACACAGCAGCAGAAAAATTGAAACACAGAAGTGAATGCTAAGCTGAAGAGGAATTAAGTGTTTGGGAGATGGAGCAACTGTTCTGTTTGTCCATATGCAGTTTTAAGAGATTTTCTCAAAATATGTTGTTTCATGCATCTTGTATTTTGGTCCTTCAGAATTTTGTACACCTTTTACCATCTTTGTTACATTTGTATTCAGAGCTTTTAATTATTCTATTCAGATTAGCCCTCTAGGTTTGTTTTATTGACTATTTCTAGTGCCTGTAAGATTAGCAATTCTTTATTTGAACTTCAAATCTAATGGTTGATACCAATTTTATAGTTCTGTAAAAGCCATTACTTGTATTCATTTTGTAAAAATTATTTTCTTGAACAGCTCACTGGCAGCAAGATTTGCTTTCTGAATAGGACTGATTACAACAGACTAGTTTTCAATCTATTCCTGCTGTTTGTTGGCAATGTTTCATTTTTATTCTCAGGAATGTCCTTTGTAATCATTTCATCAGTTCATTCAAAAGTCTTGTATTTAAATAACAGTTGAATTCCATTTATTATGTGCATCAGGAATAAAAACTTATGAGAATCTGTTTGAAGTGAAGTTGCCAAAGGTATGATTTGGCTTGTAGGGTGTTTACTCAATAACAATATGCAAACTTATTGTCAGTCTCAAAATGTAGGGGGTTATCAGGTCTGATAAAACAAAAACATAACATGAAAACAAGTTTAAAATTTGCCATGCATGCCTGCTTTACTAATGATGCCTTACCTTCCATAAAGGTTTGAACAGATGTAAGGTAGACTATTTTGAGAATCTGCTTTTAAGATAACAGGGCAGGGAAAATTTAATTTATGAGCCTGATGCTTTACAACCAACTGTTCTCCCGCTTTTTTGTAATAAGAATGGTATGTTGCCTAAAACAAAAAAGGAACATGTCTCCCTTTCTTCTGTCATCAGTTGATGTTTAACCTGAGATCATAGTCAACCAGTTCTTTATACATTTTGGTTTGACGATATCCAGCGGATAGGAAGAATGACCTGGTTCTTTTCTGATTGTTTTCTGGAAACCATAGTAATTAGGAAGTTATCTGTGGTATCTGTGGGGTTTTTGTCTGAATTTTGATTCATTGTTGTATGTATGAAAGGGACAAAAGGTCAGATAAGTGGCAGACGTAATTGGAGGCTGAAGTGACTAAAGAGAGAAAAATTGTTCTTAAAGATGGTCTTGAAGACTTTAATAGCAGTGAATTTTGTAGTATGGGATGTTAAAACTAAGTATTTTATGCAATTTATTCTGAAATATTTTCATATGTGGATTGAACCTGTGAGAGTGTGAATTTGAGGGGATTACCATAGTTTTACTAGCTTCAGAGTGTGTGCACAAATTATTCAGGCAGAAATCATAAACTAGTCATGTGCAAGATGTATTTGGGATGACTTTAAAAAGAAAAAAAAAATCAAAGGATTTCTAAGAAATTAATGGAAGATGATTTGATTTCAGTGAGACCATAAGCCTTTTCAGACTAAGGAAAACCCTAAACAATAAAAAACCCAGAATTTTTCAACATGTTGGTCTTCTGAAACTATAGTAAAAACGTACCTCCTCTTACTATGATGTCTGACTTCTAAAGGAACTGAAGAGAAACTGACAAAAATAGTTAGCATATCATGCAATTATAGAAAAATGTGTTTTCACAGTCAGTCATAATTTTGTCAGCTGATGTTGAAATTATCAGAGTTATCCCTTTTGACTTTGTTTTTCAAAGTGAAGTAATAAGACTTTTTTGTTTGAGTTTTTACCTGAACATTATGTAAATAATGTAGGGGTATGTGAAATAAACCCAAAGTGAAATGAAATCTTTTGGGGTTGAAAGGTTTGTTGGGTTGGTTTTTTTTTAAACATATTTTTGGTATAAAAGTGAAATTGAGGGGCAGCCCTCACCTAAGACAGAAGACTTTGTGATAAGCCCATGTTTTCCCTAGTAGAAAAAGTCCATGTGAAATAGTTACTAATGATAATCCAAAAGTATTGGAAAAGGAGAATTGTATGTGCAGAGAGAAATTTAAGTTGACAGTAAAAATATTGACAGTTAACCCATTTCTATTCAGCTGTACGCTAATACAAGAACCAGATTGAAATGTCTTGCATGAGTTGCCGTTCATTAAGCAAATGTGACATTTTATTTTCTAGCTATTTCAATACTGAAAGAGGTGAAGTGGTGAAATAGCAATATGAATGAACAAGCTTCTCAATGTGCTGATAACTCAAGTCAAAGTAAAATAAGAAAATATTTAAAAAGTCGTTAAAGACTTAGTTACTGTGTCCTTCTCTTACCCCCAAACAGAAAGCGGAATCTTTTTGCTGAATCTGAGTTTTGAGTTTCTAACTTTGTGAATAAAATAAGTTGTTTCTGAAAATTAATTATAAAAATAAATGCTGCTTTGATATTTAAAACTAGTTATGAGATGGATCATAATTCTGCTTTGTTTATTCTTTTAATTGAAAAAATAATCTATAGCTTTGTTAACATTTCCTGATAGTCAACATTTTCTTTTAGCTGATATTTTTAATTAGCACTTTATATATTTGAATTCAGTTTATAGCGAGACTACAAAGCTGATTTGTTTGGGGTTTTTGGAGGATTTTTTCTCAGCTGTAATTTCTATCTGCAAAATAAATATAAGAACCAATCGTATTTTCTGGCATGGCCATTTGCTGGAGATCTCTGGCCTTACTAATGAGACAGTATATCAAGTATAGCTTTTTAATTCAGGTCAATACTTCAAGTAACATTGCTGTTTAAAAAATAAGATCAAAGTAAAAGACCATTTTAGTGAATATTTAGTCATCACTCAGAAGCAGAAGAATTAATGATACCATTTTAAATATATATCCTGATAACATGACTGACATTAAAAAAAACCAAAACAAACTGCAATCTGAACATTGCCAATTTAGAATTAGCAAATTAGCTAAGTAGCTTGCATTTGTAGTATTTCACACCTTAAAGTCTTAATATGCATTGCTAAATGTATTTCCTCACTGTTTGCTAATTAATGTTCTGTGGAAGTACAGCTGCTATTTTTTTGTGGTTGACATGGCTCATTTTAAAGTGATAAAAGTTGCATCTGTAGTAGTGTTACAATTCAGTTTATAAATTATGGTCATACATTTTTACACCTACTATTTTGTAGGAATGCAGGCATTTGAAAAAAATCTATATTTGCTAACAAAATGAACCCTGTAATATTTTAACAAAACACAGAAATACTCCCCACACACCACCACTCTCTCAGTGATATTAGTGAGTATTTCATGTGTTAAGGTTTAAATATTGCAGGACAGGAACTTTTTCTGTAATGTCACAAAGTCTCTTCATGATTAATTCTTGGCAATTAGGAAAGAATTATATATTCTGATGGTAAAACAGTTGGACTGGAACAATATTGTAAGGCAGTATAGGGAAAATATTTATCTGAGAAGAATACATTCTATCAGCATGTATCTTGTGGAGATCAAGTTAAGACAAAAGTATTCAGAAATGCATGTGTTTTAGAAGATACTTCTTTTTTTTCCTAGTATTTTTTGGGGAAAAAAAAAATAGCGTAGCAGGATGTAAGCAGTCCAAGAGGTTCCTGAACTACATTGATGAGAACTTCCTCCTCCAGGTGACAGAGGAGCCAGTGAGGAGAGGTGCTCTGCTGTACCTCATGCTCACTAGCAAGGAGGAGCTCAGTGGGGATGTGAAGATCAAAGGCAGCCTTGGCTGCAGTGACCATGAGATGGTGGAGTTCAGGATCCTGAGGGGAAGGAACAGAGCAGAAAGCAAGCTTTCAATCCCAAGGTGTAAGAAATCAGGCAAAAAAGGTAATAGAGCCATGGCTCAGTCAAGACCTGTTGATCAGTCTAAAGGGCAAGAATGAAATACATAAGCAGTGGAAGCAGGGACAGGTATCCTGGGAAGAGTATAGGGATGCTGCCCAGGTGTTTAGGGATGGGGTCAGGAAAGCCAAGGTGCAGATGGAGCTGAACTCAGCAAGGGATGTAAAGAGTAGTAAGAAGGGCTTCTACAGGTGTAACAGCCAGAAAAAGAAGATCAAAGAAGGCATATTCCCCCTGATGAGCCAGACCAGCAAACTAGTAACAATGAACAAGGAGAAGACTGAGGTACTCAACAACTTTTTTGCCTCAGTCTTCACTGGCAATCTCTCTTCCCATACCTCTTGAGTGGATGGACTGCTGGGCAAGGACTAGGGGAGTAAAGTTCCTCCCACTGTAAAAGAAGATCAGGTCTATGACCACCTGAGGAACTTGAATATACATGAGTCGATGGGACCTGACAAGATGCATCACAGAGTCCTGAGGGAATTGGCTGATGTAGTTGCCAAGCCTCTCTCCATGATATTTGAAAAGTCATGGCAGCCATGTGAAGTCCCTGGTGACTGAGAAAAGGGAAACATTGCACCCATTTTTTAAAAAGGTAGAAAGAAGACCCTGGGAACTACTGACATGTAAGCTTCACCTCTATACCTGGGAAGATCGTGGAACAGATCCTCCTAGAAGCTCTGCCAAGGCACATGGAGGACAGGGAGGTAATTCAAGACAGCCAGCATGGCTTCACCAAGAGTAAGTCCTGCCTGATCAGCCTAGTGACCTTCTATGATGGAGTGACTGAATCAGTTGACAAGGGAAGAGTTATAGATGCTATCTATCTTGATTTCTGTAAGGCCTTTGACACATTCCCCCACAACATCCCTCTGTCTAAACTGGAGAGATATAGATTTGATGGGTGGACTGTTCAGTGGATGAGGAATTGGCTGGATGATCGCATCCAGAGGGTAGTGGTCAGTGAGTCAATATCCAGGTGGAGACTGGTGAGGAATGATGTCCCTCAGGAGTCTGTAGTGGGACCAGTACTGTTTAATATCTTCATCAGTGACCATGGGATCAAGTGCACCGTCAGCAAGTTTGCTGACAACACCGAGCTGAGAGGTATGGTTGACATGCCTGAGGAACAGGATGCCATCCAGAGGGACCGGGACAGTCTTTACAAGTGGGCCTGTGTGAACCTCATGCGGTTCAACAAGGCCAGGTGCAAGGTCCTGCATCTGGGTCAGGGCAATCTCCGGTATTAATGGCATGAAGTTCAATAAGGGTCCTGCACTTGGGTCATGACAACCCCATGCAACGTTACAGTCTTGGGGAAGAGTGGCTGGAAAGCTGCCTGGTGGAAAAAGACCTGTGAGTGTTGGTCAATAGGCAGCTGAACATGAGCCAGCAGTGTGCACAGGTGGCCAAGAAGGCCAACAGCATCCTGGCCTGTATCAGAAATAGCGTGGCCAGCAGGAGTAGAGAAGTGATTGCCCCCCCTGTGCACAGCACTGGTAAGGCTGCACCTCGAGTACAGTGTTCAGTTTTGGGCCCCTCACTACTGGAAAGATATTGAGGTGCTGGAATGGATCCAAAGAAGGGCACTCATTTTGCTCTAGATATTACCTGAACAAGATTTGCCAAATTTCTAATATTTTATATTAGGGCCTATGAAACAGCAGAATCTGAACTTTCTTTGTTATTTTCTGAGTGATTTTCAACTGCAACGTCACAGAATAACGTTTATTTTAATAGTTCTAAGTTTGGGGTTTTTTTTTGTGAAATAAGTAAGACCGTAAGGTAAACTTTGTGTCTGTCCCAGAAACCTTAAAGCTTTGATAGATAGCAATTCATTAAATTTTTTATGAATAGGCAGTAACTAATTGCCCTTAAATCATAGTTGTAACTTGCAGGCAAGTTACTACTGAATTTCAGTGGACAAGTTTCATTCTATGAGAGTTTTATACATAGCAGTTGGCACTTAAATAGCAAATTGGTTTTGTTGAAGAGTATATGAGAAATCTGCATTTCTGTTTCTATTTGAAACAGCAGCTGAGAATTTTTGGAGGGACAAGTAAGATGCTTTCTTTTAGAGTGACCACTTTATGTCTGTTTTTAATTTTAAAAATGCTACTTTCTTGAATTCTTGGGTTAAGGTCACATGAGGTGACTACTGAGTTGTCGTGGAGAATGGAGGGTACTACAGTTGTTTGTACAGAATGTGCCTCTGTTTTATCTGTTTGATAGTCTGTTACTTAGGGATTTAAGCAAAAAGAGAAGCCATTGCAAGAGCATGCAAGAAATGGCACTGTAACAGCAACTTACCACAGATGTATACACATGAAACAATAAAGCTTGGAAGTTACCTTTTCCAGGACAGATGGAAGTTGTTTAGTCTGTTTTGCCAGTGCAAGGATCAAGATCTCAAAAGGTACAACTTCAAAGTGTGCCGTAGAGAGAAAGCATTTCATAGGGAACTGAGAACTATCACCTCAAGCTTAGGTATAAGGAGGGGTCTTGGGTGTTTACTGTGCTGTGATGCAGGTTAGAAATATTTTATCACAGGTAATTTTTAGCGGGGCACATATGTTAAGTGACTCGCAACATTACATAAGGAGTGGATTCTGGATAGCTGCTTAAGTGTATTAATGTAGAAAATGTATTGGCATCTTGAGAGGCTTGAGAGGTGGGCCTGTGACAACCCTATGAAGTTCAACAAGGCCAAATCCAAGGTCCTGCATCTGGGTCGGGGCAACCCCAAGCACAAATACAGGCTGGGCAATGAGTGGCTTGAGGCCAGCTCTGAAGAGAAGGACTTGGGAGTGGTGGTAGATGAGAAGTTCAACATGAGCCAGCAATGTGCACTTGCAGCCCAGAAGGCCAACCTTATCCTGGGCTGCATCAAGAGAAGTGTGGCCAGCAGGTCGAGGGAGGTGATTTTCCCCCTGTTCTCTGCTCTCGTAAGGCCCCACCTGGAGTACTGTGTCCAGTTCTGGAGCCCCCAACACAAGAGAGACATGAACCAGTTAGAACGAGTCCAGAGGAGGCCATGAGAACCATCAGAGGGCTGGAGCAACTCTCCTGTGAGGACAGGCTGAGAAGAGTTGGGGCTGTTCAGCCGCAAGAAGAGAAGGCCCCGGGGAGATCTTATAGCAGCCTTCCAGTACCCAAAGGGGACCTACAGGAAAGCTGGGGAAGGACTTTTCATAAGGGCAGTTAATGATAGAACAAGGGGAAATGGCTCTAAACTGGAAGAGGGTAGGTTTAGATTAGATATTAGAAAGAAATTCTTCACTGTGAGGGTGGTCAGACACTGGAACAGGTTGCCCAGAGAAGTTGTGGATGCCCCCTCCCTGGAAGTGTTCAAGGCCAGGCTGGATGAGGCTTTGAGCAACCTGGTCTAGTGGAAAGGTGTCCCTGGTCATGGCAGGGGGGTTGGAGCTAGATGATCTTTAAGGTCCCTTCCAGCCAATACCATTCTGTGTTATTCCATTCTATGCTATACAAATGATGCACAGTAGCTTGACGTTATTAGTTGATACTTCTATATGGTTTTCCATATTGAATCCTACTAATGGCTGTCCAACACCTGTAGATGCAGCAAACCATCTCTGCCTCATTTATATAAAGTAGGTAAAATTTAAGATAGCTTTGTTAAGTTCTACGTTGCATTTACTCTGCTATAGCTTAAAATACTGGGGGTTTTTATAAATTTGAATCTGGATTTTTCTTTGTAAATGCTTAATATTTCTTTTTCTTTTTTTTCTCTACTAGATGCTTGTGACTACTCCAGAGAAATGGGATGTAGTAACAAGAAAAAGTGTTGGTGATGTTGCCCTCTCTCAGCTGGTAAAACTCTTGATTCTCGATGAAGTTCATCTGTTGCATGAAGACAGAGGACCAGTTCTTGAAAGTATAGTAGCACGTACTTTACGTCAGGTAAGAGCAAAAAAATCTTCAAAATTTTATTTTGGTCAAGAACAGATAGATTTCAGTGTAAAAGGAGAAATGTTTAGCCAATGAAATAAAAATGCTTAGTCGGCTTACAATTTATTTTATAGCTATTTTGTACTAGTTATGAAGAAAAATTTTTTTCTTCTACCTCCTCTTCTGTATTACACTAACTATCAGATTCCTAGGATGCATAATTTATTACAGAACTATTTCTTTACTTATAACTTATTAGCTTAATATTAATTTACTTATGGTACGAGTAGCAGCAAAATGGAATATTTTTAAACAAATAATAATCAGATTAATGTTTCAGCATAACCAAAATTGAAAGTATTTTCTTCCCAGGAATGCTGCTTTTTAATTAGCAGCTTTCCTAGGATAATTTTTTTTAAAATTCAGAATGGTGTCTTGAATCTAGATAAAACTTTCAGCACTGCTAGAAAAATACTGTGTAATTTCTATTTTAGCTTAGTTGGTACTTCTTTTTTCCCTCATGCTTTAGTGGTACTTTCTAAATACCAAGATTCAAAATGGCAAAAGCAGAAAAGGATGAATGGATGGGGTTTTTTTCTTAAACCATGTACGAAAGAAGGACTTGGAGTTAGGCAATAAATAAGATTGGTATCAAAGGCAAGATGTACATTTACAAGAAGAACTAAGTGTGGAATTTAGGGATGAATAAAAAGGATGGAATTAAGACATATAAATAATGGTAAGGAGAGGATAGAGTGCAATTATTTTTAGGTTTTTTTGTCATGCAGGGCAAAAGTATGTAAATACATATAATCTGTAACAAGTTGAAAGAAACACAATTGGTATTGTTAAGGCTCTGTAGCGTGTTAAAAGTTTAAAGCCTTTTAGCTTTCAATATGCTTTTTTCTTGGTAAGTCTACACTAACCTTATTAAGGCTTTTTGAATCATCTGATTCTAGCTCCTCTAAGAACAGAGTAAAATAGATGTCTGTTGTAATCCAGTATGGAAAGTGTAAAGTTCCTGTATAAAGAACAACATAAGTAATAACTCCTTAGAAGAAGCTAAACTTGGAAAGATTTTTTTTGTTGTTGTTGAGAGTAGAGCTTTGTAAAGTTTAGACTACCTCAAGGGCACTAAAGCTTAACCTGTTTGATACTGCATTTTCTTTCTTAAATGTTTTTGATAGCCTTGTTTTCCGTAGATGTCTTTAAAGTAAAGCATCTCAGCTTTTAGCAGTGACCATGATGGTCATTGTCTTCATGTCAGATTGCAAGACTCATTTATTTTTTAATGCAAAGTCCTGTGAGACTTCTAGGCTTCAGCTGCCTGAAATAGCTGTCTAGAGCCATTTTATCTGCCCTATGTTATTCAGCTTGGCATCCTGTTCCTGCTTCATTTGGACACAAATCTCCTGTAGATCTTTTCCTTTTGTGTCTGTCAAGTCTGTGCAGGTAACTTAAGGAATATAAAATCTGAGGCAATTATGTCTTGTGTACTGAATCCTACCGTTAGTGCATTTATTGTAACATAGCAGTATCTTGCTTCAACACTCATTTAAAAAATAGCTCTCTAGGGTGCTTTAATCTTCTAGGATTTCAAGGTTTGTTGAGTTGGAGTTTAATTCAGGTGCAATTGAAGCTACTCATTTGTAACCCTTCCTTAAATGAAACAGCTGGGAAGAAAAACAAAACACAAATCTTGAAATGAAGTATCTCACCACCAAAGACCTTATTTATTCAAAATTGATAAGAAAGGCAATAATGGAGAGCACTATGAAACTTTACAAGAAGGTAGACCAGTGACAAATGGCATCCCTCAGGGGTCGGTATTGGGACCAGCGCGGTTTAACATCTTTGTTGGTGACATGGACAGTGGGATCGATTGCACCCCTAGCAAGTCTGCTGACAACACCATCCTGAGAGGTATGGTTGATACCAAGCTGTGTGGTTTGGCCAACATGCTGAAGGGAAGAGATGCCATCAAGAGCAACCTTGACAGGCTTGAGAGGTGGGCGTGTGCAAACCTCATGAAGTTCAACAAGACCAAGTGCAAGATCCTGCACCTGAGTTGAGGCAACCCCAAGCACAAATACAGGCTGGGCAGAGAATTGCTTGAAAGCAGCCCTGAGGAGGACTTGGAGGTGCTGGTGGATGAGAAGCTCAACATGAGCTGGGAATATGTGCTTACAGCCCAGAAGGCCAGCTGTCTTCTGGGCTGCATCAAGAGAAGTGTGGCCAGCAGGTCGAGGGGGGTGATTCTGCCCCTCTATTCTGCTCTTATTGAGACCCCATCTGGAGTACCACATCCAGTTCTGGTGCCCTCAGCATAAGAAGGACATGGACCTACCGGAGCAAGTCCAGAGGAGGGCCATGAGGATGATCCAAGGGCTGGAACACCTCTCCTATGAGGACAGGCTGAGAGAGTTGGGGCTGTTCAGCCTGGAGAAGAGAAGGGTCTGGGGAGACCTTATAGCAGCCTTCCAGTACCTGAAGGGGCCTACAAGAAAGCTGGGGAGGGACTTTTTACAAGAGCACATAGTAGTAGAACAAGGGGTAATGGCTTTAAACTGGAAGAGGGTAGATTTAGATTGGATATTAGGAAGAAATTATTTCCTGAGGGTGGTGAGACACTGGAACAGGTTGCCCAGAGAAGCTGTGGATGCCCCCTCCCTGGAAGTGTTCAAGGTCAGGTTGGACAGGGCTTTGAGCGGCCTGGTCTAGTTGAAGGTGTCCCTGCTCATGGCAGGGGGGTTGGAACTGGATGATCTTTAAAGTCCTTTCCAACCCAAGCCATTCTATAATTCTATGAAGGTAGTTAAGGAGAGGGAAAATTTAGTGTAAAAGTACACTAAAAAAAAGCCCACAGTTAAACAGAAAACAGAACTGCTTGTAAAAATATTTAGAGTGATGCAGTAGAAAAATTCCAGACAAAAATATTTTGAATTGTAAGTCTTCCAGAGAGTCTGGGGACAAAGGAACAGGAGATGTTTTGTACAACTGTTTTACCTTTTTAATATGGAAACAAATACCAAGAGGATTAGTTTTAAGAATTACACTGAAATGTTATACTGCAGTATCTGAGTCTGCAAGCATAGATCTATTAAGTTTGCACTATACGTCCATGATTAATTATGAAATTACTGGAACTTTTATTTGGTGATTAAAAAATAACAAATTATCTGATTTATAAGTATTTCACTATAGTTTAGTGAAAATGCTACTACAGGTGTTTTAAGAGTGAAAATATCACATCTAATAATATTTTAATATTTTGCAAAGAAAAAATATTTTGTTACATTTCTTTGGTTCTGTTCCCTGCTCATAGTTCTGTTTTAGGCATTTTGATACAAATTCATAAATGTCCCTGGAGCAGGAACTAAACCCAGGATATTCACCCTATCCCTGGAGAATGTTTTTCAGGCTTTTTTGATTCTGTATGAAACATTACACTCCTCTCCAGCTCTTCTGAAAGTAGTTCTAGAACATTTTTTTCACTGATATCTGTAGAAACATCATACTCCTTCAATATTCGTGCACACAGGAGGTAAGATTAATTGTTCAGTTCTTAAAAACAAAACAAAACAAACAACTCCCCCCCCAAAAAAACCCATTGACAACATAAATCTAAAATATCCTCAGACATCTAAAATATCCTTATGTCAATTACACCACTGCAGTAATTGCTGTAATCGATTAGATGATTTGTATACTGGTTTAAGGCATCAGAAATTTTGACTGTTTTTTCCTAATTTGTAATAGAAGGATTCAGAAAGTGGTTAGACATGTAATTCAAAGAAAAATCCATTGCAGATTAATAGTCACTAGATCAGACTCTGGGCTGCAGTAACTGGGAGCTATGCTGGCAAATGTCATTGATGTTTTCCTAGTTTCTTTACTGTCCCTTTTGGTCACTGTGGGAGATTGAAGTAGTTGGATTTTCAGTCTGACCTGGAACAGTCATTTCTAGAAGAGAGCTGTGATAAATTCCTTTGAATACTGCTTCAGCCTTTTCAATAAATTACTAATAGCTATTCTCATAATGGTGTGTACCTGTAGTTTCATCTGAATCATACTTCCCTAGCTTGTATCTGAGACTATCTTATGAGACAATGTCATGTTTCCTGTGTCATGTTTCCTGTGCAGGTCAGGATGTATAATATAGTGCCTTTCACATTTTGCAAGGCTTGTTATCTTGTCTTATAGAAAAAGGAACTCTGTTGTTTTGTTGGAGTGTGTGAGGGTTTTCCTTAGATGGTGGATAACAACAAAACAGAGAGTAGTTTTTTTGGGGGGTTTTCTTTAATAATTTTAAGAATTAATTAGTTCAGCTAGCTACTTGGGCCTACAACTGTGCCAGAAAAGAATGTTTTGAGCTCCATATTCATGTGCTCTACAAATACAGCTATACAAATACATTCTCAAAACAGTAATATCCTGATGCATTAGCAGGTCTGTCATATTTTGTACCTCAAAATAGTTGAATTATGGTTGTACTTGACCTCAGATGAACTCTGAGTCACACCACTTACTGTAAGACTTTAACATGTTCGTTTTAACTTATGGCATTTTTTAGAACAAGATGGGTTTTTTTAACCTGGAAGGAGCATACATACTGGAATTGCTGACAGTTTTACTTGTAGCAAGATGAACAGCATATTTGTGCATTTTTGCACTTTTCAAATTTTAGAGAATGTTTTTGCAAGTGATTTAAATTGACTTTGCTAAACATGTTGGTGGGAAAATTGCTTTGAGCTCTGTTATATACTGTAGGTATAACATCAAAAAACTTCTTTGAATCCAATTTATAGCTTTGATGTTTAAAGTTTTAGACTAGAGCATAATGTAGATGTAAAACTGAAATGCTTAAACTTTTTAATGAAACTTTCCACACTTTTGTAATATCTACTAAGCTCATTAGCTTGAAAGAAAAAAAGAAAAGAGATATGACTTTTAAAAGATACTGATTTTGATGATTTCTTTGCTGCTTATGGGTATTTTTTCACAAAAAAAACATACTGAATACTATACTTGAATGATAAGTGAGTTTTGATACCTTCTCTCAACTATATGAATGTTAAATTAAATAAAAGAAAATCCATAGTAAAAGACTTCTCAAATTTTGGGGAACTGAAGCTCTAATCTTAGACACACAAATATTATTCTCATCACAGTCTCATGCTTCAAATTTAAGTTTCAATTGCTTCTTGGTTTTTTATTAGATTAACAGTGTTGCTACGTAAATAACAGGTGGGACAACACAGCAGGACAAGCAGTCCAGGAGATTCCTGGAGTTCAGGCGATGAGTGGCTTGAGGCCAGGTCTGAAGAGAAGGACTTGGGGGTGGTGGTGGATGAGAAGCTGCACGTGAGCCAGCAATGTGCTCTTGCAGCCCAGAAGGCCAACCGTATCCTGGGCTGCATCAAGGGAAGTGTGGCCAGCAGGCCGAGGGAGGTGATTCTCCCCCTGTATTCCACTCTTGTAAGGCCCCACCTGGAGTATTGTGTGCAGTTCTGGAGTCTCCAACACAAGAGAGACATGGACCTGTTATAATGAGTCCGGAGGAGGCTATGAGGATGATCCGAGGGCTGGAGCACCTCTGCTATGAGGACAGGCTGAAAGAGTTGGGTCTGTTCAGCCTCGAGAAGAGACGGCTCCAGGGAGATCTTATAGCGGCCTTCCAGTACCTGAAGGGGCCTGCAAGAAAGCTGGGGAGGGGCTTTTCACAAGGGCAGGTAGTGATAGAACAAGGGGTGATGGCTCTAAAGTGGAAGAGGGTATGTTTAGATTAGATATGAGGAAGAAATTCTTTCCTGTGAGGGTGGTGAGACACTGAAACAGGTTGCCCAGAGAAGTTGTGGCTGCCCCCTCCCTGGAAGTGTTCAAGGCCAGGTTGGATGAGGCTTTGAGCAAACTAGTGGAAGTTGTCCCTGCTCATGGCAGGGGGTTTGGAACTAGCTGATCTTTAAGGTCCCTTCCAACTCAAACCGTTCTATGATTCTCTGATTCTACACTGATCAGAAATTCCTCCTCCAGATAGAGGAACCAGTGAGGAGAGCTGTTCTACTGCACCTCATACTCACCAATAAGGGAGAGGCTTGCTGGGGATGCGAAGATCAAAGGCAGCCTTGTCTGCAGTGACCATGCTCCTTCCGCTGCATATTCTCATGCTTTCTTTCTGAGCTTTCTTTCCTCATGACACCTGATTTAAGAAACTTCCCATCTTAGCTGCCATGTAGTTTTTCATGCTCTGGATGCATTTTCAATATCTCTAGTTCCTTATTATCTCCTCTACCTCTTTTTTCCTGTCCCTTTGTTTCCTTCTTTTACCTTGTTACTAGAAATCATAAGCAAATAAATTCAGAGCTTTCTCACCCAAAGCCAAATGCCTCATTGTTATCAAGTTAGGAATTTTTATGTTCTTAGAATGCCATTCTTGATTAAGATAATTAGAGCAGTTGGGGTGGGAAGGGTAAAGGAGCAAGGCTGCTAGCTAATGACCTAAAACCAGATGATTAGATCTGTATATCTTGTGTCTAATAGTAGCTCACTGTAGTTCCTATATGTATCTTTTGGGACTAGAGTGGTATTGGCATTTCATTTGGTTCTTCATTTCTCATCTTGAGCGCTGCTGTTAGTCTTTTGTCTCTTTGATGTTCCTTATATAGGCTAATAGAGTTTATCAGCATCTTATCATAGAATCATAGAATGGTTAGGGTTAGAAGGGACCTTAAAGATCAGCTAGTTCCAAACCCCCTGCCATGGCAGGGACATCTTCCACTAGACCAGGTTGCTCAAAGCCTCGTCCAGCCTGGCCTTAAACACTTCCAGGGAGAGGGCAGCCACAACTTCTCTGGGCAACCTGTTTCAGTGTGTCACCACCCTCACATGAAAGAGTTTCTTCCTCATATCTAATCTAAACATACCCTCTTCCACTTTAGAGCCATTTCCCCTTGTTCTATCACTACCTGCCTTTTTAAAAAGTCCCTCCCCAGCTTTCTTGTAGGCCCCTTCAGGTACTGGAAGGCCGCTATAAGGTCTCCCTGGAACCTGCTCTTCTCCAGGCTGAACAGCCCCAACTCTCTCAGCCTGTCCTCGTAGGAGAGATGCTCCAGCCCTTGGATCATCCTCATGGCCCTTCTCTGGACTTGTTCTAATAGGTAGAACTTGTTCTAATGGTAGAGCATTTTCCTCCTGTTACTCAGTTCTGTCCTTTTTGCACCTCTAAGAATTGCATGTACTTAATTTGCTAACACATCATCTCCCGAGCTTGCATTCAGAATCTTGTTCATTAAGACCCCAGACAAAACTCTTCATAGTTGCTGCAGGATTCACTTGTTGTTATAAGAATGTTTCTGAGAATAGTGTCTTGTTTTGCAGCTGTGGCCTGTTTTAGAATAAGCTAAATTAAAAGAAATTTAGTTTGAACGGCATCATCAACCTAGATTTATCTGTGTGGTTCATGCGTACATCAGCTATATTAATTCTGCCAATCACCTGCTCTTCTTGTAACCAGTTATTTTTTATTTACTGCATATCATGGATAAAATTATTGAATAGAGTCAGGCTTAGAAAGCAATTAGAGGCATCCCTTTTTAATTGCTGTTTTTCAATTATACGTTATCTTTAAAATCTGTCAGTTTGGCAGCTTGTGATAAATTTAATACTTGTTTTCTTGCTATTCTGTGATGTTATTTTCAAACAGTATTGTGTGCAGCTGTATGCCTAATACCTTATGTGAGTCTAGATCTATCTTGTTATCTTTTCTGGCCTTGTAGTTGTGTAAAAATTACTTTTTAAAAACAATATATTTTTTTTAAAACAAAACCTAATTTCCATTTGTTTAGAAAATGTTCTGTGTCAGGTATTTTAATTAATCTTCAGGGCTTTTCTATTACTTTGCATAGAAGTGATGTCAAAAGTCATTCTGCATGTCATTTCTTATTATTGATATGTAAACATTTTTCCATTTTCATGATATATCCATGGAGTTTAAAAGGTAATGGTGATTGCCATATGTTTTATGTTCTTTCAGAATACGGTAAAGCAGTTAAAGTGATTTGTAGAAGGGTTCATGTTTCTTTTTGTTTCTTAGTTTGGGAACAGAACAGTAAGCATAGCATGAAAAGACATTCTGTCATTCAAGAAAAACTGACATGGCACTGTGCAGGGCATAAATATCTCTTAATAGGTATATTCAGAATGTTATTTCTTAAGGCAAAGTATTGCATACTTAATATTTAGCTGAGGGAAAATAATATGGCTTCTAATAGTGCTTTCTGCATGGTTACATTTTTTCAGTACTTCTAGATTTTTAAATGTATTCTAAATGGAGGACCGAGATCACAGTATTTTCAGGGTTCATTGGAAGCAGAGTAAAACTCGTTTATAAAATTACTTAACTGGATGGTTGCCTAGTAACAAATGCATTCTGTGCAGAGTATTTGAGTTGTAGATAACGTCCTATGTAGAATCTTCAAAACAGTATTAGTAATTGCATTTTTACTATGTACTTTTGATTTTGCAATTTTGCTGTTTTTTCCTTTTCTGTTCCTGAAATTAGGAAATTACCACCTATGTGGACTGATTGACAACTTCTTAATTCTTTCATTAGACAGTAAATAAGATATCAATAAACAAGTAAACACACACGTAACAAAATTCCTTTGCAGTCATTTTGAAATACCTTTCATTCTTTTTTAAAAAATGTTCTGAGTTCCTTCTTTTTTTCCCTTTCTTTCTCTTTTTTTTTTTTTTGATAATATGAAAAAATATATCTTGTGAGAGGTATCCTCTTGTGAGGATGATATCTAGCTAATAAATGTGAATCTCCCTGTGCAGTACTTAATTCTTACCACTGTTGAGCAGGGGACTCAGAAACCAAAGTTAAAATTTCATCTTATTGCTCATCTAGACTAAAAACTAAGAAACACTTGTGTCTAATTTTCTGTGTATCTTCTCTTCAGTGTACATCTGAAGGACATACAGGCAGACTGTAGAGGGTGTGTTGAGGTGATCCTGGGTCATCTGAGTATCAGATTAATTTCTAACCAGTGGACAATTCTTCAAAGATTAGAATATGTAAACCCGTCTGCTTCACTTAATTCTGTGCTCAAGTTGAACAATCAGGGATATGCTTTCCAGCTTGATTATAATTCATTCTGTGAATGTGATATTTTAATACATGGAAATGGGAAGACTGCCAAGATCACAAAGTTCAAGAAGAACTTTAGAAGTCAGATAAAAGAGTATCTCTATGCATACTCTGTATGCTCTCAAGTGGCGGCTGTAATGTAATGAGATGATATGCAAATTTTAAAACCTATTAGGAAGAAAATGATCCTGCTATGATCAATTTACAATCCAGAGAAGCACTTCCCATACCTGATCCTTTATCATTTACAGTGTAAACACAGATGATGCTTGAGTGTGGAAATTCGTACTGGATAGCTGTCTTCTGTTTATTTTTTCTGTATACATGGAATTTCACGGTGTGATTATCATGTTCTGCAAATGTGTATGGTGAACATGCTGTCAATTCTCCACATGTCATCATGAATGCCTCTGAATTAGATATACTAATTAGATATGTCAATTAAATATAGTTATGGCAAGTTTATTTCTTACTTCCAATGTAACATCAAATCAATAAACTATAGTAACACTTTCAAAGAACATGATGTGCAAATACTGTGACAGTTCAGTTTTCCAAAGAAAGCCTTGTAAGTTCCAAATGGTGCTTATTGATTTACTGAGATAAACACATATGAAGATTAAAATATTTGAGATTGTGTGTCAGTAGTGAAGAAAATGCACTTAGCTACATACCAGAAGACAGTGACAGGGAATGTAAACAGAGAACTTTGTCATCCAGAATGTCTTTTCAGTAATTTTTACTGCAATTTCAGGAAAAGATTATGTCTTCATAGTGTCTTATATATGAAGGCACTATCTCTAATTGGGAATTCTGAGACCAAATAAGTTATCAGCACATGAAATATATTAATGTTTGAATGGACTGTATTTATAAAGGGCATCTGCACACATTCAAGACTTACTTTTCATTAGAAGCATCTGAGAGCAAAGCATATTAATGCTTGCTCTTCATAGGAAAGCCAGAAAAGTAGTTGGAAAATGTATGCGGAGAACTCTGTTCTAAAAATGTATTAGAATTCTAAAAGCCATTATACAAAATAAAGTCTCTGTAGTTCTCAGTTAGATGAATAATAGATGAATAAATGAAAATGAATTATAATCACAGAAAAAAATACAAAAATAAATTATGTTGCATATTCAGGTAATTTTGTTTTTCTGACTTTCAAGTTTAGGACAGTTTTAGTCACTGCTGTTTTATATTCAAATCAACAAAACTGATTCTGTATATGTATGTGACGATGTGCAGACATGTAGAGTTTTAGCTTATGTTTTGATTTTTATGTGAGCATAAAATAATTGGGACAATTATTAGGATACATTTTGTCTTAGGGTAAATGCACCTCTTTTTGCTTCTTGATTATTTGTATATATATTAATTATTGATATTTTGTGCTGCTAAGTGGATATAAAAGTAGATGGTAAAAAATCAAGATTTTTTTGTTGGGATGTCCTTGGAAGGAGTTAAAGACAGTGAAAGAATGATTTAGAGTCTTATAGTCTTTATTTAATTATGAAGACTAACAAGACGTTACTATAGAGCAAAAGACATTGCCTGATTTCTTACAGTACTCTGACTTGGTTTTTGTGGCTTGATATAAAAAGAAAACTAATTGTCCCAATAATCTGTAAATTTTAGATTTATAAATTGAAAAATTATGTAGGCACTGTATAAATATGCAGAAATTTATGGAAAATATAATATAAAATATGCAAAAATATATTTTGTTCAAAAATGTGCTATGCATGTTAGTAATTTTAATGACTTGCTTGTATTAACTCTGCTGCGGTTTTCATTTAGAGTTGTAATTCAGGGGTTTCAATCAGCTCCTTAACTCCAGGGCCAACTGCCAGACCATTGAAGTTAAATGGCTTCTTTTTACAAAGGTTTTGAAAGTGGCAAGTCTCAGTAAACTGTAACTCTTCTCTAGGCATTGTTTACATTTTGAAAGAAAACTCTGAACTAACAGCTTACAGTTAATTGCTGTAAAAATTCATACTTCCATGGTTATTAAGCACAGTTCTTGTTAATTTTTTAAATACTTGAAATGCTTTCCTACTTTCAAATGGAACTGAGCACATTTTCAAACTAGTGCTTTCAGGCTTTTAGGAGATTTGAAAAAAAAATGTTATTGAATTTAGCAAAATCAAATAATGTTTTCCAGGTTGGAGCTCCGTTATATTTTCAGGTTGTTGTACTTAATATCAGGTGATTGTGAGCAAAGTACAGGATAAATATATATTGGCAACTGGTTGCTGTTCTTTCAGATTCAAGTTTAAAAATAAGTGTATAAACATTAATTTAAACTTTTGTACTGGGTGCAGGTGCCCATGTGCCAGCAGTGAGGGGCTGCAGGGGCTGTAGGGCTGCTGGCTGTGTCTGGAACAGGCCAGACACAGCCGGTTCCAGCTGGCTCCAACCGACCCACCGCAGGGCACGGCTGAGCCCCCAGCCAAGATGGCAGCGCCTCTGGGAAACTGTGTTTAAGAAAGAGCAAAACAACTGTGCAGCAGTTGATAGAGAGATAAGAGTAAAGAAAATATTGTGAGAAACAACCCTACAGACTCCCAAGGCCAGTGAAGAAGGAGGTGGGCTCCAGGGGACCAAGCCAAAACCAAACCAAACCAAAGCCAAACAAACAAACAAAAAACCCACCCTGATTGAGGTTGACTGCAACCCGTAGGTTATCACATAATCCGCTATAAAAAGATGTGTAAGAAACAATACTGCTTCTGACCAGTTGACCATGAGCCAGCAATGTGCCCCTGTGGCCAGGAAGGCCAATGGCGTCCTGGCGTGCATTCAGAAGAGTGTGACCAGCAGATTGAGAGAGGTTCTCCTCCCCCTCTACTTTGCCCTGATGAGGCCTCACCTGGAGTAGTGTGTCCAGATCTGGGCCCCCCAGTTCAAGAGAGAATGGGGATCTTCTGGAGAGAGTCCAGTGGAGGGCTACAAAGGTGGTTAAGGGGATGGAGCTTCTTTCTTATGAGGAAAGGCTGAGAGAGCTGAGTCTGTTTAGCCTGGAGAAGAGAAGACTGGGAGGGGACCTTATTAATGTTTATAAATATCTAAAGCGCGATTGTCAAGAGAATGGGGTCAGACTCTTTTCAGTGATGGCCATTATAGGACAAGGGGCAACGGGCACAAGCTGAAACACAGGAGGTTCCACTTAAACATGAGGAAACACTTCTTTGCAGTGAGTGTGACGGAGCACTGGAACAGGCTGCCCAGAGAGGTTGTGGAGTCTCCTTCTCTGGAGATGTTCAAAATCTGCCTGGATGCAGTCCTGTGCAACCTGCTCTAGATGTACCTGCTTTGGCAGGGGGGTTGGACTAGATGATCTTCAGAGGTCCTTTTCAACCCCTACCGCTCTGTGATTCTGTGATGCTTTGTACTCTTAAAGGTGAACAAAACTTTTATTCTCTGCAGATGGAAGACTTTTGAAATTTAAATTTCTCATTTGTCCCAGTCATCTCAAAATTTGCATTTGCGTATAAGATCTTGTTGTACACAGACTTTCCTTTGCTAAGTTGCACTTTGTGTAAGTGCAGAAGGATCAATGGGCAGGTTTTCTATGTTGTTTGGTTGGTTTTGTCCACAGTTTAAGCGTCCAAATTTTTGCCATGGGACATGTCCATTACCAGGCAACATAGTGGTTTACTTTGAGGGGTGGTTTCTTTTGGGATTTGGTTTATTATTTTGGTGCGCTTGTTATTTGCCAGATCTATGTTACGATATGAGATACGTAATCTTCCTTGAGAATATTCTCCATGTGCTTTCTAATTAACTTTTTTGAAAACTTCTAATCTGTCTGTTTTAATTACTTTGCACTTCCTTTCACTTTAACTCAAACACCTGAGTGATTCAAAATCTGTATTCGAAATAAAACCTCATATTGTTTTGAACAGGATTTATCCAGGTATGGGAGTTACTAGCCTTACTCATTATGAGACATTCACACATTTGAGACAAGTTGAGAACCTCATATATGGTTTCAGTTATAGTGTCTAAACAGCCTTTTGATTAAAATTACTATGAACTTTTTTTCTAAATATGCTAGTAAGAAATTTGTGAGCCAGCCTACATGGCTCTTAATACTCCAGAAGGAAGTAGGAAAATTCTTGCATACTTTCCTCATTCAAGTCTTTTGGCTGGTTTAATTCTTTTTGAAAATTACCTGGAAATACATATAATATGCAGACTTTTATGTACAACAGAGTATTTCATTGTAAAGCACCATTTTTATCCCTTACCGAATGGGAAGACATGTAATGCAAACATTTGGGGCATTTAAAAAAATATATATAGAAAAAAATATCAGTTACAGAGTAGAATAGATTGTCTAAGAGAATTGTGGAAAGGTCTAAGAAACAGCCAAGACTGAGGAATGACACAAATTACATTCTTCTTTCTTTTCAGAATTGTGGTATGATTTGTTCTGAGGAAGAAATGATACCAAATTATCTGTTAAATTGGACTATCCCTTCTTAACAAAGCCAGTTTTACTGCTATTGTTCCTCCATGTCAGTTAATGACTGCTAACCTTTTGGAGGGCAAAAGTACAATAAAATAAATATGAATTAGCAAGTTGGGTTTTTTTAATTGCAGGGCTCTAGTTTTTTCAATACAAGGTAATCACTAACTCACGTCTATTGTTCACCTGTTGTAGAAATTACTAACTGCTTCTTTCACGTTACTGTTTTATAAGCTATGTTTTAAAACTCTGTGCTTGATTTATTGGTTCTTAACACTTGGATCATTTATATGTTTTCTGTTTTGTTTGGTTTTTTTTTTTAATAGGTTGAATCTACACAAAGTATGATTAGGATTTTGGGCCTTTCAGCTACATTACCCAATTATCTTGATGTTGCTACATTTCTACATGTCAATCCCTGCATTGGACTATTCTATTTTGATGGCCGTTTCCGACCTGTACCACTGGGGCAAACCTTTATAGGAATTAAGACAACCAATAAGGTAAAGAATCATTAATAGCAAAGAAAGGGTTGCTGTTTGTTTTGATCATTTTTCACGTATGTATGTGTAGGGGGTCCTGCTTTATTATGCTACAGGCATTTCATGAAGCATATTTTCTTCTGTATAAAGATAGACATAGCTGAAAGGTGCTTTAAAAATCTTATTTCCTCAGTTTACAGTGCTTCTAAATAGGCATTGTTCCAGTTGGATACAATAGTATCAGCTTTGCTTTGTCTCTGCTTCATTGTTAAGTTTTGCTTGATGGAGAAATCGTCGCCCTCAACTGCAGAGTCATTGTAGCAGCTGATCACTCTGCCTTTCTCATTTCAGTTTTCCACTTTGCTAGGAACAGTGATTCCTAGCTGTCAGGATGCACGAGGAATGTTATAAGAAAAATACTCATTTATGAAATCTGGAGATATATGTATATATTGACATGACATGCATTAATACTGGTTGGATATACACTATTGATGAAAACCTTAACATGCTAAGCATTAACTATCATATGTGCATGTTTGATAGAAAACACATTAAAGTAGTCCCTAAATAAATTTCTTCTCTCTTTGTGCTCTTGCTTATTTTAGGAAGCATTAAGGCCAAGATCAGGTTTAATATTCTTATTAAAAATCATAAGTGAAGTGCCACGTGACATGTAAATTATAATTCTCCTTTATATACAGGAATTAATACAAACACTTTTCCATAAGATTTCCCATGCATATAGCTGATAATTAAAGAATATATCTTAACTTTTATAAAAATCTTATTCTGCTATGCTTTAATTTAGTAGAAATCAAAACAGTTTCAATCAAAAAACTTCATAGCTTAATTGATAATAATATTTTTTTTCTTGTTTGTAAAAATGGACATTGCCTTTCTTACTAGGTTATTTAAGTACTTCATTCCATCTGCAGTGCAAGAAAGAAACTTATTTTATAACTGCTGGGAGCCATTTCAAGTCTATACACACAAGAATAGTTTTCCATATGGTGCTTACCATGATTTGCATATTTTAACCTTCATTAATTGTTTCAAGTACCTTCACTGTTATTTGCTGTTGCTTTTCTTTAATCTTTTCATGATACTTCATTTGAATATTTAGTTTATTTCCACTGTATGGTAAGAAAAAAGCAAAGACTCCATTTCTTCATACTCCCTTTAGTGATGCCATTTGTGATTTAAAAATCAAAGAAATATATGAATAATCCTGTGAAATTTGAAATTATTAAAAAAAGTTTTCTCAAAAAACATGATGAGATGAGGAAATATTAGGAGGTAGTAGTTATTCTAAAATGTGACTACCTGCCAGACTGCTTTGGTAATACCACAGCAAGGAGTTTTTATTTTTGCTTTTCAGAATATTATTACAGATTGCATAGAGTAAAATACATTTTGCAATCAAGGTAATAGCAAACACAAAGTAAAAGTATTAAGCCTCTTTGAAAAGGATTCTATTCAGAATAATACTAATACTAAAGATTATTGCCATAATATTGCCAATATCAACATTCTTTCTGGTC
This sequence comes from Caprimulgus europaeus, assembly GCA_907165065.1. Next base: position 79,504,140 of record OU015524.1, read on the forward strand.
TATATGAGAGGAGGAAAGCAATCCAAGAACCCTGTGGTGGTTTAAACCACAGGTAGACTATGTGGTCCCACAGTCACTCCCCCCACCTGCTGAGATGGGAAGGGAATCACAACAAAGGGGGCACGGGATTAGGAATGAAGGACAGGGATGGCTCAGTCACCAGTTATGGTCACGGGCAAAACAGGCTCAACTTGGGGAAGAAAAATCAATTTGTTACCATTTATCCGGGTAGCACAGTGAGACGTAACAACCACATCTTACACCACCTTGGCCCCACTCCTCCCTTCTTTCCAGGCTCAAATCACTTTGCTCCCGATTTCTCTACCTTTTTCTACCCAGCGGCACAGGTGACAGGGAATAGAGGTTGTGGTCAGTTCACCATTTCTGCTCTTCCCAACATTAAACTCCAAGAAGAAAGTGTTCTAACGCAAGCTTCCCATGATGGAGTCATGGACCTCTTCAGGCTCAGCTCCCGGCTCCACCATGGGGACCTGCACAGGCTGCAGACAGACCTCCAGTCCAGCGCACCTCCTCACCCCCTGGCTCTGGGGGTCCGCCCCTGCTCTGGCATTGAGCACTTCTGGGGTCTCAATTCAGTCACATTTCCCCTCAGGCTTGGCTTTCTGCTCCAGTGTGGAGTCCTCCATGACCTACACGTGGGTGTCTGCTCCACCATTGAACTTCCATCGTCTGCAGGGGAGCCCCTTTGCCTTCTCCTACTCCATGCAGTTGAACTGGGTGTCTGAGGTTCTGTGTCCTCCCCCTTCTCCTCCTTCCTCCTGGCAATGAAGCTCTCTCCTTGTTTAGGCCAATGGTCTTCTGTTCAGGTCAATGGCCTCTCCTCCAGGTTTTCTCTACCTTCTTCTTTTCAGGACAGTCCTTCCCCTCACAAATATGGATTCACAGAGGCGTTTCTCTAGTGTTCATTGGTTCAGCCTGGGCTGGGAGGTCTCCACCTTGGAGCCAAGGGAGCTTCTCACAATGTGGCGCCTTCCCCCATTACCAAAAATGGCCCCCCAGACACACACAAACCCAACTCAAACCCACAGAATCAAAAGCAGTTCTTGCAGAACATCAGCAAGTGCAATCAATGCTGTCTAGTACCCACACTGATGACTTGCAAGGATATAGAGAACTGTTAGTTACTTTAGGCAGATTCTTTGTCACAGCTTTCTGACATCCTGCATCCAAAAAACCTCCCCAAAAAATTGGAGCTGATCAGTGATTTGCAGAATCACATACAAACTTTAGGCAAGGTTTCAAAGGCAAGGACAGTGGGGAGTATTTATTATGCATAGAAGTTAGCCAGGAAAACTCTTAAAACTCCATATGTTGAAATCCTTAGAGCATGTGGGAGCAGTACTAAAGTTTGACTTCTTCAGTCGGAGCTCTGTTAATGTCAGATATTTTTCTTTAATGTCAGTTATTTTTCTTTATGTTTGTTTATGTTTTCCTCTTTAAGTATAAATGTAAAGCGTACATAAAGCTGCATTTGTATATATGTCCACATATATTTATGCACTGCTTATGTATGTTTCAGCTTAATGATTTTCACTTGTTATTATTTGAAAAAATAATCAATTAAAATACTAACCTCTCATTTTCAGAATAATTACACTGGCTACTTGTCTCTTGCACACATGTCCATATTGTCTCATCTTTATATTACTATACTTGTGTGATTCCAAATATGAATGTTCTCTCTTCCCTCTAAAGCTGTTTTAAAGTTGTGGTTCTCAACTTTCAGCTATTCTAGATAACTCCAGGTACTAAATTTCCATTTTCAAATTTTTACATGCTTTGCTCTTGTAAAACATTTCTTTGTGTCAAAAAACCTGGTTATAAAACATGAATACATGAATGAAGAATGGAGTAATTGCTCTGATTTTGGAATCAATTTATTTATTGTGATTTGTCACAACTTAATACTGAGGGACATTCAGATAGATATATGCTATTTATATTGTGATGCATTAAGGGAATAGAAAGAAAATCTTTAGAGTAGCTTGAAGAATACTTTTTATTTCAACTGAACTCTATTTTGGAACCTTTCTGAAACATTTCATTTATCCATAATTGGTAACCCTGTACATGGTACTCCCACTGTTCCCCATGCATGACCCAACTATGACGACATTTCTGTTCTCTATGGCAAAAAAGCTGACAACCAATAATGTCCTGGTTATGGGTATCTGCAATGTAAAGACTATTTTTATATTACCAAATGGAAGGACTTAATGCTAGGTAAGATGATGTATTAAATGGATATTTCATCAATATCCTGTAGAAGATTCCTTACTGCGAAACAGATAAATTGAAGAACAGAACTGGGTTACATCTCTTTGGTCATTAAAAAAACCCAACAGAGTCATGTAATAAATTTTGTATCAACTGCCTTTACTCATATTTTGTGTACTTATTTTCATGTGCTATTTGTGAGTTTAAGATTACAAAAATTATGTTCTTAGGAATGAGAATTAGTATATTGTAAATTTAATTGCATAATCACATTTTTCTTTCATGGATCACTGTAAATTGCTTGATAAGTAGTAGAAAATATATAAAGATAGAAATGCTTTTAATATGGAGTGTGATGATTGTCTTCCAGGTACAGCAGCTGAATCATATGGATGAAGTGTGTTATGAAAGTGTGCTGAAGCAAATAATGGCTGGACACCAGGTATTTATTTTTGCTTTGATTTGCATTCAGAATACATATAAAGAAATTAAATTTTATCATCATAATGATGTATTAAGAAATTTATTTTTTTATTATTATTATTTTGCAATATGTCAGTTCAGAGGTTATCTCTAATCTTGAAAACACTATACAGAAGCAGCATGCAAGAAAATCTAAACAGGCTAAAAAAATGTTAGCTTCTACCTGAGTTGAAGATTCCTGGTACTCTGTATAACCCTTAAAGTAATTAATGTATATTTATGTCACTTTTTTAAAATGACAAAGCAAAGTAGGTCAGTGCTTTAGAGATCTTACACTTGGGTACATTTATTGATTAAAACCAGAAAAAATACAGCGCTTAGTTATTATTCTTAGGCTTTCCCATATCTTTCAAATTCTACTGTCTCCTGTTAGAGTTGAAGAATGGGCATTATGCAGAGTGTTCAAGACATGGAGCACAAGGGCTTAGCATCTGTCATTTGAAATATCCTGGGTTTTGTGTTTTGCTTTCTTTTTAAAGGTAGTAATCCTTCATTTTGCTTTACAATAGACGCTTCTGCCGTGAATTTTGAAATCTGATATTCCCCTCCACTAAGACTGCGGGCTTAGCTGGTTTGCCTGGATAGCTTATCATTCTATTATTATTGTGCTCCTGAATCACCCACACACAGCGTCTCATTTTGCACAACAGCACAACAACAGTGTGAGCAGCAGTAGTTGTAGCGGGTATGGCATCTATTTGGAGCAGGAACAAATGCTAGTGCACTATGATCCTTGAAGAGGCTTTTCACTAAATAGCCTATGTGTAAAAGAGGGAAACTCTTTCCTACACAGTCATACTAAGTCACGTTTTCCCTTTTTCACATAAAATTCAGATTGTAGTGTTTTTTGATGGATGAACAGTTGGTTTATGACTTGGGGCAAAAAAATACTTCCTCAACAGCTTCTTAGACCTCCTGCTCCCCTACTTTAACACTGTTCTTCCACTTGTCTTGTTGATATCAGTTACTGTTGTTACATTCAGAAAAATTTCATTAGGATTACATATGTAAGTGCTGATATTTTCCTGAGTGAAGGTTGTTAACAAAATTAGTTGGCAGCACCAAGGGAACTTCAGTTTATTTTTTCCTCGTTGTCAATTATGCACATACCTTACCAAATTCCTAACACTGAAATACATTTAGTTGCTTATCTTTCATTTTTTATTATGATTTTGTGTATTTTCACTTGCTGTAGATAAATGTACAAGTACCAGATTCTTGAAATCAGTATGTCTAAATGAGTAACATATCTTGGATTCCCGGCAGGAAGTTCCATGCTGTTCCAGCATATTTATTGCACCTTTCTTCCCCTCTCTTTTCTTAACACTGAGGAAAAAACTGTCTACATGCATTATTTGAAAAACTCAAGTACATTAAGTTGTTTAAATCTAACAGGAGATGTTTTGTAGCTTTCCTTAAGTATAGTTTAAGTTTCTGTACTAGCAGCTGAATACACGAGTGTTTTGTTTTAAGGCATGAGCTACAGCTGAAAGGGCTCAACCAAAAAACTGTAGTCTGCTTAATGTTACAGTCTCAGCGGCTAACACTATTGCTGATCTCAATTTCTGAAAATTATATTTCAAAACAATAACCAAATAAGTGGTGTATTTTCAGACAAAGTAGAAGTGTGGTTTCCCTTGTTATATAAATGTTGATTTGGTTTCAGATTTGGTTAATTTGATTAAATTAATTATAAATGTTAAGCATTTTCTTTGCTTGAAAATATTTTTCTGCTCTGTTGCAGAACTCTCTTAAATACATGTCTAAATACCAACCAGTTACGCTGGATTTTTCTTCAGGTTATTTAAAGCATATTGGTCTGGATACTTATGAAATAAACATTCATATCCTGAAATGAATGGTATACAAACACTGATATACAGTCTTTGACAATGCAGAATCAAACATATCAGTTCATTGTATAATACAGTTAATTATAGTATGTAGTGTTGTAACGCATATTAAAAATTAGAGTTTTTTCCTTCTAATGTGTATACTGTGATAAATTATCTGTCTAATGATTAAACCAACTGCAGATTAAAAAAAGAGTACCCCAGGAAAAAAAGTCACATAGATATATCTACATTGAAATGCCTGCCCCATAGTGGAAGATGGGTATTATGAGTGGATATGATGAATATTACACTAGGAAGGTGTTCTTCAGCATCTTTTCACAATTTTGGCAACAGCCTTTGATCTTCTACAGTTACCACCTTCTGATTTTCTTAGTTTTTAGAAGTCCATTATCTTGTGTCCACTTTCATCATAGTCTGTTACCGTCATGCTCTGTTACCTTCCTTAGCTTGTATTATCCTTGAAACTTGTGTTTATTTACCTTCTATGTGTGTAAAGTTTGTTTGCTTCTTAACAAAGCTATGGTTGTTTCTAAATATACTTCTTAGAAACATGTGTTCACACCTTCCCTACCAATACTTTAGAAAAAATTTCCACAGCAGTTGTGTATCTCTATCAAATTCAGGAGATGGTTGGAATCTTATAACTATTCAGTCAGTAGTGTGTGACAGACACAGATCCCATTAGCAACGCTTCAGAGAGCCAAAAACCTACCTGTTCTGTTTTATACTGAAGCAAAAGCAAGAAATACCAGAAACAGAGAAAAATATTTTCCCTCTTCTAAAGTTCCATGAGTTAATGTTTGCCTTCCTGAGGCCATCAAACTTTCACAGTGTTGTCTCTTTTAAGATTCTTTACCAGAGTCTTTGGAATATCTTTATAAATTAAATTCAACATTGTTTGTTTATCTACTGTTCTGTTAACTCATTTTCAAAGAATTCTACCATGCCAGAACCGAATAATTTGCTCTTAGGGAAGTCATGCTGATGTGTCCCTGTCATATTATAAGTTACAGTGTGATGCTTGACTGAAGTTATATGTTCATGTGTTTTAATAGATGTATCTGTGTTTTCATTTTTTAAGACTAAGGCTGGTAGGAGATAGTTGCATTCTACAGGCATGTGTTTTGACAGATGGAGAGAAGCTTTTTATGCTGATTTTTCAACAGTCATCCTCTGCAAGACTTCATGCTCTTTCTGGCTACTGGGAAATTAAGAGTTGGTGATTCAGCCTTTAATTTTGATCCATCTGCTCAAACTAATGAGATATCTCATTTGTAGGCTTCACTTTGAATTACCAAATGCAACTGAAGCTATAACATTTGTCTTATAGCACAATTCTCCTCTTGCTTAACTTGAGGAAAGATATAATGATAGATGGCTTGCCCTACTGAGTTTCCTGGGGTTTTTGATATAGAAACTTTTTATTGTGACTGAAGAAGTAAGATCAGAAAATGTACCAAAGGTTTCCAGGTGCTTTTTAGTCAATGTGCTCTTTCTGTAGGATTACTAACAATGTAGATCTTCATTAGGAGGTTTCTCTGTCAGATCCTCTTAAGACTGCTGTACGTGAGAACCTCTAGTGCTGTTAAGTCTGTTTTCATAGAAAAACAGAATAGTTTGAGTTGGAAGACATCTTTAAAGGTCAACCCCCCTGTAGTGACCAGGGGCATCTTCAACTAGATAAGGTTGCTCAACTTTTCTCAAGACTGTCCACTTTTGGAGTTTTATTTCTACCTCTTAATAAATCAAAGATTCTTTAAACAAAGGAAAAACACCTGAAATTACACAGTTTGCCAGAGAATATGACTCCATACTCAGTTGCACATAGAGTATTTTTGCCAGCATTTATCTTCTGCGATACTGTTCCCTTGAAGGGAACTTCCCCTGGGTGAAGGCTCAGTCACCAAAAATTATCATTCCCTCAAAGTGATTACAGCTGTCTCTTGTCAGGCAGTCACCAGCAGTGGGACATGTGCGTTAATAGCAGTAATTCAGCTGCAGAGCTGAAAAAGCCTCTTCCCATTTTACAGCACTGTGGTAAGAGCATCTAATGGCAACAAGTTCTGGGGAGTGCATAGCACCCTTCTGAGGCAGCCTGTAGAGAACCTTGTGAGATCAGAGTGACTGAAGACTGTGCATATCAACATCATTTCTATAATAAATTGAAACATTGCATTACTAGCCAGTTTAGGACAATGCGTATCATTGCATTGTCTTTATCTTCACAACGTATGAGGAGGAAAACACCCTTGTCATGTTATGCTTTGAGAAATAACATAGTATTTTTAGGGGTTTTGAGAAATAACATAGTATTTTTAAGTGTTTTTTTCCTCTGTGTGATAGTTTCACTGGGCTAGCCCTTGGCCAGAAGCTGACACAGCCGTTCACCCACTTCCCCCCCACCCCAGGGGATAGGGGAGAGAATTGGGGGTAAGGATAAGGAGGCTTGTAGGTTGAAATAAGAACAGTTTAATAATAAAAATAAAAGAAAACTTAAAATAATAGTAATATTAAAAGAGTAGTGTTAATTATAACAGTAATAAAATATACAAATGAGTGATACACAGTGCAACTGCTCACCACCCACCATCCAAGCCCAGCCCGTTCCCAGATAACAATCCCGGAAGAGCGACAACCCCGAACCAAAACCACAATCCCAGAAAAGCAAGAGCCCGAGCGAAAGCCAGAGAGAATCCCCCCCCTCTTTTCGGTCAGCCCCGGCTAATATACTAAACATGATGTGATCTGATATGGAATATTTCATTGGCACATCCAAATGCCAGTTTGGGGTTTTGCTATTCACTACACCTCTCTCCCTTCGAGTCCTTATGCAGCTTTGAACAGCCCAACACGATGGCCTTGAGCTCCAGCAGCAATTAATAATACTAGCACTTTATCAACGTTCCTCTCATAACAAGTCTTACACTGAAACTAAAACACAGCTATTCTAATTACTAAGAAGAAGATTAACTCTATCCTAGCAAAACCAGGACACTCTGAAACATATCATATGTAAATTTTAAATTTACATTAAATTCCTTTATCTAAGAAGTGTGGAGCTGTTGCTGTTTGACAAGGTTCAGTTGCTTAAGTTAGTATCCTAGGGAATTAACTCTTTTTGACTCTGACCGTCGCTGCTGTTCTATGACTTCAGATACATTACATCTCCTGCTGTTGCTGATCTTTTGCTGTTTTATCCCATTACCTTGGTTAACGAGAGATGATCATATGTTTCTCCCATTGTACCTATCGCCTCTTAGATACTTTTGCTGTTATGAATTTGTCAGAACCTTAGTTTGCTATCTTTTCTTTTTCTTTTTTTTTGGTTGTCTGAACATTCTCTCTTGATCAATAAAAAATAAAAACCTGAAATTGCATAAGATTTATTGGGATCTTGTTAATTTCTTGCATTATGAATTAGAAGGGGAGTTGCTGAAGTTCTTCAAAAGCTTTCACAGGAAATAATTACTCAAACCACACTCGTAAAGCTCTCTTGTTTTGCCACATTCCCCAGACTACTAATTTCTTTTATTCCTGCAACCTTTTCTTTTTTTTTTTTCCTCATAGCTGATTCTCTTTATATTACTTAAAACTTAAGAAGTTCTCTTTGCCCTTGGTGTTGTTTCAGCAGGTCTCCTGTATTTATTCTCTGCACCTTACTTCTCTGTATGTTTTTTTTCTGACCTTCAATAGTCCATTATTCTACTTCAGCCACAGATATTTAAGTTTCAGTCATGGTTTCTTACCCAATGCACTTTGCTCGTTTGCTATTTTGGCTGTTTATTACAGTATTGAACTTGGAGTGCCTTTGTCATTCTCCTGTCTTCTGAAACCTCTTTTCCTTTTTAAGATAATTAATGTCTCTGTTTCACCACTGGTTTTGAGAGTTTTCTGTGTAACTCTGAGATAACATATTGTCTGTTTTAACTTGTCTTCCACTAGCTCTGGTACTCAGTGAAACTCCTTGAAGTTCACTTTTTCACTGAGCTTGGTGTTTTCTGTTTGTAGCACAAACTGACTGTTCAGTGGAAGCTCTGAAATCTTTCTGTGGTTTTCATTGCTCTTGCTGTCTATGCAGGCATTGAGGCTCAAGGAGTCAAACACTTAAATACTGAGGAGACATCATGGCTTCACAGGAAGTGATTTCAATATGCAAGGTAGAACCTTTCTCGTGGCCAAAGATGTCAGGTTGTCTGTTGCAAAGTACCTGGATTTTTGAAACAGTAAATGGCTATTGGGAGCCTCACCACAACATCCAAAAGCAAATGCAGTAGTAGTATTCCTACATATTTAGCAACAACTCTGGTTAACTTGAGTGGAGCAGGCTTTAAGACCTGTAAGCCAGTGGAGATATGATTTCAGACTGCCTATTTTGTGCTCATTTCAGTTCAGTTTCCTTAACAACTTGTTGAAGAAAAGTGCTTTTTCCAGAACCTTACTAGTTTCTGAGCTTTTTCTCTTTTGATTTGAACTAATTTCTTAGGTTTAGCTGGCTGCTTCTCTTTCACCATTTTGCTTTTGCAGCATTGTATCAACTGTGTCTGATATACCTATGACAAGCTTTACCTTTATCCTTTAAAATGAAATTTGGATTTTTTTGATGTACAGAATACAGCCATGTGTACATGTTGAATTTTTAATCGGTGTATGCATTAAGTGATTAGTATGCAGTTTTCTGGAGATCAAGCTTGCTCTATTAATTAGAATTTAAGTACTTAATTAAAATATTGTTCTATACCACTGTTCTGTATTTAGTTCATTAGAAGCAATATTGAGATGCTGCATATTTTTTTAAAAATCTTGGAATAATTTCTAAGCATCGTCTTGACAGATTTTCATTAATTTCCTCAATGTCAGATTAGAAAGTGATTTGCACTTTATATAGTCAAAACTGGTTCTGTGCTGTATATTGCACTTAAAGCATTCACTTTGTCTGTAATTGTTCTGTTTACAATAATTGACTTGAATTTTGCAGTTCTAAGAAGTGTCATCTTGTTTTTCTTAAGATGCTATCTTAAACCAAAAAAACCCCACTGAGTAGTTACTTTAAATCTATTAAATTGTCAGAAGTTAATTTGACAGGTATTAATTTCATCTGTAAAAATGATGGATTAAATTTCTTTATTATCAGTTTTCCAGCTGTTATTTGGTTGCAGAAGCTGTGTGAAGATACAAGTTTAATAAGCTTAGTTACTGCAACTGTTGACAATGCTTTTATAGCTGTGTCATATGATAAGATTTAATAATACAGTATTTTCTTCAGAGGTCTCTCTGGAACTTAGTACCTTGAGAATTAAGCTTGTCCTAGTATTTTTTTTCCTGGGTAAAAGAATGTTTATAAGACACTTTGGAAAAAATAACTCCGGAAACTTACTGGATTTGTTAAAATGTATTCTTTATCTAGATTGGTTTTTTTCTAGATTTCTGTCTTATAGCCTAAAGAGTTTATTTCAGTCTCAGTTTGCGTAACTCTGTATATTTAAAAATTCCTTCTACTTAATCACCTGGTATAACTTATTTGTATATATTTGCTTCTATATTTATACACATATATATGTGTATAAATATTGCTTCTATATTTATATATGCACACATGTATGCAGGTATATAAAAATACACAGAAGGTAAAGTGATCTGGCAGGATAGACGAGTTACGGCTGATCATTTTAGATGTTATTTCTGTATCTGCTGATTAGGTGAAGACTTGCATAGTTTTCTGTAGAATTTCTTTTGCAATTTTTCCAAAATTAGGGCCTATTGGTATCTATGGATTCTTTAACAAAATCACAGGCAAGCTAATTCAGTAATGGTGCACTGGTTTCATTTTCTGCATCTTCATCATTTATTTATGCACTTCATTTCCACAATAACTGCCTTTTGCAATTTGAAGGATGTAATAGTTAATATAACATTATACCTGAATAAATGAATTTTTTTATCTTACTTTAATGAAAAATATTATATTGATGTGCTGTGTAAAAGGTAACAGTTCAAAAAATGTTATATACTAGGTGTTTCATGTTATTGTCAAATGATACATATGTACTATTTTCCTCTAAATTTTCTGATCAAATCTGTTTGGCTTTAAACATTTAATACCTTGTCAGCTGCCTATATGAACAGCTGAGGAAATTGCTGGAAATGGATGCCATAACAAGTTAACCTATATAATTACCCATTATTCTTCAGTTAGGTAGACTTCTAAACATGTGTGCTGTATTTCTGTGCCTTTCTGTGCTTATTTTTGCATATGCGTTTGTATCTACATAGTAGGTTGTCTGTATATGTGTACTCAGGTGTTCATGATGAGTTTATGTAGAACAAAAGCACCAATTTAGTATCTTTCTGCTAATTATGAGTTCACAAGTTGTTCTCTTTATGTCTGTAGTCTTGCACAGCTACACAATAATGTCAGTACTGGAAACATAACTGTTTAAGGTAGCAAGTACTACTATGGATAATTGTTATGCTTCTGATATTATGAATGTTCATTGAATCATTAAAACAAAAAAACAAATATAATTCCAAATTAGTATCTCCTTATAGGCTAAAATTATATTTAAATAAAATAATAAATAGGATCATAGAATTGTTTGGTTGGAAAAGACCTTTGAGATCATTGAGTCCAACCATACCTATCCACTACTAAACCATATCTCTGAGCACCCCATCTACCCGTCTTTTAAACACCTTCAGGGATGGTGACTCAACCACCTCCCTAGGCAGCCCGTTCCAGTGCCAGAGAGCCCTTTCAGTGAAGAAATTTTTCCTGACATCCAATCTGTACCTCCCCTGTCACAACGTAAAACCATTGCCTCTGGTTCTATCACTAGTTCCCTGGGAGAAAAGACACACACCTGCCTCCCTACAACCTCCTTTCAAGGTAGTTGTAGACAGTGATAAGGTCTCCCCTCAGCCTCCCCTTCTCCAGGCTAAACAACCCCACTTCCCTCAGCTGCTGTTCATAAGGCTTGTTCTCCAGGCCCTTCACCAGCTTTGTTGCCCTTCTCTGGACGCATTCCAGTGCCTCAATGTCCTTGTAACGAGAGGTCCAAAACTGGACACAGTATCCAAGGTGTGGCCTCCCCAAAGCTGAGTACAGGGGAAGGATGACTTCCCTACTCCTGCTGGCCACGCTATTTCTGATACAGGCCAGGATGCTGTTGGTCACCTTGGCCACCTGGGCACACTGCTGGTTCATGTGCAGCCGGCTGTCAACCAACACCCCCAGGTCCTTTTCTGTCAGTCAGCTTTCCACCCACTCTTCCCCAAGCCTGTAGCTTTGCATGGGATAATATTTACATCTTGAGCCAGTTGGCTTTTTTTAAATAACCTAGGTGTTAAGTTACAGATGTACGACTTACAAGTGTGGTAAAGGCAGCTTGACCAGTCTTGCAGTCTAATGTGATGAGTTTTACTAGCTCTAAGTTAAAAGCTATTTTTCAAACATGGGACTGCAGACCATTAGTGGTCTAGAAGATTGTGGGAAGTCTGTGGATCCCTGACAGCTTCATATTGTTCTTCAGGAAGAATTTAATGCCAAGAATAAATGATACTCCAGAACATATGATGAGGACTGTCAGTGGTCCAAAGCTTTTGACAATTCTTGCTCTGTAGCCCTGAAAGAAATGCATCTGTGTGCTTAGTTTAGCATGATAGTATCAGCTAGTAAATGTCCTGATTATTGTCAAAGCTTCTGTAAATTATTCAAAATGTAACAAGATAAGTACTGTCCACCAAGACCTTATGCCTATCACAGACTTTTTAACAGCTGTCACCAGAGAATCCAGTAGCAATGTCATTAGTGGATTTTAATTTGAAATGTGCAGTCATATAGGATGCTATAAAAAATAACTTATTTTGAGGAACCCATGAGGAAGGGAAATAAATATTCTTCATTAAGACACTAAGATGCATCAGGAAATTCCTTTTGACTTTATACTTCTCTTCAGTTTCCAGAGTATGAGATTTCTCACGTATGTACTGCTATGGTGTTGACAGTTTTCTTTGTGGTTACTGACGAGATGACTCCAGAATATGTTACATTTGTATACTCTCATATATTTAATCATGAGTTAGTTATAATGCTGTTATTTAAGAGAGGATATCTTGAGAAGGGCTAGGTATATAAGGTATGTGTTTATGAGGGACATTCTGATTGTTCTAGCACAGTTTATTATTGTTTACAAACTATTACATCATTTAAATTATTCAGGAGGGATATTTGTCAAAAATATAACTTCTGATAGTGTCGAAACATATGTTATTGTACAAAGTCAAATCAGTTAATGTCAGAAAAGGACAAAGGGAAATGCTTGAAACAAATTCTCGCATGATCTAGTTTTTCTAAAAAAAGATGCGGTGAAAAGCTGCTTATAATTTTGAATAATAATTGTAGTACAAGTCCATTGGCATCTGCAAAAATGCAGTTGTTAACTGCCTAATGACATATATTTGCATAGTAATAGACTAGCTATTCTTGCTTAATTTTCTATACAAGAATAGATATTGCTATTTCTATTTCTGTCTTGTCAATTAAAATTAAAAATAATTTCTACTACCTGTAGGAGTCAGTAATGTATTGTTTGTTTGTCTTATTGAATAATTTGCCCTCTACTTTAATTTTCACTCTATTCATTTTTCCTCTGCACTTTGTCGTAATTCTACAAATTGAAGATAGCATAGATCCCATTATACTGTTCTGAAACGGGTTTCCTTTAGTGTTCAGAATCCATATTTAAGCATTGATTCCCTAATTGAACATTTATTTTGTAGGCCATCTAATGTAATTCAAAATATAATAAAACAAGATCATAAACACAAATGCTTGCAATTTTTAAAGGAATTAGTAATTTAGAACTTCCTGATGTAAATTAAATCAGACAAACCAATCAGCATACATTAGTGGAAATTGTTTATAACTGTTGTATAGGCATAAAGGAAGTGCCATGAAGTTTCATATGGGCAAGTAATTTTTACTCAGAAGTATCCTCCCATTCATGCTGCTGCATATTGACTGCTCTTCAGTGTAAAGATTTGATGTCATCAGAGTCTCCTGTTTAATGCTAGGGGCTTAATGTAAAACTTAAAGGTCCAGAACTGTTTCATGCATAGCTTTGAATGGAAATGAAACCAAGCCCCTACAGCTTTCATTTTTACATAGTAGCAAAGACAAAATGTTAGGTTTTATGTGAGCATAACTAGGTCCCTCTCTGAAATGCCTGTGCACTACTACATGTAGCATATGGAACAAAAAAGAGAAATTAGGAGTCTGCATCCAGTTGCTGAGCTAAGATCAGATTGAGATCAAGAGATGTGATGCAGTAGCTCACATGACTGCAGTGGGTGGAAACAGGCTCTTGAGCAAGGTCAGGACAGGACAGCAAGAAAATTGCTTGGATGTGAGAGCACCTATAGAGACAGCAATTAATGGTAATTTATCAAGAGTTCAAAATATATCACTTTACAGTACTGATTAGCTGATGCAGCATTGTAGATTTCTTAGTTGTTGTTATTAGTTAATATTTTCTGTTAAAATATTATATGGTATACTGTAGCTTTTTTCTTCAGCAGAGTTTGCTGAATTTCTCTTGAATGTAAGATGTTTTAATGGTGATTCTTGCTGAATTTTTTTGACATTTTTGACCTCTCAAGCTTGAATGAAAATTCCTGTGTTCTAATGCACATTATGTAATTTTATACGGTGAGTAAATGCAGTCTGCTTTTAACTTATGGAGAAATTTCTGTACAAGAGGAAGGATATATAAAATGTCTCATTAGAACTAGTTTGTAGGCAGCTTAATAATCCTTCTATTTTCTATAGTGTAGAAGATTACCTTAATACACATGCAGCTTATGTCAGTAGTTCTTTTAAATACAAGAGGTACTAAAATGAATTAAAATAATTAAAAAATAAATTCAGTTTCTCTTGTTGCCTTGGTAAGTGACACATCTTGTTCAGATTTTTCCATTACCATGGTTTTGTTTACTATGTGAAAAAACTTTAATAAGCAAAAAAATCTGCTAAAATAAAAGCAGGTTTTCTACATCAAACTTTTTAAGCTTTAGTATAGGTCACAGGTGGCCAAGAAGGCCAACAGCATCCTGGCTTGTATCAGAAATACTGTGGCCAGCAGGACTAGGGAAGTGATTGTCCCCTTATACTCAGCACTGGTGAAGCCGCACCTCCAGTACTGTGTTCACTTTTGGGCATCCCACTACAAGAACAACATTGAGTTGTGGGAGCATGTGCAAAGAAGGGTAACAAAGCTGGTGAAGGGTCTGGAGCACAAGTCTTATGAGGAACAGCTGAGGGAACTGGGGGTGTTTCGTCTGGAGAAGAGGAGGCTGAGGGGAGACCTTATTGCTCTCTACAACTACGTGAAAGGAGGTTGTAGTAAGGTGGGTGTTGGTCTGTTCTCCCAAGTAACAAGGGATAGAATGCAAGGAAATGGCCTCAAGTTGCACTAGGGGAGGTTTAGATTGGATATCAGGAAAAATTTATTCACTAAAAGGGTTGTCAAGCATTGGAACAGGCTACCCAGGGAAGTGGTTGAGTCACCATCCCTGGAGGTATTTAAAAGTCTTGTAGATGTGGTGCTTAGGCACGTGGTTTAGAGGTGGACTTGGCAGTGTTAGGTTGACAGTTGAACTTGATGATCTTAAAGGTCTTTTCCAACCAAAATTATTCTATGATTCTATGAAAGAACATGTTATAAGGATTTAGCTGGGTGAAGCCAAACAATGTCTTGAATCTAAAATAAAGTATATATACTTGTATCTAAACAATATAATTAATACTGAAATGGCATTAAATGAATTAATTCTTTCATCTTAATTTCTTTGAAAGATGTATTGCAAAGTGGGTGGCAAAGCCTAGGCCTTCTGTCCTCGGGGAGAGGTGTTAAGTAAAACAGAGATGCTGAACTCAAGCATTTTAGTGACCAGCACGCTAATATCAAGGTGGAAAGATACTGAAAGAGTCAGTGTCCTTCCCCAAAAAGATGAGTGTACCATTTTGGAGTTATCATAGAGAATGTTAATTTGAAAGACGTTTTCCAGTAGCAAAAGTTAGCACAAGCATCTTCACTGTCCAAGGCAGAAGAAGGGCATTTCAAGGGATTTCAAGTACCCGATTTTATTTCCATAAATGATTTTAGGCACATTTGTTACACGTATATGTGGTGTGTTTTTTCTTTCTCCACTAAGTGAAAATTTAAGTCCTACAGGAGTGTGGTTACGTGTCTCTTATGACAGAAAAGTACTAGTTCTTGTAGATATTTTGAAGAATAGCATGCTTTTCAGTGCTTTGGTGATGCACTAACATGTTTCAAAAAGATTGCAACCTGGAATATGCAACGCATGCGGAATGCAGACACTTCCTGTTGTGAATTTTAAACAAAGTCTTTGGTGAAAACATTTGATTTGTTTCATACTTCAAGAAAATTCTGGGGAGATAACTTAGCTAGAGACATTTGCTTTATCCTTTCTCGTATATTTTTTTATCATTTAAAAGCTTTGGTTTCAGGAGAGCAGCAGCAGACACTTTAAGCACTAGGGCTATATACACCAGAGCTAGCTTTGAACTGTAAAGTACAGATCTAATTACACAGCTTGTAGCTGTGGAACCGCTTCTCTCTGTTCTAAATTACTTTTCCTAACTTATTTGCATAATTTAATGCACAGAGATTTTGTCACTGAAATATAATATTCTCTGACACAGGACAGGCTAAATTAACCCTCTTAAGATTATATTGCTGTCTCACAGCGTATTTGGTAACTTCATTGGGGGAAAAACATTCAACAAGCTATCATTTTTTAGCTAGGGCTGGTTCTTTACAAACATATTTAGTGATGTGCAGAGATTATAAGTAAACATTAACCTTAAGATTGGACACCTCTAATCAATTAATAAAGCAGTCTATTTTTTTTTTTTTAATCAGACTTGGTGTCTGTCTGCTTCTCACTGAGAAGTTCTTTTTATTGTGAGCAATATGTGTAATCATTTTAAATTCAAAAATGTGGTCAGGTGTTGGTATGTGATCATGAAATACATAAAAGTCAATGAATTCAAGTACTTATTATTAGTTTAAAAAAAGTGAGAAGTAAATTTCAAAAGAAAATGTGCTGCACATCTGGAAATTAGGTATCTTTCTGTAAGAACTGTAGAAAGGCTTCTGGGTATAGGACAGTTATACAATGCTTGTCATACTTATTGTTTGCATAATAAGTTCTTACGTTTTTCTGAATGAATGATTGCTATGATGACAAACATTGTTTCTGGAAGAAGAAGAAGCCATATCAAAAGTGTTAAGAGAATATCAAATATGTTCTTTGACCAGTGAACGTTCTGAGAGTTAATTTCTTTTAGTTCATTTACTACAAAAGATTTAATATGTTAAAGAAGTAGTTCTGTGTCAGGACACATCTTCACTCCAGAAGATTAAAATTGTGTGATGGATACAATAGAGAACAATAGAAAAAGAAGAGATCATCTGTTATGTAGGACAAAGAAATGCTTCACTGAAAATTTAGATTTTCTCCCTGCCTCTGACAGTTCCTGTCTGATATTAAAGAAGCTGTAGCTGCTGAAATAAAAATCTTCGTAAATATGTACTAATTAGGGCTTTTAAATGTTGAGAATTATGACATAGAAAGCATTGATCTGATGATTAAGAGTCTTGGGTGCTCCTGGCTTCAGTGGCAGCCCTACTTAGACTTTATCAAGTCCTATATAGTAAGCAGTGTGATTTCACATCTTATGTTTCACATCGAGATAGTGAATACACTTAAACTTAGTTTCACTCGCAAAATGGGAATATGAGGAAAAAATGTTGTTTTGTATGGTGTTATGTAATCCTGTCTTATTGTAATGATTAACCTCATAGCAAATCCCATTATAGAATTGTTAATTCTTGAGAGCAGGGTGTGATCAGAGTATGCTAGATAAAAAAAGGTAACAACTAGATCTTGATTCATTAATTGAGGGTTGTCTGTTTCACATCCAAAATGTGTCAGGTAAGGTTTCACTCTAAGAAGGAAGATTAAATACAGACTGTGTTAAAAACTGGATTCCCAGTTTAGCACCATCCTATTTTCTACATGCTTTGCATGACAAGCCAGCCAGCTCCTTCAGGTCAGATTTCTCCTGCCTAGCTACTATTCCTTGAAATATCTTCCAGCCACCTGACAGAAAAACGGGCTGCTTGGTTTTTTTTAATTCTTGTGAAAAACCTAGTATGGAATTGCACTTGTCCTGTTTACATGTCCTGTCTACAGCTGCATGTAGACAGAAGCTTTAGAAATCATAACTGAAGTTTTATCAAGTCTGTAACAAGCCTCTGCTAGCTGAAAGCAAAAACATGTGCTCTGTAAATATTAACCCCTCAGTTCACTGAGTAAATGGAGTAAAAAAAAGAATGTTGGTGCTCTTTATGGCTCCAGTTTATTTTTATACATAGTATTGGATATGAGAAAGAAGTTTTCTGTATTACTAATTTATTGAAACTTATTGAGTATAATGGTTAAAATAAAAGATGAAGGGACCTTGGAGCATAAGGTGCAATGTGATCCCAATCCATCTGTCTTCCAGTTCTTGAAGCATCTAAACTGAGTGCCTCTTAGTATCAAAGGTCATAAAACTCCCAGGATTGTTTCTGAACATGTACTATGGCAGGCAGTGATGAGAAAGGAATATTTTAGTTGTTTTGGTCTTTTAGGAATTTTTAAAAGGTGAGAAGAACCAGTAAGATATCACTATTATGTCAAAGCATGCAGAAATGTGTTAGTCTATTAAGTTTGAATGTAGTTAATATGATTAAGATGGGTGTCTGCGCCAGCATATCTCCTCCCCCTGCTCTGGCATGAGCATCTCTGGGGTCTTTTCTCTGTCATGAGCTCTCCACATAGTCACAGCTGCCCTCGGGCACAGCCTCCCGCTCTAGCATGTGGTGCTTCATGGCCTACAGGTGGGGATCTGCTCTACCATTAAATCTCCATGGGCTGCAAGGGACTCCATTTACCTCCCCACACTCTTTCTTCTCACTTACCTGGGTGTCTAGTTTCTTTGCCTTGCGTCCCCTCCTCCTCTCTCCTCAGGTTGTTCTCTTGTTCTTGATGTTTCCTGATCAGTTTCTTCTCCCTCGCCAAACCAGCAAACCAGTTCCTCCCCTCCTAAGTATGGATTCAAAGAGGCATTTCACAATTGCTGTTCATAATATAGCTGTTTTGACAAGATTAATTATTGATCTATTCAACAAAGATTCAAATGTTAGTATTACTCCATTTAAAAAGGAAACAAGTTAGTAAACCATTAAATAAAATGATTTTAAAAGTGAAGATTTTTTTTTTTCTGGTGAAACCTATTGGCACAGGGTTTATAATAAGTGAGAATTCACTGAAGAGGACATAGTGGATCTGTTAAAGAAAACTGCTGTTTTGACTAGTCATGTATTTTTATTCAGACTTTATATAGAAAAAATTGCAAAAGGGTAAAAAGACAAGTAATCCTTAAGCACCATGTTGTGGTCCTCTTACTTTTTAAAGAAATTTTAAAAAGATTTTGCCAGTATGTTGTTTGTAATGTAAAAATAAAAGGTATATTTTTAACTGTGATATGTGTCTGAGAATATTTTTACTCAGATGAAACCTAATAATTGTAGGAGCCACAGTGGTACTAAATTGATGATGGAAAGTTGTATCAAATAAGCTGAAACAGGTAAGGAGTAATTGCTCCCAGTAGACAAACAGTTATGCACATGTTTTTTCTCCTGTTATCTCTTCTCTGCATTGTCACCTGAATTAATTTGCTTTTTTAAATTATGAATTTATAATTTATATAAATTCATTATTATTATGTCTACATTTATATAAAATTATATGTACATTATGCATTTATAATTAAATTATGAATTTCCAAATTAAGAACAGAGGCAGTAGCTTGTTTAATGTACCCTAAATGCTGCTACTCTGTTAATAGTGTTTCATTTAAAATAATTCAATTATACAGTGCAAGTTGATACAAAGATGATGGTGCCAAAGGCCAAAATTAAACTCATGATTCTCTGGTATTTAACATACCAATCTTAAAATTCAACTGAAACTTCCTTAAAACAGAACTGCAACTCCGTGATTATATTTTTAATTAAAATTAGATGGACTTGCAAAACAGTGTTTGCAATTTACTTAGGAGCCAGGCACTCAGACTTTTCCATATGTGAGTTCTAAGAACACAGAAATTGTCATACTCTATCAAACTGAAGAGTTGCCTGACCAAGTATGTGGTGTCAATTTAAGCAAACCGTGGGCAATAAGAAGTGCTTAGGGGAACAATGTAGACTGCTTTCTATAGTGTACCTTTCCCAGCAGACACTCAGAACTGTTATTACACTGGCATTAAGTGATATTTAATCACTTTTCCCCTTCTACACCAATCGAGGGATTTACTGCCATGATTCATCTTAAATGTGCCTTATGAATCTTCATTTAATATCAGTTCAAATTGCTCCATATACATATCTAAAGGAATAAGTATTAACAGCTCATTGCTGTCTCTTGGTTCAGATACCATATCTGATGATAATAAGCATAATCAAGTGACAGTGGGGTTGATTGAATGATACCAAACTGTATTTCCAAAGCCTACTGCAGACATGAGTACAAATATTTTTGATTACTCACTCAACTCTTAGTTGATATTTTCAAGGAAATGTCCACAGTGTTTCTAAGGTATTTTACTGAGTGATAGTATGTAGTTTAAAACCCATAATCATATCTGTTAGTTTAAAATTTGTATCCCTGTATGTGTTTTGCATTTGTTGGTGCTTTCATTGTTCTGTTTGATTGTTCAGTGGTTTGGGACTGCAATAACCTCCTGAGGTTCTTTATAGTAAGTTTTTGTTTCAGCTGTCTCAAATAATCAAGTCATACCATCAGGAAACTTATCACCTCTCTATTTGCTTGCCAGATCATTTAGGGTGTGTCGAATAACACAAATCTTTACATCACCGGTAATGTCCTTACTTTGTGAAAATGAAGTATTTATTGCTCACAATTGGCACGTATCTTTTCAAGACTAAAGAATTAAAAAAGAGAACCTTCTCAAAAGCTCTTTGAAAATGCTAAATACAATATAAGCAGGATTGCCCTTTAATTTCCCTAAAGCAACATTAGTTTTCATTATTATGTCATGTATTAACTTTTTTTGTCATTCCTATAGTGAATATTTTGCAATTAAAGTGATTTTATTATTTGATCAATACTTTTGTTATTTCTCATCAGCCCTGTTTCTTTCTATCTTAAGGTGATGGTGTTTGTACATGCTAGAAATGCCACAGTACGAACTGCCATGGCTCTTCGAGAAAAAGCAAAAAACAATGGTCATATTTGTCACTTTTTGTCACCCCAAGGGTCAGATTATGGACAAGCTGAAAAACAGGTAAGTAAATAATTTACGTTGGTAGTCTTTACAGTCCTAGAATTGATGTTTTTACGAGGCAGTCCAGGATGGGAATAGATAAAGCATTTTTGAGCTTCTGGAAAGATATATTTTGCTCTGAAGGGACGTGTGGAATTGCTGAATTAAATAGAAGAAAGGAAAGAGTAATGGTGAAGGGAGAGAAAAATGCTATTACTTTTATTTTTTTAAACAAAGTCTGATAATAGGTTGTGCTGATAATAGCAAGCTGTGCTACTTGACAGTAGTCCGTGTAGTCTGCAGCTCAGGAAGTCCCTAAACCACCAATTGCCACCATTTGAGAAAGTATGTATGTGTGAGCCGTCACAGGCAGGATGCAGGAACAACCACAAAAACCATGGATAAAATGCAGAAGGCAAATTTATTCCCATTACCTCGCAAACTGGGGGATCTCCAAAGCAGCACCCGGGGCAGAGGCACGTAAGCAGGAACACAGGCACCATGGAGCTCGGTCCTTGTTGGAGAGAGAGATTCCGAACCTGCTGCTTTCACCTGCAAATATCAGGGATTTTTAGCAGGCAGTAGTTTTCCACTGTGCTTTGATCTTTCTCACAGCAGGGCAGGAATCCCAGGCATGTTCAGTGTGCTCCTGAGTCTTTCACAGCCCCGTGTTATCTAAAGGCAGATGTTCTACTTGTCAAGCGCATAAGACTAAACATTGATTAGTAGTGTGATGTATGTGTTTTTTGACAACCCAGCTGCAAGTTGCTTGAGCGTATTTATAGTCTTCCTTACCAGTCTTCTGATATGTTTCCACAACGTGTCTCCTGCTTTTTTCTCTTCCATTAACTGCTGTCCACTCTTAAACTGTCTTAAAGTATTAATCTGACCCAGTCTGTAAATTTGCCAAAAACCATCTGACTTTCCTCATGAATCAACTAATGGTGGACAATCAAAAAGTAATCTATTTGAGAGTCAAAACTGGGAGGGCCATTTGAATCTCACAAAGGTTTAGCCCCCTTAATTTTGTCTTGTTTAAAAATATGTATATGGAACATAAATTACTAGTACTTTGAGCAGTGGCCAAGTACTTGCCAGCTGAAACTCTCTACATTTTTATGCATTCTAACAGTTCTGTCTTTGTATGAATTGTGTTAGTTGACCTTCCAAATTTTTTTCTAATACATATCATACAAAAGGAACTTGGTTTGCAACAACTTCTTTTCATCTGTTCAAGCAATTCACTGTAGAAAGTTTAATGTACATATAAGATACCTTCTCTCCCTGGCAAGTATGTTGCTAACCTCTTAAATATTTTGGGCCTCTGTGAATTAAGAATTTTGTGATGATTTTAGATTCTGTGTCTGTCTTTAGATGTAATAAATATGTTAATTTATTTTATACATCTGAAGAGAATGTGAAGGGATTCGTTCAGACTTGCTAATTATGAATGAAGCATAGATGTTACAGGTACTGGAAGGTAAATAAAATTCCGTTTTAGGGAGGATTTTATAAAGTCAGGATCAATTATATTCTTTCTGTCAAGATGCTTCTGAGAGTGTACGAAAATACTCTAATAAGTAAAAGTTATAAATTGATGTCCTTATATTTCATAAATTAGCATTTTAAAAAGCCCCTCTTTTTCTAGTGGATGTTAGTATCTGTTGCATTATAAAAATAACAGCTAACCTGAACCTGGAAATCCCATGTTTCTGCTGTAACACTCTTAACTAATGCTAGAATTTTTTCGTTAGAATTCTTAGAACAGCATTTCTGACTGCTTCAGAAAGTCAGGTGTAATACGAATGTGTTTTGATGTGGTATGGTACTTCCTACTTGTGGATGTAGAAGACAGGTTATACCTCTGAGGCAATGCATCTTATGTACCATATTGGAAGAGGAGAGGGAGTTATGCTCTCTGTTAGATCTTTGGCTGTGCAGAGCTTTACAGTGAAACAGGACGTATGCAGCTCCTGTCTAGTTCCAAGATAGGAGCAGGAAGGAATAGACAGGGAGGTTGTGGTTGAAGTCTATTAACAGGCCACCTGTCCATGAGGGGGTAAGTGGATGTGACTTACTAGGAGCTACTGGCAGAAGTCTCCTGCTGGCAGGCCTTTGTTTTCATGGGAGATTTCAACCATCTTTCTGGGATGGTAGCATTATTCAGGCAACTGTGAGGTTTATAGGCTACATTTAGACAGGTTTAGAATCCAACCAGGCCCCTACTTGTCTTGCTGCTCGAGCAGGGAAGAACTGGAGGCAAGTGTTGCCTTGAATGGCAAGCTTGGTTGCAGTGATTAAGTTCAGTATTCAGAGGAAGGCTGTGATAGTGAACAGTGAGAGTTAGGACTATGGTCTTTAGGAGAGCAGTCTTTGGCTTATTCAGAGAATTGCATGGTGGAATCCTCTGGGAAGCTTCCATGAAGTAGAAAAATCTCTCTGCTTTTACTATGAAGAAATGGCTTAAGTAGGGAGTTCACCTTCAGTGAAAGCAGTGATGACTTAGCATCATGATGTGGGAAGTGAGAAAGAAATTGGGAAGGAGAGGTAGTGAAAATGAATATTTAATTTGTAAGCTTAGCTTTAAGTTCTATTAATACAAAATGTGAATAAAATATTGTCACTAGATACCTTAGTGTGAAATATACTTGTTCTTCTAAGCAAATTCCCAAGGGAATTTCAACTCTTATGTGGGGAAACTACAAAGGAACTTGAAGCATGCAAGTGTAATGTGGGAAATTATGGAATCTTTCCCAACAGAATTTGGAAAATTCTTAAGAATTAGTACCTAGGAAGAGTACAAAAAATGAGGCCAAATGCAGTTACAAACAAAGCTGGTGATGATTGTCTTGGAAAGTGAGTCCAAGAAGTATGACTCAATGACAGAACAAATTTGTAACCAGGGACTGGTAAGAAGTAAGAGGTGTGAAGACCATAGCAGTGAATAAGCGAGAATTGTGTTCTCCAGCAGAGGTCATGTAATGTTCTTGTGGCTGCCCTGAGTCTTACAATGACTATCAAGAGACAGAATAATTCATTAAATTCTTCCAGTGATCAGTACATGTGATATACACATTTTACATTAATGTAGATTCACATTATTTTACTTCTTATGCATGTAAATATGACCTAGATCTTAGGAAAAAATATTATTGTTGTTATTATTATTATACAAAATTTCTACATTAGTTAATATATTAATTACATTACATATTACACAAATACATTAATTTGTGTTAATATAAATATTAACACAAATTACTTGTAAGAGCTTTTCAGGGTACTTTTTAAAATCCATTCTCAAGGTGTGACCTGGATTCTTTAGTCCCAGATATCTCAAAGCTTAACCTGTAGGTAAGCCAAATGGCACTGTGGAACTGACCTGTCCTTGCAAGCATTTACCATTCCTTCAGAGTGCTTCTGATTTCCCAACTGTACCTTTAATCAACATGATCACATTGTAAATTTTTGGTCACCACTACAAATACATACAGTATCCATGGGTCAAATTGGATCTCTGAAGAACCTTATGAGACATTATGTCAAATCTAAGTTTCTATATGCAGTTAATTTATTTGGTCATCATTGCCTAATTTTAATCTCCTTAATAAATGAAATTCATTTTCTATAGTACTAAATTCCCAGTGCCATACTATATAAATTAAATTTCTGACAGAAGTCTAACTATATTATATCAATGCTGTGTGATGCAGAGTGATTAACTTAAGCTTCATAATGATAATATCATGTTTGTCTGACAAGAGCTATCTTGTATAAAGGGATGTTTATTGGCACAGTTCCATTCAGTCTTGCCATTTCATTTGACATGAGATTTAGCAATAACTGGCAGAGAATAATCTTGATAATGTAATACAGTCCTTATTTTGTATTCTGTATACAGTGTTCACTGTAATGGATGAACATGATGTTCAGAAACATCTGAAAGCCAGTGTATGACTTACAGGAATAAGTAATGCCCAAGTCATGCATGTTCTAGTCTAGACACAGTGGTGTTAGTGAAGGCTACTTGAAAATACAGGAGGAACTGAAAAATAGAATAGTTAAAAGCATTATATTTTTTACTAATCCTCTTAATTAGCTGAGATGTGCTTTAAAATTATTAGAAATTAATTTTTAGAGAAAATTCTTCAAATATTTGATGTGTAATCATTTGTTTGACATTAAATTATTTCACAGCAAATCCTCATTTTCCTTTTGTTTTTCTTAATAAAATATCTAATATTTGATATGCCATTATAAAAACTATAAAAATAAAATGAGGAAATGTATTCAAATACATTTGGCTATATTAAATGTCAAATTGTTAAGTTCACTATTTGTTTTACAATTACTTTTTTTTTTTTTTACTTCTGAAAACTATTTGCTAATTATCTCTTGGAGAATGAAGTTAAGGTCTTTATATTTCTTTCATGGGATATTTTATTCAGTAGTCCTGCTTAAAGTTCAGAGACACAATTAATAAGATTGTGAGGTCCTAACAATTGACAGATTAAAGAAAAATGTGTTCCGTATAGCGTGATCCTACCGTTTTAATGAATCTTGAGCTATGGAGTTTAGTATTAAGAGGGATTTAGATGGACATTTAGGTTTTGAAGAAGACTATTTACAGGTAAATATGTTGTGAACAATAGAAAAATGTTGGCTTCAGGTTTTTTAGCAGTATTTCTATATATTAGAGTTAATTTAAGTGCTAACTACTGTAAACTGAAATAAAAAGTTGAAACAGTAAACCTTTTTTTTTGCTTTTGCCTTTCCTGACTTTTAAAAAGGAAATAATCTGAAGTTTAATGTATATTTCTGTTATTATGATAGCTACTTTTTTATTTCACTCTAGAAATAGTATTTGAACAGCTTTAGATTTTTAGTGTAGTTCTATGTATTCCTGTACATTGTATACCGTCTAGTGGAATTTTCTAATGTTTTTATTATGACTCAGAAACTATAAAAAACACAGTATAGATTCAATTCTGGTATCAACTATCTTTCTGAAAATCAGTCTCTGATCCAAGGATTTCATATTTGTTGGCTTGCCTCTCGAGCTCTGATAGTTACAGCACTGAGGGAACAAGGAACAGTCTTCTGCTATCCTGTGAAAAATAAAATTGACTTTTTTTCTCTAATCTGTAGGCTTGATCATATATTCTGTTTTATCTGTCATGAGCTTCAACTTGATAGGCAACAATGCTTAGTTTTATCCTGTTTATCACTGGAAAGCTGCCTCATGAATATTTGTTCTACTTCCAGAAGTTGCACTGTGTTTCTAATGGGACTCCTGGAAGCAAAATGGGTTAGCAAACCTTTTTCTAGAATGATCTCTGAGGTTGCAAATACAGCTGCCAGACGTGCTGATGTTTTTGTTCAAGTAACTATAAAAAGATGTTTTATGCTTTTGTACACAACTTCTCAGCAATTTCAGAGTTATTCAGCTTAAAATCATTACTGGATTTCATCACTGCAAATGTAAGATTTAACGCCTTTTGTTACTAATCCTCCATGGAAAGGCTCTGATAAACCATAGGATAATGTGTTGCCTATAGCATCCCCTTTCATTGTTGACAAAATTTCCTATTAATACTAAATGCTTTTAGAAAGATCATTTTAAACTCTTGTCATATTTATAATATGATTAAACTTCTTTCCTTAAATGAAGTCTATCGCAACCGCCTGCAAAATAGTGCAGCATTTACATTTAGTCAATTCAGATCTTAAGGTAAATACATTTTTTTAAATGTCTTCTTTATTTGTGCTTGTAAATACAGAAACTGAAATTCGAAGTTCTATTGTTTAAAAGAATGTTTTTAATTGTTAATTTTATTTAAATCTAAGATTTTTTTGTTTCTTTGATTAAAATTCACTGAAACTTCTTTCTCTCTGGGCTATAGGAACCGTATTAGGCTAACAGAGGTACCTTGGTGTCAGACTATGATGTTGCTTACTATAATGAGTAGCTTTAAAAAGTGATTTGGTTGATTCGGCAGTCACAGAAGTTTGCACAGTCAGTAGCAGCATATGTGTATTTTTTTTTTTCCTTTAAAATTGGCATAAATATAGATATTATTGTAAAACTAACCTATTTCAATATAAGTAAGTGAAAGTATTAAAAGTACAATATATTTAACCATTTTCCTATGCACTCTTAGCTATTTCTTACATGAGAATTTCTGATCTCCTTGTCATTTCTTGAAGAAATGGCCAGGGGAGGTTTATGTTGGATATTAGGGAAAATTTCTTCACCAAAAGAGTTGTCAACTATTGGAACAGGCTGCCCAGGGAAGTGGTGGAGTTGGCCATGTAGATGTGGTACTTAGGGACATGGTTTAGTGGTGGACTTGGCAGTGCTAGGTTAACAGCTGGACCTGATGATCTTGAAGGTCTTTTCCAACTAAATGATTCTATGATTCTATGAAGTATATATGGATATCAAATAACTATGCTAATAGTAAAGAAATATATTTCAAAGAAAAACTTCAAAGCCATTTGGGAAGGAAAAACAAAACCAGAAAAACACCTGTATGATTGTTTTCATATTCACAAGTTTAGGAAACAGGACTGCGCTCTTTCCACTTTAGCAACACAGCCTACTACCCACTTGTGATTTTTGCCAGTGCTTGCTTTCACCATGTTTAATGAAGTTGAGGTGTATGTTAAAAACATATAACGTTTCTTGAGTGGATACTACTCCGTTTTCTTCATGTTTTCATCTGTCATTTAATGGGTTCAAAGTTTGGTAATATCTAGTCACTTGTGAACACTTCAGCAAGTAGGAATTCTAAGAGAATATTAAAGTCAGCATAGGTGCTCTCTGCCCTAGCCCCTCTGCAGCCCTCCTTCAAAAGAGCTTGGTTGGCTCGTCTGTTTTCAGCTGCTTTCAATCCCTAGTAATTGTTCCAGGGAAGAAATTTTGAAAAAAAATGCTTAATTTACCAATGACCCTTGGGTCTTACATTCCTTTTCCAAAATGTCTGGTTAGTTCTTGGCTGCAATGCATAATCTTGTGCAATATGTTCACAGTGAGACTGTAAACAATAATATTTTTTTCAGGCACCTTTTCTTTATAGGATGCACCAAACCATATTGGCAAATGGTTCTGGTCACATGCAATTTAAGTAGCTTAGTATGGAAACCATATGCTGACTAAAAAATAGTATTTAAAGATATCCTATCTGCTTAGGAATTAATTTGTTGGGAAATAGTATAGCTACAGTACTTACTAGCAATGAAGAGTAATGATTGAAAATTTAATAATTATCTGTGGGTTTTCTGCATTGTGCACTGACAGTTGATGATCAGTTATACTTTGTTTTTCATTATAATTATTCTCAAGCGGACTCGATACTGTTCAGTGATTTATGTTCTGTTAGAAACTATATTTTATTTCTTTAGATTTAGGGTAGATTTAGGTTGGATATTAGAAAGACATTCTTTCCTGTGAGGATGGTCAGATACTGGAACAGGTTGCCCAGAGAAGTTGTGGATGCCCCCTCCCTGGAAGTGTTCAAGGCCAAGTTGGATGAGCCTTTGAGCAACCTGATCAAGTGGAAGGTGTCCATTGGAACTAGGTGATCTTTAAGGTCCCTTCCAACCCAAGCCATTCTATGATTCTATGATTCTGTGATGTACAGGAACTAAACAGAGTAAATTTTCTGAGGTCCAGTGAATTGTATTAGATTTTAGTTTTTTCTCTAGCATCACAGTTGACTTATAAAGGATCGTTGCAAAAGTCTTAAAGTAATCTTTTGGGGTTTAAATGAAGGACATAATTGGTTTTCAAGTGGTTGGTCATTGCTTTAAAGATGGAGACCATCATGGAATACCCTTCATAGTTGCCTTTCCTGAAATAGAATTAATAACAAAACCTGTAGCTCACTGTTATGCTGTAGAATAAATCTGTATGCTTTCTTCTAGGGTTGCTTGTATTTCCTCCTGTTAAACCCAGACTGTGGCAAACATTAGATTTTTTTCCCAAGGTACATTTAGATGCTTGATTCAGTTTTTCATTTAGAAAACATGATTTTCTTAACAGATGGAGAAAAATATTAAATTTCACTTCAGTTCATATTCTTAATTACATTTATTTACAAAATAAGAAGGCTTTCCAAATACAGTTTAGTTTTATTATGGTTTGATGAAATTGTTTATGTATGCTCACTCTTTCAATTGTCATCCACTTTCCACTTCCAACTCCCCCAAAATACCATATTTGAGGCAAGTTTATTTGGACTTTTAAACTATTCCTTTAGTTTATTTGCACAATACATAGAGTAGATCAGAAGTGGACAGAAGCAGTTTTGCACTGAAGCTTGCAATGACATCTAGTTAAAATGAATGGTGAAATAATGAGTAAAGAGCATGCACTCTTAAGAATTTTAAATAAAAGAGCAACAAGAAGCAACCATTAAGAGTGAGTGAGTTGAATTTGATCCACAATTTGTTAATACCACGTACTGAGAGCTGAAGGTGCTTTGAAGAAAACAAAATAGGTTTAAAAGAAATTAAACATATTTTTGGAAAGTTGTACAGATATTTTTTTTTTTCAGAGAACTGCCAAATATTTATTGTCATATATTTCTTTTTCTGATTTAAGTTGTATTACTTGTATAGTAAGTCTCTGTTTTTAACGTATCATATATGTTTTATATTATCAACATTTCTCCATAGTAGGAGGCCAGAAGGTATGGAAGCTTTGATATCTACAACATGTAGTTTTATCTTCTGGTTGTTTTGAATTCAACTTAAGCTCCTTGAGGCACTGGAACAGATTGCTCAGAAATGTCGTGGATGCCCCATCCCTGGAGGAATTCAAGGCAAGTTGGATGAGGCTTTGGGCAGCCTGGTCTAGTTGTTGGCAACCCTGTCCACAGCAGAGAGGTTGGAACTAGATGATCTTTAAGGTCCCGTCCGACCCAAACTATTCTATGATTCTCTGATTCCTTTGAACTGGAATTTTGAAAGTTAAACAAGATTCAGAAGAATCTCTGCTTACTGGAAATCATTGTCTGAGAGAAAAGCCTTGTATTGTATAGAACCACAAACAGCTATTCTTTAGGATGTACATATACCATTGCATATCACCTTTATCACAGTAAATTATAATTTTTCCTATATTTGCCAAATCTGTTTGAACAATCTAATTATTTCAGAAACCTCTTTTTATTGCTAGCAGATTGTTACATCAAAAATACCAGAGACTGATAACAGAAGATTTAAAAAAAAACCATAAAAAGCTAAAAAAAGGTATTATTTTCATTCCACTATTGAGATTTTGAATGAGCATCATATAAATGTATGTTTGAATATATTTTTGTACATGAACCATGTTAGTAATTTTTGGCTCATTTGACCAAAAGATAAGACTAGAACTAAAAGTTATTTGTTATGCTAGTGGGAACTAGACTAGCTATCATGTTTTTGACAAGGCTAGAGTATACACAAACTATGTATGAACTGTAAAGAAAACTAATAGGTGACAAGAATGGCACTTACTCTGTATTATGAAATGAAAATAAAATTTGGAAGCTTGTGATGAGACGACAGCAATATTAGAAGGCTTGTGAATTTCAATGCTTAAGTATGAATTCTTAGAAAAACTAAATGTTCACCATCCCCATCCCACCAAACAATCCTTCATCTTTGGACAATTAGTTGAAGTAGATAAATAATTAATTTTAGTTAATAAAGCTAAAAAATGCAAAATATGTAAACTTCTAGAACTTAAAATTTTTTTTACATGAAATTACAAGAAAATTTATAGGGTTTTGGTAGAACAAAGTCTTAAACTAATTCACTTTTAGTTTTATGTCTCAGATAAGACATGCTGAATAACACTGACACTGGAGTAAGTTCTTTTCCTAGAATATTCTCTTCCTATCAAATACTAACTTTACATATTAGGTTAACCAACTTGACTAAGAAGCAAGATTTAGTTTATAATCTCCTTAATGGCTATTGTGTTGCCAGCTGCTGTGGAACCAGCAGAATCTGTTTCTTCTCCAAGCAACAGTTATATATAAAATATGTACTAAATATTTTAAGAAATTTTCAAAACCCAGAAGTGCCATGTCCTAGTATTTACCATAATCCAGATGGAAAAGCCATTTGAGATGAATACTGTCAACACTTCTAGTGCATTCTCTGGGATGGGATATTAAGAGAATATTAAGAACTAGGGTGATATTTCTAGAACATTTGGACAGCAAATGTGTGGGCTGAAACAGGATGCATTTCAGGCAGTGGTTTTAGTCAGCTTCAGACTTTTGTTGGGTAAAATCATTCCTAACCTGTAAGGAAAACTAGAAAAACAACAATAGACAAGCAGGACAGATCCTGTTTTGACATATTAACAGATGATGTGCATATGGCCTGAAAACTTTTCCAAAAAATTTACACAAGACTTTCACATTTGAAAGTTTTTTGGCTTAGCGTTTATGTTTCTTGGTATAGTTCACGTTTAAAACTGTTCTAATTAGACAAGTGAAACTTTTCAGCATCATCCTGTCTTTGCTGCAGAATATTTTGTTCTTTTGATAATCAATAATAGTTAGGAGATCTTAGCAAATATTTTGAATATTTAATTTTCTTAAGTCAAAAGCTGTGTAACTTAAACTGTGATTACTTTTATAGATTATAGATTATAAATATATATATTATGTATTAAAACCCTTATGTGATTATAAGCATTATGCTTTCTTTATCTCTGTTGATATCAAAAATTAGTAAAAACAGCCATCAGTCCATTTTAATTCTAATAAAATATATAGTTCTTTGTTACCTCTTTAATAAGGGATGGTGTCAACATATAGTGGAGTTGTCATGTTTCTGACAGTTCCTGCGCAGCCAGGATACCCCATACCTCTGTCCTGCCCAGTACATCACGAGTAAGTTTCTGACATTTATGTTTTGTGCCCCTTGAAGTAGAAATCAAAATGCTAATATATCTTTTGTATATGCCCAGCCATTTTAAAATGTCTAATTAAACATATTTGAAGCTTTACTGAAAATATTTATCTGTATGTAAGTTTTGCTGTATCATAATGGTTTAGCTCCTCCATAAGAAAACTACATACATGATTTTGAAAGATTATGCACAACTTCTCTGGTAAATCTTTTCAGTGCAAGAAGGCAGAAATTGTGAAAATGTGAGTTGCTGAGATAGCTGTGAACATAGGCCAGCAACTTCCCTAAGTACTGGAAGATTTTGATGCAGCTTATCAAAGGTTCTTAAAAAAAAAAAAAAATTAGCCAATTGTCCATGTTTCCCAATATGCACAAGAGGACTAAGACTAAAATGAAGTTTGTGGAGGTAAAGATAAGTAGAAACATTTCTATTAAGTTAGTTTTTCCTAACAATCAAAAAATACTTTTAGATAAGAAAATAATAAATAGGGTTGTTATATTTTATATAACCTAATAGTTATTACTTGGGGGAAAATGTTCTGTGTAACATAGTAGTTGTTACCTGGGGGAAAATGTTATGTAAACAGCTGCTGATTGCCTGAACTTAGCAAGACCTGAGATAGTGTACCCTGCACACCAACAAAGTACTTGTGACCAGAAGAGTTTGCAGCATCTTAGTTCTTTGAGAGGGAATATTAACTGGTTGCCACTTAGTTTTTACTGGCCAATTCAGCCTCCATTTCTGAAATCTTGTGCATCAACAATGAAAGCATCAAGGTTTCAGATATGTTTTTCTTTTGAATTAAAGGGGGTTTTTTCCTAATAAGGACTTATGCATATATTATATGTTATCTATTTGAGTAATGACCTTGAGTGGCATTTTTGAAGAAGCTATGTTGACTTCTGCTGGCTACTATGAGAATCTGTCATTTTCTATAGGTGACACTGAATGATTCATTTTCATTATGAGTATTAATACTATGAAAATAAATTTAAGTTTGCCATGTTCAAAACTGTCATTATTTTTGTGTTTAAGGTTATGACTTCTAGTTTAGTAATTGGTATGCTAAGGATTCTTCTCTATCTTCTTTTTTTTCAAGATAGATGAAACTTGTAGTTCAATATTGGCTTATAAATTTGGAGGTTCTAAAATATTGAGAACTGTTGACAAAATGCTAAAAACCTAGTAATGGGTGGCAAACCCTTAGGTTCTGGAATCTAGAGTATCAAGAGATTTGCAAAAGCCTTTCTAGACTCTTAGCAGCAATAATAAAAACAGTTAGCTCAGGAATCAAAGGCTGTTGCATCAAGGATGAAAAATACTGCACATTTTTTTCGCTGTGAGGGTGCCTTTAGCTTTGATATACAAGAATTTTCTAATCAAATGTAGAATTTCCATGCAAAGTATTTGAATCTAGAGATCACTTTTTCCAAATATCGTGTTACATATATTTATCAACGACAACAATCAGAAATCTGAAGTGTCTGAAACCTTTGACATTGTATTGCTGTGTTTTCATTTAAACTGTAGTATTGCTGAATAATTCAAGAGTCCTAGTTGGTTTGCAGTTGAAGGATCTTATTGAAAAACATATTGAAGCTAATGGGAAAAAGACTTGGCATTGGAGTAAGCCCTAAGGACACAACTTAATACATCACAAAACAGTGTTTCATAGAGAAAACAGCATAGTGTTTAATGTTTTGCAGATGTGGATTTTCTGCAAGCTTCTGGAACTGAAAGCATTAAGAAAATGTGAATTTTTCCTAGTGATTCATGGGACAAACACTCATTTAGGTTCACCAGTATTACTTATAATTCTTTCATGTCAGAAATTCTTTGATGTCAGAAATTATTTTCTGAACTCTTGCTTTAATAGTTACAGTGTAGTAAAAAAGTGTTTGTACTGCAGCGTAGCATTGAAAATGTATCTGGTTTCTTGCTCCATGGGCATGTAATTTCAAAACAGCTGAAATAGTTATTTTCAGGTATTCTCTTAGATTTTGTTCCTGTGAGGGAGCATATTCCTTGAAGTAACCACCAAGATCTCTTGTCTAAGAAATATATCCAAGATGATAGTTGTAAGAGGCTTTTGTCCTTTCAGAGTACTGTACAGGTCTACAATTCATTGGTACAGAACCAAGTAGTAATTCTTTACCTGTTTGACAATCATAGCCCTATTTATTATTTTTCCCACATGGTGCAGTTTCTTTAAATTTCAGATTTCCACACTTAGGGGAAAAATTAACATTAAATTAAAACAGGCATAATTATGAAACTAAAATGGCTACAGAAATGGATAGAAGGTTGCCAACAAAACCCACAGCTATTGATAAACCTGTAAAAGGAAAAATAAAATTGTAATTAAGAATATAAAGACTATAGCTAGAGCATTTTGGAAAAAAGAAAAATGTGTAAGATACTGTCCACATGCAAATTCACATTTTATGTAGAAGTTTCATGTAGTTTTCATAATGAAAGAGAATTAATAGTGGTAAATAGTTGGAAACTAACTTAATCAAAAAACAGCAGATAATTTATTTCAGCTATGTATATATGCATTCCAGTTATTAATAGTGCTCATATTTTGAGGAGAATATGTTACTGCAGGAAAATGATGTTGTTACAGATAGTCTGGAAATCTCTCCTTGGAATTCATTTATAAGGGTTCATGATCTTGAAGAACAAAGTAAATTTAAAATATCTTCAAAATATTAGTCTAGTATGGAAATAAATGTTTCTAAGAATAAGCAAGGCAAAATATATCACTTGACAATTTTAAGAAAACAAAGCTAACATTCTTTTTTGTTTCCAGATTTATATTTTCAATGCTGAGTATTGAGAGCCACCTTGTGGCCATAGTTTTTAATGCACGTGTATGATGCTGATTTTACGGTTGCTGAAAAGCCCTTGTCCATTGTTTCACTTCAGAGCATTTTGAAGATTGAGAGTTAAAAATGAATACATAAATACGTTCTACTTCCAGGCATCTAGCCTGAAGTGTAATTCTCTGCTTGACCCGAAATATGGGTTCTTTACATTCATATGAAATTTCTGAGATAATTTTTTCTTGTTCCCTTATTTCTTCCTTTCCTTGTCTTGCACACATTAGTGGATGTTTGTATAAAATACAACATAGATAAGTTACATGTGTAATAAGTATAATGCATAATATACTTGTATAGTGTATATATATGCACAGTATATACATAGTAATATAATATGGACTACGTTCACTGTTACCAAAAAAATTTAAATTCTTGAATATTGCATGTTTTAGGAAGCTAACAAAATTTTTCTGACAATTTTAAATATTTATTTTTTCTATGTTAGTACTTTTTTTGATTACTGGAATAGCAGTTAATAGTAAATAGAACAATTCAATATTTATGTGTTTCAAGTTTGTATTTACTCATATGAAGTTAGTTTCAGGCATCAGAAATGAGATTAGTTGTAGAAAACACATGAGGATGAATTGATTACTCTTGGACACAGCTTTGCAATGTAGCTTTATGAATGTGTGTCTTTTTCTAGAGGAAAGAGATCAAAATTTATTGTGACTATAAAGGGGTTGATGTAAATACAGGAAGTTTTTAGCTAAAGTAACGATCTAGATTTTCCTGAATTCAGTTTTCTGTTCTGTAATATAAAGTATATGCTGTGTGTAAAGGTAGAGGTTGAAGTAGTACCAGTACTATACCAAGCATTTTCTTTTGGGATTTTGAGGGAGTAGGGGTGGGATTCCTCATGAAGTTTATACTTGCTTCTGATATTTGTGGAAACCTTTCTTCCTCTGTGACTGAATTTGTACTGTGGACTTTAAGACAACTTCAGGGTTTCACAGGCAATTCATTCCATCAAACAGAAAATTCGAATTTTACTCTCAAACTAAAAATTTCTGTAGAAATTTGCACATATAAGAAAAAAAAATTGCTTAACATCTGCTATCCTTTTTTTGTTGGTAGGGAAAAATTGAGATTAACTAGTTTGACAACAGTTTGGGAACATTTCAGTTATAGTATGTTCTTATCAACTTTGTCACTTTGGAGAAAACTGTTTCTTGTCATAAGTTTAAGTGGCACTGTGGCCTGTACTGAGTGTGGTGATGACAGGTTCTGTGAATGTATTGCGTAATGTTGTCCATGGCTAAAAAAAGGGCTGTGAAAATTGAATATTGTATGGGTAGGTACATAATTATATTTGGGGTTTCTAACAAGTCTGAAATGGATTTAGGATAAAGAATGCCCCCTGATTAAGTTGCCATTGACAGCAATAAAAAGGACGCAAAGTCTCCATATCTCTTTTTACTGTGATGTTTGTTAGTTCTGTTACATTCCAGCATTTAAAAACATAGGGTGATGTGATTAATTTTCATGTAAAGGGCCAGTAACTTTTCAACTATTTCTTGAATTTCTCTGTGATAGGAGGTATTCAGTAGCAGAATAAACAGGGATTAGTGTGAAGACAGATAATGCAAATTCCAATTTACTTGGAACCGTGAGTGGTAATTAAGAGCTATTATTGGTATGTGACATTTGGGAGCGTTGAGACAATGCCACCTGAGTCAGTTAGAATAGAAATTTGTTGCAACGGAAAGTTATTTGAGGATCTATTTTGTCTTTAATTCTTTCCAGGATAATTCTTGTTCAGTAGTCTAAATCTGAAACATGCCAGTGAAGTCCTTTTCAGGCTAAGATTTAAGGACACTGATTTTAGGAGACTGCACATGGTAGCCACAAATGTGTGATGCATCTGAGCTCCTGTTGTAGCTGGTGGAGTTCGGTGCATTTCAAGCAATGGAGCCAAGAGGATGCCTGAGCTCAGCCATGAGCAGACACCAGGCGGTCAGGGAGCAGAAACGTTGTACAAGCCCTGCTGCCTGGTGGCCACTGACGGTGAAGGGTGCTCAGACTCCTACTTCAGCTGTACAGATCTGCATGTAGATATCTACAGTGTTTTAATCTCAAACTGAGCCCTCAAACTTAGCTGGTCTTATCTTCAGTTTTATCAGTGTCCAGATTAAACAAGTAAGATGGAACTGTCTAGTTTTCTCCAAGTGATGCCTCCTCAAAAAAGAAATAGAGTAGAAATCTTTTCTAAGTTGATCTAAAGATTGAAAAGGCTGTGCCAAGAATTAAAAGTCATCAGTCTGTTTCTATAAATCTAATCAGAAAGGCTGTCTGATATTATCATAGAAAACAGGCTCAGGAGGTTTTACTCTGGTGTGTGGTCACTGGGCACAGTAGAGAGAACACCAGAGTTATAGGCAAACGTAGCCTCTGTGTTCTATTCTGTGTAAAATTTCTGTGACAAGATAATTGGCAATTCCATATTTGGAATTCAATAAGTCAATTTAAAAAATAGCTGAAATCCACATACAAAATTAACAACAGGAAATGCTTTTGTTGAATAGCTTCAAATGTTTAGATTGGAATTTGCAAAGTAAGATATTCTTAGATTTGTAAATCATTTTCTAAAGGTGAGTGATGATATGATTGCCAAGTTTGCTTTGTAATATATTTTATAGGTTTTTTTATTTATACATGATGTTGTTTACATTCATTTTATATACAATATATCATATTTTATGTTAGCTTTCAAAGTGCATAATAAGAAAATCAAGCAAAACAGAAGTTTTTAAAATATGTCACACTGAATCTAATTTAAAAGTTTATACAGGATGCGAGAGTCAAAGATTCTCTGCTCCTTTTATTCTGATTTTAATTCATAATTCAATATTACTATATTGAAACCACTGAAAACTGATATCCTGATGATAACCCTATAGTATTTGTGTGTTTCGAAACTCCACAAACATATTTGCTTTAGCACCGAACCATTGTATGTGGTTCAGTTCTGTACAGCCAGATAAAGTTTCTCCTTATGTAGGAAAGCTCTTGATTTGTATAGAAAATTATTGCAGTGCTAGTTATAGAACTATTTGGCATAGATAGTAAAAGATTTTGTACTTAAAGTAGGGAAAACCATTTTTTTTGCTATGTATCTTTTCACTTGAACTTCAATTTTATCATTTAAACAGTTTAAAGATATTCAGTTTTAAAAGGTTATTACTTCAAGTGGTAAATTATATGGGCATACTAATTTTAAGACAAGTGTTGGCATTGTGTGCTATTTGCTTTCCTCCTAGAGTCCTAACACCTCAAGAAATGCAGCATTACAGATACGGGCTCAACTTTTAGGTGAAATATTTTGCAAAGCCTTCTGAGATTAGTCAGCTCCTAAAAACAGGCAGAGTTATGAGATGAAAAACCTTTTTAAGGAGTGGAAATGCATGACGGATGTAATGATTTGAACAGATATGACTATTACTTGTACAGAAGAAAGATTGTTAATGTAATTAAAAGATTAAAGAAAATGAAGCTCACAGTATGGTATCTAACACTTTTCAACAGTCATTAGCACTAATGGATGCACGATAAGTAAACAGAGTATGAAAAATTGAAATTAATCAGGGTTGGAGAGGGACTGTGGAAGCAGCACAGCAGCTCTCCTCTCACCTGTTTTGTGCTGCTAGGCTCTGCATTAAGAGAGAAAGTAACAATCTCCTTACTTCTTCCCATACCAAGTCATTTAGTCTCTATGGTATGTTTGATAAGTGAGGTATTCTCTTAAATTTCCTGAGATCTGTCTGCTCTGGGTAAGACATTTATTTGCTATTTATTTGCTTGCTGAAGAAAGTGTTTAGCTGCTTTAAAATAATTGTATATGAATTACAATATTTTAACAATAGTGGGCTCCTCCATTTTGGCAGAAGATTTACAATCTAGTTTACAAACTCCAGACAAAGCAGATTAATGAATTATCATCAATGCAATATTTTTTTCTCAAATCTCTGTAAATATATTATTAAAATTACTTGCACAGAAAAAGTCATCCTTTGCTCAAAATATCAGCCTCGGAGGGGAAGTACATGTGCTAGGTATATGCTTAAAGAACTGTAGATGTAGAAAACAATCTTTCAAAGCCAAATTTAATTATACATATTTTTCTTCATCTCTGTGATTTTTAAACTATACAAAGCAATTATCTTTCAGGCTTCATGAAGTATGAAACATAATGTTAGTAAGTGACATAAAACATTGGGGGGATTTTTTTTTAACAAGAGTAAGGTAATTTTTTTTTTTTTTTTCAGTTGATAGAGTTTAAAACTACCAGAGATCCCATAACTTAGCAGAGGTCTATGGGAAAATACCCTGCATTTGAACAGGATATGGCTGTAAAGTCGAGCTCTATGGAGGTGACTGCACAGTGCTCCTTTTTTGCATCTGCTGTTTCCTCTGGCAGCAAGCCGAACAGTTGCCTCAGTTTAACCGACAATCTGTCTTTAAATTCCCAAGTCTGCTGGCCAAAAGAGCATAGTAATATGAACCTCCTTGTTTCATCACTTAGTAGGTGCTACTTTTGTGCCCTTTTAGGTGTGTAAATACATTATGTTACCTATGAAACTTACTTTGAATGATGTTTAATGGTCCACAGGCTTCACAGTTGTACACTGAGGTTGCAGTTCAGAGAGTAGCATGGTAGTAATTTGGAATAAAACTAACAAAAAAAAGACAACAAAGTTGTCAAAGGTGTTGGTAATAATCAGATGGCAGTGTTGATAATCAGCCTAAGTCTTACAGGTGTCATTTCTAAGATGTGTTTTTTTGTCCTGAGGGTACAGTGGAAAAAAAAAAGCAGTAATACAAGGAGATAATTCTAGGTGAGATGAGGTTATGGAAATCTGATAGAGCATGTATATGAGTTGGGACAAGGGCACAAGGAATATAAAATTCATAGGAAACCAGGTTTCTTGAGAGATTTTTTTTGTGTGTGTTAGTACTTTATCAGATAAATAACTATCACTTATTATAATTAATCAAATGATACTATAGTAACATTGCAATATAAAAATACTTAAACAGCTATGATTTTTCACATCCTTTGGAGATTTATCAAAACTGCTTATCTTGTCACATTTGGTGACACTTCAAAGTGTTACTAAGGAATCCTTCAAATTCTCTTAAATAGCAAAAACACGGGAGGAATAAAATGTCTTTAGTTCTGAGACTTGTTTAATATTATTAGCATACAAATTAAAAAAAAGACTTTATGTGGTGATAATTACATCAAAAATTTTCTTATGAGGCTTTGTATTACACAAGTATCAGTGGAAAAAAAAAACATGGTCCTGCAGATGGTCTGATGTTCTAGTCTGATTATCTTTTTTTCTTGTTAAAGTTCAGGTTACATAGTTCAAGTTACTTAATGAGTGGTGAACATAATTTTTTACCTTTTTTAGTTTAGGAATTTGTACCACTTTTATTGACTTGCATTTTTTTTACCATGTCTTTTTAGTACTTTACATTTATTTCTTCCATGCTATATGGCAGAAGCTAGAAGAGTGAAGAAACCAAGCTACAATACCAAATCAAAGGACACTTAATATACCTAGGGGTCGTCTCTCCAAAAATTATTTTCCTGTTTTAAGATAAATTTTGGCTTTTTGTGGTCCTAAATACTGATGCCAGTCTCAAACGGTTTGAAAACCCTATAGACTATTAATTCTTACTGCACATTTCCCATTACCTATAAAACTTGTAAAAGATATTCCATTATTCTGAAGAATCTTCAATCTGTCATTTTGCATAGCTGTGAAGATGTAGTGGACTGCTATGGCTTAATTATGAAATGAGAAATACACATAATGTTCACCAATAGTTTTTTTCTTGCGGGGTTAATCATGTCTCAGTCAGCATAGTTGCATTAAAAATACTGATGATACATGATAAGTAAGCTGCAGATGTATTGGAAGGTCTTGAAAACACTTTCTGCTTTCCTTGTCTCAGAGTAAAAATGCATCCAGTATTGTCATGGCTCAGTAGAGTGACAGTTTTGAGTATTACATAGAATCACAGAACAGCAGGGGTTGGAAGGAACCTCTGAAGATCATCTAGTCCAATCCCCCTGCTAGAGCATGATCACCTAGAGCAGATCACGCAGGAACAATGTCCAGACGGGTTTTGAATGTCTCCAGAGATGGAGACTCCACAGCCTCTCTGAGAAGCCTGTTCCAGTGCTCTGTTACCCTCACAGTAAAGAACTATTTCCTTATGTTTAGGTTGAACCTCCTGTTTTCCAGTTTGTGACCATTGCCCCTTGTCCTGTCACTGGACACCACTGAGAAGAGTCTGGCCCCATCCTCCTGACACCTGCCCTTTAGTTATTTATAAGCATTGATGAGGTCCCCCCTCAGCCTCCTCTTCTCCAAACTAAATAAACCCAGCTCTCTCAGCCTTTCCTCATATGGTGGGTACTCCTGTCACCTAGTCATCTTATTGGCCCTGGATGGGCCTTTCTCCAGTAGTTCCTTGCTCTTCTTGAACTGGGGAGCTGAGAACTGGACACAGTACTCCAGATACAGCCTCACCAGGATGGAGTGGAGGGGGAGGATCACCTCCCTCAACCTTCTGGCCACGCTCTTCGTAATGCCATTGGCACATTGTTGGCTCATGGTCAGCCTGTTGTCCACCAGGACTCCCAGGTCCTTTTCCCCAGAGCAGCTTTTCAGCAGTGCAGCCCACAACCTGTGCTCATACATGGGGTTGTTCTTCCCCAGATGCAGTACTTTTTACTTGCCCTTACTGAATTTCATTAGGTTTCACTCTTCCCAACTCTCTAGCCTGTCCAGGTCATGCTGAATGGTAGG
This sequence comes from Caprimulgus europaeus, assembly GCA_907165065.1. The sequence continues at coordinate 79,545,752 of OU015524.1, forward strand.
TCAGCCTTCTTACAAAGCAAAGGAGGTGTTCTCAAATAAAACAAATATTTTTATAGAAGCCATGCAATATCAGTTTCCTGTTGAAGCACGAATGTTGAAATTTTTGCACAGTTAGGCACAGAAGCAAAAGGTTTAACTGGGTCTCTGGAGGATGTCAGCTTTTAAACTTAAATCACTAAAAATTCATCCTTGCTGTTGCAATGCTACCCTTGCATGTCATCAAGCTGTCTTTCTCTCTATCAATTTCTTTTCGTGCTATATATCTTCCCTACAGACTAGTTTTCTAACAGCATACTGAAAACTTCTGCTGTCAACAAATCAGACCAAGACTGATGACTTTTTCATCTGTATACTCGAAGTGGTTAACAAATACGACAACTGGACTTTCTATCTCAAGGACTGGAGCAGAATAGATACCTTGTTGTATTTTAGATGTTTTGTATGTCTGTTCCCAGAGAGAGAACAGTGTTATTTTAAGTTGACAAGAAAGAAAACTAGAGCTTTACATGATTTTGCATGGGTTTTAAAATTGGTGTTTTACAATTAGTTCAATCTTAATTGATGTGCGTTTTCATGTCATTGCTAAACTGAAATGTTTTGTCACTTCTTTTAATAGGACTTGAGATTATTTAAGCACAGATTTCTGTTCACTGTGAAGTCCGGATTTTCATTATACTAAAGCAGTACAAAAATGTCTCTATATAATTTTTATTGCACTTGCTATAAACAACAGAAAGATGCTTCTCATTGTACAATAGATGGAAGTTGTTATTTTTACTGCATTTTCACTGATTGGTGAAGCTTAAACTGGGTCATTATAACAAGTGTTTCCTTTCTATCTAAACCTAGTACTATTTTCCATGTGTGCTTTCACAGAAGAATTATTTTTCATTCTAAGTTCTTAAACCCTTTTATCTTATAATCAGTATTTCATTCAGTTATTAGACAGGCACTGCAGTCTGGCTTGAAGTAAAATGTTAGGTTACTTTGGTCCATGTTGTAAAATTCTGGCTAAGTTAAGGTAGTGTATTGTCTATACAAATAGTTCCTTTTTTTTGCTTTATAACAGCGAGGCATTAAGTGAGATAATTTGAAACTATGTTTGCGTCCTTGGTGACTTGTTGTAAATCAATCATTTGTGCATGGTCAAACTTGCATTCATGATTCTTTCACTTTTGCTTTGTCTGGCTGGTTCAAAAATGTAGCATTTTATGTTATACTAAATACTAAATTTTCTTCAATTCTGTCATCAGAGACACTTTGGTCTTCTGCACTATAGATTATAGAACTGAGGAAGGAAAGATTCAATTAAATGTTTACCTCTTGTTCAGTGTTTTTAATCTTATTGCTGTTGTCCCTCCTCCCATAGGATCTTATTTCATTCTCTATGCACCATGTATCTTTTCCAATGAAAAAAAGACGGAGCTGCTAGTAATGTTAAAAAGAGCACACTGAATAAGGCAAGAAATTTCTGGACACCATACCAATCCATTCTTTAACTGGTAATCATCACTCCCTGATGTGCCAACTGGATGAAACACAACCTTGTGCAATAAATAAGATGTGATCTGTGGTAAGGCCAGGGAAATAGACAAATGTGACAGAAATTCTGCCTTGTACCTCCTTTCCTTCTGAAACAAGAAGAAAAGGATAATTCATGCAAGTTTTTTTTAAAAACTATTCTATGATTGGAGCACAAAGACATAAGGAATAATGTTCCTATTTGTACAGCTGCAAAGTATGTTTTAAACCTGGATTATTTTGAAAAATCGCAATATTGTCTATCATATGCAAAGTACATCAGGGAATCATTAATTGCCAGATTTCAAATTCCCAACAATTACCACTACTGTGTTAGTATTGTTCCAGCAATAATTGATATTTTTTTTTAATTAGCAGAAAAATTATAAGTTTTCAGTCTTCACTTTTAAAAACAGATGAATCTTTTTGGTCCATATTTACAGAATTCATTTTTCTTTAAAGGGAACAACAGCTTCCCAAGTTTTTTCTTCAAAGAACATCTAAAAATACTGACCATGTGAAAGGTAGAAGAGTTAGCCACCAGGGCTGAAAAGGCTGAATTACTAAGCCTAAATAATAAAGATAAGCAAAAGAGTGTACTAAAATATAAGTATCATGTAGCTGTATCTCAAGACTGATGGTCTTGAGAATGAAAATTGTATGGCTTTGAAGAAAAGAGGCTGTTATTTCACTTGAATTAAAAAATACAACTATGTTAGAACTAGACAGTCCTAGCGGATTGGCTGCTTGGCAATTGTTCCTAATTGTCTAAACTTCTCCTCCCTTCTCTTTTTCATACAGTTTTTCTAATTGCAGTTTAAGTACATTAAAACTGAATTCTCTGATACTTCATTCTGCAGTGACTCTGTGTTTTACAAACTACAGAAACCCAGTGTGTTATATAGACCTGAGATATTTTTAAAACTTTTACTGAACATAGCTCTGCCCTGAAGAAAATTCTATGTGCATGTAGAGAATTGCTTTCAATGCAACAACTGAAAAAATAGTCTGCGGCCTACTGAGGACTAAGGACAGATAGATTCCTATTCTAAACAAGTATTTCTAAATTACAAATTGACAGGAGACAACCCTAAATCGATAGAAACCTGCATACACACACAGAAGAAAAGGTTCAGAAGGAGAACAGTTATAATACAGAAAATTAGTCCTAAATTATGTGCTCCTGATGATTGCACTCAAAGAATTGTATCTTTACAGTGACAGAGGAAGACATTTAAGCAAAGCAGTCACACTATTCTCCTTTCTTTGTCCTTCAGAGGTATTTTTAGAGCACTTTACAGAACGTACTGAGGTGATGTCAGTAAATTGATCAGATCAGTAACTCATAGGTTTAAACAATTCTAACTTTAATACAGTGAACTTAAATCTCCAGAGGGAGACAATTAGATTATTGACTCTTCCAGAAGAAATTCAAACTGATTCACATTTGTTTGCTAGAATTACCTTCTTCAAATACTATCTTGCCAGGTACCCACTAATTATAACCCAGTGAAAGAATAAGTGTTGGAAATAGATATTACTTCAGGATAACTATACAAAGTTAACAGCTAGGTACGTTAAAAAAGTGAAGATGTAGAGAATGAGCGTGCATACTCATTAAGTAGAATAGCATATTAGCCAGCCTGCATTCATGCAGAAATTATCTGCTAGGTTGTGGAAGTCATCTTGGTTGAGGAGAGCTCTCATTAGCCTTTGGGTTCTTCACAGGAACCAGCTGCAGGGTGAACAGTCAGTGAAGCTCATGCTGCTGTTCCCAGGAAAGAGTGAGGGAATTAATGTGAGGGCATATCAACACAGAAGCACTACCTGAATCCAATGTATTGAACTGTTAGGTGTCTTTTAACAAGTGACTGATTTATAACTTTACATAAGAGCTTCATGACAAGTCATTTATATATATGCTTTAGTGTATTACTACATGTTTAGAAATACTAATAATTTTACATTTCATGCTGTTTCTCAGGTAGTGTGAAAGGTAAAACAAGATAAGGACCAATTGTTTAATATATATTTATCACAGAAATGTAGTCATCTTTAAATCCTTGAGGAGAAATTTATTTCGAAGTTATATTTTTTGTTTTGTAATAAAATAATAATTTAATCTTACTCGTACCACATAACATGCCACTTCATCTTTGTCCTAGAAACAGCTGCTGATAGCTTAGTTATTATGCAGACAGTACAAGTTGAGTAATATAAATGAAAGTTCTAATTAAAAAAAGGAGAGTCCTCAGGTGAAATCAATGTAGCTCAAATCTATTCCTTTTTTCTCCCTTTAGTCTCCAATCTGTATTTCTTCATGTTCAATTTCTTTCATAAACTGTTGGATAGTGTTACTGCTCATCTTCATGGCTTAGTATTTTCTCTTGGTTTCATATATATGCTCTAACTGTGCATATTAATGATTCTCATTTTTTCCTGTAACAAGAAATTATTTTATTTTTATTTCATATTTAAAAACCCTTTCTCATGGTTATATTTGCCCTATCTAAGTTTTGATCTCTCCCCTTTGAAACAGCAGTTGTGAATAAAGGAATAAAACTTATTTTAAAGATTTAATTTGTATAGATTAATTAATAGGCACTATGTATGTAGTAAATTCTGAAGAGCGAAAATGGTGAAAGATCATGCAATCCTTTAATAATTTATTTCCATTTCTCTCAGTCCTCATATGTACTGAATTAATTTTAGTTTTTTGTATTTAAGGAACAGGAATAAGCCCACTGATGGACTCTTCAACTTCCCTTTTTTCATTGCACTTTTCTCAGCCACCCTTTACTTCCTGAATGGATGGAGACAACCAGTATTCTTTAAATGAGCCAGCAGAACAGATGCAGCAGTGTGATTAATATGAAAGAGGCAGAGGAGGCTTTTGTCTTGTTGGAACTTAAAACAATTTAGAAGATCAGCCTAAGAAATACACTTTCAGATGTCTTCAGGAAAGTTACAAAATGGTTATTTTTGAAATAATTGAATTGTATTCATCACATGGTAGCAGTACTAATTCAGACTGCCCTTCACTGAAGGCTGCAGCAAAAGATACCTTACTTTGTTTGGATTAGGTGTCTGTGATATCTGTGCTATCGGAGCATCGATGCTCATCCAGTGAAGCTAATGAGGCCTCAAAATTAAGAGCTAGTACTTTGCAAGGTGTCAGGACAGTGTAGAGAATGAAGGATGGGAATAAATTGCTCAGAATTGCTCAAACCAGTGAACAAATATGATGGTGTATTCTGAACAAACTGCAAGCGCTGCCCCATTGTGAACTCCACAGAAAGGAAATTAAAGTGATTGAGTCTTACGGTCACAAGCATGACGTTTTGCTATAGTAAAATGATTGTGAAAAAAATGCTAGAATAGCCTGTGCCATTTCTGTTACTGGAAGAAAATACGTTATAGTCAAAAACTGTGCTATTAATGGTAAAAAAACCACTAAAATTCAAAATTGCAAACAATGTCTTCAAAATGAGGAAGCAGGAAGGAAAAACAACAAGTAATTTACAGAAAGGAAAAAAAAAAAAAAATCTGATCTTACCAAGTAGTGGTGATCTACTTAGTCTGTCCTAGATGAGTGTAGCAATTGCAGATTAAAGAAAATACATAAATTGATGTTTAACTTATCAAGAAGTAATTTATTGGCAGCTGCTTCTCATAGTCAACCCTTATTACTTTTTTATTTGTTTTTAGAAAAAAATAAGGAGAAAATAAGCTATAATCCTATTAAAAAATTTATTCTTTGTTTCACATAGTATTGGTAGTTCAGAGAAAAAGCATGCAGCTTATAGTCTTTATGAATGATGATATCTTTGTGAAACTAGTTGCAAGAAAAGGGTGAGAAAGGGTGTTATCTTTTTTCAGTCTTGAGTTGAAATACCCTAAAGCTCGATTAAATCTTTTTTTCTCTGCTACATGTGCCTCACTTCTCATTAAAGTTAAGCAGGACATTTTTCTGTATTTAATTGTGACATTTTAATGTGTCTTAATCAAGAGCTGCATTAAATTCACAACATTTAAAGGAGAAATATAGATGTCAGCAAGCTAAACTGGGAATTTATTTAATACATACTGTTTTAGATGCACACACACATGTAAGCAAAGGTCATAAACCTACAGCCCTCTTGAGCAATAAGGGAAGGGAAAGAAAATCAATTCTAATCAGAACACCAGTACCAAACCTTATAATAACAACTTCTCCATACACCTGAGGCACTTAGTAACATTTCGTATAAATTTTAAGCAAAGCCTTTTATTATGTAATAAACAAGATGGGAGTAGTATAACTTCTTATAGTTTCACTTCCTTTATTTAGTAGTTGTTGGTTTTGTTGTCTCTGCAACCATTAAAATCCAGATTTAATAGAACAACCAGGCAATTCATTGGCACAAGAGCTTATAGGGTTTGTTTGCAAATATGTTGCTATTAAAGGATATGCTGTGTGAGCTGTCTTCCAAAACCATCACTGAGATATGTGATTTTTTAATTAATTTATTTTCTCAAGTGTAACTTTATAAAATTGGGTTACTTCATTGTTCTTGAACTTACTTGCGTTGTATCTTTGTAATATAAAATGCCCACAAATTTATGGAAAGAAAATTAATTCCATTTCTGTGCAGTTAATGGAACTAGCTAGAATTTGCTTGATATTTGTTTTTTCTTATGTCAAAAGTGGGCTTTGAGTTTTATATTTTAAAAATTTCATCATCATCATCTGTGTTGGAAAAAAATTATTTAATGTGTTTCTAAACTGGTTAGTGTGTAACCTGAAGGTCGAGCACTTCATAGATTCAATAAATGAACTGACAAAACCTATGAATATTAAGTATGTCAAAGATGTTGTTTTAGAATGTGTGATAGATTTTACAAGCATGTGGATGTTGTTTCTAAAGGCAACTCTATGGATGCATTTAGGTGTAACTATGTATTTTTAAATGGTTGATTAATCTTAAGCTTGTAAGTACTTGAATTATAGTCAGACTAGCACGGCCATATCTTGTGTTCTCTGTCACAAACTTTTCCCCTTCCTCTTCCTTCTTCCTATATTCACAAGTTCCTTTCTCTAAATTTGTGAAATCATAGTTCTTAAAACTGTAAACTAAGACAGATTCCTTACATATATAGTACAAGATTTTACTCTTCTTAGTTTTCTATTAGCAAATTGTCTTTCAATCACATTAGACAACATAAGCAATCAGGTTTCAAAAAAAGGTATGTAAATTTTTAAACTGTGGAGATTTGAGAACAAGATTTGGCTCTTTCAGTGACAGATTATGATATTTAAAGTTTAGTTTTTTATATTGAATAATTGTGCTTTTTGAAAAGTAGTTATTTTAATACCTGTAAAATAGTCATTTGATACAAAGACAGTAAGTTCTGCTAAAAAGTGAAATTTCTGATGTTTGTCTTATCACATAGGAAGATTTGCTTTGTTTAAGACAAAAGCTAATTACATTGTTAAAAGCTTACACCACATTCTGAATGTAATCAAGATCAATCCAAATTTCTGTATCACAGTTATTCTCAGATTTGCAGCTGACGTGAATTTTCCACTTGCCTGTCTTCTGTGAGATTTGTTGTTGATAAACTATAAATGCAAACCTTGGTGCATTTGTGTTCTTTATGGAACATTTGTTTCCATTTGCTAGCTCATAAAGAATAAGCTTCATGAATGGCATTGATGCTTTCTCAATTTCTTATTTGTTAATTTTTAAGCACTACAGCAGTTAATTAATTTTTTTAAAAAATCACGTGTAGTTAAAAGCTGAGTTTGATTTCCTTTAAATGAATAGTAAATAATTACTACTAAAGCAAAAAAGATCAGATATTGAGAAGCAGGATAATTGTGAAGCTCAGAAATGTGTTTTTCCTACAACATTTTTCTTTTCATGTCCTCTTTTATAATTGCATTCCCATTTCCCTATTTATTTCTGTGTTTGCAGAGATTTATTGTTCATGTTTGGCAGTGTGCCAGTAATGTGAACCATATTTTGCTTTGGTTTACCCACTCTGTATCCTTTAAGTCAGCTTTCAGTGGTTGTATGTCAGGTTCTAGTAAATGTAAAGATTTAAAATAATAATAATAATAACTATTATTATTATTATTATTATTATTATTATTATTATTATTATTATTATTATTATTATTATTATTATTATTATTATTATTATTATTATTTCCACAATTAATTCACTCTAATATACAAGGCTGAAAATACAGTAATTAAAAAAAAACAACTCTCTTGTGATCTATGGAAAAGCTGTACAAGGAGAGGCTGAACTCACTTGGTTTGTTCAGCCTGGAGAAGAGGAGACTGAGAGGAGATCTCGTCACAGCCTATAACTTCCTCACAAGGGGAAGAGGAGGGGCAGGCGCTGATCTCTTCTCTCTGGTGACCAGCAGTAGGACCAGAGGAAATGGCAGGAAGATGTGCCAGGGGAGGTTTAGGTTGGACATTAGGAAAAGGTTCTTTACTCAGAGGGTGCTGAAGCACTGGAACAGGTTCCCCGGGGAGGCAGTCATGGCACCAAGCCTGACAATATTCAAGAAGCATTTGGACAAAGCCCTCTTGACACATGGTCTGAATCTTGGGATTGTCCTGTGCAGGGACAGGAGTTGGACTTGATGATCCTTGTGGGTCCCTTCCATCTCACAACATTCTGTGATTTTGTGATTCTATGAAAAGTGGAGTTTCTATGCTGATGAAGATAATAAAGAAATCTGTCTTAGGTAAAAATTAGAGTCATCATCACCACAACTCTCTCAGTTTCATATTCAGCAGTAATTGATTTTGTAAGGCAGTGAGTGCAGTAGTTAGGATATGGAAGAGGTGGGAGCAAGATCAGAGGTGTTTGTGGCAAATCAGGGACATTGAAGCATGAAAATCTGAGAAACCAGTAGCTGGGAACAAAGGTAATGAGATTGTATGTGGCATGCTTTCTGACCTTAGGTCCTTTAAAAGTCCTTTATTCCAGTTTCCAACTGTGTTACTGTGCCTTTCCTCCTCTCATCTTAATTGTAATAATAGAGCTGTACTTTTTGTGATACTTGAGCTTTAGCCCAAAGCCTTGTTTCAGAACAGAAAAACAACTGTTCCTGTTGGGCTAAAATGGCATGAACTCTGGTGGTTTGGGTTTTCTCTTTAAGTGGTTTGGTTTCTTTTTTCTTTCCCTGTTACTTCTGGAAAACACACTCTAAAGCAATTGTACTTTCAGAGTTTAGTGTTTGGAAGGGAAGTGTATTAGTTTTTCTTAACTTTGAGTCAATATTCAGTTTAGGTGAAGCATGATAAGGTTAGCACCCAGAAATAAGGGAGACATGCTTATGGACCTCATATACAGTGGGAGGCTGGAGGACCTGATGTTTTGCAGACTGCAATCCCAGCCTCCTACTCATGGAGGGGGTAAAAATGAGTGGTAGATGAGCAGTTTGGTTCCACACTATGAATTTGTTAATCCACACTGTGCTGAGCTGATGCCGTGGCTGGTGGCGGGGAAGGGTATCCCCTCCTTAATGCTGAGTATGATGTGTGGTCTGCTACCTTAAACCTGTCCTAGCTGCCTGCAGAGTCTGAGAGAGTTGCTTTTAAGGAAAAGCAATATGTGAGTTCTCAGTTTCAGTGTTCATACTGGTTATCAGTAATTTTGGATCTCTGTTTAAGTGAAGCTATATTTTTATAAAAGTATTATTTTAAACTTTTAAGAGTATTCTTTAGAAAATAAGAATAGAAGTCAAATTCATTTATAGAAAGTCCTGAAATATTGATTGGCATGGATGAAAACTTTGACATTACTAGAAATAGTTTCTTTCATATGATTCATAATAATTTTCAATGGATTTTTTCCTGTAATTTTTTTAATACAATGCTTCTTGTACTGTAATTAGAAAAGTTAATTTAATTTTTATGCTTGTCTATCCTAGGTACAGAGATCCAGAAATAAGCAGTTACGTGAGCTGTTTCCAGATGGATTTAGTATTCATCATGCAGGAATGCTGCGGCAAGACAGAAGTTTGGTTGAGAACTTGTTTTCTAATGGACATATCAAAGTCTTAGTCTGTACAGCTACACTCGCCTGGGGTGTCAATCTTCCTGCTCATGCTGTTGTTATTAAGGTAAGAGCTTCCATTACTCTGCACATCGGTATCTGTCTTAAAAGAAACGTGTAAAGAATCATAGATAGCAAGATCCTTATTGTGGGTTTTGGGCCTGGAGGGGAAATGTCTGATTGACTTGAAATGTTATTTATATCTCATTAAACTGATTCTCTCCAGTGGGAGTCTAGTTTGTATAGTAAAGATTTAAATATATCAAAGATTATGAAAGGATTAGTTAAAGTACACTTCTGAAATCATGCTATATTTGCCTAATTTCAGTATTCAGCTCATCAGGATTATATTCATGTGTATTTATGTTAATTTTTATTAACTTTTCCTCAACCAGGGAACACAAATATATGCTGCAAAAAGAGGCTCCTTTGTTGACCTTGGAATTTTAGATGTCATGCAGATATTTGGTCGAGCTGGACGGCCTCAGTTTGACAAATTCGGAGAAGGCATCATTATTACAACGCATGATAAACTTAGTCATTACCTGACTCTTCTTACTCAGCAGAATCCAATTGAAAGCCAGTTTCTCGAAAGCCTTGCAGACAACCTAAATGCAGAGGTAACCTTTGAAGGATTAATATTGTTTGAAACAAAAATGCAATATTGTCACACTTAAAATATCTAAAATGGAAATTTTATTATTATTGATATTCTGTAGGTGTGTATGCTTAAAAGGAGTGAAATGCTAAACATGATAATGTTGGAGGCCTTTTACAAAAGGTAGTCAGTATTAGAAGTAGTATGGAGGGTCAAAATACCATTAAAACCATAGAAACACAGCATTTACCTTTTAATCATAAGTGCTCTATTAGAATTTAGAAAGTGTTCTGCATAACTGCAAATTAGAATCTGCAAAAAAAAAATAAAGTATGTCTGTCTGTATATAAGCAAACTTACTTCACGTGGTCGACTGCAACATAGGTCAAATGATGTACTTGACTTGAACTCTTGTTCTCTTTGTTCTTTTTTACGGTGGCAATCAGAACTGGGTTATTATAGGTAGCAAGTTCCCAGTTTGCCTCAGTTTAAATCTTAAAATGCATTTTCTTTGAAAATGCCATGGTTGTATTGAAAGTACTGACCTCTGTCCTATTAAAATATGATGATTCAAAAGCTATCTATTGTAATAACCAATTAAAAATATGTATATGCACACACAGACACTTTTTACAAAGAAACCTCAGAAATTTAAATATGCTTAAATGAAGAAAAGAGAAAGATGTTCAGTTAAACTGAAATGTCCAGTGACATCTTAAATGTGATTATCCCTTTGAAAGATGTGAAGTTTGTTTGGTCTATTAGGAATAGTCTTTTTTTTTTAAGATGCTCTTTCTGGTTTATCTATATAATTCTTACATATTTCTGTTTATTTTTTGCCTTTTCATCACATTAATGTCTTTGCATTATTCAATCATAAACAAGAATTTTAAAACTAAATTGTGGAAAGGAGCAGAAAGTGATACAGTGACCTTTGAAATTGTTAAGATTCATTCCTTGACTCTTTACAAATGACCAAGTTTGGTCATTCATTGTTTTGGCCAGTGCCAGAACAAGAATTAATCACCCTGCTCATAAGAAAGCTTGCCTGAAATATAAGATCTGGAACAGTCTGTCTTTTAGCAGTAGTGGAGCTAAAAGAAGTCTCATTTCTTTCTGTGGTGAAGATTTTGTGAGAAGGGATGGTATTTGTATGGAAGATGTGATTGCATATGAGGAAAAGACTTGACTTGATGAACCAAAGGTTCCAGTCCTATTTCTTTCCTCTCAACTGAGAATACTTAGTTAAGAAAGTGTGAGATGTAAGCTATTAATTTTCAATGTGTAATATTTCGCAGAGAGAAAGAGGTTTTAGTGCGCAGCACGTTGCTCCTCTGATCTGAACTGTAGTTCCAAAATGCACAAATTTTCCAGCAAGGCCAGAAAGCAGAGGTGATTGTTATTCGCAGGCTTAAACGAGGAGTTTTCTGGTTTTGTTTTTTCTTGGGGGGGGACGGGAAGAGGGCAGTTTTGAGGGAACAAGTTAATTTCCATTAATTGAAGTTTTTATGTGGAGGAAAAGAATTTTTAGAACTCAAAAAGTAATTTTGTTTTCAGTATGAAAGAAACAACTTTTTTTGTTATAATTACACTTTAGGATTCTTCTCTCCTTCCTTCTTTTCCACTGTACAGGTTGCAAATTCTTAGTTTTAAGTGATAGGTATTTATCTCACAGGAAGTATTTAGAATGGCTTAACAAAATATTTATAATGTAGCAAGTGTCTGCTTGTATGTTTCAATATGTTACTGTACTAGATAGTGATTTAAGGTACCAAACTGCTTCCACTGAAGGTGGAACAGACATGGTTGACTGTTAGAATGCAAAAAAATTTCAATTTCTCCGAGGGTTGTGATTTTAACAGCAGTTTTTAAGGGTAGTTCTATCCTCTCTTTTTTTTCTTATCCTTGCATTTAATAGTAAGCACTTCATTAGCTTTAAGGCTGCTTTTAAAAAAAAAAAATAAAAGAAAGAAAATAAAAAAAAAGAAAAAACAACCACTGAAGACTTGGAAAGGTAAATACTATTCCCTAGCACCAGCTGGGTACATCCAAATTGATACTTAACGAAGAGGAAAAGAGATTATTGAAAAGCTAGACATTCAAGGGAGAAAGGGCTCTGTGAGCTTAGAATAGGAATGTCTACAGTAATTATGAAACCCTAAAAAATATCCAAAAGAAAAACAATGAGTTGGGGCAATTTTAGATAAGACTGACAACAATAAAAGCCATCTTACTCATGAAGTTTTGTTTAGATTTTTACCTAAAAAGAGAAGAATTCGTTTGTCCATGGAGGTATGTATTTCTGATAAGTAGTTTATTTTCAAATGTGTGCACATTACTGTAATTCTTTTCAGAAGTAGAGGAAATCTCAACAGAAGTTTAGTGACTTTTAACAGTAATTGAGTATCCAAGTAGTTCTCTGAAATAGATGGCTAGTAGACAGTGCAAACGAAAAATAATTTGTTTATGCTGAAGGTGTAAAATTAAGAAGCTAATCCTCCTGTCCTGTTAAAATAGTAGAACTAAAGAAGAAAAAAATGATGGAATAGAACAATAATTCCATTTCATAGGAGGCAGCCATCTGAACTTATCCAATCAAAGATATATAGGAAGTATGTGATGTATGGTATAATAAAAAATGCTTCTAAGTGCAGCACTTCTACCACGGGATTTGGAGTTTGGGAAAAAGTGCAGAAAACTGACAAACTGATTTAGACAGAGTGATTTCAGATTTTATGTAATGGTAATGTTATCTGAAAAGAATGGTGTACTCATGGCTTTAAATTACTGAAGATTCTGTGGCTGCAATACAGTTACTGCAGCTGGTTAATTGCTGTGATAAATAGTTGTTATTAGAAAAAGCCATGGAAAATGCTGAAAAGCAGTAGAGTAACAAGGGCATGAAACCAGCATTTTTTTGTTATCTGATATGTGTGATGTTACTTATCTTTCTGTCATGACATTCAGGAAATCCAGATGCTTATGCTGTTGTTGCAAAGAGAAACCAATAAAAGGCCAGAAGCACTGCTGAATTGTTCAAATTCTTAATTTTTTTATAAACAGATCAGTAGCTGGAAGAAGGACTAGTAAAATTAAGGCATCAATTGGAAACATGGGAAGTTTCCATGTTTCTACAAGAATATTAAGTTGCTTGTATCTAGACCAGGTCTCTTGGCAGAAACTGGTGGTAAGAATGAAGCAATGATTCAGATATTTGGGGTAATACAAGATGTAGTCCTAGCCACACAATCACTAAGTGGAATCCAGAGCCTTGAATTTTGTACCTAGGCCTCTGTGGTGCAGGAGAGAAAATTTGGGCAATGATGCAAAAAAAATATAGTATTTTTAATTCCAATTTCAAAATTAATTATTTAGAAGCAAAAAATTTTCAGAGAGGATGGGCAAAGGAATACATCAGCTTCTATGAAAGAAACACACTAGTTTACCTGAATGCTTCAGGTGAGAACAAAGATAAATGGGAGATTATATGACAGTTTTATGAAATAATGAGTTAGGTGGCAAAAGATTGCATCTCTCCTGGTACAAGAACTAGGAACTAGGACTCATCTCACTGACTGAGATGAGTCAGTGGCAGGTTCAGAAAACACAAAATTATGCCAGATGGATGGTTAAGACTATAGAACTCTTTGATTCAGGGAGTTGTATCTATAAAGGTAAAGTAGTTCAAAAACTGTACTAAAATGGAATAAAAATCCATTGATAGATACCAAATGCAAAGGCAATACCTTAAACTAAAGACCTTGAGATGAAATAGTTTAAGAATTTGGGAGAACTTTATGTGGTGCTTACTTCTCATTGCCACCTTCTGCCTTTCAGCATTTGTTATTATCTAATCTCAGGGACAGCACACTGGCCTTAATGTCCCAGTACATTTGTTCTTAGGAAAGCTACAGAGTGGGAAAAGCTGAAATACACCCAACTGCATTGAGTTTACACCGAAATTAAGACTTTGAACATGTATTTCAGCACCTCAATCCACTGAGAATTATCTCCTGCAGATTTGTTTTGAATCTTGGGGGTTTTTTTTCTAAAAATGAGCAGAAGAAGAGTAAATGGTCAGTGATGATCAGCATAGGCATGGAGATGCTATAAACATAGAATCTATTAGAGACTGGAACAGGTTGCCCAGAGAAGTTGTGGATGCCCCCTCCCTGGATGTGTTTAAGGACAGGTTGGATGAGGCTTTGAGCAACTTGATCTAGTGGAGGTGTCCCTGCTTATTGCAGGGGGGTTGGAACTAGATCATCTTTAAGGTCCCTTCCAACACTAACCATTCCATGATTCTATGCCCTTTTCCTTTCCAGATGAAGTTGTGCCATTGGACAGAATGGAGTGTAAAAAGGAATAAAATAAACAGCTAGTTAGGGTGCTTAGTCAAGAGGAGCAAGTCCTGGGTCAGTTGACCAGCTGGCGAACAGAAAATACCTACGGCTGTATTTTCTGGAAATACAGGAAGAAAGATAAGATGCAGGGGATGTGATTTAATTAGACCATAAACTTTAACTTATCTGGCAACTATCATCAATAGCTCGTACAATGCAGGTCACCATTCCTTCCCTAATTGTTTCCACCTGATAGAGCCCTCCCTGACATCTACAGCTGGACCCCAGCTTGTTGCTGGGACAACTTCTTTCCCCAGAGAGCTTAGAAACTGAAAGGATTTGCAGTGCTGGGCAGTATGTACACCTTACCTACAGGGCATTCCTTTCCTTGCATTTACTTATAATTTTGTTGTGAAGCCAGGAATGTAAAAGGTGGAGATTTATTTCATTTGGACAAACCTCTTAATCTATTTTTTTCCTTGAAAGAGTGGGCAACTATTGTGGTTCTCAGAAGAGACACAGAGTTCCTTTAAAACCCTTCCAAAAAAATCACTCAGGAGCTGGGTGACTGAATGGCTAATCTGGGTATGGGGCAAAGCACAGGCTGGGTGGAACTGAAGTTTTCTCCTTGGCTGTCCAGGGCCCTGACCTGACCTGCATGAGACCAGCAACCTCATCTGTTCTCCCCCACTTTCTTCTACTGTGTCCAGATGGTAGACAAGTTATTTGGATTTAACAGATAATGACAACTCTGTTGTAGTTTGGTTATGCTTATAAATAGTCCTTTGGTCACGTGTGACTGAAGGCGATTCTGTCCCACTTGGGACAATTCTAGTAGCATTAAGAAATTATTTCAAAAGCCATACAGGAATAATCACTTCAGATGCTGAAATAGCAATTCAAAATACACTGATTTCCAAAGGGAACTGAAAATTGCTTATTAAATTGTTAGAAAGATTCCTTGCTCTCTTACCTTAACAATAAATATTTGATTCTTATATAGAATTTTTTCATCCATGTAATCTGACTCAATTATACAAGTTTAATAGCAAGTTAACATTCTTGTGTAAAAAAATACAGTCTATTATATTATATATTATCTAATACATCCAGTATATATAATCAGTAATATTTTTATGCCCTTTTCTAATCTGTATAGAAATAGCAGAGATAAACTTCATTTTTCAAAAACTACCCCCAAAAAGCTGTACTACTTTTGTTTGTTTACACTTTTTTGAAAAACAAAAACTCTGAAATATTGTCCAACTTACAAAGTCTACGGCATAGCATTTGTAAAAAAAATTATTTAATAAAAATACAAACTACTAAGCACATCACCCAGTGATGGTAACATCAGACATTAAACAATTAGTTGAAAAATTGTGATGTTGATGATTCTTTTAATTTAAAATGGCACTGAGTTGGATTAATATAGTATTCAAGTTTTCATTTTGTGAGTGCAACACAATTATTTGAATTTGAATAGTTTAAAAAAAGAGATGTTTTGTGACAGCTGGTGCAATCAGACAATACAATGTCAACTTAGTAAATATTTATACTCATCGATTATTCCATCTGTAACTAAATACCTAATACATTCTTGAGGAAATACTGCAAAATTTAGAACTTTTTAAATTTTATTTTAATAAAGCATCACATTGTCTATTTATTGATTTTATGAATAGTACATATCCTAGGTCTTAACATACATCCTCTCTTAACTTTTTAAATAATTGTTTGTATTAATAAGATAACTTCCGTCTTTCATACTGTTTTAACATTATGAAAGACGGATATACATTTTCAAACAAGCCATAAGAACTTTAGTTGAACACTAGATGGCAGCAAATATTTAGAAGTTTGGGAGGGTTTTTTGTCTCTACATATTATTCAGTGACTATTTATCAAAGTTGGGGGAGGAAGAAACGCACAGTATTAGATGTCAGTACCTTATCTGAAACCCAACTGTATTTCATAATCATTTTTTACCCCTCAGTTTTACTTTTAACTTATGAAAATAATTAATTTGTAAGTAATACAATCAGATATTTGAACAAATAAAGCAAAAAAAAAAGTTGTGTTTTTTTTTTTTTTTTTAACTGACAGGCTTCACTGTCCTTGCTAATGGGAATTTTATGTTCTCATGACTGTGAAAGTGTTTGTTTGGGGGAAAATGTTACTATTGGGCTATATTGTTATTCTATTGTTGTTATGCTATATTTGTGCACTGAAAGTTGTTTGAATCATGGAAAGAAACCAAATAATGAAATTAATCTGGGTAGCAAATTGAGTAATAATAACCTGTGAGCTATATTAGATATTTTCCCTGTAGTAGTCTATGGAGAACTGAATAGTTTTGTAGCTACTTCAGTGCATTATATAGCTGTATATTTTGAAAAACAACACAATAGGGCTTCCCCTGACCTCCTTATACTGTTGAAGAACAAAATATCACTTGAAAAATGTTTGAGACAAAGCTTGGGGTTATTAATCATTGATATCAACAAGGTTTTGCCAGATTTAAGGTATTTTAACTCAGGGCAGATTTCTCTTGCATTATTGATATTTATGTTATTTCAAAAATAATATCTATATTGTTATTGAGGTTTAGATGCTTAGATCTGAGCATGCATATGATATCATTTACAGTTGTGTAGAGTTTTTTTATTTTTTGCCAAGTCGTGTGGAACATTTATATGAAATCCAAACACCAATAAAACAAAAATAACTTTTAAAATGTAGTAAATTATCATAAAAGACTAGAGGGACTTTTTTGTGTTTTAAACAACCAGCAACAACCAAAAAATATTTTTTCATGGGACATGCAGGAAGTATTAAATTCTTCTGGTAAAATCAGGTTAACTGGAATAAGCAGTAAATGCTTCTCATGAATGTAACCAATACAAAATAGAGCTGAAGTTTTGAAGTAAAAATCTGTATGTGGTAAATAATTTAGTGATAAAACCATAGAATTAGCAAAAAAAAGTCCCCTAACAAAAAACCTGTTTTGGTATACCTGATTTGGCCTTGAAAATTAAATAAATGTGTGTGTGTGTGTATGTGCATATTACCTGTTCAATTTTGGTATGTTTTGATAAGACAGAAATGTAGCAGCTACCTGTATGTTTGATTTGCCAGATACAAAAGGAGAAAACTGTTTGTAAAAACTGTGTATGAAGAGTTAGCTAAGTATGAGGGCATGCTGAAGACAGCACTAAAGGTTGTTGGTATCATTTGATTTAGGACTTGAACCAGAAAGTGTTTTTACATTGGTATGAAAAATTAATATTTTAATTTATTTTTTTTAAAGGTCCTCTTTAAATTACCCTGAGCATATTCTCTAAAGAATTAAATTGGTTTATTTGCTTTTTTTATAACAAGCTTGCTCAGTATCTTCTTTTAGTTGTAAAAATCATAAGTGGTGTAGCAAAGATCACGTGGGTCACTATCTATAGTATTATGTCACAGAACATACCATGTTATTATTATTTTAAAATAATTTAAGTTGGAAACACACTGACACTTTCTTTAATCTAGTGCTAATGCTCTGAATTCCATATGTTTTCAGCAAAGTATTTACGTTCAGCTGTAACATATACATTTAATTTTGTGTCTTTTTCTCTTTCCAGATTGCTCTTGGAACAGTAACTAATGTGGAAGAAGCAGTAAAGTGGATAAGTTACACTTACCTTTATGTACGGATGAGAGCAAATCCATTAGTATATGGCATCAGTCACAAAGCTTATCAGGTATAAAATGCATTTAAAAAAAATCTGTAACCTGTTATGGGTCTCTAATCCTTCCCTGATGCAAGGATAAATATTTGCTATTTCTACTTAACCTGACATCAGCAATTCTTTTAAAGTGCTTAGAAAAAGGAAGATATTTTCTGTAGCGGAGTATTTTTAACACTAAATTAAGAGGCCCCTTCTGTTCACATAAAAATACATTTTAACTGGCCAAGTTATGCTCCAAAGGACAACATTCATTCTTATCAGTCAGTTGCTGTAAGTTTCAGTTCAGTAGGCTAAGTATAAATGATAAAATAAAGCATTCTTCAGTTCCTTGCTTTCCTCCTCACCCTCGTCAGCTTTTGGTTTAAAATGTTTCATCTCATGACATCTTATAAATTACAAAATGACATTTTTAATTGGGTTGGAGTTTTTTCTTTCTTATGATTTAGTAATTATAAGATTTTTTTTTTATTCCTTTATTTTGATGTTTTTGTTGTTTATGTAGAAGTGTTCTATTCAGTGGTATAAATCATAACACTTTTTTCATTATCTGTAATTTTTAGGAAGTTTAATTTTTTTACCTATTGTCTAAATACGGTTACTTTTTTCTGTACAACTCTTTAGAAGCATTTAATGTTAACGTAGTTTGGACACATGGAATTGATCCTAATGCAGGTGAAACTCTCACAAGTATATGGTAACTGCAGTTTATTTCACATGTCCTGAATCTGTTTTGTGACTTTGTAATTTGTCAAGATATTGGGAGCAGCAATTGTTTCGGTCATTGTAACTTGTAGTGATATATGTCAGGAGTTTTTTTTTTTTTATGGTTTTTGTGTCTGATAGTGGAAGCTGCAGTGGAAGTAGGTAGGCTATTGTTTAAGCAAGCTTCTGCAGACACCTTTAGACCTCTGGTCATCTCAAATCTGTTTTCTATAAAAAGCCTTACCATATGTTAATATAACACTATGTAACACAAATCACAAAGTAATAGATAAATGAAAAGCAAAAATGGCTTTCCTAGTGAGAAGAATATTATTGTCCTATTCCTATAATTTACCTTTTTTTTTAATCAGGTATTTTCGTCCAGTGTTGTTAACAAATTAAAAGAAATGCAACTGTGCTAGTAATAACTGGTGAAAAAAAGTAATAAAACACTAACAGAAATATTTTTTATGA
Organism: Caprimulgus europaeus; assembly: GCA_907165065.1. The sequence goes on from OU015524.1 coordinate 79,565,188, forward strand.
ATTTGAAAAATAATGAACAAGAGCTACTCCCCCTCCCCTTGCTTTTGTGTTTTTATTCAACTGCCGAGAAAGTGGAGACTGCCAGCGCTTGTCTTTTCCTGCCACTAACCTCCTTTCTACCTGTTCAGATTTGATGTGCTAACAATAGACATTCCTATTTTTGTGTTAAAGCAGTAACAAATTATGTCAATTTGAAGTGTCAGCCATTCATATAGTATCAAAACCAATGCCAATCCCCTTATTTTCTAGATAAAGCAGTTTTAAACTTCAAAGCTAATGTGTTATAGACAGTATACGGATGGTATAGTGCCAGATGTGGGCATAACCACAGATTTGCTCACTTAGGCCATTCTATTCCTTCTGTTCTGGTTATGAGCATTCAATATTTATAACTGATATCTTATTGTTCCATAGTAACGTTGCAGCGTGCCAATTTCTATCTCTGTTTTGGCTCACAGTCAATGTTACCCATTCAGAATCCATATATCTGCGTAACCATCATGGGTCACACTTCCCAGCTGTTTGGTGGGGCTAAGGTGCAAAGTCGTTCTCCTTTCCCTTTCCACATGCGCTTGTCACATTCAGTAACTACTTGAGGGCACAAAAGGTCCAGCCTGTCCACACAACTGCACTGGGACACCAGGGCAAGCATGCACCTGCCATGCAGCGATACATTCTGCACCCCACGGTTATTACTGTTCCCCACTTGGCCCACTTCTGGGCTGTGCCCAGGAATAGGCTACTCCAGGCCCACTGCGTTGATTTGCAACTTTTCAAGTCGTTTGCCAGAAGCGCCAATAATGCCTTTTTCTAAGTTGGGAAAATGGACAAAATTTATAATGAGCAGCAAAAGGAAACAAAGAGTGGAAGGAAAAAGTGGAGCAAATGTGAGTGTCATATTAGTGAAGCCTGTGGTATGAGTTACAGGCATTTTCTTATCCTTTTAGGGTTCTAAAGGAAAGGTGGCTGTTTGTTGGGGTTTTTTTAATGTAACCCCTTTGTTTGTCTTCTCTTTTTGGTTCCACTTTTTGGTATTCACACAGTTAAGCAAAGCTTTTTATTCCCATAAGCCGTATGTTTATGTTAAAAACATCTGTAAAAGTCAGCGAAGGTTGTCCCCAACACTTCTCTCAGTTAGCTGGAGAAAGCAATGTGAATAATAATGTACTTTATCATGCATTCTTAAATTTCCATATGTATACTCCAGACCTGCTCAGTTTCTTGCTGCAGACATAACAAGGCTCATTTTTAAGAGTATGGCTTAGAGGTTTCCTAGGCTGGATCTTTTACTCTGTGGGATTTCTAATTATGCAAGTTCAACAAGAAGGGTGCTAACCATGGATTGTCTAGACTGGAATTGTGTTTCACAACCTTTTCAAGTTGGTGACCTCTCCTTTAAAATTAAAACCTTTGTATTTGTAAAAACTATTAGGTCTACTGTTAGAGCTTTAGCTTTTTTTTACATAAGGCAAAAGACTGGCAGGTAATTTGGACTGCTAAAGAAGTAGGGAAGTGTTTTGGTATTTTTTTAAATTTTTCCCCCTCTTTAGTTTGAAGAAATATGAAACATCTGGCATCCTGAGCACTTTTTGAACACCTCTGCCCTGAAATCTGACCTCAATGCATGACTTAGTATTGAGAAAAGCACTCTAGACCTTTGCCATTTTAGCTTTTGACTTGAAACTAAGGGAAGCCATAACTAAGGAGAAACAGCTTCAGAGTAACTGGTAAAGACAGGGAATATTAGGAACTAGTCTTGCAGCTGCTTTGTAGACAAGCCCATGTTTGTCTGCAGCTCCACTGAACACGAGATGAAGCACTTTGTCACAAAGCTGAAACTGAATCCTGGCCCAGGGAAAACCAGAGCAAACCAAGGCATAGCAATTCTTAAAGCCTGCTCCTTTTTGCAGTCTTGGTCATATATCTCTGGTGCAGATTTGCCAAGAGGGCTGGTATGGCTTACTCTGTAGGAAATCTGAATTATACAAGCCTTGAAATAAGAATGCTGCCTGTGGACTAGAACAGTTTCAGTCTTTTCAAATTTGGCGACTAATCATTGCTTGTGTAATTAGAGTCATATCTCAGGTGCACATACTACAGCGACCTGCTCTAGTAAAGATGTCCCTGCTTACTGCAGGGAAGTTGGACTAGATGAACTTTGAGGGTCCCTTCCAACCCAATACATTCTATGATTCTATATACCAGAGGGTTAACATGACTATGAATCCCTTTTCACCCATCCCTGTCAGTCTGGGTGTCCCAGGTGCATGATGTGGAAACACACGATTATAAGGCAGTCCCACTCAGATGGGAGTTTTGTCCAGCCTTCTATGTACTAATGAGATAATATACGTTATTCTTTGACAAAATGTCCAAGTGCCTGAACTTTGATATGAATAGAAGTGGTGTTGGGCACAGCAAGCTCCTTGTGAGCTTTTAACGTGAATGTTTATATGGTACATCTATAACTCAATAATTAGAATACCCCAGCTGACGTACCCAAAGCTTTTGAGGATGCTAGAGGTTTTTTTCTAGTAAACATGTCAGCCATCCAATTTGATGTTCATTTTATTTGGGATACAATTAAAACCATCTTTATGTCAGATACCAAGGCAAGGAGTATCTTCAGCCATTTTCATAAATAGAAGATACCATACAGTGGCATGTTTTTATGAAGTGATACAGTAATGATAATTTCATTAAGAATATGCTATCATTAAAACTTATTTTAAAAACTTCAATGTAAATTTATTTCATAATCATGCTACTGTCTACATAGTATTGATAGTCTCAAAGTATTGTAAAAGAAATATTATTCTGATTAATTTGTCCTGTACAGACAGTTTTTGGTCAATAATGTCAATATAACTGTTATTCGTGCGATCTCAGGAAAATCTCAACTTAATGACTGTACCTTTCTTTTATTTGATTTCTGACTTTGTGTGTCTGAGTTACCCCAGGAAAATTACTTATTTAGCAGGTTTTTTTATCTTTTATACAAATAGATGTGTGTGTTTTATGCCTAGATGGATCCAGGTCTAGAAAAGCACAGAGAACAACTGGTAATTGAAGTCGGCAGAAAACTGGACAAAGCCCGCATGATTCGCTTTGAAGAACGAACTGGCTTTTTTTCTTCAACAGATTTAGGCAGAACTGCCAGCCACTACTATATTAAATACAATACTATAGAGGTAAAATATGATGTTCTATTTCTGTTTTTTTTTCCTTTTTGAACATATACCTAAAATAGTTGTAAGATATTACAGAATATGTAGCTGATTTGTTCAATATATTTTCAAATCATATTTACTGAAAGGGGGAGAGAGGAAATAGAGAGAGGAAAAAGAAACTAAGTATAAAGGAATACTGAAAAATTAGACTTGGGAAGTGATATTTGAAATTTCTATAGTCTCTGCCTGCTTTTAGGTGAATTATAAGAAGTGTTTTGATATCCACAGTGTGTGCAACCATTGGTACATGATGAAAAATTCAAGTACAGAGTCTGAGAACAGAAAAGTTTTTCTGCATTAATAGCCTGTCAGGTTGCCGACTTTAAACACCTTTTGACACTGTAATCAGATTGTGTTGTAAACATATAAGGAAGATGCATTTGTACAAAAATTTGTAGTATTGGAAGCTGGATTTGAGGTTCACATTCATCTTAAAAGCTTTCTTTTGTAGGAAATAAGTCTTTTTCTTGGATAAAAGCTGAAGACTCAGCATTAATAATTTTTAACTTTTTACTGTAATTATGTATAATTAGTCTCACAGATTTATCCACTCAAATATGTCCTAGACTTTTTCTGAAATGGCCATAGATTGCACGTCTCTTGATTTTTGAGGTGCCCAGGTTTCAAGGGACTGTTTTTCTGAAAGTACTAAGAAGTCATTCCTGGATATTTTTACAATTTTACAATTGTTCTTATTTAAATTGCATCACTCTGGTCTTCCAGTACCTAACTTACATTTTAACCTTATATGTTTTTTAAAACCTTGGCTAATATTTGTTTATTTTGTGCTATATATTTATTTTTATTTTCAGTGTTAAATCAATTCATTTTATTTTTAATAGACTTTCAATGAATTGTTTGATGCTCATAAAACAGAAGGTGATATCCTTGCTATAGTATCAAAAGCTGAAGAATTCGAACAGATAAAGGTAAAGTTGTATCCTTTCATACAAAGCATGTCTTAGAACTAGACACTTCTGTAGTACTCACTGCATAAATAATAAGTGTCCAAGTTTGGTTAAATATTAAGCACCTTTATAAAATGTTTTCTAAGTAGGCATAATTAGCCTAGTAAGAACTCTATGCTCTCACTCAAATTTCACAATATGTAGTTCAGCTTGAGCTACAGTGCATATTTAATAACTAGTTATCAATCTTTGAGAATTCCTTTTAAATGCTTTTAAGAACTTTTCAGCTCCTTAATTATTAACAGCTGAAGATAAGTGACCATTGGAATAGTGCACCCAAGGATGAGATAGTTTCTCTGTTTCAAGTTTAAACCACTGTTAGATGTCTCCCTGAGCAGTTTGCTTTATCAGAAATGAGGCAGGACCCACTGAAATTAACTCTGTGATATACTTCATGCAGGGAACAATATTAGATTAGCAGAATGATAAGTTCTGATAAATTATTTTAAAATTTGAAATCTAGAAAGTTGTTGTAACAGGTTTTGTTGTGCAAGCTAGAAGATTACTGTACTATGGTACTCAGTTCAATTCCAACCTCCCTTTTTGCCTCCTGTGTGGGTAGGACACAAGACAATATATTGCAAGCCAGCATGAGCTTGCTTGCCCGTGCTTCCATCTCAGAGGTGCAAGCCAGACTCCACAGGGTTCACTATCTTGGGCCCATTGCCATTTTACCACAATTATACAACTTTCAGATCAGAGTTAGCTCTCATTCACCTGGCTCTGCGAACTGCCAGTGTGAATCCCACACCATCTACATATTTACTTATTTGCACATGTTGTCTGAGTATTACCATCTCTTTATCTAATAGAGAAATTCTATTTTGCTGTAATCTCTTCTATTATAGAAGATAATAAGCAGTGAGGTTTCACAGTGATACATGCAACGTTTTCCAAGCTAGGAAGGGTTTTTTATGATAGTGATATTGCTTTGCTAGGTCTAAATTTAGCATAATTGAGTATTTAAAAGGAAAGCATATGGAAAATATGATGCAATGTGTTTCTATATTTGTAATAAAGTTAGTAGTGATGCTTCTTGACTAAAGCATATTTTTTCTAGTTTGCTTTCTCAGATTTGTATGGTATGGCATTAGTGTACCGTCATTTCCAGCTTTTTGTGATTCATTTGCTGTGCAGCTCTGAATGTTAAAACTAGTAACTGATTTTCCCATGAATAACTCAGGATTTACCCCTCTGTGTGACACAAATTGTGACTTCTGTTAATATTAATCATGTCTCCATAATGTCTTTAAAAATTCTGTATTTTGAGATGGGTAAGTCACCAGTAGCTGAAACACAGAGGTAAATTTGACCTGTACCCTGCTATGTAAGAGCAGAAAAAATAATCAAAAATGCTGTTGTAAGCAGAGCATAACATTCCCCTAACACTAGAGTCATCTGTGGTGGTTGTGTCCTTCATCTTTTTCTTTCCTGTAGGACCAGTGGCTGGATAGTTGGAGTTTTTAACCCAATTGTCTTAAGGTCTTTTGTATGTCAGGTAGTCTGGTCCAAATGAAAATTACTTTCAGCTGGTTCCCTGCAGGGACTAAACATTTACCCTCTTTAAATAAGTTTTGCACTAACAGGCTATCAGTAAATCAAAGAATATGTAGATTTATGCTGGTTTTGCCATGTAAGGGTCATCAGTTAGAATGTGAAATGCTATGCATTATTCAAACCATAGATATGAATATTTCTTTACTCAAATTAAGACTTAATCTTATTAACAGTGAAAATTTTAATATCATGAATCATAGTACTTCACAGTTTTGAGTTAAAAATGTGTTATGCCACATGCAAACTGTGTAACTATAATGAGTACATTTAATGTTAATTCAAGATTGCCCTAATCCAGATGGACAGAGGTTTTACTCTGGTCAAATAAGAAATGAAATCTCATCAAATGAAGGATGGTAGGGTCAGAAGATTCAATTTTTGTGGCATATCAAATTTTTGTATGTCAATGGCAACCTTAATAGATGGTGATGAATAATAAAATGTAATTGTGTCACTATTAAGATAGTTTCAATTATGTTCTATTAACTACATTGTGGAAGATGTAAGTTTGCTGCTTTCTTCTTTTTTTTTCCTTAAAACTAGAAACTCCATTTCAAAATAATGTAAAGAAATTATAAGGAAAATATTATTTCACTGTAAGAAATTTTCTCAAATTGCTTCAGCCTCTTCATAATGTATAATTGTGTTTTAGGTAAGAGAAGAAGAAATAGAAGAGCTGGATACCTTACTGAATGATTTCTGTGAACTTCCTACTCCAGGAGGTGTAGAAAACAGTTATGGAAAAATTAATATCCTCCTTCAAACATATATTAGCAGAGGAGAGATGGACAGCTTCTCCCTTATTTCAGATTCTGCATATGTTGCACAGGTAAAAATAGTATTTTTTACATATCTGTTAATGTCTTCTGCTGTTTTCATTCTCCCAAATATTTGCAATTATGTCAGTAGGCTTTGATCTGCAAATTTTTTGTACACTTTTATGCAAACAGCTTTGAAAATTAGAGGCGTGTGTGTGTGCACATGTGGTATAATATTTAAGTAGAAAAAATTTGCAAAAGCCTACCTTGGGAGACTACTGCATTTTTTGTTAGTTATGAATGTCCTTTTTCTGCGTATTACCCTTATAGTCGTCTTATATTCAGTAGTTCTAACTGTGATTGCATAGAAATGTTACTGGGTTTTCTTCTAAATCTAGAAAACCATTGCAATCTATTTTTATCTTTTGTGTACTATCATGCTTCATTCTGCAAAACATAAATTGTGTTTTATTCACATGCCTTGGTTTACACAAGAAAGATGTGCTATTGCAATTTTCTTGTTAGACGTAATCATGCAAATTTACTTATCAGTCTATATATTTGTTTGTTAGCTTGATTGACACCTGAATGATTGATAGTTATACAGCATGTTCAGTTACTAAACAAAATAATAAGAGAACTGCAAGTCTGTGACACAGAACTGCCTGCTTATACAACCAGAGACCATCTTAGAAAGCAAGGTTAGAATTTGAATCCTGAAGAACTCAAAGCAACAAGATGTTTGTAGACAATCCCAGATGTCTACGAATTAACGATTAACGAATGTATAAAATAGATTATAAAGTTTTACCTTTTAGCCCTTCCCGTGTTTCTTTTTTCTTTTTCTTTTTCTTTTTTTTTTTTTTTTTTTTTTTTTTTTTTTTTTTTGAGTCAGCAACATGTTGCATTGAATCATTTTTGTCTCATCCTTACAAAACATTTTTGGAAAGAATTGATTATAAAATTGCATTTAGTTAGTCCTACAGATGAGAGTTAAATATTCAAAAGTATGCATATTCTTCAGCAAGATTTTCATACTAACATTACCTTCTCCAGAACTGTTTACATTTCATAGCACGGATGGGTATAAATGAGGAAATTCGGAAATCATTATGCAAATCATAATAATTGTGGTACCTGCACGGTGACATCATTTTCAGTATGGTTCTTTTAATCTTTGCTTTCAAGACAATTGCTTTTAATTGTCAGTCTCAATTCTAACATTTTTAGTGTGCCAGCATGGTCGTCTTCTCAGATCTTCATAAATTGTACACATGGAACCAGTGCTACAAATTATTAATTTTTTCAATTGGATAGTGACTATTAAGAAAATGATTCATCCTCTCTAAGTAAAATAAATATGCTTCTATAGAAACATATGCTTCCTATCACGACCAAATAATTTTCTACTTTTTATTCCTGTTGGCATTGCAGAGCCAGTAGAGAATGATTGTACTCTATTCCATGAATCAAGAACAGAACTGCTAATCCAGGCACAGTACTGGTGGTAGGGGAAAAAAAACTCAAAAACAACAACAACAACAAAAAAAACCTCCAACCAAACACACTAAAAACCCCACAACTGTCTAATACAGCTTGATAAATTTATGAAAGGAATATCATATCATAACTTAAGTTTTCAGGCTAAGACTGACCTCATTCAAGCTTATGTTAATAATTAATTTTCCAAGTCCAAAGCAGATTTATACAGTTTGGTTATACAGTAGTCTCATAAGACAGTAACATGTTAAAAAAAGTCACTACTGTTGAACTTCTGTATAAATGTTGTGACATTCAGTATGAAATGGGATGCTATTATGAAAGCATAACTGAAGTGAAAAATTAAAATCTTGATTTCCATGTAAACTGAATTTGCAGGTGTATATTATATGGGGGGAGGAGGAGGAAGCTATTAAGTATGGTAAGTGAATTTGTTCAGCAGTGATTGAGACACAATAAATTTCAAACTCCCTAATGTTAGCATAACCGTGATAAAAATTCTCTGGCAGACCTGTCACTACAACTTTAATTAGTTGCACATGTTTCTTTCCATAATTTCTGTAGGCAGTCATGAGGTAGTTCTGCCACTAGACAGTGATGGAAAAAAATAGTTTTCAAGAATGTTTGAAATAAGTTTGAAAATAAAACTCTATTGTTATGGTTTGACAAAGATGAGTCTATGGGATCCTTTTCATTTTACAAAGAATACTTGAGAGAATTACAACATTTTCCCTTTTTTTTCACTCTCCAGAATGCAGCTCGTATTGTTCGAGCTCTTTTTGAGATTGCCCTTAGGAAACGTTGGCCTGCAATGACATATCGACTACTGAATCTCAGCAAAGTCATTGACAAGCGGCTGTGGGGCTGGGTTAGCCCTTTGAGACAGTTCTCGGTGTTACCACCATCAGTCCTCTCAAAGTTGGAAGAGAAGAATCTCACTATAGACAAGATGAAGGACATGAGAAAAGATGAAATAGGTGAGAAATCAACGATGCTGATCTGCTTAAACTATTAGTAATCAATGGGCAACTAGAACTAAATCTGAGCCATTCATTAATAGACCCACTCTGGACTGAAGGCCATGTTGATGCATTAATATGGTATTATGGTCTGTCCAATAAAGAAGGTTTATTCAGTCTCCACAGCTTGAAATATGGCACAGCTTTGAGGGTAAGGCTAGCCCATGTCCTGCCAACCCCCAAACACATGTGGAATGAAGATGTATGTTGATATGTATTTACATATATGTGTATATATACATATTTATGTTGACCTGTGCTTCCCTTCTTGTTCACATTACATAATACACTACTGTAAAGGGTATCTGTTTATTTTTCCAGTTGACAAAATAGGCCTTTTTTTATTGAAATACTATTAACGTGAAAAAGAATAAAAGCAGATTATTATGTCTTGGTATACTATCAGTAAATGGCCTGTTTCTGAAACACTGCATTAATTTTCATTGAACATGGAGAATTCATTGTCACTGGTGTCATTGCAGCAAAGCCGTAATGGAATTTTTTAAAGGATTTGACACTTCGATAATGAGAAAATCCACAAGCCTACTGATAGATATAATGACAATTTCTACTATGTGTGTATAAACTGTTGTGCATAAACTATCCACCAACTGGTTGAAATTGAAAAAAAAAAAATGGCTTGTATTTCTTTTTCTTAGGGTATTTTTTTTCTTTTTTGGTCTTTCTTTGCACATGTTATTGCCAAGTTGTTGAGAAACAAACTGCCATTTTTTAAAAAATATAATTTTACAATAAGAATACAACTCATAGTCACTGCTTTTTAGAAGTTATGACCTCTGATTTGATATTTCTCTCATTTAACAAGAGAACTACATTCCTTACTTAGGAAGTTTTGTTACATGCCTAATTTAGGTTGGAAAAAGTTAAATAAATATGTAAGAGTTTGCAGAATTAGAGGTTATGTTTTATCTAACAAGTTAAGCCAACCAACCATGAGAAAATTTTAAAAGCTTACTTTAACTGCACATTATAATATATCATAATTTTAAATGTAACATTTATATGAAGCATTATTGCTTCTATTCAGAAGTATTATAACACTTTTTCATTCAGATTTATTAATTTGTTGTGCATTTGTGCAGTCTTTTTAATACTTAATATTCTATTCCATTAATTGTATTAATACTTTTTTCTTTTCTCTTACTATGCTTCTCTCTCCTGATACCTTTGCTTGGAGAAGCAAAAAGTACAAAACCAGTTTTACTTCCTTCAGTGTAGTGGAGCTAGTACTGACAAGATGGAAATGTACCAATATGTATCTATGTCTAGTTTTGTTTTATGTTAACTTAGTTTGAAAGTAGATGAGACTTGGGATTTGACTGTGAAAATAGGTCCTTGCTGACTATGATATTTCATGTTCTTTGGCCTTATAAACATCAAAGCAAGTTGACCTGTGCATCTCTGAAGTAGTTCCTTGCATCCTGTCTAGCTTCCCTTTCTGACACCAGGGTGTGAAGGAAGCACTTGCCTGGCAGCTGCCTTGTTCTTATTTGAATTCAAAGCCATGTAGAAATAGGAAAAGGCAGAGCATCCAGGTGCCTTGTTCTCTAACTCCATAGGACTAACTTCAGTCTTAGCATTTCTTCCTTTTTAAATGTTACTGTGACCTTGGAGATAGAATAGAATAGACAGGAGGTAGCTGGCTAACTCAGTCCATGGCCTCGGGAGAGCTAAAAGTGTCAGATGGGTGCCAGCTCTCCCAGTGAATGAAGAGTGTGTTGTGTGCACAGATCCTGGATTCCGTTGTACCACAAACTGGTCAACACCGATCTCTGTGCTGCTGCAGTCTAACCACGGAGTTTCCAGAAAGCCAAGAAATCACTGTGTTAACTGAGATAAATAGTCCTGGTTTTTCAGAATGCAGATGACAATCATTGTGGAATAAGCAAAATTTCTTCTTCTTTTGTTAAACATACCTATTTTCTCGAATAGAAGACACAGAAGTCCACCACACTTGTCATGATACAGAAAATGATTTTTGGCATGAAAAGGTGTTCTTGCCTACGCTAGCTTTTTTAGTCATATCTTTGAATATTTGGCACCTACCTTTATTTAACATTTCTGAAGTTTTACCTCTAATTGCAAAAGCTAGTCACTCTGCAAGTATGCTATAATGCTGCATATAGCGCCAAGTTGTACCAATAGAATTGTTTTGGTTTTTAATAATCCACTTGCTGGAGGTGCACTTATTTTACCAAGTGCAAATTAAAGTGATTAAATATATGTTAAACTTTTTGCATTTTGCTTCTTAAGCAAAATCACCATTCCTTACTTCAGAGTATAGATAAAATACCTGTGTGAGGCAAAATATGCCCAACTGTTATATAAGAAAAACAAAGAGGGGAAGTCAGGATCAATATTAAAAAATCAGCAACTGCAAGATACTACACTCCTAAATTTCATTCAATAGCATGAAAAAGTTTGTGTCACCTTTTCACTTTGCACATAATGCAAATAATGAGGTTTCTTCTCTTATTTTTCTTTGGTTTTTTTTAATGGTAAAGTGTGCACAGGAACAACATGACAATATTGGAAAATATTGGTAGGCATTTGTAAGGTAGCTTTTAACAGTGAGTACTTATGACCATTACAATTAAAATTTAAAATATGCTACACATAATTATATAAGCAATTTCGGTGGAAAAAAAAAGGGATAAATCAACCTTCATTCCCTAAATAAGCTAGAAGTTGCAATATTTTTCAGGAATAAAAGAAATCATTGCTACATTGTTTGGTTTATATTTTAAAATTAAGGGCAAGGGAACAAATATTTCAGCTGTAAAATGCAAGTAAGAATTTTTTTTTAATTGATGTAATGACTTTATTGCCTTAGTTACTATCACTGTGATAGAAAATTAGAAACATTGCAGCATTTAGTTTTTCCATTGTCTCAGTTACACACTGGTGTATTCTGAAAGATCAGGGCTGCTGTGAGATGTTTATTAGTTGTGTGCATTTTTAATCTATTAACTACCTTTACTTAGTTTTATGAAAAGTGTTCTGTCTGCTCTGAATCACTACACAGGAATTGTAGAAGTTCAAATGTGTGCCCTTCATTAAGTAAAAGGTCAGTATTCGCGCTTTAAAAAAGAACTACATGGCTTGGTAAGAGCCTGGTCAAAAAGTCAGTAAAGGAAAGGGAACTAGCTTGACATAATATGCTTTCAGAGTGAATTCTTAATAGTTATTTTAACCCCTTAGTTGTAGCCAACAGGAGGGTTAATGCTGATTTTTCTAGGTTCTAAATTGCTAATTCAAGTTAAGTATTACAAAATATTCAGACATGCCAGGTCAAGAGAGTCAGACATTTACACACCTAAGAGCAAAACAAGCAAGCAATAATACTTCTCTCTAAAAGCCTATTTGAAAATTGGAGCTGTATTATTGTTCCTGAAAATGCAAATTTGTTACACCTAGTGTTTTGTTGGCAGGTCATATGCTGCATCATGTGAAGATTGGGTTAAAGGTAAAACAGTGTGTCCATCAAATCCCCTCCATCATAATGGAAGCAACAATTCAGCCAATTACCCGCACGGTCCTCCGAGTTCGGCTGAACATCGCTCCTGACTTCACATGGAATGATCAGGTGAAAAAAAAAAAAGGAGGTGCAGAAAGGACAGGAAGCATTAATTTAGCTTCAATAAAGGAGATGATCACGGGGAGTCCATAGCTGTTTGGATAAGAAAAAGAAAAATTTATTTTAACTAAAAATCAAATTTGATAATAGGAATGGAATGACCTTTAAGACTTTTGTAGGAGAAGGCACCCAAAGATCATCTTTTTATTTCTGTTAACTGTTACAGGATTACGCTGTTTATAATGTATTGAAGCAAGTGCTTATACTGAATATTAATAGTAGTCACACACAGATTTGAGTTATATGCCGAAAAAGGAGAAGCAAGAAAAAGGGAGACACGGATGGCTCTCTGAACTATGAATGAATGTCAAATGCAGAAAATAGAGCCTTGGAATACAGTTCATGTATGCCAAGTTCTCCTGCTCTTTATGGCTTTACAAATAGACATTCACAACATCAGTGCCTTTTATTCCATTGGGACTTGTCTGAACAGAAGAACTGAGATATGTTTTTAATTATATTCATCTATATTTTATGGTGCAAATTTATATGACGGGAGTTGTACTAGTTGCACGTTTAGATATACCCACACCCTTTGATTCAGAATCTGTTCATTAGAAATTGATTTAAGATAAATCTAAATGAAATACAAATGTCCACATGGGGGCATTGTACTGTTGCTGGTACTTCTGAAACTTTCTACTGAAACAAGGCAAACATACCTCAATGGGCAAGCATATTTTTCTTTTTTTATGCTTAGGAGATTTACACTTAAGATAAATTATTCTGAAAGGTTAATATTAAGTATCTTTTCTTTTATTAAAAAATAAAATCCTTTAGATTACAAGTTCACCTTAATCACAAGCATTAAGATTATTTTAGAATTTATGTTCCCTACCTGTAAGCTTTTTCTTTTCTTCCGGAAGTTTCACCAAGTTAGCTTATGAAAGGGGGATTAATCATCAAAATATAGAATGCTAGATTTTGTTTGCTGCACAGATTTATTACAGAAATATTTGAATGGATACCTAACATGAATTATAATGTGTATTTTTTTTTTTGCTGCCTTATTTATGTGAAATACTTCAGAAGGCAAAAAGCATTACGTTTTAGGATTGAAACAATTTTTTATTATTCAGTCTTTCATCTACTGTACTTGTAATCTATTAAAGACAAAAAAAACCCCACAACCGTTCTTCATTTAAAATTGTATCTTAATACAAAATAATTTCTCAATCCATTTTTAGATTTTACTACAAAATCTAGGTTCTTTTACATTTTTACAAATTGAAAAGGGGTCCATAAAGAATTATACTCTCTTAATTCAACTCTGAACTTCTAAAGTGATAGAAAAACTTCTACAAAAATATATTTTCTGCTATGACCCCTTGACACAGTTTTCCTAATGGTTGCTTTGGAAACATTATGATCATTTTATCAATTCAACTTATGGAGCTCGTTTTGTGTGAATTTGTATACTGGTACTCATCAAAATTTCAAGAACTTTTTGTTTTCTTTTTTTAATTTTTGTAAGGTAGCTGTTGATTTTCTTGTTTCTTCGGTAAATGAAACTTCTATCACAGTAAATAAGCAAAAAAAGCTGTTAAATTTTAGTAGTCTCTAAAAATGAATTTCTGTCTTTTAAATTCGACCATTGACACTCCAAAACTGCTTCTCCATCATTATGCAATATTCTAGCTACCTATTCAGAAGACTATAGAAACGTACAGGTATAGCTGTAACTGATACAAGAACTAGCTGCCAAAAAATTCAATTCAAAGAATGGGAGTAGTCAAATAAAATCAGAATATTAGGAATTTAAATACCCTGTTTAACTGAAGTACCTCACTTGGTTAACATTTCATGGTTTTAAGACTGCTTCTTTACCTGGACACTTAATTCTAGAACAGTCTCATCACAAATTTTGCACTTGCCTTTACAAGAGAAAGATTTGTTTTTGTAATCATGAGATATGACATCATCTTGATCTTTAATGGCTGCAGTTTTCAGTACTGGGCGCCCTTAAGTTCAATAAAAGTGTGTGAGCCATATCCCAGCGGAAAATTCTTATTATATTGTTAGAAGCAAAGGACTATAAACATACCCAGACAGAGCAAGGAAGCCTTACTGCAGCCAGGAGTCCAGCAGAAATACAGAATAATGCAACTAGTATTAATTAGCTGAGTAGTATATCAAACATGCAGTTTTAGGGCAATGGTTGCCCAAAATACATGTGTCAGTTTTTAAGAGCTCCTCAGAGTTCTTGAGAATTCTTACTGGAGAGCATGTTGCATTGCCTGTTCCCGTGCACCCTTCTTTCCCCATACAGCTTTGTCACAGGACTCTCCAAAACTTAAGATGCTGTTACAGCTGACAATAAAATTTTTGAGCCTTCAATATTATCACCTTCCTTAATTCTTCTTTCCTCTCTTAAATTCTCCTAAAACCTGAAAAAGAAATAGTCTCACTGTAATTTTTCAAAATGTCACCTGCAGTGACCTGTGTCCTGTCAGTTTCACTGCATCAGTTCTCAGTGAAGCTGCTAGTGAAATTCAAATGTAATGACAATTAATGACAGTGTCTTTACTGTCCACCTACTTGTCTGTGGTGCAACTGTGGTTAAAAAAAAACAAAAACACCTTAGTTCTATTCTTAGTACATATTTCTGTCTTAAAAAGCCAGTACAGACTGCTTTCCAACATGTACACAATAATGAATTATGCTGAAAACAATTTGTGCTGTGTGAATCAATACCAGATTCCTGTAGCGTTAAAATTGCCATTAGAAACAACTATGCACTTTGTGTTTTTTCCTGTTAACTAAAGCTTAGGAATAATTCCAACTTTTTTTTTTGTCTTCGTACTGGTTTTTTTACGTTATCACAGTCCTCATCAGAAACATCATAAATCTATGTTAATTTAGTAGTATGTCTTCCATACTCCTTTGCTATGCATTTTTCTTCTTTTCCTAGATATTTACGTCAAATGCTTGTACACTGGCACAAGGTATTTATTCTTACAAAAAACCAAAAATTTTTAACTGAGCATCTCACCTAGCTATGATTTGTGGCATTGAAGAATAAGCAAACAAAGCAAATAAATTCTAGGATAAAATAAAGTGTTACCAGATGGCATGAGAATCATTGAGAGACAACTCTACTTATGTTCTTCTCACTTCACCTGTAGCAATCTACTAGATCTACAGCCTTCTGAATCCGCTTACTGTGGATCCACTTACTTCTGAATCCACTTACACAATTCAGTGTCCACTTTTTCTGGAGAGAACGTTTTTGACTGAAAAATGAGCAGTGAATAGCAAAAGACAATTCTGTATACAGAATCTGAAGACAGAAGTACAAGGAGCAAAGAGAGGAGGAGAACACTTATAGGAGCCTAGAGGAAACCCTGGGAGTTCAGTCTATTTATAAACAGCTGAGGCAATACCTTCAGTTGCGTTTGTATTATGTCCAGTGATATTATACATACCTTAAGCAAACTTGTATTGACACGTAATCTTTAAGCAGACTTATCTAATTATAAATATTATATGGCTCTTTACCTCTGATTTCTGTATTTCTTTATGACTTTGTAAGCCTACATCATTTAGAATTATATCTGGTATACTCAGCAAATCTGGAGAACCTCGTTACAAATATAACAAAGCTATCTTTTCTACTCTGAAAGGTACATGGCACTGTTGGAGAGCCCTGGTGGATTTGGGTAGAAGACCCTACTAATGATCACATTTATCATTCAGAATACTTCATCATTCAAAAAAAACAGGTAATGGATTTTATTCCAAATGTCATAGCAAGGCAAAAATAAAGTTACTGAGATACAGATTTGTAAGGTCAAACACTATTTTGACATAAGAAGATTTTCATATCAGTAGCACAGCTTTCAGTTTCCAATGTACATGATAAGCTTGGACTTCCACAAAAATGTCATCTGATCTCAGATGTCCCTTTTTCTCCTCCTCCTTTGGTGAGACAGTTATGGCCAGATAAAAACAGAAAGACCGTAACGGTTTTGTCCGCTAAAGAAAAAGATGAGGAGCCAGCCATATCTTTTGAAGTCCATGGAAACAAAATCCATTCCCAGTGGTGAAATGTTTTATAAAGATGTGAACATTTTGCACATGGAGTTGCACACGTACTTTATTGCTTTGTCTTGGTAATGCATATTGAAGTCAAACTATGATTTTTCAAGTTACTGATTTATCTGTGCAGTAATTATGCTCTACATTTTTGCATTAGGTGATTACTAAAGAACCTCAACTGCTAGTGTTCACAATTCCAATTTTTGAACCTCTTCCTTCTCAATATTACATTCGAGCTGTGTCTGACAGATGGTTAGGAGCAGAGGCTGTGTGTATCATAAATTTTCAACATTTGATTCTTCCAGAGAGACATCCACCCCACACAGGTAACTTCAAATTTGATCATTTTGTTTTAATTCTTCTTGCTTATATTGTTTTTCCTTATGATAGAGCAATAAATATCTTAACTTCTGCTTCATTGTAGAAAAGCATATGAAATTTCACTTTGTATTTGTCTTACTGAGACCTTTTCTTCACTAACTTTAACGCTCTCTAAAATTTTAAATTCCTGAGCATAAAGCAGCTCATTTTGTCTCAACATAGTACCAGCGTTTTAGTTACTCCAGGTTCTCTATAAACCATAGGAAAATTGAAACTGTCATGTAAAAGTAAGCAAGTCTCTGTGTTACAGTATGTCTTATCTCAGTGCTTGTAAGCATTTCATTTCTTCTGAAGTGGTTAAAAATAATCTTAGTGTGGATGGTTGTATTATGCATGGCATTCAGCAAAAAAAAACCAAACACAGTTAAAATTTTGAAAATATGAAACATTTTATGATTTTTACTAAAATAAATTCATCATAGCAAGAACTGTTGTTGCATTTCAACTCAGCACTGCTGATCAAATCATGACCTTCCCCTCCCCCTCCTTTTTTAACACTTGGCACAGAAGCATATGTTTGTGTTTTGCTGCTTTTTTTCTGGATACATAAATTGCTTTATACATTCATTGTGCCTGATGTCATTGTAAAACCTTTCCACTGTAATTACATTTGGCTCATCTAGCAGTCTGTGAAGTGAGTGCCTTCAGAAATACTCAGTTCTTATACGGTGTTGTCCTTTGGCATGCATAAATTCACATGTGTTTGTGAAGTGTTTAGCTATTGTTATACTGTACCTACGCTGTCTGGAAAAGCATGTGTAACCTTTTTATCTAATTGACTGATCACTGACTACTATTCAGAAGAAACAGAAAGATATTTACACATCACCAGTTATGGAGCCTCTAGGATTTATGGTAATTGATTTCAATTCCCATCTGGTTCCCACTCAACAATGAAGTACGTAGAGGCCCTGCTAGGCTAAAAACCTTCTTTCTCCTCAACACAGCCCAAGAAATCACAGTTTCAGTGGGTATGATAAAACAGCCATAAGGTATCAGTGAAGAGCATGTGAAGAATATTAGGCATCATTGCCTCAGTAGATTTTATGACTGCCATATCATACCTTAATGTGAAGCACCCTGAAAAGACAATGAGACCTCCAGCCACAAGGGAAAAAAAAAAGAAAACCAAACTTCAAAGCAACCATCTGCATAGCAGAATCACTACAGTCTCCTTAATTTGGTAGGATTCCAAATCCAATCTGGTTATATATATCATCTTCCAAATTCCACAATCTCTAATTGTTTGGATAGCAGATGCCCTCAAGATATATTGAGAATCTTATATTGAAAGGCTGTTTGTTTATTTATTAAGATTATGTCTTTAATTACATGTTTAAAGCTTCAGATGCAAAATTTAGTTGTATTCATCTGATTTATATTACTCCGTCAATCTACAAACTCTAAAGAATCCTTCCTTCTTAAATATATTTTTTTTCCTTGAATCTGAAATATTCAGACTACACTGTCCTCCAACTCCACAATCTGTTCTCATAAGAATCTGGACATACATATAATCCAATATAGTGAGTTTAGAACATACGACAACCAGTTAAAGTGAAACAGCTTAAAGAAAAAGGCTAATTTATGCAAATAGATGGTTCACAGCTATGAGAATACTACCAACAGTACTTGCAGAAATACTTGAGAGCTATAAAATCAACTTTTCATTATTCCTCATTGAAGTTAACAATGACATAAATGTGGACTCTGTGTCATATGAGATATTAAGTAATACAATTTCCAATGTAAGTTATTTTCCACTGAAGTATTGGTTAATATTTTTATCCTCGTAATAAATTATGTTATGTCATGGCATCTCTTGTCGTGCACTTACGATTATTTTGTGCTTTTAGAACTTCTAGATCTTCAGCCTTTGCCTATCACAGCCTTGGGACATCGGGAATATGAAGTCCTGTACAAATTCACACACTTCAACCCTATCCAGACGCAGATATTTCATACACTGTATCACACAGACTGTAATGTTCTTCTTGGAGCACCTACAGGTTCTGGAAAAACAGTTGCAGCTGAATTAGCCATCTTTAGAGTTTTTAACAAGTATCCCACATCAAAGGTTTGTAAGATAGGTTTACTTATAGGTGTGTTTTCAGCAATACAGAAGCCTAGAAAAAGCCTATGGCAAACTCAGTTCTGCTTTCTCTAATTTATACCTGTCTGGATACAAAATGGTCCTGCACTATGTACATTCTGCTTTATTTCAACTTTATATATTAATCAGCGTACAACTAGAGTTCAGTCTAAAAACATGACATACAGGCATGCTGGATTTCCTTTTCTGTACTTACCTGCATTTCCTGCTTTAAACTCCTTCTACTTTCATATCTTCATGTACTTTGTTAGTCCAAGCAAGGTAAACAAGACACTCATACATTTTCAGCTCATCTGTTAGACTTACAAAATAGCCAGTTCTCAAAGAAATATATCTTTTAGGTTTCAATAAAGCTGAAAACCTGGCTATCCATTTATGCGAATTCTTCATGTAGCAGTTTCTTCATGTTCAAAAGCTTCAGAATATTTAACCATAAATCTGCACATAAGTATTGTTTCTACATGACAAGGTATTGCCCCCTGCACAGCAGGCTTTGAAGAAAATATTGTGACATTTCACTTGAAATAATCAGCTCTTTAATTTAATTTTTAATGTTTTAATAATTGAACGACATAACTAGAAATCGAGTAAGGTGTTGCTTGCTGGCAATTCTGATTATTTCTGTTCTAGAATGTTATCTTGCAGATTTTATAGTCCTGGCAAAAAATGGCCTTATTTATATAAGTGGATTTTGGTATCAAATAGTATGATTAAATATTTCCATTTCAATAAATTATTCTTTCTTAATTTATTTGCTTGTTAGTGGCTCAGGAAACAAGGCAGCATTTTCAAGTGTTAAGTCTGCTTTAAATATAATCCTTTTATAGGTCATTTAAGGAGCTCAGACCTTAATTTTATAGATAATGAGTATGTTCAAATATCACAAGTATTATTATTTTTTTTTTTCTGTAGGAACACTTTAATAAAGGGTTCTTGTTTAACTTCTGGTTTTGTGACTTTTCTTTTACAGGCAGTGTATATCGCGCCCTTAAAAGCACTCGTTCGTGAAAGAATTGAGGACTGGAAAGTTAGGATTGAAGAAAAACTTGGTAAAAAGTATGTTTCTCCTTACCTAATCAGAGAAATAAGAAGCAAAAGAACAGCCCATCAAGTATGAATAGAATCTACAGAATACTTTTGAGTATTTCAAAATAGGTTTTGATTGTGTACTATCCTTCAAATTTCTAGTACTTAAAAAATAAAAAATGCTGTCAATTGTCATTGTAGTGATAGCAAAATCAAAAGTAAAAAGGGGATACGCTTTGTTACCCAGCTATTTTCATTCTCATTACTTGCCAGTATAACAAATATGAAGCTCATCTTTCTCTCTGCAGTATCCTTGGAAAATGAATTTGCAATCCAAAATAAGCTGTCTTTAGAAATCGCAGCTGTGAGGAACTCGTAGGAGTTGCACAAACTGTATAATAGAATTCATATATTGTCCTTCATATATAAATTAGCTATAATTTTCTTCCTTGATAACGTTAATTTCTTGCTGATCTCAAATGTTGGAGTTGCCCTCCATTATGACATATAAGGTATATCAGTCATGTTGATGTTTTCCAGAATTATACTTTCTTAAGTTAAAAATTACGTCCATAGGATGCATCATTTAGGGCCTTTTTTTTTTTTGTCTATGTATAGCTTTTTTGGTAAGTTAAAGCTCAAAGCACACACCACAGGCTTCAATAGAAAGAGGTACTATTCTGTGTACATGAAACTACCAGTGAGGTTCCTGCTGTTATCATAGCAGTGAGCTATTAATTAGCAGTTGGGCTTTTTTCTTGGTATTTTAATGGCCTGTGAGGATAAATTATTTGCTTCATAGTTTTAAAATATTTTTAGGTAATATTTCCATTTTGAAATTTACTCTATTACTTGTGACTGAGATTTTCAACATAAGATACACATTACTCTGAGGAATTTTTAGTAGATGTTCAACTGGATGTAGAATGTGTCACGGAAATGTCAAAAATCCTTTATATTCAGTCTAAAATGATGGATCATCTCAAATGCTGTTTGTAATACTTAAAAGGATAATAAGGCAAACAGTTGGAAAAACTCTGCTAATCTTCCCAAAAAATGACCTCAGGATAATTTCTGCTCATCTTAATGGAAATTCACCAACAAATGCAGATACACTGCAGTCTAGCCTCATTAGTCAAACTACAGTTGTATACAGAACAGAAGGCTGCAACTTGGTAGCTTTCTAGAAAGCTTTCATCCTGGCTATGACAGGATGTTATGATTCACATTATATCATACTAATATTCTTATATTATCTTCATTTTGAAAAATTAACCATAGATGGTTTGGGACTCGTATTCGCCCTCTTCTTTATGGTTTTGCTAAGGAATGGTATTTGGCATTTGTGTGGTATTTGCTGGGAAAAGAAAGAGACAGGTTTATGAAAATCCTATTAGGCATCTTTGACCAGAAACTCTCTTCTCTCTTTTAAGAGTTAATGTTTAGGAGTTAATATTTGGACGTTAAGATGTTCTAAAGCTTTGTAAAGTGAAGCCACCGTCCTTCTTGATTACAGGGTTGTAGAGTTGACAGGAGATGTGACTCCTGATATGAGAGCTATTGCCCAAGCTGACCTGATTGTTACTACACCAGAGAAGTGGGACGGTGTCAGCAGAAGCTGGCAGAACAGAAGCTATGTTCAGAAAGTTTCTATTCTTATAATAGATGAGATCCATCTGCTAGGTGAGCATGTTTTGTTGTTTTTAATCAGAATCATTGCTGAATTTGAAGAAGTGTGCTGGTACTTAAGACATAAATGTACTTTTTGATATATAAACCTTTTATTTTTCTCTGTTTTCCAATGGACTTTTCATTTACTAGGGGATGAGAGAGGCCCAGTACTGGAAGTCATTGTGTCTCGAACAAACTTCATCTCATCTCACACAGAGAAGCCTGTAAGAGTAGTTGGTTTATCCACTGCTTTAGCAAATGCCAGAGACCTTGCTGACTGGCTAAATATTAATCAGGTATGAAAAATATTTCAGAAGACGGATATGTATTTGTGCTGCAGAAAACAAAATAGCAATTTATAAGATAATTCAAGGTTAAACTTGTAAAAAAATGTTTTATTGTAGATGGGTCTGTTCAACTTCCGACCATCAGTACGCCCAGTTCCTCTGGAGGTCCACATTCAGGGCTTCCCTGGTCAGCATTACTGTCCTCGCATGGCTAGCATGAACAAACCTGCATTTCAGGGTAAGCAATGAGCTCCTAGACCTTTTCCTTCTTTCTGTATAGGAAAAAAAGACTTTGGGCACTTTACACAGTTTATTTGCAGCACATTTACAACATGCGTTACTCTATGTAACATGTGTTACTCTTGGCATGTATAGCAGGAATCTGCTCTGCTAATGGCCAAAAGCTATTTGTCTGAAACATGAAGTGTGCTGCAAATGCAACATTTAACAGAGGAATGTAATGTATTTGGAACAGAAGAAAAAAAATAGTATTAATGAAGGGGAAATAAAATGTGTTTTCTCTTAGTGTTTGACACCATAAAGAAACATTTATGTAAAAATATTTGGAACTTAGAAAGTAATAAAAACATTCATATTATTAATATAATGAGGTATTTTCATATGGACCACTGTATGTAAGCATTAAAAAAATTGTGAACAGAAGTTGCAAGTCAGGCTAACCTCCTATAATTCTGGATTCAAAGCAATAACCATATAATTCAGAATTTGTAGTGCATTCAGATATGCTTCTGTTTTCAATTTTTTATTCTTAACAAAGCTGGCAAGCAGGATAGATTTAAGGAAAACTCTCGTATTTTATTTGAACATGTTTTGTTTTGGTTACATAAGGAATATTTATTATATCAATTAAAAATAACCTCCAAAATAAATTTTGTAATGTGAACTGCTGTTGATTGTGAGGTGACATTTGTGAGGTGACTTTTTAGCTGCTTTAATTAGCCTTATGACAGAAGCAAAGTATTGATTGTGGACTAGAGACCAATCTTGACAGCTCAGATTATTTACACCTCCACAAGAGCATTGTACAAAAACACTAATGAACAATAAATCTGTCTTGGCCTGTTCTGCCACACCTGTTCCTGAAGCAACAAAAATCCATTAGATGCTGGGCTTCTAAAATATATAGATATATTGGCATATATAGTTGTAAGGTATAAATACACATGAATTATCCTATTTCAACAATTCCACAACTGTACAGTGTGTGTACATGCAGGATGACATGCTGGTTAGTATTAATGAACTGGGGAGCAGTATGTGGTGGTGGATAGTATGAAATAGTTTTCAGAAATTAACAATGCATAAATTTCATTGCTGGAGGGAGAATTACATGAGAAAACACGCAAATGGATTTATAAGAAATTTAGAGAGAGTATTTTAAATTCTATGTACACCTGTTTGTACTTTTAGTGCTTGTTGATGTTAGAAGATCTGTAGATGTATAATATATATTGAGGGCTTTTTCCCCAACTGGTATGACGTGATATAGTCAAGGTTATTTTAGCATTTTCATTACAATACTTATTCCTGAGACCATAGAAATTTTGCTGCAACCTGAAACTTCGGAAACATAGGCTGAGCAAGAAAATGCTTTTTAAAAAGTCCTAAAACATAATTAGTTTAAATTTATCAGACTAGTTAGTAAACAACAGAAACAGAAGTTCTTTTGTACCATAATGCCCACCTTTCACAGCAGTTGTTGAAAAGTCACTTTCTACCTTTTTTACCTTTTCTGTTTTTGGTAGAATGAAGTGATCCTTTGCAGGAAGACATGACTTTATGCAGTCTAAGCTCTGGGTCAGGCAGAAAGCAAGTTTTGCACCTTGATAGCACTTAGGCTGAGACAACATATCCCAGTGGGGTAGAAAAAACGTAACATAGTTATTAGGCTGAGATAGAAGAATTCACAAGCTTTGAAGTCTAGAAAGCTCGTTCAGGTTTTGTGGTGTTTTGGTGGGGTTTTTTTTCCTAGCTTCTTCTCTTAAATTTTTAGCTTACAATGATCACTGAAGTAGCAGGGCAAATTAACTCAGACTCAGCTAAGCATAGTTATATGATCTTTGATTCAGACATTATACATGCTCACCTCAGTTGTATCTATCTGGCAATATAGAGACTGAGCATACCAGTATATTATCTGCAGAGAGGTAAATCAGATGTCTAGGTATTGCAAAGAGAAAATCTAGTTTTTGTCATTAAAGGACCTAATTCTCAAGTTCTGTTTTCCTCAACAGCAATTCGGAGTCATTCCCCAGCCAAGCCTGTCCTTATTTTTGTGTCATCCAGACGTCAGACAAGGCTTACTGCCTTAGATCTAATAGCTTTCCTAGCCACCGAGGATGATCCCAAACAATGGCTGAAGATGGATGAAAGAGAGGTAGAATCATTTAACCTGCATTATTTGTGCTTTGCTTCTATTTTACTGATATTTGTTTGAAAAGAAAATACATCTTAAGCGAAAGAGTCATTTGAGGGTAGATCTTGAAACAGCTATGCATATGCTAAATTTCAATATGTATTAAAACTAGCGTCAGCATTGAGACTGTATAAGCGTCTTTGCAAGATCTGAACTTTAGAATGCAAACTCTTTTATCTTTTACTTTCCTACATATCTATTATTAATGCTAGTTCCATCGTCCCAGACAATGTATATCACATGATACAAGTCTTTGATACAAAGAATAAAAGAAAGAGGACTGGTGTTTTCCAAAGATTACAGCTGGAAATATGACATATAGATGTTGAGCTGGAATTTAAATGAAATATCTTTCAGAGTTTTAGGAAAGAAATTGTCCTTCTCATAAGATGACTCTATGTGTAGAGGGTTATGTGTATGCATATATATCTGTGTGTATATATGTACACACAGATGCATGTATATACATGCATCTATCCATCTATATTCATACATATAGATAGATAGATATACTGCAGAACCAACGGTTTAGGAATGGCTCGGTCTTGCATATCAATTAAATATTTCAGTGTTATAAGAAAAAGATTATAGCTTTTGCCAATATCTCTATTATAAGAACATAAAGATTACAAAGATTACTCAGATTTAAGCAATGCTGGAGTAATAGTTTAAATTTTTATTCTTTTTGAAGCAATATAATCTTTAATTACATTTTCTTGTATTGCTTCTAAAAAAATCCTTCTTTCATTTATTACAAAACATAAATGATGGTCAAATAATAAACAATCGTTCAATATTCTGTTTTATCTGCGTTCTTCAAAATGTATACTAGATTTTATTTACAGCACTCCGTTCTGCACCTGCTCTGGATACAGAATTATTTCTTTTTTACTGGACTTATGGTCCTGATTATAGTACATCATTGCTTCAAAACAATTTTTTTGGTTAATATTCAGATTTTCTAGATTTTGGAAGTTAGCTTTCTGTAAAGGTTGCAGGCCTTCTTCGTAGGAATTTCTGTGATAATATAGGGCCAAAATACAGCAAAATGCAAGACTCATAAATACAAGATTCAAACTGAACATTGTACAAATATTTATATTTCAACAGTTGTATGAATAGTTATACAACTGTATACCAAAAATCATATGCCAGAAAGTAAAGGTTTCTACATGAGATTATTTGATTTTGTTTGCCCTTTGCAGGCAAATAAAGAGTGATTTTTCAGAGATAAAGCATAACATGTGAATTGTTCCTCTGTTGGATGGATTTTAAAAGAGAAAATTAATGTCTTGGCTGATAAACTACTAGTACTAAAACATGTCTCAATTTGATGCTGCTTTTCTAACTGTATAACCTCTATTGAATGTTTTCTTGAGTATAACAAATAATTCGTAGCAGAATAATTAGTGCATAGTGGAGTACTCTAGTACCTTGTGCTAGTTTACTGTCGTAATCTCAACTACAATTAGAATATGCAACATGCAGCTTGCCCTAAATGACTTGCATTAATATGAATAGCTTCCTCATGTCCTGTGATCCACTACTATCCTGAAAAGAAATGTAACTGAAGCTTCTTCACTTGCTGCAAAAGGGTTTTCTATTATCAGTCTTTGAATTTCTCGTGTTTCAGAATATACTTCTGAAGGTTTTGAAAGAGGAGCCAACAAGGACAATCAGACTTTGCATGTATTAGTTTAATAACATTTGCATATGATTTGTATTTGAATTAATAAGCTGAATGTTTGGATCATAAGATACCTACCAAGTTATTCAGTTCTCATTACGTAAATATAAAAGACTGAGGATTAAGCCCTAAGTTGTTTTATCTTACCACTGTTATGCAGAACACAATTGTGTTTGAAGTACCCACAATTTCAAGTGGACATTTCTTTAGGTAATTATGGGACCAATTTGTAGTTTTGTGTTTTAAATGAGCATGATTAGCCTGAGTTTCATTTGACATTGAGGCAAAGGACAAAGCTATGATAGTGTTACATACGTAGTGTATGTACCACTTAAATCATAATTTGTCCATATTTTTTTTAGTTCAAAAATTCTAACTTCAAGTTATATTAAAGTCAAGCTTGAACTAGGTGAAATAGACAAAATTCTTTCTGTATTGCTATAATATTTTTAAGTTAAAAAATAGAACTAGTGAATACTTACTTTATAGTAGGTATGTATTCCCTATCTTAAACACTTGCCCGCTTATTTCAAGCGTTTCTCAATTCCATCTGGGATAAAAAGAGATCAATTACAAGAAATAAATTGTTGTTGCCTTTAAACAACATTTTTTTTGTTGCCTGTCAGTTTTTCATGTTTCGTTTTTGCCAACCAGTATTCCTTTAGGGGAACTTACAGACAAATTACTTTATTTTCAAAGTACTTTTATTGTTAATTGTGAAATAGAAGAGATTTTTCACAAATAGGTGTATACAAATTTATAAGCTTACAAAAGGCCTTGATGTTTTATTTCATTCAGCCTTCTCTGTATTCCATTAACTTTGGCTGACGTAAGATTCTTTTAGGAACTCATTGGCTAGTTTTGCTTAATGGTGTAATTGGTTTTGCTACCTGATGGCCAAATGTTAGTCTATGTTAATGTTAGCTTCCTAATGGGTAGACTTCATGAGGCTTGTTAAAATGCTGTAAACAATGCCATCCATAATAACATCTGGAAGACTCATATTGAGGTAGACAGATTCTTACAGCCATTAAAACTGATTTTTCTCTGTTACCCTGTATTCAGCTTTTCTGTGACAGTAACAGAGAGATTCAGGCCTTGTAGGGGAGGGATTGGAGTTGGGGAGAGAGACCAACACTGGATTTTTGATACCTTTGATTTATCAGCTATGCCATCATCTTAGCCTCCTTCATCTTCCCTGCAGAGATTCTCCCTGTAGTGGTAGTGCCAAACCAGGGTCTCATTTGCAGCATGTGAAGGGTTCTGTTCACAAAACTCCAGAATGCTTCTCTTCACCAGTACTCTCAGGTAACAGGCAAATCCACCCCATCTCTGTCGCCCAGCTCCCAATATCAAATTCAGACAATATTTCAATCAGTTGTATTTCAAAGGACATGAATTTTTATGAAGCTTCCGGAATACATTTTTGTGTGTATAAAAGACATACAGAAACAACCCTTCAGTTCCCACCAAGGTAGACAACAGCATCCCTGGATCATGGAGGAACCGTACAAGATGTTCTTTCCCTCAAAGGATTCAGTAGTCTTAACAGGTGCAACTGAATTGTAGTCAAGAAGGAATTTTGTTCTACGTCCATCTACTGAAAATATATATTACAGGTAGCTCCATTCAGTTTTGGATATCATTCTTCCTGGATGCTTTCCTTGAATTTCGTGGCTGATGTACAGTTTCCTGCTCATACCCATGCTCCTACAGTATTCAGAAAGTTGTAACATATTCAGAACGTTGAGACAGCAGTCAGTCTTCATAAGACTGAACTATACTTGATGAAAATTGCTGTTTCTGGTACTGATAAGTTTTCCAGTTCCACTGGACCTGTTGCTGCACAATAGTTAGATCTGTTTAATAGATTCTGTCCAACTAAATTTCAGTTTATGCACGTGCTTTTTATGAAGAAATGTCAACTCAAATACCTCATGTCTAGTTTAGTCTGAGCAAGGAAGCCTCTGATGTTGAAATACCATACTTACTAAGATTTGTAGCTGATGCTTCAAAGCTTATCCCTACATTTGCCAATTGCTATGGATAGCATATGTAGGTGTTCTTCAAGATTTAAGCAGGACTGCCACAGTTTGCCCAAAATAGACTATGAGTAGGTAATCTCTTAAAGAAGGAAGAACAGTTACCTATTTTAGAGCCTTGGAGTTTTTAGGGGTTTTTTTTCTGTAAGGTGTATTGTCCATATACATTCCAAAGCGAACAAGCTCTCCAACTTAGGTTTTGTAGTCTCAACACAGCATTTATTTTTCACCAAAGAGTGAGGAAGCATCTGAAGCTGCCTTCCTTGCCATTTGCAGTAGTTGCAAGGACCCTTCAATAGCCATCATTCTGTAAAGATCGTCCTAGTTATATTTATGAGGCACAGGTGCGTTATGACAGAAATATGAAAAGGCAGTGCATCTCAAAGAGAAGATTGCCCCTGTACATTGATTAAGTCTTTATTTCTTTTTATTGTTCATTGATGCCAGTGTGCCAATGAAAAAGAAAACCTTATGCTTACCCTGATTTTTTGTATAATCATTAAATTATTTTTAAATATAAACTTTCTAGCTAAAATTCTAGTTTGGAGCTGTCAGCAGGACTGTCACGTTCAAGTTTGTGACCCATTATTTATCTTGTTAAAAGGGACAACAGCTCGGCTTATCCTTTTGGAAACAGACAGTGCCACCAGTTTGTGGTGGTAAGCTTTGGTTATACTGTTCTACATTAGGAGCTGATTAAAGAGGAACAAGTCCTTTTCTTTCAGAAATTGCATCTACATCTGTGGTGGCGGCAGATGTTGCAATCTTTTTACAACATAATTTATTAGAATCAAGTTTTCAGTTTATTTATTTTTCTCTAATGTTTTTACTGCTTTTTGTTTTTAACCTAAAACAAAAGTACAAAGTACTATTTATTGTTTATTGTTTGAAGTTAGAATGTGGTTCTCACCCACAAACAAGTAGGGTGTTTTCTTTTTTTTTTTATGAGATTTATTCCCTGACCAGATACTTGGGTATTTATATATTTTTTTTAAATATTTGCAGTGCAAGGACTGAGAAGAAATGTACACAGTTTTAACTTTAACCACAATGATTTTTGCATTCTGCTTTGTGCATCATTTTGACATCTGTATCTTGTTAAGACTGTTCTTTATGAAACCTCTAGAAATAACTAAAATCCTTTAGCACAAACATGCCTATTTTAATATTCAATAACATCCATACCTGGCAATAGCCAGCTTCCACTGAATTTAAGGGCATTTGAATGAAGAGCATTCATTGACTCCAAAAGAATGAATCAGGCCCATACTGATTTTGTGATTTTGGAGAATGGAGTGTATAAACATGTGTGAGCTAATTATAGAACTGTATATGTGTTTGTACACTATGTGCAAATAAGCATAGACATATGCATGAAAGTGAATGAAATTTTACCGTACAGTTCTGTTTTGCATTGCTAGAAAAAAACAACCAACAAAAAAAAAATCCCAATAATTGTTGGAAAGACCAAAGATTACTTTTTCTTCTCTAACCTTTAAATCAAATAACCTATTATCTCCATGTTATTGTTCTGAGGTAATGCTGTGCTATAAAACAGGAACAGAGGAATCTGGTCTATGTCATGAATAGGTATATTGCTGTCTTTTAGATGAGATTTTTAGTGTTAAATGTGTATATTTTAATAATATATCTCAACTGTTTAAACTCTATTTTGAAATGTTTCTTGAATAATCTTATTTGAGATGTTTTAGGCATCTTGTTTGTATGGGAGAGTTCTGGAGTATGAGGATGTCAGCTCTTCGTCAAAAATAATTTTATAAGATTACTTTTTTTTTCTGTCTTTAAAGATCAGAAGGGTACCCAAGAATGATTTCTAAGTGTTTCACTTATTATAGAAGTTCAACTTCCTTCTACAAGATGTTGTTTTTATGACACAAAAGTGTGTCATAAAAAATTAACATTTAGTTATAACAAGAAGATGTTTTTATTTCACTTAACATCTGTAGCAGATGTGAAATATGTAATTATTTTTGTAAAAGACTCCATAACTTTCACGATTCTTTTGTTTGGCACATCTTTCTTCTATTGGGCATTTTAGACAATTGATAAGCATTATTCAGTGGCATATGGTCTGAGTCTGACGTGCTTTGAAAAGAGTACAGAGTACTAATAATGAGGATTCTGTGAAAATGGGAAAACCAGCACAACAGATATGCTTTGAGAAAGTATGGGTTTTTAGCATCTTGAAACAATATATCACACTCAAAGGGACAGAATTGGGCTGCACAATCTGTTAGCTCATTCTTGTCCAATCTGGTCTCCTCCTTTCTTTTGGAGCCAGCATTGTCATCAACTTGCTGAATTATACTCTGACTGGAATGTATTTCAGGCACAGGGTAATGTATCTACTTAAATGGAATCCTATCTTTCTACAAAAGCTTTTTAAGTATAATAAATTTAAAATATAAAAAAGTTCTATTAGCTTAAAGTAAATGGTTCAACAGTTTACATATGTGCAAGAACAAAGAAAATGACTACTTATTAGTTTGAGAAAAATCTAGCTTGTTTGGAGACTAGAATATAAAAGGTAGAAATAAAATTTATTTTTTATAATAAATATTTTGCAATGCTACTAGGGTCCCAAATTGCTTTTCGAAGGTTTTTTGTTAAAAGATGAATTCCTAATCAACCTAATGTTAGGAAAGCACAGGAAGAATTTTTGTTTGTTAATCAAAAAATCTCTGAAGGATATCAAAAGCTTTCCACATGGGCCCAATCCTGCTGTCTTGGAGCCCAGGGAAAAATCCTTCCTTGCATTAAGTTCCCTGCATCAGTGTTGCACAGCTTTTTTTATGCCAATACCATGTATATTTCCTTATATTCTTTTTAATATACTTTTTCTGTTCTTAAGATAAAATATCTTTTCTTTACCCTTTTTATGAGTTAACATTACAGTTTTTTTCAGAAAGATAAATAGTAATGAAGTTATAATGATGCAGAAATGTTAGATTTGTTTTATAGTCATGACCCTGAGTCTGTTTCTGCTTAATTAAACTATTAATTGTGCCATTGTTTCATAGTAGAAAGTGATAATAATCTTACACTACACTGGCATGAGAAAGTTATATTTTTAAATAAATTGTCATGAGAATTTTAAGCCTTGGATTGTGCCTATGAGTAAAATAGTTGTGTTTATTACATTGATTTATGTGAAAGTAAGGGGTCAGCTAAAAATGACTAGGATTCCCTGCTGCTAAAATGACAGGATAGTAGTACATGCGCCAGGTCTCCTGCTAAGGGTTCTTTAGTTTTCCTGTGGTAAATTACACTGCTTTGCAGGTATGACTAACAGCACCACAGGCCACCACTGTAATACAAGGCAGAGGGGAAAAAAAAAAATAACCACCACTGATTGTAAAAGCAAGAAGAACATCTTTGAATAAATTCCCAGCAGTATGAATTTAGGATGTTTTATGCTGGCAACTACATGGCAAAAAGGTTTAGCTCAGGTTCTGTACTGAAAATAACTGTAAAACTGTGTCTGCTGAAGGAGCAGTCTAATTGCTATAGAGTAATCCAAATCAGCTAATTTGATCCCTGTACTCTTCTAAAGGAAAAGGGAGTTTAGATTCATTATTTTCCCAGTACTGAATTCTGCTCGTGTGAATAATGAAATAAATGTCATTGGAACTGGCTTGTTCCCTTAACATTAAAGGCATAACTATCATAAAGTGATGATTCTTGGTGGGAAAGGGAAGATTAAATTCAGCAATATAATATCTTTTGTCAATTTTTGCATGCATAAATTGAGTAAAATGTAACTGCATTATTTTTTTCATTTATTTTTCTGATATTTACCAGTGCTGTTTTCTACTTTTTCATCTTAATTCCCTGTCAAATCTATACATATAACTATTATTTCTCAAAGTGTCTATCTAAGTGTAAGGAGCCTGTGCAGTGCTAGTACCACTTCATATATCCATAGCACAAAAAGCATAATAGGTTTCAAAATATATTTATTCATGTACGTTGATGGTCATAATTGTAAAGAAAATGGTATACAGGTTCTCATTTTATCAAGCTATTTTTTTGTCTTAGAAGAAAAAAATCTTTAAGATGGGTCATAATTCACGTTGTCTACACTGCAGTCACATGTCTACATGGTGACTGGAAAAATCAAAGGTTTGCTGATTGTATCTAGATAGATAAACTTTATCCTTTAACATATCCTCCTTTCATTCAGTTCTTTACTCTACTTAGCTACCCCTCTCTTGTTTCCCTTTCCTAAATAGTCTTATCCCCTCTTCACGTCTCAATTCATTGCTTTTTTCTTTCTGCTTCCTTTCCTTTCAGTGTTTTATAGTCCCTTTCACTCTTCTGTAAGCATCCTTTTATACATGCCCGTTCAGTTTATACAACAAACTTTCCATGTCTTATAATATAGGAGACTCTCAGGAACATCTACGCAACTGCACTGTGAGCAAAAATAAAGTTTAGGAGCTTCTATTGACAGATCAGATTGATTGGACCAAGCCAAAACTTCAACTATATTTTTTTTTAAATTGGGTTCTTTGTTACTTTCATCAGTTCTGTTCTGTCAGTCAATACTTCTTCAACAAGTAGAGTTTTTTAAATGCTTTGTAATTTGTTCATCCTGATTGATTTACAGAATCTATATTGTTTGCTTGGGGTTTTTTTAAATCCTGGCTTTTTTGTACCTTTTAAGGATTTTTTTTTTAATAATAGCAGTGATATACATTACTTGGGTTTAGATATGTGAGAAATTTTATTAACATTAAGGTCTGAGAATTGTAAAACCCAGGAAACATTTAGAGAAGGTTACAATTTTGAACGTCGGAAGTGCAACACCTCAGGGTCCTAAGTAGAAATGAAGATATCACTGCAGTCATGCAGGTATCATATCTCAGTACCTTGAAATACTCAGTCCAAGGTGAGACTGAATACTTAGTCCAAATTCTTCAGTTATCCTGAGTAATTTTTTCTGCACTACTCTTTCTTCTCTAGCCTTCACTATACCTCCTAGGTTAACCATGAATGATGCTGCCCATAAGTATGTAATATCATCATGCCACTGCTGGTGGCACCAGGAAACCACTTATAAGAGATGAAGTTTGAAAGTTCCTGGTTATAATTATATTGAAATCACATAAAATAATAAATAGCCTTAGAAATAAAACAACAGAAGGAATATTCAGGGGTAAAATTACTAAACAAGAGAGAAGTTATGAAGCTCTTGTTCATTATTAGTGAGGGACTTTTCACAGAGGTCATCTACAGAAATTAATTAGCTTATTATGGAATTAATACTTGAAAACATAGGCAAGAAATATAGTTAAAATGATTGCAAGTAGTCATTGACATGAGATTTGAAAAAAATAGCAATAGTCGTAAAAAATAGCTTTTTGTCTGGACTTCTAAAAGTTTTAAATGGAGACACTTATTGTATGCTGGGTTTCACTACAAGGTTTGAGTCTATAAATTACAAACTCACACTCAAAAAAAAAAATTAAAATGAATTTGCATTCCAGCATGTGAATAGAAAACTTTTTTGATGAATAATAAGTTCAGAATTATCAAACTGAAAAACTGTGTCTGTTTTCTAACAAGCATTAGAAAACACTAAATTTATTTTTCATGACTGTTACTGTGTTACTGATTGCAGGGATTTGCTATGTTTTTATACCGGTTCTAACCCGTTTGATACTAGGGATTGCATTAAACAAACACAGAGCAGAATGCACAACACTTGCCAGACCTGTCAAGATATTTTCAGCATTTTCATTTCCTTGTCTGTGCTACTTAGTGTGTCAATAAAGGCACGTGCATTTTGTATTGCCCCCATTATTAATATAGTATTTGATTTATTTAGACTAAAACCAGACTGTTCAGAGACTGAAAACTGTGTTTTCCTGTTTGTATAAACAGTGTTGAGCAAATTATCCACGCTATAAAAAAAAAACAACCCTAAAAGTTTAAAATTTCTGAGTAATCTGTTTTAAAACATGCAAGTATTCTTTCTGTTACAGATGAATGACATTATAGTGACAGTTAGAGATTCGAATCTGAAGCTGACGCTTGCTTTTGGGATAGGCATGCACCATGCGGGTCTGCATGAAAGAGACAGGAAAACTGTGGAAGAATTGTTTGTGAATTGCAAAATCCAGGTACGTTTGTTCTTTGAATCCTGCTGAAATGAGCTTTACATGGACTTTTAAAAGTTGGCTTTTTGTTACATATACCTCATTAATCTTTCTTTCTGTTTTAGGTTCTTATTGCCACAAGCACATTAGCTTGGGGTGTAAATTTTCCAGCTCATTTAGTAATTGTTAAAGGAACAGAATACTATGATGGAAAAACAAGGCGTTACGTGGATTATCCCATTACAGGTACTCAGATAAATTATGGAAATGCTCACATGCTGAAATGTATTTCAAGCGTATGCAAATGATCTGAATTATTTAGTAACCGATCACTGAAAATGCTTAATTCGAGTAGAGACTAGGAGTGCTGAGGAAAAGGTTTCTTTGTTTAATGCAAGTTGTAAGAGAACTCTTAAGATTTAACTTAATAAGGAAAATGTTTCTGGCTTGCAAATCTGTTTTCATCCTAAATTCCTTTGATGCGTATCATCCAAAATAGACATTAAACAATTAAAGGGACAATATAAAGTCATATTTAGCTACCTAGTTAATTGTATAAAAGGATGTTTTCATGCATCTTTTTTTTTTTCATTTTTGAAACCTTTTTTAAATAGAAACAGATTCCTAACAGTGAACTTAACCATGGTTTGAAATGCAACAGTTGAATCACACATGTATGAGAACGTAAAATTTATATGTAGTCACTTGACAGTAAACAAAAAACCTTAACTAGCCTAGCATATTCAGTGATGTAAGTGACACCTCGAGTAAGTGATACTTCAAAAATAAGCAGTTGAATTAAATGCTTGAATTTCTGGTTTGATATAGACTTTTATTGTTTTCTGGCTCCAGTAAACTCCACTTTTCATGAACTGTTCTGCAGTGTTTTCAACAAGCTTAAGAAAGTGAACCATGGAAGAACTTCTTTCAGAGTTCAGACAGGGAGAATATTTGTCTGGATGGTACTAAGCTTGAAGAATGAGGACAAGCTAAATTTATTCCAGGTTTCCTGTTCTGTTTTCCCCTTTTCTTTTCATGCAAGAGGAAGTTTATTATTAAATAATCCAGAGATGTGTACACCTAAGGAGAATCTAAATGTTATTTGTAATGTAAATAGAGAGCTTGCATCTTTTTAACTATGCACTGTCTTTTCAGCAAGAGAAGCTTACTAATTAAAAAAAGTTCAAACTGAAAATACTACAGGGGTTACTTCTCCAAGTAACCCATCATAGAACTTAATTTAGTGGTTAGTGCTCTGCAGGAAACTTGGGATCAATTTCCAGACCAACTCTCTTTATTCAAAGATTCTGGTATGACCTGGAAACTTAGCCATGCACACTTGCATTTTGTGACAGACCTAAGCTGATGTAAAGTTAATACAGTCTCTGCAGAGAAGTAGTATCTTGCTCATCCTGACTGGAAGAATAATGACAACTGACCTTATTACTGAATAGGGGAAAATGACGAGTAGAGAAATCAACTGAATTTTTAAATTTTATGTTGCATCTGTGGGACTGTCAGAGAGAAGTAATAGAGAAAATAATATATTTAAAAGAGATCAGGAACTCAATAAGCATTGAATTCTTACTATGCTGTTTTAGAAATCTGTTGTACAAGTATTCACAAAGGCTTTAGAGAACGCTTATACTTGCACTCTTTGTTGCCTTTTTTCGGCTGACTTAGACAGAGGGGCTTGTTCAGTTCTTGAATTTTCAGTAAGACTTTGGGCAGGAGGGCGGGGGGTGGATGGGGTACCACCATCTGTGATGGAAGCTTTTAGATTTTGTTGTCTGCACTGCAACAGAAAATGCAGATTCCTTACTTTATGAAGAAACATGTGGTGTGGTTTGCTTAAAGCAGTTTTATTTTTAACTTTCTAGAGAATATTTATGCATCTGGAAGTTCTGTGGATAGGTAGTGCAGTTTTGCAACAGCAATCAAATGAAAATGTAATGAGTTTGTTTCTGAAATATTTTCAGAATTTCACAATACTGTCTTTAATGATGCCTTCAAGTTATGCCTTCAGTGTTCTTTCATGGTACAACTTGTTTTCTTCCTGCTGAAGTTACCTTTCTGTATCAGGGATGCAGTTGCCTACAAAGAAGCTGCTGAGGGCAGAATGAATTATTCTGGAGTGTTCAGTAATTTCAAAATAAGTAAAGATGTTTCTTGTGTGAAGTCAGAGGTTGTGGGGAGGGCCTTTTCTCAGTTACTAGACATTTAGTCAGACATTTGTATCACATTTAACATTTCAGGAGTTTAGTCCAGTGATTAAAAGCAGACAAGCAACATATAGTCAGTAAAGCAAATATTGGTTTTGGATACTTATGTAGTGAATATTGGCAAAAATAATTTCCTGACACTTTTTGGTGAATCCATTTGCTATATGGTATTATGCACAATTTAATTCACCACATTAGAATAGCAAGAAATGGCTTCATCAGCCTCCTGTACACGTACCTATTCAGAAACATAATTTTCAAAGTAGTTTAATTTTACATTTTCATGTCACTCTTAAATTAACAAAAGGAATAAACTGATAAAAAACAATGCTGTCTATGTAGCTCATGAGTACTCAAGTGAAAATATGTTACTAAAAACTCTTTATCATCGTTGGGATGTTTCTCCTATCACTGTACATTGCTGTATGCCATTCTACACCCTCTGGCTTCTCCTTCCCCAACTGACTCTTGGGCCAAAAGCTTATTGATTCTGAAGCCAAAGAAATCAAATGCCTGGTACTGCAAGCCACATGTTGTGCAGGTAGAGTTCATAGAGAATACACAAAACATAAAAAGTTTTAAAATAAAGATGTAAAACTTACTTATGAATTGCTTTCCTTTGTTTCTTCAAAGTTAAATAGCAGTTGGAGGCATCAAAAAGGAATCAGAGCTCTGATGAGCGAGACACAAAACAACCTATTGAGTTGCACTTTTCAGATTATGAAAAGACACAAACAAACAGATGAGAAGCATGCTTATCTTAGTGGCTGGGTAGCAAGTTGAGCATGTTTTATATAAACTAGTATTTTTGTTTTTTATAAACATCACTAACTTATATTTGCAAGTGATTATATGTAGGCAGAGTAGTAGAGGTAAGCTTTAACTGTACCTGCTTTTAAATTTGTGTATCATGATCTGATATAGGGACAACACATGATACGAAACTACTTCAGTGCTACTAACTAATATAATTTGTCCTAAAGTTTGAGTGGTAAAGACCATAGCTGTCAGTAAGTAGAATTTACCTTTACTTTTTTTCCTCTAAAATATTCAAAACCTAGGAAATTATATATAGCAGAAAAGCTTATGCAAGGAACTTACATTATTGTGAAGTCATATACTTGAAAAGTAGGAAATAATAGACAGTTGCCACTGTAGGCTTCATGAGTTCTCTTACTTGTCATCTTAAATTGCATGTGATCAAATGACGGATGGATGTGGAATGGAAAAAGAGTAGAGGAAATTTATATTAGATACAAGTTTGGATTCTATTGCGGTGGGTGGTCTTCAAGTATGCAAGGAAGATTTCTTCCAGAAAGCAGTACATTGTAAATTTATCTGAGATGGAAAAAGAAATTAGATGTGTCAAAACCAATAGGGCATATGAGACCAAAGAAATAAAAAAATCCTGTATTACACATTATACAGATGTAAATACATTTATTTATACATTCAGATAAATACCTTTGTTTTATACATTATTATCTCTTTGGCAGATGTACTTCAGATGATGGGACGTGCTGGCAGACCACAATTTGATGACCAAGGAAAAGCTGTAATTCTAGTTCATGACATTAAGAAAGACTTCTACAAAAAATTCCTTTATGAACCTTTCCCAGTGGAATCAAGGTAAAGATAAAGCAACCAGAAAAGCTGCTCAAACTATAAACAATGACTGATAGAGAAAAGTTAAACAAAATTCCTATGCCAGCTATCTCCTAAATAGAGGTTTTAGAGGAAAATAATTTTCCAAAAAATAGTATTCATCTTTAGGCAGAAAAAACCTTTCTTCCTTGAGTTTTGAAGCACTGTTGAGCTACTTAGTCCATTCCCAGATAATACTACAAATGCCTCTCTGCTTCCGAGTGTTGTCTCAGACATTTGAACGAGAGCACAAACTGTTCTTCAAGGCCAGTGTGTAGGGCAACTATACATAATCCTCAGAACCCTCTCTGAAATTCTGCGACAAATTGTTAATAGGAAAAAAAAAATAGATGAGTTTCTAGCACTTTTTACCTAGAATACTTATACCATTTTAAATATCACATTCTTCAAAATTTCACAATTTCAAAAAGAAATCTGCATGGTGTAAACTATTACTAATATACTTTCAACACCTTTCACTTCAAAATTGCAATATTTTTGTTAGAAATGCAGAAACACCTCTCTGCTGCCTCTCTGAACTTTTGTTGATGCAAAGTTTGCTGTCCAGCATAATGTAACTCATGCCTTGGTTTTGATATTCATAATATATGTAGTTGTTCAATGAAAAGTAGAACTAGTTACATCAGTCTCCTATAGATGCATGTTTTGTGGAGGCATTGTCAGACATCTAATAAAGCATGAGCATCACTGAAAGCTTTTCTCAGTGATGAGGAATTCACAGTATCACTCTCCTAAGGAAATTTCATCCCTCAACATAAGCGATAATTGGACCTCTATCTGGTCAGGAAATCTGTAGGAGCTTGAGATTGCTATCCACCTGTGAAATGTAGTTGAAATGGGCTGGTGTATTTGAAGGTTAATTTCTGTGGTGTACAGACAGACATATAATTTTTGCAAACAAAGAATGTGGTGACATGCACTTCATTTCCTTAGGAAACCACGTTTTTCTTTTTTTAACATATAAATTTCATTTAGCACAAAAGGTTAGGAGTTCAACTTCTTCAAAATGATAGCTAGTAAGTCAAAAGAGCGGTGTGGTTAAAATGTTCATGATATATCCAGACTGTATGGCACTAGCATAAACTAGGAAATTCCTCAATTCATTGCTAAGTGATGTTTCTAAGTAAAGAAACCATATTTTCAATATAACAGTAGTAATCACACTATGGAATGTGGAACACTATAAATATTCTATGTTTCTAGTAGAAACATTTTATGTGTATATATTTACTTTGTAGATTGATATATTCTATCTTTTACTATAAAGAAATAATACTTGATAAATTTTCAGATGAAGATTCACATCATTAAGTTCTGTGTAGGTTGTGATCCGATTAACTTAGAATTGGTCTCTTTTATGGTCAAGTATTTGAAGGAAGAGGCTCCATAGCTTCAAAGAGTGACTGTTTGGGGTTCTTAGTAGGGTTTTTAGTTTTAGATTGCTTTCCCATCTGTTCTGCAAAAGAGCAGATTTATCAGCTTTGTGTAGTATTTCCAATTTGTAAAATTAAACTTCATATTTTTTTAATTAAAGTTTTTTTCCAAAAGCCATTGTCTATGTTTTAGTTGTAAGACTTGAGTACACAACTCTCATGACAGGCCTTGTGCCCTCACTGATCATGGATCTGAAATACAGCGCATTAGAAGCAAAAGAAAAAGCACTCTTTATTATGGAATAGCGATTGAATTATCTGTCCAGTTTCTGCTGGACAGTCTGGGTAGAACATCTGCAGTTCTTACCTTTAGAAGCATGCAGTCAGTGGAATACAGCAGTAAAAACAGCTACTTGTATCAAATTATTCTTTACTTTTACATATAGAGAAAGAACAGTAGGAAAAGAAAAAGGATCATAATACAAGAAAAACTAGGTTTATCCTTAAGGATATTTGCCATTCCCTAATTGAACTGTAGCTAGAAATGATCTCATTAGATACCCTAATGGAGGTCTTTGTTGCATTTAATGAGACTAAACAGAATTTTACTTTGTAAGAATCATTTTGAACTGCTTTTCTTCTTCTGTGTTTCTGAGTTTAGATCTTTCTGGGTAAAAGTAGCTGCTTTTTTTTTTTTTCTTTTTTATATTGGATGAAGATGAGGCAAAATCTGGGGGAAGCAGTTTTGATGTAATTTTAATAGCCCTCAAGTATTTGTCGAGTATTAGCTAAGCTATTGCCACTGTTTCATTTCCTGTTTGTCTTTCCATATGATTCTCTATTGGATTAAACCAGCATGATCATATGGTCAACACACAGTATTCAGAAGTTACCACTGAGTAACTCCATCTGAATACATTCCATGACTTACACTTGTGCATTCTTGGTCCAATCAAAAAATAATTTTAGCTTCATTCCACTATCTTGTAAAGGAGATGACTGACCTTGCAATTACATCCCCCCCTTCTTCCCCTCTTCTCTTTTACTGGAAGATAAATATATAATATTTTCAGATCAAAAGTAATAAACCTTTTAATGCACAACTCTACAAAATATATTACCTGTCTTTGTGATTGTAAAGTCAGCTAAGTCCTCTTGTTTTCTGTTCTTCAGCTTGTTAGAAGTGCTGGCTGACCACTTGAATGCTGAAATTGCTGCCGGAACTATTACTTCTAAGCAGGATGCTATGGATTATATTACCTGGACTTATTTCTTCCGTCGACTTATAATGAACCCAACGTGAGTATAAAATACAAATGCAATTTAATCTAAAAGTAACTTGAGAGAAGAGTTGATCCAAAGGTTGATCCTGCTGCTTTTGGAGCCTAGAATACTTAGCGGTCTCCAATGTAGGAGCAGTACTGGCCCACACATGGATTAAAACTTGTGTGCACATTTTTTTAATATTTTTTCTCTAAATATAAATGCATTTCTTGGCAGATAACTTTACAATTTAGTGACAACTATAAAATAGCCTTATTGAGAGGGCTACATCAGCATCCCCAAAATAAAACTCCAGATTATCGCATTCCTTTAGGTATTGTATTTATAATGTGTTACTTTTTTTTAGCTACCACATTGATATGTTCTGCCCAGTTTTCTATAGAAAATCCATTAAGACTTGGATTTTCCTAATAAATGAGAGAATAGCTATCAGCTGTTTCTCTGTGATAAAGTTTACTTTCATTAGAGTATCCTGGTGAAACCATGTGTGCAATATTTTCAATGATTGTTATCATCCTGCCTAGCTCCAGCTGGTATGCAGATCATTCTGAGCTGTTCCAGCAATGTAGCCTGCCTTTGCCACAACATTGTTTTGAGTAAATGCTATGTTACCTATCATGTGATCATTCACCCACCAAAATAATATGGCAAATAAAAAATTAGGCATTTATAGCACTTAATATTTCCTGATGCACTCCAGAGTGCTGTATTTCTGAAATCATGTTAATGTCTGTAACATTTGGCTAAATGTTCAGCTGGGCTCCTTATGAGCAACAGCTGATAGGAGCCTGCAGGTGATAAAATAATTTCTTTTAATTCTTTTTAGTCTTCATTAGTTTTGAATTCTGCATCTAGTCCTATGCTGAGAATCTCCAACTAAACAGAATTTACATCTCATCTCCTTGGGAAATAAAAAATGCAGAGTGTTAGAACTGTAAACTAAAGAAAACTTTAAATTCTCTCACTTCATAACTAACAAATTAATACATTATGTGGAAGGTATTTCTCCCCTGAGAGTGACAAACAGCTAAATTCTGGTTTTCTCTAGGTTAGGTGTGGGTAAAGCTATGTTTAGTTGTGTGACTTTCGAATTTACACATGATCCATACTATAATTCGTGTCAAAAACTATGCCACTGCATACACTCTTATTTTAAAATGTCTTGCTCTTGAATTGCTGTGTTGAAGTGATTTTGTTGATTGTCTTTGGCAAGATTTGATCATGTGGTATCTGTAGTAGGTAGATTTTTAAGACACAAAATATAGGCCAAAGGAAGTGTAGAACTTAGAAATGTAGTAATTTGATTTAATAGGAAAGCTCTTCCCAATATAAAGGAAGGCTCCCACTGGAGTATGAGGTGGGCGAGTTTACGGACAGTCCGTTTTTCTCAGCAGTTTCTTTAATGTGCAGTGTCATGGAAAGCTAAATCTCACGTTATCACAATATCAACTTTAAGCAAAAGTTCTGCTATTCTGAAAGGGTTGTGGGAAGAGGGTTGGGGAAAAAAAAAGAAAAAAATTCCCACTGTATTTCATAGTGAGTTGCAGAGGTTTTGTCGTGAGAGACAAGATGAGCAGATCTTGACTAATCATGTCCGTAATGGCAAGATAGGAGTGCGCACTGAAGTTTCTAATGAAACTGGAGTCTTTCATTGGAACACCACACATGCTGGTTGGAACAGTTCACAAGTTGTGCTGCCTTACCCCCTGTCTCATCCACACAGAGGTACTCAGCGTTCCTTCTGTACTTGGCCATGCTGGCAGAAAAATTAAGGACGTTATTGACTGTGTCAGAGGTCACTTCTAGATGCCAACTGCAAATGCAATGGACACGCACATTTTCCATTCTTTGGAAAGATAATAAATTCTCCTAAGTTTCATCCGAAGTTACTAAACTGTCCAGTTAGTAGAGTTCCTGGACCTACTGTCTGTGGCATTTTCAGACTTCCTCCAAGCCAAGCAGTTCCAGTGTGGTTGGTTTTTGAGTAAGATACATCAAAGGAAAACTGAAGTCAGTGATAGTTGAGATAACTTTGAATAAATTTCAATGTAGTAATGGAGTTTACTGCACCATAGATGAGCATATGAAATAAGTGATATTACCAAACAAGAACTATCTGTGGCCCTTAAAAACCCAGAATTTTTAGGGTTTATTTTTTGCACAAGAGTTGGAGCACACTGGCTGGATTTTGGTTTGGGTAGTTCCACAATACCTACTCAGTGTCACTTGATACAGTGCTCTTTATCATGTCCTGCCCCGAAGCAATTTTGTTGACTTTCTCTCCACTGTGAAACAAGAACTATTTTCCAGCCAGCAGGTGATTGTACCTTAGAGGTGAATAAGTAATTCCCATATGCATGATTGGTAAATTGCCTTGGGATTCATTGGCATAAAAGTCATTGCATGTGATGCTGTAAATCCCCAAAATAATGGGCTTAGATAATATGCAGAAGATTTATATTCTTATTTATTGCCAGTTTTAGCTACTTGTATATTAAAGCTGCATAAACAAATCTAGGATCATTCTATTCTAATCCAGTATCATAAAATGCTTTACTGAATGCCTACAATTTGTCCTATTTAAGTAATGTTAATCTGCCTTTGTTATAAGATAGAGATCAAGGTATTCTTTTTGCTCTAAGTATCCAGGTTTCTTCTAAACATGCTGTCATTACGAAAGTTTTTCTGGCACACTTGAGATAATTTGTTAGACTTGTAATAATGTCCTTTTTAATGGTGTTGTTGAAAATCTTAGCATGTTGCAGAATGTCTTCACATCAAATCATTTTAATTTCCTTGTTTAATGAACCTCCATATCTTGAAATCTGTTGGGCTTTTTTCTGTCTGTTTTAACTGTCTAATTATTGAGCTGTTGATTTGAGGAAGTGGAATAGCTGAGTGCTAGTTTTGTTCAGAGGTATAATGACTAGTCAAGAGATGATGTGCAAATGGGAGAGGTGGTCCAAATAAAACTGTTTATCAAAGTGTATCACTCTCAGTATCCAGAGTTTCTTCCCTGTTCTTTCCCTCCCCCAAAGCAATTATTCCTAAATATAGAGGTTTTTGAATTTGCACGTTAAGTCAGTTTCTGTGCTACTTCAATCAAGTACTACAACATGCTCTCCTTTACACATACAATTTCAGTTGATATGTTCTTTACTTAGTCAAGATCATATGAGACAGATCAGTGAAGGGATCTTCTTTGTAAGAGGCTATTTTGAGAGGATCATCTATCTCTTGGCTGAAATTCCTTGTCTATTTCATTCTTTTACCCTTATAAAATATTATAATCTGCAACTTTTTACAAAAGAGAAATGGCTATGGGAAACATTTTCTGTAAATCAGGTTATGATGTTTTCCAGATACGTGTGCAGTAAAAGAGAAATAGAAATTTACAATATAAGTAAAGTTAAGCAGAATCGGCTTTCATTTGGAAAGTTAGTTTTTAGATATTCTGAGAGCACAGATTATATCACTGTTAAAATGTGTGTGGTTTTTTATGTATTTATAAATATATACAGAATGTGTGTGTATACGTAAACACTTATAAAATCAGTTTTTCTGTGTAAATTCCTTGTGAAGACCTGAAAAAATTGTTTGATTAATTCATTCTAAGAAATATTATTATTTTCACTT
This sequence comes from Caprimulgus europaeus, assembly GCA_907165065.1. Next base: position 79,609,862 of record OU015524.1, read on the forward strand.
TATGTCAGTCTTACAAAGTTTTCTGGAGTGAAAGAATAATGTAGCATAAATTATAATTAAATTATCTCAGACTGATGCTCTTATCATCACACACTTATATTTTACTTTAAATTTCCTTTTCTCAGTATAATTAGCTTAGCATGTCTAATAAAACATCTGAATAAAAATTATGATTGTATAATGTTCCAATATAGTTTCTGGTATTGAGGTGACAGCTAATATCAGCCAGTCAGGATAGAATGTATGTATTTCGTACATGTAATTCAGTGACAGAATCACAGTTATTCAGAATTTTAGGTCTATTTTGGAATTGTATCAGAAGGGGGAATTACTGAAGAAAGTTAAATTAACTAACATAAAATGGAAAAGTTTGGCAGTAGCTACTAAGAACAGAAGCTTAAAAGGTGAAGGTATGTTGCACAGCAGTAATTACCAATATCCATATTTTGAGTTGGTAAACAGATATTTCTCAGGGTGGATTCTTTCTTTTACAGTCACATTTAGATCTGTGTGTATGTGTATATACTTAATAAATAACAGCTATAAGCATTATTTTGAATTTCATAACAAGAACTAGTTCTTCTAAATTATCAGGGTCACAGTGATGTGAAAAGTATAGGAATGTAGTTCATTGTATGCTCTTACCAAACTATTCACACAAATAAAGGTTTTTTTAATTCTCTCACACTGGGATGCCCCAGGCTGCTGAGTATTTGAGCTGCCTCCTGTTCCCCAATCTGCTGCAGTCTTAGGTGAGAATGCAAAGCTGAGGACCTTGCATCTCCCTGTTAAGAAAGCAAATTCACACAATTTTCTTCCTATACTTGAATGTGACTTACCTGCACAAATTATCTCTTGGAATATATAATAGGAAAAAGAAATGCCCAATCAATATGTAAACAAATTTACATGTGCCTATTACCTCTGATTCCTCATCTTATGAACACAGGTTAGGTAGCTTACAAGGTAAACTTTCTTGTAAATACTTTAATTAGAAGCACTGATGTGGAGGCAAATACCTTGCTGATGTCAGAGAAATTGGACTCTTTTTTTTTTAATCTTTTTAAATAGCCACAATTTACGACATACTAAAAACTGATTCAAGGTAGCAGTGTAGCTATTTCTTATACCTGGCATAAGCAAATGTATGAATGCCAGAAAATAAGATGCAAGTAAAATACAGATAAGAGATTACTGTCTGCAGCATTTGTGCACGCTGTTATGCGTTTTAGCAAGCCAGTCACGGACTCCAGAGTCAGTCAGTGATGCCTTAACAACAGAAGTGAGTTGGTACATTGGTTCATAGCTCTCTGGCTATGAAGGTCCATCAATTGTGCCATATACTCAGTATCATTTCCATGGTACCATTTGAAGATGGCAGCTGCTGAAGGCCGCAAGCTGATGAAAGTAAACACAATTGATGACTGCAGTAAAGCAGTTTACTAAAATGACTCCCTGTGCTTCCCCCATACTTCTTCATAACAAAATTCTGGTTTCAGGACTGTAAAATCTCAGAAAGCACACTTTCTTGCTATCAAGCAAATACTGTAGATTCATCTTTTTTGTGCATTTGTTTCAAAAGGCCTTCCAGCTAGCAAGTTTTTTCTTTTAATATTTTGGCTGACTCTGCCACTGATTTTCATTATGTGTGTCACTATTACTACCGTATAATCTGAACATAAAAAACATGGTGCTGTAACAAATGACTTCACAGCATTGACAGTTATAGCAGGACCATTTCAAGGCTGATGAAAAATTTCCCAGAGAGATCTCAGGTCAGGCTTACATAAGCTAAACAGGAAATGATTGCCACCATTCACATTAAATTCTAAATGTTTTGTGTAACTTCATCTACATTTTATGTTCCTGCACGTCTTTCTGTCTTTCTCAGCTGATGAAATTCCACACTTTCTTAGATTAGAGAAATAAGTTTCACGTTTCACCATTTGTTGTTCTTGCTAAACTCTACAAGGTTTGGGATTTAAAATATATTATTTAAAAGACAACAAAATCTTCTCAGTTTTTGATTGTTTAAATTTTACATACTTTGTAAATTTTTATGATACCTGGGGGTTTGTTATTGCTTTTTCCCAATGGACTACTAATGGAAGTTAGCCTGTCTAGCCCATGTGCTAGATGCTGTTAGGATAAAACTGCCTTTGACTTTCACACCTCTCAGGGGACGAGTAATTGTTGTGTTCAAACAGCCTGTAATTGTGATCCCGCTGGCTTTCTCAGTACGCTTCTGGCTATTAGAATCATTAAACAACTCAGCACCTGTTAACAGCATTGTAAATATTCAACCCTGCTTGTGTGCAGGTTGAGTCCAATATAGGAGAAGGCTTACAGAGCCCAGCCTCATAAATTAGAGCTTCTGACAAGTCAATTATTGTGAAACTGGGCTTCACTGTGAAATAAATGAAATGGTGTGCTGATAAAAAGGTAGGCTGTCTGTTTATAGCAAAGGGAAAATAATGACTAGATGATTCAATGCAGTGAGCATGAAACTGCATTGTTTTTATTCTTTATCTGTAATTAAATAGTTAGGTAATATAGCTTCATAGAGGAACTCACATATGATGCAGTTTTTATACTTGAGGCATACCGACATGCAAAATTCAACTTGCATTTATGCCTGCGCATTCAAAATACTGTCTAATGTCATGATACCTCTGTTTTCACTAATGATTTTAACATAGTCTTTCTAGATGAATGGCTTTGCTTTTTATTAGGGGAAAATGTGCTGAGTGACCAAGAAGCTCCTGTGGGTGTGCTCAAAATTATATTTACCCCATTATAGATAGTAGTTAAAACACACTGGTACCACTTCACTCAAGATTACAAACCATTTAAGATTTTTCTTTACATTGTTTCATTTGCAGCAGGCAGTTAGATATTTACTCTTCTCACAAAAAACTACCAAAAATCTGAAAATTTAAAATTCACATAATTTTTAAAAGGTATTATAATGCCTTTATGATCACAACTTCAATGTGAAATACTGAAAATTAGGCAGTGCCCAAGATAAAATCTGCTTGAATTAGTGTCTCAAAAAATAATTTCAGTGTATTGCCCATATCTCTTCCTTTGTTTTACCAGTATTCATCATGAGTGTTGTGGTACTGCAAATAACAGTGCTGAAATGATGCGGTGAAAGTCTGATGACCATGGCAAAAAAGTGCCTTAATTATAATCATTTCAGTAATGTTATATTCAATTTAGAGAAAAATCCTAATGAATCATTAGTGCTTTAGATATAGAAAATAGAAAATCTTTTCACATCCTTAAATAACTTATGTAGTTAATTTGCTCAATTATTTTCAGAAGGTAAACAAAATGTTATAAAATAATTTCTGCTAATAAATTATAATTTTTTTCAGTGATAGGATGTCAGGCAGATAAAAGGTGCAGATAGAAATATTGATCATTTTTTATCATTACTATATTACTTCAGTAAATTTAAAAGGGGATAGTCATGAAAATTAAGTTGCATTGAAAACAGTGTTAGAGTACTTTTACCACAAATAAGTTTTACTTGCATAAGGCTGATAATGTGTGGCTATCTACTATATAAAACTTCTTAGTCAATATAATTATGTATTTGTTGGGTTGTTTTTTTTTCCTTTGGACCATAGCTGTGTTTTTAATATTTGAGATCATCTCAGTGTGAACGCATATCAAATATCATGGAGTTGAATATTCCACTGGCATATATTTACACTTTGTTATTGTCTAATGTAACTGACTGCTTCCTAGTATCAGAACAGATTTTTTTAATCTTTTTCTTATGGTAGTAGTGTTTTACTTCAACTTTGCCTGATTACAAGTGAACAATCAAAGCATCGGAGAAATAACCCCATAATTTGGGATTAATAACAAGGGAAAAAATCTGGAAATGAATGTACTGCTATTTAGCATGCAGGCTTTTTTTAGTTATGCTGTTGCTATTCAGAAGATAAATGTTAAAAACTCTGTTTAAGAAAATAATAATGCAAATCAGATTCTGTTAATAAAACAGTTGAAAGGATGCTTGTAGTATATAAAAATGCAAGTCCATCTTTTGAAATTTGCTAACCACAGCATTACAGAAGTGAAATAGAGCTTAAATCAGAGAATGGGATTAATCTGCCCAAATATAGCAGCAACAACTGAACTGATTGTGTGAAATTTTTTTTTGTCAGTGATTACATTAAATGCTTCAGATGAATTGCATTCTGCAAGTGCACATTTCTCTCCATTGGCAGTAAAGGGAGATAAAAAAGACTAACTCAGGTATAGCTGCAACTATGTAAAATCAGCTACAATGAATCTCAGCATACTGTTTTGCAGCCTGTTGTTCACCTGCACAAAATAACTCTGAAAGAACCTACTCTCCATTACAGCGTGTGGTATTGTTTCCAGTGGGGATGCCAAGTACATCGTAACAGTAGGAAATTTTAGTCCAGCAGCTTGTATGAACAAAGGAGCATCTTTTACTACTGCAGCAATCTCAGTAGTCTGTTTCTGTGACAGTATTTTACAGAATTAAATGAGCAGGGACAACCTTTCTTACTGTGCTTTTTAACATTTCAGTAAATCATCAAATTTTTAGTTTGTTTGAATTCCACTTTGAAATTTCATTGTTTAATTGCTCTACTTAAATTCAGAATTTTTAAACTTTCTGAGCATGCTAAGTTTTTCTTTACTTCTCATTGAACTCGTTACTTTCTGAATTGGTGCCTTTTTTGAATCTAGGACACTAGATTCTTACTACATTTTTATCTGGAGTTTTCTAGGTAAAGCTCTCCTTGGAATTACTTTAGTTTGCGTGAGTAAGAATCTTGTACTACAGCTTAAGTTCTACAGTTAAAGAGTGCAAATTTCAGTCACTGGGTCTTTTTTGTATGCTGGCATAACAATATGTTTTGGCACACTTTATGAACATTTTTCCTTCACAGAGATAACTAAGAACCATTGTTTACCTAAGCAATTTTACCTGAAAATGAGCAAGTGAAATAACCACATTGACAAATACCCTGTTCCTTTTTTTAATCAATTTATCTTTCAGAATAAAATGACACAGAAGTCTAAAAACAAACACTAACATTTGGATTGGTGTAGGGTTACTTTTTCAAGAGATGTCACTATGTGCCTAGGTTTTATTTTCAGAGTTCCAGGGTGTAAGAACAGTTGCTATCCTTGGTGAATTTTCTTCCTTTTTTTTGAAGTTAAAATACTGTTACTTGTGTTAGTATTGCTTGTTCACTTTCATACTTATATAATCAGGAAAATACACTAACAAAATTTCCCACTAACAAAATATAGCCAGTCAAGTTCTGTTTGTATCAACCTTGCTATTAATAGGTAGATAAATTACCATCTTTCCATATGTACATGCTTGTATTATGTTGGTTACTCCCACAAACTATTTAAGAATATTTAAGAATAATGAATTTCTTGTTAGACTTTATAAGGGAGTACTTCTTTGTTTAATTCTCTAATGGCAGTATTTGCTGTTCCAGATATGTGTGTGTATTGTAGCAGCCTTGTTAGTTTTCTTGCAAGATGTTCTGGTTAAAAATCTTCAGAGTGTAAAAAGTACTCATGTAATGCATCTGTTTCCAATTTATCTAGTTACTATAACTTGGAAGATGTGAGCCATGACACTATGAATAAGTACCTCTCAAGCCTTGTTGAGAAATCTCTCTTTGATTTGGAATGCTCCTACTGTATTGAAATTGGGGAGGTAAGACTAATCTGTGCTTTACAAGATTTAGTAAGATACATGCTCTTAAACATTGGGAACAGCAAGATACGTACATGCTCCTGATTTGAGGTGTTGTCTATGGAGCTATTTGTAAGACTTAGGTTGCAAACTGAGCTCAATTGGGGTTGCAGCTAAATTATGACGCTAAATCATTTTTGCTGTTCTCTCTTATAAAGTAGTCATTAAAATATTTTACAGTTTTGTAGGAACCATTTATATTGAACCATGTAGGAACCATGTACATTTGATTCCTCTTCTAACAGGATAATCGCAGCATTGAACCTCTGACATACGGCCGCATTGCTTCCTATTACTATTTGAAGCATCCAACTATTGGCATGTTCAAAGATCAGTTGAAGCCTGAAAGCAACGTTGAAGAATTGCTCTTAATTCTGACAGTAAGTGCTGGTATTTTTGTAACTTCAACACATGCTACTCATGACTCTTAAAGACACTTACAAATGTATGAAGAAGCACCTGAATATTAACAAAAGTTTTCTTCCCTGATCTGTAATTTAATTTTTTGTTGTTTTGAGTAATATACCTGAATAATTTTTGATGTTTCAAGTGTTTCATCTAATCTATACATCAGAATTACTGTTTACACCTGTTTCTCTCCTTATGTCCCTTTATCATGTGCAGGACCTATACAACTCTGATACTTGTTTTTTTTCTAAGTGAATTAGATATAATACTAAAATACTAGAAAAAGAACTGCAAGCTAACATCCTAAATCTGTACAAGGGACACTACTTTGTACTGGGACAATCTGGAAGATACAGCAGCTTTAAGAAGTGAGGGAGAGATATGGGGAAGACCTGTTTCCTAAAATGCCTTCTTTTCGTTCTCACAGTCCCTGAGGTCATAAGCTTCAATAATGCCAGCTCATGGTTAGTCTAGTGACTGTTTAGTATAGAAGTGCAATGCAAGGCAAATGATTTTAGGGTACAAATCTGGACACATGCTGTACAATGCAGCGTGATAGTATTATATTCTCATCATAAAAGAATCCTTTTACTCCATTTTCCTTTTTAAGTACTTAAGTAGATGTATCTACAAAATCTTTTTCAAAATAGCTTAACTCCACTTGTACACAGATATTTGAAAACAATAAGTGCCTGAATATTATCCAGGAAAACTTATTTCAGCCCACTTATGTTCATAGTCTCTGCTATTTTATATACATCATTCAAGTGGCCCAAATTCATTCATATTCTGACCTCCAAGTGTTTACTTAAAAATCTAGAGTTCTATCTTCTAGTATATATGTATGTTACTTCTATAGTCACTATTGTTTTGACATGCTGACAAAATTTCTCTGAGGAGAAATACAAAGAAAAATAAAAATAGTGCTATTTGACAGTTTGCATCTCAACAAAACCTAATCAGTATTTTATGACACTGGGAAAGCCACTTTTCTAGCACAGAGACTTTCTTTTTGATAAATTTAAATCACCTGCTGCAAACATTCGGAGTGTTATAGCTCAGAAATAAAGGCCATAGTAATCTTTTATAATGGAAAGTGTTAGACAGCCTAAATAGGGGAATTGCTATCACTGACCTTGCAATATCTGTTGTTCTCTTGTCAGAAAACATTGCAAATTATATGAAATGAAATTCGATGTATTTGGCTGAATTCAAAATGGTAGTCAAACACAATTCCCATATATGCTGTATGTAAAATAACTGACATTTGAAAAAGAAATTTAACAGAAGTTAAATAATATAAAGTTGAGTATTCAAGGTGAGAGCTTTACTGCACCTGCTGTCTCTTCAAAATCTTTTCTTCTCTCTAGAGAAAATTTTCTCCGCCTAGAAACTTTAGAATTTTTTTTCAGACAAATTAGGACAGGGAAATTTTGAGAATAGCATTAGTAGAGATGGGGACAATTAATGACACTGCCTAAACTAGTGAGCAACATATGAAAGATGAATGATGTGAAGCAGATCCTAGTGCTGTCTATCTTATGTCAGGGCTCCTCATCTATTTAAACAGCTTGCATCTAGGAAGTGCAAAGGTAAATGGCAAATATTGCTGTTGTAGATGAAACACAGGATCTTACTGTTGGGAAGAGATTGTAAAATTTAAAATTCATTAATCTTACTTTAATTCTTTCTATTTTTTTTTTCTGGAAAGATAGTCTTGGAAGATTTCCATTTACAGTCTTAAGAGGAATAAGACTAAAAATAAAATCAGTTAGGGGTCAAAATGTGCCATGTGTCAATTTGAAAGATGAAAAGTATATATGAATGCTGGATGCCATTATAGCTGACAATTTTCCTTACTTTTTATGCAGATGTTTTCTGTAATTACTAGTGGAATTACTATTCTGCCTTGTTGAAGGTGTAAATTGAAAGGGTTTTTTTCAGTCTGATGTAGTGTTGAAAAGAATTGCCATTTCAACAGAGTTATTGCCAAGGATTTTTTTTTCCCCTAAACACTGTGAATTAATGAGTTTTATAATTAAGGCAGTTGCTTCACACCTCTATTGTTAACCAATGACATTACATCTGCCTTGCTCCGCTGGTGCCCTCCTCCTTCTTATTGAAGCATTTAGCAGTTTTGGCAATGGGGAATTACATGGCATGGGGTAAGTAGTCTAATTAGGTATAAGTGAAAATCCTAAGGGAAAAGGATATTTAAAAAGTAATTTGAAGAATCTCTTAATGATGCTGGAACTGAAAGCTGTAGCTATGGTAGAAAAAGGCCTGTTATCATTGCAAAACATAATTATAATTATGGTCATTCTGCTGGTCACTCAATTTAAAAATTTTGAATTTTGGACTGTGTTATTTAAGAATAACTATTCAAAACATTTCTCAAAAGCAGTTGCAGGATTTTGTAGATGTGACATGTGGGTTTGGTTTTGGGTTGGGTTTTTTTGTTTGTTTTTTGATGGCATTGTTCATAATCTCGCAAACCTTTAGATATTTACAAGTTGTCTGATGTATATAAGGAAGGCAGAAGTGTACAATTGTAACAAAGAAAATACTGATGTGGGTTTGAAATGGGATATATACAAGTTTTTACCAAATTGTCAATATATAACTTGAAAAGGAGCAAAAGTTTGTTTAAAACAAAACCAGGAAAAAGCAAGATTGCATTCAAGAATTCAGAAATTTGTTATCATATTAAGGGTTTTAAATCTGAGTTTGATTAAGGGACTTTGAGTTTCAGATTGATATTTTGCCATGCTGATGGGAGTGTTCAGAATTTAGGATTATTCACCAATTAATTATCGTTGAATCTTTGCAACTCACGTGAAAAAGTAGTTCTGAGACATCCTGTTTCTAGTGCTGATGGTTCTTTCAAAAAAGTCACTTGGCAGCAACATTTGTTTCCACTTAGTAGTCAAGACCATTGGTAGTCTTCTCCAATATCTGTTCTTTTCTTTCTTTTTACTTTACTTTATCTTTTAATTTTATCATCTGCCAGTATTTTGCAAGATCAAATTAAATCTTTTTTTTAGTACGGTTTAGGGGTGGAAGTATCTATAACATGAAGAGGAACATGGAATATGGGAACAGCCCTGCAGTCATGTTGAAAGTATACAGTAATAAATGATACAAATAGGTGGAGTACAATCCCCTCACGCTTTCCCTTCTCCTCTCAGTAAATCTGTGCTCTTGGCTTTTAATCTGTCTTGAGTTTGCAGTTAGCAGGCGAAGTTCAGATTCAGTTACTTTTGTAACTGACTTGTGCTAGTGGACCTGTAATTTTTCTGAGAGAAAATGTTTGATGCTTTTCCATAGAGCTTTCTTTAAAACTTTCCTATCCGTGCTTCAGAGAGTAGTAATCCAAATGAGCTTAATCACTGTTGAGTTATAGTGCTTCTTGCATTAAGTATTATTGATGAGAAAGTGTTCATGAATTATTACTAACAGGCTGGATTTCCCTGAGGTACCTAAAGACTGTTTCCTTTTATTCTGAAACTTAGGTGCAGAGATTAGAACAGAGGTCTGGGTAAAAAAATCAGCAGTCACCACAAATCTTTTTGAAATCAAATGTAGGTTTGTTGTACCTTGAGGAAAGGGGGTCTGTCTTGGTGATTGATCAGGACTGTGATGTCTAGATCCACTAGCTTCATGATTTTTGGTGATTTGTTACTATGTATATATGGTTATCTGGTTAATTTCTTATTTACAGAGCAAATACTTTGTTATATCTGTTCATACCATACAGTGAAGGAGAGAACCCTCTTTCAGCCCTTGTTTTATCTGTATATTGTGTCTTATTTCTGGTTTTGAATTCTACTTACAGGAGAGAACTGGTTGGTTTTCTTGTGCTTACTGCTGTCTTTCATGTAAACTGGTTATAAAAGATGGGGTTCTTTCTAACTGGGAAGCTTAAAGGACAGAACAGCATGGTATTTCTGTTATAGTGGGGCATAAATATCCATCTTTCTGGCATATAAACATGGACTTCTAAGTTTGGATTCCACATACCTCTTCCTGTATTTCTATCTGAGAATTGACATGGTTTTGCTTCACTGGCTTGTATTAGACTAAGTATTTTGGAACTCAGCAGAAAATCTGGCATTGCTGGAGTAGCACATTTGGAAGATAAAAGGAGGAGTTTCATGAAGCAGGCATTCGCTGTCCCACTTACATAGATAATGCCTCAATGTATCTTTCATTATCTGTTAGATATTTGTATTTTGAGATTCTAGGTAACTCAGTTAACCTATGGCTTTATTTTCTGTTCTTCATCATTGTCACATCCTATTCTAACCAGGGAAATATGCAAGTTTTTTTGAATATTTACACACTGTAAAATAATTTCCTTTCTTTAGCATGATGCTATCTTAAAGTCGTTGGTTCAGCCTCCCCTGAAGGGGCCACAAAGCTTTTTGCCTCAATGATAAACCATTTTTCCCACTGGTCTCCAGTTGGATGCCAACAAAGGAGGAATTAATAAGTTACAAAAATATTGTCCAAGAATGAGCTAATGTGAGTTGTTCTGTATAATATTTTATCTGCAAGCCATTTCAGAAACATTACTTTTGTGGTTTTTAATATATTATATAAAACTCGTTTTCTGTTCTATGAGCCATTTCAGAAAAATTTCCTAAGTCAGTCATTTTCTAGTTTAAATTTACATTTAATTTAGAAGGAAATAAAGGTGCTACTGTTATTTTCTTCAAGGCATAAAAATACAGCAAGACCATATTTATTATGTTATTCTTTTTAAGTATGGCATTTCAGTGTCAAGAGTAGAAATACTTTATTACATGAACTTTATATAAAATGAAAAGCAATTATGTGACATGCTAACTTTGAAGAATTTACATATTTGATTTCACATATATCGTGCATTCTCAACAATATGAACATGACTGCTGTGGCCACTCTACAAGTAGGAAGAGGCTTCAGCCATTATGTGTATTTTAATGACCCCCTTATAATAGGAGAAAACTGTTACCTCTTACCATTAAATCTCTTCTTCACAATAAATACATACCTAGGACTGTTCAATGCATAACTTTTATCCTAAACACAGGCATTTCTGGGATCATATACTTAATTTTCATACAGCTTATATTCTCTGTGTTTTAATATTTTAAAATGTTTGTACTTCAGCTCCCACTTGGAATATCTAGAAATCACCACAGTGTGCTTAATAAAATAGTTTAAATTTGAAAATTGTATTTGGCTTCATGAAAATAAAACAAAATGCTACACTGAATGTTAATAGTATCCAAATTTCATCATCTATATCCAGTATATTCAAAATATCTTGTACTTAGCAGAAAGAGTACTTGCACACATGAATACTCACACATTAAATTTGTCTTGATTTTTCTCTAGTCCCAGTAGATGGAGCACTTTTGAACATTGCTGTAGGACTTGAATATAGTAATTTTTTTTCTAACATCATGACTCAGTTATGTCTTTAGTTTGAAGGCATCATATGCTGCTGCCTTTCCAGAAAAGCTCAATCATTTGGTAAATCAAGATGACAATGCCCACCACTGGCAGCTAACTGAACAAGGCATGTGTCTTTCATTTTTATGGCATCAGTACGAAAGCTTTACATTCAAAACCAGGAAATGTAAAACCTTCCCATCTCCAATACACATGACTTTCTAATCTCTAATTAACAGATCTCCTTTTTTTTCCCTTCAATCTTCTTAATCAACTTCTGTCATTACTTGCCAGTTTAAAAAACTGAATCAGTACTCAGGAAAGTTAAAATAAAACCTATTTTAAAGTTGAAGTTAAAGGTTTCTGACATATATTTCCCATGAGCTAGGCTGTAAGACAAGAACTGTTTTCATGGAAATAATATAGTATCTTTTCTTCCCTTTTTTTTTTTTTTTTTTTTAATTTACTTTGATTGCAGTGTAGCATCCAAGGGAAAAACTCTGAAAGTGTATATAGCTGTGGTAGTGGAAGCCAGTAGCTTCAGGCTATATCCGCATTTCAAACAGCTGCTTTGGTAACTGTTTCTGTCAGAAAAATGAGGAAATAACTTTCTTTAACAGGAGCTATAGGTGCAGTTAGAGCAGAAAAACACTCATGTGCACCAATGAAAACTCTTTTGATTAGCCAGGAAGCTATTACACTTGTAACTGCTAGGGCAGGTAGGAGTACTGCCCTGATCTTGTGCTTACAAATTTGAATGTTGTCTGCCACCTGTGGCAAATCAATGCTTGTCCTTGGTATATATGCTAGAAGCAAGTTCAGTGATAGCAAGCTTGGTTTAGCTGACTTCTTAAAGATGAAGGCAATTCAGCCATGCACCACTTATTTATTTATTTATTTATTTATTTATTTATTTATTTATTTATTTATTTATTTATTTTAGCACAAAAGGCTTTTACTTACCACTTGGCAGTTAGAATTGTAGCCATCATCATTATGCAAGATTTCAAACTATGCATGGTTGTGTACATGCAGACAATACTTAAAAATGAAATGGCTTTCTTTCGAGCAGTCATGTCACATGGTTCTGTTTCCAAATATATATTTCTTGAAATAGCATTTGTGTTTGTTGAAACAAAACTGAAGTTCTAAACTGCATCTTTATTAAGGGGATGCTGAACATTTTATAATATGCAATGCTGCTTTGATAAATAGCCGTGGGTTCTCATGCCCCAGGTACTTCAGAAGGCAGTCTTACAAGCTTGGTGTGCCTTTAGCGAATCAGTACAAGTTTTACCTACTTTGTGCCTCCTCATTTGTAATTAAAGCGCAGTAGGCTAATTTAGGGCCTCTGCAACCTGCAGTTCTTTTGTCTTCACTGGTTTCTAACTATTGTCTTTGCTTTTGATAGAATTATACTATTGTACTATAAATTATAGCAGTTACAATTATATTGCTGATTAATTTGTTTTCACAGAATTCAGTTCACTTAGTGACACCAGCTCAGCCTTACTGAGTGCTGTTTAAAGGCACACAAATGTTTTTCGCTGTCAGCAAAGAAGTTATTGCTCAGACTTGGAAAACTGTTAAGAAAGAGGATGGCATTTTGTAGCTTGTTCTCCAATTGGAACAGAAATTTCAGGATAAGGATTGGTTTGGCTGAAATAATTACATCATACAAGATTGGTATCCAGCATATATTGTTCCTTTAGCATAGCAGTTTTAAAAAAAGGATATAAGAGGATTACTGATCAGTCCTTAATGAAGTATCTGACACTTGCATTTTCCTATTTACATTTAGATTCTTTCTTTGTCTCATTCTTTTCTTTTTTTTTTCCTGATGGAACCTGGCTAGCTTCAGAAGGTTGAATTTCATTTTAAATGTTGAAGTTGTGTATTATCACAGATGAACTTTTAAGAAATCAGCCTTGCCTTTTATTTGCCTAGTTTTTACAAGGTGCTTTATTTCACAGTTACTTAGGTAGGTCATGCTATCTATAAAATTAGAAGAAATTGCAGAGGGATTTTTGCTACCAAAAGGCCAAAGCTTTTCTCAGCATTTGAAGAAGTTAATATATATTATTTGTAAATTTGGTATAGCATAGTAAGCTTTTGCATTTAGAGAACAAACAGTTGCAGATTTTCTTCACGCTCTGCAGCTTAATGAATGTGGGCCAAGCATCTAGCAAAACACTGGAATTGTTGTATGTGAAAACTGTCAAATTATGCACTTTTCTAAGTAATTTTAGCTGGAATGATGCTCAAATACAGCTTTCCTCAATTTATAGTAGATCGTTGTCCTATTTCCCATGGAAGAGTCAAACAGACATCACCAATTTGATTGAGTTACCCACATGCCAACATCCCATTGCCTTTCCTTTCTGTCATTCAGTCAAAAAGACTGGCAAGCCAGCTGAGATTATTCAAACTGCTAGTTTTCAGAAAGAAAAAATATCTCAAGTCTATTCCTCTCATCTTAGAGGGTGAGAAAATGGCTAAAATCCCTTTCACAACAGGTCTCTTAAATCATTCTCCTGTCAGGGTGAAGGCGCGCTACTATGTTCACTTATATTTATTTAGCATGTGTATTCGGATCTACCTACAAAATGTTTTTAGGTACAACATTAAGAAATTTAGTCTTAAACATATTAAGTCATTGAATGCACAATATTCTGTAAGTTAATGAGATGAATTCCAACTGTTTTATCATTTGCTTAAGGCAGCAAGCAAATGTAAACAACATGAGGTGTAGATAATCGATTATTTTTTCATTTTTATATGATTGTCTTAATATTTACTATATGTAGTCATAGAAGATGCTAATTTTTAATACTTCTTTAGCTATAAGAATGTGTGTTTGCTTTCTCTTGATTCACACAGAACAGATGGATGCTTGACTGCCGGCTAATCCACAGCTGGAATGGTTTCAGCGGTTTCCACGTTGCTGGGTTAGAGTGGCTTTTCTAGTGGACTGAGAGGGCAGCAAGAGAGGGATATCATTATTCATCAGTATCCCAGTGGGATCGCTGCCAGCAGAGATTAATTTTTTCTGTTATGCTTGTAAAACAAGCTCAGGTGGAGTCTCTAATCCTCAGGGCACGGGTGGCAGATCAAGGAAGATGCTACAAAGCTAGTTAATTTTCAGATTCTAGGGGAAACAGAAGCTCTGTTAGATGTATAAATACATGATTGCAAATTTAAGTAGCTCAAATCCAAATGGGATCTTCCTAGACATCTGGTACTGAAAATCTACGTTTTCTTTGTCTTTTAAAAGTTCTTAAAACTTTACACCACAGGCAAAGTGTCTGCAGCTCTCTCAATCGTTATCTTTCCATTTTTATTTTTTTTTCAAATACAGCTCTTACAGTGTACTTTAGATGAATGCTTTTATTTACAGGTACAAAAGACATGATACTGAGTCTGTGTAGGAACATTGAGTTTAGAGTATTCTCATGAATTTGTGTGCAGTGAACATCAGCAAGAAAAATTGTCACCTGCCATCCAAAAATTGTTAGATCTGCCCTAGTAATTGCATGGTACGTCCCATTCAGGTAATGGGATGCAGTGTGGTACAAGGGCATTTTTGCCCTATTGCTTACTGTATCAGCCCTCTGGTCACTCAAGACAGAAGTGTTGATAGAACTGTCTCAAATCAAGCACACCAAAATACTGACAGATTGTCTATTTGTTTAATAGACTTCAAATATTTTTCCTCTTACTGACTTTTTTGTTTCCTCGGTGATTACAGAAGCACAGAATTGCCTAGATTGGGAAAGACCTTTAAGATCATAGAGTCCAATCATTAACTTAATGCTGACAAGTCCCTGACTAAACCATGTCCCTAAGCACCATGTCTACATGACTCAAATACCTCCAGGGATGGACTCCACCACTGCCCTGGGCAACCCCTTCCAACACCTGATAAACCTTTCAGTAAATAAATTCTTCCTAATATCCAATCTAAACTTCCCTTGGCATAACTTGAGGTCATTTCCTCTTGTCCTATCACTTGTTGCTTGGTTGAACATACTAACCCCCACCTCTCTACACCCTCCTTGCAGGCAGTTACAGGCAGTTATAAGGTCTCCCCTCAGCCTCCTTTTCTCCAGGCTAAGTAACTCCAGTTCTCTCAGCCACTCCTCATAAGACTTGTGCTTCAAACCGCTCACCAGCTTTGTTGCCCTTCTGTGGACACGTTCCAGTGCCTCAATGTCTTTCTTGTAGTGAGGGGCCCAAAACTGAACACAATATTTGAGGTGCAGCCTCGCCAGTGCTGAGTACAGGGGTAAGATAACTTCCCTGGTCCTACTGGCCACGCTATTCCTGATACAAGTCAGGATGCTGTTGGCCTTCTCGGCCACCTATGCACACTGCTGACTCATGTTCAGACAGCTATCAGTCAACACCCCCAGGTCCCTCTCTGCCGAGCAGCTCTCCAGCCACTCCTCCTGTAGCACTGCCACAGATTGTTGTGGCCAAAGTGCAGAACCCGGCATTTGGCCTTATTGAAACTCATACAATTGGACCTGGCCCATCGATCTCGTCTGTCCAGATCCCTCTGCAGAGCCTCTCTACCCTCAAGCAGATCAACACTCCCACCCATCTTGGTGTTGTCTGCAAACTTACTGAGGGTGCACTCGATCCCCTCGTCCAGACCATTGATAAAGCTGTTAAACAGGACTGGCCCCAGTACTGAGCCCTGTTGAACACCACTCGTGACCAGCTGCCAACCAGGCTTAACTTCATTCACCACCACTCTTTGGGCACAACCATCCAGCCAGTTTTTTACCCAGCAAAGTATATGCCCATCCAAGCCGTGATCAGCCATTTTCTCTAGGAGAATGCCCAGTTTCTGCCCTCTTCCCCAGCCTTGTAATTATCAGTGTCTTCAATCTCTGCACTACCTTGTAGCTCTTGAGTTCTCCAAAACATTGGGTGAGATTTTCAAGCAATGTTAATCCACATAGTTACACTGAAATGAGTGGAGATGTGCCAGTTTTTATCAGCAGGGAACTACCCTTATTGAAATTTACTTGCAGCAGCTGTCACTTCCTCTTACAGTTGTGTTTTTTTATTGTTACATTAAACTATTTTCATTTAGAAGTGCTCAGTGAGACCAGTAGCATTGGCTTGCTGAAAAGACATTGTGCATGTAGGCACCTTCCAAGTTTCCCATATACTTCTGCCAGTTCATATTGTTCTTCTGTTATTCTGGGCTTGAGCCTCTCTTGAACAGAGGCTGCTTGTCATTTCACCACATGATGACAGGTATTCACGCCTGTGAACTTTTTATTCCCTTTTGTCTCTGGTCACATAGTAGTCTAGATCCGGAATTTAATCCAGTACAAAAATGCAGCAGTGTGCATTTGTGGCTCCCTACTAGGGGAGCTGCCACAGGTCAGCAGATCTGAAATCTGGCTTTCAACACACAGAGCTTTTACAGCTTGCCCTTAACATATACAGTATGTATGGGCCCCGTTTCACATAAAGAATTAGTAGCACTTACTCTTGTCTCCGTGCAGAGTAGCATTAACTTAATGCAGAAATCTGTTAACTTCTTTCCTGGGTCTGTGCTCTGCACTGGAAGATCCCAATGGAGGATCAAAGCCAACGATGGAAAATGACTGATCGCTTTCCCAGGGAAAGCTGTGTGCCAAGATTTGCTATTACAATTTTTATTGCTATCATCATCTCAATCAGTAGCTGAGCCAGCTGATTCAGCCAAGCTCAGCTTCAAAATGTGGACAAACGTCCAAATGGAACTGAAGTAGATTTCTCATGACAATCAGGCTTTTGAATGTACACTCAGAGAGATTTTCCCAGTTTTGTGTTAACACATTACTGAGTTCATGCACTGAAAAGTTTTTCTGTATTAGTATTATTATACAGTTAGTTTCAGGAAAGCCCAAAACAAGTCAGTTATAAATATTTCCTATAATATTACTTAAATTTACAAGGAAAGAAAGATGTGGGTCACTGCCCCATCCAGGAATGAAGATCTAAAAAAATGGGGTGATGATAATACATTCAGAAAGTGCAGGTTCAAAGTCTTCTCATGAAAAGTAATAGGAAAATCAGGCATCTCAGAGAGGTGAAGATCTCAAATATACAATTTCCAGTGATAAAATGTAATAATTCTCTCACATTACTATAATTCACTTTATAAATGGAATTTATACCATTCCATTTATATTTATTTGCTATGGTCAAAGTAACTTATTCTAGGTGAATAATGTGTATGCCATACCAGTTTCAGATGTTTGCTCTTATTTTTGTCCTACTTTAGTTTTCTTTGCATTTATTTTTCCTTAATCTATGCAAGTGTTACCGGCTTACTTACAATCAATAATTTAATGTAAACACCTGAGAATGAACTAAAGCCACCTGTCTGAAAGTTTTACAGGCTTAATACTATGAAAGTACCTACACATTTGGGGAAAAACATTGAAGTGTTGTAAGAATGGTTTTTATTAGGACTGGCCAAAAAAGTAGCACTGAATTATGATTGTGATCATAAACTTTATGAAATATGGATTGTGAGAGTTAAGACATAAAATCATTAATTCAATCTTTGTTTTAATATGTTTTAGTAAAGTATGCAATTTAAAAATGAAAATATTCTGAAACAGAATGTTTCTATAAATATAATTTTTACCATTTGGTAAACCAATTACAATGACTGTATTATCTATTACTGTATCTTCCTGCACGCTGAAACCTAGCTTCTCTGATACGCTTTAAAAAAAACCCCAGGAAATCAACTCTGAAGTTAGTAGAGAAGTCCTAATAACTTTTTTTCCGTGTCAAATTGTTGTTATTTTATATAATCTTCCCTCTCACATGTGCTAGCATGCTTCTATTTTCTTTTAGCAACTCCATGCTGAAGCAGAGGTCTGTAATTTAACTTTGTACTTTAGAAGTTCCCAGATCTGCCTGGTCACTCTCTGCTACTGGTAGCTAATATTGCTGACCTCCTATTGCTCTGTGCACAGTGGCAAAGGTCTTTCAGACTCCTGACCTCTGGTCATCAGGAATGTCATCAGCAGTTTGTAGTTTGGATGTTTTAAGTAAGAGGTGAACTTGTGAAATCTAAACCCTTCAGGGTGTTTTTAAGTGATCACTCAACTGTTTCATTGCCCTAGCTTGTACTTTTTATGATGTCTGTATTTGTAAAATTTGTGGTGTTTATTATATGCTGCTATTTAAAAGCAAAAATCAAACACCTGTTTAAAGTGAGAAGTCTGAGAATACAGTTATACATGATTTCTCTGACCACTCACGTGAGAACTTTATAAGAATTGTAAGAACTTTTAACTTGTATGTTTTTATAAACTATGTTTATAGGTCCCATTACCAAAATGTGCCCATTTCAAATCCTGAAAGATACTTATAAATTATTTTTTTAAAAAATAACAGGTTTACAGAATTGCACGTTGATGGGTTTTACAACTTCACCTCTTCTACTTTTCATGCTCAACTGGAAATTTCCAGTGCCTGCTCTGATAAGTCTTGAATCTAGAGGCAGAGCCCAGGGTAGGTCAGCCTCACTATTTTGCTCCTACCTAGTTACTTGGGTTAAATTTAATATTTGAATTCTATGCTTTTTTTTGACACATATCTTTTGTCAGTAAAAATGTATTAACCGCTAATTAGATAATAAATAAAAAAGTTAGTATTTGTTTCAGACAGATACTAAGCAGCCCTTATCCCTTCCTTGGATGTTGCTCTCCATCCTAAGCATATCTGTTTTTCTCCTGTCATGTTTCCAAAAGTAGCAAGTGGAGGGTACTCTGACAGAGTACTAGAGAAGTGATAAGATCATTTTCCTATTACCCAAGCTGGAGTGGAGTTAGGGCAGGCAGAGTCCCCAGTGGGAGCCACTGGTGCCAGAGAGGGAGCCCCTTTTCCGCAGCCAGGGGCAGCTGCTGCCCAGGGGCTGTGGCTCTGGCTCCTCTGTGCCCCATGGCACAGGGGCTGGCACAGGGCTTTACCTGCCCCCCCTGCCAGCCACCGACCCTGGAAGGAAGGGGATGAGAAAGCCCCGTGGGACAGGAACTGTGCTGCAGGGTCAGCTCTAATGCTGGATGCCATTTGACTGCTCTGCCACGTACATGTGCAGTTGACAGGGGAAAGGAACTTATTTAGAAGTGGTCTCCATGATGAATTACAGTATCAAGTAGTAAATATATTCCTGTCTTGCCTGGCAATTTTTGTTTTCTTCTTTTGCATCATGTCAACCACTCTTCAAGATCTCTTACAAAACTTCAGCCTGCTCTGCTCCCTTAAAAATCTGAAACTTCTCTTCTGCAAAGTTTGTCTTAAAAGTATAGTTTTACGTGTGTAAAACAGAATGAGGAAGCTCTTTGTGCAAATGTCTGCTGTCTAAAAGAAGGCTTCCAATCTAAATATTCCTGTGTTACCTAGAGGCTTCAATAAGCTGGCAGAAATTACTTTTTTTTTTCTTTTTGTCTATAATATGAATCTTGAAAACATGCATCGTGCTTGTTCTTAAAACTTATAGCTAGTAATATATGTTTATAACTATCTTTAACTGGGATATTGTCCTAGAATTTTATATCTAAGAGTAACAAAAACACCCAAACATTTTAAACTTTGGAAGTTTGAATTAGGTCCCATAAAACTGAGACCAAAGCATATACATTTATAGGCTGCCAATAAACTCCTTAAAATAGGAGTTTATAATGGAATCGCTAACACAGATACAATTTTCAGAGCAGTAATTCTAGCAAGTACTTGTCCAATTCCATTTTTTGATCTACTTTACTTTTTGGTGTGAGCTGAAAAAAAAAACTTTTAAGTAAGTGGTCAGTTTGAGCTTTTTTTCTTTTTTCTTTGTTTTGTCTTGGTTTTTTTTAAGCACAAGTTTTCTCACATTTATTTGTTTTCTCACATTTATTTGTTATTTGTTTTGTAAATTTACACAGATGCATCTGTGTAAATTTAATGTCTTCCCTTATAAATCAATCTCACAGTTGAAAATATGGAGTTAAGATATAGTATAAACATGTTGATTAATTTAAATAATTTTCATAATAAATACTTTTGTCATTATTGTGTCACATAATACAGTCTTGTGCTCTTGGGAAGTGCATGGGCAAAGGAAGATTTACTGGGGAACTTTAGTTAAGCAACTTTTTAATTTTCCTTATAACACAGTTAATAGGGTCAAATGAGTCTTTTCTCAGCACATGACTGAGATGATATATATGTATATATATAAAAACCAGAAATTATTTCAAATGTTTTTTAAGTTCAGAAGTTCAAGTATCCTCAAAGAAAAATTAAGAATTTGTGTATCTATTATAAGACATTATTATCTAGTTACCTAGCTACTCACAAACTCTCAGTGCTTGTTCTTTCTCTATTTTGACCATGCTACTTTTCTCTGTTCTATTCTATGGGTAACATAGGTATCGCCCAAATGAGGACAGTTACAGATCACTTTAAAGACAGGAGTCCAGATACTTCCTGTACAGTGTGGCACTATGTGGAAGTGACCAGTCAGGATGTTCAACTAAAATACCCTGTAGCACTTTGTACAATGGAAAAAAAGACAAAAGCCAATTGTATAATAATATTATTCTTGAGCTTATATTTACCTATCCAGTTACCTAAAGATCAAAATATGCTGTTTTCACTTGGAAAAATAAATTGCATATTGGCATGCCTTTGAACTTCTGATAGCAGAGAATGGAAATTTACTTCATAATGTATTACTAGGGTTCATTGCAGAACAGCTGTAGAAAAACCCTACATTTGTTTATTGCAGCTTTTTTTTTTTTTATTCTCTGACAAATGTATGATTTAGCATGTACTCAGATTACCAGAAGTTTATGTAATTTAAACCAAGGTTCAGGTAAAGAGGAGCTAATTACTGTATTAGCTAAAAATGATCTCATTTTTTCTCCTTTTTTATTATTCTGGTAGTTACTTTTAGTACTAGTTTACTGCAAGATTTTTTAATACTTTAGCTTAACTGTTAATTTTGGTATCAAATTTTCTAAAAATGCTTTTCCCTTGTTTCTTTCTACATCAGAAATTTGAAAGAGAGAAAAACATATTGCAGGTTTATTAAAGTTGAAAATATGGTATGTTTGGGTTCATTGTACCTATATAAAGAAAAGGAACATACAGGCAGTCAGTCAGTTCTAAGGTAGTTTCAATAACAGCATCACTAAAGAAAAGACTACTGGTTCAACTCTGGAATGTGAGAAACTATTTTTGGTTTGGTTTAGACCCTCATTGTTACAAATTAATCAACTGCTCTTTAAAGTCTAGAACTCATTAACTTTATAAGTTTTACTGTTCCCATGGCTGAACTTAACTTAAAATATTCAAGTTTACTTTAGTTGCTCACCTTGATCCCATTTTTGTCTATGCTCCACAAGTATCCTCTTCTTGTTTGTAAATGGACAGCAAGATGTAGTTACTTGAGATTTTAAATATCTCAGAAGGTTAACATGCGGTATAAGTTTATAGTTCAGCTCTCACTATAAAGCAGGAATGTCAGCCAAACTTACACATTTTGTGGGTAGAAAGAAAATCTAATTTTTTTTAACCCTATGAACACTGCAGAGCATCGCGCTTGCCATGTGGGATACCTTATTAAATTTCAGTTCAGTCTGACTCCCCGGATGCCTTATAGTACCATAAAACTGCAAAAGTTATGTTTTAAAATGAGATTACAATTCTAACAATACAAATAAAGGGTGATGATAAGCTGCATATCTGGAACACGATGTTGCATATAGGACTCTAAGATGATTCTGTGGCTGGTGTTATGCAGGAAACAGAATTCAATTATCAGAATAGCCCTTTGGCCTTGTCGAGTTTATGCAGTCTACGTGTGACATTTCTCACTGGTAATGCAAGTTAGTGTCTCCTGTATGACCCTGCATCGCATACAGGTTGACATGCAGGTTTCAGAGGACTCTTACACCCTCAAAATGGTGCAGCAATCTCTAATGCCCAAAAGAAGACATTATTGGGAAAGTCCATCCCAGACGTATAGAAAAGTGGGATGTGACGTGACTACCAAACGCATGATTGGAGAACCCATAGCTAAAATTCCTAGTTATCTCCTGATGTAATCGAAGTTATGTTTGACTGTGTAGGTGCTTGTAACCATTCGCACGTGGGCTGCAATAATACTGATTTAACAGAAGAAAAAGGGAAGTGAAAAATGCACGGCAGTGCTTTGTGGTTTAACTATGAAGTCTGTATTAAGTTTCTTGACTTTAGAACAAAGATTAATGATTGATACGTAATTTGATCTGTTTCCTCACCCATGGAAGTAAGAACGGTACTCAGATACAATGTACTAAAATAATATATATTATATATTTTGTGGAGTAGTTGAAACTGTAGCCTTTGCAGAACAGACTGAGATTCACAATGAAAAGGAAAACTGAAATGAAAAAATATTGAGTGAACAGCAGGGCCCATTTGAGGTGATTACAAAGGATGTTTCTTTATTCTGTCTTTTCTTGTGCAACCTGAAAACAGTAGCAGGGGGTTACAAGCAGAGTTCATCACAGAGTTGTCAATCACTGTCATTTAACATTTTGCAATGGAAGATGTCTTTATTCAAGGACAGCTGGGCAAATCAGAGAAACAGATTTGCAGTTAGTAGTCTGTCCAGCCTACACTAAGCAAACAAGGACAGGGCAGACATACTGGCCTCTCACATAAAAATATAATGGACTCTGCTGACCTCAGTGCCCTCCATTCAGCTTCATTCTCAGTTGTATAAAAGCTTCACTACCCATTCTCAATTTCCTTTAATTACCTATATGATGCAGATAAGAAAATGAACCTCACTTACTTACAGTCAATGATCACAAACAGGAAATTAAGTAGGCAAGTTGTTTAAAATAAGAGGAGTGTTTTGGAGGTAAATAAAACATGTGCAGGGGAAGAATTAGGGAAAACACATTTTCAGGAGTACCAACTGGTCTGGAGTGGCTTGGCTGATCCTTCTTCTTTCTGCTACTTTAAACTGCAAAGCAAAACTTAAGTAAAAAATCTCCTAGGTAAATATTCTTTAAAATATCTTTGAAGGAGAAGCCAGTTAAATAAAAAGAGTGAAGCAAACATGCAGCCTTCTATAGGGCTTAAAAAGATTGTGACCTTAGGTTCAGAGAAGAAATGACCAGAGTTTTCACAATAGATCTAGCAGAGACATCCAGGATTAAGCAGCAGTTGTCTGTAGTCAGTCTTCACTTCTAATCTGCAGTTGAGATATGAAATAAATTAATGACATTCTGATTTTCTTTCCCAATCTTAAATTGTCTATACCTATCTTTCCTTTTACATTGATATCACAGTTGAAGTGTAGTTTCATTGTGCCATTAAAGAAAATAAAAAATTTCGTGCTGTCAGTTTCCAAGGGGGTGAAAAACAGCTATATAACTGTTTTTAGGAATCGTCAAAGAAAGGTTCTATGTGTTAGGATATTAATGTAACAGTACTTTGCAAGTCAATTAAGTAGTTCTAGTGGGTGTTCTAAAATTGCCATTTTTCTTTACCTCACTCTGCATTGATTACCATTGTGACTATTTCATTAATATGGATTTGCAGGAAGTCTGACTGGAGGTTGAAGACTAAAATGCATAATATTGAATCTATAGTTTAAGAGGAATATAAAACCCTGAACACTAATTTCTCTGCTAAGCCCATAGTTCGGAAGACATTGCCCTTCAGGCTACCAAATGACTTTTTATTTTATTACAAAAGAAATACACTCTCTTGAGTTACAGATGGAAAGGATATCACATATTATAAAACTTTTACTTTACTTGCAAGTTTTAAACTTTAGAAAGATCATTCTCATTCCAAACAAGAATATGTAGGCATACGTGCACAAGAGGATTTTGTGAGGAAAAAAAATTACCAATGAAATCACAGAACTGACTTTTCAGCCTAAATTATAGCTCTTAAGATGCTTCTGTTGAATTTTCTTTCTTTCAGAGACAGTGAATTTCCCTAGTAGGAGAATGAACATCTCTGCTCTGGCTACTAGAACAGTCATGCTTATTCCTCTCAGCCCCGAGGATACTCTTAACTACATTTAGATTACCTGTTGGTGCGCAGCTCCTTTTTGCAACAGTGAGGAAGTTCTTAGACAGTTTTCTTTTCGGCATGAATGGTATTAGTCCCACTCTGGAGCACGGAGGATAGTTTTCAGCACTTACTTACAATTTTGCTCTTTGCTTAGACACCGACTGCTCAAAATATTGAAAATGTATTTTAAAAGAACCATACCAGAGCTATTTCAAACCCACTGTGTTTTGAATACAAAGAGAAAAGTAGAAACCCTGAAAACTGAAAATGTGACTTATTGACTTCTTTGTAGCTAACCTTGCAATGTTTTTGTGAGCCAGCCAGTGTAGGATACCTGTAGAAGGTCATCTCAAATACTGACTCTATCCAAGAATGTATTTATTTCACTGCTTTTATTTTCTTCTTTTCTTCTCTAATGTTAAAATCAGCTATGTGGAAAAAAAAATTTAAACCTGTAATTGTGTAAATTCACTAATTGTGAATATTTTACTAGCTATTGTTTTCTCATGCACATGATTTTGACAAATTAATACACTTTCTAAACATTAAAATGCTGCTATTTTAACAATTAAATTAACTGTAGTAAATTAAATGCATATACTTGTAATGTCTCAGTAAGGAATAGTAATTATTGTGAAGTTAATTACAATGGCTAATTTTTTTACTTTTATTGTTTTTAAAGAATGCTGAGGAGTACACAGATCTGCCTGTGAGACACAACGAAGATCAGATGAACAGTGAACTGGCAAAACATCTTCCAATTGAAGTCAACCCCCATTCATTTGACAGTTCACACACAAAAACACACCTCCTGCTGCAAGCCCACTTCAGTCATGCCGTGCTGCCTTGTCCAGATTATGCAACCGATACAAAGACAGTGCTGGACCAAGCAATTAGAATATGCCAGGTATAGTAAGACATTGCAATATTTAACTCATTTTACTAGTTGTTGTTAGTGTGTTGTAATATTTTTAATATAGAAAAATCTGGAGATTTCTTGCAGTCTTATGGAGAAATGGTACCAGATGGTATGATAGCACTTTGTTTAGGGAGGAACTAGATGCTCATAAAGTTGCCCACTTTACAGAACTGGAGGTAAAATACTTATGGTAGAAGACTGTGGTACCCTGGTTGGAGGCATCTGTTTCCATAGGGCTCGCCTCTTCTTTCTTATGCAACTGCTTTCTATCTCTGTATCATGGAATGTTCGTAAGTCGTTCCTGCATGAGTGTGCTCCCTGCAGATTGTTATGCTGACCCCCAAGAACCTGTCTCCCAGGGGTACTTTTATTTTTACAGCACCCAAAAGCACTGCAGTCACTGCCAAGCATAAATAAAGCATGTTTTGAAATGTGATTTGGGACAAGATACAGGAGTTTTTCTCTAGCTTATGAAAAGGTATGGTGTCTGTTTCCCAGTTATCATGGAGTCAAAGAGCATGCTTTTAAACACAGATTTTTTAAACTCAGTTTGGAGGCTTGTGACTTTTACGGTTGTACTACAGTCACAGCCCACAAAAACTAAACTGACCATGGAGAATACTGGTAACAAGCGATCACATGCCCAGCTGCATGCCTCACAAGAATTTTAAAGCAGCAATTTGAGTTTGGAATAGAGTGCTGCCATATCTGAAAAGCACAATTACAGTTACAGCAGGAAGGGTGAGCTCTAGTTGACGCAGAGAACAGCCACCCCTCTGAATCTGCCAGGAAGGAATAATATTCTCTTTACTAGAACTGGACAAGGACTCATTCACAGGTTCTTGGAGATCACATAGCCTTCAACTAACTATTATTTTTATCTATCTCAGTTCCATATCTGTAAAATAAGGATAGTCATTCTTTCTTCCTACAGTTTTTATTTGCTCAAATTTTAATATCCCCAGTGATCTACATGTCAACTATCAGAACAAGGCTTTGATCTTGTTTAAAGCCTGTTGGCAAAATGGTAACTGCAAACATAATTCTGTCAAGCCTGCCAGTTTGTAAAACCACTCTATGAGAAATTATTAATCAGTGCTCTAGACAGACAAAATACCATGGGCAATTCAGTATCCAGTGATTCGGGTGGCTCTCAATGTTGCACTAGCAAAACCTGCAAACTTGTAATATTAATATCAAACAAAGCAAAACTAAAATTAAGAAAAAAAAAAAGAAATTATGAAGTAATTAACACCACAGATGTTATTGCCATGCAGTCTTAAGCTTGGCAACTTTGAATGTAAGGCTAACTCCACATATTTTAAATCAATAAAATCATGGTGCTGAAAGCTTCAATGTATGAACAGTTATTATTAATAATTGTCAGTTGTTAACAGAGAACAATGTCACCTGCCCAGGTGAACTTAAAAGTTCATTTAGATGTTTGTGGAATTAGCATTTGGGGGTTTAATTATATGCTTGGAAAAAAAAAACGTAAGTTAAAGATTCTTTTCAATCATTATTTTGCTCAACATTTATCCTGCTATGCTAAGAAATGTATTTTTTAATCCTTTTACTGCGTAATAGGTGTTTCAGAAACAAAAATTGCTCAGAAGAAAAAACCCTGAAACATTCAACAGTTCCTTTAAACTGAAGCAGAGTTCAGAAGAATACCGTTCCATACTGTGCCTTGGCACTTCAGCCTTTGCTTAACTGCTACGTAGTGTTCCATATACAGTCATCTTTAAAAAAAGTTCCTCTTTTTTTTTTAAAAAAAAAGGAAAAAACATGCAAGCATTTTTGTATTTTGAAGTTGGCGCATGGTTTACATCTCTTGGGAGAATATTTGTTCCATCTTATTAGTCACGCTTCCCAAACGGAGGTTAAAGTTCCCAGAATCTAAGCAATAGACAGGGTTACACTTTCAATACTGGTTGTTACCTTTTTCCTTAGCACTGACCTGCTGATGAACTCTGGGTCAACAGAGGTGGAAAAAAAGATGTTAGTTGTGAGAAAAGGAACTGAACCATAGAAGGATCCATTGATAAACATATTCAGTGGGTGATGTTCTCTGTGTGTGTGAGCACAGGCTTGTGCACCACCAAATGTAAAATTCAGCAGTGAGACAGGAACTGTTTTTTGAGTTATGTTGAACTTTTGTTTATTTACTTACAAAGTACCTTAGCTGTTAAGGTTGTATAGCTAACCTTCAAACTGTGACCCGAACATAAACTGTTATTTTTGCTGGCAAGTATGTGAATGACAGACATTCCATATCAGCACTGCTTTTCTGTTACAAGAAAGCAAGATCTTTCAAAAGAGCTTTTACAAGTGGTTGTATCTCAGTACACACAGCAGGCCTCCATCCCAGGTCCCCTGCAGAGCAGATCTGCCGTCTCTAACCACAATACGCCTCTTTCCATCGCAGGCTATTCAACTTCCCCACTCATCTGTGCTGTGTTTCACCTGAATCAGCCTTCTCTCCCATGGTTCCTTTCACATCCCATCCATTACGTCCTCCCACCCCTTCCTCCAGCATCCTTTGGGCCTCTTTCATTGCTAGGGGCTTTGGGTTGAGTAGTGTTAATGGTCAGTCAGAAAACTATGTTAACAACATCAGATGGTAGAAAAATGTAACTGATGGATTTCAGGTAAGATTACACTCTCTTCTAGTAAAAAAACGTTGTGCAATCACTCTTAAATTAATTTTCTTGAGATGTCTTAGAAGTTTTGGGTTTATCTTGGAATTCTGTTCATCTGTACTCATGATGAAAGATAGAAGTCATAAGCATTTCACAGAATTTAAGGAGTCATGGTGCTGGCTCAATAAAGGAATGTCATTGTTAACATAGAACATGGAAGAAATGTTCTGTTGCAGTTTTCCTATGTTTAACATTTGTTAGGTATAGACAGAGTTCATTATAGCAAGATAAAATTTAGTATCTATTTACCCAGTATGAAATACAGAATTCTTTCCCTTTTACTGCAGAAATATGGCGAATAGCAATATATAACCTTTTGGAAGGTGAATGCCTATCTGCTCCCACAGCCATCTCTGTAATGAAAGGCCACTGAGGTATTTACTAGACTGAAGGAATGTCCCTGCTCTGCATTGAAAAGCTCAAGTCAAAAACCAACAAGTTTGTTAACAGTGACAAGGTCTTGTAGATAAAGCACAGAAGGTTCCCATGGCTCACAAAATCTGCCATTACTTCCTATATGATCTTGGGCAAGTAATTTAATTTTTATTTGCTTCTGTTACCTTTAGTTCAGTTACAGTAGACTGCATATTCTCTTCAAGCCTAGTACTCTGTCAGCATCATTTCTACTAAGAAAAGATAGAGGTGTCAGTAAGATGGTGCTGAGCACTCCAGTAGCTGCTCAAAATCAAACACTTCTCCACTTCTTGCAGAAGAACATCAAAGAATAAAAATTCTAATGAAGTGATTTGTCTAATATTTTTATAGAATATAATTATTATTGCAAAGACAATATCCCACCTTTTTTCCTATCTCTGATTTAAGAATATGTGAAACAGACTAAATCTAATTTATTTTTTACTTCTTTTGTCAAGCCTTATATTTTGTGACTGTGTATTCAGCGATCAGTTCTTACTCTGCTGTTCTAGGACTATTGCCTATATTTGCATTAATTGAAATGGATAATTGAGGCAGTAATACCATCAGTCTCTGATTCAGCAGGGCAGTCTCTTCTAGGAAATAATGTGACAGTTGCTGGCTTTGCATTGGGATTGGCCACAAGCCTCCACTTGTCGTATAATCATTGATAAAATATTTTAATATTGCCAGGAGCAGAACTGCCATGGAGCTCAGCCTTAACCTTTGAGAAGTGTTTACCTATGGATGTGTTAAACGCATCTCAGCAGGGTACCTGCGCACTGAGAAGATGGACATGAAGTCAGATTCCAAACTGTAAAGACTAGTTTGCACAGGAAACGTGCACATCCCGGAAACAAGGACCTTGTAACACTGTCACTGATGGCCTGCTTTCCCCATCACGTTAGTCCTCCAGAGAAGATAATTTTGACAGGAAGTAAAAAACTCTTTGGGTTAAGCACTGCATTTTCTTAGCTGGATGATGGTGTTTGTAACACTGCTTCACCCATTCTAAAATAGTTAAAGTAAATAAGTTGTTTCTGGTTATTTAAATTGCAGCTTTTGCTACAGTTCTGCTTATGAGAATCATCTTTGTGGTACATGTTCAGAGTCATCAAATATTGCACAAATATACTGCCCAATTCAGCTGTCACTTAAGACCCAGCTTAAATACTAAGTGCTTATTCTACTAAACTGCAGACTGTTCTGGCTGATGGTGGGAGCTGCTCCTCACAAAAGGCACTTTCCAACCATATCAGCACAGCTGCAAACAGCAAAGGTGCCCAAGTGGAAGTTCCTTGACTAAAAGAAAAAGGATGTCCTCAGCTCTGGACTTGCCATCCTCCCCAAACCTCCTCAGTTCATAACAGCCACTAAAACTATTGACTTGGGGAGCCATAGCCCATGGATCATTTGTTTTCCTGCCTATGAGGAAATGTAGACGTTCTTAAAGATCTAAGTGTGTGCTGAGCACATATGTTGTCTGGTTTTAGTGCAGGTCTGCCAGTTACCTTCTGCAAGGTGGTGGGAGCTACAGGAATGGCCTGTTTTACAGTTTTGTATGTAAGAAGTGCCCAGGGGAAGAGATAATTGCTTTGTTTAATGGGTGCATTGGCAACTATAAATAAATGGGCAGCTTTTCTGAAGGAAGAGAATCAAATTAACTTGAGAATGCAGAGGATTATTCAGAAACAAGTGAAAAGTAGAGGCCGCATCTCTTTAGCTACTAGATGTATTCTTTGTGTATGCAGTGATATTCCAGTGATAGCACCATGTTTCAATTTTACTGAAATACTGGCTGCTTTCATGGCTGGATGGCTATTATTCCACATTAGGAGGGTGGAAATAATAGAATAATCAAAAGCTTGTAACACATATACTGGACAGTAACATAATGCTATCCATACTGCTCCTTTATAGATACTAAGCAGCAATGGATAGCTTTGTAGAGAAAGTACCTGGGCACAGGAAATGTTGAGGTGGAATTACTTGCAGCTTGCTTATGTTTTATTGGTATATATGTGGGAGAAAGGAGGGTTACGTTTGTGGCAGTGGTGTTGGGGCTTTGTTTGCTATGGATAATTGGTGAAATGGTGTATGGAAGCATCTTGGTGGCAGTTTAATGATCATTTGGTGCTGCTTATATATAAACCCTCCCCCACCCATGACAAACCTTTTCCCAGTTGGGGCTGGAGGAAATGAGTAATGCTTAACCCATTTGTGTGATCAATTCACTTAAGCAGCTACTGTGAAATGTTAATCACAACTTTAATTTGTACTGCATTAGCATTTTGATTAACTTGTAGGCTTGCTAGCACACTTGAAGCACTTTTACTCATAGTTACAGCTCGGAAATGACTTTTTGATTAATTAAGTTTGTTAGACAGCAGCTGAGCTTCCTGAATGCTAACCTTATGGGGCTAAAAGTTCAGGAGAAAGTTACTGGGAATAACTGTTGCTGTTGAAAAGGATTCTTGTGAATGCACTCAAATTTTTTTAATTATTGACAAAATATTACATTACTACTTTGACTTTAAAGAGGGCAGATTTATTGTGAGAAAGATGCTGTATATTTTTCATGAATTTGGTAGATTTGTGTAAGACTTGGAACAAATGCCATCTTTAAGACACTGTTTATGTTTAAGAAACTAGGATTTCTTGCCAAGAGTTTTTTCTCAAAAACATTCTGTTGTGAACCGTGTACAGTTCACTAGCATAGTAGAGAATATGAACATATTAATTACTAATTTGAAAATAAATTGGATATTGGGACTCAACAAGTTCTGAACATGTTGGGTTATGTCCTACCGGGTTTATATTGCTGGTATCACATTCCATAGCTGCTTTTATCTCTGTAATGCTATCCAAGAAAAAAAAAATCAGTAAGAACCCAAGGGTTGCACTCCACTAAATGTAGACAGTAAGTGATTTGTCCCCTCCCTGGTTCTGATAGTACTAATAATGTTACTGTGAAGGCTAAAGGATGAATACAGGGATGGAATCTTACAAAGCAGCTAGGAAGGTTGTAATTTGCATACATCAGTGAGACCTTTATGATGATGGGAGAATGAAGAATTAGTCTCTCGTAGGGGGTAGCAGAGCATATGGAAGAGGGAGCTGAATATGCCTGTAAAAAAAGTGAAGGGAGGGGGGATGCAGAGGGCAGTATAAAAGGAGTGCCTCCTGAATAGGATTAATTACATCTTATTCACTATATCTCTGATAAAGTATGGGGTAGGGGGGGTGGTCTGTAGGCTGAAACTTTATAGCTGTATAAGTCTGATTTAATTGATCTGAAAGAACTCCTTCCCAAATTAATACATTTCTAAAAAGTCATCTTGGACTAGATCTCTGAAGTGCAAAGGTTCTGTAGATACCTGTTTTACCAATATATAACATACAAAGGGTAGTGACCTTAAAACCCTCTGAAAGACTTGTTCAGATAAATTCCAGCTCTTCAAGTCAGTTGTTGTTTCTGGGGTATATAATTGAAGTATCGTAATCATGATTTATATGAAAACATGAAACTTATAGTACATGGCATGCTTTAACATCTGGAAAAATATTTTACTTGTATTAGTCACATTAGTCAAGTCACATGTGGATCTTAATATAATATTACATATTGGAAGGCTTCCTACGTTTGAAGCATGTGCAAAAAAGATTTATTATTATTCTGAATTCATAGTTTTCAGGAAAATAGGTAAAATGCATGCACTTTTGCGTATTATTATCTTAAAATATGTGTCATATAAACTCTGTAGTCCTAAACGGCTGTAATTAGGCACCATTCTAATGATTTTAATAGATCTATGGATTTAAAGTTGTATTTCTAACCAAAGTCTAGTCCTAGACAAAAGAACTTACATTAGCATGCAGCAAAGACAAGAGTTGGGATATTTTGATTATTTGATATTGAAATACTATACACAATAAATTCAGGTATAAAAATAGGTACAAAACCAACCAGCTTTAGCTCTGCTTTTTGATGTAATTGTGCAACAAAAGTTTAAGATATTTTTGCCTTACACATTATATTTCTTTTAAATTATTGTTTCCTTCCTCAAAGCATCACTGCAGAATAAGACTTGTATTTGTTTGGCTGAGAATGTGTTGGATTTACTTTACATAAACTTTCAAGTCTAAAGTGAATGTCATTCTGCATAGTGGGCTGTATACATTAGTGTACCAACCTTCAGTTTCCTGAATGAAGGCACTCAAGAAAGTGTCATAGTCTGTGAAGCACTGATACAAAAATAAAATTAATCTTTTGAGTGGAGAAATTTGAGCCAAGTAGCTCACCGTGAGTCCTCCTGAAGTTTCAGCCCCCATCCACCAAGTCATTACCACCAATGGCATCACTGTAGGCAATCGACTGTTAGCTGAGCAATCACAAAGGTAATTCTCAGCCACAGTGGCACTTCTTACATTACGTTAGTCTCCTTAGCTAGCCTCTGTATGCAGAGCAGTTATTATTGCTCATTTAGCTTCATTGCCACTTGCCTTAAATATAATTTAGCCACAAAATATTGACATTTGTATTTACAATATTTACAATTACATTTATATTTACAGTATTTAAATAGAAATACTTAGTATATTCAGAGTTATATGACAGGTGACTTCAAATAGAAGAAATTATTCCAAGCAGGACACAGTCTATATTAATAAGATGCAAGCTGTTTTATTTTAACACTTCAATAACTTACCTTAAAGGAAAAAGCTGTTTAAGTCATTTGAGTAGATCAAAAATTCTGCTAGTTGTACAGTCTCTGCTCCCCTGCCACCTACCCAGTCATACAAGAGTGATCCAGAATATCTGTCTTTCAAATGAAGGATGTGAAAGTAATACTAAAAACAGCGTTAAAACTTTTCAGAAAGCTTCTAAAATAGAAGATATTTCAGTTGCTAGACAAAACTCCTCAGTGGGTGAGGGGTAAGTGGGGTGGATATGTTAATTATGGAACAATTTGGTATCTGTTATTTTGAGCACATATTCAGAGTGCTTAAAAACACCAGACAAAAGCAATGGTTTGCTATCAGTATGTTTTGCTATCAATGTTTTGTCATCAGTGAGTGTGCCACATCCTGCTCCATCTTTGCTTTCCCTCAAGGTAAATAATTACAAACCATAATTTAAATTACAAGTGTGGGTAGTAACTTTGGCTAAAATCAGACAGACTGTAAAATCTCAGCTTCATGTTAGACCAGAAAGCTACAATTTGATCAGTAAAAATAAAAAATAAATAATTTGGTACTAAAGGATAACCAAAAAATATGGTTAACCATTGATGATCAAAAACGTGCTCCTGAAAACATGGTGATGGAAAACCGATAATAGATGCTGAGAGTTTTGTATTAATGCACTCCTGGAATGAAGAAACAAATAGCAAGACCTTGATCCAAGTATTTTGACATTGAATTCTGAGTATCATCAAATGAAAGTTTTTGCCATACCTGATGGGTACACCTACCTCAATCAGTTACTGACCAGCAGTTTATAGTTTGTTGCTTCTCGTGTTGGTACAAGCCAAGCTATTTTTGATATTGACAGACAAAATGTGAAAGGATGTGTCACTAATTGCTATTATTACTTTTTGGTTGTCCAGGTATGACATTTGACAGGCTTAAAAGCTAATGCTTGATTCTTTCATTAAAACCCATCTCAGAAAAAAAAAGCCTCTGCTTTTTTTCTCCTAAGTGCAGGAAGAGGCCAAAATAAGATGATGGTAAACATATTTTTCATTGTAACAAGCAATATTTCCCTTGACTCCTTCTATATACCCCATCTTTTCTACTTTAGGTTAAAAAGTGGTGAGCTTAGGGCTTTTTTTAAAAAAAAAAACTTGTTGGTTTGCCAAAAAATATTTGTATGTTTTTTCTGTAAGTAAAAGCATCTTTATAACTTTGTTGTTTCACTTCTTGCACTCACTGTCTTCTCTTAATTTTTTCTCTGTGATGAAATTATCCTGTGTTGGCATGAAATTCTGAGGCTAGAAAGGCAAATAAACAATTTGTGCCATTTCTCAGTTAAGAAGAATATTTTTAACCTGTTCCAGTCTTATCAAATATAAGATATTTAGAAACTACTTAATTTTTGCCCAAGTAAGAATTAAATTTCTAGAAAAGTATGCTGGTTTGTAGTTAAAAACAACAGCAAAACAAGTAGCAACTGGAGAAACTAGAGAGACTAAATGTTATGCATCAGACAAGATAAATATTAAATAGTTATCACTTTTTATTTTGTCTTTTATATTATTTTCTTTATTTAGTTGCTACATTGTATATAGCTAATTTGAAGATAGGGAAATGACTCAATTTGTTACCTTGCATATTTATAGGAATTTCAATAACCATTTAAGTTTCAAGCATCTGTGGGTTTTGGACTTAACGGAAAATGAAACGTGTGGAGGTTTCCAAGGCAGCAGATGAAACAAGCCAACTTCACCATTGTTCTCTACTTTTTCACAATGTCACTGTCTTGGATTTCACATCCAGATAGAGATGCTGTGAATAAATTCTATGGGTGAAGAAGCAGAAAATAAGGAGGAAAAGAGGATTTGCCATGTGGATTCATTATAACAATGTGGAACACAGAGTCTCACACACACAGGCTTTCCTTACTCCCTACGGGATATCTATCTGTAGGCCTCTATCAATTTCCAGGAGATTTTCTAGGTTGAAAGGATCCTCCAGTTAATTTCAGTGTATAGCTTGTTTTAGATTTATCTTTCTCTTACGTCTTCTCTCTTCCTTTTCCCCTTTTCAAACCTCTGTTAAAAGGGGTGGGGGTAGGGGAACAGATTTTTTTTTTTTTTTTTTTTAAGAAAACAATGAAAACAGTGTTATGCACATAACCTCAGAAGCATTTTATGAAAATACCACTGCTTCATGCTGACAGAAAGTACAACTTACGGTATTCTTGTGGCTCATGGAAAAGACAGGATATCTATGCAACCATCATTCTTCATGTATGTGAAGCAGTCCCGTCATTGAGGAGCAAGATGTTTCAGGCTAGGTCAGAATAGCAGAAAGAAAAGAAGGATCAGGTAGTGGAGAACAGGAGAGAGATACCATGCTGTCCGAGCAACACAACTGGAGACACGGTCTGTACCGTATGTGTAGGCTTCAATATATTTTAAAATGTGGAAGCAGGTAAAGAGCAACTTGCCCTGTAAGTTTAAAAGACAGGCTTCACTGCGATACATGCTGAGAACGATTCATCTGACTAAAAATATTGTGAACCAACACATAAATCTACAGGCCATGAAGCTGCTCCTTTCAAATGTGACTTCTAACATAATGTTATTTTCTGTTGGGTAAATAGAATCATACCTGGAAATCACCTTGGCAAGCCCAGAGAAAAAGACAGAAAAAGAAAACCATTAATATTGTGCTGTGAGGTACTCTTTCTAGGGTCAGTAGGAATGTTATTAGGGTGCTATGGCTCTTCCTTCAAAAAAGACGAGTGGAATGTTAAATCTAGATCTTTATTAGCTGAAAGGCACTTTATCCACAATTCATGAGAAATGAGACAACATTTGTGTAATACAGGGTAACACTTCAAATATTTTTCTAAGTGTGACTGATCTTATCACCCTGATCTGGAATAAAACCTATTGAAATTGCATTGTAAACTGCTAAAATAAACTGTGTGACTGTCCAGGACTGAAACTAACTTGTGTCTTTAAACTCAGTATTTCTCCAGAATCAGTGTAATTTAATTGAAATAGCTCTGCGTGTGTAAACAACTCCTTTGTTTAAAGAAGATTTCACTGTTTAGTTTGCCTTAAGTAAATGCTGCCTTTTGTTTGTCCGTAAAACATTTGATTAAATGTAAAGACTTACATAGACAGCTTCTCCTCATTACACTAGTGGCTGGAAAATAAGTCAAAATTATGCAGGTATCTTCTGTCTAAGGAAGTATCAAACAATATAATTTGTCTTTAAAAGAAAGACCCATGGAAACATCTTAAGCCTAGTCCTAAAATCAAACTACATCTCTCCTAATATCAAGAAGATGGCATTTAAAGAAGTGTTGAAACTTCAATAAACCAGACTCTCTTCTTGCTTTCTTAAAAAACATTTTCTGGTATTTTAACTGAACTCCAAATTTCCTACATGGCAAACCACTTTTAAATAAATTACTTTCTACTGAGTTAGATGGTTGCAATATGAAGACCCACACTTTATTGTGATTGTAATGGTATTAAACAACAAAATAAGCAAGACAACTAACATAGCATAATTTTCTTCACTAGCTGAAATGCTTCTATAAATCAGAATAATTGTTTTAATGTACTTCAGACAGGGTGAAAAGTATATATGCAAATAACTGCATTTACTATTAGAAAAAAAAAATACATTGAAACCAAAAGCTCATGTTTGATCCTTTCTCCTTTGGAAAAACTCTTAGATTTTCTTTCAGACTAACCAAACAGAATTTAGGTCCAGTCAGGAAAAAAGCAAGCATAACAATTTTTTCATGTCAATAGGGCCACTCACAATGCACAATCCATAATGAATCTTGCAGCTTAAGATCTTTATGCTGGTAGTACTTACAGGATACCTTTTACTTGTATTCTCTAAAACATAGTAAGTAGCAATGGAACAGAAACTCACCAGACATAGAAGGCAGGATAATCCTTACCACTTTAAAGTGTGATGTGTAGCTGGATGGGGCGGTTTTTGTTTGCTTGGGTTTTTTATGTACCTTGGGAAAGCTTTTCAGATTCAGGATAGAGATGCGAAAGGACAGACAGCCAAGCATCCCTCATTCTCAAGTCAGTCAACTGTTTACAAGGCAAAGGGTGAAATCCATGTTATTTCTGACTGCTCTTATTCACCCTAGGTAAACTATTAAGTATTTTGAAATCTTTCTTCAATATTTCAAGTTAGGTGCCAGTGTTGAACAAAACCTCAGAAACGCTGATTAAGCTAAATTTTAGGTTTTGTATCGAGTCCAATTCAAGAGATTTTTTAAGTCCTTAGGTTAATATGGCAATAATAACTTCTAGTGGTAAGGGCTTTAGTATTAATTTTTGAACAAATGTACATATGTTGTTTTTCTTAAATAATTAAAGGATTTTTGAATAAATGTGCAATTCTGGCAAAGCTCTCATGTCAAAATATAAACCAATACTGCAGTTAATTGTAACTTCTTCCTTTACAGTAAACATTGAGATTTGTTCCTTTCATTCTGAATTGGATTATGTAAAAGAGAGGTTATTTGTTAGAAAAGGATCCCACCTTCTGCTCTCAACCCCCAAAAAATGGTGTAAATTACCTTTTCAAGGGTAAGAGTTGATAAAGATGATGCAGGATTTAATCCATCTTTTATCAAAGTTAATTCAAAAAGTGCTTACTGCCATCAGTAGAGGTTGAAGTAAATTCCTGTGTTGGAGGCCTAGAAATTCCTGTATGTTAAGCATTAAATAAATGCTTTTATTTGTATGAACCAGGTACACAATTATACTTGTATTCTCTTTTTTTATATATATATATGTCTCCTTTGATTAGGCAATGCTGGATGTTGCAGCACATCATGGCTGGCTGGTGACTGCTCTGAATATAACCAATCTGGTGCAGATGGTGGTTCAGGGTAGATGGATACATGACTCTTCCCTGCTTACATTGCCCAATATCGAGCTACATCACCTTCACCTTTTTCGGTATGTAATTCTTCTAAGCATTAGCTTTCAAATTTGCAATTTAATTCCACCTCTGATTGCTGATTTGTTTTGAATGTCATTGTTGTGCCCAAGAATGTTCATTAATGCACCACAAGCAGAACTCATTCTTTTGCTGTGATGCTTTCCCAAATGGAGTTTCTGTTTCTGTTTTCAATATTCATTGATTAATTAACCCCCACAGATTATTTTGAGAACCATGATTCCAGACAAATTAATGAGAGATCACTGGAAGAGTTCCAGGTCCTAACAAATCTAACTCTGTATATTAATTATCTCTTTATTTTAATCCATTATAAAAATACACTAGTATCCATCTTAATATCAGAGATGATGCTAAGCTCTATAGATGCCTAGATGACGCAGTAATTAATGCTACCCAAAAATAAATGACCAGCATTTAATAACAGAAACCAGTATCAAGTTTTACCACCAAAACAACTGAAAACAATTGTTTGCTTTCCCTCCTGGGGCATGTTTTGCTGTCTGTATCAGGAGGTGGAGCCAAGGCAAAAAGAAGAGTGTACATGGAGGTTACCAAGGACCTATTGAGTGTCTTCCCGAACTAATGGCTGCCTGCGAAGGAAACGAGAATGTTTTTGCTTCCATTGTGGACAGTGAATTGCAAACAGCACAGATTTCACAGGTAATACTTTCTATCTGTGGTCATTATCAATGTGATTGGAAAGGAAGAGTAGTTGGGAAAAGGAATACTTCATTTACTTCCCTTCAGCCAACCCCATACAATGTTCTGTATAAAGTGAAACACATCTATTGCTCTGATTTCAAGGTACTGCTGGCTTCACAGGGTTTCTTCTCTGCCCGTTTTCTTAATATCTTTTTCACTCATTCCCTTCTAACCAGTAACAGAGTCTAGTTTATGGCTGATATTACCAGATCTATTTGCTCTAAAGATGCTTCTCTAAGTCATTCAATCTGCTGAGTGTTATCCACCCTTTCATAGCCAGCTATGCACTAGGAATACATGCATTGCAAATGTCATCGTAGCTGGTTTCTGAAGTGGTCTGTCAAACACCATTTTTTCTGACAATACCCTTCATAAAAGATCCAGCACTCATTTTTTATTTGAAACAGAAAAAGCAGATGAAATTTTCACACTTCACAGGGGGGAAGAAAAAAATACTATTTCAAAATGTTGAGGCTGCTTGGTTTTTAAGCCATTTCCAGCAAAGGGCAGCTGTATTCCATAGTATTGATCACATGCTAAGACTATTCATTTCAAATAAATGTATGAAAGATGAAAACTTCAAAAGCTATACTTCAAATGTTTTTTATCTGAATATTTAAAAGGACAGCAATATGTCCTGTGTTTGACTGTTCAGCTTCAGTTAAACCTTTTACTGGTATGCAAACAAGAAGAAAAGTACTTAAATGTCTGTAACAGACATCTGCATTTGTAACTAAATTAACATCAAAATTTTGAATTAAGAAAATGTATTGACATGAAACAAGGCTTCCTTTAACAACAGATTTCTAACATAATACACATTGATTTCAGTCCAACTTTCAGATGTGATAAAAAATTAGAACATTGTTATAATTAGTTCAGGGAGAACTCAGAAGTAAACTTACTTAATTTATTTGCATAAATTGCCATTCTGTTATCTTTAAAAGCAAATGCAAATTGGCTCTGTCTGATATGATGATGGTTATTTGGCTCAAAAGTGCTTCAATTTGCGTAGCAATCTGGTGTCGTCTCTGCAGTGAGGCGATCCCAGGTAACATACAAATCCTGAATTATTCCAGAAATTAGTATGTTTAAAGCATCAATTTAAGTGCTAATTGCAGTCGTAATGAGAAAAAGCAGTACTACTGTGAGATTTGCATCTACTGCCCCATCAGTATGCCTGGAATGGCTGCTGACTGGCAGAGGATTTGGCTGCTAATTAAATAATTGTATGCATGGCAGTGTTCTCGTCTGATTCAATAGATGAAGATTAATCCTCAGATAAATATGTTTGGCTGGTATTGAAATGTCTTAGCAGTTTCTTCAAAAATAGCTTGTGTGTATGTGGTGTGTACATTCACACTGTGAATGACTCTATGCCTCTATATGTCTATGTATGTAAATACAGATGCACATCAGAGGGAAAAACATAATGTCTTAGCATCATATAAGGAGAAAGTTTCATTTTCATGAGTTGGGAATGGCCATATTGGGTATAGCAAAGCCATGACTGTGTTGTGCAGGTTGTTGCAAATGTGAAACATTCATACCAACATTCTATATTGTTTACCACATTTTTTTTCCCAGAAAAAAACTATTGCAATACCTTGTAGAGAATTAAAATTCACATTGAGACTGCTTGTTGAGTGCCTTCATATGTAAAGTCTTTCAATGCACACTTAGGGGCCAACCAAGAGAAAAATTCTTCAATAAATAATGCATCTTTATGATTTATTTTCTATAATGAAATATAAGATTACAGAGTTTAAGCCTAGCACTCTGGCTCCAGACCTGAACAAAGTCAAAGTGGTAACTACACCACTAAATTGCCAAAAACATTATTTTCCTAACAAAACCTTTTAATTCTCACTCACAGTATATTGAACTTGTATCTTAAACCTGTTACAGCTTGAGCTTTACATAAATTTGAGGCAGACAGGAAGAGGAAGAAACTGAACATTTGGAAAGAAGAAAATTTCTTTTAAGCAGATTGGTAATTAATTTTTAAATAGCACCTCTTGAAGCTGTTCATGGATTTGGAATATTAGGCTAAATCCTGGGGAGACAGATTATTGGCAAAAATGCTAATGATGTTATCAAAGGTTCATGAAGAATTTCTCATGTGAATATGATTTGAATCTATGGGTTTCGTAGGTAAATATATATACATAGTATATATGTACATGCACACTTTAGGCATTTAAAAGGAGATAATATGTGCTTGTGTCATCCTATACTGCAAAAAAAACCAGTAACATTGTCAAGAAATACCTAAGTGATGTGTGAGCCTGAGTTCAGTTTTCCAAAAGTTAGTTATAATCCTAAACCTCATTGAGAGTCAGCAGGGCTTTAAAAGCTGACAGCCTAAACTAAAAAACTATTTAGACTGCAACTCTGATCTTTGGCCTAGGATCCTTGTTTGTTTCAGTGATTCATTCTG
Organism: Caprimulgus europaeus; assembly: GCA_907165065.1. The sequence continues at coordinate 79,651,408 of OU015524.1, forward strand.
AATCATATTTCTTTAACAAATATTTTTCAGTTTCTAAGTCACTTAGGCATTAGGTACCTTTTAGAATAGTAAGATGATATTTATATTATTGAAAGACAAAAAAGAAACCTCAAGATTGAAGAAAATATTATCCCTGCTGTACTATTAGCTGTTTTTACTCTGGAAGTATCAGTGTTCCTATAATCTTTTTAATTTTCCTCTGCTACTACTTGACTTTTTTCCTCAATAAGAAAAGCATTTCTTCATTTTTTCCACATTGCATGGATGATAAAAGGGCAGCCTGCTGTCCATACTGCATCAATGATCAAGCAGTACTAACTTTGCCTTTAGTTTTCAAATATACGAGGCCTGGCGAATGACATAACTACTTTCTTATCTAATTAGAAAGTTACTCAGAGGTACTTTGGTTTGTTTGCATTGTAAAAGCTACGTGAGGACGTTACAGCCTTTGATAAACAGAATATGTTGAGGTTGTATGGTATAAACCAGACCAAATCACAGGCTTCAACAGAGCAACAGGTAACACCACTAAAGGAGTTAATACATTATGATCTCTGCTGAACTTAAACTTTGTTCTCACATAATTGTAGCAGGTCTTGTCACCTGAGATAGTACACATAAAAGTTTTCCAGGTAAACGATATCTAAAGTATAACCAAAGGGGTGATCACCACGTTGGTATATATTAGGGTGCCACAGCATAAGCAGTGGCTTTGGTGCACGGAGAGCCTCACGCAGTAGGTCTGTACAGTTCCTACAGTCAGCTTCATCTTAAAAACCTTTACATTAAACACAAAATCATTTACCAGTTAAGATGTTAACACTGCTCAAGTTGTCTCATCCAGTGTGATCTGATGGAGGTAATTTTAGTAATGTCTTCTGTGTTAAATGTAGTGAAATTCTGGCAACAGCTAATTAATTAAGGATGTCTATGGTATTATTTCTTCTTCAAAGCGCTGCCTTTTTTCCCCCTTTTCCCTTTCATAGTTGGGACTAAGAGTGATATATTTTTCCTGAATGTTCTAGCTTAATTTCTAGTCTAATTTCTGTTACAACTTTCCTGTCCTTTCTTAGCTAAGGTACTATTAAGAACAGCAGCACAATTCATCGGTGTCCCCTGCTTTTACACGGCAGTTCCTGAGCACTCACAGCTGGCCCTCCCCACCTCTCCATTCAGCGGACACAGCTGTTCATGCAGCACACAGAAGAGGGAAGAGAGAGAGATTAGTTTGAGCCTAAATCAGTTTTCTCATTTAGTTCGGCCAGGCTCTGGTAATGCAGCCATTTTAATCCAACATAAGTCTGCGCTGCAGCCGAAATGGGCAGCCCTGCCCTCCCCGTGCCATTTTCACCTCCCCTGACCTCGCTCACTGCACAGCTGCACAAACGCTGTGGCTGGTTCGGGCGAGGAGGTGGGAACAAGCATCTGGGGACGAGGGGCGGAGGGATCATATCAACCCTCTCGCTGACAGTCAAAATGGCCTGTAGCCAAGTGGCTACGTGAATGCTTGTGCCAGCAGGGGAGGAGGCTGGACCACTTCTTTCAGTGGCACTGAAGGTTCATGCTTATTCAGAGTGCTCACAGGATTAGAGAATATGCTTCCACAATCAGCTTTAAGCTGATCTAAGTTCGTGCTGTCACCAAAATGATTAGCAAGCTGATCCATCGAGCTGCACAATCACAGCACGGTCGTGCCAACGTAGCGGGGATGAGGAGGCACAGCTCGCTGGCGAGGGGCGTGTTGGAGAGAGGGACGGCACCACCTTTCCTACAGCAGCGCGATCTTAGGTCTGCTGACCCTGGTTGCTGTATCCATAACTACATATTAACATACACCATATTGTCAGCATGAATCATGGCAATGATGTCTCCAAAAAGCAAACCGAGCTTTTATTAGGGCTCTGTGCCTTCCAGCACAGAAAAAATAATCAGAGATGCATCAAGCACAATCGAAAGCAAAACTGATTTTGTTGAAACACAAGATGGTCAAACCAATACATTAAAAATAAAATACACTTTTAGCCTTTTTCTAGATAAACCATTTCTGTTCCGTGCCAGTATTGCCCATGCAACTATGGCTACCCTCTTCATTCCCACAAGTTCTCATTTTAACATCTGCTGGCTCTTTACCAAGACCAATATTCCTCTTTCCTTCTTCTCCTTCCCACCCTCTAGTTTTTCATATGTGTCCTTGGAAAACATGGGTGAAGTGCTGATTCCTATTTTGGTTTGGGGATGGAGGGGAAGGAGGGCAGGGCAGAGGGTGGTTCTTGGTTTTTTGTTTGTTTCTCTTCCAGTACCAGCCTCAGCTATCTTTTTCAGCCCTACTGAGGCCACAAATCACTGCCTCCATTCCACAGCCCATTTTTCCATTTCTTCTTCCTAACAAATTTCATTGAGTGAACATGCTGATTTTCTTTTTACTAAATGAAAGCCTGTATTACTCCCCTCCAAGTTTGTCACAGCTTCTCAGAACTGCTTTTCCTTGTCTGATGGAGATCAAAATGAAAGATTCGTAGGGCTGCATTTTCAGGATGCCTCTTTAAGGTTGAAGAGAGTGTCATGTTCAGCTACACAGATTGTATGCCTCTAACAACAGCTCTCTGTACAAGGATGACAGAGAGCTTAGGGCCTACTGCAGTTCATGAGAAACCACCAAGACTAAAGATTTCTCGGGAGGATTGTAAGAAGGAGGGTTCATGAAGATTGTTGCAAGAAAAACCTAAAAAAAAAAAAAGTAGGAATAACTTTGGATATGCAGTTGAACTTTTGGTTAATTATCTGAACTGATCCTCTGAACTCTCTGAGGTTTGCCCATTGCTAATTAGCACTGCAGTGACTTGTTCTGTATGGATTATGCTAAGGAAGTTTAATTTAAAACCTAATTATACTAGTTTTTAAGTGGCTTATAGGGAAAAAATACTTTAATCGGAATTTTTCCTGTGTTCAGACATCGGTAACCTTAGTGAGGTATATGTGACATGCTTGAGGAGTCTCACATTTGTTTTACTTGCTTAGAAGAAAGTAGAGGAAGAGGTTAATGTAAAGAATTTTATGCTTATGATTGAGTCTCATACAATTATATATTATATTCTAATGCATAATATAATATTATTGCTATAGAATAAATATGTAGACTGCACACTGCATTGTTATTGTTACAGTGACAATGGTCTGAGTTGTATAGATTGCCTTGTAATCCACAGGGACCTGTTTTTTTCTACAGGCTTGGAATTTCTTGTGCCGTTTGCCAATTCTAAACGTCAGCCTGAGCATTAAGGGCTGTTGGGATGACCCGGTTCAGCCACAGAACGAAGTGCCTGTTCCTTCTGTGACAACTGACACACGAGACCACCAGAGATGGATCAAATTACACGCTGATCAAGAGTATGTGCTCCAAATAAATCTGCAGAGAACCCAGATGGGATATCAGGTAGATTAATTTATCATTTCCTTCCCAAGTGCACAAGTTTCCAGTAAGCATTTACATTATCAATAATGCTTTATACAGCATAACAGGGTTTTTTATGGTTTAAGTATGAGGTAAATGATAAACATTTTCAAAGCTTTTTCTGTGTTAGTAATCAAGCAAAGGGTTTTTCAAGTTGCAGTAGGGTCGTAAATAGACTCCAAAGTTAAAATCCTAGACCAATTCAAGTCCATGAAAAAAATCTCTCATTATTTTTTACAAATCAGAGACCCATAAAGTTAATTTGCTCGGGGGGACTATAATCAGTGACAGGAGAGGTGATAACTTCACAGGCAGTACTTATGTACTCACCAACTCCAAACTCCTACCACTCATACTCTTGCATATCCTGCTTCCCCAAACCAGTTTATAAGCTTCCCTATTACACTCCCATGTACTCCTAAACTGCACAGCAGACCCAGACTTGTAAGTATGTTTCTCAACATGAGCCAGCAATGTGCACTTGAAGCCCAGAAAGCCAACCATATCCTGAGCTGCATCAAGAGAAGCATGGCCAGAGGTCACAGGAGGTGATTCTCCCCCTCTGCTCTGCTCTTGTGAGGCCCCACCTGGAGTACTGCATCCAGTTCTGGAGCCCCCAACACAAGAGAGACATGGACCAGTTAGAACGAGTCCAGAAGAGGGCCATGAGGATGATCCGAAGGCTGGAGCACCTCTCCTATGAGGCCAGGCTGAGAGAGTTGGGGCTGTTCAGCCTGGAAAAGAGAAGGCTTCGGGGTGATCTTATAGCGGCCTTCCAGTACCTGAAGGGGCCTGCAAGAAAGCGGGGGAGGGACTTTTTACAAGGGCAGGTAGTGATAGAACAAGGGGAAATGGCTTTACACTGGAAGAGGGTAGGTTTACATTAGATATTAGGACAAAATTCTTTCCTGTGAGGGTGGTGAGACACTGGAACAGGTTGCCCAAGGAAGTTGTGGATGCCCCCTCCCTGGAAGTGTTCAAGACCAGGTTGGATGAGGCTTTGAGCAACCTGATTTAGTGGAAGGTGTCCCTGCTTGTGGCAGCGGGGGTTGGAACTAGATGATCTTTAAAGTTCCTTGCAACCCAAACCATTCTATGATTCTACTCGTAACACATCCTCAGGCCTTTACTGGGGACATATTCCTCATGTTTTGCATGTGAACCTTTTTTGAACAGCTCCTAGAACAACTTCTACATACAGTTCTTTTCCACACCGAAATTTCAGTCCCACTCCCTTGCCCAGTTAGAGCACATCCCATTTCCTCTTGGGTCGGTCACCTCACTGGGCCCTCAGGAAACCAGAAGCACAGGTTTGCAGCTGCTCTGCCTGTTGCAGCAGGAACTCCCTGTACCTGTTTGCTGGCTCTTGGAAGAGTTAAGACCATGGCTCCTGAAGCCACATCAGGCACTGCTCACCCTGTAGGTATCACTTACTCACAGATGAATTTTTTGTTATTTGCACACCACATGAGTGGCATGTGGACCACCATGATTATAATTTTAGTAATTAATTTCTCTAACATTCCAAACAACTAAGAACGATAATTAACAGCATTAGATGTTAGTGCCGAGACTCTTCATTTTGATAAAAAATAATAATGGAGATACATATGTTCTGTTGTAAATCCTGAAGTTAACTTACATTAGTCAAAGAATTATATATGAAAAGTATTCTTCTTTCCCAAAAGACTTCTTGTCCTGACTACAGCAGGTTCACCATAACTTCAAGGGGAGACTGTCTCATTTGTAAGCAGGAAAAAAGGGTCAAAGCTCCTCCATAAGTCATTCTATTTGCTGTGCCAGTTACTGACAGATACTTTTCCTAATAAGAAGCCACGGAAAAGAAGAGAGCAGGAGCATTTCATGCAGTGATCACTGTTTCATAAACCTCTCCTAGAATTTTATCCCTCTTTTGTAAGAAACAGCTGGATCAAACTGTTTCTGAATCATCACTGCTATGGTGGTTCTTTTTCTTCTGTGTAAATCTTCAGTAAAACCTTTCCATCTGCAGAACACAATGAATGCTGATTGAGTGTGCATCATTATATCTGTAGCTTTCAGCAGTAAAATCACTGTCTTAAAGAATTACTGACATAATCTTTCCTTTTGCTATATCAACCTCAAATAAAGACTTCAAGTGCTGTTTTTATCTTTATATTAATCTTGAACAATATTGTGTCGCATTATTTAAAGACAGAAGGTTTACAATTAACCCTTCTGCAGACAACAGCATTTGGATTACATTAGCTGAAATTACAAAAAGGGAACAGTATTTCCAGTCAAGCTTTAATAGCTTACAAAATAAGTGAAATAGTACCTCATAGTCTGCGTTTTTCTCTGTAGAATCTGATATTTTTTTTAAATAACCCTTCATCTGGAAAGGAAAACCAAAACTATTTTAGTTTGGCTAAATTGTCGTCTTATATAAAAATTCACAACAATGTGTTTTCAAGGTGTTTTTCATTCAAGGAAGAATGGCCTTTGGTAAAGGTGATTTCTACTTTTACTAAGCCATTTCTTTTCTCCAACAGGGAAAGCACGACAGTAAAGCAGTGGCTCCTCGATTCCCCAAGGTTAAAGATGAAGGATGGTTTTTGATATTGGGAGAAGTCGATAAAAAAGAACTCATCGCCCTGAAGAGAACTGGATATGTCAGAAATCAAAATACTATTTCTGTTGCTTTTTATACTCCAGAAACTCCTGGAAAGTATGACAAATTTACAAATTAAGTTCTCTTAATCATTACCTTTTCCAAGTAGTCAGGACCTAATTTCCAAACTAATGATTCTGCTTTTTATATTTTAGGTGTATCTACACATTGTATCTCATGAGTGACAGTTACCTTGGAATGGACCAACAGTATGACATTTACCTGAACATTATACCAGCTCATAGTTCAGCACAAGTCACAACAGAGGTGTCTGATGCCATAAGTCAACTGGCTCCTAAGTAAGGTGATCTGAAAAGTCCATTCAAAGGAGCTGGTCTTGCAGCTATAAGACATCTGATCGTTCTGGACATCCAAAAACGCGTTTGCCTTAGTGGAACCAACTTCAAACCTCAACACAACTAGGCAGTTGAAAGTGACTACTGTATTGACTCTGGTAACACAGAGTTAGCCACAGTGGCCTTAATCCTTTATGAAGATTTATCTTCTCTTGTTTCATCTTTCTTCTTTCAGAAGTCATATTGTTGATTGATTTTTGACACATCAAAATAAAAGACTAAAAGATACTATAATTCGCACAAATTTAGGGCTATAGTCTTCATTTTGAAAAGTGTTCTGTAGCCTATGTATTAATGCAGTTTAAATAGTCAACTTTTTTAATTTATAGGGAAAAATACAGAATTTGATCTAAAAATTGATGAAAATATTGTTGGATGTGTTATATTTCATGTTTAATAAAAATATGTCCATAAGAATGTTTTGCATTGGATTTTTCAATGTAAAAGATGAGATATATAGTAACAAAATCCTCCCCTTGTGCACACTACATTTTGATAGGCGATAATCTAAAAGGAAGAATTTCACAAATTTATATTAATTATACATGCAATAAATCTGGTTGTAAAGGAATACTAAATAGTACAAAATATGGCAATTTATATAGATCATAATTAAAGTTTACCCTCTACATGTATGTACATACATATATATATATATACACACACACACCATACATATGTATTACATATTTACAATTTCTTTAGGATTTTTTCATGAATTTTGAAGGACTAAGGCATATAAAATCAGGTGTCCTGTTCTGGGGTTCAGTGCTAAAGTGCACAACTACATTCTGTAAATAAGGGAGAGTGAGGCTTCAAAAATGGGGCTTATAACAGATGGCTTGATGACCAAGGAACAGGAAGTGTCTAAGAGATGGCCAGCTCATTGATAGTACCATGGAAGCACTTCCACCTGCAAGACATAAAGGGAGAAGGTAGCAGCATCTGTCTTCAGTGCAACACGGTGATTAGACTGCAGATCTGCACAGCCTGAGGCCAGTCATCTTAAGGAGATTCAAGACGCTGAGCAAATGCACGGAGGCAACATCCTGCAAAAACATAAAGCATCTTCATTCAGATAGACTAGACCTTAAACAGAATACTCATATTTGAACTTCTTCAGCTTTGCATTTAGCAGATAAGCATGACCTCTCTGAGGGGTCATTTTGCTATCATTTCCATTGCATGTCTTTCACCAGATGAAAGGATACAGCAGAGTTGTTGCCTGGAAGCTTCCCCAAAAAAAAAAAAATTATGCTGGTGGTTCTGCACCCACACAGAGTCACAGAATGGCTGAGGTTGGAAGGGATCTCAAGGTCATCTGGTCCAACCCCCCTCCTCAAGCAAAGCCACCTAGAGCTGGTTGCCCAGGACCATGTCCAGATAGCTTTTTAATAACTCCAAGGTGGGAGACTCCACCACCTCTCTGGACAACCTGTGCCAGGGCTTGGTCACCCTCACAGTAAAAAAGTGTTTGCTGATGTTCAGAGGGAACCTCTTGTGTTTCAGTTGGTGCCTATTGCCCTTGGTCCTGTCACTGGGTACCACTGAAAAGAGCCTCACTCTGTCCTCATTAACATTTTCCATTCAGGTATTTAACGATGTTTATGAGATTCCCCCCCTGGAGCCTTCTCTTCTCCAGGCTGAACAGTCCCAGCTCTCTCTGCCTGTCCTCATGCAATAAGCGCTCCAGTCCCTTTATCTTCTTCATGGCCCTTCACGGGAGTCTCTCCAGTACTCCCACATCTCTTTTGTACTGGGGAGCCCCAAACCAGACCCAGTACTCCAGGTGTGGCCTCAGCAGTTCTGATCACCTCCTTTGACCTGCACCTCTGCTACACTTCAGCAAAAGGCAGCTGGCTGCTTTCAAAGGGTCACTAGTTAAACATTTATTTCATTTATATTTGGCACCTCTAAATTGTGGAAAAATGTTTTTAAAATAATCAGTGGGGTAGTTGAGTGTTATCAGAGATCTTCACATCACCTGATGATGTTAAAAATTTTATATTTCATTTTTACAGATTGACTTTATTGCCTAAGAAAATGGGACAATAATAGAAAAAGTTGTCACTATATTTACAACCTGCTAGATAATACAACTGCCACCTGTGCCATTTAGACTTATTTCCAACATAATATGGAGTTGTGTCACAAAGCAAACAGATTTTTTTTTCAAACTGGTAGGCAAAACTTTGGTAATACATACATTTACTTAGGCCTACACCCATTTTTAAGAATTGTTTTCTCTAATCTGCAAGTAAGTTTTCACAGAAATTAAGTCCTTTCTTTGGGAAAATTCTTCGCTGAAGCAATATATTGTCCCTCAACAATTTTAATTAATTAGGAAAAAGAGCTATGCCACAGTCAAACAACATACCAGCACAGTGACGCTAGCTCTCTTGTTGCTTTGTAAATGCACATCTCAAAATAGTCTAACTGCAGAGTAGCAGACAATAGCTTCAGTATTCTGTATTAATCCATTAAAGAGTTTCTGTAATGTCATTTGTACCGTTTGTTCTTTGGTTTGGAAATGCTGTATTTAATTTCCTAACATGTTAATTGTTTTTTAGAAACTGTTTGATGAAAATTCTAAATAACACATTTGAATTTTATGGTTTTTTACAAAAGTACTGGATTCATGAAGATAAAATCTGAAGTAATATAGAACAAATTTAAGCAAATTGATTTGAATCGGTATTTGTCTGAAAAATCTGAGAGAAGGAATTCCGATGCATTTGAAACAGCTGCTTAGAAGGAACAATCAATATGTTCAATCCAGTGTTACCTAATGGTGGAAAGTGAGAATAGCTGTCTAACAAAGCTGAGAAAGATCAAACACATAAATAAATAAATAAATACATTGGTGAGGTAATTATCACCACTATGGCTAAATGAGCAAACTGGCAGCACATACAGAAATTTTTAATATTAAGTTTCTCATTCCAGTTTGTTTGGGTTTTTTTCTTCACCCTTTCCATTTTACCCTGTCCTAATGTCATGGCAGCAGTACTTATCAGGAGCTAGAGGAGGTTTGGGTATGTACAACCATCCCCCATCTCTTCTTAAGGAGCTTTTCCAATGCAATCTGATGTTTAGAACCTTACTTGTGGCTTTGGTTCTAGTCCAGGTCCTAAATGTATCACAGTGGCACCATGAAGCCATCTTCAGTACTGCAGGTCTTTCTCTTCTGTTGGAAATTGAATGTTTGGAGGCCCTTAATTCCAGCCGGATTGATTCGGGGTTTTATGCTGCTGAGCTAAAATTCCTCTTACTCATCATTAGTTTGCTTCTAGAGACCATCTCTAGATGGTCATCCTGAAGGGAACTTCAGGAAGTCCCAGTCATCAACCTCCACCCTGGAGCCATTTGCTGAATAGGCTGCATTTAAAGAAAGGTAAATTCTGTAATTCCAGTTTTCTAGTTCTGGGAGGTATTTACAAAGAGAAGGAAATGTCCTGTGTGCATCTGCTCTTGCACCTCACAGCCTGAATCCAAATGCCTATGTTCCTCCTTCACTCAGGAAAAAGAGGCTGTGATATTTTTAAGAAAGTTTGATGAACTGGTCCAACAGGCATCACTTCTCTATCAAGAGGCTTATTGACTGCAGCCAGTTCTTAAATCTTCACTCTCTTATCTTGCTTCCAACCCTCCCCTTCCACTATCTGTACATACTACAATCACACCTGTTCAGAGACAGTTATCCCTATTAGTGGCAGTAAATTATCACAGAAGGAATTTTTTAAGCTCATCTCTATGTGTTGTGGTTTGGACACTATTCTAGCCTATGTAGTAAGTACTGAAGCAGACAAAGTAAGGTAAAATACAAGCAAACCATATATATTTTCTCCACATCTTAAAGGTCTCCATAAAAAAGTCTGAACTAATGCTGAGACTAGAAAAAAAAAATCTGTATGATAATTCTGTAGCCAGAAAGACGAGCCACAGGTGTAAAAAGAAGCCACCCATCCATCCAAGTGTGCTTACACCTCACATGAAATGGTAAATTTGTGTAAGTGATTTTTATACAAACTTCTTTATCCTTTCTTCCAGCTTCTTGCACACCTTTGGCCTTGATTTAGTTGCTTACACACATATATCTAGTACTATTTAATATGCAATATCTCACCTGTCCTCTATATTCAATTTCAGAAGAATGTGCCATCTGCAGAGGATTCTCAAGTGTGAAACACGGGGCTGTTGTATCTGTGACTCTCTGTGGATGCCTCAAGTAACCCAGGACATCTGAAATAGCACATTCAGGTAAACAAACTGAGCCCTTATTCCTTCTTTAGTCACAGGTAAGCAATTCAGTTGCTTAACTGTGTCTAATGCACTTTAGAATCACCAAGGGTATTTCACCAGAAGACAGCAAGACTTCCATAGGTCCTGTGTCACTTCTGCTATTCCCATGCAGATATGCCAGTATCATGGGGTGGATTCCTACCTACTCAAGCTTAACTATCTGATCAAGCCCATGCTATTTTGTAAGTCAGAAGAACTGTAAGTGTTGAAAATTCTCTCTTCCATAGTATAGTGAAAGCTATTTTATGAGAAGGGAGAATTCTCCTGCTTCATGAGAAGGGTTTGAATGAAAGGTTTGAATGCCACAGACAGACATATAAGCTACTAAAAGGAGAGTAGGGCTGCTGCTGGGAACGGTCACTCCACAAGAAACAAGGAGAGGCCAGGAAGGCCAACAGCACCCTGGCCTGCATCAGAAACAGCGTGGCCAGCAGGACCAGGGAAGTGATTATTCCCCTGTACTTGGCACTGGTGAGGCTGCATCTCGAGTACTGTGTTCAGTTTTGGGACCCTCACTACAGGAAAGATATTGAGATGCTGGAGCATGTGCAAAGGAGTGCAGTGAAGCTGGGGAAGGGTCTGGAAAACAAGTCTTATGAGGAGTACCTGAGGGAATTGCAAGTATTTAGTCTGGAGAAAAGGAGACTGAGGGGAGACCTTATTGCTCTCTACAGCTACCTGAAAGGAGGGTGCAGAGAGGTGGGTGTCAGTCTCTTCTCTCATGTAACAAGTGATAGGACAAGAGGAAATGGCCTTAAGTTGCACCAGAGGAGGTTTAGATTGGATATTTGAAAAAACTTCTTTACTGAAAGAGTGGTCAGACACTGGAACAGGCTGCCCAGGGAAATAGTGGAGTCACCATCCCTGGAGATGTTAAAAAAAATATGTAGATGTGGCACTTCAAGACATGTTTTAGTGGGCATGGTGGTGTTGGGCTGACAGTTGGACTTGGTGACCTTAGAGGTCTTTTGCAGCCTTAATGATTCTGTGATACTATGATTCCATTTCAACTTACAGACTTTGCCTATTCTATCAACTATGTTTGATTCCCACCTGTATTTTTAAAAATATATCTTGTTAAATGACATGTCTTTTCAGAGCACGCTGCCCTTTAGCAGGCTGGGCCAAGACTTACATCTGCAGAAACATTGGCAAACGTTTTTCTGAAGTGATTTGCCAAAGCTCAGGAATGTACTAACCAAGTTTGTTATAAATGTCACACACTGGTAGCAGTGAGAGGTTAAGGTGTTTGCATGAAGTGTGTGAAGGGAACTTGTCTATTAAAAGAACTTGTCTGGACAACCATTGTACCACTTGTACTAAATCTCTGTGTAAATAATTCCTACAGAGGATTCAATCTAGACAGAAGAAACAAGCTCTATAGAAAAGGATTCTCCACAGCGATTACGCCATCCTGCAATTAAATATGTTTACAATATGTCTTGTACTCAGATCTTCTAATGAGCTCCATATTGCATCAGTGTGATTTGAATCCGGGACTCTCCAAGTCAGTAAACCTTTCTTCTGCATCTCTATTCCTAGAAAATTGCAACCGCCTTCTTGGCTCAAATCTTTCCTCAGAAATAAAGAACGCAAAAGCTTCACCAAGCTTCAGCTTTAGGCTTCGCTGCTACTTTTTTCCTTCCACTTAGTCTTGTCCTACCAACACTTCCAATAAAAACGCACCCAAAATAGAAGGCTTGTATTGCTCCTTGCAGAAGATCTGTACACAGCAGAATTGGTGAAATCCCATTGCACAATGACAAAGGTCATACAGGTGAGAGGACAAGATGGAAACCTCATTAAAAATATCATAAGTGACCATTGGAGGGGTGGGTGTGTCTATACCTAGATTTTAGAATTGAAATTAGAACATGGAGAGAAAAAAAAAAGTAAATAAAGACATTGGCTAGAAGTATTGTTTGTGTGCTAGAAAAATCAATGGAATAAAGAAATAAAAGTGTTCTGTGCTGAATAGTATCATTTCCAATAATGAGATTCCCACTAATTGTAATGACAGCAGAGGTGAATTGGGCATTTTTTAAAAATGACATTCTCAATAACACGATTCATGTACAAATAGTTACATTAATTACTGGCAAGGGAGTCTAGAAATATCACCATCTTTTTCTAACTACACTCTAAATCTATACATAAACGGGATAAACAGCATTCTTCACACACTAGCAAATTGGCACCTTGGAATGGAAATAACTCCGGTTCTACCATGTAGTGCTAATGTGGGAAAATTAGGCTTACATACTTGACAGCAGTACTTTCTTCTAGCTAACAGGATAAAATTGCTTCAGATGCCAGTAACACATGGTGAGTTCCCATCATGTATTTGTCAGCAAATCCAAGTAATTAGGGACTAACTACTCATTGTAGCAGCACAGTGATATCAGATTCTGATAAACTGTCATCTTTGTAGCTGTGAAGATTGTGCAATTAAGCCTTATTTTATTTTCCCAAATGACTGCAATAACTAAAGGGAGAGCTGGAAAAAACACAGAGAGGATACTGTCATCTCCATAAAAAGGCTCCTTCCTTCACCCATGTCAATGCAAGATTTATCCCTAAAGGTTTTTTTGCTATTTTGCCCTAAAATACAACATAAAATAGTTAACTCTCTACCAAGAGAGACTACATGAATGTCTAACAGTTTACCCCAGTCACAGCACCTTGATGTTTCTCTGGCATGGCTCTGTCCTGTCCTGTCCCACCCCCCCACCCCTGCCAACACAGTCTTTCATGTTATGCTTGGACTAAGCTTTCTGGGATAGGACTTTTAGGGGAATTTCATTCTCTGTTTATAGGACACATAGCACAGAGGAAATCCTTGTCTGTGATTAAGTTCCTGCAAGCTACAAATAACCACAAAAGGCCCTATTGCACTAAACTCAAAATATGATGCAATGTTACTCTAAGAATATATTAAGCAAATAAGACAGGTGTGAAACAGTTAGCGGTATGATTAAGGCAAATGCCAGTTTAATTTTAGATTTCAATTCTAAGTGACTTGATTTTATTTCTAAGTGACTTGATTCAAAAAGGGAATGAGCTACTCTGGGAGAAGAGGGATGTGGAGATTCCTCAGTGCTTGGTAACAAAGTGCTCAGTACTGAGTAAAGCAAAATAGTTACAGGCCACATCCACGCGTGTGATACTCATCTAGTCAAGTTCTGCCTTTGTGCACCTCACACACTTTTACTTGACTCCTGCATGCAAACATTAACATCTTTCAGCCTCATCCCTGCAGATACTGGGAAAATACATGCTCTACACTTCTCAAGAGAAGAGCACCTCCGTAATTTACACACAATAGCATGTGCATCAGAAGGCAAACGTTTCCTGCATCTTCACAGAGGCCTCTTAGCAACAGGTTTAGAAATTGTAAAATGCATTCAAAACGGGTTAACACTTTGCTTTCACCCAGCTATAGAGAGTTGCAGTGCCATCTTCTGCAGTGCTACCCAGTAACTCAGAAGAAATCACAGCTGGGTAAAGTTCTGAAACTTTGGCTAATAATTTCTGCCTTCTGTTGGTAAACTATACACAGACACGGTTACCTACAAACAATTATCTCTTTCATAATATTTTTTTTCCCTTTGAATTTAATTCCATGTCAATAACTTGTGGCTGGACCGTAATAATAGAGGACTTTTGCCCTAGCACAGCTGATGTTTCTCAGGTGTTGGCTACAGGGTATGTCCATACCCAAGGAGCACTACAATAGCTTTTTCATCCTGTTACAGAATCACAGAATTCTGTAACAGGATGAAAAAGCTATTGTAGTGCTCCTTGCCTTATCAATAGTCTGGCCATGAACTTAAAACTTGGAAAAAACAGAAACAAATTCATCCAACAGGTGGGTTTTTTCTTGCTGCTATATTCATCACCCAATTACTGCATTCTCAACCAATAAGCCTACAAGACCCACAGGAACTGGTAACAGCTGACTCAACAATACTTTTTTGGTTCTAAAACTGTTTGACTGTTCAACACAAAAGTCCAAGAAAAGAGTAGATACCACTCTAACTCTGAAAAGCTGACTTATCTCCAGTTTCTCATGCCCCACGTTGGGCGTCAAAAAGGACTGTGGTGGGTTGACCCTGGCTAGATGCTGGGTGCCCACCAAAGCCCACTCTATCACTCCCCCTCCTCAAATGGGCAGGGGGAGAAAATTATAACGAAAAGCTCGTGGGTGGAGATAAGGACAGAGAGAGATCACTCACCAATTACCGGCACGGGCAAAACAGACTCGACTTGGGGGAAAAAACAAATTTACTTTATTACCAATCAAAATCAGAGGATAGTGAGAAGTAAAACCAAATCTTAAAACACCTCCCCCATCCCTCCCTCCTTCCCAGGCTTAATCTCTTTCCCGATTTTCCACCTCCTCCCAGCAGCGGCACAGGGGGACAGGGAATGGGGTTGGGGTCAGTTCCTCACACGCTGTTTCTGCCGCTCCTTCCTCCTCAGGGGGAGGTCTCCTTCCCCCGCACCAGCGTGGGGTCCCTCTCACGGGAGGCAGTCCTCCACCAACTTCTCCAGCGTGAGTCCTTCCCATGACTGACAGTTCTTCACGAACTGCTTTGGCATGGGTCCTTTCCATGGGGTGCAGTCCTTCAGGAAGGGACTGCTCCAGTGTGGGTCCCCCACGGGGTCACAAGTCCTGCCAGCAAACCTGCTCTGGCGTGGGCTCCTCTCTCCATGGGCCACAGGTCCTGACAGGAACCTGCTCCAGCGTGGGCTTCCCGCAGGGTCACAGCCTCCTTCGGGCATCCACCTGCTCCGGCGTGGGGTCCTCCACGGGCTACAGGTGGTCATCTGCTCCACCATGGACCTCCAGGGGCTGCAGGGGGACAGCCTGTCTCACCCTGGTCTTTCACCACAGGCTGCAGGGGAATCTCAGCTCCGGCGCCTGGAGCACCTCCTCCCCCTCCTTCTTCACTGACCTTGGTGTCTGCAGAGTTGTTTTCTCTTACACCTTCTCACTCCCCATTCCAGCTGCAAAGTGTGCAGCTTTTTTTTCTTCCCTCTCTTCCTTTTTTTTTTCTTAATTATGTTATCACAGAGGCGTTACTGATGGGCTCGGCCTTGGCCAGCGGCGGGTCCGTTCTTGTAGTCGGCTGGCATTGGCTGTGTCGGGTCGGACATGGGGGAAGCTTCTGGCAGATTCTCTCACAGAAGCCACCCCATGTCCCCCCCTCCCCCACTGCTACCAAAACCTTGCCATGGAAACCCAATACACTTAGACATGCAATTTGTAGAACACATGATTTTTCAGCGAGTTTCACTGGAAAATGGCTACCAACAGAGAGTTGGTAAAGTCAGGTGGAGGAAAAAGAAAGAGAATGAAAGTTGGGGAAAAAAATGAGAATAAAAATATTCTGGCTTGTATTCCAAGGTAAGAGTTTAAGTTGAAATAAAGACTTGCTTAGGATAAGGACTATGTATCCTTTGGGAGAAAACAGCTCAGATTAAAATCATCATCCTGTCTGGAATAAATTATTTTATTTTACCTGTTCTAAGCATATCTAGAATTAATCAATCTAAGCTCTAAACTATCCAGATCACGCTCTTCTAAATGAACAGATAAAATTTTTGTCTTTTTTGAAAGTTATATTTGAGGGAAAGACTGTGCAAAAATAATTTTTAAAAGCATGACTAAATGATGAATGAAAGCAGTTGTAACAGTAAAAGGGATCCACTTCATCAATTAATTCACTTAATCCAGCTCTACAGAACCAAGAAATGCTACCAATCGCCTAGAGTTCTGTCTATTCATAAAGCCAGGAGACATAAAGCAATGACATTCAAACTCCTTAGGTGCTTAAGAGTAGGAGAAATGACATTTGGGTTATGCATGCAAGCTGAGTGAAGCATGATCATACTGTTGCAATACAGAGTCACAGCATAATTATCAAAAAAGCAAGCCATTGTGCATCATCTTTGGCACATAAATACGGTCTGGAGCTCTCCAGAAAATTGTCACAGAACATGCAGTGCCAGTTCTTCCCTTTTGTTGCTGAAACCAAAATACCTGCATCAGCGTTACTCTGTACTCTGAGATCAGGAACACTCAGAGAAAGACTGACACCACCAGACACTTTGTCCATTTTCTGTCTGGTTTGTAGGAGGTGCTCAGTCAGTGCCAGCTCTCAGGTATTACGCTGTGACTCCTCAGTTGGCAGAGACACCTGAACTCCACTTGAGGATGTAAAAATTTACATTGACTCCTCTGCCCCACACACCCATCCCAAGGGAGGGGATGAGTACATCAGCCTTCCAGGTCACACTTCAGCTTCCCTCACTGGCAAGAGAGTGTGCCCAGAGAGATGCCCTGACACACTGGTTTGGTGACAGGAGCCTACATTTCTCTTCCAAACTTAAATGCATCTCAACTAAAATGAACCTTGTCCAAAATTTTCCCAGGACCAGAATCCTCAAGGAATGCTGACCTTAAAGGAAAAAACCTCTTAAGAAATAGGGATTTTTTTTTTTTAAAGAAACGAAGTGGTTCAGATGGATTGCTAGAATATTCTATTCCTTGTAAACATTAAATAAAAAAGGGAAAAATAGCTTTATTTCTTCATTTAAAAAAATGTAGTACCTATTTGTCTGAAATTGTTGGGGAACAGCTGGATTAATTTAATTGAATCAGTGAAAATCTTTTGGGAAATATGGGCGCTGCTAAGGAAACAAATGGAACCTGGAAAGAAATCTCAACTTTAAGTGACCGAAAAATATGCTATAGCTTCTTGTCTGTTGATGCATTGCCCTTTGCTTCAGAGATTGGAGGACAAAATGCATTCCCAACATATATTATTCGCAGATCAAATTTAGTTTCTGCTATTACTTTCAAAGGATTTGGTGAATCGGCAGTAGCCTATTATCTAATCCTTCACCCAGACCTAAGACTCAAAGATTAACAGCTGCAGATTTTGTAATATTTCTAATTCAGGGATAAATTGTATTTTCTTGAATTGGATGGGTAGGTAGAGTCCTGAAGTTATTTAATTCTTAGGAACCATTGACTTCACAGGAAAAGACTAAGAACTCATGACCCTGAAAAATTGCTAATTGGATGAAAAAAAAAAAAATATCCCTAATGAGAAGAACAGGATAAGAATCCCATCCCCAAGGAGGGACAGAACTTTGAATCAGACAGGGCTGCTCTGAGGCAACAGTCATGTTTATTATACAATCTCATCTGCTTTCATTACACCAAATTATTTTGGCATGACGGCACGGCTTCCACAAAAGCATACCTCTTGCATTTACCTGCTGATTAGGGCAAAAGAGGAAAAAAAACAGCCAGAAAGGGGAAGACAGAACTGAAGGAGAGAATCTTATATGGGAGCAGATGGGAGAGTTAAATTTTAAGTAAGAAAGCACAAGTCCTATCTCTTGTTCTGAAAGACAGCAAGCCTCTATTTTCAGGGGAAGGTTCCAAGTAACTCCAAACAGACAAGCATCTCTCCTGTAGTCTTAGGCAAGGTACCAAATGTAAGTTACATTCCTGTGTTCCATCTTTGTGCTATGCTTCCCTCTTCATATGCAGTTATCCATTCTCATTTCCATATCCACCAGACAGGGGAACTTGAGCACCTCACATCTTGAATTACACTTTGGGTGCATTTAGGGGTGAGATTCTTGCTATTTAAAAATTTCTTAGCTATATTCCTAAAGAAATGCATACTCTTAATTTTATAAACCATATATATGCTCTTCTTTCCATTTTACACACCTATGTTTGTAGCTCTCATGTAACATCATACCAATCTGATGTCAAGGGTAACCAGTCCGCATTAAAAACTAACCCATATCCTTATATTTGGAAGTATAATATGTGACATTAATAAAATACAGTCAGCTATGTCTACATTTCTCATGGAAGGAAGAATAAATAGATTCATGGTAGAATGTTACACTTTATATATGTGTAATTATATATATATATAAATATTATAGTAACACAAATATGTTACTTCTTAACATGAACATAACAAGCCATTGAAGTTGGAAGTTACTGTTGCCACCACTACTGAAGAAAGGCAAGAACCCACCAAAAAACAACATTCAGAGGAGAAACATTGCTTTGATCTTTTGGAAGAGCAAAGAGATTACTGATTAGAATCAGATCCTTGTATATGTGTTAGGTTTATGCATAACTGGAGAAGGCAATCATCCCCTTTAAAATTAACTTTCGCTGCTCCTTTTCTTTACTTATACCCCTTGATTTTCCTGCAATTAAGAAAGAGAAGGAAATCCCACACACAAAAAAACCCAAAACAAAACCCTGACTTCAGCCACAATCATTATTTCATTCTTCTATCTGCCACTTATATTTTCATGCAAGAATCCCTGTCCAGTTCAGATCATCAATGCAACATTGTTCTGCCATCTATTCTCCAAACCACAAAACTTCAGGCTATGAGAAATAACAATGTAATAAGATATAGGAATAAGGATAAATCAAGTAATTCCCTGTTTGAAATTTCTGGTTTTCCTAATTCTTCTTCCTTTCCCATAATTATGTTTGCTCTTCCATTTCAGCCCTCACCTCATCTCCATTGCAATTTCCTAATGTCTAGCATTGTTTCTATTTTACTTAAGCCCTCCTTTACATTTTCTGTGGTGTATCTTCTTTTCTCTTGTAGATAAAAATGAACACACACACCTAAAAAAGTTTTAAAATTATTTTCCTACTACTGCTGCTACCCAGAGCACCGCTTTCTGTGTTCTCCATTGCCTTTTCCATTTCTATGCCTCTGTCTTCAAACTGTGTTCCAAACCGTAATTGAGGCCTTTCTTTTTTTTTTTTTTTTGCCTCTTCACCTTTGTTATGTTATCTGTTATTATCCTTCTTATAGGTAGTTTGGTTTTGATCCCAAGCACTAGTCACAAGTATCTTTGTAGCAGATCAAGCTCTCCATTGAAGGAGCTCCATGCCAACATCTAATTGTGAGCTACAGTAAGATGTGAGCTAAACCAAGCCTCATTTTCACATTTTCTACCCATCCATTTAGTGTATTTGCTCAAGACTACTCCATGTTCCAAATGACAGGTAATAAACAAGGGCTATCTCGTCTGTATGGGCAGGAAGAAGAAAAAAAACCACTCCTTTCCCTGCATCTTCAAGAGCTATCAATATGCATTTTGCTGCTGGTAACAGCTAGCAATAAGATTATGCTACCCTGGATTTTTCCATCTTTCTCATTTTGGCCACTTTTTACTTGCACCTTAGAACACTGTGATTGCACTTCTCCCTGGCCAAACCAAGAGTTTTCTTCAACCCCACTTGCTTTGTTCTTTCACTCATACTGAAAAGAGATGAGCAACACAAACCTGGATCAGCTTTCATGTGACCATAGGAGACACTTCCCCCGCCACAAGCCGAGACTCTGCTCTTCCACACCCTGAGGCCCTCAAGCAACCAGTTAAACAGCCAACTGAGAAACCAGCCAGGCCGCAAATTGTCTACAGAAAACTTCCCTCTCCAGGGCTAATTTCAGCTAATTTCAGTTTGTGAAGTACTACCGAAACTGTCACAGGCAAAGGTTGCTTACCACACAACAGTTTAAGAACAGATTCCTTTCAATTTAGGTACAAGTTTAAACATTCCACACTCAAACAGCAACAGTTGTCAGGCCCCACACGTGCACTAGATTGGATCACGGCACAGAAGGATATAAATCCACAGTTTTCAGCTCATAAATCAGTCAAACTGGCTGACTGACTGCAGACAGGATGCTCATAGCGCTGGGTTATTCTCCAGCTACCCATTACAAGATTCCCCTGGTGCATTCAGCACTGTGAGAACCAAGATACCAGTCTGATTCAGTTGGATCTTTTTGTGTTATGTTTCAAACTGTTGAATATGGATATCTCATTATGTCAAAACATACACAGTTCCAATGTTCTGATCCCGTACAACTCTTCCCTTGACAGATCAATCCATTTCTCACCAAATATTTCATTTCTGAAATATATTTTTTTTAAAGAAAATAATTCCATGCAGTTGAAAACAGCTTGCCTAAGCACACATTTGAGGCAAACTCATTTCACTTCTGGCTAATTCTTGGATCTAAAAAAATAGATGCCTTATTGCAACTCCAGTACAAACTGATTATGATATGTTTAAAAAAACCAAACCAACCACCTTATGTTTTTTGCTTTAAAAAGAGGGGAAAACCCTTTAAGAAGAGCAGATCTGGGGTACAAGATAACACAGACAATTTCCAACATAAATGCTAGTTATTAGGTGTCATGCAGAGTCAGGAGTTGCCATGGAATCCATTTGCTTCTAAACCAGCTCCTCCTGCTGGAATACTTTCTCATTATTATTTCTTTCAGTAGCACAAAAGGAGCTGGCTATAGAAGAAATGTTATTTTAGGATAAAGTTTTTACTATGTCTGCAATCAGACATGAAATTAAAATCTAAATTTAAAGGTATATTTCTGTTCAAATGTAAAGCTACATTACTGTGGTCAGAAGAACGAAATCATTGTAGACTTTTTATAGATTCAGTAAGGCAGAGAAAACAAATTATAGCCAAAGTCTTCCTTTCAGCTGTATTCCTGTGAGTGAAAATAAATGTCATATCTGATGTCTACTGTTTACATTTTTGCTATATTATTCTCCCATTACACTTAACATTTTCATACTAGTTATTCTATGTAACAGCAGCCTCGTTACCCATCCAGCCTAATTACTAATGTCCTAGTATACAGAACAGTGTGTGCATGCTGGACACTGGCTTTATTAGGCCAATGAACTCACTTGTTGTGATGTCAGCTTCAATAGATGGATTTCAGAAGAAAAAATGCGATCATGCCTTCAAACTCTTGACACGCCGATTATTGGGTTTCAATTCTTTTGTATACAATGTACTGCAGTAAGACTGGAGGACAATACTGGAAAGTAACCAGCAATATTAGAAAACTATGTCAGTGATTTGCAGCTTGGCATGTTAATACTTATTATTAATATTATTGTTTATTATACACATTGACTAGCATTGCATCTGGAAGCCCTAAACAGAAATAGGATCCTATTGTGATCAACACTGTATGGAGATAAACAGAGCCCTTGCCTCCACGAGCTTGTATTGTATGGTCCTAGCCTTGTAAACTGATCTGGGTAGATAGATTCTCGCACCCCCGCGGAGACCCCCAGCCTTCCAAGGAGGTCAGAGCTTCCTGCCTAACCCTCCTGTGTGGAGGAGCAGCAAGCAAGCTTCGGGTGCAAGGAGCTTGAGCCTTTTTAATCCCTTCCTCTCTCACCCTTTAGCAGTTGAACTACACCCAATCTTAGAAGAGTCCACTATCTTACCAAACGCCTGACCCTTATTTACAGCTCTCAAACTCCAAAGTTTGGCTCCTACCAGGAACTCAGAAGAAGCTCTGTGCTATGCGACACCCTTCCCTCTCCAGCCGGGTGCTTTCTAAGGTCCTGTAACTGCAGGTAGACTCCTGCACGCATGCAGAGGCCGGTGGTACCTCTCAGGAAGCTCCCCAGAGTGAAACAGCTTCTGGGACAGGCACCACCCTTGGAAAAGCAAAAAAGCAGAGACAGCAGGCTAGAGACAGAACCCTTTGCCCTAGAGGGAAAGCAGAAGGGCCATTGGAGCCCTGCAATTAATAGAAGCAGCGCAGTGCCAGTAAACAAGGGCTGGGCTGTTGGGACGGGACAGGACAGGACAGGGAGCTGCAAGCCAAGTGTAACAGCCAGGCTCACAGGGCAGGGGCCTTGCCAGTCAGGGCCCACCCCACACTACCTGAGCAAGGAGAGCAGGGCTGGCGTGGGGATGGCAGCTGCGCTCAGGACAGAGCCTGGGTCATCAGGGAAGTCCACGGCAGCAAGGCAAGCCCAAGGTCAAGCTGGGATGTCAGTCCATGGGTCAGGGCCCAGATCAACAGGGTCCCTAACCAGATACAGGCATAGCCGCTGTACTGCTGGAGCTAGGAGCCCCTACAGCCTGGCTCAGGCAAGCACTGAGGGCAGAGGGTGTGGGTGGAGATACCAGGTGAGGCTGGTCAGGACAATTAAGGCTTATTAGTGCACTCGGGGACCTGATACCCACAGTCTTCTCCTCTCCCACCAGTATGGCTATTCAGACAAGTAGCTGGGTTGAGCTGTGCACCAGAAGCATCTTGTGCCGAAGCCAAAATTAAAAGCAGACTCCAGTACATCCTAAGGTTTTGGCTCATTTCAAAAATGTGGCACTAACATCACCAAGCTCTTGCCAGACCAAAGAAATGACAATTCCTTGTTCATCTACCAGCTAAATCTGAGAGGAATTACACAGAGCAAGCAAGCAAGCCCTGCAGCTTCCTCCCTCCAGCTGCAAGTAGTGGACACTCCTCAGGAGAGGCACTGCGAGGAAACTGTCCTTTTAACAAGCTCTAGCTTCAGCTGGTTACAGCCAGCCCTGGTATTATGTAAGTGGAGTCCCACCATCAGTGAATAATACTCAGAATTCAGGGTTTAGACAAAACATTTCAACAGTGAGGCAAAACCTAAATAAAAAAATATTAATCACAGGCTTATGCCAAGCCTTGGGAAATGCCCCCAGCCCTCAGCAATAGATTGAGCATAATCTGAAATAGGTTAAAACTGGATTCAGGCTTACGAGTCTGGTGCTGTTTCCCTGTGCCCTTACAATGGAAGCAGTGGACCCCACAGTGTTTTCCTTGGAGACATCATCTCTCCTGCGTAACTTCTGAAGAAAATGATTACAACTCAGTTCATACTGGAGTTGCAATGGAATCATAGAGTGCTGTGAGTTGGAAGGGACCCACAAGGATCATCAATAAGGCATCCATTCACCACGTGGGGAATGCAGGAGAATAGCGACAGGCTTGCAGAACGCCCAAACAATTCAGAAACTGTTAAGTGATAGAGGGATTGCTCCAGCTTAGTGCCATAACACTCATAAACTTAATTAGACTCATAACCACAAACAGGTATAAGACTAAAACAAGTAAAGCTCTTATGAAAATCCAGGTGAGGAATGCTTCCCACCTTGCCTTGCAAGAAAACTATAAGCCTCGTGATTAATACAACACACACTATGTGCAACAGGCACTAGCCCTGGAACTGACAGGCAGCCTCACACCCTGTGTCCCTCCTTTGTGGTCTGATCACACCTTTCTCTGAGGGGAGGACGAAGGCAGAGGGGGGCGGTTCTTATTGCCATCGATTTCATCTGAAGCAACACATGTTATTTTGAAGCAAAGTGCATCCTTGAGATGGGTAAAGCTACTTTCCGCCACTGAAACAAAGCCGTGATACAAGTCCATTTGTGACCCCTTAATTATCAGTTTGATAGTAAGAACAGGCTGTGGAACGCATCCCACTATTTTAAGCATTATTCTTTGGGGTGCTGAAATTCAAATAGGCTTCTGCTGACAGATTTTCCCCCAACTAATGAAATAACTTCTTTGCTAATGAAAGCCAGGCCTTGGGAAAGGAGATTTAGGTGATAGCGAGGGGTCAGAGGAAGCGCGACACACAGCTCCGGCTCCTACAGCGGGTATGGGTAACTGCAGACCTCAGGCTGCATCGGAGGCGTGGAGGAGACCACCTTCCCGAGGGGCTTCCTCGCCTGCCTTCCCTGCAGCCGCCTGGCGCCAGGACGAAGCCTCCATAAGGCCGCTCTCGTTATCTCTCGGTTTGGGACGGGGAGAGCAAAAGCCAAGCCAGCTTGTGTGAAATAACGAGAGCGGGACGTTCCCTCCCCACTGCCCCTCCCAAAGCTCAGTCCCCCCGTGCGTTTAGGGGCGAGGAGCGGAGGGCAAGCCCGACCCCGGGTAGATGAACCCCCGTCTTTGCAAGCGCCTCTCGCCACCTCGTTGACCCGGCCTGGGCCCACGCTGCAGGCGGGGGGGCCGCTAACTGAGCCAGCGGGACGGCGTTGAGCCAACAGAGCGCAACGCGGCTCCGCCCGGGTCCGCCCGCCGTGCCGGCGGCGGAGCGCGGCGCTGGGGGAGGGGGCGGGGCGCGCTGGGAGGTGTCGTTTCCCGCGTTGGCGCGTACAGACGCGCTCGTGCCAAGGGCCGGCGCGGCGCGTGGGGCGCTGTGGGCTCCGCGGCCGTTGGCGGGCGGGGCGGGAGCGGGAGCGCGAGTGCAGGATGGGGAGCGCAGGAGGAGGCGCGGGGCTGCGCTGTGCTGCTCGCTGCGGGCCGCTGCCGAGTCACCAGAGAGCCCGGCGGAAACACCGCAGCCGAACAAACCCCTCGGCCACCGGGAGGCCTTCCCCGAAAGGCTCAAGGGGCGGGCGGGGCGCACCGACAGCCCGGCAGTGCCCTCCCACGAAGGAGAGCTGTGAGAGAGAGGTGGCAGAGCCCGGGGGCGGCTGCCGCCATCGGTGCTGTGGCCCCCCGCTTCCCTCCAGAGCAGGGAGAGAGATGGCGCCACGGGCCCCCACCTGAAGGGGAGAGGGGTCTTCGGCCACCGGGATCAGGGAAGCGCGCCCTGCCTGGGGTGGGCACCAATGGCGCGGGAGGGTGCGGCAGGCCCGGCAGGAGGCAGCCGGGGCGCCGGGTGTGGGTCTCGGAGCCGCCTCCCCGCCGCTAGCCAGGCCATGTGGCCGGGGGGGCCCGGCGCAGGTGAGGGGGGAGGTGGGAGCGCAGCACCGACACTGCCCGGACCGCTGGTACCGTCTGGGAGCAGGAGGGCAAAAATAAACAACCGTGCAGCAGAAGGGAGCGCAGGAGCTCAGCGAGGTGTCTGTGAAGACGTGGGGAGGGCAGGGAACATTTTCTGTAGTTTGTAATTTCTTCCAAGTTCGTCTCCAGTCCTGTACCCTTCCCGAACCGGTCATCCCTTACAAGGGCGCCTGAGCTCGCTTCAGACGTTCAGTATACCAGGCTGCTTTGGAAATGTAGATGGCAAGAAAAATGTGTCTAGGGGGTAATCGCTACTGACCATAAAATAGATTTTTTTTTTTTAACGTTTCTTTATATTTATGTTTTCATTCGCTGCTCCACGTAACAGTAAGGTAGCTTGACTTCCGATCATTAGCAAGAGTGTATTCAATAAGATAAGGGCTAAAAGGTACTGACCTTTGACTCCACTGGAAAAAGTGAATGTAAATCATCTCGTTATCTTTATGCCAAAAATAATAAAATTGAAAGGAGTGTGTGGTCAAGAGAAGTACCCTTCCAAAGCATCGCTCAAAAAATCTAGCCGCGTATCGCCAAAAATAGTTTGAAAGAGTTACTGAAAATAACTAACGATCATGATCGTAGTCGAGTACTCTAATTTTGTAGTGTTTCTGTAATTACTTTTAAGAGATGCATTCGGAACCGCTCATAACCGAGAGCTGGTGTCCAAGGGTCTGTTACCTATTGCCTGTGTCTCGTTAGAGAATCGGCTTTGTCATCCTGCTCCCCTGAACGTCCTAACACCATTAGCAAAAGAGCAGGAATAAAGTACCTAGAGCATGGCTTGAATCTTGGAGGTTAAGATCTAGATCAGTTAAAACATATTAATTGCTTCTGAATGGTCTCAAAGAGCATTTGCCGTGTATATTTATGTCAATAAAGCCTTGATTAGAACACGGATGGAAATTCACATCCCACTCCGATTCACTAGGGTACCCAAGCGCCTGTGCCTGAAGTTACCGGTCTCTGAATACCGGGCTGGCTCTCTGTTGCAGTTGCGTGGTGCTCCCTGCGGCCGTGCGGGGCTGGATCCTGCCTTCGCGCCGGTACAAAGCGGGAGCTGTCAGAATCTGTCCGTTACCAATACCAGGCCGATGGGGCTTTTTTTTTTAATGCAATCCTGAGAGCGATCTGCGTGGTTAATTCCCTAATACTTACCTTTTTAAAAAGCTATCAGGAAAGCAGTGTATAAGCAATGTCTTTCTCATACGTGAAAAGATTTTTTTTCTCTCTGCATAAGAAATATCCACCTTATTCTTTACGGGCGGGGGGTGGGTTGTCAACGCCTCCAAATTCATAAACTAATAAATACATCAGAGTACGCCAGAATGGGCTGGAGAAGAAACTGGATCAGACATGTCCTATAGGGAAATGACCCAGTAGAGTTTTCCTTTCTCCCCCCCTCCCCCTCTGTTTTGATCTGTACAGTTCTCTTTCTCCGCACGCACAGAGGCTGCAGTGTACACTGCATATTGTGCCTGGCTACACAAGTTTTCTACTACACATAGCTTGAAACCTGTCTGTGAAATGCTTTATTTTCACCCAGCCTTTCTTCCGATAGAAAGATTTTATTATGCGTTTCATGATGCGTCTTTTTAAATCAAATTGCGCCGCAGTACCTATTTATTCAATTTTCCAATATTGTCTTTTTCCAGAGCATTCTCACCCGAGAGAATAAATGCATCTGAACTGAGCACATCTATCTGCAGCCGAAGGGTCTCTCTCGGCCCCCTCCCACGGTGCCCGACCCACGGTGTCGGCAGCAGGACGCCGCCGAGCCGCTCCCTGCCCCGCTTCAGGCGCTGTAGGGGGGTCGGGAGCCGCGGAGAGCCCCCCGGGCTCAGCCCCTCCGCCCCGTCGGTGCGCTCGCTGTTGTAAACTCCGCTCCGACGGCTGGTACGCCGAGGCGTAGCGGCGGTACGGTCATCCGTCCCGTAGTTAGTGCAGTCACTTTATTAATTCAGCAGCCTCATGTACTCCCCTCCGGGAGAGACGAGCTCCGCGAGGGCTCCTCGCTGAGCCCACCGCCCATGGCATCGGGTCTCGGCTGGTACGAAGACCACTAACGTCGCTACCTTTCCCTGTGTACCTGGCACAGGGCAGTGCTAACTCTTAATCTCCGCTGTCAGAAGTCGCGTATTTTGACGAAGAAAAACAAAGCTGATGTCTCTGAAACGGCCAAATTCTCCTATCACTCGGGAACGGCCTCTTGAAATCTGCAGGGAAATGTCCCTGGCGTGCTGACCCCGCGCTGGGAATTGTGTAAAGCTTTGCCCATGTTTAGTGTAACTTAGAAAGCTGAGTAATTCCCTTTCACACGCTGATCCTTTCACATCGTGTATTTTAATTACCGTAACATTTATGCATTAAAAATCTACATATGGGCTCGTCGAGTCCCCGGCCGCGGAGGGAACCGGGACGGCTGCTGACCCCCCGCCCGGGCTGCTGCCGCGGGGAAGAGACCGGGTCCCGGTGCACCGGTAAAGCGGCTGCTCAGTGAACTGCTGTCCTCTCTGGGGCTGTGTGGGGTTGGTAAGGTGGATGCTCATGTTTCCCTGGTATAAATTAACAGAAGTGTATCCGACTGATTTATTTATTTTTCCCAAACCAAGGGTGTTATAAAAGACATTCTCTGCGGCTCATGTTGACAAATAACTCGTGAGCTACCTGACAGTGTTAGTCCAGTTGTTCCCCATATGTCTAAATACCCACCAAGATACGTCAGTGCCGTTTAGCAAGAGAATTACCTCAAATGAAAACCAGAAGGAAGAAGGGTTTGGTTTGTTGGGGGGTTTTTTTGTTTTTTTTTCCTCTCCCCCAAACTCACTTTACACCTGATGGCAGTAACACACAGGGAAGATTTCTGAAAATTCAGTGTCACCTTCCCCATAGCAGCGATTGCTTTACAACACGACGGGGGGCGGGGAGGGCTGCTTTTTTTTTTTTTTCCTTTTTTTTTATTTAATCCATACCTTCGCTAAATGACTCGAGTTCGTGTTTGTTCAACACCGAGTCGCTTCGGTAAACAAGACAATCAAAAGAGACTACGTGAATCTGTTTTTCTGCTGCTTGCAGGCGCCTGGACACCCGGAGGAGTTGTTGAAAGCCTCTCCTTCCATCCTGCCTTCGTGTACCCAAATGAACACCGGGAAAGCTGTTCACTGACGGGGAATTTAAGGTGATAAGCAGCGAAGCTGCGCTTCGAGCTGCAGCCCTCCGTGAAGCAAAAGGGATGGGGTGTTTCTGTGGATAATTTTTTGTTGGTTTTGGCATTTTTCTTCTTTCGAAAACCGAAGCCGTTTCTTCTTCCTCGAGATATTCCGACGGTTGCCTTGCTGTTGCGATTTCATTTGAAACAACTATTTTAGCCGAACTCTCCCACCGACTGGTTTGTCCATCATTGCAGGCTTTTGAGTGTCCCTTACGGTTTTAGGGAAGACTCTATAGCACTTCCCCCTCACCAGGCGCTCTCGTTCTGCTTTATCTACCCTTTTTAGGCTCTTTAGGAGCCGTGTCTGGGTTGTTGGTATTTTTTGTTTGGTTTTTTTTTTGTTTGTTTGTTTGTTTTGTTTGGGTGTTTGTTTTTTTTTCCAGAGGAATAGCGAGATTAGGAATGGTCCCACTCCCTGGGAAAGGAAAAAAAAAACCCTCGCACCACATCCATTTTGCGGCCAGTTTTACAGTGCTTCTGTCTCCTGGTGGAGAAGGATTGGGGGTTTTATTTTTGTTCTTTTTTTGGTCTCTTTGTGGCATTGTTTGGTTTTTATTAAATTTTTTCTCCATCCTTCCCCCTCCACCGCCACTCGGTTCACGTTGAACCGTACCCAGTTAAAGGCAGGGGAGACAGGGGACGTGGTCCCAAGAAGGACCACTTGCATTGGGAAGGGGAAGGGGGGTAATTCGGGAGGGGTGGTGCCGATCCTCACCACCCACAGTGCCCCAGGGACCTCGGCCGCTACTCTCCAGTGCGCAGCGAGGAGACTGGCGCGTCGCCTGGGTCACCATGGCCAAAAAAACCCACCTAACACCCCCTAAATAAACCAAAATAAAACCTCAAGAGAGCGGGGCGGGAGAAGGGGGGGTGGGCGTCGCGCGGGGATGCGCGCGGGGGGAACGTCCCCGCGCGACGCCTACCGACCCCCCCCTTCCCCACGCCAGGTCAGAGGGCGGACGCGGAGAGAGAGAAGGAGGGGCGTGCCCGGGGCGCGGTGACGTCATCATTCTTTACACCAATGGAAGGCCGAGCGCGGGGTGGTGGTGACCAATGGGAGACGAGGTGGGTCCGTGAGTGGCACTAAGGGCGGGCTCAGGCAGGGGCGTGGTGGGGGGGCGGTTGGGAGAGAAATGAAGTTGTGTTAAAAGGCTTTTAGCCATCAAGAAGTTATTAGGCATTTCTCAGCCGCAAATTAGGGATTCTTCATTAATACCAACCTCGCCCACCCCACCCTACACCCCCCCGCCCCCACCGTGATGTGAGAGGGAGAGCCTGGGAGCCGATAAAGGGGATGGGGAGGCGGCAATGTCTGTCTGCCCATCGGTGTGAGGAGCAGTGACAGGCACAAACTTTTTTTTTCTCCCCCCCCCCTGCCATTAATGAACCAATTAAAGAGTCGGGCTCCTCACCCCGGGAGAGCTCTCTGCAGGCTGCCGGGCTCAGGGACTCAAGGTAGGTAAAAAGAAGATCGCAGCCCACCACAAGCTGCCCACCTCAGCAAGGAGCCTCAGTGATGTGCGGAGTTGGGCTGTGGGCCGCTTTCCCCCGGTGGAATAAGATTTAAAAAAAAAAAAATTAGTTAGAAAAGTGTGATGTTTGAGGGGATTCCGGCTCGGAGCAGGACTGGGCAGAGCTTACCTCCCCTGGCTGGGATGCAACTTGGGCAGATATCCCCGACCCCAGCCGGGAAATGAGGGGGGCACCCAAGACGAGGGGAAAGTTTAAAAAAAAAAAAAGAAAAAAGAAAAAAAAAAAAGAAAAAAAACCTCCCAGGAATAATACTCCGGGGCTGGAAACGCTTGCCCCGCTGCGGGGCTGGAAGCGCTGTGCGGTCCGGCCGTAGCCGCGGTACCAGCCCAGGGGAGAGAGAAGGGGACGGCGCAGCCCCGCCGGCACCGAAAGCAGCCGGTCACTCTTCCGCCTATGGCGGGAGCAGGAGGCTGGTTTCTGCCGTGGTTTCGTGGTCATGCCCTGCACACCTGGGCTGGGGAGGGTGAGGGCTGTGGGAGGAGAGTGCGGGGCAGGCTCCTCTATGGGCGCGCTAGACGGGAAAATATACTTTTTTTTCTTCTTCTTCTTTCCCCTCTGGTGGGAGAAAATACTACACCCGCCGGAGGCTGGTTGTTGATTATTATTTCTCGCGGCTCGGCTGCAGCGTTGTGTAGCGGCTCTCTCACCCCAGGGCTGCTGTTGTCTTCACAGAGGCTCCCGGGAAGTCACCCGGCGCCCCGGAGGCAGCCCACGACCAGGCGTTTCGGGCCTCGGATTGACAGCGGATTACGGGAAGAAACGGAATTATTATGACCCTCTTCCGAGGAGCTATGCTGCCTGCCATGAGTAGGAAAAAGGGCCAGAAATACCTCGTTTGGTTGCTGCCTGGTGCAGCAAACTTCTAGCTTCTCTTTTTTTTTTTTTTTTTTTTTTTTTTTTTTTTACCCCTGCAGTCGCTTGGAGTCTCTCAGCTACATTGGATAAATGCCTTTCCCATCCGATTGACTCTGCTTTTCAGAGATTTTTTTTTTTTTTTTTTTTTAAGAACGCCTGGTCTTCACTACTTGTTTGCATTTTACGCAACTGAACGGTTTCTCAGAGTAATGGCCGCGCTCAGAATCACTGCCTGATGCTCCGGAGAGATGAATTGCAGCTGAAAGTTTCCCTTCCACCTTTGGATGAATCTCTGGAGTTTAAATTGTAGGAAGGAAAGAGGGAAAAAAACACGATGAAAGAGAAGTCCAAAAATGCTGCCCGGACTAGACGGGAGAAAGAAAACAGTGAATTTTATGAACTGGCGAAATTACTACCCCTGCCCTCCGCTATCACCTCTCAGCTGGACAAAGCATCCATAATCAGACTCACCACCAGCTATTTAAAAATGAGGGTGGTTTTTCCAGAAGGTAGGTGGGAATGCCTATTTGCCTCTATTTCCATACTTATCCAGGTGTCGTTTCTATTTAAAAAAAAAAAAAAAAAAAAAAGGAAATCGCATGGGGTGGTGTGCACGGAGGCAGGGTGCTCTCCGCTGTCACTTTTCTCTGTCGTAAATATTTTCCCTTCAGTTCCTATGACAGGTTTGGTTGGGGCCTTACGGTGCTTTTGTCAACACTTGAAGGCACTGAGCTCTGCTGCGTGTTCTGCTAAAGCAAACACGGGTTTTCTTTTCCCTCAATCTCCCAGTAAATTGTGCACCCCGCGCCAAGCACGTGCGTGGTGAAAGAGGGGACGATTCACCCCTATTTATAGCCATACTATGGGGGGAGTTAATATATGGGTAAATATTTACATAAGTCTATGCAAAGTCCTAAAGCCTTAGTTCAAGTACCGAGCAAAGGTGCGGTTTACAGGTACAACACACGCGTGCGGGCGTGCTCACACACACACACACAGAGCCTAAATAAATAAGCCAAGCACACCGAATCGCATCGTGAATGTGATGCGTCTCACTCTGGGGATCATTAGGGCAGTTTGAGGGCGTTAATTGACCTCGGAAATTTTTAACAGGCGTTTTGTACTCAGACATATTCAATTCCCCCTGCCCACCCAAGGCTGCAAGCCAGGCATCCGAGTTCGGGCCTGATTCTCCTCGACAGGCAGGCAGCAGTAAACTTCGCGCTCACTTCCACGACTTAAGGGTCCTAAAATATGTATTGCTTTTAAGTAGAATTAAGTTTTAAAGCGAGCGTCTTGGGGCTTCTAGACCAACTGCCAAGAAAAGCAAGCAGCATAGGAAGTTAAGAGAGCCGGAATAAAATTCTTCTGTGTTCTCACTCTTGCTTTTATAAAATGTAGAGGGAAAAAATTAAAAAATGTTTTCACGATTTATTTATTTAGTTCAACTCAATTGAGAAGTAATCTGCATGAAAGAGAAAGTATTAAGAACTTTTTTTTTCCTGACCTAAAACAAAATCCTCTGCATCTTATGTATACATACTGTTGAAAAGTGTATGTACATAACAGACAACGTAATATGGATATGCCCCTCTGTGTTCTCTGTAGCTGTACCTCGAGTCAGTCGCTCTGTCTATCTACTATGTTTTACAAATCAAGAGTAAAGGGTATACGGCCTGGCATTGTTTGGCTTTGGTTTGGGAGGTGGTTGGTTGGTTTGTTTGTTTACCTGATTAAGTTTGTGAACTGCTGGTCCTAATTCTACTTTTTAAAAGTAAATATGCAATCGGGCAGTCTTTTGGACTGGGGGAGGTACCCCCTCCATGGTTACATATGAACGCTTATCCTTAAAGACCACAGCAATAATTTCCAATCTAGTGTATCTTGCAATAGTTTATTTAAACCATGTGCCCTATCTCAGAGTCACTTAGAACCACACAAGGGACAAATGAAAGCTGTTACACCTGAAACATTAAAAAATAACAATAATTAAAATCTTCATCAAGCTACTTTCCTCTTCTATGTGATCTGCCCCCTTGAAGATCATTATGCGGGGCAGTTCTCTGTTTCAAAGGAAACCGAGTTGTCCTTTATACTGTCAGCGCATACTTTATAAAAACAAAGCTACTGCAAACTCCGATGCCCATGATGTTCCTAAAAGGATTATTAGCAATGATTTGTCAACTCCTGCGGTCTCAGTGGGCTACCTTTCTGCGTGATTTCGAGCAGGTCTCGTCAATTACTGGTGCCTATGTAGCGGGTTGTTTGATCAGAAGAAGCATATGGTGTTGCTTGTAGGCTGTGAGTAATCGCGGGAAGAGAAGAATAGCTGATCCCCGTCCCTCGGTGGCAGCGCAGGATGTCTCAATGCCCTGGGGAACCGTCTGGCCAAGTGCGCCGGGGCCGGGGCCGCTGCGGCCGCGGCAGATGCTAATTTGAGTGCGGAGACGGCGGGGGCGGCTGAGCGGGGCTCGGGAGTCAGCGGGGCCTTCACAGCCTCCTGAAAGGCGAACTGCAAATTACGGAGAAAGGCAGCGAGCGGGCACGGAAGGGCTAGCCCCTCCGGGGAGCGCTGCGCGGGAAGCCCGGCGCCGAGCGGGCACCGGATCCACGCGGGACTGCCGTGCCCTCACCCCCACTCCCTCCACACACCCTCCCCCGCCCCAGAGCTGCGCCGGCCCACGGGCGGGGGGCACACACTGCGGACAAACCGCCCGGGAGCGGGGGCTGCGGCGTGGCGCGGCGCCGGGCGGTTTCTCCGAGGCCTCACGCGGGGTTCCTCTCCCTCCCACGCACGTCCGAGGAGGCGGGTGCGGATGAGCGCGGCCCGGCCTGGCCCACAGCCGCCGGTTCCCTGCGCTCGCCGGTGCTGCGATTCATTACGAGGGACTTGCCCACGAGCGGCGTCCGGGCGCTGCGCCTGTGTCTGGCGTGCGAGAGCCGGGCCCGGAGGATGTTCCCTGGGACCTCGGGGGGTGGCGGGGGCTCCGGCAACAATGCAGGAGCGGGCGCTGGGGCTGCCGGAGCGCGGCTGCTTGTACCCTGGCCATTTCGGCTCGTCCGGCTGCAGGGGGGAGGCGAGGAAGAAGGGGGCGACCCCCGGTGCCCCCAGCCAGAAAAGTAAGTCATTGCTGAAACCACTGGAGGACAGACAGGTAGCGGCAGCCAGGGAAATTACACACCCAAAGGAAAAGCCTTCCTGAATGGAAGAGGCAGGCTAGGGATGCTGGGGGAATTGAACGGGACTCAATTTGCTTGATTTTCCCTGGGGAGGAAAGTGATACAAGCATCGGGACAGACCCGAGGAGTTGGCCAAAGGGCTGGAGATGGGTGGCAGGAGGCTCAGGAGCACGGGGAAGTGTCAAGTCATGCATTTAAAGAGCTCTCGGAGGAGTCAGGACAGAGAAGAGCTGCTTCCCTAAGAGCCATTTGCAGTTCCAGCCTATATCACGCACCCGGTACAAGAGCGAATTTCTATCTGCCCGGAGAGTGCGTGCACGGGGGCTGGTTGTAAATAATCACGTACAGAAAGATGTATACTCCTCATCACCGTGCACACGCGGAGCTGGGGACAGGGGGACATGCGGAAAGAATCGCTGTGCGTTTGTCTGCATATTTTTATGTCTGAAAGGTTCCTAGAGAGAGAGAGAGTGGGTAGATTTCGGGTTCGTTTTGGAAACCAGACAGTTTTGTGGGAGTAAAAAGCAAGGAGAGTCACGCACACGGTCATCATGGTGCAGTTTCTGTCTTCCTCTCCCCGCCCGAGAAATCTCGACAGAAATCGGTGGCACCGGATAAACTTGATAAACCGAACAGAGGTTTTCCAACGAGCTCTCGCTCGTAATGGCTGTGTAATTCTCACAAGCTATTAAAACGCCTGGGTTGTTCTCTCTACCCCTGATTTCACTTTACTAAGTCTCCAGCAGATTAAAACTGTCAAGGACGAAAAGCGTTCAGTGCCTTAGGTAGCTTGCATCACTTCAGAACTCAAATTTTTCTGCCTCTGGAGGAAAGAGCCTACAAGACATATGATAGTTTTTAGACAGCTTTTGGAAAGGCTGAAGATCTACTAAATCGCTGAGGACGATGTGGAAGATTTTTTTTTTTTTTTTTTTGAGCAGAACATCATAATAAATTCATTCGTGAATTAACCTTAATTAAAAAAATCCTGAAATTGCAATTTAACATTAAACAGTTAATAGGAAGTAATGTAGCCTCGAAAAATCTCTAATATATCGAAGGATTAAAAGAATTTTTCATCAAAAAAGATCGATGGCTATAACTAGCGCAGTAATTCTTTACTGACCCTCGCCAATATCCGAAAGAGGAGAGAGGGGGGAAAACAAACAAACAAAAAAATGTGGTGCAAAAAAATGTGGTTTTTTTTGTTGGTTGGGTTTTGTTTCTCTTATTTAGTTCGCAATATTTTAGGGGCCCTATTCTACTCACGCGAACAGAGGTGGGGAAGGAAGGTTTGCAGTCTCTGTCCTACTGGGAACGATCGTTTCAGCGAGGAGAGGCGTTTGATTTTCGAGACAAAAGCCGAGGCTTCGTTTACATAAACTTTCGCCGAAGCAGGATAGTTAACATTTCAATATTGAAACCCTTAATCTTGTTTTATTTTAAAGAGGGAAGAGATCAGAAAAAAAAAAAAAAAATCCCTTTCCCACGTGTATAGGTGATTTAATGCTGTTTTTCTTACTGCTAAGGGAAATGATTGAGCATTAGGTTTCAGTGTTTATTTTCTTACAGAAGTTTTTCTCATTTAAGCTGCAGTTTACTCTCCACGCTGCCTCTCTGTTTAATTCCAGTTTTGATGTGACTTTAAAAAGTGAAGTGCAGAACTAAACTACTAGTATGATGGTTGAAAAAACAGATTTATGTGTTACAAATAATACTCTATGAGATGAGTGGAAAATCATATTTTCTTTAGAAACATGCTCTACCTTCTTAGTAACATGCGACTGTTTTAATCTTGGAGGATATTTTTCAATTTAAAGCGTGTGCTCGCAAGTGCATTGGTGCAAACTTTTCAATTCTCAATTTCTTCGGAATATTGAGTATTTGAATTTACATCTTCTATAGAAGCGACTAAGTAGCTGGCGCTCGAAAAATTGCCTGATTTTTTTTTTTTTTTCCCCTCTCTCCAGTTGGGGCATGGTTCCGTTTGTTTGCATTTCAGAGCACAATTCCGTTACCCCGTGTGTGCCAAAATGCTGGTATTTCTTTCTAGAGCGAATCAGTCTCGGGATTATTTCCAGTACCGTTTTCTTAATAGGGTTGTTTGTTTAGTCAACAGGACCTTTCCTCCCTCTTATTATTATTTTTATAAGGAAAGCGGGATGCTAACTTATCTCTGCTTCAAGTGAACACATGTGATTTACCGAGATAATAAATCTTTACAAAACCTTGCTAATGGCATCCGCAGGCAGTTGGAAATGAGCATCTTTTTTTTTTTTTTTTTTAACATAGCTTATTCCATTTCATCTGAACCCTCCGACGGCGACCCACTCCTTCACAGAAGCCTCATTTGGCCGAGATTTTGAATTATCATTAACCCACTGCTTGTTAAATTAACTGAGAAATCAGCCCTGTCGCGCGTTAGGCGATGGGAAAGCGGAGCGCTGGCGGTAGGCTATTTAATTAAATGGTTAATCGAATCAGTCTAATTCCCCCATACAACATCCAGTTGCCTTTTCACTTGCCAGTGACAAGGACGTACAGCTTCTGTCCCGGCGGCTGCCGGTGCTGTTATTTCTTATTTTCCTTGGGGAGCGAGGGAAAATGACTGCCTTGGAGATGGGAACCGAATCATCCTGCCTTCCTCTCCCCAAAAAAATCGTCCCTGCCCCACTTGACCCCAGAGCAGCTGCAGGGAGGGGTATAAGGCAGCAGGGTCAATGGGGAGATAGGAAAGGTGCTACTTTACGAGCATCACAGGGAGGTGAGATGCCCGTAAAGCTTGGTGAGCCGCTTGGCCAAGCAGGTAGCACGAAGCCGGGGGTGGGAGAGGGGAGCGGAGCATCCCCGCGGGGCCCGGGTCGCCCCTCTCGGCCTCCCCAGCGCCGCGGGGGAAGCTGGCGGGTCCCGACCTGCCTCTGTGCCGCAGGGAAGGGGCGAGCCCCAGGGCGGAGCTGACCGGGGGTTCCGCATCCCTCGCCTTCCGCGGGGTCAGCATCCGCAGCGGCGCAGGCCAGCTGGCCCCTCCGTCTGTAACGGGCAGAGAGCGGCTGGGAAAAGGGCAAAGTCAACGCAGCGGAACAAAAGCGAGCGGGGCCGTCCCCGGGAGGCGGCCCCCCGGAGGCTGCGGGGAGAGCCCAAGAGCCGGGCGGCGGGATCGCTGCCCGGAGAGGGAGTTTTAAGGAGCGCCTGGAAGCGAGAGGGGCGGTGGAGCTCCCCGAGCCCGGTTTACGCCGGAGCCCCCGTTGCTGCCCCAGCGGGCCGGCGCCCAGCGCAGCCCCACAGCAGCGAGCTGCCCCTGGGCGAGCCCCCCGCGCCTCCCCCTTCCCACCCTCAGCGACGGGAGAAAACTCTCCCTTCAGCGCTCCATCTCCAAGCCAGCATCTACCCGCCTGGCACGGCTCCCGTGGGCCTTACCGGGCAGTGCCGCCAGGCAGGGCGGAGGGGCAAGTCCCCGGGGGGGGAGTCCCCAGGGGTTCCCCCCACCCCCAGAGGTAGCCGCCCCTCAAAGCATGTTCTTCCCAAAGGAGCAGATCTGGAGCTCCGGCTGGGCTCCTCACTAAGTGATTTTTAAACGGGGACGTCAAGTCCACCGCTCTGCCCTTGTTTTCACTACCATGAGTCCGGATTGCGCTGAGATTTCGTGACGGATAGTCCGTTGGGGAAATCGTAGCAACGGCTTTTAAAAGCTGGCAAATCAACACAAAGTAGATAAGGACTTGCATCTTCTGGCCACCCCACCCCCACCGGCCACCCCAGCCCCCCTTTGCTATTGCCAGACAAAGGAGGGGGTCGAGGTGGGTTCTGCGCTGCAGATGCTGACAGAGGAACGAGTAACCCGGAGATCAGCCGGGGCCAAGGAGCTGCCCGGGCCTCCTGGAATCTCATTTCCCTGCCCAGCCTTCCTCCATCTTTGCCCGGATCAAATTAGAAATGATTGAGGAATCTCTTCCCCCTTCCGTGGGACAGAGGAGCTTCTTGCGACAATATCGCCACTGGGTAGGGACGATATCCACCCACCCCTCCATTGGCTGCCGGCATCAAGGCTTCATCAATCAAGCGACGAGGGGAAGGACAGCAGGGACACAAGCAGCCGAGCTGGCTGTCAGCCTGGTTGGGGGGCAGGCTGCGGTGGGGACCGGCTTGCCCAGTGTCCGGGGTGGGCACGGCTGGGGAGAAGGCGTTTCACAGGGACTCGCCGGTACAGCTGTCCCATGGAACTCATGAAGTTGCTCTTTGGTGTGGAAAGCACAGTGGTTTTCCATTGGGAAGTGCCGAGAGAAACGATGAGTCA
Source organism: Caprimulgus europaeus (assembly GCA_907165065.1). Next base: position 79,689,916 of record OU015524.1, read on the forward strand.
GGGCGTTCGATCCGCGCAGGATCGGCGCATGCTGTTAGGTAACAAGACTGTTTGCAAACTAAGCAGGAGTCTGGCTACAACGCCTTGTGCTTTTTAACTTTATTATTATTAGGAGGGGGGGGGGTTGTTTGTTTTTTTTTTTTAATTCCTCCTGTCAGTGGACACTTTCTTGTGGCCCAAATTATCTTCTTAGGAAAAAGAAATAAAAATCCTCGAGTGGAGGGGATTGTTAGGTAGCAGCCTGTAATCTATAGTTTTGTCAAGAGTATCAAATTCATTACGAAAGAAACGCTTGATCCATTTATTTTTGCTGCTTGAATAACACAGCTGGATGATGCCTAGAGCTTACACTAGACGGTTGCTCATCATTCATTCGCCCAGAACTGGCCTAAATGGTGCCTGTGGGATTAGGTCAATTTTAGTGGATCTACTTCGCCTCATTTGGTTACTAATTGGTTTCTTGTTTTATAAATCGAAATCTCATTTTCAGGAAATTACAAAGCCCATGCAGCTAGTCCATTGAGGTAATCCGTGGGTCGGGGGTATTTAAATGGAAATGGTTCTACAATGCATCGAGTATTAAGCAACAGTAAAACTTCGCCTGTATTTCCAAATGAAATGTGAGCTCGCTAGCTCCTTAGATCCGTAATAGATACATCCCTTCTAAGGCTACTTATGTAAATATGATAAACCAGACCTTAGTGGGGGAGGGGACGCAGGGAAGAAAGCAAATTTTATCTGCTAAGGTTAATGTGGCATATCTTGGAAATCTTCCAAAATAGATTATGTTTTGCTTTGTCTTCGGCCACTTTAGCTGGGAAAATCCTTTGCCTAAAAAACGATTTAGTTATCCTTCCCTTCACAAAGCTGCTTGTTTCTATTCCAAACCCATTATGCTGTTGGCTCTCCAAATTACAAGAGAATCTTTAGATCTTGTTTCCAAGCGTAATCCTGAAGCAAAAGAGAGAGCTGATTTCCTTGTTTTGTTTTAAATAGACAATCAAAGGATTTGCAGACATTTCTGCGGTAGGTCAAGTGCAAGAAATCACAGTTTGCCCCCTCGATAAACGGAAATTGGATGTTAACGCCAATAGACAGAAAAAAAAATAGAAGGGAATATTAATGGAGAGGTTTTCTTATATAATCTTTAAAAACAGTATTTAAGGGTCATCAGAAGAGCCCGTCGATTTGGGAGAGACTGGGCTTGGCAGTGAATAGAAATAGTCTCCGACTTGAAAGTGCTGCAACATCCGGGAAGTACAAAGAATCGTCTCATGTGATAGGATTTCAAAAAGCCGGTTCAGGTAGACAAGTGAAAACGTTTAATTATAAACCATTAACAGACACAGCCCAGCAGCGCGGGATTTCCACCTGAAACACAGCGAGGAGCTCAGCACCCCGTGGAGAACCGCCTCCCCGGCTTGGGGGGGTGCGTAACCTGCCATGCCCGTGAGCTGTTCATTAACCCGCCGGGGTCGGGTTATTTTCCCTTTTAGAAGAAGAATAATTAGAACTGTAAACTTCGATTAATAAACAACTTAAATCACAGGAGGGGAGGGCAGATTTAGCCCTGAATACAGAAACCTGTCATTCAGATTTCCCTCCCGGTTGGGGGACGTCGCAAGGAGCCTCCTTGGCCACCTCTACTCTAACGGGCCGTCCTGGCTCCCCAGCAGAGAAACCTCTGAGAAGCTAGGGAAAAGCAAATATACAGAGGGTTTTCCCTTTTCTTTCCCTGGAAGCTGTGCAAGGTTTGCTAGTTCCTTGCTGATTTCTGGTGGCAGGAGTGACCCTCTGTCCTGGCGAATGGTTCCCCGGGGAGGGGGCAGAGGTGCCTCCGGAGCCCCCGGTGCAGGGGGGAGTGAAACTCCGGGACTCGTGGAAAAGCCACTGGGTACTCGTTAATTGGCATGGAGAAACTGATGGGAAGGAGCCTGTTTCTGGCTGGCACCTGGCACTGGGTACATGCTGGGGCTGCTGGAGGGGGACCAGGCCAGGGAGATGCCCCTGCTTTGTAGGGCTGGGAAGTGTAGGAGTGTTGAAGAGACAAGTTGGGATGAAGAGGTGGATGAGTAGGGGGTAAGAAGAGAGTGTAAGGCAGGGAGGAGAGGGGCTCATGGCTCCGCCGGCGGCGAGGGCCGCCGTGGCATAATGGCCCGTTCCGACAGCGCGGAGGAAATCGTTCGCTTTGTTTAGACCAGCAAACACCTAGGTGAAGCCGGTCAATAGGGATGCCCGCGGCTGCCTGCTGTCACCACCTCGCCTGTTTGCGTCGAAATAGCCGGAAAATGGGGTCTTGCCTTCCCTGAGCCCACCCTGCGGGAGGGGGACCTCGCCGGCTCGGCTCTCGCCTCCCCTGGGTGATCCGCACCCCGGCCATCAATCAGGATTTGTATTTTTTTTCCCTCCCTTTTACTTTATCTTAGTGTTTGTGCGTGTCAGGCTGAGCCTTATTTCATGGCATATGCTTAAAAGGTTTTAACTGCCTTATTTGAATTATTTCAGCAACAACACTGTGAAAAGGCATGGCCCGTAAATAGTTAGAAATTACTAATAGAAATTACTCCAATTTCCATCCGGCTTTTACTCCTCACTTTGCAAAGGAGAAAACAAGCGGAGTCTGAAACATTAGACAGGTCGGCAGAGTTTCATTTCTGGAGGAGACTGTCTGGAGGCAGACCGTCCCTTCTGCAGAGAGACCCATCCCGCCTGCAAGAGCAGCAGGGAGGAGCGAGGGAGGGGAAGGGAGGTGAATCTCAGAGCCCCGGCTCCGTGGGGCAGGAGGGAGGCTGGTCCGTGCCGTCGGACGGTGCCGTGCCTGGGCCGCCCCGGCAGCGCCTTCCTGCAGCCCCGAAACTGCGCTCAGCTTAGCGACAGGTAGTTCTCTTTTCGTGGGCTTGAGTGGGGATCACTAAAATGGAAAGAGTTTTAACACGAGGCTCCGGGACAGATGGAGGAATCGCACTTGCTCGCTCCTCTCTCCCTCCCCAAATTGGTAATTACAAACGTCCCAGGTGAGAGGACGGTGGTCCCGAAGAGAGAAGGAGGCAGGAGGTCACAGATCAAACGGGAAAGTGACCTCTAGCGAGCAGGGGGTCTAAGCCCATCCTTATCTCTCCCCTTCCAAAGCCTGCTGGCTAACCACCCGGCAGGTTGTGGCAGAGCACTGCCTTCTGCAGCGGGGAACCAGCCGTAGGCAGGGCTCAGGTGCAGGCAGGATCCCTCTGCATAGCTGTCCTGGCCGCTGCCCAGAGATTTCTCTTCCCAGACACCGTCGTGCCACGTTAACCGCATCCTTCTCTCGACATCAAAGGTTTCCCCCAGCACACCCCTTTCTTTCACTTTAAATATCTCTCAGTGTTGTCCAGGATCTTTTAGACGACGTTAGGAGAAAGGCGCTTTCCTTGAAGTTCAAGGAGCCACTTCCCAGTGGCCGAAGGCAGCACTAAACTGCCCTTTTATCTGGCATTCTAGGTCTTAGGGATTAACTTCACTGTTAACTCAAAATAGGTGTTAAAAAAAAAAAAAAAACCTCACAAAAAAGGCTTCACTGTGCAACGAAATCTTACCTAGCTTCCCAAAGATTGTATGTATACGTGTTTTAGAGAGAATGCCAAAAAAAGGAAATTGAAAAAAAAGTTCCTCTCCAGCAGGCTAACACGAGTCAATTTTTCATGTCTTCACTTTACTTTTTTTTGTGTGTCTTAAACAGGACTTGGAGAAGCTTGGGGCCACTCTAGCCGAACCAGCCCTCTGGATAATGTTGGACGGGAACTGGGATCCCATCTTTTGCAGGTACTGATCTGGAAACCGCAGCCATATGGTATTAATGATTAAAGAAATCATTCCCTCTTCTGAGCTTTTAATTGCAACCTTGACTAATTTTTAACTGCTCACGTGTTTAATAAAAAAAAGGGGGGGGGGAGGGGGAGAGGTGGGGGACACACACAACATGACTTCAGAAATACGAACCGTCACTATTGAATGTCGTGCTTTGTCATGGGGTACTGCTTTGGTCCCTCCGGATCCTTTGCCCCAACACTGCCCAACACGGGCTTCAGGAGCATGGTGACTTTTTCCCAAATTATTAACAAGGTGACAAGTCCCGTCAAAGCGCTGAACCTCAGGGTGGTGTAGAGACAGGGAGAGGCTCTGGAGACAGGTTATGGGGGGCGGCTGTCCCAGACAGGAGGGCTCAGCAGGCACAGAAAAGAGCATAGGCATAAATCAGGTAGGTCGCATTTCAAAACTCACTGTAGTCTGGAATATTAAGGAATATTAGCTGTTACCGTCACTGCTCATTTTTGGTGGGGTTGTGTGGCCCTTGGGAGTTTATTCTACTCTCGGCACAGCCAGGTCTGCTGAAGCGTGCCTGATTGTCTCGCCCCTTTCAGATCTTATTTACACTGCAGAGAGTTTTAGAACCTCCTCTCTCGCTTAAAGTCTCCTTAGCAAATATCCAAGCGCTAAACCCCCAGTGGCATTTGAAATGGGACAAAAAGAAGTATTTAGGATTTCTCGGACCGACATATTAATCACTAGCTAGCCAGGACCTCTTCCTAGGTATTTCCCAGCCACTTTGCTTTACTTTTCAGCTCGGCTCGTCTGAGAAGTGGGTCGTATCTCAGAGGTCCAGGAGCTTTAGTGGGATTCTTTTCCAGGACTTGGCCATTTCCTTCCAACTTTTTGAATAGTTACAGCATCAACAGGGATGCCTGTTTGTTAAAATAAAACCGAGGGACAGGTACTTAATGAATCTGTCTTCATGGGTGGATCTATCTGTGTCTATTGATACATTTGTACTTCCCACCTCTCAAACGTTTTTGTTTTTTTTTTTTTTTTGCAGACGTTGGACGGTTTTATATTTGTCGTGGCTCCGGATGGCAAGATCATGTATATCTCGGAGACTGCCTCGGTGCACCTGGGCTTGTCGCAGGTACGCTGGCGGGGGGGCACTAGCCCCCGTACCTGCCTCCTCCCCCGGCTGATAGGGGAGGTGCGTGCTGGGAGGGTGAGCGGTGCCGGCGATTAACCCCTTCCTCCTCCCCCTCCTCCTCCTCCCCCTCCTCCTCCTCCCCCCTCACAGGTAGAGCTGACCGGCAATAGCATTTACGAATACATCCATCCCGCCGACCACGACGAGATGACGGCGGTGCTCACGGCCCACCAGCCTTACCACTCGCACTTTGTGCAGGGTAAAGTACACGGCCCTCCTCCCCTGCTTTGCCTGCGCGGCCGCGAAGGGAACCGCGGACTCCGCGGCTCACCCCACCTCTGCCTTTTCCCCCTCCCAGAGTACGAGATCGAGAGGTCCTTTTTCCTGAGAATGAAGTGCGTCCTGGCCAAGAGGAACGCGGGCCTGACCTGCGGGGGCTACAAGGTGCGTGTCCACGGTCAGGACCACCCTCCCCCCCAACAGCCCTCAGCCTTCTGCGCCCCTGCCCCTGCAGCGCCGAGCACACAGGGCGGGCGGTGAGAACGGGGACAAGAGCGGGGGTGAGCCCTCTGCCCCCGGGGACTGTCCCAGCCCGGTGCTCTTTCATGTGGTACAGAGCCAGAATTTCTCTCAGAGTTTCAGGTTAAAGAGTTTCAACCACAAAACCCAATAATCAAGTTCCCCGTGGTTTGTTTTGTTGTTGTTTTATTTTCCTTTTTAAACCCAACCTCTCATAACCACTGACGTTCCCGAGGTGTCTGCGGAAGCTGTCAGGTGATGCAATGGGAGCCCTGGGTTAATTTATTTCTGTATTGGATAACTTGTCGGCTTCAGGGGCAGCTCTCCAAGTCAAGGGTTTTGCTCGCGTGTTTCACATGGTTCTGCTCAGGGCTCCTAGGTGGGGACAGCCCTTGCTCCCCGACCTTCCCCTTGCTTTTGTGTCAGCTGCACAATGCTGAGAACGGTCGGTACCTATAAGCCAAGCAGATGTTGTGCCATAACGTACTGTAGAACAAGAACATCTGTTGAACCTGGAAGAAACATCCTAACAATAGAGAAGTAAGGGTGGAAGTACACAGCAGTTATCTGCAAGGATACATTTAGGAGACATACCTAATTCTACGTCCAGAGATACATTCTGGCTACAGCTCGCGCCTGCTCTATCTATATAATAGACATATCTTACACATGTGACATACGCACACATGTAAACTCTTTCTCTCACACGCATACACTCTTCATTACAAAGTTGTAACTGGCTTGGCACTTCCGCGTCTTTCCTTTTTAGAAGAATAATAAAAGCGTAGTTAGGAGGTGGTCCAAAAAACGCTTAAGTCAGTGGAAAAAAAAAAATCTCATTGACTTTAATGGGCCTTAGATCAGTGCCGAACTCTAGCATGGAAAAAAAAAGCAACCCAAACAGAAAAGCAGAAAACCCGCAGAAGGTGCCGCTTTGCCGGAGCGGTGGCGCGGAGCAGCGGCTCTCGGGCACCGGCGGCCGCATAGGCACCAGCCGGGGGAACGGGCGGCTCTGCCCGGATCACCTCTGCTGGGAGCGACGCCTGTCACAGCATACCCTCCTCCCCTGCTAGGCAGCCCCTGAGCTTTCCTGTGTCTCTGGCAGGTCATTCACTGCAGCGGGTACCTGAAGATCCGCCAATACAGCCTGGACATGTCCCCCTTCGACGGCTGCTACCAAAACGTTGGCTTGGTTGCCGTGGGCCACTCGTTGCCGCCCAGCGCCGTCACGGAGATCAAGCTCCACAGCAATATGTTCATGTTTCGGGCCAGCCTAGACATGAAGCTCATATTCTTAGATTCCAGGTAGAGCTGGGGTTATTTTCAAATCTATTCCTCTAGCCTCCCCCTCCTTCTCCCCCAGTTCTCTTCCGCTGTCCTCTCACCCACTGATATTTGCTGCTTGTGTCTCTTGCAGGGTAGCTGAGCTAACAGGTTACGAGCCCCAGGACTTGATAGAGAAGACACTTTACCACCACGTCCATGGCTGTGACACCTTCCACCTGCGATGCGCGCATCACTTGTGTAAGGAGATTGCGTTCTTGTAGAGACCCTGCCCCTTGCCCCACACCTTCTCCCTCTGCAGGTGGATTTTAGGTTTGCTAGGATTTACCCCTAGGTAGGAAAGGGAAAAGGGAACTCCCTGGAGGGGAGAATAAGCGAAATCTGCACCAGGCTTTAATGAAACAAGTCGTCAGAGACTGAACTCCGAGCTGGAGGCAGGAGGGAGATGGAGGGGATCGGCAATGAAAGGCTCTTTTTCCCTCCTCAGCTCCCGGTTGTGGGATAAGAACTCTCCTGCACAAACCTCAGGTTCACTTCAAATTCTGGTTAGGAAAAAAACCCCTTTTCTTGCTCCAAAAAGCCATGCCAGTGACATCCAAATACTTTTGTTCCGTTTCTACCAAGTCTCACAAATCTTATCTGTGTATCTAATTTTGACTGCAGTAGTGAGGCCGATTCGGAGAGCTGTTCTTTATTCTGTTTTTATATGATGATGACATTAATACATGGATAGATGAATAAAAAGGATATTAATTTCCGGTAAGTTTCCTTACAGAGAATGTAACCAGAAGAGATAAAACCCAAAGCCAGATTTACAGAATCAAATCTCCATGACGATATGTTGGGATGAGGGTGGGGTGGGGGGATCCAAGCCTCCGCTGTATTTACCTTGCCTCATCAATCTCCTCGAACAGCCTTTGATAACGAGCGGCCTGACGCTCCGGGACCGAGATCGGCTCTGCCCGGGGGTCTCCCCCACCCTTGCCCACGGGGTTTTTGGCCCACGCTGGTTCCCGATGTGATGCTAAGGGGTTCCCAGTCCCTCTTCTTGCCCATGGGGGTCCGGGGGGGTGTGCGCCCCCTTCCCAGGGCCCATCAAAAGGGAGGCGGAAACCACGCTGAGGCTCTCCCCGCTTTGTCCCCGCAGTGCTGGTGAAAGGGCAAGTGACCACCAAGTACTACCGCTTCCTGGCCAAGCACGGTGGCTGGGTCTGGGTGCAGAGCTACGCCACCATCGTGCACAACAGCCGCTCCTCCCGCCCGCACTGTATCGTCAGCGTCAACTACGTCCTCACGTAAGTCAGCCCGGGGGCCGCTCCAAGATACGCGGGGCCGAACGTGGCTGAGCCGAGCCCAGAGAGGTCGAACGTGGCCGAGCGGAGCAGAACGCCCTGCGGCGGGCACCTGCCTGCTCGCCCCGCGCAGGGCCGCGCTACTGGCCGGGCCAGCAGCCGCTCCTCCCGCCGTCCGCCCCCCCGCCCTTCCCCGGTGACGGCTGCTGATCCCCCTCGCTGCCGCACTGACCAGGGCAGGCTCGCCAGGTCTGCTAGGAAACACATTGAGCACTTTCATCTAGATGAAGGGTTTCCCGTCTGCCTGTTTCTTTCTCTTTCGAGAGGGGAAAAGATTTAGAGGTTTGTCACCCACATATTTTGCTGCCTTCCCCCCTCCTTTTTTTTTTAAGTTTAAATGCACCCAGCATTAAATAAAATTTAATGCAGCGTAAAAAAAAAAAAAAAAAGGTTTCCACGTACGGAGTTATTTATACTCAACAAACAGGACATCTGTTTTTCTTTTCAAAAATCTGGGGTTTGAAGTTCTTAATTTCATCCAGAGTCTCTATCAAAGCTCCGAGATTTCTTTTTTGTTCTTGGAGAGCGATCCTTACAGTGAACCACAAAGAAAGTTGGTGACCAGAAGGGTCAGTTAAGCTTTAAAAAAAATAAAATAAAATAGAATTTAAAAGAAAAAAAATATCAGAGTGCTGAGATACCGTGTATCTCAAGGCATATCCTTGTATTTGGGGGATGCTAGGCTGTGCTCTGACTGTGCTGCTTAAACTGAAACACAGAGGCCCAATGAGAGAGGGGAAGCTCGGTCGGATTAATTAGGAACGTTGATCATGGTGATCATTAGCATCTCCTCTGGACATGGCAGTGGCTGCTGGCGGCAGCGCGGATGCTGCATTAGGATCGTAGGGGCGGTCAGGTCAGTGGTGCCTCCTTCACCCTCGAGGCTGAATAGTCCTCTGTGCCACTGCTCACTTTTCATTCTAGACGGAAATGTAGATGTTGGGAACATCTGAGAGGCACAACCCTCCCCTCTCCCAAATCAGCATCGACGGCAGTACCACGATTGTGCCGTTGTGGATTTCGTGTACGCACAGGTGGCGAGTGGTTCGGTAGCCGAGTTTTAAGACGGGTTTCCCAAGATGCCGTGGCTCGGTACGGCGGCAGCGTCTCTGGGCAGGTGTGCGGGCAGGGATGGAGATGATGGCACCTGCTTTGTTGGGACGTAGTGGCTGTGGTACATAAGGCGGTACCGGGCATCGTGCTCTTAGCTGGGCAGACGGGCGTTATCGACCCTGCAAGAACAAGCATACATTTGGGTCAGCGCTCTGGTGTAGGGAGGAAACAGCCATTCCCCTTTAAAGAAAATCTCTTTTATTCTCTTTAAAAAGAGATGCGAGGCGCGGCGGGGTGATACCCTGGCATTCACCCATCAAGGATGCGGATCAGCAGACACACCATCACCTCTGTTCTAGCTGTTCCGTACCTTTGTACGTCCATTTCCCCTATACCAGCCCTTACCTGTATTTTTTGCGTTTTATGCTTCTCAGTTAAGTCCAAGCACCTGCTCTAGGTGAATGGGGAACTGCAAAGGCAGAAGTCAGGGTATCGTCAAGCCGAGGAACAAGCATCTCAAAGGCAGCTGGCATGCTAGAATGGTTTTGCACCAGAAACGCTACATGTTTTTCTACGAGCACCTGATATTAGCGGCCATTTCCCTCTCTTTTAATCCCCAAAGTGTACATCAATCACAGAACTCTACCTCAAATGATCTGAGTGGAAATAAAACATCCCAGTGGATCTGCTTAAAGTCAGTTGGGGATCCGGCTTGATCTGTCCCCTGCTTGATGGGGTGACCCCCACGGCACCAGCATTTCAGGCTGGCAGAGCAAAGCGAGCAGGGAGCATCCGCGGAGCCGGCCAGACAAACCCCTCGGAGATGTTTTCCAGCAGCGGGAATGGTTGTACCATGTGCGCACCAGTGCCGCGGTCACCACCAGCGCAGCCCAGCCCGGGGTGGCCACCAGCGGTTCGGAGGGGCCGGCAGCCCCGCGGGCAGTTTGTTCGCGGTCCCTTTGCACAGCCACAGCCGGCTGCGCGGGTGCGCATCCATCCTCCCTCCCACGGGGGCGGGGGCACGGAACAGCCGCTGCGCGGAGCGCGGCTCCGCGCCTCGGCGGGGTTTCCGCGCAGCCTGGAAGCTGGGCTCAAGGAGCCCCGGCTCCTGACACCCCCTAAAAGCAGCGCTGGCAGAAGTGGTGCCAAAATAGCGCTATTCCTTCACCGATTCTTCGCTGAAGGCAGCGCCTTTACCTTTTCGTACTTGTATACGGATTTTTAGAACAAAGTTACATTTAAACCTGCTTTCAGCCAGGCTGACGTGTGGGAGGGCTGTAGTTGTTCTTTTAAGATTTCCCTCGGCGGACAAGTTCACACCGCGGCTCGACTTCGTTACGCCTCGGCGTCAGGCTCCCCTTGTGCTCTTTGCTTAATTTCCTCCAGTGCGGAGGACGGGTGGAGGGCAGGTGAGGAGTCAGACTGGCTAAAATGCAGCTGGTAGGTCCATCACTGCCTGCAGCAACTGTCTTGGTGCTGCGGACGGCTGCAACGCAGGCTCTGCGGCTGCAAGAAAAGATATTTTTGGTGTGTTCAGGTCCTCGAAGTCTCATCAAGTCTTCTTGGCTCTTCATTAGGGCGCTACAGAAGATGAGATCGTGTCCTGCTTGCTCCTGCAGCCCTGCTGCTGCTGCTTAAATTGCTGCCCTGGGTCCAGGGCATGGGCATAGCTTTAACTTTATTATTATTATTATTATTATTATTATTATTATTATTATTATTATTATTATTATTATTATTATTATTATTATTATTATTATTATTATTATTATTAAGCTACCCTGCAATTCTGAAAATAAATGAGAGAATAGGCCCTGACACGTGCCAGGGGGCTGTAAGCAGAGAAAGGTTTGGCTTTTTAAAAAAGTGCGATGTAGTCAGCCTCTGAAACAGGTAACGTGGAGGGGGACCTGTTGGGGAAAGGTTCATAGTGGGAGGATCGGGCGGGGGGTATGCTGAACTCATCGCACCCTAGAGTCGGCTTAATTGTCTTAATGAGCTATTTAGAGTCAGCATGTTATTGCTCAAATGAGGAAGGTAGGTGGTGAAAACACAGGGGAAAATGAGAGGTTATGGGGACCTGACGTATTTCCCTGGTATGAGGTAGGCTTCACTCCAGGAGGGCCGAGTAAAGGTTCTGTAGTACTTAAAATTTGCAGATGTTTAATATACTTTATTCTGGTATAAATCCTATAGAGAAAACAAAAGTGATGCAAACTAGTGGTTTGTGTTTTGAAACAACAGAGTTGCCTTTCAGATTGCAGGGTGGATCTTGAAAGGTGGGATGCTTCTTGCCAAAGATTCCTTTGAAAATAGGAAATGCTCACCTTTTTCAGTGAGTTGGGGTGAAAATAACAAAAGAGATCATAAGCTTTGGAAAATATGGTGCAGGTTTTTAACCTGCTGGGTCCCTGGTCTCCTCACACAGTACTACTTCCCTCAGGAGCTTTTTTCAGTTTGCTTGTGGGATAAAGAGCTTTTTCTCACTTTTGAGAGGAACCCGAGTGCTCTGATGTTTTGGAAAGGAGTGGGTACTGAGTGCTCTAAGTGCCAAACTAGTCTGGAGGACCAATTTAAGTGCAGGTTGAACAGGAAGAGGGAGAATTTCTTACTTTGTAGCTTCCCAGCATTGCTGGCTGATACAGGTGATGAAAATGGAAAGAATGAGAAAGGGTTTATGCAGAAGAGACCCCTCCTACCCCCAAGTTAAGAAAATACAAAAGAGGTCATTTCTGTCTTCTAGAAATCCCAAACTTTGAGAAAGTGAATTCTAGGCTCCAGAATAAATGTTTGTAGTAAGTATATGTGTGGAACTAAATAGGTATGGTGGCAAGGGCATTTTAACAGCAAGAGGAAAGGTTACTTTTTGTGTAATAACAGTGTGTCAAAAATTAATATAAATGACCTTTAAGGACTCCAGCCTTAGAACACACATAGTTGCTCTTCTTTGTATTCCTCCTGGCCTATGTTAGTACAGACACAGAATATTTGTTTCTTTTATTTGTTCTGTACACACAGTTGCCATATCATTGATTATTAGCTGTGCATGTTTATCACATAAAGAGTGAGTCAATTGATAGCGAGCACAACTGCTGAAGTTAAGTTTATATTTAGATTGCAAACAACCTCCCTTTAAACAAATGGATAACACAAAATGCAAATCTTTTGACTTTTTGAGCACAAGCAAATATTATAAGAATTTGTCCCCAGAGAAAGCTAAAGAAGGTTTCCTATATGCGTTTTGTTGTCCTTTAACATTTAAAGGAATAGGAATAGTGGTAACGTAGATTAGGTACCCAAGTGTAAGTAATCTCTGTTCTGTTATATAGTACATATATGATATAGTTCCAGTTGACCTCTTCACATCGCGTTATGTAACTGGCTGATTAGAAGCACAAATTGAATACAATTAGTTTGAAAGATTATTTCACAAAAAACCCTGTCGTATTGACAAATGTTTTACTTAATGATGTGGTAAATGTAATTTAGAATAAATTAACCATTAATTGTATCTCCACACTTCATCTTTAGATTGTTATTACTATTTATAGCTTTATGTGCTACCAGATTTAAAGTGGTTGTATAAGCAATGTGGTATCATTCTGTGTAATGGCTCAGACTTTGAAAACATTCCTCCCTGACAGATTAAGCAGGCTTTAGGAGAATTTGTATTTCATGTGGAAACAAAGCTCCATCCATATTTTTGGATGGTAACAATGAAATCTCACCACAGCTTTTCATAACATTCTCTTTTTGGCCTGTTTCTGGGCCATCAGCTCTTACCTCCTTCTCTTCCTAGTCAATGGTAGAACAAACTATATTTCTATACCTAGAGGCCCATCTTTCTTAAGTGTTTCTCTCAAATAAACCTATTTGGAACTTCCACAGAGCCCTCTTCTCAGTCAAAGGTAGATACATGTACCTCTCGAATGTGTGATGGAGTGTGTAGGACAGTGAATACACGGGGGAAATTATTACTTGCAGAAGAAATTCTGCACACTCTTACTCAAATCATTAGCGGAACCAGATGTATGAGTAGGCTTAGCTATCTAACTTTAATACTTGAGATGAGGCTTAGCAACTTTAACTGGATAATGTATTTTTTCTTAAATGATTGTAACCAGTAGAATCAAATTTAACCTGCTGTTTTTCCTTTATTTTTCTTTGTATGAATAGGAAATTTACCACTTGCATAATTGTGCACAGAACTGGTTCCCCCTTAACATATTGAATCTACAATGTACTTTTCCTAAGACTGGAAAGCCTACCATCATTCACATGGTTTGATTAGCAACATAAATCTATAAAGGAATTGCTTTAATTAATCAAAGTGCTTGGGAAGCATATACCTCAAAGAAAAAAAGTATAAAAGGATTCCTCTTGAACTACTCAGTGCAGTATTCTGTTTGTTCGCCATTAGTTTTTATTACAGACTTGTCTCCCTGGAACATTGTTTATATATTTCTTGCAAATAGGAGACAGGCTTTTCCAGGTGTCCACAATACGTTTCTGCAGTTTTTCTTTGTTCATGTAGGGGCTTTCTTAGCTACCATTTGTTTAATTCACTCCAAATTTCTATGCTTGTATTTAAACCAGGTGACTGTAATGGCCAAGGCACTAAAGCTGTGAGCCAGAGTCTACAGTCACTGCTCATATGAAGAAAGTTTTATTTGCTAGAATAGGGATTAAAGAACTGCAACTCAGATCCATAGAAAAAAACCCAGTCATTAGTTTAAATGCACACGTATTGATCGTCTCACACGGCATGAAATTCGGGATTGGAAGTGTGTGTTTCTGTTCCAAGGAAGAAAAGTCACTTCAAATGCTTTCCATGTCATCCTTTTCCCTTTCGGTGTGCTGGCTGTTCCAGGCTTTTGGAAACGCCCTCCTCCCAAACACTGAGTTACAGATCTTGTAAAATGATTGTCTGGGGTTGAGACATGTTCAGCAGCAGCGATGGCTGAAGCAATTACTATCTCCAGCTGTCTGCCTCACTCCACTGATGAAAGGTGCAGGCCCGCTCCAGGGACTCTTACTCCAAAAAGGCCACAGTTTATGGTTTAAGGTAAACTGCCACAGATTTCACTTTACATGGAAGCATTGGACTTTACACTGTAGCACAGCTGTTCCTGCTAGAGAAGTTGTTCACACTTTATCCTTACTGTGCCCTTCAGCACTTTGAATGGCATAAAGGAGGCTTGTGAACACCACTCCAGCAGCTGGGTGCTTCAGTCCCTTTGGGGATCAGCTTCAATGGTCCTCCTACATGGCAGAGGTGGGGAGACCATAGGCCATGGAGTTTAAAGTTATGTTCAATGCTCTGGGACAGCTCAGAGCACTGAAGGCAAGTGGCGCAGTTGGCAGAGCGTCTGCTGGTTTTACCAGGCGACATTTATACCTTGTCTATGGATTGTGTTAGTGGCTGTGCAGAAGAGGCAGGCTGAGCAGTTGAGCTTCTATCAAAGGATTCCCCTCCACGTTATTACCCTCTCAATACTCTGCACAAAACTTGATACAGAACTGGCTTCTACTCTCGTAACAGCAGCAGTGTGTTCATTAAACAGGTTTACAATTTTACTAGCTCTGCTTCTGTTTCCTTAATCTGTTGCTTGTCTGCTCTCCTTGCCCTGTGCTCCATCTCAGTACTGCTGTGATTCCCATGTTGTTTCACTGTAATTATCATGAGATACAACAGGTGTGATAAGTTACTAAACTGCTTCTGAAGTAAGCTCTTCCCTCTACATTATGGTGTTCTTGCTAGTTTCTATTCGTACACGCACAAACGTGGCATTTCAACATGGCCTAAATTAAGTGTTAACAAATAAATCTCCTTTGTCCATTCAACAGTGGCAAGTATCTGTTTAAAATCTAATTCTCCTTCCCTCACCTCTTTTCTGTACTTTACAGCGTGGGCCAGGCTCCAGCACACATGTTCGTACTCAGTAGGTTACTTCAGAGGCAGCCCCTCTTACTTTGATGACACTATTTATGGAGGCAGGCATCACTCTGTGTGAACAAGGGTATAGCGTCTGACCCTTCTGAAGGCTCGGGGTGGCTGAAATCTGGAGTCAATCACATGATCTTTAACACAGTTAGACAATTTATTCCTGTTGTTGTCTTTTGTTATCAACCACTTAGTGCAATTAAATCGCATAAGTCCTGATTTACTAAAGCACTTGAGCACGTGACAGGCTCTAAAAGTGCTTAGGCATAACTTTCAGTACATGATTATATCTTAGTGAATTCAGTTCTGAAATTAAAAAAAACCCCTTAGGCACACACTTAGAAATAAGAATATTCCTTGGCTTTGCCAAACAGAGATGGCTTGAAGGACGCGTTTGTTACTGTGTTGAATTGGGACCTAATAAAGAACAGCCGTAGTTTTTCAGCTACAAACCACTGTGTATAAATCTTGGGGGCAGCAATGTTGAAAATAACAGCTATTATCTGCTGAAGTTTCAGTGCAGCGATGGAAACTCAAATGCCTGGCTAACTAAAGCTTGGCTATATCCCTAGCATTGTGTGGATATTTTGACATAACCTAGAGTGAAGATCTTTAAACCCATCCAATATTCAGTGCTGTTGGTTAGGAAGCGAACATGCACGGTCTGCCCTGAAGGCAGCCTGTTCCCAAGTAGCCTGTGGCTTTCGATCATCTCTGTACTATGTTTGGCAGCTGGTAGCCTGGGCTGTTGCTATAGAAAACTCTCTCCCTCTGACTTAGGCCCCAGTTAACTGAAATCCACCCAAAGGCATTGCACGCTATTTTTCTCTTGCTGTTTCCAAAGACTGTTTTGTACACAGAACAAAATAATAATCTTTAATGATTGCTTCACGAGGCACATCCCAGTAGAGTATTTGCTCAAATAAAGACTGGATTTGGGGATAAATAGCTTGATAGCATCCTCCCATTTGCAGCCAAACTGCTGAACAGTGTTCCCCAAAATAATTTTGTTGACCCTAAGATGCTAGTAGGAGAGTTAGTGTCATCTTCTGAAAGATTATCAGCCTCCTTAGTGCTTTCTAGTCCATGAAAACCAGCAATGGGGGTGGGGACGTGGCTTTGGTCCAAAAGAAACTGCGTATCTATGTGACTAAAACTGTGGGACTTAACATGGGAATATGCAATTAGGTTTTCCATGATGACATCTACTGAGTTCAAGAAAGCAATAGGAGAGAAGTTACACAGTGCCATTTGTACAGGTGTAATATTCTGGAACTACTGTGTATATGCTACAGAAATGGTCAGCACAAGCACAGTAAGTCTCCTGAATCATGATAGAGTAGACTTGTTGCACAAACCAAATCAAATGTTCAGTTCCTTCAGCTGCAACTTAGCTGGGGTGTTGGTCCAAGAACAATTATAGTTGATACTGAAGTTGATCTGCAAGTATGCTGTGGACTATTTTGTGGGTGCATACCGTGGCCTGGTCAGAAACACTTTTAGGCATCTGGAAACTCTGGATAAATATGCATGTGAAGCAGTGACAGCAGAGTGGCTGAAGCCAGCTAAAGCCCCTGCCTGTCCTAGTCCAAGCAAGGACCAAGAGGGCAAAGGTACTAGGCAGATGATAGACTTAAATTTCTAAAGAAGATTTTAGCCAGATGTTATTGTGTTTTATTAAATTATTTTTATTTATTGTGGAGAAATTTTAGATAAGCCTAGTAACTATTTCACTACCTGTAACCATTCAACTCACTGGAGAATTATTCTTCAGTTTCATAAGCTGGATTTTAACATGGGCATGCATTTATGGAACTGTGTATGTTAATGACTAATTGTTGTTAGGACTATTGTCAAAAAGCTTTAACTGCCATTAAAAAGTTCTATCTTCTGAATTTGATAGAATGTGTGGGATCAGCGGTAGTTGTGCAATGTATGGTGCTTTAACTTTGTGGCCCAGAGAGTCTAGGTAGTCAAGCAGGTTACCTTTTATAAATTTTAATATTTAATAGACCCACTTAACAAATACAGCAACATATAATATACACTTTGAGGAACCAGAATCAGTGATTGGCAGGAAAATATAAAATAAAATATTGTGTGCTATCTTACAGCCTCATAATATTGGCTTTTCTTGCTATTTGTCTCTTGTTTTATCAACATAAACACTTTATACATTGTTTGTCTATCAAAGATGGGTGACCAAGCCTCAGTGTGATATGAACAGAGCTTTAGACCCAATTGACAAGTAACGCGAGCAGGATTTGGCTTCAGTAGAAGTTTGGTTGTGGATGGTACAAACTCAGGTACGAATAGTAAAATGAGAAAGCAAGTATATTAATTTGTAAAAAACAAAAAAAACCCCCATTCCTCCCAAGTACCAAACCCCACATAGTAGTCCTTGCCTGCCTTCCTCCCCTTACCTGCTCTAAATTTTAAGCAAAACAAGGTTCAGTTGAAAAGCATTTATTAAGTATCATATCAAGATTGCTTGCCTTGTAGATGGATAACGGCACACAATGGCCCTCGAGGCAAAGTGCCGTCCGTCAACCAAAGCTGAGGAACTCTGGACAAGTGAATTGGAAAGACTTTAATTGCAGAAAAATCTTGCTGCTTCTGAGGAAGGTGAAAGTTTTATGACAAGACAGGACTAATCTGATAAAAGTGATCTACTGTAATTGGGACCCCCTCACCAGATGGGGGTCATGAATCCTTTTGGACTTAACATGCCTCTTCACTGTGAGGCGCAGTTGATCAGAAAGAGCAGGCTGAAATGGAGTACAAGTATGTTATGAGGCATGCAGATAGAAAATTTCCCAAGGAGAAATAAACAGAATGAACAGTAACCATTTTTAAGCACATTGTTTTTCTCAAATCAACTATTCCCAGATTACAGAAGCTTGTCCAGAAAGTAATCACAGAAAAGCTGACTCATTTTTGAAGTGTTCACCTTAGGATCCTAGGAAGGTTGTCACAACAAAAGCTTTAATTATGGGGAACATAGTGGAGTTAATAAAATCTGAAATATCAATTAATTTTACAGTAAATTATTAAAAGTAATAACAGCAAACTGTCAGGACCACTCTTCACTGCACAGTTTCTAAGGAACTAAAGTATGAAATTGCTTAACTACTGTTGGTGTAGAATGTAACATAAGAACAGCTACACAGGATCAGACACATACTGATAGTGACCATAGGAAATAATTTGGAAAGCGTTTAAAAATAGGACAAGCATGCAGTAATGCTTCCCCAGCACTTTCTGGCAGTCTTTAAGAAGTTCAAATAACTTCCTAGAAAGAGGTGAGATCTTTGAATATATTAAGGTCAATATTTTGTGTGTGTTTTTCTCCACAAATTCATCTGATTACTTTTTGAAACTTTTGCCATGCTTAAACAAATGTGACAAGAAAGACCTCCTTCTTTTTCATGAAAGTGCCACCTTTTAATTCCTTTCATAGTCCCAATTTGTGTTAGAAGAAAAAGTGAACAACTGCTTCCTACTCATTTTCTCTGTGTTGCTCATAATTTACTGATCTCATTTTGTTCTCCCCGTCACATCTTTTTCAGCCTGAGGAGCCTCCTGATTTATTCCTCATAGAGAAGCTGTTCCAAGCCTACCATCCTTGCTGTCCTACTCTGAGCTTATTCAGGTTTTCAGATTCGGTGGTCAGAGTATACAATATTTGAGACAATGGTGCATGAGGGGTTTGTGTGTGGTATGAGGTATAATCCTTATTTTTATAATCCTCATTTACTGCATAATTGTGCAGTAATGTACATTTTCTTACACACAGGGCAGTCTGTATTATCAGTGAACTCTGTGCATCATTCTTTTGTGAAAGTTCTCAATGTGAGCAGTGAGACATATAAATTGGACGGTTCTTCACCAAAGTGGTCTTTAAAGTTTTAGAAAGGAAAACCTGAAATCAGGTTTTAACAACCATGCTTAAGCCCTGTAGAGGAGTTTGTTATATATGCCCCTAATAACTCTATAGTCCTAATAACAGCTATAGTCCATAGCTGCATAACTATCTTTTGTGGCTTCTAAACACCCAGAAACAGGAATTTTATCCCATTTTGTGCCAACTTTTCAGTTAGAGTTACTTACAAAACATAGAATAGTCACATCTTGAAAGTATCTTGGCTTTTTTAGCCCTTTTTCTTGCCATGAGGAGACAGAACTGGTATGAGACTCTTATCTCTAAAAAAGTGCCCAGATTTTAAAATGAAAATGCCCAACATTTGCTTCTCTTTATATGGTGGTTTCACTTGGCTAGCACCCAAACACAACCGCTCATTCCCTCTCCTCACCCCAGGATTTAAAAACCTGTTAATTTATAATCTCTGTGAAAAAATCATCAGCAAGCTCACAAATCCTTTTGACCAAGCATATCATATAGCTACCTAGTGTGCTATTTACAATAATTTCTGCTCTGTTAGGTACACAATAAAAATGGTATAACATGTATTCAATCAAGTATTTTTATTCATAGAATACATGTCAAATTTATTTTAGCAGTTTAAATAAGTGGGTTTAATGTATATTTAGTCAAGCATTACAGTAGTGAGGGCTTAAGCAGATTAGAAATAAATGAATCCAATTAAAGAACATGTCTGTGAAATGTGATATGTCATAGGCATGAATGAACTGTTTGCACAGCAACTGTAAAGAAATCATTAATGATTAACTATCTTGAAGAGGTTTAATCAAGGATAAATCGTATAAGACATAGTTAAAACATTTGCGTTGAATACATGGAGATTCTGAAATAATAAAAAACATGCTCTGCATCAATAGTGACATGAGTACTGGTCTTGTGAAATATTTTTTTTGTTATCTGTGGTAGACGTGCAATTAGGGACTGCAGCTGAGATTTAGCTTAGTAACATTAGCTATCATATGCATTGATAATAAGGGACTGTTCCTTCCAACAAAAAGCTTAACAGGCAAGACAGACAAGGATGTGTCACAAAAGAAGTGTTTTTACAAGAACATACTGTTATCCTCCCTTTCAGAGCTAATATTCAACAAAGTTCAGGTAGGGATTCTCAGAAGTGATTGGGGCTGGACTAAATTTGACCCTACTCAAAATAAAAATCCCATTGGCTGCCTTAAGGGTAAGCTCAGAGGAGTGCCAAGTGCTTGCTAAAACCCCATGAAACATGATTTGTCCAGTGTGACACCAGTAGTCTGTGGGAGGGTTGAGAAGTAAAACCAGATCACTTGGCTACTGCACTGGTGTCTTAAAGATATCAGTGGTATTCAAAGTATATTTTTTAACACACAAAAATATTAAGAAGTCTGAGGTGGGAAAATGTACCATTGGTAACAGTAGCCTGTTGTGCTCTTGTCAGTCTGGCTTTTTGTGAAACAGAAACCGTCTTACAGGGACATGTGAGAACTTATATTTGTGTGACATTAATTCCTAAAGGGGTGCTGTGTGCATGCACTTGCCAATGCACTGAGGTGAGACTGGTTTTTATGGAGTGGTTGAAAGAGAGTAGTTGGAAAAAAAAATAGACTTTAAAAAGTCTCATTTAACAGGTCTTTGATTTATTCAGAAATATTATTTTGAATGTGAATTTAGAGTAATGGAAAACCCCAAATGATTTCAAAGAAGTCACCACAATAATTTAATAAAGGCTGACACTACAGGTGTGAGTCATGGAGTTTTTCAAGGTTAAACATGCCTTTAAATAAAGTACTCCCAACTAATTGGTGGCCATCCAAAAAACAAAAAATGAAACCAAAAAAATACCCCAAAACATTGCACTCTATGTCTGTCTATCCAAATTTTTCATTATCAGGCAGATTCTGACATATACAAATGCTTATTAGCTCCTGTCATTTGTATTTCTCCATTTAACTTGGCAAGACTAAATATACATTAAATGTGACTTTTGGCCAGTTGTGCTCCTTGGCACCTTGCATTTGAAAGAAACCATCACTAGTATAAATAAATGTTACAGAATTAAACTCAAGTAATTATATTCTATTTATTTAAAACATTTTTTTTAGTGCTATCTGTAACTAAAAATGGTAATTATATGTCTACATAATTAGCCTAGGATATCTTAAACATTTTATTCACATACAATAATAAATCCCTAGTCTATATTTTCATTTAGCAAACCCAGTAAATAAAGGCAAACACAGCGTACAAAGAACTCCTTTTGGAGCCCAAGGTGGCTAGGCATTACAAAGAACTCCTTTTGGAGCCCAAGGTGGCTAGGCATGTGGTTGGGAATGACAAACTGTACCTTCAGGCCACTGAAAACTCTGCCACACCACGATTATCTAGAGGTCAAGATGTTTTACCTAACTCCAACTGACAGCTAAATGACTGCATTCTGAGATGAGAAATCAATCAGGGAATATGTAAAATTTCTCTGACAGTAGTTGTGTAGAAGATATCCTCAGGCATTTGTGTTAAACTATCTGTATAGGAAATTTTGTGCTTCAATTTTCCTGAATGTGTCAAATAATTTAATTAAACTTCCTAGTTTGGCTTGCTCTGTCTTTAAAAGCAAATACAGAAACATGATATCATGTGCGTGAATCTCATGGCTGGAAGAGCTATAAACTTTGACTCAACAAGATGTAAACAGCTACTGTTGCTTATGCTATTTATGGAGATAAATGGGTGCCTGGAACTTAATGAAGGGATCCAATATACAGATCTCATACTTCTCCAAGTAGATTCATTGCTTAACCGTTAAGTGTACTCATGATAAACAATCACTTGAAAGTTTTCTAGAGAGTCTTTCCAATTACTTTGCTGAGCAGTAGGTCAGGCCTATACAGAACTTTTCACTTGAGAAGTTTTAGAAAGGAGGACTACTAACATCATCCCAATTACTGATGAAAAAACTGAGGCAGGGAGTATCTTAGAGGTCACACAACTGAATGTCAATGTAGTTTCACAACAAGCAGTGTGGTTCAACAGTTTTTTCCCAGTTTGTCCTGAAATTTGGCTTTCTGTATGAGCTAAGTGAAACCTCCTTATTTTGACTGGTTCTGGAAGATGCTGATGGGATTGCATACACTCGTCCTGACAAGTCTCGTGAACAGACTGCAGCCTTTGTAAACATTTCTGAGACACATTGTACATGAACAGAGGACATAGCAGATGAGGAAATTATCTGTTTTGTTGTACCATCTGCTGATTTAGAAAGCCATGAAGATGACAAACAGCCAGAATCTGTTCTCTTTTTCACTCATCTGCTGAATGGTACTGTGTTAGCATTTCATGAGCTGGAGTGTGGAAATGTTAAAAGTTGCAGGCATTGTTTAAAAGAAGAAGAATGATATATTACAGTATTGTGGTCAGACATGCATGAGGAAGTGCCAGACTTTTACCACCTTCATGGCTGATTTTAACTGAATTGCAGCAACTCAGCAAAATAGACCAAACATTAATGACATTAACACCTTCAGTTTAAACTCACAATTTCTATTCTGTGTTTTGATAGACTGACAGAAAATCAGGCAAATATATTTTTTCTGATTTTTAACTAAAATAAATGCAGAGTGCATATGTTCCTTTTGATAGATTTTTTCATGTAAAACTAGAGGAAATTATAAGCATATATTATGTGTTCAATAGAAATAATAGCACAACCAATTAAAATTACACCTTGTTTTCTTTTGCATGAAAAATGCTTTGCACTTTGCTTCAGTCATGACTAATTGTATCCATGATGTAGGAACCTGCTGCATTAAGATGAACTCATGCCTTTACGTTCAGCTTGTACTTCATTAATTACTTTAATATGCGTAAGGAATGATATGGGTGTAGGTTATCCAGTGTTGGTCAAGTCTAGGTGGGCACCTGATGCCTTTTTATTCTTTATTTGCTGTGATTTCCACTGACAGTATAATCATTGCCTATTGTTCTAGACTGTCAATTGAGAGCTACCTGAGAATAGAGTAACATCTGTTTCCAGTTATATATTGATATTTTCATTGCTGCTGGAGAGAATGAAATGAAATGCATTTCTAATCCGACACTATAGTTGAAAATAATATGAAAATTGAACTTCTGTGAATCTTCTTTAAGGTGTCTATATTTAGTGTCTTTCGATGCAACAAAATACACTCTAAATACCAGTCTCTGTTGGTTACCTGTGTATACTCAGTCACTGCACGTACAGCTTATCCTTCCTTTCTGACATGTTGTGGCATTAACATAAAAAGGTGCTTTTCCTTATGGGTTTTGCAGTATTTCCCATGTCTTATTTTTTGAAGGTTTTCTTCTTTTTTTGAAGGTTATGCTGCTTATGATCATATATATATATATATGTATGATCTCTATTCTTGAGTCTGATTGTCCTCCTTCTTAAGTTCTTTTGGTTTAATCTGTATATTTATTCGTTACTAATAGATGTTGTTATTTTATTCCTTCCCCTGGATGCATACTGTTTAGCTGCTTTTGCTATTTGAAAGCATTTTCAGGGCTTAAGTTCTGTTCCATAGCCAACACTGTCTTTAAGCAAGGAATCTTAATATCTTCAAAACTATTTGTGCCCTTAGCTCTCCAATGTTAATGGTTATTCTCACTTTAGTTTTTACATTTTGATTACAGTATTCCTTATTACTCCGAGAAACACAACTACAAAAAAGCCCGGATTGTCTGTACAGTTTTAGTTTTTAGTTTGTCTTGGTCCATACCATGCCCACTGGATCTCTGTCAATAATTCCAGTCTTCCCCACACTATTTCTAGAAATGCTAACTCACTCTTTGTTAATGTATTTTTTTTCCTTCAACAAGGCCATATAGAAAAACAGATTTTTTTCTTTTTCATGGTGAGCTCTATCCAAATGCTCAGTTGCCATATTTGTGCAAGGTCTGCTGTTTGCTGAGAGTTCAGGGTTTGTGGTGCTCTGATACTCCCTCACTATTCTTTTTTTGGGCCTATCTGTTAATCAGCCTTTATTTCTTTCTCAAATTTTCATTAGATAGACTGTTGCCACCATGTTTCATTTTGGCAATGATAGTAGGCAGAAAGTGTCTTCTGAAGCTGAATTGTGAGAACTCTTCACATAAGCCTTGCAGATCCAGCTGGCATCCAAGTCATGTGCAGATTTGCTTCCTCCTCCAAATGCTTTTCTGCTTCAGCCTTTGTCCTTCATCTATACAGCTTGCTAATAGCTAGTTCCTTTTAGTAAAGAATGCTCTGTGCTCAACTTTCAGATGCTTTATTGCAGAAAAGTGCAGTTGGTACAGCCATCGATCCTTGTTTTTTCATGATGCTAGCTCTAGTACCTCAATTGATAAGTGCTTTCAAAACTAGGCTCAAGCTTTATAATGACCTGAGACATGGTATAGAGTGGAAATCCTTTTGGGAGTTAGGTCTGGGAAGAAAATGGGAAGCAGCATGTTGTAGCAAAAAGATTTTCCGCTTTGTCTTCCGATTTCTTTTTGCCTACAGTGAAAATCCAGTCTGTAGGTGCCTGATACATTGACCATACTGACCAGATTCTCATATAGGGGGAGGGATAAGATAGAAGAGAAATAATACATTTTTGGAAGCATATGCTACCAAAAGAATATGCATCCATGTTTTTTGAGGAGTCAGAGAAGACCTAGAATGCCCATCCAACTGTGGAAAGAATGGCTGTTTCACATCATGAAAAGGTGGAGGTCTTCAGTGTGTTTCGATTTGCAAAGAAGCATCACTTTGGTCTTGTCTGGATTCAGTTTGATCCATCTGTTCTTCATTTAAGAGCTAATTTCCTGTAGTTATTCTGATGTTTTATAGTGATGATAGTTGCATCAGAAAATGAGATAAATAGTAGATTGTCAGCAACATACTGTTAGCAATTGAACACATGCCATATCACTCTCTCTCTCAGCAGTCTTATGTAGATAAATGTAGATTATAAGAATCCCTGTGGGATCCTGAAGGTCAGGACCTTGGAGGAAGAGGCTCATATCCACCACCTTTTTTTGAATTACATGTAGAACATGAGATGCTAGGACTGTGTTGTGGAGAATTCAGGTGTCTGAGAAGAGGAATCTAGAGATTACAGTTTCATGGTTGGCAGAAGTTTTATAAATTTCTCCAGGAAGTTGTCAGAATTTCCATCTGTACTTTGTGTATCACTGTCACACCTTGTTCCTCTAGGCCTTTGGCCTCACAGTGCATATGGATATACTCAAATGTTTTCATTCTTGGTGGAACATCTTCTGCATCTGACATTAAGGCCACAGGACCCTTCCTCTATATTTTATTTGCTTTTTATTTGTGAAAAAACCCCCCCAAAAACTTCTGGCATTTATCTTGGCCTGTTACTAGTGGTGTTCTGGTATCTATCTTGGCTCTTCTGAGGGGTAGATGTGCTAGGACAAGACTGAGATGGTACTGAATCGTGCCTGTGATACAAAAATTGTCCAAGTGTTTCATCTGCAAGGACAGTGCAGATGTGTTCTTTTTCTAAGGGGAAACTTCGCATTCTGCAGCAAGAACTTCAGATAGTTTTCTTCTTATCTTTTGTTTAATGATGTAACTGTCTAAGCAATTGATTGCAGATACAACTGCTTGTGGTGTTTACTCCAATGTGTGGTGGTCTGGGAGGGTGACTCCTCACATAATGATATCAAGGACTTATAAGAGTAACATATAATGGCATGCGAGGCTTTGGGCAGCCTGATTTGCCTGTGTTTTTTCAGATTATCGTGGCCTAGAAGCATTGTAAGGTGTAGTCTCTATTATCTGAACCTTTGTCTTTACACAGCTCATAACAGCAGGCAAGTAGTGTTGCAGTGACAGTCTGTGGTCTGAACACTAAAGTGGTATTTCTTCCAATTTTTAAAAACTCTTCCACTGACAAGAGAAAGCAGCAGACTGTTACAGGGTGGCATACACCAGAGATGAGCAGATAATGACAGGAGTGCAGAGCTATGGGTTCGCCAGCAAAAAAGGAGGCAAAAGAGTTGGTAGGTTCGAAGCCAAAGCAGAACCTCCTCATATCCCTAAGGCTGTGAACAACTTATTTACCTAGTTTTGGTGCATTTTCATTTCTGGATGTAACACTTTGTGCATCTGACACTGAGACCAGAGGATCCTTCCTTTACTTATAATCAGATTGGCAGGGGAAATGTGTACATCAGGATGAGACTGATAGTTTTTTTCAGGACTATTGATAATATCCCATGCTGCTGTAGTAGTTAAATATGAATATTAATTGACATCCTTTGTTTCTGATGTTTTATATAACATAAAGATAATTTGGTAAGACTCAGTTATGGAGGTGCATGTCATAGAATCACAGAATGGTCTGGGTTGGGAGGGACCTTAAAGATCATCTAGTTCTGACCCCCCTGCCATGAATAGGGACACCTTCCACTAGGTTAGGTTGCTCAAACCTCATTCAACCTGGCCTTGAACGCTTCCAGGGAAGGGAAATCCACAACTTCTTTGGACAACCTGTTCCAGTGCCTGAACACCCTTACAATAAAGAATTTCTTCCTAATATCTAGTCTAAACTTACCCTCTTCCAGTTTAAAGCCATTACCCCTGGTTCTGTTACTACCTACCCTTATAAAAAGCCCCTCCCCAACTTTCTTATAGGCCCCTTCAGGTACTGGAAGGCCGCTATAAGGTCTCCCCAGACCCTTCTCTTCTCCAGGCTGAACAGCCCCAGCTCTCTCAGCCTGTCCTCATAGGACAGGTGCTCCAGCCCTCGGATCATTCTCTGGACTCGCTCCAGTAGGTCCATCTCCTTCTTATGTTGGGGGCCCCAGAACTGGACACAGTACTCCAGTTGGAGTCTCACAAGAGCGGAATAGAGGGACAGAATCACTTTCCTTGACCTGCTGGCCACGCTTCTCTTGACGCAGCCCAGGATATGGTTGGCCTTCTGGGATGCAAGTGCACATTGCCAGCTCATGTTGAGCTTCTCATCCACTAGTACCCTCAAGCCCTTCTGCTCAGGGCTGCTCTCAATCTATTCTCCACCAAGCCTGTATTTGTACTTGGGATTGCCCCAAGCCAGGTACAGGACCTTGCACTTGTTGAACTTCATGAGGGTTATGCAGGCCCACCTCTGGATGGCATCCCTCCCCTCCAGCATGTTGAGTGAACCACCCTGCTTGGTGTTGTCAGCAGACTTGACAGTGTTAGGTTTATGGTTGGACTTGATGATCTTAAAGGTCTTTTCCAACCAAAATGATTCTATGATTCTATTTCATTTGTTTCAGTGATTTATAAAGTTTATACTTCTGCCCCTGACTTTTGACTGAAAGCATTTCAGTGTACTAAGCTGTGATATGCACAGGTTGTGGTGCAGTTCCTTTCTGAAAATGTTATACTGCCACAGCTTACATCCATATATGTGTGATTATAGAGCAAAATGTTGTTGCTAAATCTGGGTGAACAATTTATTATTAATGTCATTCATTAAGGATGAGCCTTTAGGTTTAGATTGAGTGTTGGGTAATGAGTGAATTGCTATTTTGCTTCCTTGACTGCATAAAAGGAGCATTATTCTTCCCTTGCTCTTCTACTTCCCTGCTCACCAACACAAAGGAAGAGAAAAAACATGAATCCTTCCTCTTTTTTCTCCAGGTAGGTAGGTCAGGGAGAAACTCTTGCTTTGCTGTCTTTTAATAAATCATTGTCAGAATAGGTTCCGTATGACTACATGAAAGCTGGAGAGCTCATTTCTTACTCCCCTGGGTATCAACAGACATACAGATGTGTGCAGAGAGGTGCAGCCCAGTGCATATGCCCTTGTTATGCTTAGTAAGACATTGTGAATAATGCTAGTTTTCCTTACATTTATGTATTCATTAGAAAGTTTGAAGAAACTAACACCGAACTTCACAAACTGCCATTATACCTAGCTCTCCACAGAAAATCTCTAGTATTTTGTGAGTTGGGAGAGACCATTTAAATCACAAATTTTTTACTTTTTTAGCTGTTTTCTTTGATTGGTAAACTCTTTCAGTATATGAAGCTTCAAATAGAGGAATAAACACTCACAGGACTCCTAGGAGAAGGAAAAAATAATAAAAAAAATTGCATCAGTTGCCTAAGACATTGTGAACAGTGAAAAATATAACCTTAAAGATGAAGTGTTTTCCATTAAACATTAATTTGTTCAGTTTTTGTAGTCGTCTATGTAGGTTGTCATGCATGAACAGACATGCACGAACACACACACATATACATACATGGTAAGTTTGTAGTTGTACAGTTAAAAGAGTTTTGAGAAAAATGTATCCTATTTACTGTTTAGCAATGTGACCAATGCAGAACTGTAATACAAATCTCAGAAATTCCCATCCTGTTGTTTTTTATTACTGAAGAAAGTAGATCAGGATGATAACAGTTGGATGCAAAAAGCAATCATCTTTTCACTATAAAAATAGTGCTGTTGTTTAGTAAGCGATACTACTTAAATGCATTAGGGGGTTATACTGGCTTGCCCTGGATGGTTTTATTCGTTTTCCTCAAAAATATCTTTCATTTCCAACTCCCCACTGAGAAGGAAGGACTGTTTCCCATTAAGATATGAAGTAAGTTTGTTTTTCACTTTTGCCTTTTATATAGGGATACTGAATATAAAGGACTACAGCTCTCCCTGGATCAGGTCACTGCTACCAAGCCGGCATTCTCATACGCAAATTCAACTCCGACCATAACGGACAATAGAAAGGGAAGCAAATCTCGCCTCTCGAGCACAAAGTCAAAATCAAGGACATCACCATACCCACAGGTAGTTTTCTTCGAAAAAGAAAATGAAAACTTTTTTAATATCTTGATTTTGACTGCTATTTTACCCAAGTAATTAGAATGGGTCAAAGAACATGCTACTCAAAGGGAATAAAGGACAACTGGTTATAAGATCTTGAGACAGGAATATGTTTCTTTAAACTATTTCTAAAAAGCTGGAAACATTTGTGTTTTAGCATGCGTAATACATCATCATCAAGAACAATAACAAAATAGGGCTCAGAGTTAACCAGGGGTGGACAGAAGGACAACTGAAAATGTTGCTTTTGAAATATGCAATTTCAGAGGATTGTGAGTTTTGCCATTTGAGAAAGCTTGCTTTTTCTTACTTGCTCTGTAATAATTCCAGCATACCTAGAAAGATGCCAGGTGTCTGACAGCAGTTTAATACTGAAAGTATAGTCAGGAGGAGTGAGTTTTGAGGAGGGAAAGCAACAAGCTAACTTGCTGAACTTGAACAAGAATGCTTTTCTACATACAAAGCTTTGAAAGGGAGAAAGTGCTAGGAGGTGGCCATTGGCATCAATAGACTTTAATTTAGGAGATTTCATTTTCAGGCTTAATGTGTAAGGAATATGTCCCTGCTTGAAGAATGGACCACACTTGATTTGGTCTCTGAACTAGAGCTTTCTTAATACATTTATGCAACTGATTTCTGCAGACAGTGCCATAGCCCTTGCGTGCTTACATTGTCAATCCTTTAGCTCAAATAAATCTGTTTGTCAAAATAACCATTATGTTTACTAAAAAATGATGCAAGTCTTGCTGCCCTTATACCACTACACAGTCGATGTAAATGTATGCATTCATGATGTAACATTGAAGAGCTATGTATTTTTAGAGTCCAATTCAATATTTAGCTGATAATTACCTCAATGACTACAGTTTCTCTGCAGTTATAAACTGACCTTTAAGAGTGTACAGTGTGAGCCCAAGCATCTACATCACTTCCATGTTTTCTTTCTTTTTCCCCTTAAAAGTACCAAGGGTAAGAAATTCAGTTAAATGACATCTGCTTTTGGTATAGGAAGTATTTAACCAAGCTCCTAGATATGAACTCAGATTCTTAATTTTAAGAATCTCATTTTTTACAGAGATTGTTATGGCTCTTGTTGCTTAATCATTTGTTCACACACATTTCTGTGGGTTGTTAAAGAAGAATCTTTCTCTTGAATGCACTACAGCAAACAATTGTAATAAAACTGCTTTAAAGAACCAGGAAAGATATCTACAATTAATTCTAAATTAGATTTTTGAGATTACTATCTTTGATTTACTGAAATTACCCTTTATCTCCCTTTACACAGTCCTTCCAGAAGTCCTCATTTGCTAGCAGGACAATCCCAACTGGAAACCTGTTATCCTCCCACATCAGTTTTCTTTCTGAAAGTGTGACTTTCATCAGTACCTCCTTATTCTCTCTGCCTCCAGAAAAAGTCCTGAATTAGCAGTGTAGTGTTGAGATTGTTGGTTTATCAGGGATTGTGTTCTGAAGCTCAGGATGTTTAGTCTCCAGTTTCATTTTGCATCCTAATTACCAGCTGCCTGGTAGTAAACTCACATATTTCATCATTCAAAAAGAAGCAGCCGTGCTAGTTGCCAATATCTTGAAAAATGGTCATACCGTTCATTGTAGCACATCACCACAAGCAATGCTGGCAGCTTGGCTTTGCATCCCTCTCATCCTTCTCCACCACTGAATAAACTGTTGAAAGACTAAGAAAAGCTGTTGTGAAGAACATGCAGCAGGTGGTATGGCCTGCGTCCCTCAGTCTCCAGCCCACGTAATTTGCCAGTCAATTGCAGAGAATTAGTGTGACTCAAAAGCCATGTCTGAAAAGTGGGGCATGGGTTTTGGCTTACACAGAAGCCTAGATTTTGGTGGAGGAAGGAAGCAGGAAGTTTATTAGTAAAATAATGGCAGTGGGCAAAGTATTTCTTAAAGTTAAGGGCACCTAGGAGATTTTAAATGCACATTCTTTCCTTTTTATTTTTTTCTTTTTTTTTTTTCTTTTCCCCTTACCATTGGCTTTGCTTCATTCTTGAAGAGAAAAGGGAACCATGTTTTACCAGATGATGACTGAAAATCCTCTCCCTTGCCACCTCTGTGCTCCTAGGATAACTACATGAAATGTGAACTGTAAGAAAACTGTAATAATAAAATTCAGCTGAATATTTAGTATTAGGGTGAAAGGTGGATGTTTTGGTCACTGAACACAGTATTAATGTTTTTCTCCTCAAACTTTATGCAAAAGCACACATAATGTAATATATCATTTGTAGACTCTTTAAGAAGACACCGAGTTCATTAAATTGGAGGCATTGCTCAGCATGTGATTAACACTGAGTGACAGTATAGTGGACTAGTGGGTTTTATGAAAACAGTCCTAGGCAGGGGAAGGACAAGCAGAGAGGAGAGCAACTCAAAATTCAAGATTCCAGAACTTGCTCAAACACGTTGAACAGTGCTTTTCTAGTCCTGTCTTACCACTGAGGTGGAGAGCTGAAAGAGGAGACAAAAAACCAGGAGAGATTAAGACTTGATAGAGATTTACAGAAAAAGGAAATTGTGAGTTGATTTAAAAGATGCCTGGACTCTTCCTTTATAATAATAATCATTGTGAGAGAGTCCCAAAATCTAGCCCTGGACCTCATTTATTTTGTGTTCCCAAATGCTAGCCCTGGACCTCATTTATTCTGTACACAGGAAATAGCAACAAGATTGGAAAAACATTTTAATTGTGATCAATTAAACAACTGCTTTGAGGTTGAATTTCCCATTAATGATGATTGTTTAAAGAAAATATTTAAAATTGTCTGTTGTCTGCCTCTAATGGAAAGATTATGGTCAGATCTGGGTAAGATTTTATTGCTTCATATCTCATCTTAGTTCTTGGATAAAGTTCATTTTTATATATATATATAAATAAATATAAATATATATGTGTATATATATAAAACGAGTGCATGCATACAAGTAAGGATGTGCCCAAGCGGATGTGTGTTGAATGGAGGCTTTGATGTGTGTTACAGCATGCACAAATTTTAGGAAGAGCCTTCTCTAGTAGGTGTATATTGGTATACCTGATTTTAGAGTTAAACTGATTTTATAACTCCTTTAAACAGATAAACTGGATTAATTCTGCAATGCACCTCTATTTGGGCATATCACCCAAAAGGGTAAAGCTAATAGCATCAGGCTGAATTCTAGTCAGCCTTTTTTTTTCCCCTTTTCAAAAAAAAAAAAAGAAAAAAAATCTTCCTGTAGCCTAAACCTTTGGCAACTTCTAGTGTATTCAAAAGCAAAGCAAACCCCTCTTTTGATAGTAAACATAACTCCTGAGCTGGTGAAGAGTCACCAGCAGTGGGGGTTATTTTAATGGACATGCCATATTACTTTAATCTAAGCCTTTCACCATCTGTTCTGCCTATAATAGTGAATGCAAAAAGAACATATTTTACATTTCAGGATTACATTAGTAAAAAGTAAGATAAAAGTGATTTAAAAGCATGCATATGTTCTTAGTACAATGCAGCCCGCATCTGTGAGGTTTTTTTTTTCATGGTTAAGACTCAAATCAAGAGGAAAGCTGCTAATGCTGATATAGTGAAAGTTTTTCATGGAAAAGAGGACTCTTAGAGGGTTTCACTATATTTAATGTTTATAATGATAAAAACCTAAGGGTTTTTTGAAGTGAAAGAGCATCAGCGATGGCCTATAACCTCTTTCTGTGTCAGTGCTAATCCCACTGGTGTGCTCTCACTGCGATGGTACACTGGATTAGCAGTCTGGAAGACATTTCCAGTATCCAGAGGTGGCAATTCAGTTTCCATAAACCAGCTGGAGGATCATTTAATTTATTTATTGTTGTTGTTTTTTATGCCAGAAGACAATTCAAAAATAATCTGAAGTGATTTCAGATGTTGCCTGTCTGAAGTTCTTTATCATGTTTAACTTCTGTCTGCTGGCTAAACTTTGTCAAAAAAAAAAAATTAATAAATTCTGCCTGATAGGAGTCAGAAGGCAAAAACTAACAGAAAGGAAAATATTTCTGGTGAGGCAGGACTAGGATTAAAAAAATAGATATATTTTCACTAATTTTAATTGGCCATAGTTTTCATTAATTCTGATTCCATTTTCTATGGTCTTTCATCACTTGACATATGGAAGCCTAATTCTGACTTGAGAGATAGTGTTTCCCCTCCCATTTCAGCAAAGCAGTATCTTTGATCATCCTTTCATTTCTACCCCTGTCAACATGTCACGCATGCCTGTATTTGGAGTCTCCACCTGTCAACATCAGACTCCCAGAAGACACAGTGGTAGGAGGACTGCAGCAGTAGAGGCAGCCTGATGATGCCAAAGAGAGATGTGATTAGCTTTATAGGGAGTTAGACATATTTTTGACCTATGCCTGCTTATGCTGTACCTTAAGAATAAGCAGTCATATCAAACCTTGGTAGACAATGTAGGCCACAAGCAATTCACTGTGTTTGTTAACTCTGTCCCTGGCCCAGCTGCTGCTATGGATCAGATCTTAAATAATAATCATTTACATCAAGTACAAAGAATATACATGAAGTATTATTGGTCTTGTCTACATGGTTATATGACATTAAATGGTGCATTTCTGATATACTGAACATGTACACTTTGAAAAGTTTTCCCTTTCTTTAAGAAAGGTGCATGAAGACCTGTGCAATTGAATCCTTTTGGTTAGATAAGAAAAAAAAAAAGCTCCAGTTTTCAGTTCAATGAAGAAATTCCCTTCAGAAGAAGCTAAGTTGAACCCTGATGTGTCCTTAGAAACAGAGAACTGGTAGAATACCTATTAAAGCTAAATTAAATTAAGAATTTTCAGTTTGAAAGATTTTCAGTTTGAAAGAATCTATGGAATTTATTATCATCATAAACTGTGCAAAAAATTAAATTTCATTATAATATTATTAGAAATGGATTTTCCTTGTCCTCCTCATTCAAGAAATACATTGTATCTGTTTTGTATTTAATAAGAAAATAAACGAACTTTTAACTTTTTTATACTTACCTTTATGAGTGCTAAAATAATTCTAAAATTAAGAACAGGTACAAAAGTAGTTTTCCTTTTGTGAATTTCCATTTTAACTAAAATTTAATAGTTAAATGTTTTTTAGTAATTTATAATTTTTTAATAAAAAACTTAATTTTGTCTATATATTTTTGTCAAAAAGTTTACAATAATTGAGTCAGTATTTATGAAGATATCCTTCTGACTAAGCAGTTTGAAGACATTACATCTGAAAGGATAATAGAAGTGTTAGATGTTCCAGTTGGTCACATAACACTGTGATGGCTGGATAAAGTTCTTAGTTAATGTATGCCAAGTTAGTGGCATTTAAAATAACTTTTTTGTGGCTCTGTAACTATCTTAGCTCCATTCAAAATCAGATTTATCCTTTCATCTCTAAAACTTGCAAGGAATACAGTGGTACTAACTTGTTGGCCTTCTCCATATCTCCTGGTAAGCTTTTTGCCTACGGGTATTCTTCTGACAACTAATAACAAAATATAATTGAGCTCTTCAAAGCCATGACCCTTTCTTTCCTTTACCGTGACCCTTTCTTTCCTTTAAATAACCTATTGTGTAAACAAACAGTATTCACAAATATGAACTGGAATACTGAAGAAATACCCAATTAAATGCCAAAAATGAAGTAGTTCCACTACCGATGTTGCACAGATGGTTTAAGTTTCTGTAAGTCAAACATCTGGTCAGTAGTTTCGATCGGTAAGTGCATAAAACCTTGATCCTGGCTGATAATGAGGAGTTTCATAGCAACTCAGTCTAATGAAAAGGAAGGTAAGCTTATGTTTTTAGGAGAGAAGCGTAATGCCTGTTAAAAGAAAAGGCAGAATGGGCATCTGGAAGGTGAGTGATGGAATGGGAGAATTCCAAGGTCTCATGTTGTAATACATTGATTTGTGACACGAATGTGCAGTACTG
Source organism: Caprimulgus europaeus (assembly GCA_907165065.1). The sequence goes on from OU015524.1 coordinate 79,724,730, forward strand.
AAGAGGTGAGCATGTACAGCTTTGGTCTCATCCCAAACCATAATCATGGGTGAAATTGATTTAAAGATGTTCCATGGAGTTAGACAGTTCCAATAAATAAAAAGATTTAAAAATGAGACAGCTAAATCCTAGGAGGTTTAATAAGCATTCTTTTTTTTTTTTTTTTTTCCCAGAAAGTATCTAAAAGTTTGAAACATTCATTACAAATATCTTGAAATTTGTGACATTTAACTTAACCCTTACTTCTCTCTAAAAAAATGTTAATTCTCCTATTCTGTCTGCCTTTCCAACTGCCTACTAGTTGCTTCTTCTGTTTTGGGAGGCCTCTGCTTAAGTGAGGGTGCCAAAAGCCCACTTTGCCTGCTTTGGCTAGCAGTCACCTTTTCTGGCAAATAGTTTCTGGATTTTTCTTGTTCTCACATTGCAAGCGAGCTGTGATTTTTAGCTTCCTAACAATCTCCCGTCACTTTGGAGCTTTACTCTGTAGTAGAGTCAATAGTCCCAGGATCTACAGGAGGCTTTATTTTCCCTACTGATAGGAGAAAAGAAGTTCCAAGATACCACTCCAGGTAAGAAAAAAAAGTCCAACAACAAACAAAATATGAGGAAAAGAGAGGGAACCCTTAGAAAAAGAACTGGAAATACATTCAGTTTCAATTTGACATGTGAGAATGCTCCAGGAGCAGTGTTATTTGAGTCCCTTTTATAGCGTTTTGCCAAGGAGCATTGTAGCACCATTGCTGCACATAAGCACTCACTTTCAAAGCAATAAGAAAAACCTGGACATATTAAAAAAATATTGAATTGTGACATTGATGTTGCTGAGCCTAATATTACACATCATAAAGGAGATGGCTATTAAGGATCGACATGGAATGTTTTAGACTTTCATGAGGCCTATCCTGTCATCTGTGAGCTCATTACAGAGTGTTGTACAGGAAAGGACTTGGAGTCCAATCAGAAGGTGCAGACGTGTGGGCACGCTCACAAAAAACACCCTATCACATGCATACTCTGTCTTTTCAGTACAGTTACTTGCAGATTTCACCCAGGCATAGTAATTTCCCTGCTTCTTCTCCTGTTTTGCAGTATTCTGGATTTCACACCGAGAGATCTGAGTCTGACCATGAGAGCCAGTGGGGCGGGAGCCCTCTGACCGATACAGCTTCTCCCCAGCTGCTGGAGCCTGTGGACAGACCGAGCTCCCAGCACCATGATGTCTCCTGTGCCTACAGACAGTATTCAGACCGCAGTGCTCTCTGCTATGGTTTTACACTTGACCACTCCAGGCTGGCTGATGACAGACATTTCCATACTCAGGCCTGTGAAGGAGGCAGATGTGAAGCTGGCCGGTATTTCCTTGGCACGCCGCAGCCGGGAAGGGAGAGCTGGTGGGGTTCTCGTTCAGCATTACCCCTGACTAAGTCATCCCCTGAAAGCAGAGAAGCGTATGAAAACAGTATGCCCCACATAACTTCAGTGCACAGGATTCATGGTAAGAGATAACAAGGATTTGCAGAAGTGGCACCATCTCAGATAAAGGAACATAACATAAACATGCAGCTGTTTATGGGATAGACAGAAAATGAGACTCTTGATGCAGGTCCTTGTCTCAGAGGTCACGTCTATGGAGATGAGGAATGCTTGCAGTTTGATTGAGTTTGACAGTCTGGCTTATATGCAGCAAAATATAATTTCTTGCGTATTTTTCAGTTGGTGAAATTGAAGTGGGAATATCTGGCTGGTGAGATCTTAAAGATGATCTTAAAAATATGAACAAATTTATACACTTGATACAAATGTGTTATTTATTTGACTTAATATTAAATTACTTTGGATAGAATATATTTAGCACAAAATTAGTTAGAACTAAACCCAAGTTAGATATTCAAAATCCTTTAAAGTCTTGGGAGAAATTGTTCTCCAAATGACTTCTTTCTCTGCACTGGTTATTACTAGATTCTGTAAGTTTTGCTGTTTAGTTTTATTTAAAATTGGCAAACCAAATTAACATTTACTTTTGATTTCAGAAATTTATCCCTAGCCATAATTTTTAGTCAATTTGAGTCTCTCTATCCTTTCACCACCAAGCCTGAACCCTTGCTTGATGTCTGGCAGGTTGCAACCTCAGTGGATTAATGCATCTTCAGAAACTGAAGCTGATAAAAAATTCACAGTGAAAGACTGATCTTGGGTTTGCAAAAATCCAAAGGTCCTTCAGTTTAAATGGTAGGCTGAGAGTTGGAAGACTGCAAGTGATTCAAAAATCAGAGTTTAAGGCTGTAAGAACAGACGCAGCATTAAAAAAATGCTTTTCTACTAAAATAATCTATCTAAACATAGGTTGTGTCTGAAGAAATCATATTAGCTAATTACATTAGTACTACTCAATTGACTTGCAGAATAAGGCCTTGGAAATAAAAAAAATCCCCTGTACTATTTTTCTCCAATCTAAGGAAATTATGTTGAGATTAGAACAATGATTAAATATCAAGTTCTAGGAAATGCAGTCAGAGGAAAAGTGAGGAAAGAAAAGGACACCTACATTTTGCTGATGAGTACTGTTCTCCACTTTTCTATGGGAACCCACCTCCTTCCTTGTGTCTGTTCTCCATTTCTGTCATACTTGTGTTTCTCTAGCTTTTTCTTCTCCAAAAAAGAGAATTGAGCAGAATATGATAATTTTGCTGGCAAGTTTTATGCTTGATAATTCTTACTGAGTATAGAAAGATAGTGATGTAGAAATATCCTACAAAGGTACAAATGCAAAAGTATTAAATATTTATTCCATACTTTTATCAAGGATAATAAATGCAAACAGATAATATAATTTGGTTTTAGTTTGTTCCTTGGTTTTGCTGTAATTCCAAGTGCTGCAGTTATTTTCTTTTAAACTTTTATATTTAAACTTTGTATCAAGTTTTACATGTTTCAGTGGGCCTTCGGTCTGCATGTAGCTTTGAGGGTAAAACCTGACATGTTGGTCTCAGTTGAGGAGAGGAACATCTCAGCTTCCCTTGCAAATGTGCCATTTTCATTTAGATTTAGGCAGTTTCAAACCTTGGCCTTTCAGAACTGAAAGTCTTTTTGACAATGCTATGTGAACGTTGCTATCTTTGGTCAGAAAACATTTTCTTCCTTTTCTGTGCTTTTGATGCATCTTCTGGTAGTCCTGGCTCAGAATCACCTTACAATAGTGACAATTAGCTGACCAGTATGGCAGGCCCTGGATGTTGCATATGAGCCCATGGGTTTCTGGTCACCCTCAGGAAGTCTGGGGCACTGTAAGTACGGTTTGTGCAGTGAGACAAACTGAGCACGTGGTTTAGAGATGTGGCTGACCATCTCCCCAGTGTGTCATGGTGTGCCTGACACATTGCACTTTTTGGCAGCTGGAGCTCCCTTCTGCCTCCAGACCCTGGCATTTTGGGCCCAGACCTTAAGAGGATGTGAAGGATAAAATTGTGCTTGTGAGATACTCTGCAGTTTGGTACTTTCACCTACAAATGGCAGGATATATTTATTATAAAAGCCCATTACTGTTTTTGTCATGAACTTTGCAACGCAGTGGTGGTGATCTGCCATCCAAACAGATCTGTATTTCTTGACCCAACACAAAGCAGGGAGAACTACTCTCATGCTAGTCTGAAAATGGATTTCCTTTGAGGAACACTGCCATCCAACCCAACAGGCCTCATCCCCAAAGAAGACTTTGTACATGCTGAGGCAACGGTATCATTAAGCAATTTGTGCAAATCTGCCACATACCGTCCTGGAGGTACATATCTCAGCAAATTCTTTATTATAGTGGGACCTTAGTTGGCTATTCAGGTGTGGGGGCCATTCACTTTCTTCCTGGTGAGGGCTGAAAGGTCTGATTCTGTCCTTTCAGCTACATGCAAGTTGAACACCTTCTCTGGTATGTCTATGGGCCTTATTTTTTGAAGAGAGGTAAGAATAGTCATGTCTTCCCTTTCTAAAAGTTTTAGAATGCAAATATTTGTGCACTGGGATATGATATGTTTTCCCAGTAACCCTGTCTAACAGCTATGGGTTCTTATGCTTCTAAAGAAGAATGACTGTTTCATTACTTGTGTTTATTTATTGCTTTGTAACCTGCATAAAGTCACCATGGGGCCACAAACTATTCCACAATACTTTTTTTCTCTATGTTTTAACTCCTGGAAAGGAGACACACTGAAGTCATCTACAGTTGTAATTCCTTGAGATTTTTGTTTTTGCCATGGTCCTAATTGACTCAGACTTTGTTGATGCAAAGAGGTAGTGAGGGGTCAAGGTCTTAAACATTGGTGTCAAGGGCACTTTCACATGTCCTAGGGTACCCTTCCTGGCCTCTGGCTGCTCCAGGAGGCACAGCGTTCCTGTAGAGTTGGTGCCATATCTGGTGGGCCTGCACAAATGCTTGGTTAGCCTAGAGTGTCTCAGATGGCACTGGATGTTCGTGTTGAGGTGCTTAGAGCTCTTTGTATATTTCCAGCTGTATTATTTGTTCCATGTACAGGCACTGGAAACTAGAGGTTGTCACTGAAAAGCAAGGGGTCTTGCCATGGTAATTTTTGATTACTTTGTTATGAGTCTCTTGCCTGTGTCTTGGTCTTCTATCTGTAAAATAAGGTTCAGAGTACTTTTCTTCAAGATTGCTTGCCTCCTTCAACTTCAATGCTTGTCCCTTTTCTCTCTTTCCTAGGGAGAGGACACTGGGATGAGGACAGTGTTGTTAGCTCACCTGATCCTGGATCTGCCAGTGAATCAGGTGACCGATACCGTCCTGAGCAATATCAGAGCAGTCCTCATGAGCCCAGTAAAATTGAAACTCTAATAAGAGCCACCCAGCAAATGATTAAAGAGGAAGAAAACAGACTACAGCTGCGGAAAACAACCCCCGATCCACTGGTCTCCATCAACGGCACAGGGAAGAAGCACACTATCTGTTTTTCAAACTACCCTCAGCAGCAGTTGGCAGGGGATGTCTGCCGTGTCCCAACAGTTGCCAACACTCCTCCCTGTGAACACATCCAGCAACGAGATGGGAAGATTATGAGCCCACATGAAAATGACTATGACAACAGCCCCACAACACTGTCTAGGATAAGCAGCCCCAATTCTGACCGAATATCAAAATCTAGCTTGGTACTAGCTAAAGACTACCTGCATTCAGACATATCCCCTCATCAAACCCCAGGGGACCACCCAGCAGCCTCTCCGAATTATTACAACTCCCACAGGCAGTACTTTGATAAGCATGCTTACACGTTAACTGGATATGCCCTGGAGCATCTATATGACTCTGAAACCATTAGAAACTATTCACTAGGCTGTAACGGATCACACTTTGATGTGACTTCTCACTTAAGGATGCAGCAAGATCCGGCACAAGGACACAAGGGTACATCCGTTATAATAACCAATGGAAGCTGATACTTTCTTTCTAAAAAACTTTTGTGCTTTAAAAAAATAACCTTTGAGATCTAATTGGAAGATATTATATGTTTTCACGCCCTTGTTGTTACCAGCATTTGATATACCACAGTGCACTAGAAAGAATAACCTAAGGTTTGGGCTGATAAGTTAGTTAACACACATTACTTTTAAAAAAACAAAAATGCACTGGCATGCAGGGTCAGAGTGAATGGAGCTAAACTTAGAGCTGGTGCCATGCAAGGTGAGGAGGATGAAAGAGGTCTAGTCGGGGATTGCTTGGGGCAGGCTAGCAGAGCAATTTATGCACATTGTATATGAGGTGGTTGCTTGGAAATGCTGCCAAGGTCAGTCCTTCTGAACTGCGTGTGCCCCACAGGTCCCAGCCAACAAAACTGCTATGCACTCTTTTTACGCAGCAAGTTGGAATGTGTTCCTTCAAAATACACATCAAAATGTGTACTTCTGGTGATCTGTTTATTCCCTAATGGCCAAGTGTGTTAAGCTGCTCCATGGTATAAAGCATCCATGGCTAACCAATACAAAATCAAAAAGGGGAGAAAGAAGAGAGAACTCCTCAGAACTGTTATTTCCTTGTGTACTCACATGCATAGCTATTTACATACGCTTGATTTGAAAGGAGTCAAATGAGCTTTTGATTAGTACAAATCCTTTTGATTAGTACAATCAAATATTTACTTCTACTGTATTTAAAAGAAAGAGGGCCTTTCTCAGTGTAGCTTTGAGAAATACATAGGGCTTGGTTGTGTTGGTGTACAGATGGGAGATTGTACTCATATTTTTGAAAGGTCACAGAGTGAAATGGAAGAAAATTGTCAGGACAAACAGGGAGAACAGGCTGGAATGAGGAGTGGTCTAGGATAAAAGCATTTAACCCCAAGGCTATGTGTGCCATTTAGTAATAATTATAAAATAAATAAAAGTGGTTCTAAGTGGCCAAATAATTAAGAATTAATTTGAAACACAGAAGGAACTCAACAGAATCATAGAAATTTTACTGTAAAATACAAAAGCAATTGCATAAGTGTGAAAGTATGAGAGGTGAGAATAGACAAAAACTGTATTGTGGTTTGTCCTTCTTCTGATAAAGCTTTGGAGTAAATTAAGGAAGTATAGAAAATTGTAACTGCTCTGTCTGACATACAGTAAAATAATAGGTGTGACTTTGAAAAAGATATGCATTTTTTTCTTGCTCACAGCAGAAAATGTAATGAATATCAGAACATATTACGGATATCAGTATCAGTCATATGCACATAAAAAATGCAGAGGGAAATCAGGTTTCCAAGACATTCAATTGCATTAAAAATGCTGATATTATCAGGTCCTGTCCTAGAGTTATAGAAGACATCAAAAGAGGCAGAGAAACTGTTTTTCAATTTTTAATTGAACAGAGACACTGATTGGAAAAGAGTAAATAAATAAAAAAAAAAACATATGCTAAAAAAAAGTAAGATAAGGCACTTGTAGGCACAATTGCTAGACCTGTCCTTCTTTGAAAGGCATTTATAAGAAGTCTCAATTTGACTGCAATGGGAGCAGGACCACCAATCCCTCTTGCAATTGTGCGGAGGTAAGGGGACTTGGGGTGGTTACTAAAATGAGATTAGCACTAAGTCTAGCTTCATTTGTAACATTAAGAAGCTCGACATATGGGACTGAGTCATCAGTGGGACTAAATATAAACCAGCATGCTACGGGTGGGTTAAAAATATCTATTTTCAAATAAAATTAATCAGAAGCAAAAGCTAAATAATAACATTATAAGCCACGTAAGTAGAGATGTACTTGAAAGCAGAGGAAATTACCTCTCTGAACTTGGAATATTGTGTATAGTCTTGATCACTCCAAGGCAGATTGTGAATCTTGAATTGAGTAGTACCTTACTCCATAAGCAATCTCTGTTGACTGCAGTGTGATCACTCGTGGTGAAATGTACGCTGAACACAAGGAAGAGCAACACAGTCTGGTCTTTATTATCTAAAGCTCATAATAGAAAAGGTGGAGCAGAGCTCAGCAAAAGATAAAGAGACTGAAAGATCTAATAAAAACTTTAAATAAACTGGGTCTGTCATCTTTGTAAGGGAAAAGAGTAAGGGGGAATGTCACTGGTGTGCACCAAGCTCTGCACAGAGGAGAGATAAATAATGGTCTAAAACTATTTGAACTAGCGGCAGAAATGAGAGACAGAGCATTGAATGTTAGCCAAAGCAAAATGAGAACAAAATGATTTGACAAGGAGTTTATTTGACCAACCGCCAAATGAATAACAAAAGTCATAAAGAGAAGCAGCTAGAGATTTTTGTTTGTTTGTTTGTTTTAAGATAAAAACAAGGCAAATAACTGAGGGAAAGAAAAACATTGACAACTGCTAATTCAGAGAAAGGAATGGACCAAAATGGACTTCTTTCAGCCCAACAATTGTATATACTCCTAAAGCATAGGGATGAGAAAGTATTTTTGATAAATCTAGTTCTGGATACATATTTATTTCACTTATTCCTATGAATAACATGAATAAACTTGTATTTGAAGTCTCATTGTACAGTATTAAAATACAAATTTCAAAGCTAATTAGAGTAGAGGTACATGGTATCATATTATCCCTACTACTACATAGAAAAAATAAGTCTAAGTGTCAATATTATTTTCTATTACAGAAGATTTTCCTAAAATGTTTGGATGAATGGGATTTTGTCAGCACCCAAGGTTCTTGGGGTCACTAAGCACTCTTATCAAGCTTTTAATTAGAAGGCAATAGAGTTCTGCAGACCAGCTGCAGCTCCCTGGCTGTGGTCTAATGGCACAAGTAGTTGGGAAACCACAGTTTGGTCACTGTTGTAGTTGCATTCTGACAGGCACTTTTTAAAAATAGAAGACTTACAAAACAAACAGCTACAATATAAGATGCTTGTACTCTATGGTTTGACCTAGGAAAAAAGCCAGTGTGCTATGCAATAAAAACTCCCCATTCTTATTTACTGTGATCCCAAAACAGAACTTCCCAAACTGTAGTTATTTATCCTATTTTCAATAGTTCCAGTCCACTACAATAACAAATGCAACAAAATGCACTGTAACGAATGGAATACCTAATATCTCAGTAGAGAAGTCTGCACGTGCATCCGCATTGTGCTGCAGCAAAGGTTGATGCTCACTCCACTCATGGGATTCCAGCAACTGGCACTCCTTAGCACTTCACTACAGTCTGCCAGAGATGGGTGCCTTTTGTCAGCTAATTTGCCATCCAGCTTCTTTAGATAGTCAGGAATTTCTTCTTAATTGACAGAAAGCATTGAATGTTGTAAACATAGACTCTGCATGCTACATGCTACATGAAAGCAAGATTGCAATCTTAATTATAGCATATAATATCACCGCAGCTCATATAACATGTACTTTTCAATATGGTATAAAGCTTATTTATTCCATTACATATTTATTTAATTCAAATTTTCATTTAGTGTCCTTCAAGGATATCTTCTTTTTTGTTTCTTCCTTTTCTAAATCGGATAAGATGAGATGAGATATTTTGGAAAATTGAAAAATGCAAGGCATTTTGTACCAAATACATTTCAAATGTATCACATTAGCTGAAGATTATAGCTTTAAAGAAGGTATATATGTTGTGTTTTGGAACAGAAACAATATAAATCACTGTGTTGCATCATTTCTCTAACATAATAGTGTTTTGTTATTGACACCAAATTAATATTTTGTAGCTACTCCAAACACAGAGTGACCACAGCTCTTTCAAACCATTTCTTGCTGATATCAGTGGATGGTGCATTGTATTTTTTGGTATATCTCTTTTGTTTAAAGAAGAAAAAAAGATCAGTCTTTATACAAAACTGCACCCCTTCCAGGGTGCAATGGAGGTTTGTAATTTTGGACAAATTCACAAAACAATTCTTAAATTAGAAAAAGAACCTTACTCAGTAATTTGTCCCATTGACTCAAATGGGAATATTTGTGGAGTGAGGTACTACTTAATATGTGTAAGGACAAAAAAATTGACTACTTGTGAACTGGCAATAGGTTTGGGGTTTGTTGTAATTTTTTTTTTTTTTTAAATCTCAGGATGTATGGAAACTATGGAAGGTAATAGCTGTAATTGCTGGCTTTCTATAACAGAGGTTATTTATACACACTTTGAAAAAATGAGTGCATCTCTTGGCACTGAAGAGCCACAGAAGTATTTCTTAAGCTTGAAATGGCATTTTTTGATGTGTCTGCAATACTGCCACAGGTTACACTGTGAAATTATACTCTTTTAAACTCTTTTAATCACTCTTATCTGAATCTCATTTTTATCTCTGGACACGCAGCATTTATTCATTAATGTCCCTGAGTATGTTTACCACCATATGTTCATTTATGTGAACATCCTGAGGGAGCTGGAAAAAAATAAAAGGTTGCATAGTATTTCTGGAAAAGGCGCAGCCACCCCAGACAATCAGACTGGCTGCTGCAAAGGTCAGTTAACCTTTTAGCCAAGGAACAAAGCTGTGGCATACGCACTGATTTCAGGCCTTCTGCATACAGAGCTGTGTATAATGGGGATTATAGCACACAGTGCCAGGATTAGACCTAGCTATGTCTATTTTAAGGTGGCTGTAGTTAATGTCTGTCTGCAAATAGATTCAGGCTCTGGTCTTTCTGTGAGTTGAGAGTTTACTTAAAACACCTAAGGTTCTAAAGGCAATATAGACTTTGTTATAAGGAACAATGGTGGATGAACATGCTTTCTGGAAGGTATACTGGATTAACTCCAGACACCTCCACAGTGTGGAGGAGAACCTATTTTACTTTATTTGTAGTTAGTATTGACAGTTAAATATTTCATCTGTATGCACTGAGAAGCAAAAAAACCACAACAAACCACCCCAAAACTAACAATGAAAAAAACAAACCAAAAAAACTCCACAGTTGTTTTCTGTAACCCTTCAATTTGGTGTTGGTAAAGCCAGCTAGAGGTGTAGCTGAGAGTTTAACTGTTATTCTGAAGACAAAAAATTAAATAGTCTTTTGTTCAGAACAGTGAGAGCACCAGTGTGAGTCCATTTCACATTTTCTTAGAGCATTTATTAATAAAAGAATTATATAGGGTTAAACTTCACTGTGGCATTTAGCTTATGTATACAAGAGTTCTGTGGATGAATCTGACTCTAAGTTGTTAGCGATATATCCCTTTCTGAAGAGAGGTAATTTATGACTCCATCTATGAAGCTATATTTGAAGGGAAAGATCAAAAACAGGAAGAAACAAAGCTTTTTGTCTGGGTATATTCACTATTTAACTCCCCTCTCATACAGAGTTCTCAAGACTTCCTATTGTTCTAGGATTCAAAATACAGTTTTTAAACAATTTTATTTATTGCAATTTGGACTGCGTGCATTTTTTTCTTTTCAGCTATCAATACAGTGGGAAGTTTAGAAATGCAAGAAATAGTCTTGCTCACACGTCATAGAACATCAGCACCTTTACATTTCTAAGGAAATAAAGTCTATTAGGAAAAATACTTTTAAGGCACTGTAACTTTTTCCCAAGGTAAATATTTCAATGCATAAAATATACTAATCTAACAAAAAAAGCACTTGAAACATAATGAGGCATTTAATGTTTGCTTTAAACCAATGGGTTATATTTATGGAAAAAAAAAGACACAGATTGCCAGCATTTTGAATACCATGCCTTGCAATGTATAGGGTCTAGTGACATTGTAGCATAACATCTGTAATTTGAAGTTTTCCTTTGGAATGTAATGTAGGAAACACAATTTAGCTATGTCAACAATATCTTGCAAAGTGTTCCCATTTATAATTATTTATATTGTAAATAGCTTTCTGAAGTAAATTTGAAGTTAATGTGCATAAGATGTATTTATTATGTGAAGATTTTTTTTGGTTTAAAATATAGCTACCAATATGCAATTTTTGTCTGTTTTTCTACATTTTTAAACTAAGGGTTGTCCTACATAGGATAAGTTTTCAGGAATTAATTTTAATTAATGAGAGTATTTCTCAAAATTGGGAGGGGATATGGTCAAAGTAATTTATTTTGCTTCCTGTGAATCCTAAGTGGATTTAATGAGGTTTATAAAAATATGAAGGGACACTGATTATATACTGCTACCCCATTTAAGAAAGATGTCTGAATCTGCTCAAATACTACTCTGTCATGAAGAGCTGACTCATAAGAGCTTAGTTAAGATTAATTGTCTACTTTGTGAATAGTCTGCCACATTTCTTGAAGCCATCCGCCATCCCTGTGCCTCAACTAAATCAGCTTGCTGACTTGGAACATGATACCCCTTGGGTGCTTAAAATACCATACTCAGACAAAAGCAGTGTTATAACAAAGGAATAAGTGAGAAGTTATGTTAAACTGCATTCAGACCTGAGATATGGCTGCTACTTGGGCTTGTGTGCTGGTACAGTTCAATCGACCCGTAATAACGTGAGCCACTGTGCAGCAGCTTAGCTACTGCAACCCTTGCCTGGTCTGGGGTTTAGGTCCTTCTGAGCTCAAGGGTTCAGGAACACACTTCTCACTTTCTATACCAGGTTCTGAGCCATCAAACACCATCCTCTTGGTCACTCTCCTTGAGGCTGTTCCCTCCAGGTGAACAAATGCAAGACTGATGATGTCAGAGAGTTGAGGGAGCCTGATGCTGTGATTGGGTAAAAAAGCATTTTTCTCAGGAAATAAGGTGTTTGCTCAAATATTTTTCATTTGCGAGACTCAGAGCAAAATGCACAAGCAGCGGGGATGGGGGTGAGATGCGCAGAAGAGTCAGTTTTAAGTCTCACGTAAATTAAGTGCATAAAATGGAGATCCAGTTGTGTCACTGGCCCTTGGCTGTTACATGGACCAAGGCACTCAGTTCTCAGAGATGCTTCTGGGATTAGGGAATACTCTGCAGCATTGAGTTAGATGTTTAAACTATGGCATGATTTTACCATTTCCTACAGGTTAGTTCAAGCAGTTCCTCTCTTGTTGGCCTGAAGTTGGCCCTGGCTCTCCATGCAGGCAGGAAATGGTGTCATTTTTTCCCCAGTGTTGTTTAGCTGTGCAAAACATGTGTTGTATTTTTTTCTTTCTTTCTTTTTTAAAATACACGGGTGAGGGTTTTCGGAAATGCCCGTTATTAACCTACCTCTCTGCCTTTGAAGCCCACGTTGAAAAATTTTGAGACACTGAGGTCAATAGGCACTCATGGGACCAAATTGTTCTCCATAAGGCAACAGTAGTCCTAGTTTCTCCTTGCCAAGCTCTGCAACAAAACTGAGTATCATCCTGGATACTGTGTGTTGAAAGTCCTGCCACATCCCTGCCTGCTCTTCAGTCACTCTTCTGGTGCATAGAGCACCCATTGCCCAGTGGTCTCTATTCACTCTTGTCTCCTACACTCATTGGCAAATTGCTCTGCACTGAGGAAATCTGCTGTCATAGCCATTGTAATAAAAGTGTGCGATACCATCAGGAACTTCCTCTATCCCCATATGGTGGCCATCAGAGGCTGCGGCATCAGCAATTTCATTTGATACAGCTTCTCTGACTGTCAGAAGGTCACAAATAACCTGCTGCTATGCAGCCTGGTGTGCCTGTGTGAATATAAAGGGCTATCCACCATAGTGCAAAGCCTGACAGACTACGTGGTTTCATCATGGTTGTTAACAGGAGTTTCACTAAGCATGCACACAACCCTCTGCAGTATGGTCCAGAGGCCAGATGCAAGGCTATGTGTACATGGGAACAGCTGGGCCTCACCATCATCAAGCCTGCTCATCCTCACAGACATCTCTCTCTGCCCACAGTCTGGCATTGCCTTTCTCCCACAGTCTTCTCATTTTCAGCTCCCTCAGACATTATCCCTTCCATTTCCCTTTCCTCCCTTCTGCCCCAAGCCTTGGCCTGTGATTTCACAAATCCTGTGATCTAGCTTGCCCAGTAAGTGTCCTCTGTTGATCCTGAAAATCGTGCTTCCTTTTTCACCAGGCAAATGGCTATCTGGCAACAGTTTCCATCACTTGCACTCCCCTCTCCCTTTCCCTTCTTTATGCAGCTGGTGTAAATGCCATATTGAGGACCCTGCGATCTCTTTCTCACGGGCATTAGTTCTGCTATGAAAAAGCTATTGGATGAGGGAATAGAGGTGATGAACTTTTTGAAAAAGCTACAGACAAAAAGATGTTAGCTGCCTTCAGCATACCAAATACACACACTACTTTAGCTGTGCTGCAAAACGTCGTTGCTCTTGGCCTGCAAACAGAATGTAAAGATGAAAACTGAAACCAGAAGACGTGTCCCTGTATTGGAAAGTAATAACAAAAGTTATCATCAGATGCACCTGAGGGGGAAGCTTAAAAATTTAGTCTTTTTCTAAGCATGTATTAAACTACATGCAAACAATTAAATGCTAACTATTATTGTTAATCTCATCATTATTATTCATTAGTTCATTATTATAGTGAGCTATCACCTTTGTCCTTTTTATTGTTATCTATATTTGTCACCTGCTATCTATACTCTTTTTATCTATAAATAAAAATATTCCATAATAAAAATAATATAAAATGCAGAGCATAAACTGAGGCCTGGAAAATGAAAACCAGAAAGTATCAGGATATTCCAAGCTTTCAGCTGACTATAAGCTCCACTATTTGGTACCCAATGTATCACATAGTAAATGTCATATGGGAGCCATCTTTCACTTCTAGCAATATTCCTAGGAATTGTTAGTATGACAAATTTGGAAATTATATCAAAGATGTGTTGCAAACAGATAAACTTGTACATTATCAAATGTGCTACATTTACCCTTTTTTTTTTTAATAAGGAGAAACATGACAAAATGGTGAAGAAAGCTTAGGGTTTTAAACAGAATGCTTTCAATTTCTCCTCAAGATGTAGTGCCAGAGATAATTTGATTAATTTTCAAAGGGCAGTCTGGAATCTTTCTGTCGTTCCTTCTGTCTCCTTTGATGCTTCAGGTAGTTCTGAATTGGTCAGCCTTTTGGGATCAGCTAGAGCAGCCTTGAGGCTACACTGATTTGTGCCAGCTACTGTGATTGTCTACATGTCCATCACATATGAAGAGAGTTTACAGGTGCAAAAGAGCTGAAATAGTGGTGAGCATGTCAACCACTTTTTTATATTAGTATTTTCTGTTTTATGAGGTAAAGGCTGCCACCTTTCTCCGGTGCTATTAGTTCCACAACTGGTAAGAAACAAAAGGAAGAAGGTACCAGAAGATGTGAAGCTCTACTTTTTCTCCCACACAGTCCAGCAAAACTGAGTGAACACCTAGAAGACAATCTTATCAAGGCAGAATAAGTGCTTGCCCAGTGAAATCCCACCTGCATGCAACCAGGCAAGGCAACTTCTGTGGGAACATCCTTTTGCACTGACAGTGTGGTAGCTGGCAAAACCACATTTGTATGTACAAGCTAGCTAAAAGCCTGTGCATTAATGTCTATGTTTTCCATGCCAGTGACGTGTCCTGCCAAAGGACACTAGGATGACTGTATGCTAAGCCTTTTGCTGATTTCCTTTTACTTTACATCCATTTGGAGCCCAGGACAGGGAGAGCCAAGACTGCAGAGCATCTTATGCAGCTCTAACAGGAGTCAAATACATTTTTCATCTGAAGCTTCTTGGTTTTGATTCTGACAGAAGGCATTTCATCAGGTTATGAATTATTTTCACAAAAGCAGGACCGTGTCTTGTCTGTTTGGTTTCTCTGTGGGACAGTTGTGTCATTTTTTTATTTTTTTAAAGCATACCAGTGAAAGGCATCCTTTGTGTTTCCAATTTAGAGTGCATCAGTGAGGTGAAAAATACAGCATTAATGTTATGGCTATTTTAGTCGAGGGCTCAACCGTGCATTTTGATGTTATGTTTCTGCCTTTTCTTTAATCACAAAGGCAGAGCCTTTCTTCTGTGCCGCTTTCTATTTAACCTCCCAAACAACTGCAAAGTATTAGAATGACTCCAGTATCCTCTCCAGCATGAATGTTTCTTGAGCTCAGGAGAAATGCCCACAGTTTCATTAGGCTGGTTATCAGACAGACTGCTCATAGAAAACAGCTGATTCTTTTTTTTTTTTTTTTTTTTTTAACTGAACAGCTTCAGCTTCCTGTGATCAATCTTCTTGGTTACAGCAGTAAATATGCTAAACTGCAGGTGCCAGCAAGCTTTGAGACAGTCTGAGGCACAAATGCTGACCCATGTTTGTGTTTTGCATGTCACCAAATAGCCTACCTTGTGCACAACTATTTGGCCTATTCGTTAACTTGGGTTTTTAACTTCATATGTGCTTGTTTACTTAGGGAATTAGATCCAGTGTGGGAGAGATGCAAAACAGCCAGCAGTTTAGGAGTTTAGTAAATAATCTCAGCTTTGTTCAGTTTTGCTCTAGGTCAGGCTGCTGCATGGAGTAATTCCATATGGCAACCTGATTTGAGCTTACTCAAAGTAAACCTTAAAATGGATTTTGGCAAAATCCATTCAGCCATCAGGAACCCATTCTCAGTTTCTGCTGAGGATTTCCTGATAGCTTTCTTCATTTAAAAAAAGAAACAACAAAAAAACAACAGAAAAAGAGAAAAACTTTGAAACTTTTTACTGCCTGAAATCTTAACCATCAAAAAGAGCTTTAGGCAGCTCTAATTTATGCTGAGAGCTATAGAAGTTAGAAGATGCAAACACAGCTTGAGTGACTTTGCCTTCCCGCAGCTTGCTTTGCTCCATGCCTTCAGTGATGAGGTGCTGCGGGTGCAGCCTCTCACGAGGGAGAGGCATGATGGAAGGCACGGCAGCTGTCTGCTCTTCACTTTTCTGCCCCAGCTCCTGTGCCCTGGTGCAGGGCAGTGGCTGCCTGGCCCTTTGCCACCTTGGCCAAGGGTGTCACCACGGGGGTGCGTGGGCTATGGAAGCCTCTGCTGCTTGCGTAAGGATAAGAGGGAAGCATGGGGATTTGAGCGGTGAGAGAGCCTCCTGTGGGGTGCCTCCAGTATTAAAAAGCCAGGGGTAAAATCCTGGCATTAATAAAGTCATTGACAGAAATACTTTAGTCCCACTGAAGCGTGGCCAAAAATGTAAAAACACTTTGAAAACAAGACTTGAGGCAGCTCAGTGTGCCTCCCTCAATGGAGCAAGTGAAAAAGTAAGTAGAGAGATTTACTTGTGTTTGAAACAAACATAATTTTTAAAAAATGTGGGTAGAGAAACCAGTACCCATTCAAAATCCTCTCATCATTTAGCTGAACGATGTCAAATGTGAATAAAAACCTTGAGATAAAACTTGGCTGGAGAGTAGAAATTCTGCCAGGGCTATTTCAAAGTGGGGCTCTTAGGAAAAGCTGCTGATTGAAATCAATACAGCAAGACCCAGAATCTGAAAAGACCATTTCTAAGACCTGAGAGGGTCACTGAGCAGAAGTGTCAGTTGATAGTATTGGGGCTGCAATTGCCTTTACCAAGGTGCTTCAATGTTTGCTTTAGTGACTTCTTGCAGCCAGTGGCTGAGCATACATTTAAGATCTCACCTGAGATCGCCTTGCTGGGGGAAGGGAAGTTTTTGAAGACTTTTGTAGTTGAAACAACTCCCTCACCTCCCTTATCAGCATGTCACAAGTTCTGAGTATTAATCAACAATATTTGATTAATGTACTACATCAAATGAATTGAAGAGGTTATATATTGGAGAGACTCTAAAAAGAATTGAAGTTCTCTGTTTTCTGCTTCCGTTCTTTAAAAACACTAATTCACTTGACTTTTTAACATGTTGTGTTACATAAAACTTTTTTAGGAAGACCTTGTTTAATATTTTCATTTTTCACACAGTAGAGATGGATCATATTTTGGTATTTCTTTTTTTTTGTTTTATTATATAGCACTTGATTAGGTAATGGCTTCACAAGGAGGGGCAAAATACAGATACTTTATAGCATGAGAAATTACAGTAAACCTTTCCTGGTAGTTTATTAGAAGGAGATAGAAAAGTGATAAGAAAATAAATTAAAAGAGAAAATGCATTTCCTTTTTTTACATGGCATTGTTTTTCCTGCACTGGAATTGCAGTGTTATAAAAACATTATCAAAAAGTCAAGAGTAAGGATTGACCTTTTCATTTATACCTTAAAATAATGTGCTATATTTTGATTACAGAGTACTTTTACAATGGCTATTTTAAAGAGCTGGTTTTGTTTCTCACTTAAAAACATGCTGCTTTTGAAATATATGAAGAATTCATTCAAATTTAATTGCACTGTATTTGTATTGCAAGGAAATGCAGAAGAGAGTGAGCATTCAGGTAGTTTGCCCAGCCTGGTGTTTCCATTTTAATTACTATTTATTTTTACCACTCAGATCCTCAGCAGGTCGCTCCAGCTCACTGAGGTAAGTGAAGCTGTACCAACTTGTTGTCATGGTTTCCTATGAGAATGAAGCTCATGCAACCACATTGTCTCTTTGTCCATCTGTCAGGCACTTCATCCTTAATATCTTTGTAAGTCTTCAGCCTAAGTGAACTGAGTTTTTAAAAGATATGTCAGTCTAAATTCTCACAATTTTTCTAAAACCAGGTTACTACAGAGAGGCAAGAGTTCTTCCGTGCTGCAGATCAAATGAAACACAGTTTTTCCTCTTGCACATCAGAACATGGAAAATCAGACACATGACACCAGACCTTAGGGAATGAGATTCAGCAGGTTATCTTCTCACAGAACTACGTATTTTATTGCATTTAAAGTTACTTGGATACTACCTACTAAAATCTAGTTGGAAGACCACTTTCTGTGTTGAAGCCTTGAAAAGGCTAGATGGTTATCTGCATCAGGGAAATGTTTATTTACATATGAAACACTGATGCTCAAGTGAAAATTATTTCAAAAGAGCTGTATAGTCCACATAGGAGTGTCTCTGAGATGAAAAATATCCCAACACAAACAGATTTAAATCTGTAAAGTGATTTAATTAAAAACCCCCAAAATCTGATTTAGGACTGCTTGCTCAAATATTAATTAAATAAGAGAAACAAATATGTGTATTTTCAAGCAGTGTCCTTACATTTACTGTCATATTTCACCTCATCAGATTTTTTTACCATAGCTTGGGTATTATTTAGGTTGATAGTGAAGACTGTTATTACGATGTATATAGAAACAGCTAATTTTAAAACCTAAACATAACTGGTAAGGGAATATTCACTGTGATATCAGACATTGCTACAGTGACCATATAAATTACATGAGGTGAAGAAGAACAAGGAGAAAGCATGCAAATTCACACTGGTACGATGCATTTGCAATATGGATTGTACTTATCTTTTTATTTGCCATAGACAATGTAAATTATGTGCAGCAGAATGGAGATTCAAATGTTCAAGCATCTGTGTAACACTATAAATTACACTGCCCTGAGTGTGCTAGAGAAAAGAAGACTTTACCAGTATCTAGTTCAAACTAAACAGTGTAAAAAGCTGTGTCCAAAAATCAGTCCCACACTGATGATGATCAGGTTCAACTACATTTTGGTGTAAGTACATTATACATATGGGTTTTCAAACACACTCTTCCAATTCACTTTACTGTCAGACAGAGGCAATAATATTAAAATAATAAAAAACACCTGAGGTGACCTGAGGTTTTGCAATGTTTATACAAGTGCGTCTAGGTTAAGATCTTTAGTGTCTCTCCCACTGTACCATATCCCACATGCAGTCTTTTGTCCTTCTTAAGGGTTTCCTCTTCTGGTGAATGGAGAATGCTTTGCCATTTACACACCTCCATTCCCTGGAAAGTGGGTATCCATTATTTGGCTGCTGCAGCTGTGAAGGATCTAGTCACTGTCTTGGCCAGTCTTACTCCCAAAGTTGCAACACAATCTGAGGAAAATTTTTGGTCCTCCCACAATTTCACAGATTTGAATTTACTTCATTTCTGACCTTGTAGATTATAGAGATTTCAGAAGGTAGAGATAAAAATGGCTAAGGCCAGAATCATTCAGGTGTTTCAATGAAAGTGGCACACAGAGCTACAGAATAATTATAATTCTGGCTGGAGATTGATGGATGTGTGTAGAAGGAGGATAAACATAAGACCATGAAATGAAGTTGGCAGTAAGGCAGATACTTAAGTTTCCTCTAACTTAAAAAGAAAGATTCAGTGGACTTGCTGCCAACTGGTATGCTTTTATGTGTTTGTGCTGATTGTTCTTTTGCATGAGAAAAATAATTTTAGTGCTGTAACAAGTATTCCCACCTTTCACTCCAGAAATATTTTACCAATTCCAGCAATAGTTTTCCTTGAGTAACCAGTGAAACACCAGATCTTCAACAAAGAGGAAAAAATAGATTCTGTGTTTTTAAAACAGTCTTTGTCTTATATCTGGAAAGTAACACAAGAAGAACTGCCTTCAAGTCTGATTACTTAGGAAATAGAAGGGAAATAATAATTTACCATTCAGACTTTCTATGCTGCAGGTTCTATTAAAGCGTATCTTTTATATCTTCATTAAGATGAGGTTATTCTCAAATAATCCAGAAAGACAGATGCCTTCAGGTTATTTATAATTTTATATCCTTTTCAATGCAATGATAAGAGAAGACATACTGTCTTTTTTTTTTTTTTTTTTTAAACAATGGCCTTATGGTTAGCAGACAGTGAAATGAGACATACAAACAGATTTCCAAATGCTGTTAAGCTTGACAGGGCATCAAGTGTGTGGTTAAAGACCAGTTTTGCAGCCTTTGTGCCTGATTCCCATTTCAGCTGCACCAGTGTAAGGTGGGAGGGCTGCCTCCACTGCAATCAGAAGCCATCCACCTTCGTACAGTTTTACAGCAGACTAATTGTAGCAAATAGACTAGAGTTATTCCTGATTTAAGATTGTGTAAAAGAGAGAGAAAGGGCAAAATAAGCCTTTTTGCTAACAATATCCACTGTGCTCACTGATTCTTAGATGTTGTGCAGTCATCATAAATCAAACAGCAGGTGGTTTTAATTGGCTAAATTATTCTTACTAATTTTTAAGCTGTCACAGACAGATCTAAAGCGAGTTATGTGGTTGAGTTGGAGTGGATTGTCTTTTCTTAGAAATGTACAAAACATTTTGTCTTCAAATCTGAAAGTGGAAACATGACTTTTTCCTGGCCTTGCCTGGGAGGGCAGGGCTTGCTGGTTCAAAGGAAGAATGATATTTACTTTAAAAAAAGACAACATTTTTTAGAATGTTACAGAAAGATCAGGTCACATCTTCCCCAAAAGATCCTTGACATCTTTTATAACAGTACCAGCAATAACTTGCATAGTTTTTGGACAAAGTGTACCAGTAACAGTGAAGAAAAAAAAAAAAAATCGATGGCCATCTCAGACACAGAGCTATTGCTCGTGAACAGCTTGACGTGTTCAAGCACAATTGCTCTGAGAGGCCCTAGACATGTTGGGGTCAAATTTGCAAAACAGGTAGCAACTGTACTCACACAGCAGCCTCCAAAGGAGAGAGGCAGATGTCTATTCTATCTTGCAAACACATTCTTTTACAATGTGTTACTTCATCTCTTTTATTGCACAAGAGGAAAGTGAGAGACAGAGAATCAAGGATAACACTAATGATAGACCATATGGAATCCATAAACAATGTTGTTCTAGAATAAGATGTCCTTTAAAGGGGGTGGGGACCTTATTGTACTTGGGCCAGACATTACCTAACTCCCCAGGTGAAAGAAGGAGAATAGGTGAGAATAGGGAGCAGACGTTGGGAGCATGTGATTCAGAGCAAGGCTTTCTGGAAGATATAAAGAACAGCTTGAACCCCTTTAAAGGTCTGAGTTCCTTTTGCATTAAAATAGCCTGCTCCTGCTCTCTGGGAGCCAAACTTTCCTCACGAAGGCTACTGAAGAAAATACTGTTTTGAAACTGGGTTAAGAACTTGGCCTGTTGTTTGTGAACCACTTAGGAAATCCTGCACTTTTATGTGAAGACATGAGGTTCCTAAAGGGGGAAACGACTGAGGGAACCTCTTCCAGTACAAAATGCCCTTGCTTTGACAAATAACAACAAAGACTCAAGGCTGTCCTAAAAAAACGGATAGGAAAACTGCTGTACAGCCACTTTTACAGTCTTTTAAAGCTTGATTTGGGTAGCACTGTACTCAGCAAGTCACCTCTCTGAAAGTAATCATGGCTCTTAGTGCTAGCATCTGAGCCAACCTAGCCCATGGGCCAGCAACTGGGACAGCTGTCTGCAGTGAGGAAGCTAGAGGAGTTAGTTAGTTCACTTTGTGTTGTGTCTAACTGGCCAATGTTTTAACTGCATGAGCATAGGGAAGAATGATAGTGTCTGTCTCCCCCAGCATATGTGAAGGCTTCAGGTTTTAGCCTTGCTGTATTTGACCTCATTTAGGACAAGAATGCTTTTATCTAAATCAAAGCCAATTTCTAGTATTAGTCTGAACTTGTGAAGACCCCCAGTGAACAAAAATATCACAGGAATTAGGCAATACATTCAGAATGCATTTTGAAGTTTTGAGCATGTGCTTAAGTGCTTTTCTGGCTCTACTTTAATGAAAGATGGAAACGTAATGTGGAAATATGACCAAGAAATTCTGTTTCATTAAAATTGGAATGAATCCCAGTGATGAACAAAACTCAAAATGAAGCACTATTTTGAGATTTAAAAGTAGCTTCCCTCCATGTTTAATCTCCTCATTTTGCTGCTGTCTGATGCAAGTCCCTGTCAAGAACACCACAGTGAACCTGCTTGTTACATTTCTAATGTGAGGTAAAACATACTAGTTATTGGACAGTGGTTTGTCACACTAGGGCATGCTAGAAGGACAGTACAAACAATAGCTGAAGTATGAAAGCATAATAGGAGATTTCTTACTGCTTATCCAAAGTTTATTTGACTACCTTGAAAAATACTATAAGACAGAGAAATGGGTAAAAATAAATAGTTGATATAGAAGATAAAAAGCTTTTTCTGTTTTAATTTATTTTATGTAATTCCCTAATTTATCTAGTAACAGCAGTAAAATAGAAGCAGATTGAGGGAGAGACCTTCATCTGATATAAAGCATAATAGCTATGCTGACTTCTGCATGTTTGTTTGGGGGAAAGGGCACAGACACCCAACTCAGTGTGCCCCAAAAGGGACAGTGTCTTTTTGCAGCTGTGACCAAGCCACCAAGCAGAAGCAGCCACTCAGCCATCTCAGCCAAGGCCAAGATGAGGTGTCAGAGCAGCTCACCCTTCCTAGTGGTTCGGAGAGAGGCAGGAAAAGTCTGACGGGGAAGACAGTCAAATGCCTAGGGAAACAGTGAAGGATTTTAGGAGGAACAATACTCTGTTGTTTTCAGCAGGATCTTTTGGCTGAGTTGCAGAAGAGGAATCTGGGTTTTGTCTCTCTGCACAAGAGGAAGTGACAACTTGGGAGGAGATAATTGTGCTGAGAAGGAGAGCCCCTGTCCTAGGAGTAGCTCAGTGCTCGTCACACATCCTTGCTTTGGGGGCTGGTGTTTTTTAATGGTGCTTGTGAGAATGGTGCTACCATTAGCATGGCAAAATGAGTAATGTGTGATGAAGGCTGCCTGGCTGGGTCTGAGCTCAGTGGGTTACTGTGGGTGTTGACAAGTGACTTAGACAGTCCTCCTCTTCTGTGTTTGCTAGACCTGTAGATTTTGACTATGAGCCAAAAGCTAAATGGGTCCAAAATGATGAAGGATAGGTCAGTCAGCTGCTAATACGTGTGATGGTCTGGACACAATCTGGATGATGGGGATGAAGGGAAGGTTATCTATTTCCGTTTTTCATGTGCAGCCATTCTTGGTTACTGTTGTAAAATGTGACAACATACTCCAGCCTTTTTCATTAGCCATTAAAAAAAATTCTCATTATATCAACCTGCCACACCTCTTCCTTTCTAAATTTAATAAGAGCTAGGCAGCAGCATCTTTTTAATGAAAATATTACATATTTAAGGATCTTGTAGCATAATAATGTAAAATGGCAAATATATCTCTGAATATAATCAGCTCTTTTTAGCATGCATACTCTGGACACCCATGAAAATCCAGTGAACATTACATTGTTATAGGGAAGCACATGAAAGAAAAATGGACCATGAAGATGATATATACTAAAATTTTTCCTATTATGACTTTTAGTACCACGTTTTTTCACAGTTCAGCAGAAGACCTTAACTTTGCTGAGCAATTGCCAAATGGCAGGGTAAACAAGTGGGTTTTCTGTATGTTATCTCCAGTTTAGTGGAACTTTGTAGGGCAACAACCCACTAGTAGGTCACAACTCATTTTGGCAGGCCATTTCGTGTGCATTATTGACCTTTTCTTGCTGTCCATAAATCCTTGACAATGCTGACACAGAAACGCACCAACTGACCTTTCAAAAAATGTTGGAAATAATCCGTTCCAGCTGCAGGCTGAGGACACTGACCATATTCAAATATAAATCTCTCCATCAGCACCATGGACTGCTGGCAACTGTAGCATTCATACCGCCCAAACTGATTCTTCACACCAACAGGCCTGATGTGCCTTATGAAAAAGAAAATTCTCACTAGCTAAAAGCAGGAGGAGGAAACACCCTTCTTAGAGATGACTATGTAAGAAAAATTTAAG
This sequence comes from Caprimulgus europaeus, assembly GCA_907165065.1. The sequence continues at coordinate 79,748,835 of OU015524.1, forward strand.
ATTTCCCCAAAAGCTGGCTAGCAAGTAGAACATCCTCCCTTGACAGCTCTTAGTGTAAAATGTTCTTAGCACCTGTAAGTTCTTCAGACTCAAGCCCAGAACAAAGTGTACGTTTCCTGTTTTTGAGCTGGCACCCTTTTGTCACGTTTTAAAGCACAAGGCTTTCCTCTCGAAACTCTTTGCACAACGTATTCTCTCCATTTTCAGAGTGTAATGTTTGTTTTTCCCTTTCTTCTAGAGGAAAAAAAAATCCGACCTTGAGAATTGACTTCCTGGCTGTGATAAACTATCGCTTTTGTGTGGGGGTCCTCATGAGGCTGGATCCTGGAACCAGCTGCCTGGGTTAGCTAAGCTGTGCTAAGGGCCAGTTACACAGGTCTTCCTGTCTGTGGATATGGTCTTAACCTGAGGTCAGCAGTGGATGAGCTGCTTTGAATGACCTCCTGATGAGCACTCTCTGTAGGTTGAGAGCACTGTAATTTTGCAAGCTACATTTTCTTGAGGTACTTTTTCACGTTCCTGAAGTAGTTAACTTTGGCTTACACCCAGTGAAGAACTTCCCCCATGTCTTTCCTATCAAATCATGCTGAAATATATTAGTAGATAAGTGAGATAAATATCACATAATTCCAAGTAGCTGTGCAGACTTCTGCATTTCTTTGCCAAGGAGGTGGACTAACTCTTATTTCAGGGAGACTTGTGGGCCTCTGTAGAAAACATAACTTGAGTAACAGAAAGAGAACCTAGAGCTGAGGTAGAAGCACAGAGATTTGTGCTCAGGAAGTGATGGAGACCAACCATTTGGCAGGGTTGAAAGAGGAACTGTCTTTTTATATAATTCACAATGACATTCAGGGTGAGGTAATTAAACTTAAGACTACTGAAAAGAAGATCAAATATCTCCCACACAGTTGAACTACAAAGTTCTCTAACTGCCAAGGTAAGGATAAGATGCTCATGGGAGATTCTGGTTGCAAGGTGTCTTCTGAAATGTGTGGTGCCAATCTCTGACATGTATAAGAGAAAGTTACATTTAGCTAAACAAAAAAGACAAAAAGTCTCTATCTAGCTGATTCGGGATAGTAGCTGAAAGAAAAACTGTATTGTATATGTATTAATATTACAAATCCCACTGTATCTTTATTACAGGGTCTAATAATTTTAATAATATTTCTCATTTACAGAGAAATGTTATTCAATCTGTTTAAATTTATTTCCAGAAAATGCATAGCCTGGATAGTCAGGAAAAGATGGCTAAACAAATAAACAGAAATTTGCAATAAACTTTTCTCCTTCTGTTTCTTCTTCATTAAGCATCCAGGGTAGCAATCCTCAAAATGGTCTTTTTTTCAGTCCCCTTGCCAAGATCTGTTTTCCTTTATCACCAATGGGCTTGATAATACAGATTTGACTTTGCTAATATGCTTTTTGTTTGCTTTTTGTTTAAATCTGGGAAAGAAGCAGTAGTAGCATGTTCTGCGTAGAAGAGTGCTTCACATTTCCTTTCCAGCTGGCTAGTATATATTTTTTGTAATTGCTGTTTCTACATTTGTTTCAAATTTCCCTGGCTCCTTGAAGTAAGGGATAATAGTTTTGAGAACCAGTGCGTGGGTATTAAACTCATCTGTGTAAAAGGGAATTCCAACAGCTTGGATGAAATTCTAACACTATTTTTTTTTCCTCTTGTAAGGCCAGGGACCATGTAAGGATCTAGTCCAGCCTTCTGCATAAGGCCATAAACCTCATCATGGTTCCATAGCTTCTTGTCACTGTATACCTCAAAGCACAGCATAAATGTTAAGCAATGGAGAATCTAATAATGTGTTTCTGAAAATCATGGTGAGAAAATCTCTAAAAAGGGTAAAAATTGGGCCTTTTTGTGCCTTTCATAGCTGCATGTAAACTTTCTGTGAAAAAGCAAAATAATGTAGTCTGCTTGACTCAAATGGTTCAGAGCCTTTAGATCTTAAAGACAACAAAGCTTTAAATGTGTGTTTACCTTGGCAATAAACTTCTTTTGTGCAGAATGCTTCAATACTGTTTCATTGACTGAGCATTTTCTTCCCTTCATAGTGTCCTTAGGTAGATCAATTATTCTTTTACATCTAAAGATAATACTTTATACATTCTGACTATACTTAACTCTTAAAAAATGGTGACAATTTGTTCATACCATGACTTATGTAAGTCTTCAGCACTATTTTCCCTTGTGATATAGGGGATCTTTAGCTTCAATTCTAAAAGCTCCTCACACAAGAAGGAGTTGGAATCTCTAAATTTGAATTACACGTTTTCCTTAAAATCTGTTTTTCTTTGCTTCAGCAACTCATTACTGAGCTCACTGAAGACATTGGTAGTGGATAGCATAATGTTTCCATAACACAAATACAGAGGTTCCTTACAGCCTCTCTATCATTCAGTCTTCTGGTGAATTTGAAAACTTCATGGAAACAGGTGAATAAATATGAAAAGAAAGACATTGGTAAGTTTATTTAGCAGCACATCACTAAAAGTTCCTTTAACCCTTCATGCTCTTGCTGACAAAATGTTTAATGAAATAGCTAATGAGAGCCCCTCCTTTTATTTCAGCCTAATATGTTTGTATTGAACTTATGAAGAAGGATTTAGTTTGGAGTCTCGCTTTTATAGTCCAAGCTTCCCTTGGAAGGCCATTTAAACCAAGTCCCCATTTTTCCCTTTCCTCTTTCTCCCACCTCAAATTTCAGTAGTTGAGTTAACAAGAAAGAGATTTTTTTCTTTTGTTTCCTGACTATTTTCATCCTCAACCAGTCATAATGCTGATGTCCCTAAGAGTAACCACATCCAGTAGATGAACAGTTATCTCACTACACTATTGATCTGTGGACACGCTTTTAGTGTAGCATTAACCTACACTGGAAGAAATGTTTTCACTTCCCTGATAAGAAATTAGTAAAAAAAAAAAAAAAAATCAGTCTAGCATTTGGCAGCAGCAATTCTTAAATCAACTTAAGATGTTCCCATCCTTCGATAAATACCCCTCTGCTGGATAACCATGAAGAGAACTGAATCAGAGATATGATATGGCTGGAAAATTACCCAATTGAGAAAGCTGTATTTCTGTTTGATCAACTCCTCAGTCTGGTTCCCTGTGCAGCTGCTAGAGGGGAGAGAGGGCAGTGGTGCAAGGAGCAAGCACCTTGGACAGAGATTGCCACCATGAGCAGTGCTGTTAGAGGAATGATGCTGTTAAAGGAGTGTACGTTTCTGTATGAATCACTTTATGAATCGCAGCTTCAGAATGAAACCTCTTCATATACCCACAAACTGACGACCACCCTTGTACCAACACTGTGGTGCCTGCAGGCGCTTCTAGATTTTGTATGAGACAAAAGAATTATTTGTTGGGATAATGAGTTTAGGATGAACTGACTCAGCTGGCAGAGCCTTCAATTTCAATGAATTTGTTGTCCATACAATTCCTTTGAGTCATAAAGATGGTTTGAGGAAGTAAAATAGTTTCCAGCCATTAAGAACTGATGAAAAGTTAAATTCTGTTCTAGAAAAGTGTGTTAGTACAAAGGGATAATTTCTTATTAAATTGTAACATTACTAATGGTTTTTCTGAAAAGTGCAGTAAGATAATTTAGTACAAGTTGACCATAACTAGAATTAAAATGATAGTCTCATAATAATCTAAAATATTATTTAGAGGTTTTTTATTTTATCTAGATGATCTGAGCTTCCCAAACATTTAACTCTGCATACTTATCTAAAACTCTTGACATCCAGGGAAGTTGGGTTTTTTTTCAATAATTTGTGTTCAGCAGTAATGATTTTACTTCCATAACTTACATGGTCCTTTTACCACATTTGAGGAAGGACAGACTGTCCTTTCTTTCACCTCTTAGTTATGCTGAGCTAAACACTGAGTTCTGTAGAAGAGTGAAGTATGAGTTTCAGATTGGACGTGTGCAGGGAAAACTTTGCTAAGAATAAAAAAATTTTTGCACAGTCTGGGCACTCCGGTTCTTTTCAGGATAAATGCTGGAAACTAGTAATGGACAATTTTATTGATATATGGTTCTAAAACAATGGTATCCATGAAAATGACTTTTTTTTTCACTGGATAGTAGAGTGCACACACCTACTAAAAGTGTAATGGGATCCCGCAAGAATTTGTAACTTCCTAGTGGCTAAATTAGTGGCAGATAATACAGATATTACTATATCCAATGCAGTCTCTTTGGCCTTAGTATCGTCAGAAATATGGAAAAAGGAATGTCAGTATTTAATCCACAATGAATTCTGACCTAGAGCAGTCCAAGAGAATATAAGCTTTGAAAGTGCAAGTTACAATTTTTAAATGCAATGTACATAAAATTGCTTCTCATGTGGGAACAGTAATGCAATCTATGAGAATAGGTCATCAGCATCTGCTCTTTCATTATTTTTGGTAAACACTTCCTGTGAGCTGTTTATTTGTTTCTTCACATTCTTTGATGTAGACATCAGTCCCCAAACTCTGTTGACTTCCTCTGATTGCTTACCTAAAGTCAGAAACTCTAGAGAACTTTGTCAATACTGCCTGTTTTAAAGCACCTAGTATAGAGGGTTTCTGTGTGTACAAGTTATGAATTCTCTGGGTTGGATGCTGACATTTCTTCTCTTTTCAGCAGAGCACATAAAGCAAAATACCAGGGCGGGGCGGGGGAGCAGCGAACCTTCTTTTCTTGCCAAAGTGAAATGTTTGAACTTGCTGTCCTTTGGTATAAGACAAATAAAAGATAACTTTGGGTACTTAGAGTAAGAAAATGGAATTAGATTCATATTCCCTCCTGATAATGTTTTTTTGGCTCTAAACTTTTTAACAGTTCTAGGAACAAGGGTGGAGGTGTTGCAAATAGAGTGAAAATACTGCTTCCAAGAATAAGCAGGAAGAGTGCACCTAGAACACAAAAGGTCTAAGATTTAAAAGTTAAGACCTCTAGTCAAACTCTTACTAGCCTTTGGGTTAGAAAGGTATAATCTGTTAGAAACAGATTTCAAGGACCAAGAATCAAAAGACATGGTCACTGAACTAATTCTTCCCATTCACAGAGCCAAAAGTGAACACAGAATAGAATCACAGAATCATTAAGGCTGGATAGAATAATTAAAGCTGGTAATAATATCAGACTCATTTAAGTAACAATGAAAGAGGAGCATTAGGAATAAAGTTGGGTCTAGTTCACCCAGGGACATTAAGTGTATTCATTTGCCATATTTGTACTAGTGCAGCTAAATGTTGTGATTAGGTAATAAAAGAGGACTCTTCCATGATGCAGCCTTCATCTGGCATTGAACTCACACTCATGCCAAAGTTCCCATCTGCAAATGCAATGAGACCCCCATTTCTTTGCAGCTTAACATCTCAGGCTTAGGAAAGATTTATTCCTAACAGACTGGCCACCTGTTAGTGTTTTCTAACATCTTAAAACTTATAACTTCTGAATTATCATTCTTTTCTTCCTGTTTTTTTCTTTGTGTTTGTTTTTCTTATGTTTTCTCTTAACTTAGTATACATATTTTCATAATGTTTTTATATGATGTGTTCTTATGTGCTGAATTTTGTAATGACTTTCAGTAAAGTGCTTTAAATAACTTATTTCTTTAACAGGACCTCGTTCTTTGAGCTCTGTTAGTTCTCAGTACGTATATATATGGATTAAGAAAGTACTCAAAAAAGGGCAGGAAACCCAGGTTCAGTCTTCATGTTCTCATTCCTCCGTCTCTCTGAAAGCTGCAACAAACAAAAGGAATACTGAAGACCACAAGCTGTAGGGATCTGAAAGAATTGTCTTAACCACCAGCCTTGGAGAGCAAATTGTTCTATCTTGGGAACTGTTTACTCTATATAAGGTGAGAAAGGCGGGAGGTTCACATGAATATTCCCTATGGGCAACTTGTTAGGATGTTTCCACTGAGGGGTAAGCATAAAGCGGATTTTAACCTCAAGAATGGTGTGGCAAAAAGCCAATATCCCATGTAGTGTACCAAGTAATAGAGAAGATACTAAAAGTCTAAGGCAGTCCTTTCTTTTTTTGTTCCTATTGGAGCTGCTCTTCTACATTTAAACTGCTTTTAAAAAGTGTCCCTCAAAACACTGTTATGTTTTATATGATATTTTTAATCATAGTCCATGGTCAGTATTTCTAAGATCCTATGTTTCTATACTGGCGTCTTTCCCCTGACCTGCCTCCCATTTGTGGGACTAAGCCAGTTTTCAATGAAAAAAAAAGTATGGCATACTGCCCTAGCATTACATGGAATTGGCTGGCTATACTGGGCTCAGTTCTTATCAGATCATCATACTTTTCCAGTGAGATAATAATTCTTCAAAATAGAAATAAAGTTGGATCAACTAAAGTCCAAAAAAATAAGAAAAGCTGTTGACTTTATTATAAAAGTCAATAATGAGTGATCTGAAACATACCAAAATGCTGGTCCAAGTGGATCCTCTTTTCCAATGATAAATAGATTAATTTACCTAATACTAGTCCCATTTGCCCTAAGGGAAAGGGAAACACCAGTAAGAAAATTCAAGAAATGGTATCACTTTTTATTCCTGTGAAGAGAATAATAGTCCAATCAGTTAACACAGAAGCTGCTCAGTGGACATATGATTTTGCTCTCAATTTAGTAATGCTTCATTGAGATGTCTGCTAATGTTTTATATGTCTTGTCAAGAACTTATTCTTTCTTGCTTTTGATTCAAGGTATAAAGATATGCCCTTGCCAGAGCAGAGAACTTGTGCTGTATTTATCTCTTTCTTTTCTGTATGAAAATTAGCTAAGAGGTAGGTAGCTGAATGGCAGCAGAGAGCAAATGGGCCACAGTGTCTTCCTTCTGTGCAGTTTTGCCTGCTGCTTTTTGAATGAAGCATTAAAAAAGTTATTTTGCAGATAAATGCTTAAAATGCTTTTTTCTTTTTTTTTTCTTTTTTTTTTTTTTCTTCAGATTCCTAGGCCTTCCATGTTTCTGTTGCTCCATAGTTTCAGACTCCATGGTACCACCTGTTGTCATACTGTTTGTAGAGCTAGACGGAATTTGCAGTGCCAAACTACCTGAGGAGTTGCAGGGCTGCTAGGTTTCTATATATACCACAGGTCTCTTATGTTCCCTCTGGGATTACTTGATCCCATTGTTTTATCCTTCTAAACTGTTGGCAGGTCCTGTTAACTTAGTCTTCACAATAGTAAGATTTGTTGCAAATGTTGCTATTTGGAACTTGCAGATTTTACCACTTAAAAGTAAGATCAAGCTTGCTGTGGATTTCTGCTTAACTCACAACTCTGTGTAAATCATTGTAAATTTTGGACAAGTAAATCCACATTTCTGCTTCGTTTGTATTGGAATGAACTGATGTTCTTTGCTTAAAAAAAATAGGAAGTAGAGCCACATGGGGCTTTCCATTTCAGTACAGCTATGTCTAACTCCTGGGTACTCTGTCATGTAGTGGAAATCTGAAATCAGGTACCTGGGAACAGGACCTGGTGAACTAAGAGGGAATCTTCTAATTCCGTCATGGAAAGGCCAAAGCATTAATTTTAAATAATTTGTATCTGTCAATTAACCTTTTTTCTTCTATCTGGGATTCACTACCAAATGCACCCAACTTCCTTCTGGAGCTGGCCACAGAAACTAAATTTCTTGTGCACAGAACAAGGAAAAAGATGTAGAGGGGCATGTAGTATTCTGCAATCATGTAAGCTAAAGGCTGTCTTAGAAAACCCTTTCTAAGGAATTCCCATGAACAATTCCTTAGGCAACCAGTTAAACACATTTAGCATATTTAATTACAAACAACTTCAAAAAAAAAAAAACCAAACCCCTTTTTCTTGGAATTCGAGTTACTAAAGAATCTGTTACTTATTACTGAAAATTAAGGCAGTAGATATCTCCACTAAATCAAGTGATGAGCACTGCAGAAAAGTAGAGATGCAAGTAAATATGTCTGTATTCTGTGAAGGATTTGGATGATGAACACCAAGTGATGATGGGAGCAACTCAAGGAGCAATTGGTTAAAAAAAATGACTGTAAATGGTCACGTACCCAACAAATACTGTCCATGTTGTAGGTTGCATGAGACTGGATGAAATAATAATAATGTACTTCATAATGACTCTCTCATACTCTGTGTGCATAAAGATATTGAACTAAAATTGCACAAACAGCCTTAGAACTGATATCTTCTGAATTCTGACTGCTTAACTTAGAAACCTTAATGTGCTTACTAAACTAAGTGAATCCAGGCAGTGGTATCGTTTGGTCTAAGGAACTAGAAGAGCAGAATATAGGCGAGACATGGATTTCCTTTAAGTCAAAGGAGCAAAAACTCACTGAAACTCTATTCAAAGTTGAGAGTCACACTCTCATCCTAGCTGAAAAATATATCTTCAAAATAAGAGCAAAATGTGAGAAAAGGTATTGGAATTATGGTTAAGATAAAAGAATATGGGCGAAAAGAAGGGTTGTTAAGCAAAAGAAATGATGTTCCAGAGTTCATGAGGTATAGAGAGAGCAGTTAAAACTTGTAAGGTAGCAGAAGCTGAGCCAAGTTAAATACCACAAAAGATTTCAGAGCAAATAACAAAAGGTTCTTTAGACTTATAAATAAAATGAGAGTGAGGGAGAAGGGAGGCTAATCTGCATTTGGAAGGGGTAGGAATGAATGGAAGGTTGTCCCTAAAATAATACTTTTATTTAATTTTTAATAAGTAATATGAGATAGAGGTGAGGAGGGGCAAGACAGCTAGCTACAGGGAATAAAAAGATTGAATTTACTATGTTTATGGGGGAATAGACTCTGAATTTCATGTCCTTTCTGAAGATCTCAGAGGACTAGCATATGAAATTGCAAGACTCAAGGTAAGATATTTAAAAATAAATTTAGTCACTGCTACTACATGACTGTAGAATAACAAATGTAAGATGTATTTTTTATAAAGGATAAAAGTTATAATGTGTTTTTAAAAAGCTTGAGGAATGTGTGCAGTAGCCTTTTTTTTACAAGTTAAATGTAGTATATGTAAGATATCTCAACCTAAGTAAACAGATACTGTGCTCTGTGAGAAATTACTGGTTAGTGTAGGCAGAAGAACTGGTTTGAGAGGAGACTATGTTGAGTGAGTACTGAAAGAGAGGTGTTGAGGTGTAAGGAAGCTGCTAGTGATAGTCCTGAAGATATGAATTAAATGCATTAAAATACAAATATCTTGAATAATCAGCCTGTATTATAATTGCAGTGAAATGACACTGAAGAAAGAGAATTACAAATTCATGCCTTTGGATGTTAATAACAAAATTCAAAAGTCAACAGTAAAAGAGGAGAAAGATTTTGCATGAGTTAATCGTAAAATGACTGTAATTCACAGATAGGATACAATCATGGGAAAGGCAAATTCAGTCACAAAATTTTTTAAACAAAAGTGAGGAATTAATTTTACCTTTATCCAGTATACTCTTCCAGAATATTGTGCATGGATCTGGTTATCCCTGTTCTAGAAACCTACTATTCAACTAAAAATTCAAAGTGAGGAGAGTGAGAAGATCAAAAGATGTAGAGCTAACGTGTGAAAACAAATTAGAGGAGCTGACGTTGCGTAGCATATCAAAACAAGAGCTGGCAGAAATTTTATTGCTGTCTCAAAATGTATGATGGAAACAAGCCCTAAGGGGAGAAAAGAATTATTTAAGCTAAAGGTTAATCTTGATCAAATAATAAATGTATAGAAGATGCTCTTGAAAAGATGAAGGGTGAAAACTAAGGACAATTTTGTTTCTAGAACAAAGAAAATTAAAAAAAAAAAGGCAACTTGTGGGTAGTTATGATTGCCTACAATAGCAGCTGCGTAGGTTGAGTGATTGAGATATTTTCTAGTCCTATACTCCTCTTAATGTAGTTTGTATATGTAACATATTGTCATGAAATACTTACGGTATTGATGCAGTTTCTCTTGAACAACAGATACAAGGGCTGTGGCAATGCTAAAATAGAAATAGTGATAGACATATGCTACAATTAATCAATTTCTTATGATCGGAATTTTGCCTTTATTTGAAATAATAAAGTGCCATTGGTTTGCTTGCCGGTGGATCAGTCCCTATAGTTTTAGTGAACTTCACTGGATTTTTTTCACCCCTATTAATCAGATATTTAATGACTAAAAAGTCTTCTAATCCTAAATATATATTTGTGATTACCTTTCTATTAATGAGAACCATATGGAAATCCTTCAGAAGAACAGATATATAGTTCTTAAAATGAGACACTATCTTTGGAGTCCATGTTGTGAAACTTTAATTGCTATGGAATATTTTGTAATAATGTTTAACACTTTTTCAACAGGAATTCTGACCTCTTTTGTCTAGCAATCCTCATTAATAAATACATTAATGTGCACATAAGACCTCTAAAATACCTGTGAGAAGCAGATGTGAGTATTATAGAGCAAACCTCAACTGTAGGAGAGTTGTTATCTGGTTGTATGAACACAGAGAGAGTAAGTTATGTACTCTGAAAAAGACTCTGTGTACAAGTAGGCAACAAGTAAAAGCTTGTAATTTAGAAAGACAGTTATAGTGAGACATAAAGGACGGAGAAGGTGATGGGGAAACTTCAAGGAGAGTAATCCTGAGGAAGTTAATCCTTCAGACACTTCAAGAAGCAATACCTTTTACAGTTCACATACTGTGTGTCTGAGCCTTCTTCTACCACAGATGAAGAACATTAACTTGAATGAGTTATTCATTGATAGGCATGGTAGAATCAAAATTGGTCTTGATGACAGGTAGCATTGCCTTTGGTAAGGATAGAAGGTTTGAACCCGATCACCTCCTGAGGTCCTTTCCAGCTGAAATGTTTTTAAAATCTATGATTGTATAAAAAGACACTATCTGTCTACATGATACGTGCACCTGTGTAAACTCTAAATATTTTCTCAATGGTTTTCGATTATTTTTTTCAACTTTTACAAAAATGTTTGATGTTTGCCAGGAAATTTTCTTATTTCTAGTCAATTTTCACTCACATGTAGAACAAACTGTATATGTGTAAACTGCCACCAGTGTTAATAGGACCTTTGGAATCTTCAGTCTATACAGAGATTTAAATTTCTGTTGAATATTGTGAAGATAGATAAAAAGGATATAATTATTTGTGTTAATTTTTGGTTTTTAGGAATGCCAGTTTTGTTATTGAACATATAAATTTGACAGCCCAGCTGTCAAATATCAATAATTTGAGGAATATACATACTGTCGTGGTTTCACCCTTTTGGTTTGCAGCCAGACACAGACTGGTCTCTCACTCTCCCCTCTCCTCCAGGGAGTAGGGGATAGAATTGGAAAGAAAAGGGCAAGAAGACTCATGTGTTGAGATAAAAACTATTTACTAATTAAAATAAAATGATAATGATAACAACAGTAATAACAAAATATACAAATGAGTGATGCGCAGTACAATTGTGCCAACTGTATCCTGGGCTGCATCAAAAGAAGTGTGGCCAGCAGATCGAGAGAGGTGATTCTGCCCATCTACTCTGCTCTGGTGAGACCTCACCTGGAATTCTGCATCCAGTTTTGGAGCCCTCAGCACAAGAAGGATGTGTACCTGTTGGAGCGTGTCCAGAGGAGGGCCACAAAAATGATCAAAGGGCTGGAGCACCTCTCCTATGAAGATAGGCTGAGGGATTTGAGGTTGTTCAGCCTGGAGAAGAGAAGGCTCTGGGGGGACCTCATAGCAGCCTTCCAGTACCTGAAAGGTGCCTATAAGAAAGCTGGGGAAGAACTGTTCACAAGGGCATGTAGCAATAGGATGATGGGTAATGGTTTTAAACTAGAAAAGAGTAGGTTAAGGTTGGGTATTAGGAAAAAGTTCTTGAATGTGAGGGTGGTGGATCATCAGAACAGGTTGTCCAGAGAGGTAGTGGAGGCCCTATCCCTGGAGATATTCAAGGTCAGACTTGATGGGGTCTCTGAGCAACCCACTGTAGTAAAGATGTCCTTGCTTACTGCAGATGGGTTGGACTAGATGACCTTTGAAGGTCCTTTCCAACCCAATACATTCTATGATTCTATGAATTTCTCACCACTTGCTGACTGATGCCCAGCCTGTGCCAGCCTGTGATCCGGGAGCAGAGACAGTCCCGAAACTGAAACCCTGGAAGAGCGAGCCCCAGTGATCCCCAAGAGAATAGCCCCATCTCCCAGTCAACCCTGGTTAATATACTGACATGACATGATATGATATGGAATATCTCATTGGAACATCCAAATGTCTATTTACTGTGCTTCTCCCTCCCAGTCTTAATGCAGCTGTGAACCAGCCAAAGACAATGGCCTTGAGCTCCAGCAGCAACTAATAACATTGGTACCTTATCAACATTTTTCTCATAACAAATCTTACACTGAAACAAAAACACAGCTATTCTAATTACTAAGAAGAAAATTAACTCTATCCTACCAAAACCAGGCCACGTGCAACTTTCAAATCCACCCCAGCAGTAATTCATAGAAGTATCTCCACAAGTTTCTTATAGAAGCGTATGGTGAGATGAATGGGTTAGACCTCAACAAGGGAAAGTACAGAACTTCTGCAGTGGTTCTGTGCTAGTTTTTTTCCTAACAATGAAAATCAGTAACTTATATTTTCTGCCTGTCCAGGTTGATGCTGGGTGGAAATGCAAAAAAACCTGGTTAGTAAAAAGCAGTTCTACTGTAGCTTAATGTTTGAAGAACTACTACTCTTTCTGAATTGTAGAAAAGCAGAAAAATTTATGGGCAAGACACAGAAAAGCTTTATTGGAGAAGATAAGAATTTTTCCTGCCCGGGAGCTAGTTATAGGGTTTATGCCATGCAGCCAGGGACAGAGGTCTGGCTTTTCAGGACAGCTGAAGCCCCTGTACAACTGCAGAAGGTCACTTGTGTTTGTGTGAATGTGGGCCACAGAAGGAAGAAGATGTAAGGATTTTCAGCCACTCAGTCTTGCAAGCAGGATATTATGAACTTCCAGGATCTGTAACATAATATAAAATATAGCTTTGTCTTTTTGTTTCTCCCTGTTCAAAGCACTGGTTCAGATTTTGTCACAGGCCTCAAAAAGTCACCTTTTTTTTGCCCTGCCAGACTACCTGCACATCACATCATCCTGCGATTTACAACAGTTATGTTGTTGTCCCCATTTGTCTGCTCATCTGCTGTTCACAAATTGTATCTTTGTCTTTTGTCAACTACCTGTACTTTGCTAATCACCTCTGCTTCTGTGAACCTCTATGGAAAGTCACCAATGCTTGCAGACTTTCTATGAGATCTTACAATGACATAGGCAGAGTCTTGTCCTCTTTCATTCTTGTAATCTCTAGTTCTGCTCAAAAGAGTGTGGTGGAAGGAGTACAGACCATGGTCCAAAAAATATTCCCATAAAAAGGAAAAATGGAGGTTGGTGTATTCATTAGACAAGCCAGCTTCCAACACTGATGAAATCTTGTAACTTATTGAAGTTAGAAGTAGCTAGATAAAGTCATCAGACCACCAGTGATATTATAGACTGTATTCATGGCTTGAAGTTGGCACTGTATGATTAGAGAACAGAGCATGTTAAAAAGACCTCTCTCCCCCTGCCATTTCTATCCTTTGCTGTCAGGTTTCCAGTCATCTCCACTGAATATTCACTCTTTCTTTAGTTTCCTGATACAGGTGGCTACCATTTGTAGAGCTATCAATTTCTTTGCCCATTTTAAAGCAGCTATTATTTATGCCAGTCTCTGCTTATCATCTTTTTTATTCATTTAGACAAGAACAGCTACAAAACATTTTAAACAGCTTGAGATAAAGGTTAAGCTTAGAGATCACATGTTATCATGCACAGCTTCAAAATAATGGGTTAAACCTGCTTCAACACAATGTTCCAAAATCATGTATTTAATGTGCATTTAATTTGTGCCACTCTTTCAGATGTAAGAAATGTGAAAACATGAACCAAGCTAAAAAGCTATGGCCCATAAAGAAAATCATCTGCAGTAGCATAAAAGGTACATGTTGTATTTTTTTTCACTAGTCTTCATATGCAGGATCATAGAGAACTGAAAAACACACCCTTTTTCAAATGACTTTTATGACTTTATCTTTTAAAAAGAGTATTTATCAGCGACATATGTCTCACTAAAGAAATGTGATTGTTGGAAGATTTGCAATATCCTGCAAATAATTTTAGAAGTTTTTGCATTAGAATTAATGGTATGCTCACAGCCCTTGTTACAAACAATAAATTTTCACTACATGTCTTGCTATTGAAATAGATTTCTTAGCCATTCACCATTTGCCACAGGATGCTCTCCAGATGTGTTGCATCTGAATTTCTCTGAATTTTCACTTGAGTACTATGAAGTTAATCTGTTGTTTAGCACACCAAAAGAATTGTTAAATATCTGCTAAACATTATACCAGTTTGCAGTGTTCTGGTGTAAGGATTTTTTCCTTCTCTTTCTTCCCTCTCTCCATTCCAGTGATCTTTAACAATACCCCACTGTTGCAATGCTGTTCTTTTTCCTTCTTCAAAGTATAATTTTATGCAAATCCTTGAGCTGTTGAAGAGGGCATTAGCTTTCTGCTCATTTTCTGCTTTGTTGTGCTAGGGAAACTTTGTTACTTACAACCTGGCACAACCTGAACTTTCCACAAACATTACCTATTGCTTCCATAGTTTAAACATTTTCTTTAATTTGGCAGAGATTACACGATAAGGATACATGGTCCTTCTGTCTACTGTATATCTCACAATCCAATTGCTGAGAGGACTGAACTTTCATCTCTATGTTGGAATATGGCCCAGGTTTTGGATTTCAAAGCAACTAAAAGGAAGACAATCATTAAGACAATGTTCCCTCAAATCCCAGTTCAAATAATCTCAAAGTCTATGCAAGACACAAATGTTGACCTCACACAACTTCCCAACCTTCAGAATAGTTCACAAAGCTCTGAAAACACTTGCAAACATATTTCTGAAACTTCTTCTTTTTACTGTGGGCAAAATATCCCTTGGTTGCCCTTAGTTTTGCTTAAATCCTGTGGAAATATTCAGAGCTTCCTGATGCATTCAACAATTCAGAAAAATGGCTCATCATCTCAGTTTAGCCCAGTCTGCACGATTGCTTGTTTACTTAGTCCCCACTTATTTTTTTCAGGTTCACTATCAGGCCAGACAGCTCTGTCAACTCAAAAAGACATGCTTTTTTCAAACTATTGATCTCTGTTGCTCTTCCAAATCCTTTAGTATTGGCTCTTAGGATTACTATAATGCTATAATCATTCTGTTAAGGATTCAGATTTGTGGTGGGCTAAAAGATGGTAACATCAAAAGGATTGAAATGCCCTTGAAGCAATCAATTTTTGTTCATCAAATACAAATGCTGAGAGGCTGCTTTCAGCTAATAATTTATAACTGAATTAATGACACATGGCTTCCGTCAGTAATGGTCTCCTCTCTGGGATCTTTTTTTTCTCTTTCTGTGATCTGATTTCATATTCTGGGAACGGAAATCAGAGTGCTAAAGAATTTAATCAGAAATGGGGACTGAAGTTAAAAGCTTAGCTTTCTTGCTTCAAATTGAGTGCTGCTGAACTCTTCTTTGGCAAACTTGTATTTTTAAGCCAATCCTTCTCATGTGGAATAGTATTTCCACTTTTTTATCCTACATACAAAGAATCACTGAGTTGTGGGAAGAATCTTGCAAAAGTTTTAAGTAAGTCCCTTGCCTGTGTAGGTCTTCAAACATTTTGGTTAATGAGAAATTTTCCATAATAACGGAATGGTGCCAAAACTTGGGAATAGGCAATTAAACTTTTCTCAATCCAGCCTCCCCCTCCTCCTGTTTCTATGCTGGATTCTGGCAACAGGTTCAGAGTAAAACTGCCACTTTTGCAGTTTAAAACAAACTTAAAACAGTCAACTCTCATTTCCTGTCACAGTTCTGTTTCTCCTTTTCTACTCTTCTGGTGATTTGAGATGAATCTATTTGTTCAGAAAGGCTATCCGAAACATTGTCAACTTTTTTTTTCCTTTTGATTTTTCCCCCTGAATTTTGTGTGGAAAAGGGAATATGCCCCAGGCTTGCCATCTGTCAAAACAATCTGAACAAGAATAGCATTAAGAAGCCAATACCAGATAAGGTTAATGAAGAAGGAGAAAAAAAAAAGAAAGAAAAAAAAATGGTAAAAAAGCCTTTATAGAGGAAAAGTCATACACCTGCTAAGTGCCAAATTATTCGACACCTGTATAAACTGATCTCAGCTTCATGGTGTCTCCCTCTGCAAGATTGATTAACAATTTAATAACACCAGCTGTGTGATGAAGTTGCTCTGTGATATAGTTCTACTATGTGTGTGTAAACTACTTGTTTACAACTGTCAGATATGTCAGTTAGGGTTTGGGGTTGGTTATGCTAAGGAGCCATTGTTGTAGCAGAAGGAAAAAAAATAACTATGGTGGCTTTAGGAATGAAATATCCCATTAATCTCATTATTACCTCTTCCCATCTCTTTTGTGAAGCATGCATATTCAGAATCACTGAAGCAACTTCTTAAGTGTTGCTTGCACTTTTCTTACATGCACGGTGTGGTAAGATTTACAAGTAATCTTGGGTCTACAAATTATTAGTAAAAATAGCAGGTAGGCTGTCATGTGTTCTTTAGGTCTTATAGGTAATGTTATAGATATGTTTCCCTTCACAAACCACCTGCTCATATCCAATTAATCCTTCTCTCCATTTCTTTCTCCTTCTCCAGTTATCCTCCACCATCTTCTCCCTCTCCCTCAAACTCCCTGCAGCTTATAATTGGTTTAGAAATAGATCAAGTCACTTATATTTAATAGCTGAAAGTACTTAGGATAATTCTATTAGAGCAATTTGTATGCAATTAATACTAAATCTTCAGTCATAGCAAACCTTCAACGTAGATCTTGCATTGGAACATATCTATTGTACTTGTGTATTAAAAGTATCTGTGCATGGATAACATCCAAGTATTGCTAAGATTATTAACATATCAGTTGATTTTCAGAATTTAAAAACCTTTAATTGGAAACTTACAAAATATGCAGAAACTCAAGGCAGATCAAAAACACTAAACCAAAACTGAAATAGTTAAATAAAAGTAAAAAAGAATGCATTGCATAAGTTAGGGAAACAAGAATATAGCAATGTAAAATAACCTATTCATGAAAGAAATGTCCATGTCAGATTTGAATTGTACGCAAATAATCAGTATCTGAATTTGTTGAATCTCAGTTGGAATATAATAGCTAAAATTCTGCAAGGTGCTTAGCACCTCAAATGAACCGAAGCTAAGCCTCACACAAAGCTTTGCAAAATCAGATCAATGGATGAAAAACAAACACAACAGAAACTTTTTGAAATGCTAAATCAAAAATAGTCAATAAATGTTGAAAGTAGGGACACTAACCTGGCTTTGCAAACTATCTATAGTTGATAATACTTGAAAAAGCAACATAGTTTTAAAAAATGTTTCAAATCAACTGAGACTTATTCCAAATAAAGGTTACAAAATAACTGAAGAACTACAATAAAAATGATCAATAAAAAAAGCTTTTAAACTAACTGAAAACACTGTAACATTAAGCTTTAAGACAAGCATGCTCTTTTTCGCAAAGCAGTCTTACACGCAATCTTTGGCAGCAGAAATTTGGTTTTAAATCCCCTCCCACTCTGCAGTTTAATGCAGTCCAAATGTCTTCATTGCTGTGAATGGAGCAAAGGCAGCATTTCTCTTCATAGAGGTAGCTGGTGGTCCCAAAGCTCATTTACGATGAATACCTGGATCTTCTCTAATTTTGTCTTCCAAGTAGTCAGGAGTTTCCATCATCTTTTTCTCCCTTGGTGTTCTCTTTTGTTAGTTTTTCGTTGTTTGAGCTGCCATGAAAATACACTAGAAGCTGTGCCTCATATACAGACATGTGGAAGCATCCCCAAAAAGAGGACTCTCAAAAGGCCTTGAAGATGTTAAACAACCTTCAGCTTGAGAAAAAAAAAAAAGAGAGAAATGTCTGGTTCTTCAGTGGGAGTCTTGATATGCCTGAGTTCCTTCTATTGTGCAGGATGTCAAGTTATCTTTTGTCTCTCTACTTGTATCTCTGGGCTCACAACATCCCTATGATAATGCTGAGAATGACTGCAATTGCAACTGTCACTTGGCCTGAGCTGGAGTCCTGGAGAAGCCACCGGGATTCAAAGTGGAGGAGATAGCCCCTTCCAGAAACAGCAAATCTGTCTCCCCAGGGCTGTCCTTTTTTCACTTTTTATTACAGGACCAGCCCTATCCTAAGTCCTCAGAGTTGCAGAAAGAAATGTTGCCCATACTACAGGAAACTGGCTCCAATTACCAGCCTTTAATCGAGAGGCATGAAGATGCTGAGGTACTGTCATCCTACAGACACATGGGTATGAACTTGAAATCTGCAGCTAACTTCAATGGGATGGTTCACATGCCTGAAGTTCAGTTAGTGTGTAGCTTCCTGCCGGAAGACCGGCCATAAAACTTCTGAGTACTTCAATGACTTTGGGGGCAATGGACCACCAAGTGTTAGGAGGTACTTTCGGTGTGAAGGCACAATAATAGTATTCAGAACAGCTTCATCAGTAACATAATAAAAGTTCTCTAATATGCTGTTTACCCCAGCACTGTTTTTAACTGGGTTGCAGTCTCCGTGACATCTGAGTCTGTGTTAACGGTAGTCTTCAGAAGCCGATACATTATAAACCAAAGCATGACTCTAATAGGATAGTGCACAATGTCTTCCCTGTCTTGATTGGGGTTGTGGGCAGGTGTTTATTGCTTACCAGTTAATTCACACAACCAAAATCATTGTTAAGAGAAATCCTGAAAACTCTTTTACTAACCCTCTTTGGCAGTAAATTGTCCCAGTGTTTATGTTTGACACCTAGAAGCTATAACTAGCTTGAAAAGAGTTAGTAAAACACCTTTTTACTGCTAGGCTGGCCTTTGAAACACAAAAGAAAAGGAAATGCTGTTTGCAAGATATGTGATCATGTTCAATAGCCCTTTGAAGCCTCATCTGCTAGAACAGGTCCATAACAGCCTTTCTTTGGCCTGTAATAGGCATCCTTGGTCTGAAGAGTGAGAATAAGAAATGCTGAAGACGGGTGTTCAGCTTTATGTTAAGGCTAAAATCCAGTCAGTAGCACTAAAGTGCAGAACACTTTCTTCTTGTGATAGAGTCAGGTAGGATATTCCATGCTTACTCTGTCAACCATAGGTGAGAAGGAATCATTTGGCTCTGCTGTGCAATGTGCCTGTGACTGAAGAGAGCTGAGAAAGAGTCTTCATTCAAAAGTCTGATTTTATTTAATTTGCTTGGCAAGAAATGAGGAAAGGCCTCAAAGATCTATCAGGTTGCTTCCTTGTTCTCTCTTGCCAGAATCTGTAAAGCGTCCTGTTGTCTCATAAATGAATGTGGGTACGTATAGTCAGTGCTTTACAGGTTCATATTTGTTAAGCAAAATAAAACAGTGGCTATTACTATGCTTTTCCCCCATCTTTGTCACATGCAGTCTAAAATAAAATGCCATTATTTTCAGAAGGATGGCCCATCTCTAGAACTTTTTAATCATATGTAACAAATAAATCATAACATTTTCATCTAGTAATGATAGCAAAGACTATGACATCTAAGCTGGAATTATTTTCTGTGGGAAAAAAATATATATCTAAGCCTTAAGACATAATGTAAAAGCCCAACTCAGATAGAAGGTCTCAGTAAAAAAAAAAAAAAAAAAAGAGATAAATTATACTAATTGCTTCAAATACGTCAAAATTTTTACTATTATCAGGTTTTTCTAGTTATATATCAAACAAACTAAGTGAGATGATTTAGTCTCATATTTCTTTCACAGAGGCACCAGTAGAATAATACAAAGTTAATATATTGAGAATACAAAATATGGAGCAAGTCACTGAAAAATATATGACACTTTTCCCCATCAATTCTCTTTCTGATTACGTATTATATCCAGTTTGGGTGGAAGTGGTGGTGCCAATATTAATGCAGAGTTTGGTGGTTCCTGAACAGCCAAGGCAGCACGATTCAGCAAAGGAAGCATCATTTATCTCAGCACTGGTTGTGAAATAAGGGGCAGGGTGTGGGTGATGTAATTTTCTGTCATATGAGATGGAGTCTGTCAGGTTGACCTGAGCAGCTCCTTGTGTGCATCGTATTTTGTCACCAGCTAATAGAAGCTGACACATTCAGTTGCAACACACATCCCCTTTGTAAAGCAAACCGCGTGCATCTGAAAGCCAGAGCAGTGCAGGGCTTAAATCCTCCTGGTAGCACTTTAACAACTACCAGCATGGGTCTGATTTTCCAGCTTGCTTGCATTTACTCTGAGTCATTTTTATAAGGATCTCAACACACCGAGTTCATTTTTTGTGTTTTTCTATTGATTTTTCCACAGCTGATGTGAAATAGAAGTATCTTTTAGGCTCTTTGTTTAACTGCATTTCCTTGTGTTTTCCCCTTTAATCTTTGTAAACTTAGACCTTCCTGAGGTTATGGCAGTATGTTTGTTATTGCTTCTTGTCATGTGATATTTATCTAGCTGTGACTGTGATACTGCTGGTGAAACAGCACTGGCCTCCTCTATTATCTTTCTGCAGGTGTTGGATTTGCCAGTCTCAGTGAAGTTTGGTATTCTAAGTAATTGCTGATAGTCTTTAAAATGAGCAATCTGGGATTTTCCCAGAAAGTTTACCTCCTGATAAACTGTTTGGATTCTTGTTACAGAATTTACATATACCCAAAAATAAGAGGAGAAAAATAACCCACTAATTTTTTTTTGCTGCTTGATTGGTTAAATCAACTGCAGATTTCAAATCCTAAAATGCAAAAGGAAATCATCAATATAGTAACTTGAGACTTAAGCACGCTGCCACTTGCCAGGTTTTTGCCAGTGAGTACTATTCATCTGCCCAAGGTTCTGTCTTCGAATTACTATAGAAAATATGGATCATCAGATTCCGTCACTTTAAAAATAGTCTGGCTCCTCAACATGAAGAGTTTATGCAAGGGAAGGGATTTTAAAACCTTCACATTTCATTGCAAGTAGGATGTCTCACAGAGTAAAACCTAGTGTGCTTGTTTTTCTGAAGTGTACTTGGAAACTTGTAATTTGACAACCCAAGGAAAAAGTAAAAATTAGCTACTTACAAGACCTGACCTTTATCTAGAAGTTGAACAAAATGTAATCTTGGAGAATCCTAGAGGTGGTTGTTTAACTGAGAGTGTATTCTGCTGGAGTGGGACTTGTTGTTGGTTTTGCAGCAGACAGAAATCTGTTATCTACCCAGAACCATGAGCTTCTTTTCTACTTTTTTTGGATACCTGAAAATATAGTAGCAGCAGCAGAGCTTACCCGCATTGAAAACTTAATTGAAATAAGAGGGAAGAAAGAAAACTTGCAAACAGTGATATTTTGAAATAGACTGACCTTCTTCAATAGATTTCAAACATCAAAGGGTTGTGTATTCTGTCTGCACGTTAGTTTTCTGAATAAATTATTTTTTGATTCATGTCCACATCATCTATTTTTAGTCTTTTGGGAGACTTTTGAAAACAAAAGTACAAAAGTGCTTTCTCTCCCCCCCACCCCCCTTCTTCGTTTGGATCATATGGTTTGGAAGCTTACATCTCTTTTTTGCTGCCTGACAGATTCTCACACAATTACCCTTCCAGCAAATTCACCCTTGCTGGAACTTACTTCTTAGGCATTCCTCCAGTGCCCCTTGCACTTGTGGACGTCTGTATATTCTGCTGATCAAAGAGCGCTCTTCTCCATCCACTTATCAAATGGGTTATTTTTACATGATGTGCCTGTTGACACCACAGCTGCTTTTTCAAAGTGGTGAGGGGAGAACTGCTGTTGAATAAAAAAGATGTTAAAATTGAAATGTACATTTTTGCAAGTAGCTACAGAGCTGTAGCTGTGCTTTTGGGAGATTATTGTCCTCAACAGCGTTGTTCTCTACAGCCAAGTTAACTATTCCTGCAGCAGTCTTACAGCACAAGTCGGGTATCTGATGGATGCTGGTTTAGTAGAGCTACCCAGGTGCTTTGTTGAACCCGAGGCCTCCACTTTTAGTGTACTATTTCCCTACATAAAGTTAAATTTAATGCAAATTCAATGGAAAAAAACATGCCTCCTTTATTGGATAACACGCTTTAAACTGGTATTTACCAACATGTCACTCCTGACAACCACAGAATGGAAAACAAGCTGCAGATAGCTGTAGCAAGCCTATATGAATGAAAACTGTAATTTCCTGAATAAAAACATATGATTTTTTTTTAAATTAATTTTGCTGTAGGCACATCTGGTTTGTTCTATTGGCAGTAACATATAAGTACAGTTTTGTGGTATCTCTTCTATTTAAGGCATTTTAATCTACAACCTTTTAATCTTGAAATATTTATTCCATTCCATACGCATCGTTGTGCTGTGAGGGATAATAGTACTACAAGCAGAAGTAATTTTCTGTCAGCTTCCTGGATCTCTGAAGTAGGCAAAGTAGATCTCTGTTCCTTTCAAAAGGTTTCTTGAGGAAGTGATGTAGTTTGTATCTATTTCTGAACTCTCCATACCTCTGCCAGGGCCCAGTCCCACCAAAACTTCCATTTCTTTTAAAATCATAGGATCAGACTTGTAATACAAAATACAACCTGTGAATTGCTTATGTTGCTCTGTCTGACTTCTATTAGTTATGAGGCACATAGACATAAAATAGAATCTCAGAGCTTCTTCCCTCTCTACTGTCAGGAAGTTACTGGCATGAATAGATGAATCAAAGGTGTGCCTTTTCCTCCCCATGAAACATGAATACCTTTGCTGTATTTAGAGAAGTTTCTGTTTTATTCACTTCCCTTTATAAAAATTGGATTAACAGCACTTCTTGGTACAACCAGGATTTTGCATGCTAATTTAAGTATGAATTTCTTAAGTGTTTTTATTTTTTCATAATGCCTAGTAACATCACCCTGCAAGCAATTGCAGTTATGAACAGAGGGATGTTTTTCAGCTTTATGGATATAAAACCTGAAGTATGCAGTTGGTTGCTTACTGTTTTAATGCACATAAAGCCCTCTTAATAGTCTTAAGTGGTTGATTTCTACATGTTTTTTATCGAGCATTCCTCTAACAGTTACATATTTTGAACTCAGGGAAATACCAGTCACCAAAATGGCTCAAGTCTGTCCAAGTCCCTCCAGATAAACTATGCTGCCTGAAAGATTTTTCCACCAACCTAACTCCTCTTTGTGACCTTGCTTACCTGCTATAACAAGGATACAACGTGTACAGAAACCAATTATATTTTTGGGAGAATAGGCTGCAAGATAAAGAAATTTGATTTACAAAATGGCCAGTTTTGCCACTGAAACAATCAGTAAATAAAAAAGTGACAACTATCCATCAAGTTTGGGGTTGTTTTTTTTTAAAAGAGCTCACTAGAAATGGTTCCACTCTTTGAAAGCAGTATACAGTTATATGTTATTCACTCTTTAATGTGAAAATCAGAATATGCTTGTACATATTCTCAGTCAAAATCCTCAAGAAATTATTCATAATAAATTAAGATTCTCTGAGAAGTTGTAGAAGCTGATAATACAACAAAATATTTTCAAGTATAGTCAAATACCAGGGGAATTATTGCTCTAAAAGTCTTGCATTTATTCTCAAAACTGCTAAGCTAAATTTACCACTGAATAAATTACTGGAATAAATGGTAAATACTTGTACTCTGTGGAGGCACTTACCACAAAGGAGGCAAAAGGGTAGGCTGATGTAGGAAAAAACATCTGGAAAATGTGATTTAGGTAGAAAATTAACAGGCCTCTCTCTTTTATCATTTTATTTTATGCTGTCTTGCTTATTGATGTGATTTGTGTACCTCTATCAGTCTTTCTTTGAACCTGTGCTACCACTCTGGTACCACCCATGTCTCACCCCACGGGCTTCAGCAAGAGGTTACTGCCATGCAGCAGAGGGAAGAGCTATAGTCCTTCAGGTCCTCCTTTGCTTGAAGAAGATTCCTGCAAACTCCCATGGGACACTGCATGAGACTTCACTGGCTCACATTAACCAACTTCATTGCAGCACACTTTCTTGAAACTGAAGAAAGGAAGCTGACGTCTCTCCCACTCCCAGCTGAGTGACAAAAGACGAGGCTTCCCTAGAGTTTGTCACCTATGTGGTTGGCTTATCTGCTGTCCATGCCTTCAGAGCAGGATGGGTGTTATTTAGGACAATATCTTTCTGTGAAACAGGAACTGTTTTTCTGTCTCTCTCTTCACCACTTTGCCTCCCCATGCTATTGCCTCTTGTTTTATGTCTAAGCTTGAAAGAGATGTAGAAACTGGTGAGCAGTGCTTCACTTCAGGCACTTCTGTCTTTGCAGGGGATCTCATTACCCTGAATGGCAGTGCAGCTGCAGTTTCACTAGCATGATGCCCAGCTGTTGTATAAGTCAGAGTAATTTCCCTTGCTTGCATGCTCTGTATCTCCATCTCCACACTTGGTTTGGGGCTCTGAGTCTCCCCACTGAGCTGCTCTGCTGCCTGGAGGCACCTCATGGTGAGGTTAGTGAGCCCCCTGGTTGAGAGCTACAGCCCCAGGGCTCACACAAGGGGGAAAACCACAAAGGGATGAAGGATATAACTTTATCCAGCACAGACTGGCAAATACTCCTATGGCAGCACTCAGAAGCTCTTTGTCTGCTCTTCTACATCAGTTTAGGACAGAAAAGAAGAGCACTATTGCTGTCATTGCAAGGACTGTTTGAGGTAGGCAGAATTTAAGTATGAAATTCTGATCTGGGCAAGTGGCTTAATTGCTCGTCTGTCTCAGTTTCTTATCTGTAAAACAGTGATATAACAAAAAAAAGATTGCTCTCAGTACAGGTATGCTATTTTCAAATCTGATCTCCTTCACATCTGTAGGCACAACATAATTTGTAGGCTGTTTATCTGGCCTTGAGTCCTAGTAAAATTCAAGTTAACAAACTTGTAGCATATACTTTGAAGCCTGCAAGCAGTTAGCACTTTGGTTTTCCATCTGACCAGTATGGTGCCTAAACTTTCCTGTGTTTATGTGTTATTTTGTTACTCAATCAATCACCTTTTCTCCCTGCACAATGTAACCTACTCAAATAACTGTGATTATAAATTCATAATTGTAAAGTCAGAATAAAAGCCAAGAGCATATGGAAATGATCAGAATACGGTGTAATAGCAGCAATGCCATTTACTGTATATAATCAATTTAGCACACCAATAAATACATACATATATAAACCTCTGACAAGCATACTATTCTTTTCTATAAAACTTTTCATTTAAATTCTAGTGTCATTGTTTTGGAATAAATTTTCTTGTCACAAATATATGGCTTTTTATTTGATTCAATCTTATTGCATCATTAAAATATTGGTATCTTTTATGTTTTGTAAACATTTGTGGACACACCATTAACCAACATAAAACACAATGCAGTAACAAATGCCTCTTTTATGACTGCTGTCAGACTATATATTCTCTAATGGTCTAACATTATCAGCAATCTAGGCCTAAATTATCACAACTAAAAGTCTATGAAATACAAGACACATACATAATCTCCAGGAGTCAATGTATTGAAACATTAGAATTAAAGGTTCAGGCAATCAATTCAGCTAAAAATGCAGTTTTGCAGAGGAATTTTTCATTCAAGAAGCAAGAAAGAAAAGGAAGGAAGCAGCAAGTTATTATTGAAAGATCACCCGTACCCAAAGAAAATAAAAGTTTCTCTGGACATTTATGTACTCTCAGCAGGAGGAAAGTAAAAAAAGGTGAGATAGAAAAAGAGAAAAACAATTTTATAAAGGTGCAATGTTTATGCCTTTATTGCTTTTATTGTAAATATTTTTTGAGCAATGCAATTGTTCCATTACCTGTTTGTAAGACTGATTTGTGTTGTTTCCTGACACATTTTATTTGGCCTGAGAATTTTACTGTGTGTCTATAGGAGCAGAAGAATTTAAGACAAGGATGATAAATTGCTAACTACATATGGTATGTTCCAAGTTGTGTGAAAATACTTTCTGTGCTGCTAGAGAATGCAGCTAATGAAAGTGTATCAGGGACACTAGATTCAGATAGTGATAAAGTCCAAGGTGTTTTGTTGCCTGTAGCACGGTTGGCAGCAGTTGTCGGTGAACACATACATGGTATCAATTTGCCTTTTGCATGATGACCATTTAAAAGGGTTTTTTTGCATCTCCTGTGTAAACTCTAGAAATGAACTTTTTCTTTTGGTTGTCTTCTCTTCTAAAGGTGATGACAGGATCAATTTCATTGGCTTAGAAGGACAATATTAATCACAAGAGTCTGTCAAGATACATAATGGCAATATATATTGGAGAAGCATCTTGGCAGAATGTGCTTCTTATTATGAATCTCCCTTTTATTGTAGTCTTTGACAGCAACAGTTTAAAGGGTAAAGAGAGTTCTGAAATCTTGGCACCACAGACAGACAATGTCGAGTAAAGAGAAGCAGGGAGAAAGAAAGACAAACAAGTTTGAAAGAAAGTGTCCAGACTCTCAAATGCATTCCTAATCAAACAGCAAAGGAATTGTGGTTTAGTAAGATCCTAAAGTATGCCATTTACTCTCCATCAAAAGGTTTGTAGGTTTTTTTTAACTTTCTTTTCTAAACTAAAAAGGTAGAAGGCACACAAAAGTCTGCTACCTAAAATGGTTTTGAAATACAAAGGTTCTGTGTTTAGTTTACTTTTTGGATTAGATGTGTCAGTTCCAACAACCCCAACTAACCTAATGCTCTCGCCTATCTTCTGTGCATCTTGTCCTTCTTACAGAGATTATACTTCATCTATTAGGCTCTTTTTTGTTTTTTGTTCCCACTGCTTCCACAGATTTTCTCCAAACATTTAGCTACTTTTGAAGATTTACATTCTTTGTCATTTGTTTACAGTCCTCTAATGAAAGTACTGGCCTTGTTTATGGAATACTAATTAAAGCCTCTTTACCTCTTTCCCTTTGGAAATGAAATTGAAACATTTTCCACTCACTTAAAGAAAAATAAGTGGCATGAAGCTGATTTATCTTATTCACATTGTAATTTGCTAGACTTCCTCTTTTCCTTGCCTGCTTCAATTTTTAAGCCCGTATGACAGTAATCAGAATTTGAGAAATATTTGTTTTGTATATATTTCTCTTTTCCTGATTAATCTAATACATAAAAATTAATAATAATTATTATTGTTTAATATTCTAAACCTTATTTTTGAACTCTTGTGTCTTTGCAGTGGTTTATAAAACTGTTATGCTTCTTTCTCCTCCCATCTTTTCTATGGAATGCAATACTACTTGGAAATTATAACAAGATTTATTGTAAAATGGGAGTGAGTTTGTTCGTGCATAACAGTACAATTCTGCTGAAGTGTCTAGGGGTGCACTAATTTTATCTGGCCTTAAAAATCTATAGTAATTTAGAAAGTTAAGTGCAGGATGATCCATCATGGTCTAATGAACTAATTCTTTTCCAGTTGTACTGAAAATAAAAACTTAGCTGATTTCTGTAGGAAACTACAGACACAGTGTTCAATATCATCCTAGACTAAACATTTACAAAGTGCATTTATGTAAACTCTCTTGAATTTGTTGGCAGTACCTATTTGAGTAAGGACTTCTTAGCTAAGAAAGGATATTCTCCACTCTAACCAGGCAATTATCTCACCCTCCTGAGCAGATTACAAATTATGCAAAACTATAAATCAGGTTGAAAGGGCAAGAGGAAAATAGAGGTAATATATGAAGTACACATCATGCTATTAGAATTCTTAAAAGCAACATAAATTACAATTTGGATACAGCATAACATTATTGTGAATATGAATAGAAGATGCTTTGCTAGCTTGAATATTGCATCTGAAACTTAAAAAAATGGAAATAGAATATAAATGGGGAAGAAGCAAAGGTACTCTGTGTGCAACATGTTAACTTGCACAATATTTTTTGTGAGTTAAAAAAATTTAAAAAAATACAAATACAAAAGTCGATTGATAAGGAAAAAATGTTTTCTATTTCATTTTCCACAGGTTCACAAGCTTGTCTTTGTGCTGTTTTTTAAAGGGCTGTGATTTATTCATGGTAAAATTAGATAGGTGTGAATTTTGGGAAAGCAATGATACTAACAAATGAAAACAGAAGTTTTAAGGGTATATCACTGCAGCAGCATTTTTTGATGTCTCGTGGTGAATAAGAGAGTAAATATCTTTGTTGGAAATATTGCTGAAGAAAAATGGGGCCTTCCACTAATCAGTGAACTTTTTAAATTGAATACAAAGTCATAAACAATTCTGAGAAGAATTAAACTGAACATAGTGCTGGTGGCTGACCAGAAAGAGCAAAACAGGTTTGTGAAAAGCTGGTGATGAGGAGCTGACCAAGGAATCTGCTGCAAGTATACTTAGGTCTAATCATTAGGCTAATATAAGTGTTTGTTTTTAGTTCTTTCTTTTGGAACAAAATTGTGTCCTTTCTTGAGCAACTGAAGCTCTATCTGAACTCAACTAAAGATAGATTTGAGAAGACAATATTGTCCTTTCTTCCAATTCCTATCTGTTACATTTAGCATAAACAGTCTTTGATAACTCATCTTGCAACAGCAGAAACTTGCTGCAGTAATTTCAGGAAGGGAAAAAATGATCATTTTCTTGTGTTTGACTCCTATGCTCTGAGTTAAAGGTACTGTTCATAAAAGTTTAGAACAAAATGCTTTTAATTTCTCCTGGACATTTTCTGCAATAGTATTGCATGCATAGGATTGCATGCATAAAGTTACGCACATAAGATCTAACACAAATCTACATTTTGGCACTTACACCTTTTCAGAACTAGAGTTTTTGAGAACAAAAGTCTGTATTCTTGATGCTTTTATTCAGGTGTAGCGAAGTCAGTTCACAGACAATACCTTACTAATTTGTACAGCGTGGGGAGGTTTATCTTTTTGGTGTAAACAGTCTTCCTTGATTAACTTTGGATATTTCTAGGTGAAGTGCTCTCCAGTGCAGGAAAAAATACAAGTAGTTTAATCATAATTTGGTGGAATGCTACTTTATTTGTATACATTTAATTTTATTTTCTATGTAAAAATTGAGCACTAGATTAGTTATTTGATACACAGAGTTAAGTTAATTGCAGTACTCTGTCTGTATGCCTGATCATCTCAATGGTATAATGCCATTTCTGTTCCTTTTCTTTGTCACCAAAAAAAAAAAAAAAGTCCAAAAGACTACTGAACAATTTTCTTCCTCTCCCCTGAATTTATTTTTGTGAATATTCTTTAAAACAGAATTTTTCTAGAGACGTGCCAATGGAGACATGAAAATTAAAACAAAACCAGCATGGCTAATTTGAATAAATATTTGGTAAGAGTTTTTTTGTATTTCTCACCCACCTCTAAGATTTTTAAATACTCTAGCTTGAAAATAATTCCTGATTTGACCCTCAGCCCTCTGCTCTGAAATAAAATATTTAAATGGAGGACTTTTTCAGACTTACTGTTTCTGGAAGGCTTTGTAAGCAATAAAACTACTATAGCTCTGCTGCATAGAGAAGAAGGATGTGGGTAACAGTGTCTCTGTTCTGCAGATGTGTTTCATTTGGGCTTCTCTACCATTGGGTGCAAGAGTTTTTGAGAGTCATGGAATATTAGAACAATTAGATCATTAGCTACAATAAGGAGCTTGTTTGTTCCCCCCCCTGCCCCAGTTTTATATCATCTAGTTATTTACTATATCTTTCACAGATTGTGTTACTGAAAAGTAGAAACACTTTGGGGTTTTTTTAAGTTGACCAGAATGCCTGATTTATTCATACCTCTCTAGCAACAGATCTTTAATCCATGTGGGATCAACATATAGTGGCAAAAATGTATCTTAACCCCTGCCATCCCAACTAAATAACATAGGAAAGTCTCACTATGACAATCCCAAATGACATACCACCAGTGACTACACTTGTATTGTCTCTGACAAAAAAATCTGATATTTACCTAACTATCATATTAAGTCTTATTATAATTCATGAGTGCAAAATGATAAGGAGAAGATCTTTCAGATATGGAGTGAAAATGATATATGTATTAGCATTTACAGTAAGAAAATGTGTCTTTCTCTGGTTAAGTGGTGGAAGGTACTGCATTTCATAAAAGGACTGAGAGGAATGGAGGAGTCCAAATGCTGTACTGGCAAGTGGCCTTCTTGTGGTATATCTGTAAGGTCATTACATGTGGCTTTTGAACTTATTTTGAGAGGCTCATTATGATTTATTTTAAAAAGCAGAGAAAGAATTAAAAGCAATTCTCTTAAGAGATGGTGGTAATATTTTTTGGTTTAGACAGTATTTTGTAAAGTGTTCATGTACAATTATTTTGAGTTTTAATATTTTATTTTGCTTATTTTAACCTAAATTACATTTTGATGGCTTTGATCCTTTTCTAAAATATGAATTGGGTTGGATTGGATTTTGAAATATTTGATTTCATGTATTGTGTTGCTGGATTTTCACACTGCTGTATTTATTACACACTTTGTTCTGCTTCTGTGCATATAAAATACTCTGGTTGTTTGTAAGGGTTATGTTTCATACAATGAAGATAGGAAGAACTGGATAAAGAGAGACCAATGACATTTTTTTTCTCTTCAAATTCATACTAGAAAAAAGTAATTTTTTCTTTTAGGTCTGTAGTTGCTCCTGAAATAATGATGCTCCTCAAAGACTGAATTTTCTCTGAAATGGTATTTTGTGCATTGGTTTTTCACTATTTATTTCAAATACTTACTGACATTATTCTAGACTTTTTACTGTCATAGACTTTTTGTGAAGATTCTGTAGAAGAATGGTTTCTATACCACTGCCTGTTATTACATAATAGAAAAAAATTAGCTAATTAACTATTGATATCACTGTGATATGGTGATATGACACTCTGACACTACAGTTTGAGAAAAGGCTTAAACTTTTCTGTTTTCAGTTGTACCTCTATATTCCAATGAGAAACAGCACTCAGATAAAAAAGGGTAAATCAGCATCACATCAAAATTCTTTTTTCTTAAAGGAGAAAAATAAATGTTCACCCCCTTCAACTAATCTTCAAATACTCTAAAAATCTGTCCAAAGAAAATGATACTCTGTAAAACTTTGAACTGGAGTACTTAGTTTCATACTCATCCATGTTAACTTTGGTCACATACAAGGAGGTTGGGCGCCACTTCATTCAACCATATTGTAAAAGAAACCTTTGAGTGTTGCATATATTTCAAGGCTTGTGTATGGAGAAAGATTCTAATTTGATGAACTCTGTTATCAAACAAGCGTTTTTTTAATAATTCTCTACAAAGTTATGAACAATTTTCCTATTTGCTACCAGAAAGAAACCTTAAACATTAGAAAATGAACTCTGTCTTTTTATTATAGAGAGATAATGTCTTGAGTTTGTTAACTTATACAGTAAGGAGGAGGCATAGCATATTATGGACCATAATACGTCCTTTATTATGTAGTGATTTTAATTAAACTTGCTAAAAATTTTTTTTATAAACAAACACAGTTTATCTTATTATTTTACTATTTCTACTATTTCTGCAGTGGCTTAAGTTTTTACTCTTACATTTCTTAAATTTTTTTTTTGTTTAAGAATGCATCACACCCATCTCTCAATAAATTGTCTCCTAAAAATGGAATATTAGATTAATAAAAAAAATCTTTCAAATACAATATGAATTTGGAATCTAATTATAATAACTGAATGACTATGACAAATTAAAACTATTCCATGAGCCCTATTTTCATAGCTAGTATTAAGATTCGCTCTTAGAATATTGCTTAAGAAGAATAATCTACTGAACTTCTTATAGGTCTGCCTTGCCTGGGTGACAGTGACCAGGGACTGAAAGACTCAGTAAGGCTTCACAAGTCCAGGTACAAAGAACACTTGAGAGAGCTGTAGGATAGAAGCTATAAATTGAGAATTTCAGTCTCTAAACATTTGAAGATATATAGACCACTTTGATCTTTAACATAACTGATTCAGATTTTCTGTCTCTTTTCTATTTTAACAATTTATGGGTTTTTAGTTTATTTTTTCTTCACTTGCACTTTTACAAGCGTTGAGAACGTGGTCAACAATTTTATCAAGAGAAACAGAGGTCTCGTATTTCAAAGGTGTGATCGGAATTTCCCCAATTGAGATGCCTTAATCTGGCCACCTAAATTCATAGTTTGAGAGACAACACCTGTGGGCCACACAAGGGCCATTTTGATCACTGTGAAGTTCACAGATTTGATGAGAGATGTTGAAGAAAAGCCAACAAGAGAAAATTGAAAAAGCTCAGTCATTTAGCTGCATTTTCTCTAGTCAATGATTTCATGAAAAACCCAAGCATCTGCCATCTGGGAGACAGTGGGAGTTACAAATTCAGCTTACTGAGCCATTAACTCTAACAATCCCTCTTTCGTAAACCTGAGGACTTGGTATAACCTTATTTATGTGGGAAGTTTTAAATGAGTAAAAAAGGTATGTAATGCATTGTTATGCAAAGGATTGGGTTAAATTTTCTTGGAACAATATCCAGTTTTTTTATTCAGGTGGAAGAAACAAATCTCTCTGGAGCTAGCTAGTTGGTCTGTAGTTTCATCTGAAATCTAACTTAGTAAGATAAATTGGCAGGCTAAAGAGGTTATGGATGGATCAGGGATTGCAGAGAAGTGATAGAAACAGGACGGCTACACGGAAGGAAAGAACAGAGTTGCTCTGAGTCTGTGATCTTGAGAAAAGCTGAGATTCAATTTTTGGGTCAATTATTGACTGAAAAAAAAGCTTGTATCTGTGGGCAAATCTATTGTCTTCTATCTGAGTTCTTCTGGGACTTCATACGTGCTCTGTAAGCAGGATTTTACCTAAGGATCACCCTGACAGAATCAGTGTCTACTTCAATCACAGCAAGCAGCACTTTTTTTAAAATTTGGCTAATCGCTTTCATCAAAGCAAGGCAACAGTACGGTTATAAGTGGAAAAGCATCTTAATTTAGATTTTTTCTAATCTGTACATAGACTTGGAGTACTCAGACTGAAGTGCTTGGTTCAAACTTACTTTACTGTTAACCTCTTTAATTACTGGAACAGGGTAGTTTCTGCTTTATTCAAACAACTCATTTCACTCCATGTCATTTTTATCAATGGAGAATATTATTTGAGAATGTACAGGGAATTTTATAGAAGGCAATGAAAAATTTCCCACATTGTCCTTAGTCTACATTTGTGCATAAAAAGATGACTCAAATGCACCATGCAGTGATCACTGAGCATTTGAACATTCCTGTAATACCTTCAGCTGCTTCAGCCAGCTTGCTAGGGTGGGTTGTTTTTTTTTTTTTCCCCAGACAGTTTGATGGCCTGATTTTACCCTTAATGTGAATCAACAGACAAATGGCAGTGAACTAACAGTCTTGAAAAAAGTACATGTTCATCAAAGTCATTCTGGTAAACAAATTGTGGCAGCTCTATTAATCATGTCAGTTTTATGCTCTCTTCTTGCTCCCTTCCCCCCGTTCAGTCTAGTTGTCACGTGCTGTGTTTGCCTTATGTCAGCACAGGGATATTGGAATGAAGACAGACAAACCAATACAGAACTAATATATTATTTAAGTAATTTGCCTGAACCACACACCCTGTATGGCTCATGGTCAGTAAGCCAAACTGCTACATATCAGTGAATGAGGACTGAGCGATTTTCCTCATTAATTTGATTTTTTTTAAAGTATTAATATCACAATTATTTTTATTCTAGAACTGATTTAGAAGCTGCATGCTAAATTGCATTCTAATAGAGTTTCAGTCTACATGGAGTTTTCTGTGACTGCTGTCTGTGTGCAGAAGTTGTGATTTTATTTTACGCCTGCAAATTTGCATCACTAAGTAACCACATAATTTTGCACGTGTAAATTGAGTTCCCATAAAATCTTACCGTTTGTGCACACGGAAGCATTTGTGGGAAATTGCACGCTCATTTTACAGTCTACACTCCTTTTTTGAAATTAGCTATGTGACAGTAAGATTGTTTCCAGATCTGTAAGCTTTTCATTTTCATAAGAATACTGTGACCAAAATCAGAAAATAAATCTGTGGCTTTTTCTGTGTGCATTCACATTTTTCCATTTTGCTGTGAAAACAAAACAAAAAAGACTTAAGTAGAACTTCTGGGAGAAACCCCACATGTATAACCATCTGTTTTCTTGCTAGCTATTTTTTCCTATCAGTTAGGATGGCTTCCTTAGCTTTTACCAATTGCCAGGCTCAGGTCTTCCGCCCTGAGGAATTGCACACCTTGCAGACAGATGTGGGTATGTAAGAATCAGAACAACTCTCTCTCCCTCCCTACCTTGCTTCTCTACACTTACTCACATCCCCACGCACAAGTGTTTACAAGGGGAAGCCTTGTATGACTTTTTAACTTTACCCCATTAGGGCCAGTGTATGAGCTATTGGTGTAACACAACAAAGAGCAATTTTGCCAGGTGGTGGTCTTGTGAGCTGTGGAAATGAACCTTTCTGAGCAGCAGCTCAAGTATTAATAATTCAAAAGCTGCAGAATTGCAAGCAGCAAACCTTATTTCACCTCCTGATGTAACTTATGAATTCCTTTAGGATGCAGGTAGTATGCAAGAGTGGACAATAAATCGAACATTGTGCAACTGCTGTGTGACCTTTGTATGTTTTGGCATGTCAAGAAGTCTTCTAAAGTCTGTTAGTGGAGTGAGGCACAAACCCTATCTCCGTGAGGTGAACTGACTCTCTTAGGTTAAATGGGAAAGCTTGAAAAGTATTTAAATGCAGTAAAGGCTCTAACTTACAAGTAAAGCCCATTTCAGAGTGACACTGTTTATCTTTTTAAACCTGTAAAGCACAGATCTAGTTCACAATAGAGGATTTCCACTACCTCTCCTGCTGCCTTAAGTGAACATTGGCTCTGATATAAGTAGTGATAGATGTGGGAGCTTTAGCAAAGAAACACAAGAGCAATGCCAGCAGTTGCTGGTGTACTTGAGTCAAATGGATTCAGCACAGCTATGCAACACTTCTTGGATATATTCCATTATAAGAATACTGCAAGGAACAATAGGAATGGCAGACTGACAGCACAGGAAAAATGTGAAAATCAGTGTGATTTTTATTGGTTTAATATTACACAAAGGACTGGGTTCTTTTCAGCAAAGACACTTTTAATACATAAAATACTTTTAATACATAAGTATTAAGAAACTTTCAATACATGTATTTATGCGTTACTTCTAGCAGTGGTATGTTAGCAGAATATTATTTTTTTCCTGAGAAAATACAAAAATAGGTATTTCCTTGCAAAGTTTTAGGTAGAACTATAGCTAGACTAAGGCTTTGAGTTAATGATTTTTACTGTATGCATATGCAATATGCATACTTTTATATGGGAAAAAAACCTCACAGTGCAAACCAGCAACTTGATTTTGTATTTTATCTTATTTTAAGGAAACTATAGCTGTAAGAGTGCAAACATAGAAATATCTAAGGACTTGAATCTTATTCCCGCTCAAAAATTTCTGTACTGTTCCAGCATTATGTGAGAATTAGCTTAATGTAATTCAAGATCTGAAGAAACAAAATTGTCTGCAATTTTAGTTGAAAATGATGATAATTATTCTAAGGGAGCTCTGGTTTAAGGGAGTCTAGTTGTGGCATTCATATCCAAACTTCTTTAGCATTCTGTAGTTGGGGCTTGTCTCTATTGAAAGCTGTAGTGATACTGTCAGCTGTGATACTGTTGAGTAGAAGTTCATGGATGAATAAAAGTTTGAAAGCTAAAGCAGCTGACTTTAATCAGTTTATTGATTCAAAGATATACAAAAGTAACCAATTAATATTGCAAAAGACCTGACTGGAATAACAATTTATTGGAGCATGATACAGACATTTGCAGTAGTGCAAAATAGTGTGCAAAATTAGTTACATATTTTTATACTTTATTCGTCAGTTACAGAGTATTTTCAGTATTGCTTCATTTACACCTTTTTTGTTTTAAAAGCAACAGAAGATTAGCAAAATGTCAGTTGCCAGGATCAGTTTTATAGTATTTCATTCCGCATTCTTAAGATAGGCAGTATGATGCATATACAACATATAAATCCTCTAGTGACTAAAACCGCTACTTATCCTGTGCCCTTATGAAAGGACAAAAAAATGGGACTTAGTTCATGAACTGTTAGGGTAATAGACTAAACTAAATGTTAGGGGAATTTCAACTAAATCCCAAGTACAATGAAAGTAGCAGAGAAGTTTGATTCAAAACTTTAAAAGGATGTTGTAAATGATATTTTAAATAAAGTAAGTAATTAAGATTAGGTATTCAATAATACAGTTAACAGCACAGACCAGAAATACAAAACATAACAGTAGGAGAGAACATTCAAAGTCTAGAAATTAATGTGAAATTGCATTTTTTTAAAGAATCATATACCTTTCGGAAGATACCATCTCTGTCAAAATAAGTATGGCAATGAATGATGAGACAGCAGTATGCCTGATGAGTAGAATCACTGCTTCTAGCTAACAGAACAGTATTTCATCCAAATAAGACAGGGTAAGAAGTATTACTTCATACAATATGCTTGTAGAGTCTACAAACTCCTTGCCCTAGTTTTAAGGATGTGTAAGTAGCATAAGAAAATGTTTAGTGCTCAGAATTAAAATTGGCTCCAGAGAGTTACTGGCTTCTTATGTCATCGTTCAGAAACTTGTTTTAAGGCCCTTTTCTTTCTTGCAAGTTCCTCTGATTATTGGTCACTCCTGTTGAAGACAGGAGTAGGTGTAACTCATAACCATCAAGAGGATACTCACAGTGCAAAGAATGTCAGATGACTCTTGAGAATAATAAAAGAAAGGTGAGACTTTTTTATAGGCTGTAAACATAAAAAGGTGTGAGAACATTGTGATGCTTCATGAACCAGCAAACAACCAGAACTAGATTATGTCAGCTAAATGACATTAAAAAGTTCTACAAAATGATGTAAGGTTTAGCCGGTTGCTTGCACCCGCGGAAAGCTCAAAAAGTCCTATTCAACCACTGCGAACATGGGAGGCAGCATAAAACTGAGAGGAGATTGTCCCTTTGGAGTTTTATAGGCCCTCATGCTTTGTTTCTCTGTGGACCTGGGAGCATCTTCGTCTCAATAGCACTGAGAAGCTTGGAGCTTAATTCCTAGCCAAAACCCACTGTGATTCACAAAATTCATTCCTGAGGGTCTTCGTCAGCTAAGTGTTCCCAAACCATCCATAAGGGATCAATATGTGGTGTGTGCTCCCCTCCAACACTCAAAAGTATTGCAATGGCGATGCCTCTTGCTCTTTTATTCTAGACAGCATCTACATTGTCTTATTAATGAGCCCCACATGGTTCCCTCAGGGGTAGGTTCCCTCGCCTTCTGTTGTGGCCTTGACCCATGTGTATTACGAGTGGGGTGCTGGGAATCCTGTGGAGGTGGGAACCTCAGATCCGGCCTTGCAGCACCCTCCTACATGCAGCTTCATGCTGTCTCAGGAAATCCCACTCTCCCCCAGATTTCCCATTTGAGGAATGAGAAATCTGGGCTCACAACTGAGCATGTATAAGAACCGACAAGCTGTGAGGTCTTATGAAAACTTCCACTGCTCAGGTAGTCTCCCTACCTGAAGAGTTGGTCTGTACAGTTTATACCAAATCTGCCTACTGTGTCATGTATCTGGATGACATGAGCCAGTTACAGCTTAATGACAACTATATCCCTTGACCACTTACTGTACACAGTCTTGGTCACTGTTTGATTTGCCCCGCCCCGGCAAAGCTGTCTTCAGCAAGTCCCAGTGTCTCCTATCTCCAATGCGTGCAGTCAGACAGGAAAACAGATATGTTTTATTTGTATTTTTTTAGGGGAAATAACCCAACCAAGCAAGAAAAAAAGTGCTTGCTGCAGAGACCATTTCAGCTTGCCCATTTCCCCATCCCATGGTCTGCAGTTGCAATGCAGGCATGAGGCAGAGAGGAAAAAAATATCTTGATATCAGAGATGTACAAGGCTCACATAGTTTAGTCTGGAAACACACACCTTGAACCAGTTCAGGGCAGCAGGGGTTATTTTATTAAGTCCTTACTGTTTCTTAAGGAGAGAAACCCCAAAGGAAGTGCATCATTCTGCCTTTCCCTGGTGACTTACTCATGTTGGTGGCCCCCATCATGCTGAAGTATTTGTTGCCTTTGTATGTTGTTTGCTCACATTTGTGAGTTTTGCACGTAGCACAGCTTACTGGGGTCCAGATTGAGGAAGGATGAGACTATTGGAGTAGCATTGGAAAAAGTGAACCTTGAAAAGTGCAAATTCCCCCTGGGGACATTGTATATTGTGTTGTTATATCCAGGACATAATTAAGGTGCTAAGGTTTCAGGTGCAATCACTTCAATGTGGACTGGTGCTTGAAGGTGTTTTCTAGTATTTTCCTTTTGTCTGAAGTGCTCACGAATGATTTAGCAGTTTGCACTTCTGTATTCGGTGCAGATGTTTTTCTTAGAAAAGATCTTCCAAGGCAGTCTAAGAACATTTACAAAAACAGCTCTTACATGGACTCATGCTAGGATAAGCTACAAAATTTGTGGTAAAACGTGGAAACCCAGGTTATGAAAAGATCCATGAGAAGATTTGGGTGAATGTTTTTTCTTTACATTTTTCCCACTAGAGGGTGAGTTGTTCCGTGTCAAGCTGAGATGTCTGAACAGACATTCCTTCAGTCAGGCTGAAAGGACAGAGCGGATTTTGTACTTCTTGGAGATTCACTGCTGGTCAGGCCAAAACTGTTCGTAAGGGGATATAGTTAACTGGGGAACCATCACCCAAGTTGCTTGTCTCCATGCAATTTGTTTTTCACTTCTTGGAGCCCTAGCAGCATGGAGCTGATTGCTGTTTTGGTGCATATTTGCAAGCAGGTCAGGAGAGAGTATCCCTCTTTTTCAATGCCTTCTGTAGCTGACAGAGGTTGGTAGCACTTTTACATGACAGGAATTTTGCCTGTCCTTTTCCCATGTCATATGTGGGTGAGAATAACAGGATGCTTTATCTAGGACAATGCTCATCAAAGGTAAAGGGAAAGGGTGTCATCATATTTTTGTCTCCTGCTCAGTGGTGGCAGAAATAAACCCTGGTTGTGAAATCCCTCCTGTTTTGTGATTAGTGGTTAGGACAGTTTGCTGGAGGAGTTCTCGCTCCAGTAAATACATGAAGACATTCTTATTTGCTTTTCAAATCTCTGCAGTAGGTTTATTAATATAATTAATTCACTCACTCATCGAGGGGCAAAATGTTCACATATATATTAAACTGTCTGAACACTGCTTTCTGTTTCTGACACAGGCAAAGACTTCAGAAACAAGCTTTTGGTTCAGGTAAACTGTTTTGATATGTATGGCATTGAAGTTGTTCCTTTATGCAGATAATATCAGGACCATGTGACAAAAAGCACTGAATATGCAGTTATATTGCTGTATTTAGAATCACTGCATTTGTGAGACTAAGAGTATGTTACCAGCTTTGTGTAACCACTTTTATGAGTAGAATATTCAAAGCTATGGCTTTTTTCTTTACTAACAGCCTAGAAAAAAGGCACAGTTAAAGAAGAAACAAATATGAAAACTTGATTGAGACTAGTAGTACTTAGACTAATCAAGATTTGATAAGAATCATAAAAAGCAGAGGGAAAATAAAACACGGTGCCAATTTAACTGCTCCTAAATGCTGAGATTAGACAGTCTGAATGAATTCTGCCAATTTTAAATTCAGTGCTGGCATTCGGGAAATTTTTACAAGGAAATTTACAAGGAAACTAAACCTTGGCATCACTGGGTTTACCTCAATGACACTCTCATCTCAATCAGCAGCTACAGTGAAACCAGTGAAAAAAAAGTTGCAAAAAAGAGGGAGAAAAAAATCACAAAGTTACTGTAGTGCCAATAATAACAAATGGCAGTATGCCCTTAATTGTGTTCCATTTTGGATGTGAGACACTATTAAAAATACTTCTGATATATATAAAATATTTTTGACGTATATATCAGAAATTTTGCAGCTGGAAAAATAAAATTAATGAAGGAATGGTGAGACTTTGAAGAGGCTGGTGAACACCAGAATGAGAAAATAAAGACAACATAAGTTAACATGCTTCTGATTATGAGAGAAGGGAATGTTTAAATAATAAAAAGTTGAAAAATTTTAAAAGAAAATAAAAACCTTATACAATGTATAACTTCTTTGTGGAATTAACTGCTACTCTTCAGCCTGAAGAAGAGAAGGCTGAGAGGAGATCTTATCAATGTCTATAAAAACCTGAAGTGCAGGGGCCAAATGGATGGGGCCAGGCTCTTTTTGGTGGTGCCCAGTGACAGGACAAGGGGCAATGGGCAAAAACTGGAACACTGAAAGTTCCACACAAATTTAAGGAAAAAAATATTTTCTGTAAGGGTGTTGGAGCACCCTTACAGAAGGGTTACATAAGCTGTTCAGAGAGGTTGTGGAGTCTCCATCTCTGGAGATGTTCAAGATCCACCTGGATACTTTCCTGTGCAACCTGGTGTAGGGAACCTGCTTTGGCAGGTAGGTTGGACTAGATGATGTCCTGAGGTCTCTTCCAACCCCTACCATTCTGTGATTCTGTGAAAATATCATTGCTTGCAAAATCCCCCCATTTTACAAGTTTTATATTCATTTGGACAATAAGAAATGGAATTAAAGAAAAGAGGTTAAGATCAAGTGTGAGGATTCTGTAACAGAATGAAAATCAGTTACTTCCTAAAAAGTTAAGAGGTATTTTCTCCCATTGTTAACCGTTTTTTTCACATTTCAGAGGACCTTGTACCCTTTTGTGAAATATCTGGCAGTAGCCACAGTTGGATAAGAATGCAGGACCTCTCATTTAACCCAGTCAGAATTTCTACATTTCTAAATGAGAATTATACTCTTAATAGTGCTTCTCAACAGGAGAGCAAAAAAACATGTAGCACAGAAAGAAAATGCATGAGCCTAAATGGCACAGACAGCAGTGGCTGTTCTCTCTCCCACTTGTAAGGGGCTGAGATCAAAAGGAGAAAAATGACTTGCTCTACCTGGGAACACTGTGACTTAACAAGATCTGCATTCTCCTCCCCTGCCCTGTCCTGGGTGGGTTTAACCTGGTCTGCAGGTAGCTCTGGCTTGGCCTTTTAATGCAATGTAATTGATTGCTATTTAATCTGGATGATTTAAACCTTTTTTTTTTTTTCCCAGTGGTTTTTGTTTTCCGTAGTTCTGGGTAATCCAAATAAATGTTTCTAATCCTCTCTGACTGATCGTGCTTCCCTTCTGGCATTTAGCACATTTTTGACAGGACATTCTTCTTGTTCTAAATCTGAATTCACTTTTTAGGGATTTCTTTGACAAAACAGCCAGGAAATCAACCAGAGCGAAATGCCTTCTTTGATAACCAGAGTTCTTATAAGAGGTGCTTTCCCTTGTAGTCAACTTAATCTCAGTAAAATATGAAAATCAAACATTACTCAAATTTTTAATTAGTATTGCAGCGAAATGCCTGAAAATAGATTTGCACAGTAGATCACAAGTTGAAATCTACTGCAATTTAAGAGTTTGTTTTGTCTTGTGTTATAATGCAGGTGCTGAGATTTTTAGGAACTGGAAATTATAATAAAAGAAAACAAACTAATTTTTGTGAAATAAAAATGCATGTGAAAAAGGTGCTTTTTCATTGGTGTTCCACTTTTACACTGACTTGACAGGCATAATGTTGTGATGAATCACATGACAATTTTAAGAGTAAGATGAGAAATTTTCCTTAAGAGAAAAAAAAACAGGTAAAATATTATAGTGATTGAAGTGTTTAGAGTATGCTCTGCAAGCTCTCTTGCTTTCTACCATATCTGTAATTTGGATCAGGCACCAGGGCAGTGTGTACTTGAATAACAGAAAAGTGCCAGCAAGGCTCAGGGAGAAAGCTCTGC
The DNA here is from genome assembly GCA_907165065.1 of Caprimulgus europaeus. Next base: position 79,791,045 of record OU015524.1, read on the forward strand.
AAATTGCTAGATCACCTCTGAGCTCTGGTGTGGATTATAGGATCAAAGGCCATTACAATAGATGCTTTGTTTGCTGTTGTATGAATGAAAACTAAGTTTACTGTGAAGAATGTTTGGTGGTTGGATATTCACACTTGGATTTGAACAGGCTTGTTCATATTTCTGATTGACATTTTCAGGGAGGTTGGATTTATTTAGAAATATCCCCATATTTGTGGCTTTGTAAGTTTAGATCTTCACCAGTACACTAGTGAATACGGGTAATTTAGTCATAACTGCCCTTTCCTGAGCAGAGGCCAAGCAAAAATGAAAACATTTCCATTTCCAGTGGCTGTGCAAGACTTTAGAGTTTGATGTATTTTACTGGAAAAAAATTCTGGTGAGAGTAATTCTCAAAATCTCTTAGTACTGTGCTGACTATGCTCATCCTTGTATTAGTGTTAGAAAAAGATCAATCCATAATACTTCAAAAGTTAATTCTAAGAATTCACTAGGTGTTAAACACTGATGAGTGGTCCAAGCTACAGTGAGTTATCTCCCCCTTTGCAAAATAACCTACATGTATGACTTAGTGGTACCTTCAAAGCAGCAATTAGGAATGAGGAGAGTGAGGTTATTTATAGCTGTCCAAATGATGAATGCAGATGTTGAAATAATGAAAATAAGTTCTGTGAAAATAAGTTCTGTAAAAATAAGTTGGCATCAGGAAAAAAAAAATATGGACAAAAGAATAAAAAATAATCAGAAGTGCTCAAAAGCAGGTCTGGATCATCTGGGTTTTTTCCTAATCCTTACAGCAACAGTGAAACCATCCTGACTTTGACTTTTGATGAAATATCAACCTGTAAAACCTTTGTGAACTGATTAGAAAAGAAAAAATCAAATACAATCAGTGTAGTCATTTTAATCCTTTAAAAATACTTTGGTACTTCAACAAGAGAAGGATATTCATGTGAAAAGCAAAGCTTTTATTTTGATTATATTTGTAAAATTAAACTCCAAATCCATCCTTTTTTGCAAGGTAGTGTGTTAAAAAAATTACCTCTCTGATCAGAATAGTTTGAGTAATGCTTTTTAATCCCTCAGAATTTTGTGTTGTCATAAAATACCTGTCCAGGTGACAGAAGCATTTGGATGGAGGATGAGCTGGTGCAGAGCTCCTTAACTTTGTTAGTCTCTGTGTCCCCCCTCCAGCATGTTACATCACTTTGATGTTTACCAATCTATCTACAGTTGAGGTCTCTAAGAAATAGGAAAACCAGTATTATCAGACCAGGGGGATTTAGAGCACATGGACTACTAATTCATAAGATAGATGTGTAATTAATAGAGATTAATACCTCCAGGCTATGATTCAGATCTTAGAGACTTTGAATAATTATTTTGCCCTTTCTTAATTGACCCCAGAAGAAAGTTAAGAGTACAAGTGCCTAGTCTGAACATATCAGTTGAAAAGAATTAAAGGTAGGCAGGATGAACATGGGTCCAAGTACTCAGAATATGAAGTAGAAAAGCCTTTGAAAGCAGTGTGCTCTGTAATTAAAAGAGCTTCTTAGCTGAACTGTGAAAATATATTTCTTTGTTTTCTGTACTCTGCATGCCGTGTGTAGGATTTGTTATTGTTCCCTGTGCACTGACTGCTGCTATGAGGTAACAGTCTAAACAATAAAAGTGATCAAACAGCACTCCTTTGGATATTGGAAAGTTAAATCTCTTCCTGATTCACTGGAAACAGCTTAATATGTTTCTATTTGGGAATATCCCTGGGTAAATTCTTTTGGTTTTGGACTACCACTGCAGACTGTATTATTTGCAAATACAATGTCTCTGGCCTCTCCCTTCAGGTCTACCCACAACTGGTTTAAATCAGTTGGGATACTTGAACAAGGACTTACTACTGGGCTCTGAGATATAAGTAGCAGCATCTGAGTTCTTACGCCACCTAGACCTCTTTTAGAAAATACCTCCCTTTGTCTATAGTTATGAGAGACAGGTAATAATCTTCTATCCATAAGATTACTTTTTTTTTTTTTTTTCCTAAAGAGACTTGCCTATATAAGTCACACATCAATCATGGCCTAAGGCTGGTGAGGAAGCCAATTCTGTCTTCTTTTCACTAGAGGAAGGAGTTACTGAAGAGCTGTTATAACTAGAGTCTCAGAGAAGCAAGGCAACAAATAAACACATTACGTGTAAGCACCTCGAAGATAATAACGTGCTAAGTAACAACTAACATAAATTTTGTAACCAGCCCGGTATTTCCTCACACCAGAGTCCTCTGACATAGAAGAGAGGGCTCCCCTGGTTTTGTGTCATTTCACAAAGATGGATCTCCACCTGGCTGGCAGTTCTGCAGAAAAGAGCCTAGGAGCTAGAATGGACCTCAAACTGAGCCTGTATTCTCAATGTTAAACTTCTGCCAAAAATATTTTTAAAAAAGCAAACACTGTATCAGGATGTATAAACATGAGTATTATATGTAAACCAGCTGCTCTGCTGAATACTGGCCTCAGCTGGAGCATTACTGCATCCAATTAGAGGCATCATATTTCCAGAAGTTTGTGGACCAAAAGAAGGGGAGGGCAAAGCAGAGCAAAAAGATTGATAAGAAACCTAGAAAATGTGGCTTTAAAGAAAGAATTTGGATGGTGGAGTACAAGGAACAGAAAACTGAGGGGTAGACTTAAGTCTTTAAATATGGAAAAGGCTGCTGCAAAGGTGAGATTTACAAAATGTTCTCCAGGCATTATTTAGGACATTGATCCATTGATCTTTAGGGTGAGAAATAGCATGCTAAAATGCAGCTAGGAAGATTTAAGTTAGACATGAGAAAAGATTTTCTATCACTAAGGATAATTAAGTGTGGTGGAAGAGATTTCTGAGGGGAGGTAAGGAGTCTCAATTGCTGGAAGTTTTTAAGAAAACATTAGACAAACATCTGCCAGGAATGGTTTAAATATAGCTGATTCCGCCTTTAGACTAGTTGACCTCTCTACTAACTCTGTGATCAGGACTGTTTATCCTGAGTGATTTGTAAGATACTGGTTTAAAGGTGATAAGGGCAAATGTGGTGGATATATTGATTTCCCACTGTCACTGGCTGAGCTGGATGCTGGTTGGGGAAATGATGAGCTAAATTTACCAGCAGTCAGAGAAGACAGTGGAAGAGGGCAGAGTCTGAGATGAGTACTAAAGGTAATTTCCTTTTCCTCTCTTGACCTTCTGTTTGAACTTAGCTGATGGACTTGCCATCTGTACCTGCTTCTTAAAGGAGCATGCTTTCACTTGTGTGCTGTAAGAAATGCTATTTCCAAGTTCAGAACTGATCACTTCAAGTGGGGAAGAAAAGTAGGCTAAGAACACTTTGGTAAGTAAGAATGCAGCAGGGAAATACCTGCTACAAATTCAAATTTCAGTAAGACAGAACAGAGAGACTGAAATTGCTAGTTCACTATCAAAGCAATTTAAGTTACAACAAAAGGTCATTTGAACCTGGGTGAAAGTGAGAACAAGCTGAATTTGGGATCTGCAGCCGAAGAGATGAAGCTGGTTTCTTACTATCCAAATTATGAGATGTTGTACCATATGGTCAAACTGTATTTTTAAACTGCCCTCATCGCCCGAATAGAAGATCCCTCCAGTAATGCATTAAGTGGGGTGATTTATATCTGCCAGAGGGGTTTGTTCTTTTGATCATTCTTTTTCCTGAGAGGCACTGTATTGTTCTGGTTTAGGAGTTTTTTAAATGCTATGACTGATTAAAAAAATATTCTCCAACACATGACTTTGATATTCATGTTTCATTCCCAGGAAATCTTCGGGATTTATCAGTTCAGCCATGTGAAGCTAGTTTTTTTATTTTATTTTCAATGATTCTGTAACTACACAGAGTCTATCTTAGCTCAAAAAATCAAATTTTTTAATCAGAAATGTGAAGATACCTACCTTAAATACTTAATGAACGGTACTTAATAGTTAATGTTAATCTAAATGCAGGAAAAATCTAAGAAGGTATGAAAATTCTTTTCCCTTTGTTAGGAACTTTTTTTTAACATATGAAAGCTAGTGCCTTTTCCCCCAGTTACCTTCTAAAGAAACAATGCTGATGTTCTGTAGCTCACAGGTTGTCTCTTTAAGTTGTGGATGAACACTTTCTGTGGAGCTATGTAAGCTGGCATCAGGTGAAATCTTTTAATATGTGATTGGAGAAGTTCAGTTATTTATGGACTTCAAGACCTTCCTTGAGGAAGGACTTCAAAATTTGGTCCAAACAGTCCTTCAAAAATGTACTTTGCTACTGATTTCACATGGAGTTAATCTCTTGCCTAATAACAACCGAAGATTGGGTTAATTTAATTAGTGCTGACAGTAATAATTCCTGGAGGTCTTTCATATCAGGCCTGAATATTAAGTACCAGGCATTGCTGAGAGAAAAATTTTGGCACATTTCTATTAATGGTTGCATGATTAATAACTTCTGGCACAATTTATGCCCATCCCAAGTTGTTTACAAATACTACTTTTTACCCATCATACAAATTTTACTTTTGTCAAAAACAAATTGGCTGAATTAGCTACCTTTACTTTATTTCCTTTTACTTTGTACAGACACTGCACATTGTCTAAAGACCTTTTATTCTTCCTCAGGTTTTCAGAATTAATATGCTTGGATTCTGATGCTCCTGCTGGTTTAAAGAAGAAATGCAACACTAATAAATTGTAATAAATTGTCAGTCTCAATGGGTCTGTGACCTTCAATCAGTAGGGGGTTATGTGCAACACTTCATTTCCCCTTCTTTTAGCTCTAGCTGTTTCCCTTGCTGTTAGGCAGTGTCCTTGATTTATGGGTGGGCCACCAGCAGGATATCTCACCTGCAAAAATAGTTCACACTGTGTTGTTTATTGTACTAAGTAGGCTTCATGCTGGCTGAGGGTTTTTACAAGGGAAAGGAGCTGCTGTCAGTCTTTCCATCATTTGAGCAAAGTTGGCTCCAAAGTTCTCTCAAATTTCTACATGAAGTGTAGGAGCAAGAAGCCAGAGCAAGCTATTGTCTCTTCTTCAGTGAGTCAGCGTCTTTTGGCTTTTTTGACTAGAAGTTCAACAGAAGATGAGAGCAAAACTAATGAAAAACAGCGATATACTTTTTAAAAAAATCCACTCTTAATTTAGAGGGAATATTTAATGCTGCTTGCATAATTTTAAATATCTGATTTTCCCCCATGTTAAATTATTACCTGCTGTGTGACACATTGCAATTTCTTGTGATTAAAACAAAAGGTTTTGATTTGCTGTAGGAAAAAAAACCCCAAAATAATCTCAATTGTCCCAGTGCTGTAATTTTAGTGAAAATACAAGACAGAAATGTTAGTTACATGTTTACTTTCCAAAACATTAACTAGGAGGCAAAAAAAAAAGCAACAAGTAAGTCAGCAGAGTTACCTGCATGTTATGTTTTTTTCTGCCTTCAGATTTATAAGATTTCCTAAGAGAAGAAAATTCCTTTTTTCACCGAGACAACAGTAAAGTAAAGAAAGGAAGCAAGGACACTGGCAAAATCTATTGATTTTGTACATACCTACATTGCTGAGTTCTGTAATAGGAGTTCATATAAAGACAAGTCACTGTGTCACTCCAAGATTGGTAAAAAGTTGCGGAGTGTCAACACTTTTGGAGGGATGCTTGCTGTTGATGGCAAATAAATCATTGCATGCAGTCCAGAAATACCCCTTTTCTACTCTGCTCCTCTTCAGCTACTTTGTGCTGCTGTGGTGAGCAGTCATGGGGTGACTATTGATCGGCACGGCAATTTTTGTTGTATCACCAAGGCTGGACTATTACAATACTTTCCATACTATGGAATTTTATCAGCCACTTACCTGAACAAGACTGAACTATTGGTTGAGCCAGTAAGAAACAACTGTGTAGTGCTTTCTGAGTGTCACCTTAAGTGCCATTAGGATGTGGTGTCATGATGGCCTATTTTGTTGCTGTTAACTATTTATTTAATTTGTTTATGAGTCTCCAGGTTCTTCCAGTCTCTTTGATAAATCTTACTGCTACATCTCTAGCTCTGTGTTTGGTTCCATTTAGATGAATCAAAAATTATTTCAGACACCTTTTTTTTTGGTCTTTATATGGGCATTTTAGGTTTTTGAGAGTGCAATTATGGTTCAAAATGGCACAAGAGAGAGAAAATAACTTCTTCCTAGACCAACAAATTTGGCTGGGTAGTGGAGCATCCTAAGAAGATATTATACATGAAATAATGCTGCTTACCTCATTAAAGTACTGTGATCTGGCATATTAGAAAACATGCTGTGGTGCAACCAGACAACATTTCTGAGTTAAAAGCACAGGTTAGAACCACAAACCCTAAAGATGAACAAGTTAAGATAACACACATAATCAAAGTGCTGTAGGCACTCTGAAGGAACTCAGTAATGATATCCTGCTTTGCTAGTTTATAATATTTTGGTATGCCCCCTAATTATCCATCCTTTGCTAAAACACATACAATGTTTTTCACCCCAAGAGTTTTTTGTGTTTCACTGGAAAAATGGCTTTAATGACTTACCAACAGAACACATCTATCTATCTATCTATCTATCTATCTATCTATCTATCTATCTATCTATCTATCTACCTATCTATCTAACTATCTACCATACATCTTTGCTGAGAAGAAAAGGGTCTTGCCTTGAGTACATTTAAATCTACTTAAAAACTGTCAAATTCAGTACCTATATTCATGAAAGAATATACTTTAAAAAATATCACTTAAAAATCTACTTTTTTTTCCAGAAAAAATGAAATAAAGAATAAAGTAAAAAGTATTACATCCTATTTCTTTGTCCAAGTATCTGCTTTCACATGCATACACTTTTGATATGCTGGATTATAAGGTCATTTTTAGAAATGGAAAAATGGAGAATGATACTTCTAGAAAGTGATTAGTCTTTTCAGTTCCCCAGTGTTAAATGTGCAAGTCTCTATAATTTATTCTGGAAAGAATGAAGCCAGAAATGTGATTGCAAATTAATACAGAAGAGTGGTTTTCAAACGTTTTTCATCTGGAGACACCTTGAGAAAACGATGTGTCTGATTTCACCTTTTTCCAATGTGAAAAATAAAGATGAGTAATGTTAGTCAGTGTCCTCTTAATGTCTTTTCTCATGTGTCTTAAAAGTAGTCAGTAGACCACAGGGACTATCAGGTCACTTCTTCAGAAATATTTATTAGCCAGTGTAAAAATTGTCCATTTGACAAATTGTTAACATACAGTTGCCTCTGTTCCCAAACAAGCTCAAATAATAGTAACTTATGAATAAAATTCTACTGATTTAGGTCCCTCCACTGCTGCAAAGACAAGTAGCAATTGTCCGTGATGTATTTTGTTGAATGTAAATTAAACATAAAGTGAAATAAATCTTTAAGGCTTCATTTCCTGGTTAGCCTGGATGAATAAACATGTTATGTGTTGCATAGACTTCAGTTTCAAGGGATTTGACTCAAAATCAGGGCTCATTGTCTGTCAACAAGCAATGATACATTTGCTGACCTGATCTTGAAGGCCAAGGGATTTTCCACTTCACAGAATCAACTTTCAGCTTGGTCTGCTCTGCTCAACTTGGGAGACATTGGCAGAGACACACGAGGAGCTCTCACGTTGCCTACATGCATTATACCTGGCTCTGCTATGTAATGACTATAGATACACTACTCTCATTTTTCTCAGTTGTTGATTTGAATATACATAGTCAAAATATCCAAAGGATTTGATAGTCCTTAGAAAGAGTGGACTTTCCTTGCCAACGTTAAGCATGATTTATAGTAATGTGTATTAAAACCTTGAATCCCTCCACATTGTGTTAAACTCTTCAGCAGGTCTGTGTGGTATATATGTTTTGAACAATATGTATGGTTTAAAATATACCTCAGTTTTAAAGTCTGATGCATCTGCACATGTCTGTTCATGACTAAAAGGAATAAATAAAAAAGAGTCTGTCTGGATATTCAAGGAGATGACAAAGTCAGTTTCTCTTGATGATTGTCAGGGGCTGTTATTGAATTCCTTGAACACGGTCTTCTTTTGACTTGTCTTATAGAGATGACAATCTTTCCTTCTGCCACTCTTCATCTCATACTCAGATAATGCCTGTAGACCTTAGCATGTAGAGTGATTTTCCTTGTCCCTTCCATTGAGGAGACCATGTCTGTCTTAGAAACTTTCTAGAGGTTTCCATAGTATCAAGTCCTTTTTGCATCCTGCTTCAAAACCACTTAACCTAATGTTAGCTTTTAATGTATCTGTCCACAAGTCTTCCTAATATTGAAGATCAGTTTATCCATTTCTGTTTTTGATCATCTCCACGGCTGATATCATGGCACTGGTCACACAAGCTTTCCTTCATAAATAAATCTGCAAAGTTGCTAAACTACTTTCATCCAAATCCCTTTCTGATTAACTGTGCTGGATGCTACAAATAAGCAGCCAGTAATGACTGATAGGAAGAAGTGCAGTTGTGGAGTGTTCATTTCCAAAAGGAAAACAGGAAATGAAAAGGAAAACAAATACTCTGGTAAATCCTTCTCCTTTTTTTTTCTTGAACCTGTAGGTAAAATGGACTCACAATGTCTATTTTGAATTTGATTTATATGATATAAAAAAAGTAATCACCTCAATCAAATGTATAAATAAAATTAATATTAAGGTGTGGTTTGTTTTGTCTGATGACTTCTTATATTTCAGTTCTTATATTTGTGCTTCACTGTTAAAATGCAAGACGTTTTCATCCCAGTGATAGTTATCTATCCTTGTCTGGCACCTGCTCACAGAGATAAGGAAAACTAACAAGATGGCATTGGCATAACTAAACTTGTCACCAAGATCCCTATTCTTGGCTCATTCTGAACTCCAGTGAGAGCAAGTATCTGCTTGTGTAACTCCAAGAGCCATATTTGTGACATGAAGGAACACTATAGCAATCTGCTTGGTAGTTAACAATTTTCATCATCTCTGAAATTCAGTGAGTTTAGTTCTTTGGAAAGTGGACTGAAATTGTCTTCTTTTACATTTGGATTTCTGATGAATAGTCAATTTTGTAAGAATGCTGAGTGGATTTTTTCTTTTTTTAATTGTTAAAGATACTTGTCACTTCTGAGCTATGTATTCTAAAGTGTTTTGGAAAGGAAGTTAATATCATTACCCCTATTGAAAAGCATTTTCTTTTGGCTGTCTTTCCTCCAGCCCCCCTAAAGAATACTTGGCTCATAATGTTTAATATTTTACATAATATTTTACTTATTTTCCCCTTGGCACTGAAACAACAGAGTCAAGTAGGAAATCTGGAATATGTTCCACATTTTTCCCTTCTGTCTGTGATCAGTAAGCTGCAAGAGATGAAAGGGATTGTGACTTGAATGCTTCCTTTCTGTATTTTTTGAACCCTGAAAATAGTTCTGTATTCTTTTTCGTTCATTCATTCTTTTTTCTCTACTCTCAGTATAAATAAAACTGGTATATAAAAAGTGGCAAACAGTGTAAAAAAAAGGCAATTGTTTTCCAAGAAATTGATCACTGTTTTAGTGATTTTTTAAAAAATTAACACTTATTCACAGGAAAATGCATGATTAATATTTTCGTGGAAGTATAATAGACATTAAGTTTTTGACAGTGTATAAATGTGAGCTGCACACTCTAGGTACCGTAATATTACACGTGTATCTTAGGAGAGTAGTGTGCAGAGCCAGATTCTGTTCCTTCTTGAATTTTTCCCTCTTGTATTAAGATTTTATGTATTACTGTGACCAGTTAAGTAAATCAACACAAAGTACGCACACTGACTGCACGTATTAGCATCTATGTTAAAGTATGATCATCCTGTCCTCTTGTAACTATCAACAAAAATGATACAGACTTGAAGAATTATAATTTAAGTTTCATGTCGTATAGTTGTAGCTATATGGCAAGTACCAAAATGTGATCAGACAGCTGTGTACATAAATCATATAAATGACTGAATTTACAGAGACCTTATTAAATAAATATACAACATCTATCATAAATTAGATGTAAGTGGTTTGGAAATTACTTTTTTACTTCAAGCAAAAATGCTTGCTTCAGAAATATATAATACTCTGGAATTCAAATATACTACACTCAAAAATTTCGAAATATGACCAAAGCCTGGAGAAGGAACACTAGCACAACACATTTAGAATAAAAGAAATACATTTCATTACTTTTTAAATTTTTCACACTGAATGATATTGGATTTTTTTTTCCTATTCCCTTTTCTTATTTGCATATGAAATAAAACAGGAAAAGGCAATTCAAATAGTTTTTCTATTGTCTTACAACTGAAACTGGAAGAGCTCCATTTTAATCCACCCCTTTACTTTAGAATCAACATATCATTTTCCTAAAATTACTCAGAGATAACAGCATGTGTATCTGCAGCCTGCCTGGCCCTGTGCCAGCTCCAGCACAGCGCTGTGCAAAGGTCTGTGCTGGTATTTGTCAGTCATTTCTTGACAATTTCTAACCGAGTTAAAGTTCTTCCTCCCCCTCCACCTCATTCCCACTACTGGAGGAATGATGAATAGGATGGAAAATCCACAGCGTGCGTATTAGTTAACAGGAGGCTGTGACTACAGTTTAAATCTGAACAGAAATCGAGAGGCCTCAGAGGAATTAAAGGGGTTTTAATTCATTTAAACTGACCAGCCCTGGTTTAACTACTCTACAATTGTGAGCCTTTATCATCTAGGATATCTATTACACTCTACTAAGCATGAGAAAACATACATATTTTTCTTCTTAACAGCAAAACTATTAGCCTCCTTATTCACCTACATGTCAGGCCCTTTTGAGTTACAAAACCTACAACTAAATAATTCAGCTGAGGTTTAAAAGCAGAAAACATCTATTGAGAAACCATAGAAAGTTATTATGCAGATACTGTGAAATATCCTGACAGTGTCTGACCATAGAGCCAAAATTAAACATTACACAGAGCAAGCTCTATAACACTTGGACTGAGTTCAGTCTCATACCGTGTGCTTCCCCTTCAGACAAAGACATTTTCAGCAGAAAACTGGCTGGATGTCTAGTCTCTGGAGCAGGTGCATGTTGTGGTACAGGCTGCCCTCTCAGTTCCTCGAATCTTCAACTCTAAGCAGGTGGCAGTTTACCTTGTGACTCCTATTCAGGGAAATCAAAGGAGAGAGGCTGTGTTTCTAGGTCTCCCTCTACAGCAAGAGGAAAAGCATTGGGGCAAAGGCTGCGATGTTCTCCTGATCATCTGAGACCATGTCAAGATACTGAAATAGACACAATACAGTTTGGTGAACCTACAAGTAGACATATGTCTTTCATTATAGGATATAAAATTTAATCTAGAACCAAGATGATAAAATCCACAAACCAACACGACTTCAGACTTAAAAGGCTTTCTAGGCATTATATGAGTTGTGACACAGACTATAAAGTTTGGCAAAGACAACAGACACAAAACACAGATGAGAAAACCAAGGGCTAGCACCAACTACTCTTCCAAGATCATGTTTTTAACAGCCCTGTGTGTGGATAATAGCCAGGTCATTTGTAGTCCTTCAGTAGTCTGCTCTCAAATGCTCAGTGTAGAATTGAAACAACAAGGATTATAAGAAACTTTATGATGAAGTACACAAAACTCAGAAAGTATAGTCCTGCATATATTTGGCTGTGAACTTTAAATCCTCTTCATGGTTTAAAGAAATATATTTTAAGGATATTTACAGGGTTTGGCAAGTCTGTTAAGAGTCTTAACGCTGGAAGATGAAGTCATTTGGTATGTTATCACAACTGTAGCGTCAGAGGCCTGTTTTCACTGCTTTCAGGAGTGAGGTCTGACTACAAATATCAAACCAAATTAATTCAGGCTGTCAGGATTCTGGAGTTCTGCATCAGTGATGGATGGCTCCTGACTGTTGGTATTCACAAGTGTATTTTTTCTTCAGGCTTGGCTGTTTTAGTTCTATATTCTCAAATGCTATGGGGTATTTTATATCCCTTTGCAGCTTGCAGCAAGTCAAATAAATATCCTGAATTGGAGATTGACCAAGTTCCTTGATTATCCTACAGTGAGGAAAGGAGCTTTCAAGCTATCTAATCTATCTAGCTAATATATATCTAAAGTACTTCTTATATTTAGTATTTCTCTTGAACTGGCAGTTGACCAACTTCCCTAAATGTCTCTTTGTAACAAGAAAAAAAAAAAAGAAAAAAAAAAAAAGAAGACTTATCTTCATTATGTCCAAGGAATTTAAATATTATTATTTGCTAAGTACTAAAAAAGCCAAATGTCTATTAACAACCCTAATGCCAGAGCAGCTGCTGCTGGACATACAATATTAATGTTCTTATGTCACTTCAGAGTATAATTCTACCTCTGCATTTCATCATTGTGCTGAATGTGGCAAAGCTATCCATGCAAACTTTGCTATCAGCAAATACACATCTACAGGAATGTGAAAAACATTCTTCTCACTGGGAGCACAGGGTTATGTTGTGGCAAATTTTTGACTGCAGTTTCTTTACTGCTGGTATTTGGTCTCCAGTGTGTGCAAAGCAACACAATAACTTGTGAGCCAGTGTCTCTGACCCTTTTGCTACTGATTGCCACTAATTTCAGTTACCAGTGAATGCTCATTTAACCAAAGATGTTGTGTATTTAATGTACACCTGTCTCCTCTCATCTGTCCTTAGAATTTATTCTGTCCAGGATGAATCTGACACAGGAAGATGAAGAAAACTACAGTAAAGGAAAACCTTTGGACAAATTTATTAGCATACATCTTAATAATCTGTCCCAATTTATTTCAGAGATAATAACAGACTACATATTAAATGTTTGCACCTGACCTTTATCACTAATATTGATAGAAAAAATACGTAGTAGTGGAGATCATATATAGGCCTGCTAGCATGAGTTTTCCCTGGAGCTTATCCTATGTAGAAAGCATAGGGTACTAAACAACCTAAACCAACAAGATTAGTTATAAATAAGAGAATAGGAAGTCCTTTAAACACTTGCTAGGAATGCAATATCAATAAATATTTATACATTAACATCTGTTCAAAAATATATTATTGCTGTCACAGTTGGATGAATGGTATAACATGTTTAAGAATATCAAATCAGTCTTTAAATAATTTAGCTTTGTCTGTTTTATTTTGTTGAAAATTATTGCAAAAGATCTTGTCAAATTTGTGTACAGGAATATTTCTAACCTGCTTACTCCAGTCAATAGACTAGGTACTATTTGTTCTATTTCTGGAAAAAAAAAAAAAAAAAGACATTATAAGAAAGCTCTAAATTGCATATGGACATTCTGTTGCAAGATAATTGTCAAATTATGTGAATCCAACTGCAACTATTTGAACATTAGAAATGCAATAACAACTATTTCTTAGCAAAAGTTTGAAAGGGTCACAGCATTATGGCACTTCTGTGACTAATAACCACTCTTAGCTGGAGAGAAATTCCATTAAATCAGTGGTAAAATCATTGTAATAGAAAACATACATTTTCGTTTGAATCAGTGTGAACATGATTAGGAGGCTCAAGTCAGTATTAGTTTATACTTACTTGCATGTCAAATCAGAGCATTACATAATTATTTGCTTATGCTCTTTTGTGCATGTTTGCTTACACAGACAGTAAATTTACTCTGCCTTCCCTTATAATAAATTCAACCATCTTGTATTAAGTTCTCTGGGTAACAAAAATAGATTAGATTTATATCTATTCCCTCTACAAAGCAACAAAGAAATTCCTAGAAATGCTGTCTTATTGAAAACCAGGCATTGGAAATTTCTGTCAGAACTTTTATGTGGAGTTGCTTATTTTTATTATCATTTTTACTGAAAAGTTTAGCTTTTATAGAAATGTTTCTTTTTATTGAAATAATAAATTACAGAATCATAGAATCACAGAAGGGCTGAGGTTGGAAGGTACCTCTGGAGACCTCTACTCCAAGCCCCCTGGTCAAAGCAGGACCAGTTACAGCCAGTTGCTCAGAGCTGTGTCCAGTCAGGTTTTGAGTAATTCCAAGGATGGAGACTCCACAACCTCTCTGGGTAATCTGTGTCAGTGCTTGGTTACCTTCACTGTAGAAAAGCATTTCCATATGTTTAAATAGAATTTAAGTTTGTGGCCATTGTTTCTTCTCCTTTCACTGGGATACATTGGGAAGAGTCTGGCTCTGTCTTTCTCATCCCCCACCTCCAATCAGGTATTTGCACACATTAATCAGATCCCCCTGAGCCTTCTATGCTGTGGTGGTTTTGTTTGGCTAGCTCTTGGCTAACACTTGGCTATCAGCCAAACAATTCTCTCACTTTCCCCGCCCCAGGGGATAGGGGAGAGAACTGCAGGCAAGAGTAAGGAGACCTGTAGGTTGAGATAAGTATAATTTAATAATTGAAATAAAATAAAAGAGAGCAAAAGAGGAAGAGACCCTCATTAATATACTGAACATGATGTTATATCATATGGAATATCCTATTGACACTTTGAGGTGGTTTCATCCTGTTGACTTGTAGCCAGACACAGTTACTCTCTCACTCTTCCTCCCATAGGGAGTAGGGGAGAGAATTAGAAAGAAATGGGCAAGGATACTCAGAGGTTGAGATAAAAACTATTTACTAATTAAAATAAAATAATGACGATAACAGTAATAACAGAATATACAAATGAGTCATGCACAGTGCAATTGCTCACCACCCACTGACCAATGCCCAGAGCAGAGACAGTCCCAAATCCAAAACCCCAGAAGAGCGACCCAGAGCAATCCCCAAGAGAACACCTTCGTCTTCTGGTCAGCCCTGGTTAATATACTGACATGACGTGATATGATATGGAATATTCCATTGGCACATCCAAATGCCAGTTTTGGGGTTTGCTATTTAATAAGCTTCTGCCTCCCAGTCCTAATACACTTGCACAATGACCTTGAGCTCTAGCAGCAACTAATAACATTAGTACTTTATCAACATTCTTTTAACAAATGCCATACTGAAACTAAACCAAAGCTATTCTAGCTAATAAGAAAATTAACTCCATCCTAGCAAAACAAGGACACATATTCAAATGCCAGTTTAGCTTATTAATTTAAATATTCCTCAACCCCCCTAGATCTTGCACTTGTAGACTAACAAAACACGAACTCCTTCACTTCCAGCAAGAAAATGAAAACATTGATATGTTGTTAGTCTTTCTCTCAAACAAATCCCATGCTGAAACCAAAATACAGCACTATTCTAGCTACTAAAAAGAAACCTAGCTCTGTCTCAACTAACAACTGGGACTTATGCTTGAGGCTGAACGACCCCTTCTCTCTCAGCCTTTTCTCATACAACAGATGCTCCACCCCTTCATCACCTTTGTTGCCCCACAGTAAGCTCATGGCTGTCTTGTACCATGGAGTCCAGAACTAGATTGCCAGGTCCTCTGCAGAACTGTTTCCCAGTTGGTTAGCCACCAGTGTTTACTAGAGCACTATGAGAAATGAAATGTTTTAAAATTAACCTGACTCTCAGCCTGACATTCTTTGTGATGTTTGTCAAAATCACAGGTTTTCCAGATGAAAGCATGATTTAAGAGCTTAGATGTAGTAAAATCTCTTTACCTATGAATCTATTCTGCTTTTTGAGAGAAAAATGTAGTCATTTTCCAATTAGCACAAAGTAGGAACACAATGGCAATATATTTGAGAAACAGTAACAATAACAGGTCACAAAGCAAATCTTGAACAAGAAACTGTGGAAGAAAGTAGCAGTTTGCGGAAGAGAGATGGAAAGAGAGAGAGGACGCGTCATGCCACATACAGCTGAGAAATGGCCATAACACTAGTTGTGGGAAAAGCTAATGAGCCCAAATTGCTTGTTAGTCTTCTTTTGACTCAAGTGAGAACTACATACAGACAAAAGAGACACAATCAAGCTGATTTAAAACATCTTAAGAACCTTCATAATGAAATATAAGGTGAGTGAGATGGAATAGGTCTGCCCATGTTCAGACACTGGAAGAGCAGTTTCCTGAGTCAGGGACCAACATTTTCTGCTCTATATCTTGCCCCAGGGATGTGATGTAGGGCACTGAGGCAGGAGCCATTGGCACTGGGAGACTCTCTCAGGTAAAAAGCTTTGACTCATGGTTGGGCAATCATCTGCACATTGAATCTCGAATTATATCTGGCAGCAGATGTTCACAGAAATCTCTTGCAAAAAAGTTTTGTACAAAGCCTCCTGAGGCCAGTGAAAACTGTTCTGAACTTCTTGCCTAAAAACATCCAGTCCCTACTGTAAGTCATCCCAGTCTTGTCACCAGCAGCAGCCATATATAGTTCCATGTGTATTCGCCCACATTTCCTGAAATACATGGATAATTTTTACCACCTTTATTTACAAACCCATCAGCTTTTCCTCATTCAAATATTTTCTAAAGCACTGCTTCTCTTTACACACATAGAAGTGAATTTTAAGAGAAGAGAAAACCCCCAAACCCAGCACTGTTAGCCTTGGTGTTTTCTACTGGGTCCTATCCCCTGTGTTTCTGAGTCAGATAGTAGAGGAAGGGAACACCTTTATTTGTCTATTGTATTACGTAAGGATACCGTTAGTATTAAATAACTTACAGAAAATAATGTTAAGAGATCACTTTTACACCTGCCCTTTTTCTGTATTGTATAATGTTGACAGCTCCTTTCTCTTAAAAAAAACCAATAATCCCCTGTAGTTTGTACAAGGTTTTTTTCCTGTTACAAAACGGTTATCTGCTTTTTGCTTCTTGCTGAGCCTTGGTATGGTTTGTTTAATTCAAATCAAATGTGCATGTTGCATTTTTCAACACAATTAAAGACTAGCTCCTGATAGAAAAATAGCATTAGAATGAATTATTTTTTGGTACTAGTTTGATACCAGATACAAAGAATCTGTTTTTAATTAAGTGCCTCTCTGGTGAAAATGCTGTGTTATAAAAATGACAACTCAGCATGCATATGAATACTGCATTATAACTCCAGTGTCATGTTTACGTAGTTTACTGTTTTATGAAATGTATTGCTGTGCTCTGCCCTACTGGAATTGAATTAAATTATGGAACTCAAGCTGGCACAGAAATAATGGACTGAGGATGTACACAACTTTAGATTCTTCCCACTCCTCCTAAAAACAAATAAACCAAAAAGTCGTCTGGTTTCATTTTTTTTTGGAGGAAGTGGAGCGGGTATAGAAAAGTCAGGAGGGGTGCTTTCATACTTTTTTAATACTTGCATTGCAAGATGATGTAAAATTCTGAAATAACTTTTGCCTGGCTGGGGGATCACTCAAAGGAAAGTGATTCAAACATAATGAACATTTCTTTTGTCATTATTTTAATTTTAGCAAAAAATTATACTGTGGAACTGTCAGTGCAGCAGTGACAGTATAATTCAGGAGAGAAAACACAGGAAATATCTCTCTCCTATAAAGCTGAGACTGAGCTCTTAATGTCAGTAAAGCCCACAAGACTTTTCACAGCTTCAAGGCTTTAAGTTAGGGTGTCTCAGCTATTTCAAATAAGGAGGGTTTACTGCTTATCAGCTGTCCTACCTCATCGCTCCTAGCCAGCATGTTCTGCTTTTCCTTTCATCAGCCTCTGAACATGAATGATTCTTGAACTTCTCAGCCTAATATTGAATTCTTGCTCTGATTTAGGTAAGGGAAGAAGACCTGTTTGTAAACTGATTGTTTAATGTGTGACTATGTAAATTTTAGCAGCCATTTCTGTAATTTTTAAGTTATCTGACTAGGCTTTTGGAACCTCAGTGTTTTGAAGTGTCTAGGAAATACTGAAATAAAGGTGCTTAATCTGCATGAATATTTTTCTATTTCATCCTGGAAAAAACAGTTGTAATTCATTGGAAGAATTTAGGCTATATTTCAAGTGATGTAAAAGATAAGCAAGTTTGCATATCAGGTTTAAATTGCTTAGAAAATCTATATGACTTGTCAGAAATATTTATGTTGCTTCTAAATAAAGTATTGTTTATAATCATTGATCATTTTGTAGTTGACTAAAAATAATTTAACTTATCAGTCATCTGCATAGGAAATCTATTAAAACAAATGTAAGATAAAGCTGTTATGGTTATTTTTTTTCCTTGCTTTTTCCCAATTAAACACAGCATGTTTGATCAAATTGATTCCTTTTTTCCTTTGGAGGAGGAAAACCACCAGCTGTGAAAGGATCACAGGAAGAAGAAATGTCCTTAGAATTCTCTTAGAAAGTTCTCTCATATTTCCATCATCAGAATGAACATACACAGAATGTGGCAAGGAACCTATGGATCATTTCTCATCCATCCCAGGAAAAGTTGGCCATCTTCTGTTTCAGATGAAAATCTGTGTCTCTGTGTCTCCATCCCATCAACACCTGGGAGGATGCCTGTTTAAGAGAGTATCTGAAATGTACTGCCTGACTTATAGAAAAATAAACATATGGTCCTTATATACTTGTAGCATTCACAGTCTAATTTACACACTGGGAGCATGCATGTAGAAGTGGAAAAGCAAAAAAGGGTAGAGGAAGGCAACAGTAATAAGATTTAAGATCCTTAGCCACTGTTTTTTTTCTTAAAATTGCAGAAGTAGCAAAAGACAGAAAGAGACTTGATTGGGCAAGTACCAAAAGGTAGGGTTAGTGGAGTGAAACTTCATGAGATGTATGCTGCCAGACTATAATTATCTGAAAGTTCAGTATCCAGTCTAAACTAGTTGTCCAGTCTCCAACAGTGGAGGTTTCTAGGAGACCTTGCATGACCCTGTCCCAGGCTGATGTATGAAGTGAATGGTATAAATAACTTCAATAAACATACTTATTCTCTCTTGACTATAAAGGAAGTTGAGACAACTGCCTTAGGCAAAATACCTAACATTTCTATGGCTGTAGTTAGGTGAGACAAATCCACTCAGTATGATGAGCAAAATATGAAAGGAAGAGAGGTATTGAAAAGATGGGGAAAAAAACAGAGGAATGGAAAAGAAGGTAGAGTGAAGGAAGGTGATAGTAAAAAAAAAAAACAACAGGAGGAAGAAGTATACAAGATTGAAAAAGGATACAGAACATATGAAAAATATAGTAATTGGTCACAAGAAAAACAAAAGAGGAAAGAATCTAGCTGATATCTTTGCACATTAAGTTCAGAATTCTATGGATTCAGGCTCTGAAAAGACCTAGATGCATCCCCTGGCAGCTGAATTTTCCATTATATTTATCAGGAAAAGGTCTATGGAGAAGTGCCTGTAAGAATGTAGCTCCATCTTTGAGTCATTAAGTGCATTATCACCCAAGGTAGTGGTGTCTCTGGAAACATCCACTGACAGCAGAAACAGGACAGGACTCTTTGGCACTGTAGAATGATAATTGTTTGGATGTTCCCAAACTATAGCCCCAGATTATGTGCTACTATATTAGCCCATCATATCCTATGATCATTTGTGCAATGACATTGAAGAATCTCTTCAGAAGCATTTGGAGTTTGATACAGAGCATTTATGTGACTAGAAGTTCGGACAAGAAACAGAAGACCGTTGCACACGAGAAAAATAAGATAGAGGTTTTGATCCTAATGTGACACCACATAGGTGAGTGATATATAATATACACACATCAGGCATGATCAAACAGCAAGTAAAGCACCTGATAGAAGCAATAAGCTGAATGACTGGTTACTTAGATATTTTTCCTCTTGGAGGAAAGGTTCTATCTTTACCTAAATGTAAGCATCAAAACCATTGTCAGCTGATCAGTTTTCACTCGAGGAACAATGCCAAATCACCTTCACATTTAAACCAAATGGACAATCATTTGCCAGTAACCACACCAAAGATGAGGACAACCTAATTTAGACTGCTCATAAAATATATGTACTATTTTTGTTCTTTCATGTCCTTTCATGTAGTCACAGCCTGACTTCCTAATTATTTTTGTCTTTTTTATCATTGCAAATATCTATAAATAGGCTTGATAACAGAACAAAATGAACAAAACATGCTCAGCCAACAGTACTTCCAAGGTTATCTGCAGTCTGTTCAGATTCTTAATCTTTGTTCATGTTCTACAGCTCTTAGGATGTTATCTATTCTTGGGTTGCATTCTTCATTTTATAACTCTTTCTATATGAATAGCAAGTTGGGTCCTGAAAAAAGAGTGGCTAAACCATAAATAAGGAAGCTTTTTTTTAAGTTCTAATCCTGCTTGGTCAGAGAGACAATAGTTGTTGCTAACGTTAAATGTTATTCAGAAAAGCAGGTCAACATTTCCTTACATATGGAAAATGCAATCAATGAGAAAGGAAATTAATCACTGAAAATCAAGGAGATTTTAATGACTTAGCATGACTGGAGCAAGACTAAAAGAGTAAAAACTTTCAAGGTCATTGTAGTAGTCTGGCTATTGTCTCATGCTGCTATAGTAACTGATTTTCTGGCTTACTTGTAAATGAAGCAGTTTTACAGATTGGAAGAAGATTCATGTTCCCTAATTTAGGTGTTAAATGTTAGTTGTTTAAATTCAGGTTAGTCTCCCTAGGAACCATGTATTGTCAATAAGAGAAACAAGCAAGTTTAATCTTAAACTGCTTGTATTAATATAGGCAACATGAATTGTTTTCTGAAGTGACGTGATTTCTTCTATTGAGCATAAGAGGGGTCAAATTTATTTGGAATACTAAAATGAAGAATCTTAGATTACAGCAGATGAATCTCAATCTGAATATATTGCTACAAATAGACTAGTATTTGAGTCTGTCAGATTTATTTCCTTGTTTTGTTGGAGGGAAAAAAGACACTTGCGAGAGAACTAAAAAATAATATTGTATTATTTTTATATTGCATGTTTAGAATATATATATATAACTTCAGATGCAGAATATTTTTATTTAATACATATTTTATTTTAATTCCATACATTCTGATAACTAACAAAAGATTGCAGAGATAAGAAATGCAATAAATACTTCAAAACTAGATTGAAGCTTGTTAATAGTCTTCGAATAATAGCAATTACTGTTGTTCTCTAAAGTACAGAATTAAACAGTCTGTTTATTTAAGGTTGCTTAACAGTGCCACCAGAGAGAAAGGTACAAAAGACCCATGACTGCTCGAAAAAGAATAAGTAAGTCCTCTTCTAGGAAGTCTTGTATTGACCTAATAATTAACAATGGTTTTGAAATCCCAGGCATGTTTGTATGTCTCAGCTGTAATAGTTGGTAGTGTGGTCCTGGATATACTTTTAAACTTGCAGGATTTGATTCCTTTTAAAAAGATTCTTCTTCAGAGTAGCAGTGACAGTATTCTGTCCTTTAATTACTAGTTCCATGAAATTTCCTTTTGATAATCAAGTGTAAAGTCACGGATTATTGATTAGCAATGCCAATATGTCTCGTATATTGTGGTTTATTTTCTTTCTGTTTTTTAAAAAAACAGCTTTGAGAAAAAGCTCTGATTCCCTAAATGGAAGTCCAAATAAGTATAGTATATGGTATTTCCACAGATGTGAGCAATTTGATTTCTCTGTACAAAAATCTGTAGCATACAAATGAGCATGAAAATTTGGAAGCATCAACACTAATTCCTTTTATATCTGTGACATTATTTAAAGACAATAATCGCTGAAGAATTTGCACAGATTTCAAGAACCAAGACATATTTTTAAAAAGTGTTTGTACAGTGACAGGTTTTTCCCTATTTATTCTAGATTACAGAGGATGAAGTTGCCTTCAGAAGGTGGAATGCAAGGGATATACTTTCAAAGCATGTTCTAAAAGCATGATTTATTTTAGACTCTGTTATTTGTTGACTGTTGTGGTGGTTAAGGTGGATTCACCCTTTTTGCTTGCAGCTTGCAGCCAAACACAGCCTGCTCTCTCACCTCCCCCCCCACCCTCGCCTCGCCCAGGGAGTAGGGGAGAGAATTGGAAAGAAGGGCAAGGAGACTCATGGGTTGAGATAAAAACTATTTACTAATTAAAATGAAATGATAATGATAACAACAGTGATAACAGAATTATACAAATGAGTGATACACAGTGCTCACTGCCCACTGACCGATGCCCGGCCTGTGCCAGCCAACGATCCCGGAGCAGAGACAGTCCCAAAACTGAAACCCTGGAAGAGTGAGCCCGAGTGATCCCCTAGAGAGGTACCCCCGGAAGAGAAGTGCCCCATGTTCCGGTCAGCCCTGGTTAATATACTGGCATGTTGTGATATGATATGGAATATTTCATTAGCACATCCAAATGCCAATTCTGGGTTTTGCTATTCACTGCGCTTCTCCCTCCCAGTCCTAATGCAGCTGTGAAGCAGCCAAACACGGTGGCCTTGAGCTCCAGCAGCAATCCACAACACCAGCACTGTTATCAATGTTCTTCTCATAATAATTCTGAACTGAAACACTGTAACTAAAATAATAAAAAGAAAATTAACTCTGTCTTAGCAAAACCAGCACAACTGTAATGCTTGGATAAGTTTTTAAGGATAACTTTTGAGTTTACAGGACAGCTTTTCAGGAAACAAGGTAATTTTTCAAGAAAAAAAGTCCCCATAGTGTCTTTATATGAAACTAGTTCAATTGAAAGAAAAAAGTCGAAGAGCTGGGCCTTGACACTTCGTCTACCACAGACAGTCAGAAGTTATGCTATTGACTCTCTGGGCACAGAATGTGCCCTGCTGTATTTTTTGGATGTTGATGAATTGTAACTCTTCAGTCCTGTACAACTAACTGTCAGTTGGTTTAAGTTTTTATGAATAAATCTAACAGATACCTCTTTTTATTTTCACTTTAAAACCGTGTCATGATAATATTTTTTTTCTTATTATCTATTTTTATTTTTGTGGCTCTTTATATAGATAATGTAAATAAAAATTAATTGTATTAAAAGTCAAAATAGCTTTCCAGATTTAAATGTAAGAATTTTAATTTATTTTGTTCCTCTCCTTTTATCATATTTAATTTATTTTCCAATTAAAAACCAACCTCTTTTAATCATATGCATCCTGAATTTGCCGGGTATGCATGGAACATCAGTGTGTTCAACAAAATGACAATGTGATGATAATAAGTTCATGGTCGCATCTTTTACAGCAGTGGGTGGGAGAAGGGGAAAGTGCTGGGACTTCAACAAAATGTGATAGAAAAACAGTTTCTGTATATGGTTTTAGGGAAATTCTAGTTTCAAAAAGTTCAAATTCAAAAGTTTCTCTGTATGTTTGTAGTTTCCTAGAATAAGTGGGAAATAGGAAACATACCCTTTGAGAGGTAGGAGAAGGCTGTGGTCTTCTTCCAGCGTTGTGAAATTTCCACACACTGATATGTGAAACCACAGAGTTTTGCTTGATACTGATATGGATCTCTTCACCAGCAGAGCTGGAGAAAACTTGCACAGGCTGCTGATAGCTTGAAAATTTTTAGAATAATTCTACTTGAGTTGAATCATTCAGTCATTTCCATAGCCAAAGTGTGACATGTCTCTGTGTTACATTTCAGATCTTTGCTGGGAGTAAAGTTTTGTAAGAAATAATGAACAAGATAAAAATGAAATATTACAGAACAGAAAGAGTAACAGCAAGACAATTCATCCAGATTTCAGTGTCCCAACAACAAGTTTATGTAAGGCCATACTCTGAGATATGTGGGAAAGATGATGTTAAGTGGATATGCAGAAACTGTAACTGGGAGGGGAAAAGAAACTGACATTTAATGTCTTTATTGACTGGGTGAGGTATTGGTTTAGTTGCAACAGCATTAGTATGAGCAAACATATAGCCATTAACTTTCAGTCACATATTTATTGATTAGGTTTTTTCCTTATGTTGAGGTATCATATCAGTTTAGACACTTGCTTTTGTTGCAGTGCACTTATCTGAAGACCACTGCAAAGGTACTAACAAACATAGAATGAGATGGCCAAGTGTAGCTGATGGATACAGTGAATAAGAATTCATTTACTTAAAAAAGGATTCTGCTTTTTAATTTTTTTAACATCTTTATTGTACTAAAACTCTTTCTTACCTCTTTATCCACCTTCTGCACGTTTCAATATCCTACTATCAGGAATGGCTGACACAGGAGAAACATTTCACAAGATCTGGCAAGTGGTAAATGAATATGACATAAACAATAGAATACAATGACATTTTGTTTCCAACATTAAACTAGCAGGATACTTGGATTTTTCTTATAATTTTTGGTAACAGTATTAGTAAGTGATTTCTCTATAGCTTCCTGGGGCACCAGTTACAGGCAATGACAGTGTTGAGCTAGACACTGCACAGACAAAAAACAGAAATAAAATTCCCACCTCAGAGCTCACTCTCTAGTTGTGAGGAGAGAGAGAGCAGATGGATTGAGTCATATGGGGACCACGAGGTAGCAGTGAGAAAATCTGCAGCCGAAACAATGTCAAGTTTATTGTTAAGTTTCCTGTGTGTATTGTGGCAAAAGAGAATTCCTAAACATAATTTAAAACATGGTTATATGTGCAGGTATTTACCTCAGGATTTTTTCCTAAAATGATTTGATTTCAGCTGCCTGCTGCTTGTGTTGCAATTGATGCAGAATGACAGAGTACAAATTTATTTAGTTTGAACAGACTTTATAAACGTGTGGGAATTGCTAGTAACAGCAAAATAAACCCTTCAGAAGAAAAAATCTGTAATAAACACCTGAACAGATAATCAAATTTTGTGGTATATTTTTTTTTTAAAAAAAGGAAAAAAATTCTGTAATTAAAAGTAAATTCTGTCACTGACTCATGAGGAGCCAAAAGCTTAGACTATGCATCTAAGAATTAATTGCTCATGTAATTGAGGAGCACAAACTTGAGGCACTATGTTTTGATATGGGAGCTCATCTGCATGTGATTTGCGATACTAGTTGAGCTGTTCCTATACTGTTCACTCAAGTTTCTCTTTTCCCTCTCTGTGATTCTTGCAGGGAGTGAAGCAGGCAAGAGTAAAATGCCTTTGAAAAAAAGCAGTAAAGTTGTTCTTGTAGCAAAAGACATTGAGTAGGTAATTGCAATCAGCTATTGCTGATTCTGGCTAACTTAACAGTTGACTTTGGCATTGTTTTTACATCTGTCTCATCATAAAGCAATCTTTGAATACTTGTGCAGATATATTGATTTTTTTCCAGGAACCTGACCCAGTAGATTACAGTAAGAGGACATAGTTTTTAATAATAAAGGAATAAACAAAATTGTTGGCTTGGAAGCGTCAATGAAAAGCAACTACTCTTTTCAAAGCAATATGTCTTATCAAAAAAAGTGAAAGTTTTCCTACCCAAAAGATTAAAATATACTGTGTTTTTCATTAACTTGCTGAAACTAGGGATTTACTTCAGGTCATTTGTATCTTGTCACTACCATTAATCTACAGACATTATGCCACCACCAAAACTATTTATTCAGACCAGTGTGAGTTGGTGTAAGTCTCTTTGACTAATAAAATACTGCTTTGTTGAAGTAACCATATTTCATTCATCCCAATATAAGTGCAATTGCCTGTACATTGCCGCATGCTCAACCCAGCTAATGCATATAAATGAAGAAAGCTGTGTGTCACTGGATGGTTATTTCCCCTTCTGCAGCTTCCCAACCCCAGTGAGGTGCCAGGGAGTGCATCCCTGCTCCCTTTCTCAGCACAACACCCTGCTCCCGTGGCTCCTCCTATTCCTTGGGAGAAGAGCTGCCTGTCTGATTTGGGAGCTCTGGCAAAAAGCCTGAGCTCATTGATTACAGATCACTGTTAATAAAGAGCATTTGTAATGCAGCAGTGGTGATACAATCTCCACACGCCAGTTCATGATGGCCCTTCAGTCTCCACAATTAAGTCGTCCAGCAGGCATGCCCCCTGTTGCAGCTGCTCTGTCAATCTCATTTTGTAGTACAAATGATCTTAGACCCAGTGTTTGACATGGGGTTTTAACACCAAAGAAGGCAATTCTGCAACTTCAAATGAGCCTAATTGGTTGTGCGCTCAGGCGTTCACTCAAGCTGCTTCAGTCCATCAGAGAGAGATTTCCAACTAATTGAACAGCTCAGAAGAAAAAGAACCACGGAAATCACAATGCACTGGGCTGTTTGAGAAGGTTTTTCATGATAAAAACCTTCAAAATAAGATTTTTTTTGTTGTTGTTAAATCAGCCACCTGTCAATCTAGAAAGCAGTTTCGTTGGTACAGGAGCTCTTAATGAGGTATGGCCTAAAAATCAGTGGCTGTTAATAGCAAGTCTACAGGCAAATGTAATTGTTTTGTATTAAAAATATTTATTTTGGATTGTCAAAGTATTTTCTTTAGACTGGCAAGCTTTTCTTGTGGTGCATAACAATTAAGTGGTAATAGACAGACTCTGCAAATACAGGACATTTCTTACCCAAGGAATGCCATTTGAGACAATCCTACTGCTAAAGTGTGTGAAGTTATTCATGTGTACAAGTGTTGAGACTGGGCTGGGTGAGATTCTGCTCACGTAAATATTTACCTTTTTTTTTTTTTAGCACAGCTGAATTTAAATTTGCATGTTTGTTCTAGGAAATTATGAATCTGGTTTCTCTTCTGAATTGCACCTTTTTTCCCTCTTGTTTTCACTCTACTGATTTAAATAACTTTCCTTCAAAGGTCAATTCAGAGACTTTTGCCCTAGTGTTTACATACTGTATATCTAATAATTCCATATCTATTCCATGAGTGATTCAAACATATAATTTATGCAATATTTGTATTCAACATTCAAGGTAGTACTTCACATCTGAACTGATGACAACTCAGTAGCTACTTTTTTAGAAAAAGGAACATAGAAGAGACTAAATAATATATTTTTATTTCCTTCCTGTTTAAAATAAATAGGAAAAAAACAAAACCTTTTGCTTCAGTAAATATGAGTACAGAACTTCACTTATTGAAATGAAGGTGTGTTCTGGGGAGGAGCTGATTAACCCAGCCTAATAAAGCACTCCAGCAGCTGTTTAATGGTAAGTATGCACGTAGTCCTCTGATTCCAAATGCCAAGTGTCTTTGCCACAGTTTGGACCGTAGTGGTATGGAGGGAATGAACCCATCTTTAAGTCCCTGTTGAATGGTATGTACACTTTAGTCAGTGACTGTGCTTACCCCAATAAGTTTACAAATCTTGCTGGGGGAAAAAAAAGATGCATCTGTATATATACATGCACATATATAGACATAAAATATAAACTAATTTCAGAGGCTCTGAGGCTTATGTCTGTACTTGATTGTTGTTCAGCAGTATTTACACAATTAGACTCTAAAATAATAATATATCCCAATAAAATAAGACTTCAGCTGACCACAGGGAATGCAAAACTCCATTAAGTCAGTGAAAGGTAATTATCAATCAAGTAATTATAGCAGCATTTAGAGATTGTTGTCATTTTTAAAGCTCAGTGGCAGAAGTCTCATGAACTCATATATCCTAACTTTTTCAGGTATCCATAGAAGTTAACAGCAACACTCACTTGACTAAAGCGAGAATGGAATCATACACTCCAGTTTCATTATCAAAGACTAAATTCTTCCAGTTGAAATGAACAGTGAAGAATAATATCTTCATGTTCAGAATGTAATTTTCTCAGTCACTTGAGGTACTTTATTGCTCTGTTGTTGAATCATTACTCAGAATTTTAAAATTCCAGCATATGTAAGAGGATATAAACATAACATTGTTACTTAAGTAAAATATTTTTTATTTCGGGAATGTTTACGAAATTAAATTAAAACATCATGATGCTTATCTCTCTGAGGATATATTTCAGTGTGAACTGTACCCCAATAATATTTTGTGTAAAATCTAAAGGGTCTTACTATACATATGATATCGAACGCACTTGTAATCCTATAGTAAAGACAGTAATTGCTAAGCGCCTTCTAGGTCCCCTAACAGTGGGGTGGAGCTGTAGCTACAGGGATCCCTGCTGCTGAGCTCAGCAGACAAGCTGTCCATGTGATTCCAGATGTTTCTGGTTTTTTTGGATCAGGGGACCTCCCAGGATCAGAATGCCAGCATGTCTGAAGTAGAGAAGCCACCCTTTGACACTGGAAACTCAGTAGTCCTAACCTTATAGCTCTGCAAGAAATTGAGTTGGATCCTCAGGGGCAGATGGGCTAAACAGATCCATGTTGTCAACTTCCTTAGCCAATTGCATCTGCCAAAAATCTCATGTTTAATTCGCACACACACACACACAGAGTATATTTCCAAACTAAGAGGAAAAAAAAAATACAAAGCCAAAAAAAAAAAAAAGAAGCTGAAAGCCTTATGCAGAAAACCAGCTGCGCTCATTTGTGCTATGAACCAGCTGAGTCAGCCCTTAAATCGAGCCCTAATTAATTTGTGCACACGGTGTAACCAATAAAGAATGACAACAGACAGAAGAATGGACTGTGTTGAGGGGGATTAGTCTCTACCAGAAAGGGCATCTGAGAGAGAGAGCCCGACCACAGTTAATTGCTGCCAGGAGGACCAAAATAATGGGCAGGCTGCAGGAGAAAGAAAAGAAAGGGCTGGTGGAAGTAGTCATCAGGAGTTTGCGGTGATGAAGTTCATTGCCTGCACTGTTTACTCTGGTGTTCAGCCTTAATGCTGATTTGGAATTGGCACAGTGAGAAGCCTTGTTAAAATAATAAGATCTGAGCATGTAATGTATTGATGGAGTCAGAATTCAGTCCCCTTTCACAGGGGATGTTCAGTCTGACTGGCATGTAGGGTTCAGGCACTGAGCCTTGGAAAGAGCTGAATAGCCTGATGTTTTCACACAGCAGTTCCTGCAGACACTTAACATCTATGCTTAACACAGCTTCCTCTAAGGGCAACTGTTTAAGTGGGTGGTGTCTGAAGAGAATTTTGCCCTTTAAGATTTGTTCATTCTTTTAAGATCCCATTTTTTCATCTAGGAAACATGGCACAATGTTGCTAAACCACTAGTAACCTAAACATTACTCTGCACTATTTTGAACCTGCCTTGCTAGGAGAAGAAATATGTTAAACATACTTCTATGGTTCTATTTCTTAAAGTCAAAACAATGGATGTTTAATAATTATATATTTGCCAAATATATTTATATTTTATATTATATTTGTGTATATATCAAATCTATTTATATTTGATAAATATTCTACATATTAGAATACCCTTCTGGTTTCGCATGTGTGAATGTGTTCATATTTAATAAGGAAAAAAAAGTGTAGCACTGCTCTGTTCTTCAAGTCTCTGTAAATTGCTAGCAGTAAGCACCACTGAAATTCAAGCTCCAGGTGCTGCAAGCTAAACACTGAAAACTGATGGTCTGCAAGATCGTAACTCTCTGCTCTCATAAATGTTTTCAGTATTTTGCTTTACATATCCATTACAGCAGGACTGGCTTAAACTTGTTTGCTGACAATTGTTGAACAGTGCCTTCTGGAGGAATGAGTAGCAATTCTGAAACAAATTAAAATATTTTCTGTGATTAGAACATCATCCCAGTTAGAAAAAGACATGGGAATGTCATGAATAGTGTATATGTAGACAAGCCATAGAAACATATGTTCGTGCATATATAGATATATGAAAGTTTCATCAACAATAAATGTCATTAGTGACTGATAATAGACAAGTGAAGCTATTGGATATTTAAAAATTAACGCTCACAAAGGAAGAGGAAAAAACCCCCAAATCCTACTGTTCATACAGTTCCAGTATGAGATAAGGGTAGAACAGCTATCAACTCATAAGAATGTTAAACCAAATCTAGTATAATAAGGCAATTTGGCTCAACACAACTGGAAAACCTACATCCACCATACATCAAAGTTGGCTCATGAGTTTCTCAGTCACTACTGATTTGTAAGAAACATGGATATATTGTCTCGATATGAAAAAAGACTAACAGTGTACTTTGAGTATTCAAGCTGGCTTGTTTTCTGATCAAAGCTGTGGAAAAACATATTATGCATATTCAAATAACAAATTAAAACACGTTTACATAATCAAAGTTAACTGCATGGACATCAAATACAATGTAAGCGCTTAGTACCACATTATATTCTGCTTAAGAATAGTTTAATAAAAAATATCATGGAGCCCATATGAAATAAATTAAATTGGTCTGCAAACACTAACTTCAAATTGAAAATCTACATCAAAAAGGGGCAAAATGTCTACTTAGGTCCTGTCAGGTCCTGCTCATGAATGATATAGATATTTTCTGTTGTGATCTAGAAGAAAGTAAAAATCATTTCTTAGGAAATGATGATGCTGATAAAAAAATAAATTGAATGACAATAAAACTATGAGGAAAAGAATGCTTACCAATGAACTTCCTTTGCATGGAGTGTGGAACAAACTAGGATCTCAGAATTTGCCTTAATGAACTTATACTATGAACTTATACATTCTACATTAAAAAAAATTGACTATATTTACTTTAATATAGTATCTAATTTTAATATCAGCTGCTTTTTTAACTTAAAAAACCCCTCTACAGAAAATCAAGTATCTTGCTTTCAAACTGTAACTCTCAGCATTGCCTCAAACATCTTTATTCCAGAATGTAACTCCAGGAAAACCTTTATTATTCTGACAGAAGTGCATATTCAGATGGAATATGAGTCCTTCAATTTTTCTCCAATTAGTCCTGCTAATGTAGAACTACAAAGTAGGTCATGCATACCAGATGGGCAGCACTGATCTGGAATTAGGTGACATGGAATAGAATCCAGAGCCACAGTAATGAATCAGCTAGGTATGAATGAGGAATATCAGCTGAGAGCACAACAGGCAGCATTGTTCAAAGTTATATAATCAACTTTACAAAAAGCAAACTGAAAAACTACACAAATTTTAGAAATTTCATCAGAACCACTGGAAATCTGAGATATTGCAAATATGCAGGTTATGATATAGGCCATTTCTTCAGCTTTCCTTGGATTAAAAAATATATCAAGCTTCCAGAGGAAGACATTCTGAGATTGGATAGCTATTTAACCTTGCACAACTTTTTTCTGATATCTCACATTCCCCCAAACATAACAAAGCTGAAAATACATTAACATGGCTTGAAATGTTGTCTTTGAAAAAAGTGGCAAACGCAACAACTACAACTTTACCTGGAGATCAGACATGGCCATGACTAATCAGACATGGTCAGGACTAATAATCCCTGGCCCCAACAGCAAGTAGCACAGGACACTTATATCCATAAAGCTAACCTCATCTACACTTCCCCCCACACAAACCCTGGTTAAGCCTACCAGGAGCAGATCGCAGCTTGTATCCTCTCCTGAATGTGCCAAGGCAGTGCATGAGCCTATGGTATGCTGACTAAAGCTATGCCAAGGAGCACAAGAACAATTAAGCAATAGGGGAAAGTCTGGCCCTGGGTAAATTAACTGGGACAGAGGCAGTCAATGTAAGTAACATAAAATGAGCCTCTCTCCTCTAATTTTTTCCCTGTTTGCTATTTATTGTTCTATACTTAGAACCCACTTGTCCTCATGGCTGACCAACACCACCACCAAAATGATTAAGGATGGTGTTCTGCTCTGAGGTTTGTCATTAACCTGGTGCATGGCTTTGGGCTACTGAATTAAGCTGTTTTCCCAGATTTTCCCTACCTGGTCTAGGCATGAAATGTGCTAGCTTTGCCCAGGATGATCCTGTTCCTCTTAAATACTGTTTTCCAGTCTCAGAATTTTCCATGAACAAACCTTTTACAGCTGCTTAATGTTTCTTCTTTGCTAGACAGTGATAGCGTGCTTTGTGGTTTTGCAACAGACTGATTTTCCTTTAGTAGATTCAATCAATTATTCATTTTTTTTTCTAATGAAAATAATATGTTTAATAAAGCATAGACAGTTTTAACATCAAGCAAAGGTAGTTAAACCACATACAGAAAATTTCCTTTTACAGAAGTCCTGTCAAATGCACTCTCTTCCCAAGGAATTTCTGTCTTGGCAAGTGATCTTCACTGCCAGCCAAAGCAGTACGCTCTGCCTCAATCACTGGTACAGCGCTTAGCTCTCTCTACTTGAGACACCCCCAATCCAAAGGTTAGGCACACCAATAACAGCCTCAGATGTTTTCTTCTGCAAAGAAACCAATTGGTTTTATGTCTGTCCTTCGGCTTCCTTGACTCAGCTTGCATTCCCTAGGGTATATTGAGCTAGTGGGCTTGGGCAGTGAACTTCCTCCCTCTTGCCATATTGAGGCAGCATCCAACAGTTTGCACAGCTCCGACTCCAAGATGGTCTTTTTTATGTGGATGTAATGGATGAGGACTCAGGGGCAAACAGTTGACCATTTCATAACACAGACCCCGTGATATGCAAAGCTTTCATGGAATAAGGACTTACACTTAATTTCAACTCTGCACTCTCTGTCTGTTCTAATATCCTTTCAAATTGTGTGACAGGGTTGAGAGACACGGCAAGAGGAAAGTGCGTTAAGAGGTTTACAATAGTTCTCTTTTTTTTCCAGGAGCAGTGTTAACAAGAAAAGACCATGTTCCTGGCACAGTCCCATAGTAAACATTAATCTCAGTCCTCTGGGATGATAAGGGAATGAGACCCTTTAAGACTCAATGTCTTTTCTGAGAATTACTTTTAATAGTCCAGCTAAAATGACCAAACTGACCAAATCATAGACCAGTGAAAACCAGAAGTGTCCTATATAAATTGTTATTTCTTGTTTTTTTGCTTCCTCTATTAAAAAAAAAAAGTTTTTGAATGCTCTCTTTCAGTTTAATTATCCTTGCATGTTTTTCTGTAGTCCTTGTGCAAACATTCATGAAACACTTGGTATTCTCTTTTCTAAAGTGACCCAGTGGCAAGAGTTTGGCAACATTTCTCAAGAGACTGGAGTTTAAAGCACCAAGGTTTTCTGTGGAAATGCAAGCAATAATTTCTATATGTTGGCATTTTTTTCTCCATAGACCTGGAAGTGTTTTGATAATGAAAGGTTTATTTGTGATGGCTAGATGAAAATGGTGCAGTTGAATAGAGGGCAAATGTGTGGTTTTGCTATGTTCCTCAACTTGCTTTTCTTAGTCTGAAAACACTAACACTTTTATTGTTTTTTTGATTACTTGGCACAGTTCTTATCTTCATATTCAGATTTTCTCATTATCTTGGATTTTGCCTATTTAATACATCTCTTTTGGTGATTAATGCTGTGGATACCTCTCTTAAAAAATCCACCATAAAGGCAGCAGTTAGAATGAAAAGCTCAGAGCTCTGCTATTCAACCCTGATTGCAGGACTAGGAGAGGAAATAGGATTTGCAGGCTCTGGTGTGTACCTCTTTTTCTGTATATATTTATTTTTTTCACATCTAAAAGGAAAAAAAACCAACATGTTGTCTTTTTACTGAAGAGGTACACAACCAAAATCAATTTAGAGGAAAATGTGGTTATGGAAAAATCAACAAAAATATATTCACAGAGTAAGGCTTATGGATGCTGTATAGGCTCAGAATTATATATTATCACCTGTCATATACATCCTTCTTTTTAGAATGGTAAAATCTCCCAGTCTGTTTAATCCCACTTGTTTTAAAATCTCAGACTGGCTGTTTACTTAATTAACCAGGCTTCATTCATTAAGTGCAAATATTTAAATCAGCCTAAATGTGTGACATGCACTGAATACAAACCAACCTGTTACTCAGGTGGTCATCAATACTGGGATATTTCAGGCAGGTAACTGTATTTGCGAGTGCTTTCTGGCACATATAAAAGCTAGTTTAAATATTAAAATGTTGTTTTTCTTCTAAGCAAAAAGTACATCATGGAAGAAATATTAATAATTGCTCGTTAGTTTTTATGAAGGGCTAATATATATTATTATGAAGCCAGATATTATTTTTTAATATTCAATTAAGTCAGTTTTTTAATTTTAAAATTGATATGGAAAGGGTTTTTGTTTGATGTTGATTTTTATTATTATGTGCTATAATACATGATGGGACTTATATAAAAGTGCTATGTGAATAGATGATATCATTACCAGGAATCTCAACAGTTGGTGATACGATTAAAGATAAAAATAACAAATGAATTTAAGTTGTTGGACAGGTATGAGATCCTTGTTTTTTTATCCTTTGATTGTTTTAGTTTTGTTTTTATCATATTTCTTTTGCTTACATGGCTTGTTAACTATGTAGTTTCTATAGCAACATCCATTGACCGTTGAAAGGATGAAAGCCACAGCAACTCTCCTGCAGTGAAATCCCTCATGCTGACAAGCACAACTCCTATATTCTTTGTCCAGTGTCCTTACCCGACTGACTCATTTGTCAACGTACTTGAGACATTTGCTAATTACTTCTGAATTTGACTAATGTAGAAAAGACATCTAACCTTTAGTGCACCTGCAGAATAACATTCTAACAAAGAGTTAAAATAGGAATAATTTTTGTGTACTGGAAATATAATTCTTAACTGTGGAAGGATTTCAAATATGTATTTTGATATTTAGAAGAAAGAACTACTTGAATTTTGAAAAACAAAACCAGTCAAACACATGTTAGTTTCTTTAACTTAATTCTAATTTTTTTTTTGAGGCTGTTTCTCTGAACTGTCGTATTTTATGACTCTTGAATTTTATTCCAAATCAGCAGCAAACGGGATCAATGCCTGGATGCTGGACCTGAGGGAAGGACATAGGAGGAACAGGAAGTTGTTCTGGCCACCTGGAACTTAAGTTTTGTATCTATCACACTGAATCAATGGTTCATTGGAGACACTGGAACAGGTTGCCCAGAGAAGCTGTGGCTGCCCCCTCCCTGGAAATGTTTAAGGCCAGACTGGATGAGGCTTTGAGCAACCTGATCTAGTGGAAGGTGCCCCTGCTCATGGCAGGGGGGGTGGAACTAGATGATGTTTAAGGTCCCTTCCAACCCAAACCATTCTATGATTCTCTGATTCTATGAAGTTAGTGGGCCCTTTATTGTTGGAGGTGCCATCTTCCAGCTGAAATAAAGAACTAATGACTGATGCTAACTAAAGAGCCTGTAGCACTTCCTGTGTTAATCTAATGATGCTGACCATTGTACCATGCAAATAATTATATTTTTCCAAATTATATTCTCCAAATGGTTGTGCTATATAAAGCAGGAGTGACCTATTCATGGCTTTTAGTCAGATGTAGTTCTTCCTGTATTGAAGTGAAGCTTCCAGACTGGATGCTGCCTGTGAAATGGAAGATTGAGGCTACATACTCTGAATTCTTGGTTATGTGGGTAAGCAAGCCTGTGGAGGCTTCTGCCTTGCCCTGCTCTGGCTCAGCCTGATCCCCTCTAGGCAGAGAAACAGTGAAATCTTTGGAGAGCAACTGTGGTCTTTTGCCTATGGACTGCTTTCCAAAACTTTTCCCTAGCTCTCCAACCTGTGTGGCTGCTGGCAGTGAGAGTGCCTTAGTATGAGACTAAGAAGAGTGATAATGATAGCTATTTTTGATACAAAGTGATGACACCCTGCTTAGCTTCTTCTCTTAGAGTGCTATGCTTTCTTGCTGTGAACTATTAATTACTATATGCACTCTGGAGCTGGATGTAGCACTTAGCTACTTTTGTAAGATTGAATGCTGGTGAACTGATTTCAAATACTGGTGGAATTGTTAATCTGAACATTAATCAAAATCAAAGAATGAGTCCTGGTAAAATGTAAAGGCACTTGACATTTTTCAGTGACTTTTTCCCTTTAAAAAAAAACCAGTTTGAAACCAATCCAGACACCACAAAAGTTATTTATTGTGTCCTTTTGGATTTGCCTCAACAATGCACAGTATGACTTTTGGGATTTTTATTTGATTGCTGGCATGATTTACTCCTTTTTAAAGTAGCAAAGTAAAGGAAAATGTAGGGACAGGAGTAAAACTTAAAACAGTCAAAATCCACTAACAATTTAAATATTCATATAATGCTTTGACTAAACACAGTGTCTGATTTCATTTTGCAGAACAGCAATGCAAAAAGCAATGCAGATGATTAATATTGTCAGCCTGGTCAGCACAAAGCACTATTACTGAGAAGGACAAATAGAGAGAACGTAACTGAGAGGTTACTCCACTGAAGGAGATAAGTTCTAAAGAAGGTTAATTGCTGTTCTCTGTAAGGCTACTCTAACTGATAATTTGTTTTGTTTTGTTTTGTTTTGTTTTTTTCCTAGTCATAAGACTTCCCTCTGTTTATAGAAAGGATAAAATACAAGCAGCAAAACAAATGTGGTGATATGTGAAAAGGTAATATTTTATTTGGTCATAGCTGGTTTAATAATTAGCTTTGCTTCATCTTCCAGCTGTGTTCATGAAGCACATTGTTTGACTCAGCTTTTTTTTAATATGGAAGAGCTTTCACTGTAACTGGCCAACTCTGAACTTTATAAGTCTTCAGCTCAACAGTGGGATAACTGACAAGGAACCGAGTCATACAGGGAAAAACACAGACAGTTCTCTAAATGGGCAGCTCATGCTGAAACTTCATGTGTTTAATTTAATAGCAGATAAATCAGAAAAGTATGCTTGAGAGCATATGAGATCAGGTTAACACCTATGAAAATGTAAGGTTGGAAGAGGAAAGGCCAAACTCTGTTGTCATTTGATTGAAAGTAAATATCTTTATCTGCTTCTTTGGAGGTGCTCTGAATTGGTGTACCTAAACCCAGCATTTCACTCCATATCGTCAAGGTGAAGCAATGTCTTAGATTTTTCCTGCTTGAATATATTGAACTTTCAGCTTTAACAAATTTAAAGATATTTCTCTTTCTACATCGGCCAGCAAAAGGTGAGTGCATTACCTCTATTAGAAAATATAGCTGGGATCTGAAATTCTTTATCTGGATACATGGGAAAGTATTTTTTTCAAATAATTTGTTGCCACCCTCTCAAACAATTTCTGATAAGCCTTTCACAAGGGAAAAACAGGGTCTTCAATAAACTGCTTAGTATTCTTTAATGCAATTGATTTTTGTGTTAGAGCTTGGTAAGCTCTTAAGAATTAAAAACCTACAAGGTGTTTAACATACAAATTTTCAACACTCAGCTTTGCACCAGTTTTCATCTGAAATAAAACAACAGAAATAAGTAGGATTGCACAGGTTAATTCACCAAAGAGTGTGATCTAACTGGTTTACTTTTCCTATCACATCAAATACCTTCCTTAGAGTGAGTCATTCTCAGGTTTAGTGGTGAAAACTGACTAAATTTATTTCCAGCATGGATTATTCTCAAGGTTTATGCCATAGTAGTCAAAATAATGCTGTATTCAGACAGATAATTATTCACTTAAGTATTTTGAAATAGGAGTCAGTTACTGTGCAAATTCTGTTCAATCAATTTCATGGCTTAGATACATTGTCCTTAGCTAATGGATATCAACTTAATTGCTGCATGGAAATGTTCCTCTGCTGTACAGTTCTTGCCATGGTGGTATGCTGTTTTCAGCAATCATCTCTCAGGAGTAGGTTGATGCTAATTTATATATTGAAATTCATTCATAACTAGCTGACCAGCTATTAGGGCATGAAAATTGAGAGTTTAATTTTTTTTTTTTCAGATGAGCTTGTCAAATACGTTTATTGCATAGTACAATTTTATGGGCATAAATGTCTAAATTTACAAATTGCCTACACTGATAGACCTTTGAGCCAAAAAAAGTTAAATATTTTAAATAGTCAGCCATGATGGATATAGTCTAGTGATTTTTTTACTGGAGTCAAAATACCCCAGCATACTGTGAAGTGTAGTATTGTTCATTTTTAGTTCCCTCTCAAAATAAGTAACAATCGTTAGAAACCTTTGATAATAAAAACCTAAGCTGAACTTTAAGTTCCTGTCTCTCCTTTTCATAGACTAACATAATATATTGAATTTAATATTGCCTACTGAACCTTTAAAGTTGTATTTTCACTAAAACAAGTCTGCATTGAATCTACAGCCATTCTGATGCACCTGAAAACATTCATAAAGCTGTAGTAAATTAAGCTGGTATACTGGACTGCTTCAAAATTGTTCGGAATCCTTTCTTAGGTGATGCTTATATGTTCTCAATGCATATGGGTTATTCTCTCTACTTATTAGACATATTTATCTTACAGTGGAAAGAGCTGACAGAGAAGACACTGAACACAGAGGCCGCCTAAGTGATTTACACAGATTGGGCATCTAAATTCCTCATGGATGAACCTAAGTAAT
Source organism: Caprimulgus europaeus (assembly GCA_907165065.1). The sequence goes on from OU015524.1 coordinate 79,829,316, forward strand.
CTGAACTACATGCTATGAAATGAACACACAAGCAAGACTATCTCTTGGCTGTTGTGTTTTTGACATGGAGGGAAGATAACTGTAGTTTTGTTTTCTTCTTCCAAATAGGGTGAATGTTTTCATACCACTCCAGAGCCAGGGTGACAGGAAAAAAGTGAGAAGACAGGTCTGTTAATAAAGTCCATAGCCCAAAATCAGAACCTCCATGCTCCACTCCTGGTTTTACCTCATGCTGTAGACAAGTCGCATCATTTCTCTAGCATCTCTGTTTTCCTCCCCTTTTCATAAAATGTGGGTAGCCATGCTATCCTGCAGTAAACCACAGATATGTGAGAGTGCATTAAGCTTCTTGTATAACAGTTCTCATGCAAGTGCTAAATATTCTGTTATGTAATATGGATGTTCTTGCATGTGGTTGCCTTTTGATGTTAAGGAAGGACTGAAGTAGTTTAAATACAGCACAGATTTATGGGTGGGTGATATGGAGACAAATGATGAGGCAGTCCATCTGCTGCCCTCAGTGAAAACATTTTCCATTTGAGGGAATTTATATTTAAATACGGATAGTTTCCACACAGTACAAGATTTTCTGCAATTCTGTAAGACAATTTGCATCCAAAAGTAAATGGCCTGCATTTCCATCCATAAAATGGGTTGTTTCTAGATTACAGACAAGACAACCAGTTCAATGACACTGGTAGAAGACAAAGAGGCTCTTGAGAGATCTAAGTAGTCCATTTACCAGTGCTCTCTGGCCCACACCCAGCTATGAACTGGCTTCCCTCTTGTCAGGTTTTTATGACAAACAATTAAATCAATATGACTGTCGAGACATATGGCAACAATAACACTCTGAGTTTCTGCCCATTACCACTGCAGCAGGAAACCAAGAACACACAGTATTTGTTATTGCTTATTGCAGGGATTGACTGAAGAATATCTCCTTCTTAAATAATAGATTCACTGTGACTGTGTCAAAGTCAATCAATACCATGGATGCTATCTGTGGAGCTGCTAACATATCAGTGTGCAGAAGGAGTTTTCTTGCTTTTCTGCTGCCTGGAGCCATATTCAGAAAATGTTGCTGGAATCTTACTGCACATCTGTTCTTGCCAGGACATATTTTAAAATATTAGATATTAATCTTCCTACAGAGAACCCTATGAGACAAGTCTACACTAATGTGCCTTTCTGGGGTTTCTGCTTCATGGATGACTAGACGTTTGAGTGGTGCAGACTGTGGTGAGAATTTACTAAACAGAATTTCTTTCAGTGAGCACATTAGAGCCATGATTTGTAGCTTTTATAAGCCATGAATTTATTTTGGAAAATATGTATTTTGCTCCCTGTATTCCTAGGTCCTGACAGATTTTTCTTAAGATGATGCTGTGTTGGCAGAGCTCAACAGGGAATTATAGTGCAAGGCTGTTTCAGTGAAAGGTTTGATTCCAGAATTTCTGTTTGTGCTTGGTTCAGTGCATAAAATGGACATGGTCCAAAGTCTCTGTTTTTTCTGATTAGTCATTCTTAAGTAGGGCTAATGACCAAAGAGACTGTTTGGGGATTCCTCCCTGCCTTTTTCTTTTGGCAGGAGAAGAGAGGTCCATTTTTTACTGTAACTGTTGATTTATGTGAAATACTGCATATGCTCCCAAGGCAAAACAAGTGTGTACGTATATAAGAGGAAGAAAGCCCATGGGACTGCATTGCATAAGATGACCATGAAGATGACACATGGGAAACATGGTGATATTAGACCCACAGAGAGCTGTATGGCACTGTGGTTAAACGACTGCTGGTCCCTCAGCTGGCTAGCTTCTGTATCTATATCCTAGTTTTAGAATAATAGGTAGATATCCAAAGAAACATAACAGCTCTCCTGTGCCAACAACTGACAGAGTCTTTTTGATGTTCCTTCTAATTCTTCGGTTATCATTAATGTCAATCACAGAGGCATAAATTTTTGCATTAATGTGGATTTGCAACTTCCCTTGTATATGTAATAAAAAATGGTTTTAATTGAGAAAATGCACACTTTAAAAATACTGAATAGTAGATCTATATTATAGGCAAGGAACATGCAGACATGCTTTTGAAATTAATTTTTCAGATAGCTTTTTAATGCTTTACTACAATTTAAGCCTAATATCTTTCAACTTGGGACTCACGGTCTTCTAGATGTATGTTTATACATTTCAATTAAAGAGAAGCAACAACTTGAATCATACTTAGCCTTTGCTATTGAAATAATCTTATGGTTCTTACATCAGATGAATCTATGAGTAGAACTAAGGGAAAGTTTTTTAATAGTTTTATACTTTTCCTTCTTCTTCTTTTTTTCAAATTAACATACCACCTCCCTCCCCCATTCCCCACACTAAATATTAAAATTTAGAACTGAATTAATTTTAAAGTTTGGCATGGTTGCTCCCATTGACTTTTGTGGGAGTTCATGTGATTAGGAGTGAACAAAAACCTTTTGGATAGAGACAGCCATTCATGCTTTTAATGGATGTCAGGTGTCAGCTTCCTTCAACGGTTACTCCACTGATGAGAATAGAATTAGTTATAAAATAAACTGTTTTTCAACATGAAAAAAGATTATATGTTCTGATCCAAAATAGAAACCTGCAGATTAGGCTTTAAGCGCGCTTAAATGGTGACATAAAACTTGCAAAATCAATTTAGATTGGGGATTTTGTATAATACTGACATCTAAACCATTGAAATGATTCAGAGAGATTATCCCCAGCATTGCATAGCTTTAGAGGGACCTACAGTTTTCCAGACATCTTGCTGGTGGTCTTGAAATTTTGCTAGATGTCTTAAGTTCACATCTTGTGTCTATGCATGAATGCTTTAACTTGAGCAACTGGATGACCAAATTACCCCTCAATTTTGTCATGATCCAGATAGAAAACAGAAAAACCCTGAGAAACACCAGAGTCTCCCCTGGTAACACTGAGTCTAGCATTGAGAGCACAAGCCCCATTTTGTTTACAAAAGACTAAGAGCAAAGAGAACATTGCTAAAAGTGAAAAGGAGAGGGTTAAAATGTGGATCTGTTTCTATATAATGACATAGTGGTTTGAGTAACTGCCTTGGAAGGCAAAAAACTGATGGTCAGTTCCCTTCATAGCCTGAGAACATAAAAATTTCTTACATTTCTTCCTCTCATCCAATTGACTCTGGCCACCATAGAATGCATTACACATAGAGTTAGAAGAGGAACAAGCCAGGAGGGACAAAATTTGTAACTGTTGGTGGTACTAAGGCTAGGATATTCAGGCCACAAGATGTCTTAGTCCTGACTTGAACTCTGAGTGCTGTTTCTGCAGGGAGCAATGGGTTAAAATATAAATGCAATTTAATTTCAAATTAGTTCTGTATACCAAATATAGGTCTAGATTTTGAGAGCAGAGTACTTTTGCACAAGTCTGGAAGCAAAAGTGAAGGAAGGCACATCTGAAGGTTTTTAAGATGTCTTCTGTGACATAGCTCTTAAGAAGGTGGTGAAATTGCCTTATGTAACTTCAAGCTTTCATGAGCTGTTTTCCTTAGAGCAGGCACCATGGTAGCACCTAACGCAGTCTAGCAAGTCTGAAGCCTGTCTTTGTTAATGTCTTAAAATCTAGACTGAGTGTCTAATGTGGGCATTTTTTACTTTTCTGTGACATTTAGTTAATCTGTTTTCTGGAGGTGTCACACTCATTCCCTTCAGTCTGATAGTGCTATTAATTAGTTCTGGTAGCTGATTTAATGTGTTTGGGTGATAGTTTTAAAACAAGGTGTTATTTTGTAAACTGATTAGCTATAATTACAAATGAATATTTAAAAGTTATTTTAAGGGACAGTAATACTTTTAAAATATTGTGAATAAGAGGCACAGAAGGGACATTTCTACATAGTTCTGCACAATTTACAGATTTCTTTCATAACGTTAATGAAAAGAAAGAAATGTTAATAGTGATTTAAATGGCTATTTTTAGCTGGTAAAACACAGATTTCTTTTTAGGAAGTTCTTTCTTACAGAAAGTGTTATCAAGTATGCATTTCAAAAACAGCACATGTAAAACAACATTACAGTGCTTCATATTAACATTTCTGCGTCTTTAATTTTTACCTCTATCAGATCACATAAGGGAAGGCTTTGTGTTTGGAATCATTGTTTCTCTGAACCTCTTTGACATTCTAGAGACGTCAGCCTTCCCTGGAGTATGTCTCTGATAGTCCGTCTAATTCTTTTGTTTCACAAGGGAACTGAGCTGAGCATGGCTTTGTGATTTTCTGTTCTTGAAGTACTATAAAGAAATAGATAATGGTCGCATGCAGCGTTCTATACCGAATGTTGGTGGCTACTCAGATCAAAGCAGGGAATTGCTTTCTTATCCACTGCTTTAGAAAAACACTCATCTAAATGGTTTGGGGAAAAAGGGCATTTTCATAGCTTCATGCTACACATACATGCTTTGTTGTATTTGACCAAGCTTAACATTGTTGTCAGTTTTCATAGGTGAATGAGAAAAATAAATATTTCCACTTGTGCTTATGCTTCTAACATAATATTTGTATTATTTAATTAAATTTGTCATTCCAGTCTCATTATCAGTGTCATTCCACCACTGCACAAGTTAACATACCAATTTTTTTAATGCATCGTTTCACAATGTTTCACCTTGCAACATGTAGACACTTAGCCTTTGTTTTCATAGAGATAAGCTACTTCATTGCCACTGTAGACCTTCAGAATGACTTGTATCAATGCTGAAGAAATAACCAAATTCAAGTAATGGTAAAATATATGGGTAAATGCATTATGCTAAAATCTTATTCCAGGTACCCTAGAATGGCTCTCATTTTAATCAAAAAGCTTTCAGTACTTCAAACAAGGTAGTGTCAGGTACTTGCCAGGAAGCCAAGAAAGCTCTTTCCCAGATATACATTGTTAAAGGAATGCTTTGGGTGAATCCATATGAGAAGCATCATCTCTAGATATTGGATCTTTATTTCTATCTATCTAATTATATACAGTGTAGAGCATAGTGAGGTGCACCTGAAAGCGCAGACTGAGCTAGAGAACAAAGCAGCTGTTCACAATAGGTTACAAGTAGACAAAACCAAACTGATTTATGTCTCTTTCACCAGTTACAGGAAACTGTCTATTATTTGTTATTCATGCCTGTATAGTTTCCTTAAAGAGACACAATATGAAATGTATGCTTCTAAAAAATTCTTTCCCCAAGAAGCACAGAAGGGCTTAGAAGAGCATAAAATGCTGTTCAAATTAAGCTGCTAAGCATGGGGGCATGAAGCATAATTTGAAAAAAAAACAAAACCCAACAATGACAATGAAACCTTTCTTTCCCAGTGCCTTAGCAATGGTTTCATATGACTAGTTCCAATAACTCTTTAGGACATGACTGGCTGAGTAAGAAGGAGAAGATGGAAAGTTACTACTGCCATAAGAACACTCTTATGGCTAATTCACAGTGCTTTTGCCAGATGCCTACAAGAGTTTCTTCTCAAAGTGAAAAATATTAACGGTCACTTCCCACTTTTTGATCTTTGTTCCAGAGAGCTGTACAGCAGGAAAATGTGGTTAACAAAAAGTCTAACAAGTTGATTAGCTGTTGATCAAGAGTTTCTGGTGGTTGATGAGGAAAGTATCGGGGAGAAAAACTTAGAAAGAAGTCTCTCTTTTTAGATTTTGAGAAAGATGTGGAATTAGCACTTAGACATTCTCCTCTCTCCAGACTATTAAATCCCTCCCATTTTTGTCCCCTATGTAGATGATGTTCTGCATTTTGCACAATAAATCTTGTAAGTACAAGGAGTGTGGAGTCTTTTAGTCAGAAGGGACTGATTACACCTCCAGAATTAACTCAAGAACAAATATGTAGCTCTGACAACCTAAACAGTTACTGACTTGAGAGGTGCAATAATGCAGGGACATGATGTGATACAGAATTTGGGAATTGCTTCCTTTCTTTGAGAGGTGCCTATTAGAAAAACATTTTTAAAAAGAATTAAAAGTTTACATTTTAAAAAAAGTTTAAATAACCATTTAAACAGCAAATCAAGCTGAGTAGTCCAATTATACATTAGAGACTAATTTTTCAATTAAATTTTAAGTTCAATAGGATGTGTGCTGGCATTTAATGTCATATCTGTCTAACTTTGCCAGTTACTTTTAGTTTCTTGTAAAATCAGAGTATATGTATAAACTGAATAGGTTCTGCAGGCAGCCAATCATTAAATGATTTAACTGAAGACAGAGTTGCAGCACTAGATTACCATCTGCATTAGAAAATATGATACTTTTAGGAATTTTGTCATAAAGAGTTAAATCCTCAATTTTGAAGGCTACTGGCTTGACTCTTGACTCATTCAAGCACTTCTTACATGCTTGGGCTGAACTTAAGTAGTATGTATACTGCTCTAAGTCCATTGACTTAGTGGAGTTTCTCCTGGTTTAAGATTGCATAAGAAAAATGCAAATCAGCTGGATGGCTCTGCCTGTGCAGCCAAGGGTATCCCATCCAGGGAGCAATCCCTTGCCTCCAAACCAAATGGTGTAAGATGGCCCTTAACTGTTTTTGCTTGAGCAGAGTGAATGACAGAATGAGCATGTGGCTTACAATATCCTCTGGGCCTGCTGTGGTGCTCCCATGGATTCAGGTGATGGTTTTGAGGGGTGTGTGTCTTTCTCAACAAAAATGTCTTAAATAGTATGAGGAGTACCACAGTCACCAGACTACTTTTTTTGCAGCATGAAGTTGCAGCTAGGTTTTTGAGAAGGTGAGTCCTGTCCATACTGAAGGTGAATGCTATACTTCAGTCTTCTTACAGTCTTTTCAGGAATTACATCAGGGTTAAACCATCTCAGGAAGCATGTGCAGCTTGGTTCCAGAGGAATCATATGGATCTCTCTGAAAGAAAGTCTGAGAATAAGTGTAGGCAATGAGACAGTTAGAGAGTGAAACACAGAGGTAAAGTATCTGTCTGTGGATGCTGACCACATAAGACTTACTAATGGCAAGAACAAGGTTTTGTCATGTAAACTGAAATGAGTCCAGAGGAGGCCACGAAGATGATCCGAGGGCTGCAGCACCTCTCCTATGAGGGCAGGCTGAGAGAGTTGGGGCTCTTCTGCCTGGAGAAGAGAAGGTCCTGGGGAGACCTTATAACAAACTTCCACTACCTGAAGAGGCCTACAGGAAGTCTGGGAAGGGACTTTTTGCAAGGGCAGTAAAGATTCGTACAGCTGTTTATTAAGAGGATTGCACAGAAATAGACAGTGGAAACTTGAAAAATACAGAGTCACAAGATGTACTCATTTTAATTTGGCATCAAAAAAGCCTGCCAAACAAATATTTTTTTAATGTATAATTGTGAGTAATTCAAAGGAAAAATTAAGAAAATTTATCACCAATGTTTCTAGCTGAACTGTTTTTTTTTCCCCAGGCAAGTAGTCAGATTTTGGTAATGGTTTTAAATTGCATCCTTATACAGTATAAAAGCTTTTAAAGATTTTAAGCCTGTACCTGGTTTATATTCAGATTGTGTCTCTCTGTAATTTAAATCTGGTATGGTAATGAGGAAAATAGTAACCACAATAATCAAAACAAGATCATGGAATAAAAGTGATTAAAGTGAAAATGCAACCTACCTATATAAAATAGTGCTAATAGAAATAGCTGAAGCAAGGATATTTAAGATCTAAGGATCTTGCATACTTTTTTTATGATCTAATAGAAGCTACTATTACAGCACCATTTTTTTGCTATAAGGACTCTGACTAAATGGAAAAATGTTCTTTCCAAAGAACTTTTCTCAGAGACTTAATAAGCTGTTTCAGCTGAAAAGACATCTGATAAAAGTTACAAAATTATTGAGATAAGTAAAAGTTACCTCTTCTAAAAAACCTCTCTCCTCCCTTCTCTTTCACTCTTTTCTTTCCTGAGTAACTGTAAATCCATTACGGTCACATTCGCGTACTGCGTGGTAAGCAACTGGGGATTGTTATAAGTTACAGAACTAGTATTTGGCACTTATGCTTGTAACTGAAATACTGTTTCTTCCTGCATAATTTGGGTGTGCTTTTCATCAGCAAGAATCTGCGTCTGTAGTGTGAAATTCCATCAGCTGACACTGGAATTGCCCTAATGCAATAGGAGCAATATGAAAAGGCTCAAATCTAATTCATTGCAGTACCCCCAAGCCTTCCCCCACCCCAAGTATGAAGGCATGATCCTCCTGTAAAAGAATGCTGCATAGGCCTTTCTCCAGAATATGGTTCTCTGGGATGAAATATGGGACAAGTTCATTTTTTTATAGACTTCAGGTACCCCTGACCTCTTGATCTTTTGTATGTCTCTATTTTTTTGGCTTGACAGACCACATGCCAACGTGCAGCCCAGAATTCCTCACCCGCGTGATTTATTGTTTACAGCTGTTCGAGTATTTCAGACATGGCAGCTGCTTTTCAGATGTCCTCAAATTAGAATGAAAGTCTTAGATAGAGGTCTTAATGCAAACCTGCGTGCTTGCAGAGAGAAAGGGGAAAAGCTGATGAAAAAATCATCTGAATTCTGCTCTAAAAGCTCTCAATTGATCCTAGCCTTGAGGGCAAAGGAAAATGTTTGGTTTATTTCGTAAGCTCATTAGGTGTGGGAGAGCCTATTTGGCATTTGCTATTGACCAGGCCTGAGCAAAAAGTGATCACTGGCAGGATGCTCAATAAGAGATCAATAACAAGCGTGTGATTGGATTAGCTACTTGATCAATGCTCTGTGCTAATATATTAACAAGCAAATTACCAGGCAGCCCATAAGACCAGAGTGCTGACTGTAATTGTATTACAAACTATCATGATCTAATGACCCTTGAAGTGCAAAAGGTTATTTATACAGTCAAAAGGCCTAAAAGTACTTTGAGTGATGCTGCATTATTTCAGAAAGAAAGTCTTTCCCTCAATTAGCTAGCATTCAATCATGTGTTTAAAATAGGTACATGTATTTTGCATTTTTCCAAAGTTTTCAGACCAGTTTTAGCCATGCTGGTGGGACAGAAAGGGGAGAACATGTGACAGTATTTCAGTGTACAATTAAAGGTGGCAACACTTCCACAAGAGCTAGGAAACACCTGAAGAGGAGAGTGGGGAAGGAGGTGGCTCCTGACAGGACAGGAGAGGATCATGAAGCAGCACTGGGGCTTGAGTGTGAAGATTGTTGTGCAGCTGAAGGAACTGCTTAAATGTATCTAAGCCTGCAGACAGGGCTGTGCAAATACTTAAATTTAAATCTGAAAATTCTATATGAATTTTAGAAGTAAGATGTAAGGTATTGTAAAAACCAGAAATCTCACACTTTCTGTAGAGTCTATTAATTTATCTGCCAGAAGACAGAGAAATATCTGTCAGATAATAAAGTAGATAGATAATGGTCAGATAATAAAATATCTGTTGCTTAGAGTTACATTGTCTGGGTTCTCAGCACACAAACTGTACCTTTTAGGTTTCTGTAAAAAGCAAATAAGCATGTTTAAAAGTAAGATCAATGGGAGTCTTGAAACAAAGGGTCAAGCTTGTCTTTTGAATTCTGTCCTCACAGTTAAATGGAAAATTAGGAAAAATTATTGTAAAAAAACCCCACCCCAATTCTATTTACTTTATAGTTAGTTCTCAACTTTCCATTTTATAGTGCAAAACCCAAACTGGTTTAAATTCTTTTCTTTATAGGCAGTGTCCCTTATATATAGCAGGAACAAGGCAGGTAAGCACACAAGTGTTCAAAAGAACAAACAGTTGTGAAGTCCTAGATTTCATATTCATCTGGACAGACATTGTTGCTGCAATTTCAGATTTCCAAAGGCTTTGCCGTTGCCCTCCCCTGCTCCTTTTGCCTTTCCTCCCTTCTGAGCGGAGGCTGCGAGATGCTATTTGGGGTTGGATGGGGGGCTCTGCCAAGGGTCGCACTGGCTGCGGCCGCCAGGGAGGGGCAAGTCTCCGGCCGGGCCCCCCGCGGTGCGCAGGGTCCCTGTGCGGGCTGACAGTGACCGGCCACAGCTGACAAAACAAGCTGCCAGGCTGCTGCCCTCGGGGTCCCGCTGGGCGGAAGAGGAAGCGCTGTCAATCAACGCACACACACATATCCAGCGGGAAACATGATCACCAATGGAGCCGCTTTGGGTTTTGGTGGGTGCTTGTCAGTGGTTTCTGACTTCTCGGAGGAGCAAAGGTGTTTCGCCTGGTGTGGACCTGGCTGGGTGAGTTACCTGAGGCATCAGCGTGGGCTGGTTCTCTGCATGTGCGTGCAGACAAAAAGAGCATGTTTGCCCATTTCACTTCACCCTGTGTCTTGTCTTTTTTTTTTAAAAAAAAATTATTTTGCAGAAGGAGCTTCCCACAGATGTCAGATGAACAAACAGGGCTCTCTGACCATGGTGGCTTCAAACCATGTGCCATTCATTTGACTTCTTTCTTTTCTTTCTCTTTTTCAAATTCTAAAGTGGCTATCTGAAAGTGAATGTTTTCACAGCAACACCTTTACAAATGACTTCAAAAGCAATCCATTTCCTTTCCAATGCCACATGTTAGGACTTGAAAAATATATGCAGTCATTATTTTAAAGCGGGTTTGGAGGAATTAAAATTTCTCTATATATATTCTTATTTTGGCTACAGGTCTTATTTACTTTAAAAATGTATAGATCAGACAATACAATAAAACTGCCTGTGACAAAACAGCTCCATCAATGGGTATTCAAGTCATTAGGTCACTTTGTATAATTTCAGCACATATGTTATAATTTATACTTCCATGAGGAAATTACTCAAAGGAACATTTTACCATCCGTTGCCCTAAGCAAGCACATCCAAAATTTTGCTTCTCAATTTTAGACTTCAGTTTGAAGCTGAGGGTAGCAAAGAAGTTAAAGAAAGGGCATAATTTCAAAACACTGTTAAACCACTTAAGCAGCTATCATTTTTACTTTAATTGGTTATTGCTCCATAGGTCAAAAAGATATATACACACTCCCATCACCTGCATTGTGAGGGAAAGGGAGTGGTCACATACATTTTGTAGTTTAGCTAGTCCCCATCCATCCTAAACCTAGGATCTAAAACTCCTTGGGAGATATTTTGTTAAGAAATAGCTATATGCCATTTTACCATTTAAATTACTATTTTTTTGCGCATTTTATCACAGTCATCCTGATAACTACTCTTGATAAAATCAATTACTTCTCAGGTTTTGCATTTTCCACAAAGGATCTTGTTAGGTTATTACAGAATAGGTTGGATACTTGGGAATGCTGTTCATTTTGTGCAGTTTGAACACATCCTAGCAGCTTAAAATAATTATTAACTTTTTTCCCTCTAGCAAATCCTCTCTCCCAGTCTTCACAAGCAACAGGTTGCCTTCCAATAATATCAATGATAAGGAAAATTGTAGCTCCTGACTAAGATAAGGTTTGGCAAGACTGAATGGAGAGCATTTCTAATGGCAATTTATAAATCATTGCCAACTGTAGACCAACACTGTTATGTCACAACCTGCAATATAAAACGAGGCCACAAAGTGGAGTTAATCATTACATCTTCAGTGGAGGATAATGCTTCTTTACTAAACAGTAAAATCCCATTTAATTCTTAAGCTTCCGTAACTCATCCACAGGTTTATCAAATGCTTAAAATGAGACGTTACAGAAAATCCTGCATCTTAGCAAAGTTCCATAAAGCTATTAGCTCTTCTTGTGAAGCTGTAACATAATACTGCTCTCCACTGCACACAATATGTATTTAATTGCACTTCTAGGAATAACAGCTAGAGATGTTTCTTCCTAGAAGAACCAGTTTCACAGGGTGAACCCCACCTTCTTCAGTGAAGGCCATCTGATGAAATCTTAAGTGAAAAAGCTCTGTCCCTATTCCGTGCCTTACAATGGCTGGTTGGTGAGTATGAGCTGGGAGAGAAGAGTCAGCAGCTAAATGTGAGAAAGAGAGGAAGAGAGAGAACAAAAAGAATCTGATAGTTTCTTTACTGTAAGCCAGGCTGGGAGTACAGTATAACAGGCTGGGAAGATTAATAATGTCCTGCTAGGCCATTTCAGCAGCACGGCTAAATGGATAAGTTAAAAGAGAAATGGAATTGGAATCTTCTGACTGGTTTATACATTTACTTACACAGTGGCAGCCTTTGAAGCACAATCTATTATTCTTCAGACAACTAGCCAAACAGTAGAGTCCCAAGCACATACTTTTCAAACCCGTAACCCTACTCTAGCATCATGGCCTTGGTCCGTATCTAGAGTGCTAATGACCATGTGTGTCAGGATGGGCATATCTTCTTTCTTCTAAGAGCAGAAACAGCCACTGTACCTTGGGAAACTGTGGAAGCAGTTCTGTTCTCTTCTGATGGGAAAGGAAAAAATTCATGTCATGTTTATCTTAACATGACCTTAGATGGTCACATTCAGAACCTTCTTCCTTTCTCCACCTGACACCATGTCATTCTTCACTGAAATGGTATTCCTTTCTGAGTTATAGAAGAAAGCAGTCTTGACAGTAAAATCCTCCTGTGCTGCAAGAGATAGCTTTCTTCTCATAGAGTTTCTTTCTGGGATTGCTTCAAAATCCAGGCAGGCATCCCTACATTGGTTATAGTTGGCTTGAATTCCAACCCTCCCTTAAAAAATGCGAGGAGTGAGAAGATGAAATCTCTTTTGAAATTAGAACTGAGATTGAGTAGGCTAGGCATAAAGTACCTATGCTTTAACCAGGCCTATCCATAAACCTGTTTTATGACCATTTCATCCTGGATCTTTGATGAGACCATTTCAAGGTTTCATTCACATTAAGTCTTGATTTATACTTAGAGAAGTTAACCATTGGCACTGAGAATCAGTAAAGCCGTGACTGAATAAAGATGGGTAGTTTTTGCAAATCCTGATTTAGGATCCTTCCAATTATGCCAATTTGTCATGAATGTGTGATTTAGACCACTTAAATAACCACTGTCAAAAGTATCAGCAAAAGTGGTTTTATTGAATTACGGTGTTGTAAAAGTGTGACTTAACAAATTCAATGTCAAGGTTCAGTCTTTTACTTACTTCAAAAAGAATGTAACAATGATTCAAAGCTACCAAGACAGAATCAAAGTTACCAAGACAAAATCAAAATTACCAAGACACAAATCAAAGTTACCATAATATAAGATCATGCGTGATGCGGGTCACTTGCCAAAATCTGCAATTGGTGAAAGGTCTCTCTGCTTTGATGAGCAACCTTGAGAGAGGGGAGATCATCACCGTGCAGCCAGCTGCTTAGCAGGGAGAGTTCAAAGAAGGTCCTGTTAGGCTATCATGTTTACAGAATAAAGCAGTTGACTTGTAGTCAAATTACATGCAATGGTAAAGGTATATATGAGATTTCTTCACTGCAGAGGACCTCAGAGAAAAGGAAACCCCTCTATGAATGAAGGGGATTGAGTTAACCTGGGTAAGGGATTCACTTTAGCAACATGGCTCTGAGACCCAGCATTACAGTAAGGTCAGTGACCCTTCTTTCTTCCTTGGTTGACTTTCCCAGTGGTTTAGAAATTGATGAGGAAGAAGAAGGTGCTACAGGGTGAATCCAAAGAGAATGAGAGTATGTAGGTGTTCTGGTTTTTGCTAAGATAAGGTAGGAAAGATTTGTAGAGAAGTCTTACCAAGGTAGCAACCTGGTAGCCAGTGATTGATATCAGAGTTCTCTGCATGCTTTTTTTTTTTTTCTTTTTAAGCAATGAACCCGTATGATTTTTGGCAACAAACCCAAATACCTTCCCTGTGTGATCAACCCCTGAGTTGTTAAGAGTCTTTTATTGTATTGTCTTTCCTGTAGCTCTGGTTAGAGCTCTTACCCAGTGATTTCTAACTTGCCAGCAATCAAGCTCACTGGCATGAAACATCTGAGTCTCCCATGGTCCAGGCAAATGCTCTGGGTGCTGTTGTTGTCGAGGTACAATCCCTCTCAATTAATTCTAACTAAAAAGATTATTTCATTAGTGCAGGATCTGTAACTCTGTTCTTCTCAGTCCCAGCTCACAGCGCAGGTCCTTCTGATATTTTTTCAGTGTCTCCAAGTGAAATGGTTTCCAACCATTTCTTATCCACTATGGCATATTTTTGCATCAGGACCTCTGAGTTGTAAAGTAATGATGATAATGATTCTATTGTCATTACATTGTTCAAATAATGAGTTGTAACTATACAATATTAAAAACACTTCTATAAAAATATTTTGCATATGCTGTGGGTAGGAAAAAGGGAAAAATAAATAGCTGTTAGCATAGGACAGGTTTTACTCTTTTTCTTTACTGCCTGGAACATTATGTGCACAACTTCCAAAAATACCTGTAAAAGTGACTCGACACATATCTAAAGGTAGAGAAACAAGTATTCTGTGTGTGACAGTGATGACCTGACATTTTTGTCTTTCTTTTCTCCCTTGCTCATCACAAGCAAGTCAATGCAAGGTATCTGTGCCATGTACATAGCTTAAGGGTTGCACATCTGCAAAAGTGCTATAGCATGGGTATTTCTGAAAGTCAGTGGCATTTCTTACTCTTATTAGTACTTCATTAAAAAATAAATTTAATGGAATTAGTAAAGATCAAAGCGTGCAGAATATCCTTGCACATATATCAACATAGCAAGCAACTTTCCAATGTTGTTAACTGCAGAAAAATCACAGCAGAGATTTACCAACTCTATACACTTCAAAACAGCTCACTTAAAATCCCCCATTCCTTTGATCAAATACCTGGAAAATGTGCCTTAATGCATTGACAGTCTGGAATAATCATGCTTTGGTCATTCTAATGCATAGTTAATGTTCAAAATCACATACAGATTTTTGAGATAAAACAACTTTCCCTTGCTTTTTCTGTTGGCATTGCATGGTGCTAAGGCAAAAGTTCAGTTGCTTTGCAAATTTTGTAGGAAACATTTTAACACTTAACATTCAGAAATTATTCTGCTGGTGATATGGTTACTCTCCATTGCAGTCAGCATTGCATCAAGGTTTTCTTGATGAACCTAGATGTGCAACTGCATGTAAGCGCCTTTCATTCAAACATTTATTTCTTGTTCTCTATGTAGTGTGGGGTATCCTACAAAAAGTGGTTATGATTGTGAGGGAAGTAGTTATTTAATAATGGGAAGCAAAGTCCTACAGTCCTTGCACACCTCAAACTGTCTTTAGTACGTAGGAATATTACAGTATGAGCCATTATTTTCCATTGTGCCCTACTGTTGCTAGTTAAAGTAATCTCACTGCACATCTATAATGTCAGCAATTATTATTATTATTAGCTCAATTTCTTATGCAGAAAAACAGACATTGAACATCTGTGCAATTTTTTCAAAGACTTACCTCAGCTAAATGGGAAAGCAATGAAGAACATCCAGATCTATCTTTAACCACATAACAATCCTTCCAGACCTAAAAAGACATATTGAATTCTACTTAATCACTTCTTGGAGCATGATAAAACACTCACCAATAAACTTTGATGAAATAGACACTTTCAAAGTACTAATGATTGGCCATTACCATTACTTTATAAGTAATTAATTACGTTATAAAGACAGAATTGTCCCTCCCATCTGCTATATGGATTTCTCTATGTATCATGCCTGCATTTCTGTGCTAAGGGATTTCTGTGTGCATGTCACTTCTAAAGAATTTGATACTCTGAACACTAGATAACTAGTTGCTATCTTCCAGACATTTCATTCATGTTAACTTTTTTTTTTTTTTTTTAAATGAATACTAGTATATATTGGCTTAATACTTATGGTAAATCATTGAACTATTCTTATTATTCCAAGCAGATGAATTGATTAAGTAATTTATTGTGAGCATATTAATCATTCTGCAAACTTTCCAGTGGTCCTTGGTGGAGCCTGCATTTGTATGAACGCAAGTTTTGTACGCAAATCATTTTTATGGGTCTTTCAGCACCCTGTAACTTTTGTGCAAAATCAATAGAATGTGCACACATCAAACTTCATTTAGATGTGAAAATAGCTTTCATACCCATGATGAGAAGCCATTTTGTAAAACACAGGGTTTTCTTTTCCTTCTCAAGCCAAACTTGGCTTTTGAGAACACCTAGGCAGGACTACAAAGTTCCTCCAAATGTATCCTATTATTCCATGTTACTCTCTTTTTAAAATGTATGACTCTATATGTGTATTTGTTCATCCAGTGCCTGTCAATGTGTGCAAATATGTATGTTGATTTGGTAGTGCTGTAGTATTTAAAAATGTTCTTTGCATTTCTGAAAACTTTAACTTGTTTTTTTGTTTTGTATGTTTCCATTGCAATGTACCATTTAATTTCTAATTTGTGTTTGTGGAACATTACCCCCAGCTAAAAAAAATATTAACAGTATTATAAATTATGAGAATAGGCTTCTTGCCTACTTGAATGAACTATGCAGCCAGTCTGTGCTTCACTAAATGTATGTTTCTGAGCAGGGAATGCTACTTTAGAAAATTGTGCCATATGATGGAATTCTTTTAATTTTTCATCTTTTTCCTTAGAAACATTTAGAAACTCAGTTTAAAACTGTTAGAGTGCTAAGGTTGGATAGCAGAGATATTAAAATGTAGAAGGACCAAACAGAAAGTAATGAACACAACCTTAACATTATCCTCTGTATACAAATATAACGTTAAAGACTTTGAAGCTATGATAATGTATCAGCCTCTGTTTGGGTCCCTGGTTTTGTCCAGTTCACAGATTCAGGGGAAACTACAAAAGCAGGTGGCAGCTCAGAGATCCTCTACTTCCCTTCTTCAGTGGGGAAGCAGAGGATGAGATGACAGGATGTGGGGTACAAAATATGAGAGATTTCTTGAAGGGAGCAGTGAAAAATTTAGTAATGCATTAATGCTTTATCCCTCTTCTCCCTTCAGAATGAGAAGGCATGAGACAGAAATAAGATACACCATTCTGTGTAAATGTCTGTCCTGTTCAGTTAAACGCTATGGCCCTAGATTGAAGTTATACCACTATAAAACTGAAATTATAATATGGATGACATCTGTCTAATAACAAATATATACAGAAAGCAGAGATAGAAGCATGAAAATGTCACTTCTATTTCTGAACCTGTCTGCATTTATCTTTAAAAGCCATATTATTATTTCAGTGTAGTTTTTATAGAATTTTATGCAGACATGCATACGCAGACATGAGTTTTACTGATATATTTTCAGTGTCCATTGAGAAAGACTAGGAATGAAGAGCAAGTAAGCAATTTGAGGGCACTGCATTATGTTCAGCTTTGCTTTGCAGATATTTCTGAGTCTTACAAGAATTTGCACTAAGACCAAATAACATCTTTGGAATGCATTTGCAAAGCAATTTGTAAAATAGTAGGCATTGATATCCTTCAAAATTGTGAAAAAATATGGTTCGTACAACCCTCCAAATTGGCTGGTACATTCAATGTCCCATTTAATTCACATAAGCGTCTCCTTTAAAAAAAAAAACGAACAGAATCTGTAGCAAAAATTAGAGATGTGACACTGTTGCTGCTCCGTCAAGATGCTGTTTTACAATGGTAAGGAGTAAACTTGATGTTCACTCTTGCATATAATTGTTTTTAACCAATTAGTGAACAACATTTAAGGAAATTTGAAAAAAGGAACAGATAATAATTTCATTTTATGGACAAGTAGTAAGAGGGTTGACCAGTTTTGCTACAGCCGGCAGCCTATTGTAGTAAATTCAAATCTTGTTGAATATTCATTTTTAAATGCTAAAAGAAAATACAGTTCAACTCATGGAAATACCATTCAGTCTTTTAGTTGACTTAATCAGTCATTGACCTTTTATATTTTTATTTACTTATTTGGTTGTTTTAGAAAAAGTGTCCATTGCATTACCCACATTCAAATCCTTCTTCAGAATGAGATCAACATCCAGGGCTGAATTTAAACCTCAAGAAAGGTAGAAGAATTGTTAATTTATGAAACTGAACAAGTAGACTTATCTAAACATCTCTAGGGCTTTAATGGGGGATATCTATAATTCTCTGAATTGTATTCCTTTCACAGTGATATTTTGTAATTCCATTCTATTACCCTTGCTTAACATTAATGAGATAAAAAGATCACATTATGGCGATTGATGTTCTTCAAATTAAATGCACGTTTCCATGTACAAAGCTGTCTGCTAATTTAAAAAACATAGCATGTAACATAGAATCATGACCATGGTCATCACTCAGCTGGGATCAGATAGCATTTTTTATCTATTCATTGGATTTAACAAGGCATGAGATGGAAGCAGAATACAAAGTGTGGGTAGATTATCCCATATCCCTCCTTTTGGCCACTTCTTGGCAATCTCAGTAAGGAAACTGAGGCTTCATGTTGCCATGGAAATAAACCTCAAGGTCAAAGGGGCATATGGAAGGTCAGACAATGACAAAGGAACATCTGAGAGGCCATCTGGATGAGTGACCTGACATAATTAGTCATTAATCCCACTCTTGGGAACAATAGAGTTAGCTGAGAATGTGTTTGGACTTTGATCGTGGTCAGGGTGATCTCATGGGGAAAAGGGAAGAAAGCTCCACTTGGTAACTAAGCAGATTACCCTGGCATGCTGTTAACTAAAGAAGAGTCATCAGAAGAGGCCAGTGGGATATGCATTTTACATATGCTGTGTTTTCCCTTTAGTTACTACGGGCCTCTGTAGAGCCATGTGGCTCTAGGATTAGCTTTTGGGTAGTGATTTTTTTTTTTTTTTTTTTTTTTACAGTTTTCAATGAAAAGAGAGCAAGTGTCCCAAAATACTTCACTTAAAATTCCCAGGCAACAGATGGGAAGAGAGCTGAAGAGCCAAAGGCATCAGCCAGCTTGGTTTACAGGTGTCAATATTTACTAAGTAGAGTTGGCCAGGGTGCCTTTTGGGAAAAAAGGGAGAGAATGGCTAATCAGTAAAACAATAGCAATCATCCCTGTTGTCTGTTTTATACTGAGTGGTTAGAATTATAAGATGACTGACTGTGTGGCAAAATCTCCTCATCAGCATCTGTCTTTCCATTTTCACTCCTTTCCCTTGCATGTCATGTTTTCATTATTGAGACCAGTGCCGTGACAAGAAGATATCTCTCACGTGTATCTGAGATTCTTCTACTTGAAGAGTTGGTGATATTCGGTGATTGATTGTCTACAGTGTTGTGGGGTGTGAATGTGATAATGGACTACATCAAATGCATGCAACCCAGGACATGTAGAAATTAATTTTTCCTTTGGATAAAAATATACACTTTTAACTGTGCCATCAAAGGAAGTAATAAATGAAACAGACAAAGGAGACTGTAGAGTAAGAAGAGAGGAAGATTTCAGAGATTCTTTTTTTTTTTTAAATAAGATGAAATGCAGCATGTAACGTGCTCATTTTCAGAGAGGGTATATTTGTTAAATATTTTCTTCTTAAAAAAAGTATTTGTTCTATCATATTATACAATCTCTGCTTAAATGGATTGTCTTTGCCTGTGACAAAGGCATTTTCCTAGGTTAAGAGCAAAAGCTAAGCCACTGATAATTAGCTATAAATACAAGTAAGCATACAGGAGCCTTCATAGAGAATGGCAGTTATGACATCAGCAAGTGCAATCCTGAAGTCCTTTGCAGTCCCTGTATAGAGAAAGTAACTTTTGCAAAAAATTTCTTCCACCAACAGGTCCCACATTTTAAATTAAGTCTTTAATAATTGGCTAAACCCATGAGGAGTATGTGTTACTTCTCTCTAATTGGTACCCGATTTAATATTCTCCATTTTGTTGCTGTTACATTGACACCAAAGGCTACTACTTTTTCCATAATCATACCTGTTTTGTTAATAAACAGTAGTTTTAACCCAGGAAAACATATTTGTCAGAGAAGTCACTGTATTGTCTGACCTTGCAAATCTATAGGTTCTTTTATTTCCTTTGTAGTGAGAATATGATATGTTCACAAGACTCTCCAGACTTCATGTACCATACTGTCTATGAGAACAGAATGACTGAATGGAGATATAAAAGGCCATTGTTTAACAGCATTGTTAGATTCTTTAAGGTTTGACTTGGAGTTGTTAAGATGTACTTCAGAATGACTCGTCCCAGTGCTAGTGGTAACAAGCGGTATTGTGTTTCATTTATCAGTGCTATTAGATAAAATACATCTTCTGTGTCCCCAGTGCTGCCTAATACCTAGACAATACTCAAAGGACAAAACTTTTCCCCAACGGAGTTTGATTTAACAGCTCTGTATCATGCAGGGATGTGTTGTTTTTGTACCTTTCAGTTTGTTTATTTCTTGGTTGTATACAGTTTTGAAGATAAGAACTTCATCTCCTTGTTTTAATCAACATTTGGGAGATTTGAAATTGTTTATTTCTTGATCTTTTTGCCACCTACCTCAGGCAGGTTCACGTTGTCGCTCTGTTGCATTAGTGAGAACTTTCTGCCCTTGGTGCAATGAGTAAGAATGACACTATGGTCTATTCCTAACTTTGCACAGGTTTCTTACATCCCTCTTCAGAATACCTAATGCTTTTCAGGCAAGAAATCTAGGTTCTGATCTACCAAATCACTGATGTGCCAACACCTGACTGATGACAGCCAGACTAGGTAAGGTGGCATTTTAGGTTAGACCCTGAGCCTGGGTTTCTAGTGTTCTTGCAGTAGTGCTCAAGCACTTCATCTCATGGAGTGAGAGGAGGACATAAACTAACTGCTAAAAACAATGAAGCATTTTCCTTCAGTTTTCCTTCATGTGGATTTATCTGAGGGCTTCTTTTTTGCTCCAGTGCTCCACTTTCCCCCAGAGTCAATGAAGATGATGAGGAAACTAAAAAAACCACATTTCTCAGCTTTAACCTCCGCTTTCCAGCCTGGGTTCTGTGTGGCTTGATGTTGTTCTGGCTCACCAAAGAAAGCCCCAGACATCTAGCAGCACTGGCTGGTAGTTTGCTTGGGATCACTGGGGGATTATGACCCAGAGCTGGGGATTGCACTGCTCAGGCTGTGTTTCAGCTTGGACACTGAATTAACTGGAGTGCAGGCGTGTGCAATTTCACACAGCAAAGCTGCAGGACTGGAGTGTCCGTTTCTACTTACCTCAAAATATTCCATAATCCCCGAGCTATTCTATTTATTTTCACAATACTTGATTGAAAAATGGCTTAGAAATACTGAGGAAATTCTGGTGATAATTGAAATATCGATTGAGTACTGCTATTGATATTCTACCTTGGAAGATTCATCACACTCTGAGGTTATATCCAATCCTGTTATTTGTTTTCACAAAAGGGAAGCCAGAGGTTATGAGCTAATTTCTTATGACCTAGAAACTTTCCATATATAGACAAAGAATTTGCAATAAGTTCACTGATTCTTCCAAATTTTTCATTGCATATAAATGAGAAAAAAACCAAAAGCTTCTGAACTCAATTTTTATTGCTAGTCTGTGATGAATGACAAACTTACAGAAATATTTGTAAAAGCAGTTCTGAAGCAAGTTTTTCCTATAATAAGATTTTATTTTAAATTCTAAGTAATGAATAAAAAGAAGAAATTAAAATACTATACATTTATCATGAAACATCTTTGCAGCCTGGATGTCCTGGGCTCAAATTCATAGTCTAAAAGAGGAAAGGAGAGATTAATCTTCAGTCCTTTACATGAGTATACTCATCACTGGGATATCTCATAGAATATATATTTTATATATATATTTTATATATATTTTTTTTAATATATATAAAAAACACATATATAATCTCTGTGTGTAGGGAAATTTCCTCTTTCTCTATCTTCCTTTAAATTGTCAAATTTGAGCCTCAAAACTAATGGGACTTCATCCCAAAAGTGTTTGAAATTATTTGACATTTCCAGTTGTTCCTTTTTGATTGAAACTATTTATAAGATATTATTTCAATTCCCAAATAATTTTGGATTTAATAAAACTACTTTTTAATTTGAGTGTGAAAAATGCCAAATAGATATCAAGTTGTTCATGCCTAAATTCAATGTATTTACACAGACATAGTGTTTGGCAAAATTAGATTTATATTTAGAAAACTGTGGCATATTTTTGTATATTAGAATATAATCAAGGTAGATACACCAAGAATGAATGGGGCCTTTAAGTAATCTTTATACTTTTTATAACATCTGTTAAGCATAATCACCTTCCCAATTTTAACCATTAGCAAAATATTTAATACTATACATGAGTCTGGCTGAATGGATTCTGTGGAACCAGCCACTAGGAGATACTTCAATATACTATGAAGAAGAGAAGTTTCTTGAAGCAGAAACTTTAATAGAAAAGTATAAAATGCTAAGTAAACTGAAAGGCTGTTGAGCTTGGTATCATGTTTTTTGTAACAAAAACTAATTTTGGTTTATATGAAAATGTATGCATATAGTTCCTAAGGAATTAAAGTAAGCAAAACAAAATACAGCTGAATTTTCTTTGTTTTTCTCATAACAGGAGTACTGAACATTTACTTGCTTGTAATAGAGGAACTTAAACTTAGGTCTTGAAGCTGACATTTCAGATCAAAGGCCTGTTTGGAATAAGTTTTACTGTATAAATCTTTTTAGCTTTTCATACAACACTTTAGGGAAAAAAAACCTCAGAAGAAAAGAATTACGTTTGAAGAAAGCTTACTGTGTTAAGGTTCATATGAATTCAGTGTTAAGATTCACATAGCAAGCCTTAAATTTGCTAGTGAAGTAGATAAAGTTTGTACTCATATTTCCATACTGTTATTCAGAATTCAGAAAGAGGACTGAAAATTCTGTTGTTGACTGGGTGAACCAATTAATTAAACACTAATATACAGACTTGATGCCCATCTGCAACATTCTGTGCATGTAACTCTTACAATAAAAGCAAAAAAATAATAATTTTCATATATTACAGTTTATTTGAAAGTATACATGTGCTATAACTGAAATGTTCTGTGACTGCTGAACTGTCCTAAAAACTTCTCTAAAATAAATATCAACTTTTTGTCTTATGATTTTGGAACATGTGATCAAATTATTATATATATTCATGTAGTAAAAGTGAACATCACTGAAATAATAACTCTAATAAAGCAAACAGGAGAAGTAGTTTTCTAATATGTTTGAATTTAATAGGGAGCATAACATACTAAAACTGTTCTAGGCACATATCTGTCAAGAAGACCAATATAAAGCCTAAAAAGTTTTTAATATTTCTTACTCACAGTCATTAATATGTTGCTGGACTCAAACTCGCAGTTTGATTTATGGTGCTCTTAAAAGAAAAAAAGATGTTGAAATGCTCTATGAGGTGGTGTCAGACATGTTGGGTATCATTCAGACAAAATAAATATTTTCAGAAGTCAGCTGAATGATTTCTGACCAGCTCCCAAAAGCCACTCAGTATCACTATGGCAGCTGTTACTATTAGGGGTGGACTCCAGGAGGCCTCAGTAAGTGCCTTTCATCCTTATGTAGCAAACAAAAAGAGCTAGAGCTGAAAGATGAGCACCACGACAGGTAGCATGCCCAGAAACAAACACACCTAAAGCAAGAATCCCTAGAAGAAATCTTGAAGGACAACTGTTTGGCAGTCTGTCCTGTCTAATTGACCACATCAGTAAATCACTAAGCTTATTCTTCTAATTTGCCATCTTCATCACCAGAAATGAAAATGCTTAAGGGACAGAGTGCAGAGGCGAGTCTGGAGGAAACATAACAATTGCTCAAGCTCTGAAACCGGACATAACTATTTTTACTGTGAAGTGCAGATGGAGGGGACTTTACTGGTATTTTTGAGAATAACATTTAACAGGTTGGTCTTTATTACTTCTCGGGTTTACATTACTGGTTTCTGAGAGAGTTGTTCTGCTCTATTTCAGAGCAAAGTTGAAGATGCAAGTTTAAATCACTAAGAGTCATGGCTTTCAGTCTTCACCTGTTTGATTTCGCTTTCAAAGGGACTGCATGCATCCTCACAGTCAGTTACGAGGTCTTAGCTGGGAGCCAGGATCAAACAGCTGAGAGATGATAGAAAACAGGTCCATAAACTACTTCTCACTTATTTCAAAACATATGAGCACTTCCAACCTGCTTGTTTGATTTTGGCATGAGGCAAGTTCAATTTGAGTTTTAGTCTTATGTTATCAGCTTGACTCTGCCTTGAAAAGGAAATGCTCGCAGAGGTATTGCTGGGAAGCAGTTTAGGAAGCTGCTCCTTGCTGCCTCTCAGCTGTATGCTAATGGCTTCCAGCTGAACTAACTGCATTCATGCTTCTCCCCCAGCCTGTCCCCCTGCAAGCCGCTGCTGCGATGGACACAAGGCCAATCAGATGTCTGAGGTATCAGAGCCGGGAACCACTGTTTCTTAACAGTAACTTTACTGCTTTCCTGCCTATCTCTGAGGGACTTCCTGTCTTCAGCTTTGCTCCTTCAGTGGTCTTTGGTGAAATGGGGTTAGCACTTGCCTAGGCAGTGTCTGTGCTTCAGCTGGGAGCCATTAACTGACAGCTTGTGAAATGGCAAGGAACAATTTCCTAATTGCCTGTCAGCTGTAGCTGCCTGAGGAACTCTTCCAGCATGTGTCACAGCAAAGTCAAGCAGGTTATTTCAGTTATTTCAAACAACCCCCAGCAGAGATTTAGGCTGCTCTGGTTTCATTTTTTGTGATGGGATTGTTTAGGAGCACTCATTAAGTCCAGTGATAGAGGATGCCATAAATCCTTAAAAACTCTTCACTTTTCATTACTTGCTCTTAACTCAAAAGCAACTATCCATGATCACACCGTCACACCCTGTGCACGTGGGGCACAAAATTAGGAAGCCCCCTGTGACTGCGCTGGGGATGGTGACTCTACGTATGAAACCATGAAGGTTTGCCAGCAGCCTGGAGTACACCCTGGACAGGAACACAAGCATTGCTGCCTTGTGTGTAACTTGCATATTGTTTTATTGGGAAGACAGTGGAAAGAGAAATTAGTGCCTATCTTTTGCATGACAGCTCACTGACAGGAGTATTCATGCAAGAGGAGAGATGTCTATGTTAACCACTCCAGCCTCAGTTCAAATGGCTTTATAGCCACGTAAGGCTGTCTTACCTGCCAGGGTACAGAGAAGTCTGGACTGGGTAATGTTTCACCATTACTCTTAAAGCTGAACATCAGCACAAGGCAGGAGTGCAAGGGCCTTCAGGTCAGAAGAAGAGGAGGGAACAAGTGATTCTGTGTGTCTGTAGCCTGTTTGTAAGAGCTTTGAGATGTTAGACTGGGTTTGTGTTCCTATTTCCTGAATGGTTTGTGTATTTTGTCTTAGGCAGTTTTATATACTGTTGCCTCAAGAGCTGAGCAAGCGGGAGTTAAACCTCATTTTGTTTTAGTTTTCACTTGTACAAGCTCCATACTCAGGGATCTTCCAGTGACAATAGTCCATATGGAGAGGGACAGAAAGAACAACTGAAATATTTCAGCTTTGTCTCACTCAGGGCAGTATGTGTTGGGACGGAGACCCAGAGCCAGAATTTTGCAAGTTATGAACTCATAAAAACTGAATGACATTTTTTATACCAAAAGCCAAATGTGCTCTGATGGTTCTGGATAAATGTAAGAGAGTGAGCTATTAGTCTGGAGGTGAAAGAGCATGATTTCTCTCAATAGAACTCTATCCAAGAAATGTGCATAGTATCTGCACGTTAAAATTAAAAGCAGCCTTTCTGACTGGTGTTGGCCTATGAAAACCTGATTTTTATTTCAGAAACCTCTCTGTGTCAGAAATTGCTTGTGCTGAATGGGTGAAGATTAAACAAATTGGCAGGTAGTATAGAATCAGACCCTTGCTTGAAAGTACAACAGGTCTCCAGGCTGGCACCCAGGTAGACCAGAAGTAGCCAGATATTTTGGAGAGGTAGCTGTTCAGTTTCACACATGAGATTAGCAGAGAGATTAAAAACTGTTAGATCCATAGATATCTAAGTCTCCAACCCCACCTCACTACCAAGTACCTCTCAACAGCAGTCTTAAAACAGAATCTGAGAACTGAACCTTACAATCCACATACGTTACACTGCCCACTCAAACCCCAGATGACTTCGTACTTCATACTGCAAAAATACCTCTCTGATACTTTGAACTTAAGTGACCAAACCAGCAAATGAAGCCAGCTGTATTAAGTATTGAAAACGTGCCTCATTAGAGAGCAAACCATCCATAGCCTTCTGCAGTCCCAGAGTTGCGGTGGTTTCCCATTAAAAAAACTTGACTATTGGGGAAGATACAGCATTCCTAAGTTCCTATCTCAAGCAAAAGGGTTTATGTATTTTTTGATAGTGTGTTTGGGTAAGACCTAGTCCTGCTGGAAAACAAAAGAAGCTGAGGCAGCTCACATGACTGTTTTAATTGTCACAAACTAATTAAGTGTTTTCAGCTGTGTCTATATTGTGCCATTGTTTACTTGGCTTGTTCGCACTCAGCTGTAGGTGGCTTTTCCAAACATTCCTGTGTTTATTACATTTGTCCCCTGTTTCAGTATGGTTTTTGAGGAGATATAATGTTGACAAACACGTCAAAGTTAACTTTCACACCTTGTCTTGTAAATAAATGGTTTGAAAACATGCTGATTGTCACTATAAGGGAATGTGTAGAATGCAGAGGTGGGCGCTTGGAAGAAACAGCCACCCTTGAAACTCCAAGTCTGCAGCTGCTTTCAACACAGATTGAGTGACTGGCTTCTTTCAGGTCTGAGGTGTAATTCCAAACATCAAATGCCAATTACTGTTTAGAATACTGTTACAATATATATAATATCCTTGTGGCAAACAAACTATAATTATAAAAGATAGATCATGTTTCTATTTTCAGGTGCCTCAGATGAAGTTTTGAAAAGTTTCATTTGTGAACTGAACTTCCTCTTGCTGATTCCTTCCCAGGCATAAATTTATAAATATGTAGTTAAAATCTACCTATTCTAGGCTTATGAAGCTGACAGTAAACCACTGTGTAACTCATTTCCAGTTACATTATGCCTATATATAAATCAAATATCCTTTTAAAAACTGCTAAATGCACAGCTTGTGTTATATGACTAGTGAACAGTGGAAGATAACTTTGATTTGTTAACTCCAACTAACTAGACATAAATTAGAAGTGATGAACAAATCCTTATAAAATTTGGCTTACCTTATTTGAAACTAGTTTGGTGTTGTCTGAAAAAAAAATATGCAGGGTATTATAATAAGTTTATTGTATTTTCTTTTCAAATAGAGTTTCCTAATCATGTAGATGGTTGAAAGAAACACATATCCAAAGTTTGCCTGCTCAGCACTGACCAGGCAGCACTGGTGATGAGCTCTGATGTCCAAACTGACCTAATATTTTCATGCTGTTTGGCATTTGACGTGTAAATTACAAAAAACATAACAAGGTACACTTGTGCAGAAAGTTGGACCAGATGACATCTGGGAGTCCCTTCTAACCTAAATTAGTTTATGTTCCAGAAGGTAATGAGTAAATACAGAAGATATAAATTCAGAATAATAGCTTTTCTACACCTACTTTCTTCAGTGTTTTTTTAAGTAACTACATAGTTATTATTCTAAATTTTATTTAAGTTAGCTTAGTTTGAGTGTGAGCAAGTCACAGTCACATTACTAGAACTTTTAGGAGAAGCTACTCCTTCGAACAAATTTGAAGGACCTTAGCAGGACCTAACTCCTTCTTCCTGAATGGAGGGAAGACTTATCAGTCTTTCTTAGTTTATAGGGGCAGCACTAGGTGGAAGACACCAGAGGTCAGTCAGTGTTTGAAGAAGCCTCTGTTCTGACTGCACATTTGGGTGGAGAGACCAAAGGCAGTAGAAAACACACTGCCTCTGGTACCTGCACTGTGACTACCCTTAAAGTAAGCACGTAGGAACAGAAGTTTTGTACAAAATCGCTATGATAGTGATGAGCCCTGACAGGAAGCACGAAATAAAGCTGCTGTTAAGACTTGGAGACTGCAGGCACACCCAAGTCAGCTTTATATTAGAATCACAGAATCACAGAATCACAGAATCTTAGAATGGTTTGGGATGGAAGGGACCTTTAAATTTCATCTAGTCTAATGCCCCTGCAGTGAACAGAGGCATCTTCAACTAGATGAGGTTTCTCAAAGCCCTGTCCAGTCTGACCTTGAATGTTTCCAGGGATGGGGTTTCTACCACCTCTCTGGGTAACCTGTGCCAGTGTTTCACCACCCTCATTGTAAAAAATGTCTTACATCTAGTCTAAATCTACCCTCTTTTAGTTTAAAACTGTTGCCCCTTGTCCTATTGCTACAGACCCTGCTAAAAAGTTTATCCCCATCTTTCTTATAGGCCTCTTTCATGTATTGAAAGACTGCAATAAGGTATCCCCGGAGCCTTCTGTTCTTCAGGCTAAACAACCCCAATTTTCTCAGCCTGTCCTCACAGGAGAGGTGCTCCAGCCCTCTGATATGTTTGTGGCCCTCCTCTGGACCCACTCCAACAGGTCCATATCTTTCTTGTGCTGAGGAATCCAGAGATGGATGCAGTACTCCAGGTGGGGTCTCACCAGGGTGGAGTAGAAGGGCAAAATCACTTCCCTTGACCTGCTGGCCATGCTTCTTTTGATGCAGCCCAGGATATGGATGGCCTTCTGGGCTGCAAGTGCACATTGCTGGCTCATATCCAGCTTTTCGTCCACTAGTATCCCTAAGTCCTTTTCTGCAGGGCTGCTCTCAATCCCTTCATCTCCCAGCTTGTATTGATACCAGGGATTGCCCCAACCCAGGTGCACGGCGTTGCACTTGGCCCTGTTGAACCTCATGAGGTTTGCACGAGCCCAGTTGAGTTCGTCCAGGTCCCTCTGGATGGAATCCTGTCCTTCATGTGTGTTGGCCACACCATTCAGCTTGGTGTCATCAGCAGACTTGCTGAGCTCAATCCCGCTATGTGATTGATGAAGATATTAAATAGTTCTGTTCCCAATATGGACCCCTAAGGGACACTAATTCTCACCAATCTCCATCTGGACATATTGCTGTTGACCACTACCCTCTGGCTGCAACCATCCAACCAATTCCTCATTCACCGGGCAGTCAACACATCAAATCCATATCTCTCCCGTTTAGAGAGAAGGATGTTGTGGGGCAACATGTCAAAGACCTTACAGGACTCCAAAGAGATCACATCCCTAGCTCTTCCCTTGTCCACTGATGTAGTCACTCCATCATAGAAAGCCACTAGGCTGATCAGGCAGAACTTGCCCTTGGTGAAGCCACGCTGGCTGTCTCAAATCATGTCCCTGTCCTCCATGTCCCTTAGCATAGCTTCTAGGAGGATCTGTTCCACGATCTTCCCAGGCACAGAGGTGAGGCTGACAGGTCGGTAGTTCCCAGGGTCCTCCTTTCTACCCTTTTTAAAAGTGGGTGCAACATTTCCCTTTTTATAGTCACCAGGGACTTCACATGACTGCCATGACTTTTCAAATATCACGGAATGTGGCTTGGCAACTACATCAGCCAATTCCCTCAGGACTCTGTGATGCATCTTGTCAGGTCCCACAGACTCATGTATATTCAAGTTCCCCAGGCAGCCACAAATCTGATCTTCTTTTACAGTGGGAGGGACTTTGCTCTTCTAGTCCCTGCCCTGTGGTCCATCCACTTGAGGTGTAGGGGAAGAGAGGTTGCAAGTGAAGACTGAGGCAAAAATGTAATTGACTACATTAGCCTTCTCCTTATCTGTTGTTACCAGTTTGCCAGTCTTGCTCATCAGGAGGAATATGCTTCCTTTGACCTTCCTTTTCCAGCTTCCTGTAGAAGTCCTTCTATTACTCTTTGCATTCCTTGCCAAGTTCAGCTCCACCTGCACCTTGGCCTTCCTGACCCCATCCTTACAGTCATGCCAGTTTTTTGCCTTTCTTGCCTGAATTCTTACACTTTGGGATCGAGAGCTCTTGCACTCCACGGAAAGTGTCTTTAAAGGTCTGCCAGCTCTGTTCTGTTCACTAACTAGCTAACCCATAAGCCAGCCCATTAGCTAACCCATATGCTGCTGGCACCACAACCCAAGGGTCTGCACAAGTTAATTTACCCTGTTTCCTATTTAACAGTAATCCTCATGTTACTACTGCAGCCTATCAAGCTAAGATACACCCTCAGTCTCTTAGCAAGACTGGGAAAAAAAAAAGGTAATAAAAGCTTAATGGGATGACAGTTCCCATTGTTCTCAAATTGCACCCAGATACAGTGGAAGCATTCCACTGCTGCAGCATGTGTTCAGTGGTTACAGTCATGGGCAACAGTAGAAAATCCTATGACAAATGCACATTGATCACTTTTGAAAATCTCACCCTCAGTTTTTGCTGAATACTCCTATAAGGAGGCTCCTTTATGCTCTGCAGCACTGTATTCGGTACAGGAATGTAATAGCAATGCAGTATGTATAACATTTATTTATCATTATCATCATCATTATCATGATGGCAATCTGCTTGCAATATGAATGACAATTCTTCATATTGGTCATATTTTTCCATGAAGCAGACAATTATTGCTGGCAGAGAAAGGCATTTGGATTTAAGAAGGCACCAGATGTTGCTAAAACTGCTTTTAAATGCCTCTTTGTTGCTTCCTGTAGCTTGAAGCATGCAGAGAAATTGCAGCAAAGTATTGCTTCACCAGAACTGGTAGCCTAACCTCTTCAGAAGCTTCTTTTACACTTTAGCACCAATGCCTGTGTGGTAGACACCCAAGGAAGCCAGTGAACCTAGTCCAGGTCCTCGCTATGGTCCACTGGCATCAGTTAAAGATATTCATGGCAGCTACTATATACCTTGTTGAGAGCAACCATGACTGGGACCCATACCAAAGGATAGCTCAGCTTGAGGTAAAGAACCACCTGAGTTTACTTGGGAGCCAAATGTCTTTCCTTTTAGCAAAAAATTTTGCACTGAGTTTTGGCAGCAGAGGGCCAGGCTTTGTCACTGATTATTGGCTTCAGTATCAGCTATTTGAGAATGTATGTCTGTTTGGCACTTAACACCAGCTTCAGAGTTTCCTACTTAAGAGACTGCTTCTACTTGTCAAAGATCTGTGTTTTCCATGGGTTTGTCATAAGGTGCACTTTATGTAATTACAATTAATTACTTGAAAGTTCCTGAACAGAGATATCATCAAACATAATTTTGTCATAGGTAAACGTAAAGGAGTAGGAAAGGCAGTTATGGAAGGAAATCAACTGAACTGAATGTTTTGCCTGAGTGTATTATTTATGGTAAGAACCATTATCAGCACACAGTATTATACACACAGTATTTTTTTGTATCTCAAGAAGTACACATTTTCAGTTATTTTTTCAAGTTTCACAATGCTTTGTTTTCTTTTTTTTTTTTTTCTTTAAAAAAAAAATTGTCAGCTTTCTAACTTCCAAAAATATGGATGACACCATTTATCTTCTCTGGAAAAATGTAGTCTTGAGTTAGCTAAAGGACTTTTTGTTAAGTTTTAAAGAGAATTATAAATGGCTTAAAATAACAGTAAGTTTCTTTTAAAGAAAAGAAACTTTTCTTGGGTCTTATTCTCTCTTTATGGACACCAAATTACACAAGTGTGATTCTTTTGTGATATTTCATTGCAGACACTCACAATTCTACGGGTATAAAGCAACAAAGAACCAAGTGTCTCATGTAGATTTAAATTTCTCCAGATTATGCTGGAGTATAGTGTAAAAAGAGCAAGAAGATAATCTTCCTGAACAATAAGTCAGTCCATTTTAACCTAATCAAACAACAAATAAAGTCCTTCAAAGAAATAATGCCATTGAGCATTCATTTTCATTGATAAAATATGTAGCTATCCAATTGAAGTAATGATTTTGATTACCCTTACAGATAGTCATTTGTGTCTGAGATACATATATAAGTCAGATCACCAGCCAAGACAGGTCAAATGACTTTTATTTCCTGTATCATTATCTATCACCTGAGCATCTTACTATCTGTAAGTAGAGAAAAGTTTAGTGGAAAGAATCGTTGGGAAGTTAAAAGTATTAACATTTCATTATTTTTCTTAATTAAAATGTCACATAAAATGTCTCATGACTAGATGTCATGATCTGTGTTTTTAAAATGCTATGCCTAAAAGACAAAGCTAAAGGTTAAAATGAAATGCAATTATATTTCCCAGAAATAAAATGGATATACATTGAAAGTATAGTTAGGCAGTAAATTAGTTTAAGCTTTTAAAAATTACAAAGGAATATATAAAATGTAAATGAAAGTAGAAAATCTTATTTATCTCCCCTGTTTGTATGGTAATTGGCTGCTTTTAATGAATTAATCTTATGCACAGACTCCTGCTAAATTAGACTACCTATAATGTACTGTCTTCAAGTAACTTCACATTCTCATTATGGCCTCCCTATTTTCTGGAGTAAAATTAATATAATTAGGGAGCAAATCAATACATATTGATCTTGAGTTACTTCAATGGAACAAAAGAATAACAGATTAAAAGGAGGTGATTTTTGTTAGCATTGATTTTGTTAGCATGCTGAAACAACAGTGCTGAAGAATTAAGTCTTAAAATATTTTCCTTCCCTTAATGTTATCCTCTGGTCATTTTATATTCTCTGTGAAGCAAACACTTTTGCATGGCTGTATTTGAAAGAAATGAAAAAAATAATCTGTTCACCCTCTGTATTTGGGTGACTCTTTTCTTATGGCATAGTTTTCTTACGGCAAAAAACATTGAGTATATTTTCTTTTAATGGAGATCAATTTCAGGCTGCAAATTATTTCATCAGCCTATGTTTCTTTTTCTGAGTGTAAATTAAAGGTAGATGCATGTTGGCGAACACTACCTGAATAAATAACTGGTAGTATACTGGGACATAATCAAGCATATGCAGTGAGGAACTTGAGGTTCATAATGAGAAATAATGGAAACTTTCACAGAAATCAAAACAGCAATGCTTTTCTACATACTCACCTACTTATTTCATGTGGAAGAAAATGATAGTTCCTAGTAGAAGAGAGTAAGTTCTTTTTATTGTATTCAGGAAGACATATTCCCAAATAATGGCTTTAGACTGACATTTGTTAGTAAGGTGTGAAGGAAAAATAATAATGTGTTACTTTGGCAGCTGAAGTCCATATTATAAAAGTTGCTACTGAGATGGAAATGTCTCAGGTGGTTCTAGACAAAGGTTTGTGCTGCTCCATGTTCCTCTGGAGCCTCCACAGAGCACCAGGCTGCTGCTGCAGGTAGACTTTGCCCAACCTCATAAGAGCATGTTGATTGAAGTCAGGGGCAGTTAATTTGCTTTTCACATCTTGAGGTCTCTACAGAGCATAAACACTTTTCCCTAACTCATATTTCATTTCTGTATTTCACAGAAGCTTTATGATATGTGAACAAATTCCCTTGCTGTATGTAATAAATCTAAATTGCTTTGTTTAAAAAGGTAATTAATTTAGAGTTTTTCTTTCAATTTTCACACCATATGAACATGAATAAAGCTTTTCATGGTGTATAAATTTATGTTCAGTGATTACCCAAATGAATGGCAGAAACAGCTGCACCTTAAATTTTTACACTGAGTATTCTTGATTTACTTTAAATAGCAGATTCTGGTTGCATTTCAGACATCCATTTAAAGACAATTTTCATGAAACAATAGCAGTATGTGTAAGAGATGCTATAAATATTAGATGAAGAAGAGCTTTTATGTTTTATTTGCAAGTATACAGAGGTTTTACACTGTATAATTTTGTTTACTACAAATGGGGCTTTGATGGAGGTAAAGTTATTTGACTATTTAACAGTATTCCACATTAAGTTATATGTTGATACAATTCTAATTCAATGAGTTGTGTAACAATCCAAAAGTAAAACATACCTGGCCTTCTACATGATGGGTGAGAAAGCTATTGCTTAATTTTAATTTTGTCATTGAAAGAACAAGAATACTTTTAACAAAAAATCTTAGTGAAAACAATGTAGGTATAATGCAGAGGCTGCCATAAGTAAAACATAATGCTTTTTTGTATTAAGACACAGCCCCACTCTAAGCGGTCAAAGCAGATGATAATAGCATTTAAAATATTTTTTATTAATAATTTAGGAAAAAATTCTCTGTTATTACAAATGAAACGACTACAGTTGTGCAACAACATGACATTACCAGGAAAGATGGGGGACTTTCTCTTTTCTTCTCCTAGAATAATATTTACTTTAGCTCTTGTTTTAATTATTGATTACTCTCTTTCTGCATTAAGAGATATTATTTAATAGACCTTATTTAATAGTAATTTTCAAATGTTCTTGATATGGGACCCTATTTGAACAAATTAAGATGTGACGGTACCAAATTTTGACTTGAGGCAAAGTCTGGGCAGTCGTGCTGGAACCAAAAGTCTTCTTGTTAGAAATGGAGAACTTTGTAGGGATAGTGTCCAGTGTTTAATGAATAATAAGAAAAAGAGGAAGAGATACTAGAGAAACAATAGGTTCATCCAAAGAAAAAAAAAAAGGAAAAGGAAAAAAAAGAAAAATGTATCTTCTTTTTAACTGGAAGATACTGTCCAAATTCACACTTGGCTGAGGCAATTAGAACAGTATCAAGGAAATGAGAAAAAAAATGTCTTTTCATGGTCTCTTCTCTTCCTAATTTTCAAGCCATAGCAAATATATTATTTGGCCAGAGAAACAGATAAAATAGCCAGTAGCCAAGACCCTGAAAATAAACGATAATTCCCTCACAGATCACATACAGCTTGAAAATGGAAGGCTTAACAGAAGAAAGCTCCTAATTAAAAGAACAGTTAAAAAAAAAAGTTTATAAAAATTGGAAAATTAAAAACTAAAATTTGAAACTCACACAAATTATTTTTTCAATTAAAACTTTGTGAGAAATTCACAGTATTGTGAAAAAGAACCAAAGAACTACAAAATATGCAAGAAAGAGTCATGCTAGAGCTCAGGAGATATTAATTTGAAGGAAGGCCATTTAACATATAGAAGTAGTCACAAAGAAGCTTAACTGGATGAGCAAAACTGAGGTAGAGGGACAAAAAATGGGAAAGATCAGTAAATGTGGTCCTCCTGGTGCCTTGCCCGCTTCCTTAGTCAAAAAGGCCTGTGTACTGAGCACACAGGCACAGTGTATTCATCCTGTGAGTGCAGGTCTGGGAAACCACAGGAAAGGTTGCACTGGGAAGATTTGCTGGGAGTAACACATTTGTGCCTGAATAGACATACGTGTAGGATAGAAATCATCAGAGTTCTGTGAGGTCTTTCTTGGGGAAATTTCTGTGGATATATTCTTTCCTTAGAAGGACGTAATCTGTGTTACACAAGCTTCCTGAAGAAGAAAGATCTATGGAATGGAATTGACATTTTAGGAAAAGATAGGTTATCATCCTTATTTCCATATCCACACCTGGATATATTTCCATCCCAGAGAACTGTTGAGAAGAAGATATTGATCCATAAGTTAATTTTATATTAAGTATAACACTGAGTTGGATTTATGTTTACTTTTGAATAGGTTTTTAGCTTGCTTGTAGCATAGAATCATAGAATGGTTTGGGTTGGAAAGGACCTTAAAGATCATCTACTTCCAATCCCGCTGCCATGAGCAGGAACACCTTTCACTAGGCCAGGTTGCTCAAAGCCTCATCCAACCTGGCCTTGAGCACTTCCAGGGAGAGGGCATCCACAACTTCTCTGGGCAACCTGTTCCAGTGTCTGACCACCCTCATAGTAGAGAATTTCTTCCTAATATCTAATCTAAACCTACTCTCTTCCAGTTTAAAGCCATCACCCCTTGTTCTATCGCTACCTGCCTTTGTAAAAAGTCCCTCCTCAGGTTTCCTATAGGCCCCTTCAGGTACTGGAAGGCCACTATAAGATCTCCCCAGAGCCTTTTCTTTTCCAGGCTGAACAGCCCCAACTCTCTCAGCCTGTCCTTGTAGGAGAGGTGCTCCAGCCCTTGGATCATCCTCGTGGCCTCCTCTGAATTCATTCTAACAGGTCCATGTCTCTCTTGTGTTGGGGGCTCCAGAACTGGATGCAGCACTCCAGGTGAGGCCTTACGAGAGCAGAGAGGGAGAATCACCTCCCTCGACCTGCTGGCCACGCTTCTCTTGATGCAGCCCAGGGTATGGTTGACCTTCTGGGCTGAAAGCACACATTGCCATCTCATGTTGAGCTTCTCACAGGATTCAGTGAGAGATTTTTCTAGTCATTGTGAACCTTGCTAGTCCATCACCTCATGCAGTGGTAGAAAAAAGATACCTTGTAAAAATATTGAATGAGAAAAGGGGAAAGAAAATTTGCCAGGATATGGTGAGAATTAGGGAATCTAAAAGTAATCTCAGACATGGAGAACTATGCAAGATGGATTGAGTTCAGTGGATTTGGAGAAGCTTATTACTGCCACTTATGTACATATTATATTATTTTAAATGCAGAATCTCAGAGAAAAGGTTTTTAGAATTTTACTGCTACTTTAGGTGAAAAATAAATCAGATCCTCAAAACTTAATCTTTCTTGGAAAGTACTAACATTTTTTACATCAACAGCTCATTTATTGCCAGAGAGCATGGACAAAAGTGTAAGAGCAAAGGGTGGTTGGAGACAGACAAAGACCACCTGAGCTATAACAGCAGGAGCTATCAGGGACTTTCCATGTTTAAATGCTGATGGAATTCTCAGTCTAAGAATTCTCTGATGTATCCCAGCATTGCCTGGTACAATAATTATCGATTACCTTACTTATCTCATACTTTTGGAGTTCCACCAGCCATACCCTTATGTTGGCAATTTTGCCAACACAACCTTAATACTCACTAAATATGAGAGTACTCAATAAATTCACAGAGCAGAAGTCGACAGAGAGAAGGTAATGGTAACACCTTAAAATAAGTTCACAATTAACTTTACAAAGGATAGCTTCTTTTCTAAGTTAATTTATTCTGTAAATGAAAGCTACTGTTATAAAACAGATGGGATAATAGCCAAGATTTCACAAGCACAGGCCTTTATGCCTCGTATGCAGGGTTCCTCATACAAGACTATGCAGCCTGTCCAGCATTCCTCATTGTTTCCCAGAAGGCAATGGGGAGCCCTGGATATTTATTGATTCAAATTATTCATCACCTTGATTGTACATGACTAGGTTCCCCTTGGGTGCCATAATAGCATTTGACTATGGCCTTAAGGTATTTGGTAAAGAAACTAACTATTATTTCTTCTGCAATACCTGGATGCCCAAATTATGAAGACTGTAATATCTCACATGTTGAGTGTAAAGAAAAGTGAAATTTGAAATTTCTATTATGCAGAAATTTAAAACTTGAATTAAAAATTAAAGTTATGGCAAAATCAGAATGTCCCTAAGGAAAATTTGCTCTTTGCCAAAACTGTGATTTTTACAGGAAAAATATTCTTCATTCTATCAGTTCTGGTATATGGCTTTGAAAGCAGGATCTATAGCTGCATTTCCAATCATTTTGTAGAGTCTGTCCAAAGTTTCGTCTGGATTCTGTGACTGAAAATTCTAAATTATTGTTTAAAAATCTTTCACCAAACCAGGTGTACAGTCATTGTGGACAAAATACAAATGAAGTATTGCTACTTTATTTTCTAGCCCACATAAGCTGTTTTAGTGGGACAAAAAGAGCAGATGAGCATGAATCTTTCTTTCCCTTTCCTATGCCTTTATTTTAATGGCATAAGAAGCTAAAAATTGCATTTGACAAGAAAAAAACAATAAAGCAAACACTGGGAGCAGGCTTCAAAACTAAAATGAATTTAAATACCGAACATTTAGTATATATAGCCAAAGTCAAGAAAAGTCAAGAAATCCACAAAGTTTTTGACAATTACTCTTCATATTCTATAAATACACCATTTGTAATCCTGTTTCCTTGTTAAATGTGAAGCTTAATAGATTATTGATTATGCTGTAAAATCTATACCATAAAATATACAAGATATGCGCAGTGGTAACATTGAGGTTGCTCTTGTAACATTAACTTTTACGTTTCCTGACTCTGGAATTTAACTACAACCTTGAACATTACATTTTTATACTAACAGTTCATGTAGTCCTTACTAAAATAAATTGCACCTGCCTTTAGCATTTACCAACAGACTAGAGCAGTAAGACAACAGTCTTTTTATTCAAAACTTGTTGTGACCGTCATGACAAACATATGGATAGTTACAGTCTTACAGGCAGGATGCTTATCTGTTTCACTAGTTCAGAAAGGTCTGATTGATGTGAAAGACCAAGGTCTCTCTGAAGATAATTTAGCCATTTCCATACAGTTTACGCTTGTGTTAGCTGAATCCTGCAAGGGGACTCCCAGGGGAATTTTCTCTGACCTTCCCTCTAAAAGGTAACATATAAGAGATTCCTAAAGGAACCATCATCTAACAAGACTAATGATAGCTTCCATGCCTATTATCATTCAGTGAGAGTGAAAGAGACTTTAAAAATGCAGTACCACATTCCTCCCTTGATGTTTCTCATGATCTATTAAGGTATTAGATGCCAGATAAATTAATCATTAAAACCTTACAGTTAAGTCTTTACAAATAATAACCAGGTGTACTTTGATTATTTTTTATCTCACTATATATATTTATAGATTTCTGTCACTAAGCACTAGTGATACAAGGCAATTTGTTTATTAATGACTAATGGCTAGCTAGAGTTCACAAAAAGACCTAAATTCTTCAGCCTTTCAGTGCATTAGAAAGTTAGGAGGATTACAGAAAACCATCCGTTCTTCATTTCTGAAATAGCTCGTGATTTGTCACTCAGCTATCCTTTCATGATGTTTTAGGGAGTGTGAGCTATTGTGATGACTGTTTATTAGTGCATATAGCCTACCACTTGATTTATTTTTTCCTGATCAGTAGTACTGTGCTTAAAAGTTCCTCTAGGACAGAGTTACTACAGAGAATTTGTTCAGGAACTAATTTTTATTGAAGCAGTCTTTCTTTCTTATCTTAGCCTTTTTATCATAAAAGAGATGATCTGCATTTCTATTTAAACTCTTGTCACCAAAATATGATTATTGACATACTTTTCACTGTTATCTAACGTATATTTTTAATAAAGAAAAATAAAGCTCTTTCGGAGTTGTGATGACTTGTTGAATTTCACTCTTGTCATGAAGATCTATTTATTTTCTTCAGGGTTTGTATGCAGTTAGTCCCATGGGGACCACGTGCTTGCATTTCTCTAGTGACCATGTTGCTTTCTACAGATTTTAAACTTTCATTTTAAAACAGAAAATGATTGACGTGTGGCTGGAGCTCAAGTTTCCTGATGTGAACTAGTTCAGCTCTGTTTCTAAATCCCTTGATAAGCATGCATTTGCACTGAATATGGATAATTCTTGGTGTTTCTCCACTGGAATATAACAAATATAGATGAATTCAACAGAGGAAATCTAAAGATATTTTTAAATGCAAAAAAAATTCAACAATATTTATTATCGTTTATTTTATGAACCAGCTTATTTATAATTTTTTTAATAAGATGAATTAATATCTGTTTAGTTTTATTTTATTAAGAGTCTTAATTGTTATATATGGATATTTGGAAAAGTTGCACCATATTCTGGACTATTCATTCAACCAAGGACATGAGATTTCTCAGGTATTTCATAGCATGATGTCCTGATATAGGTATATAGAGAGATATAGTAATGTACAGATATATTATTGTATAAAAAGGCTACCTGGAGATCTTTATGATCTCCTGGCTATTCTTAGTGTATCCACATCTGCCACAGATATCACATCATTTATGACAATCCCTACTGAATAATAAAATGGACTAGCCAAAGGCAGTAAAAGCACACCCTGTTTTGGAGGTGGTTGCTCAGTAACTCGAGTGTAACAGTGCGGAAAATGTATTTTATCACAAAACTCTTTTTCCCCCAACCCATTGATTTGAAACATACAGGAACATGCTTAG
The DNA here is from genome assembly GCA_907165065.1 of Caprimulgus europaeus. The sequence continues at coordinate 79,869,376 of OU015524.1, forward strand.
TAAGTAAGGAACCATGGCCTTCTGGAGAGTATTCAGGAAGAAAAAGTACGTTTTCTCCCTCTCCTTCACCCATGGTCAGACAGCATGACAGATGCTCTACTTTGGCAAGTCTACATCAGTCAATAGACCTTGTGTGGTATGATGCACGGTCTCATGGGGGGTGTCAGAGCTCTTCTCTGATTCTCTCAAAACCTAAATAGCAATGGCAAAGCCTGCTGACTTTGGCAGAGAAAAGTGCTAAATACACATCTACACCCCAGGTATCTACATCTACAGTGTGACGTGACATCTAATAGTAGTTTCCCTTTCTGAATGTAGCAAAACTTAAGCAGGAAAGAAAATGAAGACATCAAATGATGATTAGTGAATTGATGAATAATTGATTTAAATAACTGTAGTTTTTTTCCCCACATTATTTGAACAAGGTCTTTACTTTCACATGATCTTTGTCAAGGTTATTCAGTTTTTCTGGAGATAATCCATAACCTACTGAACAAGCAGTAGAAATATCTTTGTATATTTTTGATACTTGAAATCTGAAAACTTTTAGTAATGAAAAGTTAAAGTGATGAGCAACCTCTGAAGGTTGGATTCTGATCTGTATGTTTATTAATATAGTTTTAGGTTTCACTTTTCCTGGTTTCTTTGAAATATTTTGCTATTTGTTTCAAAGATCTACAGCTTCTATCCCACAATAGGGTTCCAGTACCAGTAGGAGATTCTCAGTGTAATACAACAAAGAGCTTACAAAAAAAAAAAAATCAATTTTTCTGGGGAATTTGTTATTATATTCACAGAAAATATGAGAAATCAATGAAAAAATATAAATATTCTGTTAGTTAACAACCTTCATAATTTATGCAAGTCAATGGAAAAAGGTTCTGCTCCGAATGGTGCAAACTGACTAACACAGAACATATCTGAAAGTTAACTAGAATCAATTGATATATTTTAAGTCAGTTCTCATGTTTGGTGTAGACTTTCTAAGAATTTTCTGAGAATTCTAAGAATCCACAGAGTAGTCATGTAAATATTTGAAAATATTTTTGCATGATATATTATGAGTCACTTACTTACTTATCCATTCACTGGCACTTGAAAAAAGAAAAGGAAATGAGATGTGATACTCCCTCATAGGAGAGGTGTCCCCAAGACTACATTTAGCGGAAGAAATAAGACTCCAACAATTGTTATGTTACTCTGTAGCCGTCCCTTCCCTTCCCTTCCCTTCCCTTCCCTTCCCTTCCCTTCCCTTCCCTTCCCTTCCCTTCCCTTCCCTTCCCTTCCCTTCCCTTCCCTTCCCTTCCCTTCCCTTCCCTTCCCTTCCCTTCCCTTCCCTTCCCTTCCCTTCCCTTCCCTTCCCTTCCCTTCCCTTCCCTTCCCTTCCCTTCCCTTCCCTTCCCTTCCCTTCCCTTCCCTTCCCTTCCCTTCCCTCCCTTAATTGAGACATTAGCCAGAAGGGAAAACATTAATAATAGCATCTTCAGTTTCCTCTTTTGGACTCTTCCAGAGCTGGAAACTAGCTTCATTCCATCTCTTTCTGGATATTTGCCTAATTAGGACTCCGGTCTACGAGCACCAAGGAAGACCATCACAGACAGATCAGATTTTAGGCAAGCTGAATTGCTTCTTAAGGTCCCTTTCCCTCTCTCCAGTCCAGGAAAGCCCTAAAAATAGAAGCATTAATTTTGGCAACACTTTTCTGACCAAGAAGGGAGTAAATGGAAGAGAATACTCATAGAGTATCAATCTGTTAATGTCTTTCAAGCTGGATTCTGTGATTCTGTGATTCTGTGATGATGGTCAGGTTCAGGATGGCCTGCTCCTTAATGTGGTAGGTGAAAGAAAAATTTTGTCTGTTTTTCCTTCATAGGGAAGGATGGAATATATTTCTAAACATGTCAGAGATTATCACTTCAGTTAATACACATTGTCTGTTCAGGCTGGATACAGCAGTGAGATGGCCCAAGAGGCAGTCATGCAGTGGGGTAAGGAAGGCAAGCAGAGACAGATAAGCTATTTGGTACAGAGCATATGTAAATGCTGAATGTTATTCTCTAAACAGCAGTTTGTTATTGAAGATATCACTGCACATCCAACATTTTTCCTGTTATCTATATATAAGTATTCTGTGCATTGATTCATTATTTTTTGGATGAGGCTTGGAGCAAGCTGGTCTAGTGGAAGGTGTCCCTGCTCATGGCAGGGAGGTTGGAACTAGATGATCTTTAAAGTTCTTTCCAACCCATACCATTCTATGATGATTCTATGATTATGATGATTTTTTGGTAGTCATACTTTCCTTTCTAACACTCCTCATTTGATTTCCTAGGTACCCTGTTGAAGACTTATGTCCAAATCCTAGAAATGTAGCAATGGATGATTGCCTATAGTGTTAATAAGTATCATAAAATTCATATAAGTCAAGTGTTTTACTATGGAAATTTAAAAATTGTAGTGTGGAGGAGATGTGGAATCTGGAGAGTGGAAATGATAGAGATGCAGAGCACTGTCATAGGAAAAGAATGTTATACGAAGGAAGGGCAGCAAGAAAGTGATGGAAAAGCACCTCAGAGAACCATTCTCTCGCTCTGTGGCCAGGTTGTTTCTAAGCATAATAAAAATGAGAGATATGAGGGTAATAAAATTAATGCTAGACACATCTCTAAAAAGAGAACTGACCAAAGAATTAAAAAATCACTTTCCTCGCATATGTTTTAAATTTCCCAAAGTATATTCATCTCCAGTAGCAAAATACAAAGGTACCAGTGGCCCCTGGCTAATATAAGATATAGACAACTCTGACAAAGGGCAATGGAAGCACAGGCCAAGGCTGAGGAGCTTCACATGTTAGGGTATAGTTTCACAATAACTTGGCAGCAAAAGTATCTGAAAGTGTAGCTTCTCCCTCACTTTGGCTGCTTGTTCCATGTCTGTGTTGCAATTTGTCACCAGCTATCCTGACAGACTTGCTTTTTGACCCTTTTCCTTCACACTCGCTGGGACAATTACAGAGGAGCAGATGACAGTTAGGAATTTACAGAACAGGCATGTGAATGAACTGTGAAGAGGAAAAAGTAGATCTTCTAACAGCTCTGGTAGAGTTTCTGGATGGTCTTCTGGTAAAATAAGCAAAAGAAATGCAACTTCAGCCTTATTTACAACTACAAAAGTCTTATTTATGAAAAATTCATTTTTAAACTGAATTTTGGTGCATTTATCACATCTCAGCTTCTTTAAGAGGTGTGGACCTCTATGAAATTTTCTCCAAGGCTCAGAGAGCAGTAGTTGGATAAATGCAATTAACATTCAAAATTGACCTATTAAAATGGGAATCCTTATAAGTCAACAGAGAATGGTTTATTCCTTCTAGGCCAGCACTTCACAGAAGAAATTTAGATTTTTAGGATAACATCAAATGTAGATTTCTTTTGTCCTATATTTGTAAATGTTTGTTACAGTCCTTTAGTTTAATCTTGAGAACTGTACACTTGGTTTCAGAAATATTGGGGAATTCCATGGAAATTGCACTGCAACTGCCTTGTGCATATTATCCTGTCTCAGCTTGTTGACCATCCTGCACTATGAAATCCATAAATCTAGGTGAACCCACTTTGGCAAGGCGGTTGGACTATATGATCTCCAGAGGTCCCTTCCAACCCCTAACATTCTGTGATTCTGTGAAATCACCACATCTGTCTTAAAATACCTGCTGTGGTGAATTCAGAATGGAGAATCCTTTCTACAAAAGAGAATAGAGACATTTGGCACTCAGCAATGAATTCCTATGAGGAGCCGGATGTAAAATCATACAATTTTTTTCCAGAAAGAACATGCATTTCTAGGGGGGAAAACAAAAAAAAAAGAACCATCAAAATCTGTTTTCCCTTAAAACCAAGTTTGACTGAAATTTTCAGTCACCTGTAGCAGTTTCTTAGGAATGGCTGCTGTTACTGCTTATAGAAAACAGTCCTTTATAACTTTTATTTGCTCAAAAAATTGTCAGTGTCCTTTCTGAGGCACTGCCAGCTATTTTCTGAATAGGTAGACTCTTGTTGATATAGTAATTAAAACAAAAAATAGTCCTCCAGTCAGAAGACTGCGGGACAGTGTTTGTCCCTGAGCTCCCTTAACTCTTCAGGACAAGAGTAGACAAAAAGAAATAAAAAAGACTTGCATACTCAGATACACATGCACACAATCTATTGGAGATATGGAGATTTTATTCAAGGTGAATGTTTTAAAGATACAGTCCCAGAAAATTCAGGGGATGTACATGCCACTGACATGAACTTACCAGGTGTGAAGTTGAAAAGGGACATGAAGGTCTTTAATCATTTAAAATAACATATTTCCAAAGGAGTCAGGAGTCTAAATACTTTTGAGAATTTGGCTGAAGTGCTGTTAACTGTTCTGTGGCATCTTACTCTTCAACTGAAAGGTGGTAGAGGGGAGAATTAAGAAAATAACTTAAAAGTGTATATTCTGGTGCCTATCATTTGTACAGATTCAGTGAGACTGGATGCATTCACATAAAAGGGTTCCTCATTCCCTCATGCCCTTCCTTCCTTCCTTCCTTGTCTGTTACTTTTTCCTCAGAGTTACAACCAGTTTACAGGATACAATCAAGTCATGTTCACACTGAATTCAGTGGCAAAAATTGAATTTTGATGTCAGCAAAATCAAAAGTTGACTTGGAAGTATTCGTAGGAGTGTAATTAATAAAAAATTATTTACAAATCCTTTCCTCAGATAAATCAAGGGCATTTTACTGTCTGGCTTGAGGTGACTAACACAGTTCTTAAACCAGAAACATTAGACAAAAGTTAAAAGTCTCAAATGAAATGGTTCTGTAGAGACTGGTAATGCAAAAACATTTCCAGCTTTGGAAGAAATATTTCTCCTTGCTCTTGGTATAAATCCAGCAGTGTTGAAAACAACAACAAATACTTTCAAAACCAAGAACTGATTTTTGGTGCTGAAGTTCTTGCATATCCAACACGAAACTAGTTAATGTCTGTTGAGGACATGATTTTTATGGAACAATATGCACCAATCATGCTGTAGACCTCAAAGTATAACAATTTGGGCCCTTGGAAACAGAAGAAGTAAAAAAAAAATACAAGTTCATTAGAAAAAAATGCTAAAAATGGGGTTTGAGTCAATGTTGACAAAATTGTCAGTAACTGCAGCTCTTAACATCTTAAATTAGGTGGAAGAAGCCATTGAATTCCTTTATTAAATACAGAGCTTAAAGGCAGGGAGTAGTACCCACAACACCTCCTCCAGCCATGCAGCCCAGTGTCATTTCACCTATAGGCTGGGAACTGATTGCACTGAAGCAGATGTCTCTCTGCATGTGAGAAAGAAGCAGGGGACATGGTATAGAAGTAGTAAGAGCAGTGGAGACACAGTTACCAAAGTACAGCCTGTGTGGCACCGAGTACTAAGTGCTGGCTTGAAAGGAGCCCACAACTGCAAATATGGAAACTGTCTTCTGCTGCTTGATTCTTGTTGTCTTGAGGGAAATAGGACTGACTGCCTTTGTAAACAAAGAGGATGACATCAAGACACTGCTGACTCAATTTTTCCTCCCAACAAACAGCCCACATGGTCCTGAGTATTGGCTAAATGCCTAGATAGAACTATTTAAACTAATTAATATTAGCACTGTATGATGATAATTTGCCCCATTCAACTTCCTATTTATATATATTAGACCTCTTCTTCAATACACAAGTAAACATTTCTCCAGAAAAATATTTATTTCTCAGTCTTTCTGTTGCTTATTCTTACATGCCAATTCATTACAGATAGGAAGCTCTGATACTTCTGGTGCATGGTTCAAGATGAAAAAGTATTAAATATCACCCCTTACATCTTAAGATACCGTGTTTTTGTCACATTTATAACAGCAGATAGCAGCGGTGTCGCAGCATGTGTTAACAATTAGCAGATGATTCATTTTAGTAGCAGCATCCCTGTAAAGGCTCCAATATTTCTGAGCACAAGGACTGTGTCATTTGGCTAATCTTCTTGTTTTACTGTCCAAACCGATGCTTGCCCATTCTTTGAATTTCATGTTTGCATTCAGTATCCTTTTAACTGCAGGTTTGGGAAGTACCAAATGCTTCCCCATCTGGGAAGGTAATTTTAATCCCCAAAATGGACTTGCTGACATGAAAACAACATATTTGGAATTGCTGCCAACTCTGGGCTGGTCCTTTGCAAATGGCACTTCAGGCATGGGTTATGGGAAATAGACTTTTATTACCCACACGTCCTATTTATAGAAATTAAAGTAGTTAGCAAAGCATATTATTCACAGGTTTTGTCTGTTTATTAGTGTTTTCCTTTTGGTTTTCACCCGGTAACTTTCTACTGGACAGCAGGATCCTTAAGTAGCTGCCTGCCACCACAGCTGCCGATGGTAAGTTACACACAGCAACGCTGAGTCCAGCCTCTCCCGAAGGGAGTGATATATAGGCTATATATCTGACAACAATGGAAAATAAAAAGGGGGCTGTATAACCGCACAGAGCAGGAGGTTGCCTCAGGCAGCAAAATATAATGGCCTGCAAAATGTTAAGAGACTGTTTACGCACTGGCAGCCCATTGTGCTGCCCCAACACAAATCATTTAATCCAGATAAAATTGCATTGAAGTATGTAACCATATATATGTATAACTGTAGTGAGTATGTGAGGTGTCCTTCAGCTGCGTGCCCTGCTTTCCTTATTGCAATTCACTGTGTCTGCAACTTTACCTAAGAGGCAACACTTTCTAGATTGCTTTGGGTAGAGGTATCCACATATTTTTTCCAGCTGGGGACTATGCCGGTTATTTGCTGCATGCAGGAAGACCACATATAGACTGTTTAGGGTGGAGCAAATTACAGCTACTCCCAACTAATATGAAAACTCATGTTTTAAAGCCACAGCTCCCACCTCAGCTTGATCCAAGCAACTCTGCTAGAATCAATACAGCATATGCAATGCTGGCATCTTACCGGAGTGGTCTTATGCACCACTCTGCCCTTGGCTGTAGCTTGAAGTTGTGGCTAGAACAGCTGTAGGACCTAGAGAATACATAATGTTTGTCAGGGCTGTTGATATGAATGAGTATTGTTAAGTCAGAGATCAAATAATTAGTTGATGCTGCCCGTGTAGACAGAACTACTGTTGGAACAAGAGCTGTCTTGAGCTAAAAGTCTTAATAAAGTTGTGTCTATTTGATTTGGAGATACATACCTCCATCTTCAACATCTATATGCACTTTGCTATCTATAGGTTTGCATCAGTACTTTCAATAATGTATCTCATGAAGTTTTAGGGGTTTTGGGGTATTGTAGTCAATGTTTAATTTATAGAGCAGTAACTGTCCATGTAATTACCTATAGCTTCTTGGCTCACAGTCTTCATTTGGGAGTAAAAAAATACATTAAAATCTACAGCTATCTGATTAAGAGGCAATGGGTAAGATTTTAACTTCTTTTTTTTAACCATCCTTTTCCTGTAGAAGGATCCTTAATTTGGAGTTAGTTCCACCTTTCCACTCAGCTATTCTTTACCTCAAAGGGTGAAAAGGTGAAAGGTAAAGCTGACTTTGTAAAGAACTCACTATCAGCTACTTAGTCATGATGCATAGGAACCTGAATAAAATGAAAAGGCATTTTTATAAGAATAAAACTAAGGAGCGCTTGATGACCAAGGCAAAACTTGTCCATTAGTATTTGGTTTAAAACTTTTATGTTTTTACTGAGCCATGGTTGTGCTCTGTGTGTGTGCTGATTTTCTGCAAACATTGGAGAAATTGAATTTGAATGACACAAATATAAAACCAATTTCAAAAAATATGTATAATTGCAGACAGAAAAAAACCTTTAAATTCACATACAGAAGTAGTTTGTGCTGGAAACTCTAAGAGACTCATCCAATCAGGGGAAAAAAAAATCGACATTATTTAACTAACTGAGAGCACTTAAGTTTTGAACACTTACATGCATATGTATTGACACAGAAAGAACCTACAGTGTAAATTTCCCTATGTAAACATACTATTTTAATGTAAAATACAACTGGTCTTTAATGTTTATTCTGTGGCTGAGAAAACAATTAATCAGGTATTTAAAAGCCTGGATTCTTTCAGCATCATGATGACATGGGAAAGGTAAGATATGAAGGAAAACACACTCTCCAAAGTAGCTCAAACATAGAGGAGAGTGCTGAGGTAAAATAGATGGGGAAAAAAAACCTCTCCTAGCTTCAGGTCATCACCTTACTGTAGCGATTAGATTCAAACACACATTTGCTTTTTCTTTAGTTCCAGAGGTCTAGGAATATACAGCTACATCCTTTACTTTGTGTTTAGTGATCCTATAACTTTGGTTGTTTTCCATTTCTTTGTCATTACTTAAACCCCTCAAAACTCTTCTTATGAAACTTCTGCCCATGCTCCTGGATTCTTAAGGTTCAGAAAATCTTTGAAATCTTTCAAGGCCTGCTCTCTGTGATAAGGTACCATGGAAGACATCAAATGAAGGAAAGGTATTAAAAACAACCCCAAAGTGAAAAGAAATAGGATTGAAAAAAGTACATCAGTACTCCTTTTTATCACAGGATAAACTTTAAAGTTATACATATTTCAGTATGATATAAAAGGTCTAATTTATTCAAATATGCTGAAGTGTACAGTTTCACAAAGCAAAATTTAATAATTTGTAGGTAATTAAATTAGTGTTCCTTACTTGGAAACTATATTTCAAATGTTTACAAGAGTTGGAACAGAAAGGCATTTAAAAAAATGAAGGATAACAATTTAAATTAAAAACTGTTAATAAGTAGATGATTATTTGATATATTAAATTAGTATACGCTAGATTTTCACATTATTTTATTTTTTAAATGTTTTGCAGCTTTAAGTTTTTTACAGCTCAGTTAACACAGTGTGATACCTCTGTTCCAGCATAAGTAAAGGTGTCTTATTAATATTCACAGCCTTTGGCTCATAATCTTAATATGTTTTTTCTTTAAAGAGGTAAAATATCTAATTGCAGAGTGTTTTGAAAACTTCTGTGTCACTATCAGAAAAGTAACTGAATGCACCATCCTATTCTAAGTCAGCTCAACCTTTGGTAAAGGCTTTCCCCACAGACATCATCAAATGATTCCACCTGTCTTCATTATTGCAGTAATAGCAACAAATGCTACTGGGACAAATCAGCATTCATTGACATCATTGATCTGACATGTTGAATTATAACTTATGTTACAGTTAAATTCCCTGCACATGGTAAAATGGAAATCCCTTCACAGGGATTAACATCTCAGTACTACTGAACAGAATAAAAATGATAGGCAACAGATACATATAAACTTCCCTGATATGTCTCAGTTCTTAAACTTGAAGAGGTTAAGAGTAAACTGGTATCTTAGCTTCTACTCAGCTTCTTCTGTCTCATCTAGACTATTCTCCTTATTCTTCACTGTTACGAGACAATGCTGTTAACTCTATGCCTATTTTTTTCTTTAGAGTTTTGAACAAACTATGAGGGCTCTTTTTTCCCCCTTCCTAACAGACTTCTCTGAGATTGGAAGTACAATTTCACTCATTAGCTGCTCTCATATTTCATTAGCAGTTACAGCTGAGCTAAAAAAAGTATTTTCTGTGTTGTTTCATGGGACAGGAAAATTATGCTTTGGTATAATCTTTTGCATTTAATAATGTGGTGGTTTCACCACCCACTGACCAGGCCCGGCCTGTTCTCAGATAACGATCCCAGAGGAGCAATGATCCTAAAACCAAAACCACTATCCTGGAAGTGTGAGAGCTTGCACAAAAGCCAGGAAGAGAGAGAGAACCCCAGCAAGAGACTCTCAATAATATGCTGAACATGACATTGTAAGTTACGTAATATCCTATTGTCATACCCAAATGACAATCTAGTTTATTAATTCAAGTATTCCTTGCCCCACCTAGACCTTGCACTTGTAGATTAGCAAAATGCAAAGTCCAGTGACAATTGAAAACATTGGTATATCAACATTTTTCTCATAACAAATCCCAGGCTGAAACCAAAACACAGTGTTATTCTAGCTACTGAAATGAAACCTAGCTCTATCCCAGCTAAGAACCAGCACAAATAAGAAATTAAATACATGTATGATTTCACTTGACTTTGGCCCTAACTGATGGAAATGCTTAAGGCTGTGTCTTGGTCTCCCAGTGTGAGAGTGAGAGAGTTTCCATCTGAATGGAGCAGACCTGGGTCGGAGATGGATCAGAGCACAGTGGTTCAAAATTCACTGTACTCTCTCCAAGGGCTGTGAGTTCACAGGCTTCAGGTGACTCCTGAGTAAATGGTCAAGCTGTGTTTGAACCACTTTTTTGGTTATTCCTCATTTTCAAAACTTGCAAGGAAAAAGGTTAATGAGGAAAACTGAATAGCTAAGAGAAGGTCACTGTCCAAGGGCAACATAGCTTTATTTTACTTTTGTTTTATTTCAAAATAAAAGTTCCCCTGAGCCCTTTGGAGGTTAATATTTAATGAGAAGATCTTAATTTCGTGTGTATTCCTAAATTCTGCTTATTTTAGAGGCTGATATAGCCAAACCTGTGTCCATATAAACATAAACAGAGATGCACCCAATGAGTGTTTTTATATTTTTAGTCCTCTGTTTTCACAAACCTATCTTTGAGATAAATAAGCAGTGTTAAAAATGCTCATTTTACTCATTACAATATAATAAAAATAATGACACTTTATTTCCTTTGGAGGTTGATAACTGGATCTAGGTCTCAAACTCTGTAAGCCTTTCCCCTCGGTGACCTCTTACTTTTTTTACTTATGCTAGCTTTTGGTTTAAATCTCCTTCCATTTGTTTTACATTTTCTTCCTCTCCTTTTACTCTTGCCTACCAATTGCAATAAGAAAAGAGGCCACATCAGTAGAAGTTTTCAGGTAACAAAATTTTTCAAATTCTTTCCAGCAAAGCCTCTCAAATTATTACTTTGCATATATATTAGAATTTCAAATCTGAATTCTTTCTGGAGATCAAATTTTAATATTTTTAAATTGAGCCCAGATGAATTACTAAATTCAAGTACTCATTTATGGTGGCAAATTTTCACTCAAATTTAATTTTTATGTTAATTATATAAAATCAATATCGTGCTGAAATATGCCTACGCTATACTCACTTTAGAATTTTATTTTAGTCACAGTAGGATGGATTTAAACTCTAAAAAAAAAAAAATCACATTTACTTTGGTATAGGAAAAAGAAGGAAATAGTTTTTTAAAAAAGAGTAAAAAAGCAAGTTAGAGAAAATTATCAGGCATGACAAGCCAAGACCACAGGGAGCAGTACAACAACACAAAAACCAGTCTCACCAGTAACAGACATCTATAACAAGATGCAGTGAACTGGCATCCCTACTTGCCTCTTTTTCTCTACTAACTGTAAAAGGAACCTAGATGACAACATTATATGACATACAGCATCTAAATTTTAAATAGTTGAAGGAAAAGGAAACAATTCCCAATCTTGCAGAACTTGAAAAGGAAGCAAGTATGTTCCCACCACTACAATGACTCAAGTAGCTGGTGTCTTTTTTTACTCTTAGCTCCTGGCACTTTCAACTCCCAGTAGAGCCAGTAAGAGAACTTAAATCTTGGGCATGCACAAATATATGCCTACCTTCTGGCGTGTTTGCAGTTTTGCACAAGCCAAAAAACCACCTGTGTAGGAGGGAGAGTGAGGACAAGCCACTAGTGAATCAAAAAACTTGAAAACTGGAATAAATAATCCGGTCAATGTTGTAGTGGGAGGCAATGGAAAATTATACTGACCTCAATGCTTAAAAATACGTCAGTGTAACAATCTACTTTTATAGGCAGCATAGAAAAGGGAATTTGAAAATAGACCTTAAAACTGGCATAATAAAAAAATGCATTTCAGGCAAACTAGTTCAGAAGTGGAGGATAATGGTACTCCATTTGAATGAAATTAAATCTAAATAAGCAGCAAAACTGCTGAGCTTCAAAACACTGGTGTTTACATAAAATATAAAAGTATTTCTACTATAAATGCAGAAGAAAAGAAAAAAATCAACTGAAACCCAAGAAAATAGCATTCATTCTTCTATACCCTACCTTGCTAACAGAATAATTTCACTTTAGAGACATTCTGTTGGAAGAAACAAAACCTCATCCTTGTAGAAATCACCAAAGAACACAAGAGGAAATCCTGGTTAACATCCATATAATATTTGTATACAAATGAAAAATTATACTATTAAGACAGAAAGAGTCAGTGAAAGGCTAAATGTAAATTGAGAAGCTGAGGACTGCAATTTAAACCCCTGGAGATGTGTCCACAACAGATTCTGCATGGAAGATGAAGGGATGGCCCCAAACTATATCAACATATTGTTTGTTAATTGGCTGCCATGTGTGGCAAAATCTTTTTATATTAATCCCATAGCAGATGCTGGTGAATATTCAGTGTAAAGTAGAGAAGAGTTCATTTCAGCATTCCTAGAGCTATGATTATAGCCCATAAAATCATGGTTGTAAATGGCCTCTTGGGATAATCTGTGTATAAAAAAAGAACTCCAGATTGAGAAAATAAATCATGATCAAATATTATATAATTTACACCATTTGCTACCTGAGAGAGAACGTTAGGTCATTAGTCCATGTAAATAGAAGAACAAATGAATAAAAATGATAGGCAGGATAATTTGGGCATTCAGATTAGTTTTTTATTTGATGTGATCAATACTATGCAAAAATCTATTTTGACTTTTGTCTTTGGGTCCTTTTTTTCTAGTAAAGGTGTGAAGGCAAAAGACAGTGCTGTATTACTAACAGTAGTGATTTGTGTGCCATGTCAGCTATCCTAGAGCAGCTACAAAGCTACGCTCCTACCTCTGCTCCAGCAAGCTGAGCAGCTGCCATTCTCACAGCCAGCAAAATAACTGCTACCACAACAGGCAACAAAAGCAAGGCTGTGGCACCTGCTGTCTTGGCCAGCTGAGGCAATGGTAGGCTATCATTCAAGCCAGTGGCAATAGGGCCACATGAAGCCAAGCATACGCCCTTGCTAGCTCAGCTGCTGTCCTATTTGGGCACAGACACCTACCCACTAACCAGCTTCCTACTCCCAGTTGTAGCCCTCAGGAAACATCATTCAAATATCTTCCTCTTGAAAAGGAGAAAGAAAGAGCAGGCAGGGTGGTCTACTCCTGTGACAGAGAGCAGCTCCCAGGACTTCAGTGGGACTTGTTAAATTTTCACCACCTAAATGCTTGGTTTTCGTGTCATACCATGCAATCCTGAAATAGACTCTGACAGTCTCTTCAGGTCCTGATGTAAGAATGTAACATTTAGACCTGCACAGGTTATTTTTTTCTTTCCCAGTTCAATGTCTCTCATAATTATTTCTTATGGAAATAGCAAAGTACAACTACAGACTGTCCTGGATTATGTCCTTGGTTTATGAGCATTATGTTTAGCACAGCCCTCTGGAGAATGACAACCTCTGTCTTGTGACCAAATCTTAGTCTTAGTAATTCTAAAAATCTATGAAATTAATACAGTTAAATTATTTCTGTTCTTACTGTTATGTGGAAATAACATAAAGGTAATTTTACACTATATGAAGTAACACCTGACTCTCCTTCATGTTACCAAAAGAGTGAAAACCTCCAGGAGAAAGTTCAGAATTTAAACCTTCCACTTAAAAGCTTCTGACAAGTTAACCTACTTTTCTTTGAACGTATCATGGCTTTAGATCTCTGGAGGGCCTACAGAGTTCATTTAGAGGAAGGTCAATAAAATTATATTAACGTGGCGATTGTTTGATTTTGAGCACCATAAATTAGAATGATTAGTATGACTGTATTTTGAACATTCTAAAATTATTTGTGACATGAGATGGATGAAATCTAGGAATAAGTAAAAACTACCTTGATTAAGTTTGATTTTCAAAAGTTTTAAAGAGCTGAAGAACTCGAAAGGGAAATGTAAAGTCTTACACCTACTAAACCAATTGCCTTGCCATAGACTGCTCACTTCTGCAGTGGGTAGACAGGATTAACATGGTAAATATTTTCATCTGAGGAAATGATGGAATCAGTAATGTGAAACTTAAGACATGTCGGATCTATATTCTCCCGAAGGAGCAGGATTTTATTAACTAAAAAGAACGGGAATTTGACTCACAATTCATGGCCCAAGTAATATTCTGAAAAAGAAACTGAAATCATTTTGGTTTTCACTCAGTATTTTATTCCAGAAAGAGTCTATACAAAATAAATATTATTGTCCTTTTCCTTAGAATGGCATAGGACTTCTATGCTTCTTCCAAATTTTCATTACAAAAAATTGGAATGTTTTGTAAAAATGTGAAAGATTTTCACTAATTTACAAAAGAAAAGCATCAGGATTTCTGTCAAGCTGAGCCTGAAGTCCAGCCAATTTACCTGGCATGCTAGCTGAGATTTCTGGGATTTCTGACTCACTGTCACAAAGTGAGAGTCTGGGCACCTGAGAATCCTGGTTCCCACCCTGTGATGCCAACTCCTTCTTGGTTCAGAAGGGCTGGAAACTGTAACTGAGATTAAATTTTCAGAACAAAGTATTTCGATTATACAAATACTAATCATGTTTGGATTAGGTGGATTTCTTTTTTCCTAGAATTTTCTACCCAATATCATTTCTGGCTTTTGACCAGGCCTTTTAAGAGGTAGTTCCAAAGCATATAATAGAATAGAAGAATTCCAGGCTGTTGAGATGATTGTTACACTCTGAGGCATGGGTTTGAGGATGAAAAATTGTTATTTTTTCAGTCCTTAAAGTTTAAGTTAGTCTTTATACTACAGTTGATTGACTTCATGATACATTTTCCACCAGCTGAAAGCTTGCTTCTGATATTCAGGACTGCAGAACATAATGGAGATATCTTGCTGCCTACTAAGTAAAGTTGCTCTAGTTTCTCTTCTTGGCACCTTTTGCCTCACCTAAACCCACTTAAAATCTGAATGCTTTCTGCAGGATCCCACCTTGCTTAGCAGAGCAAGTCTCTGTGCTGCCTTCCACCCTGGAATTATTTGTTCATGGTGCTATTCACATGGCTTTATGCTACTTTTTCAGATGAATTCTCATTTTATTTTTTGTTCTCTATGTATATCTTCATTTTCTTTTCATATTTCAGTTTCTCTCCATATTTTTTATCCATTCTCAACTTTCCTCCTCAGTTTATTTTTATAAATAGGTACGAACATACCATATTAAAAAGTAAGCATGTACCATTACTTGGTATAAATACAGCCCTACAGCACATACATTCTAAATTTAGGAAATATTGTGGTAAAGGCAATGCCACAGAAGAGTATTTGTTTACCTTTTAGAGGCGCCCTAGTTATTTAAATATAATTAAATTAGACTCTTCTTTTATAGTTTTTTGCCCATCACTGGAAAGTATTATTGGCACTAACAAAATTAACAACAAAACCCACACATTTTTCACTATGCTTTAGAAAGTTTTCACCCACATTAAGAAAACATGACACATTCTTCATATCATGTTTCAGCTTGGATGGATTGTTTTCACAGCTCTAAAAAGGGAATTGCTAGAAATATGGGTAATAAGTCTATAGTAAAACAAAAATAATTAGATGCGTGATCAATTTATTATTCATATTTATTCTTGTGGAAAAATATTCTGACTTTTAATTCAATATACACTTTACAAACGCTATTTGATTGTAAAAATTTTCAAAGGATGTCATTAACTGAAGAACTGAGGCCAATTGAATTATTTGCTTAGCAACATTTGGCTAGCAAATAATTTCCATACCAGCCATGCTCTCTGGAAACAATTTTTTCTCTTAAGTATTTGCCAAAAAATTTCTGTCAATAATTTCAGATTTTTTTCAATTTGTTTCCACAGTGCTAAATTCCTTTCAAGTCTTATGTGACTGATCACTTTAAACACATAAAATTGTTTCTGACATCTATTTTTTTAATTGTATTTTTCTCTTAATATCTATTTTTTGATTGAGGGATTTTTAAAAAATATCAAATGTTGCAATATAATTCTAGTATGAGTTTTTAGCTGAATTAAATATTTTTTTTTTTAAATGAGCTTTATGATTTGGAGTATTTCAGTCTGTCAATGAGAAGACAGAAAAATCATAAACCATTACCTCAACTGGAAGGAGATAACTGTAATCCAATTAATTCAGGTCAGAAGGAAAATGCCAATAGTTTATTTTTTTTCTTCAGTTTATAATCAAACTGAACTTTTTAGAGAAGCTTATCAGGTTAATGGGATTCTTATTTCTATTATTTCTTTCCTATTTTAACTTGAAAATGTTGATTCTTTTTGTGTCTGAGGAAAAAAGGATACTTGAAATTTACTGCGATTTTAATTTTGAATGCATACAAATACAAACTGGATTTTATATTTTATATTTTTACTTACTTTATTTGCTTTTAAAAGACTCATAAAATAACTTAGAAATATTGCAATTTTTCCAACAAAGTTTAAATTGTGAAATATTACATTTTAAGTCAAACATAGTTTCTCTGTTTCCAGCAAAATGTGTAAGAGAACTTGTTAAAATTTTCCTTCATTATGTAGCTGGTATGACTATAACCTGTTTCTACTTAAAGCAATCCACAGAAGACGCTACAATACCTGAAATATATCTGCCTTAGCTAGGAGAAATCCATGCCTGCATCCCTCCTCTACCTGACATAAATACCAGGTCTGAAAAAGCTTTCCCGTATCACAAGAAACTGAGTCAGGCATTGGCCTTGTAAATACTTTACTGGCTCCCTACCTGCAGAAGCTGCTCTGTTGTTTAAAGTCAAACATTTATTACAACATATAAGAACAGAAGAATGAATATGATGGGTAAGGACAGAAGTCCACCCAGCTTGTGACAGTGACCAGCAAGGGACACATCAGAGAACAGTGGAGGTACAAAGCGACCTTTCCCTGATAGTCTCTCCTAGATCCCAACCTGCAAGATATCTGGAGCCACAAGTGGTATCAGGATCATGACATTTAATAACTCTTGACAGAGTTTTATTCTTTGATTTGTCTATCTTTTTGATGTCATTTATACTTTTTGCATGTGACTTTTACTTAGGAAAAGAGCTTCCTTTGGTTTCCTTTATACGTGCTATCTGATCATTTCATTTGGTGTCTTCCACATCCTGAGCTATGTGAAACATCGAATAATTGTTTCCCATTCATCTTCTCTCTGGCATTCAGGATATTATATTCTTCTCTCATATCTATTGCCTGCTCAGTTGAGTCATTTCCAGACTGAACTGTTCTGGTCTATTTAATTTCTTCTTATACTCTTGTCATCCCTTTCATCCGTCTCCATACTGTTTTTACTGTATCCTGTTTGATATGTTGCAACCATATCTCCAAGAAGTGTTAAAGATTTTTTTGCTTAGTTGTCTATTCTTTCTTCATAATAAAGTCTTAACACTCTGCTTGCTTTTTGACCACTGAGGAGTACTGAGCTGATAAAGTTAGAAAACTATCTACAGTGACTCCAAGATCCCTTTCATGAGTGAAAGTATCTAATTTACAGTCCATTTTCTGTTCTCTGGCTGATTGTTTACAGTTATTTTTCCATTAGTGTGTTACTTTGCATGCACTAACACTGAATTCAATCTACCATTTTATCACCTACTCACTCAGTAGTTTCCATCAATTCACTTAGCTCTCACTGACACACACTGATGTTACTGCAGTGCTTATTCTCTTTTTTGGCCCATATATGAATGTTCTAAGCACCTCATGTTGAAGAGCAGATCCTTGGGAGAAGCCAGGGGCAAACTCCCTGTTATAGAAGCTGACCATTTATTAAATGGTCTTCATCAAAGAAGTAAAAATAAAAGTTTAGTGCTCAAAGTTGGTAGTTAGTGTGCTGATCTAAGGGACACAGGCTCCAAGCTCTGAGCAATGGATGTTCATTTATAAACAATAATTTAATTTGCATCACTGGGATGCACCTTTTGGGCATAACCCTATATAATCAGTAATCTGGTAATGAAGGCGCTCTCCTGAGACATGAGTGCTCTTGGTTCAAATCAGGCAGGTATGTGTTTGAAGACAGGTCAGCAGTCCTTGGCGTGAGTGATCAGTGTAGTTCTTCGAAGGACAAAGATTTAGTTCTTGTCAGTGCCTTTGTGTACTGTTTTACTCAGAATCTCTATCTGGATGTATTTTTAGACAGCTCCCTTCCTAGTTTTTTTGGCCCTTGTCTGTCTTGGGTGGCAAATTTTCTCCAATCACTGAGTGGGGAATATGACTGAGGACCCTTAACTACACCTCTGGGCAGGACAGTGTTAACAAGTTAAGAGTTCACAGATCTTGCTGTGAATATAGACCAGAAGCCTTTTTCAGAAAGTGCCATGACAAGAGATATAAGTTTGGCTGTCGCTCCCAACTGCCATGGCCAGTTTGATTCTGGTTTGATCCCAAGGTAACAACTGATCTGACACAATGTTAACCACCAGCAAGGTAATGCTAAGTGTAGTTTTATTTTTTACATATGTTCATGAATAAATAATATCAAAATATGGCCTTGTTTCTGATGAAAACATGGCTTTTACTTTGAGGGACTGAAGTGGGAGTGAGGATGGAGGGATGGGCTGGTGGGTGAATTCCAGTGTTATTGAAGACCAGGACAACTCATGTGGAAGAAAGCTTTTGTAACTAGTCTGGGCAGGGAAATGCTTAACTTTTTTGCATGGCTTGGACACTAAAGTCAGTGACAAGACTGAAAGGCAGAGGAAAGCAGGCTTCGCTAATCCTGGTGATCATCAAGCTACTTGTCAAATAGTAATATTGTTGAATTTCTTTGTGTTTGCATAATACATTGAAATGTAGAAGTTATACATGAAGGTTACATACATTGCTATAATTGTCATGAGTTACTGGTTATTCTAACGACAGACAAAATGTGATAGGCCTAAGGAGTTTAATAACCTAGATAGCTTAGTTTTCCACCTCCTTTTTGGGAGGAAAAATGAATTATCTGTTGAAACCAACAACAAAAGTGCCTTCATCTTATCTGGGCTGACTGTGAAAGGATTTATAACAAATTGTTGTCAGAGCATTGTGACCAGCATTGAAATAAGTATGCCTGCTTGAGATTTGTGTGTGTGTCCGTAATCTTGATGCCAAGATTGAACAGCTGCTGTGTACCTGTTAGTAGTGTGTGTTTGCCACGGTAAAGCAATCTTTCCTTTCTTGCACTTTCCTCTGCTGGAATGAAGCCAATCAAGTTGTGGAGAAAGAAATGGAAAGGAATGAAAATATGTAAATCCACATCTAGTAAGGAGTTATATGTGAGTAAGCTACTGACATCCTCTCTATCATTGTTCTCTCCCTGTGTTGCTAAAAAACATGGGGTTGTCAAACTTTTTTATTCTTGTAATAGGAACTCTGCACTCTCCTAACTAAGCTTGAGGTGATAATCAACAGCTCAGTCTTTGGAAAGCAGTCCAAAAGCTTTGAAAGACAGACCCCAAGTCTTGTAAAAATATTTTAGATGCCTGTGGGGAACAAAGAAGTGTCTAATAATTGCAGATTCATTGGAACAAGGAGAGATAAAAACTCAAACTTCACCGCAGGTGGCAAAGCAACATACAGCAGCATTTCTGAAGTGGATTATCTATCCATTAATAAGGCACAACAAACACATATCTGAAAGAGGGCTTTAAACTGAGTGACTTGGGAGGTGGGGCCCAAAATGGCAATGTTTGTGGCATCATATCCAACCGGGGAATAAGCCAGGCCAACCAGAACAGCAACAAATGTTCCTTAGGTGCCTCCCATGATGAGAACTGGAAGGCCAACCACCTCAATAGCATGTATTGCTATGGTGAATCCTTCTGCACCCCTCCAGGGAAACCTACATGCTCAAATAAACTTAAGTTGCAGGGGAAGAGGAATCTCAATCCATCCCACACATGCCATTTTGGTGCCAGTGCCAGCAACAGAAACCCAGAGCCTGAAGAAGGATCACAGGTTGGCAGGAGAGTACCAGAGAAACAGCAAAATGGAATTCCAGCCATGCCAGCCAGTAGGTGACCTTCATCGAGGGTCCACCTTAAATGCCTCTACACAAACACACACAACATGAGAAATTGATCCTGCAATACACGCTTGCAGCCCAGAAGGCCAACTGGGCTGCATCAAGAGAAGTGTGGCCAACAGGTCAAGAGAGGTGATTCAGCCCCTCTGCTCTACCCACATGAGACCCCACCTGGAGTATGGCTAACAGTTCTGGGGACCCCAACACAAGAAGCTCATGAACATATTGGAACGAGTCCAGAGGAGGGCCACGAGGATGATCCGAGGGCTGGAGCACCTCTCGTATGAGGACAGGCTCAGAGAGTTGGGGCTGTTCAGCCTGGAAAAGAGAAGGCTCAGGGGAGATCTTATAGCAGCCTTCCAACACCTGAAGGGGCTACAGGAAGGCTTGGGAGGGACTTTTTACAAAGGCAGATAGTGATAGAACAAGGGGAAATGGCTTTAAACTGGAAGACGGTAGGTTTAGATTAGATATTAAGAAGAAATTCTTTCCTATGAGGGTGGTGAGACACTGGAACAGGTTGCCCAGAGAAGTTGTGGATGCCCCCTCCCTGGAAGTGTTCAAGGCCAGGCTGGATGAGGCTTTGAGTCCCTGCTCATGGCAGGGGGGTTTTGGAACTAACTGATCTTTAATGTCCCTTCCAATCCTAACCATTCTATGATTCAGTGATTCTATGAAAATGCTACATATTTCATCCTTTAAAAAGTGTGTTTTTTCTGTGTAAAATTTTTGAAAATAAGGAATAAGCTATTATCTTTTTTATCTTTGGAAGTGACAATTTCAAGCAAACAAAATATACATGGAAAAGCACTAGTAAAGAAGACCTAGATGTAGTCTAACTGAAGCAGTTCAGAACTCCAATATGTGTTTAGAAATGCTTTATAATGAGATATGAACAGCTCCCACAAACTTGCGTGACAGGAATCCACCTTGTGATTCTCTCCAGTGAGAGCACGCAGCTGGGAGGTCAGACACTGTCATTCAAATGCCTGTGAGGGAGAGCTGTTTTCTCCACCCAGCTGAGTGCTGTAACCACTACAAGCTATATGATATTCTGAGGTTGCCCTCTTGTTGGAGCCTTTATACAAAATGCTAAGTAGCATGATGATGCTTGGCATCACGATGTGAATTCTAATCCCTTCAAGAAAAGGGGAAATTAAATGCTTACAGTGCTTACAATTGGGGCAGAGATCAATGAGATGAATGAAGTATCTCCCTTCGTGCACTTTTGGCACTCATATTTTGACTTAATTTATATTCTTCCTTTTCACTAAATTATTGAATAAATTTTACTTTAATTTGCAGACATCTTTGGGATGACCTAAAATATTTTTAACACACTGACTTTTTCCAAAAATTGTTTTCTTCAGCTCTAGTTATCAGCACAGTAAGAAAAGCAGGCCAAGAAATCAGCAGTGCAAATCAGGGTAACCAGATATCGTGTTATCTCATGGAATGTAAATACAAACAGCAACTGCAAGACTGGAAGCGCTTATCAAGTTGTCCATCAACCAGTACAGGTGACAATACAAACTGATAATAAAGCAAACGCATCATTAGGAACTGCAAAATTAAAAGATGACTGTGGGAATTTTGGAAGAGCTTTGAGCATCTGATTGCAATGATAATTAATCATAACTAACTATAAAAAAGACAAATGCAGTCATGAGTCTAACTCAGCATGTGGTGAAAAAATTGGGCACATGATGGAAAAGAACCTAAAATGAAGAAGCTTTGTAATGACCAGTATTACTTCTAGAGGTCTAAGAAATTAGAAAAAAAAGAAAAAGGATTCTGAATGATGAAAGGAAATTTGAGGTACTTGGCATTTTCTGAAACCTAACTGGAAAATTTGCATACCTGGACAGTTAAAAGTCCTGGTCATGATCTGTTCAGGAAGTATAGCATGCATAAAAGGAGATGCTGAGCTGGCCCTTTATTGTGGGAATGCCATCACCTATTTCATGGGTGCATGTGGCTTCATGTATTAACTAATGTAGCCCAAGATGGGGCTTGGTGGAGAACACTGAATTAAATCAGAGAAAGGACCATTTATTCCTTCAGTACCTCTCTGTACTATCTGGAAATATCTGTTAGGGGAATGTCAGCTTGAGCTGATAATTTTCCAATGCAACAAGGTAGATAACTACATCTAAAGTAACTCTACTCTGGATTACATTATATAGATATTACATATTCATCTACTCGATGCTTGTGGTTGATTGGCGGACCATTGATCTTGAAATCTTTACACTAAGAGGAAAAAAGAAAATGGCCTAAGAGAAACTAATAGTAAGTTACAAGAAGGCATGAAACTTCATTTCAAGTTATGCAAACGATACCTTTCCATTGGAAGGTGACTCAAAGAAAATAAATAGTCTTAAAGAAATAGGTTCCTGGTCTCTCAGTGGGGAAGAATTAGGTCTCATTAAACAAAAGTTTGGAAAGCTGATGTGCTATACCAACCACTGCCTCTATCAGGCTAATGAGGAATGCCTGAGGATAGGAGGAATGCCTGAATTCCTATTTTCCACTTGAATTCCCAGAACTGTTTCTTTGTTATTTATTAGGTTCTTCTATCCATTTAAAAATTAGCATAATGTCTTAAAATAAACAGTGAAGAGGAGCTTGTTCCTCCAGTCTTTAAGAGCTATAACTGGGACACTTACCTAGCAAGTATGTGACTTGATGTAGGCAGAACTCCTTTACGTTAGTAGGCTCAGAAAAAACCTTTCTGTGGGATGCTGCCTTAACTTCTATTTCAGGAGAAAAGCCTCCTCCTCTGGAGCACGTTAGCGTGTTAAAATGAATGTCTGAGTTGGAGAAGCGTAGGTAATTTATTCCTTTACTTTGTAGCATATTGATTAGACCTCTGTTGGATACGGTAAAAAAAGGATTCCAAATACTGATCTCTAGATTATTCTCTACTGTTGTTGGGTTTTTTTACATTTAAAATTAAGCAGTTACAGGATTGCTAGTCTGGGCAACATTCACCAGAACCCAGATCTCCTCCTCTTTCTAAGGAGCTAGATGTTGCAAATGAATGTTTAAGGCCACTGCCTGGTGGTAGGACCAGCACAGTTCCCCTTCCCTTTCTGGCCATCTCTTAAAAAAGCAAAGCCAGAGATTAATTTGATTAAAATAGTCACATGCCAGTGCCATGTCTGGCATGCTATAGAAATCAGGTATAGAATTCTGGTTTTGAAGGGTACTGAAAAACTTATGTTGAAGAGTGATGACAATATATTAGATGGTGAAGGAAAAGTCATAGTTTCTACTGGCTGTAAAACAAAGTCTATTAGTCAAGCTGAAAAAAAAAAAGTTGAAGAGTGACTTGACAACAATGCAGAAATACTTTTCTGGGAAAGGAAAAAAAACCCTGAATGCTAAAACTTTTGTCAGACCAAGGAAAAAGACTAACAAAAAGTAGTGGGTGAAGCTGAAGCCAGGCAAGTTCAGACACAGTGACAGTTCTTTTAGCAATTGCTTTCTTAATTATGGGGGCAAATTGTGAAGCCATAAGGTCTCTCCTACCCTCAAAGTCTGTACATTTTCTAGAAGGTATGTTGTACAAAAAACCAAGCCACATCTGGCTATGTTCTGAGCTGAACCAAGAGCTTTCAGGGTAGGTATTGGGCAGTAAAGATGTTTTGTCTGTGAGTTACTAACAACTTCACAAGGAAGATGACTGAAAACTTTTCTGGTTATTCACGGTAGCACAACATTTGCAGCCACAGAAAGCTTTGGGGGAAAAGTAGGACATCAAGATTCCAGGTAGGATTTGTGGCACTACTTTCTCTGATTTCATGCATTTGCGTTCTCCTCATGTTGTATCTGAAATGTCAAAGTGATATTTCAAAACTCTCTGTAAAAACTAAGCAGCATCTAAACAGATTTTTTTTTAATAAATTTAAAGATGTGAAGGTCCCAGATCATGGAAACAGAAATAGCGGGCGATACCACTCCACTTTATTTTTGCCATCACTAATTTCTAGTTATTAACATCTTGAGCTAATTCCACTGTCTGAAGCAATACATCATACTGCAAAAACTGGACCCATATCCATTGTGGACACAGGCTTTATGTGCTTTAAGAAGCTGGGGAGCTGGTAAATCTCCTGCTGTAGGATGTAGGCCTTATCACTCCTCATCATCCCTGCCAGGCAATTTGTGCACCGGCATGTAGCAGCAGTTAAATGAAAAAGCCTTTAGGCAATCCTCTGGAGTTGAAGGTGAAGCGCCTGCTGCACAGGAGGCAAAATTGAGAAATGAAAAAGAAAAATGTCACTGCAGAACAAGTAGGAGAAATCCATAATTATTTCTACTTTAAGAAGTGTAACAGGAAAATCCTACTGAGGGAATAAACCAGATGAAATTTCAGCAGAAGCTGGGCATATCCCTTCTCTTCCTGAATAAAAATTATCCTTATTGTTAGATAAATTGATAATTTATTTGAAAAAATATTGTACATTGATGCACTAAACATTACTTATACAATTCTGAAAGTCCCTTATTTGTGCTGTGCATGGATTATTTTGTCCCTTCTGGTATGGTGACATGTTTAAGGGGCATCATGGAAGCTATTCCCAGGAGACTTATAAAGTATCTCAGCAGGACAGGAGAGCAGAGTGTGTATTGGGACAAGCAGCCTCAGTCTCTTGTGGGAAGGACAGGACTTGCAGTATTGTTCTAATACACTTCACAGTAGGATTTGGGAATTTTTAGCCAAATTATATGAGGTTAAAAAGTGTTGCCATTTTCTATGCAAAATAAATATTTCATGAAAAAAATCTAAGCATTGGAACTTGATCCGACTATCAGAATGAATCCATAAAAGAAAATCTACTAATTCAATGGTTGGTCACTTGTCTGAGATATGAGAAACTTACATTTAAGTGTATGTTATAGGATGAGTCTGTTTCTCAGAAATTAATTAATTAGATGTATAGTTTGAATTAATTAGTGTTTCCAGACAGGCAAACACTTTCCAAAAATTTCTTTGATCAATCATGGCCACGTTAAGAAAAGTGGTCAGGCTGTGTTGTATGAAGGGAATTTCCAGGCAAAGCTGTGTTTCTGAGATATGTCTATGTCACGGTCATCCTTGACATTTAAAACAGTCAACAAAAAGTTACAGCAGCTCTGAGGCAACTCTGCTTTGGGACTCCCTGAGTTCTCAGAACCAGGGTGGCATGAGGCTACATCTGCTTCTACTTTGGTCCTTGCCTCACCTAGATCTGATGTTCTACACTTACGAATATTCTTTCTCTTCCTATGGTGTGTGACCTTGTACTCCTGGCTCCTGTAAACCCACTTATACAAAATCAAAGTTTGGGGCTGGTTACAGGCACGTTGCATAGAGTCAGCAAAAAGTACTAGGTTAAAACAGATTTGTCGCCCTGGTTTATGTTAACTTCATCTGTTTGTATGTGTGTTAAAACTTCAGTATCTACCTCGTAGTCTTGTTTCTTTGCTAGTCTTCCACTGCTTCTATCCTCTAGGTACAAAATCCTCTTGCACCCCAAAAACTGTAATAATACTGTGTGGGGCTAAAACTAAAAGGCTGTGCTCTACATATCTTCAAAGTGAAAGAGCTAATGTTAAGAAAATCTGTAATTGCATTAGCATTAGGGGCAAGAGGTGCAAGCTGGAACACAAGAGGTTCCACTTAAACTTGAGAAGAAACTTCTTTACACTAAGGGTAACAGCGCACTGGAACAGGCTGCCCAGAGAGTTTGTGGAGTCTCCTTCTCTGAAGACATTCAAAACCTTCCTGGTCGCCTTCCTGTGTGAACTCATCTAGGTGTTCCTGCTCCAGCAGGGGGATTGGACTGGATGATCTTTTGAGGTCCCTTCCAATCCCAAACATTCTGTGATTCTGTGTTTACCTATGCTCTACATTAGTGCAGGAAAAACTACACATCCTTTTCTTATGAGCAAAAGTATGACCCCAGGTAATAGGAAATATAAAAGGCATTTAGTGTGATTTTCAGAGTCCCCCTCAGTAAGATGGGGAACAAGAAAGAGAAATATAAAAATCACACCCATGTTCTCTAGCATAAACAATTGTAGAGGTACGTAAAACAAAGAGCTTGCAGTAGCTTTACCCTTGTTTGCACAAAATAACTGGCCATTGAAGAGTAAAACCTTGTGGAAACCTGGAACTTCTCCAGTAGAATACTGTGTTACTCTGAGAGTAACAAATGTAAGAGAAACACTTAATATCTTTTCCTTAGTACAAAACAAATAATGAGTCTACTTTTAAAAAATATCTTCAGAGTACAGGTTTCTTTCCAAAAGTAATTCAGCTACTTTGCCCAATCTGCAGGAGATTTAGGTACCTAAATCCCATAGACCTCTGCAAAGCAGAACCTGTGTCTTAATGACCTGCTAGAACGGCGGAGTAACTACCATCTGTACTATTCCAGATCACCCCCTTGCCTCAAAGCTATTCTCATTCATCAGTAGAACAAGAAGGTATTAAGTATAAACTGCTGCAGTATTGTGACACTGTAACATGCCAATGTCTTCTCCAAAGAAAATTAAATACCCTGGTGTTCTTATGTTCAGGTATGTGTTTCTGTGGTTGTTACTCCTCCAACATTTGGGGACCCTTTGGGTTCAACCAACGAAATATAGCTACGAACTTGGATCTTGGAGAGCTTGGTGCCTCCCATGTCATTAATTCTTTCTACAGAGGGGAAGATACAGTGGAGAAAATTGTAGACCAGAAAAATAAGGAATTACATTTGTTTAGAGTTTGTTTAGAGCTGAGGATTGCTACAGATTATACACCTTATTTATTTTTTTTTTTACTTTATATAATAGTAGAATAGGTTGCTCATCATGTTTTAACTTTTAATTTTCCGTATATTGCAATGTGTTGAGAGCTTCAGTGGGAAAAACCTAAATAACCAAGTTGTCCAGCCAGGTTGTCCAGATGAGTCTTTCATATTGTTCCCTTTTTAAATACTTTTTAAATGCAATAACTATTTTTTCCTTTTTTAAAAACTAGTCTTTATTTTAGTCATGAGAGAGGTTCCTAAATGTGTCTCAGAAACCAAACTGTGTATTAACATCTACTGATTTTTCCTTACCTACCATGTTAGTAATATCTTCAAACATGAGATCTCTTGCCCCATTTTAATGATTACCATTTTTAATCAAGCTGTATCTTCCCAGCTGCTTTCCATCTTTAAGACAGTATCTAGAGATGAGCTCTAAAATACTCACAACTGCTAAGGTAAAGTGGGGGGACAGGCTCTGAATTTGCATTTGTAGCTACTTTACACAAGATAACCATCATGGTGTCAAGACTGTAAAATGTAAAAATTTTACTACTATCATGGCAAACTGATGTGTTCCCAACTGAACCTTTAGTAATAAATGTTATCTGCTACTTTCAAGCTCTTTTGAATTGAATCATCTTATAAAAAGATAAACTTAAAAGTTAATGCATGAATTTCAATCATTTTCTTAAAAGCGTAGGGAGATAAGAAATACAGATGATATTTTCCTAAAAACAATTGGGCCAAACATATTATCAGATTGGTTTATTCATATGTATTACTGAAAAACTTAATATCTTTTAAATTTTATGCCTGTTCAGTGTTCTAAATAAAACAATTTGTTTAATAATTATCTTTGCTATTAGCATAAAGGTAACCTAATGTGCAACTTGGTTCTTGTTAGTAGAAGTAGAGCATCCAGCAGCATATAAATCATAACGTTACCTTTAGATTATATATCACTTCTAAATATGTAATTCATCAGGTTAACTTGAAAACTATTTAGGTAGAATTTTTTGTTATTTGAATATTGAAAGATATATTGTTAGAAGCAAAACAGTGAAAGCTTCCAGCTGTTTTTGTGATTGTTGGTGTCTGCAGATACTGTAGGTAGTTTTTCTTATTTACAAATAATGTCATATTAGTGATAATAAAAAAATTATGAGAAAATGCTATCTTGCAACACTCAAAGTAATTTATAGGATTAGTTCTTGACAACAGAGTTCAGGATACTGGACACTTTCAGTCCCTGTATTCATTATGGCTAAAACTGAATTAGCTAGCTTTATATTTAAACAAAATTAACTGTAGCAGATAATTTAGATTAGTAAAGAGCTAGTGCATAAAATGAGTTTATAAAATAGCATGGAGTGTGACAAGGTTTTGTGTCCAATGCAATGGTGTTTCTGTTGCATCCTGCTAACCAGAACATTTGCCTGGATCCTGCTAACCAGACCATTTGTCTGGGGTATGAGAAGTAGCAGCAACTATGAACATAACTGCAAGAGTGCAGTGTTAATTAATGAGAGCCATATTTAGTAGGGTTTGAAAAATAAGATTAGGTGCATGTGCCCAGCTATTACACAAAGTCCATAAAGCTCATTTTTCTCATGTCTAGGTAGAAGACCAAGCACCAATGGTATTTTATTTACGTCATCCTATTTTTTAGCATTTGTTTAAGGATGCCTGAAGACACCTGTGCTTTCAAGCTGACATTTTTCAGGCCAAAGGAAAGACCAGTGGGTTGATTAATAAGGCATTTGTGCACCAGTGCTAAGAAAATAGTTTGAAAGAAGATTCATCTTGGCAATGCTTTTTTTTTTTTTTTTTTTTTCAGGTATTTTATTTTTGCGGTAGCTGGAGCATGGGGTGCCAGCTTAAAAACTGAGACAGTGCTGCCACCGTGAGGATTTTCTTGAAGGACGTCCCTCAGCATAAGTGAAATTGCGCCCACTAATTGGATACAGTTTGTATACTCGCTTGTATACGCATAAAACTTTAAATAACAATATCATATTAAGCATATATATTCTATAGAAAGGCACGGGAAAAGATAATAATGCTGTGATAAACGCCTATAAAAATAACCTCAGAAAATTTAGAGAGGAGCTGTTTTATGAACAGATTGTAAAAGAAATTTCCTTCTCGTTATCAAGTGATCAAGATGGGATACTTTCCTTGACAATGCTAGGTACCATTGTTTATTCACTGAGGCACCAGGTCTGTATGTGAAATCCAGGTGAACTTATGAGTTCCAAGGCAACTTGGCATGGTTACAAGACCAAGCTTATTTACATAACCTGGGACTTAAGGAAATTGACTGTAACTTAGAATTTTCTGTGATTTTAGGATATTTAGTTTTAGATATATTTTATTTGTGCGTAGCTGAGATGGGGACTATACGCTGCAAAAGGATCCCCCAAACTGCAGCCCTGAATCAGAAACCAACGACAGTCACTGCTACAGATCCGCATTTTTGTGGGATTCATTGGGGTACATCCATCTGCAGGATTCACAGTACTTTTTCCAGGACTTTGACACTCCAATACTGATTTTCACCACATCTAATCTTTACCACTCTGTCCATCAGTTAAAATCCATAGGCTGATGTTAAGTGCCTATGGAAAGAGAAAGTTTTGAATGGAATCCATAACACAAAGTATAGATGGATGAGACAAATACACTTGTCATTACACATAAGAGGAGGGCATGAGGAATACTGTCTTTCTCAAAAGTTGAGTCTGCTCAGGGAGACTTAAATCCACAGTCTGGAACATCTCTTTGTGTTAGGCATCTGCACCAGTCATTTAGAGAATAGAAGATTGATTTGGTCACTTTGGACACAGAAGAAGATGCTGATGCTACCCTCTCCATGCTGTTGCCCAGTTTCTCAGGAAACAGAAAGTAAGAGTCTTGCCCTATGATTAGGGTCCATTGTGTTACTGGGAGACAAAGATTTGAACTGGAATAGAGAATAGAATCAAGATGTCCTATTTTGGAGGGAATACTCTTCTGTAAGAGCTTAGCTTCAATGCCATCTGTTCCAGTGATGAGTGAAAGTGAAGATAGTTGACATGTTTTGCACTAATTCCAATGTTTTGGGTTGATATGGTTTAAGAATATTTATTAAGCCAGATTGAGAAGAAGGTGAAGAAGGAAGAAGTTGAAGGCATGCTTTAGTTTATGTCTGGAGTTAGCTGGCTCAGGTATCTGTAGGCAGGGAGCTGCTTTGTCCCCCAGTGGCAGTACTTTGGAACACATGCAGAAGGAAATTTCTAAAGATGTGAAACTTTATTGATGAAAAGTTAGTTACTAGAGTCTCCCTGGAGTTGAAGAGAGTTAGTGGAACTGGAGCATCACAACCTTCAACTTCAGAGTTCAAATTCTCACCAACTCCCACTTTAGTGTTTAAACCTCTTAATAGGCTTAACTGTGTATATTGAATTAATATTTTATGTTGTCAAGGGTGCTAAAGTTCATTACCCAAGATAGACATTTCATTAATAGGCACTATAATTAACTTAAATTTGTTTTTAACTTGGCTCAAAATTACTTTCATCATTAGCCAACAACTGCTGATCCATAGGATGTTTAGCAGGTGCGAGATACAATAATAGGTGGGAGAGCAGATAAAGACTCCTCTGCCAGGTTATGAGTACTGTGGGTATTCTGAGAGATTTACTGTCAGATAAAGACGTTAAATACTTAATGCACATAGAGGACTACGTCTGAAGAAGAGAAAGAGTTTTAAAGAAACCTGACACTAAAAACCTACCTTTGTCTGAGGAGATCCTTGACACAGGAAAAGATTTGGTGGAGGGTAATGATAATACTCTTTAAACTCCAGTTGAACTGCATTTCTCCATGCATCTCAAGGCATAAATTTGTTCCAAGCAAATTTTAAAAGCTTTCAGTTGCAATCAGCAGACAAAGTTACATCTGCTTTGCATCCATCCAGTTTACATCACTGCAAAATTTGGCACTACTACTCTACCAAGTTCTTACAGGAAAACATTTCATTACTGGTATGCTTTTATTTATTTGTTTTTGCTTTAGATAACACAATGATTAAACAACTGGATTTTATTCGCTTACTTAAATGCATTTCTTGGGCCACTCATTAAACAATAACATTAAAATAACAGGGAGAACCATCTGGCTTTTTGAAGTTTTTTTCAATACATTACCAAACCACATAGAGTATTTTACCAGGAAATAATGTCTTCCTGGACAGTCTGGATTCTTTTCCACACGTATGGAGGGAAATTGTCTATGTTTCTATCCATTTCTCACTTCAAAATAGCTATCGAGGTGAGGAAAGCAGAATCATATCACAGCATTTTGTATATGTATATCTATGGGGAAAACGACCGCTGTATGTGTGAGTGTACAGTTGTATTTCATACATATTTTAGGCTGACTATGCTTTAAGCTGTTTCCATTGCCTGTATATGATCTGGTCACTTGAAAAAAAAAAAATTAAGGTTGAGTAGAACTACTGGATTGAACAAGTTATGAAAAGGTCTCTCACAAAGTCACACGCAACTTAACAGAATCAAAGACCTGTCTGTCTGAAACCTCATAAACCGGGAATAGTTCCATTTTAGTAGCTCCACATAAAAATCTGGCAGATAGTTTCTGATTTTCTGTTTTTAAAGGTGAAGACATAAACTTTGAACTCAGTACTAATACATTCATGTAATAATTTAAGTAGTTTGAAAGTGCTATCATTTAACAAAAAATAGAAGTCTTATCTCAGAACTGTCTGAATTTCAAACTCAAAATTCCCACATAGCCTTCTTCTGCCAGAGGATGTGAGGGAAGGAGGAGAAGAATCCAATAAAATCTGATGTATCAGTCCAAAAAAGGGCTTAGGAATACACACCAGTTTTACAGCAAAACATGAAAGGTTAATAAAGTCTTTTGGTTCAAAATCCAAACTCACCATAGTATCAGTTTCATTTAGTTAAAATAGGAATACACAGATAAACCCACTACCACTGCCTACATCCTCACTGCACTTTTACTCTCCTGACAACTCATTTCTCCTCAGTCATTCAGTGTAAACAGGCTTTGGAAACATGGATTGCACTACAGATTCTTTGAGTGGATGCAAAAATGGTATTAGAAGTTCATTTATCATAGTTTTACTACCAGACTGAAAGGCTGTTTTACAGGTATACTGACCAATGCTGTGGATGATAAAATAAACACATGCTTATTACAGTTGCATATGAGTGAGTTACACAGAAAGAGGATTAAAATTCAAAATGAAAAAACTGATAAAATTGTTTGGAAAAAAAACCAGATGCAACTCCACTGCAAACTTTTAAAATGATGCAGGAATAATCAACTGCATGAACAGGCCAACAAATGGCAAGCTATGAAACAGTTCTGCTGAAAAGCAACTTAGGTTTATAGAATCATAGAATAGTTTGGCTGGAAAAAAAACATTATGATCATCTAGTCCAACTGTAAACCTAGCATTGCCAAGTTCACCACTAAAGCACATCCTCGAGTACCCCATCTACATGTCCTTTAAATACCTTCAGGAACGGTGACTCAACCACTTCCTTGGGCAGTCTGTTCCAATACTTGACAACCCTTTCACTGAAGAATTTTTTCCTAATATCCAACCTAAACCTCCCCTGGCACAATTTGAGCCCATTTCCTCTTGTTTTATCACTTGTTATTTGGGAGAAGACATCAACACCCACCTCACTGCAACCTCCTCTCAGGTAGTTGTAGAGAGCAATAAGGTCCCGTCAGCCTCCTCTTCTCCAGACTAAACAATCCCAGTTCCCTCAGCAGCTCCTCATAAGACTTGTTCTCCAGGCCCTTCACCAGCTTTGTTGCCCTTCTCTACACACACTCCAGCACCTCAATGTCCTTCCTGTAATGAGGAGCCCAAAACTGAACACAGTACTTGCGGTGTGGCCTCACTAGTGCCCAGTACAGGGGGACAATCACTTCCCTGCTCCTGCTGGCCACACTATTTCTGATACAAACCAGGATACTGTTGGCTTTCTTGGCCACCTGTGCACACTGCTGGCTCATGTTCAGACAGCTATTAACCAGTACCCCCAGGTCCTTTTCTGCCGGGCAGCTGCCCAACCACTTCTATCCCCAGCCTGTAGCATTGCATGGGGTTGCTGTGACCCAAGTGCAGGACACAGCACTTGGCTTTGTTAAACCTCACACAATTGGTCCTGGCCCATCAATCCAGCCTGTCCAGAGGCTTCCTACAGAGCCCTCCTACCCACAAGCAGATCAACACTCCCGCCTAGCTTGGTGTCATCTGCAAACTTACTGAGGGTGCACTCAATCCCCTCATCCAGATCATTAATAAAGATATTAAACAGAGCTGGCCCAAATATTGAGTCCTGGAGAACACCACTTGTGATTGGTCTCCAAGTGGATTTAGCTCCATATACCACATCTCTCTGGACTCTGCCATGCAGCCAGTTTTTTACCCAGCGAAGAGTGCACCTGTCTAAGGCTTGAGCCGCCAGTTTCTCCAGGAGAGCGCTGTGGGATACAGTGTCAAAGGCCTTGCTAAAGTCCAGGTAGACAACATCCACAGTCTTACCCTCATCCACCAGGCAGGTCACCTGATCATAGAAGGTTGTCAGGTATTACAGATAACCAGACAAATCCAAATAACCAATGTTGTGATGTTGAGAACAAGATAAGCATCATATTAATGTATACAGAGAGTGTCACATGCAAGCCACACACTTTCTGCTGCTACTGCTTCTGCTTTTTTGGCTACCTTTACCTCATCCACCCTAAGGGTCTCATCTCTACCTAACATCTCATCCACCCTCAGGGTCTTCATTTTAAGGAATATGTGGACCAGTTTATGAAAATGTCAAGAGGGATGGGAAAGGTCAGAGATCTGAAAAACACTGTCTGTGAGGAACTGCTCGTGGTGGAAGTAGAGTAGTTTGATTCAGAAAACAGAGAAGACTAAGAGGAATTTACCAAAAGTCTTCAAATACCGGAGCTAGATACACAGAAACATAAAAACTAGGTGCAAAGTGGATCTAAACTATTGCCTGTGCCTATGTGAACCACATGAACATTAAAGACCTGAGGGAGTTGAAGCACTTAATTCACTAGTGTTTTTAAGAACAATTTGAACAAATGTCTGTCAGGATACGTAGTTGACTTTGCATTTGAGACATGAGGATGGAGTAGATTATCCTCTGGTATCTTTTCCTAATCTGTTTTTCTATCACATTGATTGAAAAGGCAGGAACAATCAAAATTTCCTAGGCTGGGAGATTCCAAGCTGTAGTAAGGTACAATGATTGCTCTACTAGTAACCAAATGTTCCTCCAAGTATACATGGCCTGAAACTGCCGCTAATGCCACAGAAATCATTGTCAACAGATTACCAGAGCACAGCAGGTTCTCTTAAGCCACCTGCTGCTGAGATTCCTATTTCCATTTGTTTTCTCAATGAACTTTATAGAGGCAGCAATCTTTTCTACCTGTCCCCAAGTTACTGTCTAAGGAAGCAGTGATGTATGGTTAACTTCCCATTAGCTAGTAGTGGCATTTCAGTATTCAGGAATTCACACTGTGATATTTATGAATGAGCTTTCAAGTCAGTGAACATACAGCATCCTGAGGTTTCCTAAATTTGGATAATTGTTTGAGCCAACTGCAAAATTGCTTTGTTGTACCAGAAGAAAACAGACTTCAGTTTGAAGATCTGATCTGTATTTTTGCCTGCTTCATATTGTTGGATGATGTCATTTGGCCTGGGGCAAAATGCTATTTTTTCAATAAGTGTTTGTAGCATTTAATCTTCCTCCTTATTTTGCCCTGTAAATTTGCAGGTATTTTAGCAATATAATATCTTGCATCCTTAGAAAAATGCAATCTAACATCTGGGGGGAAATAATTAGATAAATATTGAAAAAATAGTTAAAACCTGGAAAGTTCAAAATTAAAACAAAACACAAATGTGTAGTTGTCTATTCCTTTTACCCAATATTTGAGCTAATAAATAATTTTAATTTTAAAATTGCATACATATATATATGCTTGTTCTCCCCACATACCTGCAGATCTGTTTATCTGTGAAAGCTATAGAAAAGTTTCTACATGGTTCAGATGTGCATCTTATGTGTATGTGAATGTATATGTATATTAAGCATCTCATTTCAGTTCAATGCCAGCTATCTAATTTCAGATAAACACTGTTCTGTTTAATCTTCTTTTGCATCTATAAATAGTGTGGATATAAATGCACTTTGTTCTCATAAAATTTTTGGAAGGCAAAGAATAAGGTAAACACAGGGTTGTTTTTTTTTCTCCTATATTTTGAGTTAATGATTTTTTAAAAAGAACATCTTTGTCCTAAATCAAAACCACACAGCCTGTCAATGGCTTTTGGTGATTTAGAAAACAACTGTGGATCATATGGTACACAAAGGAAGAATGAGTTCACTGAAACTACCACCAAACAGAATTTTAGAAGCAGAAATAGAACTGGGTAGGAAGTGGTTTTCCTGTCCCGCGAAAGTTTTCGAGATCTCGTTTTTCCCGTTATGCTTCAGAATGAACCCAAGGCCCACCAAAGATGAGAGAAGGAAATAGATAACAAAGCCCAGGTCTGCCAAAACAATAGAAACAGAGGTGCAGGGTAAATGGGTGAGCTCGCGACATCCATATTTAAGTAACCAGTTAGGTAGGGCGCTTCCATAGGACAAGGAGCACCAAGGTTTAGGCTCCTGTTCTGACCCCAGCCTGGGTACTGAGCCTCCCCCTGGGTGACTGACAGTGTTCAGCTCATGTCAACTGCATGTTAGATTGCCAGTGTAAACAGTTACTTGAGTATCAATTATTTTGATGTAGATATCTTTTTTTGTCCATCTTTGCTAAATTGGTGACAATAAACTAACTAATTTTTGTTTGTTTCTAACACAAATTTTTCCAGTCCTGGGAAATCTAATTTCTGTCCTTGTTTGGTTCTTACAGAAGTAATTTTTACACACAATGTCCAACCTGAAGGATACAAAATTTCCTGTCAGTCTTCTAGTGCATGCAGGTGAACTAGAGGTAAAATCTTGGTCCCAAATCCTCAAAGGTATTTAGACACTTAACTCCCACTGAGAGACAAAGACTAGACTAAAAAGAAAAAAAAACAATTAGAGTATCACCACTGTGAGCCTGCAGGCATCTGGGACCTGCAATAGAATCCAGATGGACTATTTCTGCCTCAGTGCTTGAAGCATAGGTGTACAATGGACAGATTTTGACAACTGAACCTCAGGAATACAATGTGATAGCAGAGAGCAGACATACAGTGGGGGTGAGGGAGACCCATCCTGTCCTGAAGAAGCACTTTGGAGCTTCTTGCAACTTCAGAAGGAGTGTCTATGTGATACAACATCAATGAACTGCAATAGCTGTCCCAAGCCTCCCCTTGCTACCAGATCTGCACTACTATTAATATTCCAAAAGAGTGAAGCTAGTGTATTTATTTCCACCCAAGGCAAATTCAGACCTTTTACTGCAACCTAAGCATACACAGTGCAGAGAGGAGCAGACGCAGGCTTGAAAAGAGAATAAGCAGAACAATGAAAACCCTGTGGCATCACAGCTGTTAAAACTGCCCAATGAAGCTGCAAACTTTATCTTCCAGTTATGGTACCACCATACTCAAATCCAAATGTTACTCTGAAGCTATATTAAGACAGGTTAGCTGCACTTCCTCTGTCCTCCCCACATCAGAGCCTCCAACACCCATTTCAGTTGCAAAGGTGAGGAAGGCACCCCATCCATTAATAGCAAGCCTGTCTCCAGTTGATAAGCTAGATCCCTGCTGCTTCTTTTCCGGTGACATCATTGTTTCATTTCTCTAGATTTCTCCTGACATGACATACTCACGATATCATTACAGCAGAGAGCACTGGCCTCAGGCAATAGTTCAGAGCAATGCTAATGCTCCAGGTAAATCAGGTGACTTCCAGAAAAGTAAAGCAAAATCTGTTTGCCCTCCTTTGTTGCTTGTTGATATAATTTCATTCTCAAATCACTTGATGGCAAAAGATGACTGGATACTTTAAACAACATTGTTCTCACAGAGTAGAAAGAGAACAAGTGGTCTGCTGCACAGCTGCGTTCAACCCACCCACCGTACACAGAGTGTAGTTCAGCCTTACTTTCTTACGAGGGTAATAAGTGTGCACATAGAATGAAATTAAGAATCCTTCCAAGTTCCGGGCCAGGTGGTGGGCAGATGTACAGTGAGGGGTGGAGAGACTGTAGGGAAGCACTCTTGTAGGCCACCAGGCAGCTGCAGAGCCCTGCAAGGAAGTCTTATCCAGATCTGTGCCTTACCTGGGTGCCCACAACAGAAAAGAGTGGGAGAATTTTGCTCAGCAGAGGATTTGGCCTCTTCACCCCTGTCTCCATTCAGTAGCGATCCCATTGCTCCTTTGCTTTCATGCACAGAACCAACTGCTACAGCTGTACCTCTTCCTCTGAGTCAGGCTCTGACACTCATTTGTAGAATGATTTTCAGAAGTGAGAAAGGAGCTGGATTTGTCTCCTGGTAGCTGTTATTGACTTTTATTAGTACTTCATTTTGAGACAACTGTATGGAAAGTGCTATCAGAAATCTGCATTCTGTTGTTGGCATTCAATACATAATCTTTCACAAGTGAGATTTCATGTCATGTAAAAAATTATGAAGACTACACCTAATAAAAAGCTGTTTATACACATTTGCTATACAATCCAGATCATCGCTTTCTGTTAACCAGCTACATTGACATTTGCAGTGACTGATGAACTACTAAAGAGAACAGCAGTTAGGCTGTTCTTATGAAATGTCCGTGTAGCTCATTTGGCTTCATGGAATGCATTAGTATTAATACAGTTTACTAATTTATGTAAATATATTTTAAATGCTGTTTAAAATTAGAAACATGGAAACAGCCAAAAGGTGTTTATTCTCAAGTCCCAGTCTTTGAACTGTTTGTTTGGTTTTTGTTGGTTTTTTTGTTGTTTAAAAGAACAACAATGACATCCAGTGGTTGCAAAATTCTCCAACATTTTTTTTCTTCCATATTAAACACCACTAGTGTAGAAAATAGATTTATTCTTAATAAAATTGAAACCTAAAATACAAATTTTCACCTTTAGACATTTTATACTAGACATTTTTTAGAATGTGTGAATGCAGTTTAAACTTCTTTTGGTGGAATTGAAATAAGTACAATGAATTTTCCCTAGGACTCTGAATCCAGTTAAGGTCAGAATAAAATTAGCATATGCCATTTAAAACTACTTTGCATCCATAAGTACTTAGTAGTATTATCCCTTCTTTCCTGCCTCCTAGGCTTGTTTGATACAATTAGAAATCAGAAGTACTTGGTAGCTTTTCTGTAGTGACATGTACCATACCATTCCTATACATAGGCATGTTAAGAATAAATAATGTCCCTTATCATTACTTCACCTTTCCCTAAGAAAAAGAAAATACAAATTCCCATAAATATTGAAAAAAGAAGTGAAGTGGTAAAGTCTACATTGTTTTGGAAAGTTCTGTGAACCCAGCTGGAAATTAGGGGGAACCTCCCAGTCTGAAGGCAAATCCACTAATGCAATTTGATTTTCACTGCTAGTAAAGGTTCAAAAAATATTAAGTAGAACTATGTAGGAGTTTATTTGAACAAATCCATTTTTATCAGGTAAATTACCACAGGACTCTGGGAAATGTACAACCCACTTTTTTTCTTCTACGGACAACTTTTCTTCACACTTTTCTGAGTACCTGTACTGTCCACCTTGCAGACCCCACCACAACAGGAGGCTTCCACACCTCCAGCTCCTGAGTCACTGTAGTGATCCAGTCCTACTCATTATCACAGGGCTGAGGAAGGCCTCTGCAATGCCAGCTACTCATGGCATTCTCCATCTAATCTCTGGCTCACACAGCGTGCACCACCTGACATCCCTCTACTGGTCTCAGACAGCTTCAAGGCTCCCAAGCTCCCCTTCTGCAGTAGGTAAATTACTTGGCTTCAGGAGCTGGAAACAATCTAGGGACTTCCCAGGGAGCCAGGAAAAGCAGGAGTTGCTACAGGGAATGCATGGGTTTCAGCTGACCATCAACCTTTCAAGCAAAGATGGATTTATGTGGAGGGAAGGGGATTCAGCAGTCTCTCCTGTGGCCAGTTGGATTTAATGAGACAGCTCTTGCTGTGGAGATTTCTTTCCCAACCTAGCAGCCCAGTAGGGATGACTTAATAGGCAGGCTGCTATTTTTTAGTACATAGTCATTCTCCTTTCCTTCAGTTTAGCTTGTGGTGGTGCATGTCATTACATTTGAGAACAATAAAATCAGTGTGAGAAAACTGACCTGTTCTTTAAAACAAAAAATAAAACTTTTGGAAGAATAGTGCTGTGTTCCTATTCTCCTGGGAATAAGTCTACATCTTGTGCTCTGTGAGATTTGCTGTATCAGTAATATATTTTATTTTCGTTCATCTGTCTGTATTTGGCAGAGGTACAAACAGACTGGTTTTACAGTTTGGGAACTGTAGCTGGATTGACCAGAGAATGAATTAAACTAATCTCAGCCTTTTCTCCTTGCTAGTGGTACCTGACAGTTTCTTTCACTGCAGCATTACTTGGAATTATTTACTAACTTTCATCAACAAATTTCACCCTGTGACTTTCTGAATGTCTTGATATCCACAGTCAAAAACTGAAACCATGACAAGTGAGTTGTAAGAGATTTATATTTATATATACAGAAATACTGTATATTTCATTTCCCTAAAAGGATTGGCATGATACTCTCTCAAGCAAGGAAATACATTTGCAATTTTCCCACCTACTGCAGAGACTGGTGAGAAATCAATGCTCCTCCTGGTGTATCTCTTGGTAAAATGCACTTAAAACTCAAAGAAGAGAAAATTAGCCCTTGGTTTCTTCCTAACATGGTATGCATGGTTGGTAAAGTCTGCTTCCAGCCACATTTGGGCTATAAGGAAACAGGCACAGCCTTGCCAAGAATTGTACATGGATTTATAAGCTTGAAAGTGTCACTACTGAGGAAAAATATGGAGGGGGTGGGAGGGGGGGAGAGAAAGGCTTGCTAATGAGTAATGTGATCTGCTTCCCTTCTCTAGCAACTTACCTTTGCTGCACATAATGATTGGTGGTGAAAAGCAAAGGCAAGCGTGGAATAAAGATGTTGTATGTTCAATGCATGTAGAAAAAACCCCTTTGTTTTGTATTTCTACAGCCCTGGTTATGCTTATGTAAGTATAGTATAAGATACATAATACAACTATATTCATACTAATGTGTAGAGGAATTAAGAGCATAACTGAAAGACAGTGCAAAGTCTCTGACACTATCTAGATCTTGAAGGAGAAGAAAAACATTCCCTAGCTATACACAGCACAATACTATCATTGTTCTGCATTATCCTTTATTTGAGGTCAGAATGCAGCCAAAAAAATAAATCCTCATAGATATCAACTGGCATCATTTTATTGACTTTATTTGGGTGAAGTCAATTTATATCTATAATCTTTAGAGACTCTATGCCTACTGCCACTTCCACCACCCACACTAGATCTCACCTACTTTCTGCTCCATCTCTTCTACTCTCCCCAGGGATTTCTATGCAGGGTTTCTGCCCACCAGAGCATGAGGTAGCACCCCTGGGGGTAGCACCTCTCCCAGCAGACATCCCACATTTGTTGTGGAGTGGACTCTGGAGCACAGAAAGTCAAAACTCAAGTTTTTGATGAAGAACAAAGTGCTCCAGTAACCTGCTTCGCCAGGGAATTAGCTGATTGGTTCCTCTCATGAGTGGGAGTCATGGGCTGGTTTCCAGGTATATCAAAGAAGAACAACAGTTCTATAAAAACAGATTAGTTGACTTGCTAAAATATGTGCTCTCTCCTTAGGAAATAATAAAAAAAAGAATCCATGAATACTTGCAGACACACAACAGCAGCATTTCAAATTTTTTTAATTGTCATTAATATTACCGTTGTGCTTAGCAGTCCCAGGCAAGACTGAGGAACAAAAAATCTGCAACTACAGAAAAAAATCCACAGTCCCATCCTAACAAGTTTGCAATTGAGGGGCAGCAGATGGACCCAGACAGATGGCAGAGTACAAGGGCACTATGAGACAGGACGGATCTCAAAGCAACCTCCTGTCTAATGTTCCTAACCTTGTGTAAGCCTCATGGCCAGGTTTGGCATAGTATTTGAAGAGGGAAGTAGCATCAACACCTGGAAATTATAGCCCCTTGTAACAAAAATATGTGATAATTTAGGAGCATAAATACATATATATAATGTGCATATGTCAAACACTTTTCTCATATTTTAGTGTCATGTGAAATACTCACCACACTAAGCAAAATTTCATAGAATCGTAGAATGGCTTGAGTTGGAAGGGACTTTTAAAGGTTATTGTATTGGGTTTGCATGGCAAGGTTTTGGTAGCAGTGGGGGAGGGGGGGGACATGGGGTGGCTTCTGTGAGAGAAGCTGCCAGAAGCTTCCCCCATGTCCGACCCAACACAGCCAATGCCAGCCGGCTACAAGAACGGACCCGCCGCTGGCCAAGGCCGAGCCAATCAGTAACGCCTCTGTGATAACATAATTAAGAAAAAAAAAAAAAAAAGAAGGGAGAAAAAAAAAGCTGCACATTTTGCAGCTGGAGAGAGGAGTGAGAAGATGTAAGAGAAAACAACTCCACAGACACCAAGGTCAGTGAAGAAGGAGGGGGGAGGATGGGCTCCGGCGCCGGAGCAGCGATTCCCCTGCAGCCTGTGGTGAAGACCAGGGTGAAGCAGGCTGTCCCCCTGCAGCCCATGGAGGTCCATGGTGAAGCAGATGACCACCTGTAGCCCGTGGAGGACCCCACGCCGGAGCAGGTGGATGCCCGAAGGAGGCTGTGACCCCGTGGGAAGCCCGCGCTGGAGCAGGTTCCTGTCAGGACCTGTAGCCCGTGGAGAGAGGAGCCCACGCCGGAGCAGGTTTGCTGGCAGGACTTGTGACCCCGTGGGGGACTCGTGCTGGAGCAGTCCCTTCCTGAAGGACTGCACACCATGGAATGGACCCAGACTGGAGCAGTTCGTGAGGAACTGTGGGTCATGGGAAGGACTCACGCTGGAGAAGTTGGTGGAGGACTGTCTCCCATGAGAGGGACCCCACGCTGGTGCGGGGGAAGGAGACCTCCCCCTGAGGAGGAAGCAGCGGCAGAAACACCGTGTGATGAACTGACCCCAACCCCATTCCCTGTCCCCCTGTGCTGCTGGGGGGAGGAGGTGGAAATCGGGAAAGAGATTAAGCCCGGGAAGAAGGGAGGGATGGGGGAGGTGTTTTAAGTTTTGGTTTTACTTCTCATTCTCCTCTAATTTCGATTGATAATAAAGTAAATTTGTTTTTTCCCCCAAGTCGAGTCTGTTTTGCCCGTGCCAGTAATTGGTGAGTGATCTCTCTCCGTCCTTATCTCCACCCACGAGCTTTTCGTTATAATTTTCTCCCCCTGCCCATTTGAGGAGGGGGAGTGATAGAGTGGGCTTTGGTGGGCATCCGGCCTCTAGCCAGGGTCAACCCACCACAGTCATCTAGTCCAACTCCCCTGCAGTGAGCAGGGACAACTTCAACTAGATCACGTCACTCAGAGCCCTGTCCAAACTGACTTTGATTGTTTCCAGAGATAGGGTTTCTACCACCTCTATGGGAAACTTGTTCCAGTGTTTCACCACCCTCATTGTAAAAAATTTCTTCCTTATACCTAGTCTGAATCTACCCTTCTTTAGTTTAACAACATTACCCCTTGTCTTGTCACTACAGGCCCCACTAAAAATTCTCTGCCCATTTTTCTCATAGGCCCCCTTTAAAGACTGAAAGGTCACAATAAGTTCTCCCCAGAGTCTCTCGTCTCCGGTCTGAGCAGCTCCAACTCTCTCAGCCTGTCCTCATAGGAGAGGTGCTCCAGCCCTCTGACCATCCTCATGGTCATTCTCTGGACTCACTCCAGTAGTTCCATGTCCTTCTTATGTTGGAGGCCCCAGAACTGGATGCAGTACTCCAGGTGGAGTCTCATGATTGTGGAGTAGAGGGGGAGAATCACCTCCCTCAACCTGCTGGCCATGTTTCTTTTGATGCAGCCCAGGATGCTGTTGGCTTTCCGGGCTGTGAGGGCACATTGTCAGCTCATGTTCAGATTTTCATACACTAGTACCTCCAAGTCCTCCCCCACAGGGTGGCTCTCAATGCCTTCTTCCCCCAGCCTGTACTGATACCAGGGATTGTCCTGACCCAGGTGCAGGACCTTACACGTAAAAATATTTAAAGTCTTAACATCAGTTCCTGCATATGCATTCCTTTTGACTCCCACTACTATTTTTTATTATTAATTTCTCAAACTTGAGCAGTTTTCTCTATCAAGATAATAATCAAGTGCACTGTTTTTATGGCATAGAGAGTAAAAGGCTATATAAGCTTTCATTAGTCTATATTATTTGGAGTCTTTTTATTTTAAAAAACACCAAGACATTTTGTTAAAAAGTGTGCATTTTCATTTGATTAGGACCCCAACTGTTAAAAATAAACAAATGTAAATCTAAAACCTTGTGAAAGCCATTACTTTTGTCTTGAACATCGAAACTTATAAAACCAGCCAGGAATGTCAGTGTGACATAATAAAGTTGCTCAGGGGATTGGATTGTCAAACTTCACAAGTTTTGTAGTTGCTGTATCATAAACTGAGGAAAACTGGTAAAGTCATTTTAGGTGCAGCTCAGGCTATGCAGCACCTAACCATAACAGCTCCCAGCAAGCACATTTTAGGTAGGCCAAAATAGTAAAGCTTGAAAATGCCAAGAGTACAGTAGCTCTGCTTGTAAAACAGACATTTCCAGCTTAACTCACAGGGCAAGTTGCTTCAGGGCCCATGGCTGTTAGGACCTCTGGAGTCTTTTTTTTATTAAAGTCTTTGGTCTATCTGCCAATCTGTCCCCAGCTTCTAGTGATGAGCTGTGTCCTTCCTGCAAAGTTCCCATATAATTCTGAATCCTATTTTTCCTTGGCTGTCCAAATAGTAGCAAAATCAACTAGGCATGTAAAGCCTAGTTTATTTTCTCAGTTCAATTATTCTGACTTTATTTTATGAAGGCACAGTTCATAACACAAACTAACTGTCCCT
Organism: Caprimulgus europaeus; assembly: GCA_907165065.1. The sequence continues at coordinate 79,913,503 of OU015524.1, forward strand.
TTTTTGTCCTGCTCTTTTATCTAGGACAAACTGAATACTTTTTTCTCTGTTCCACTTGATACTTTATTATTGTATTTTATTTTCATTAATGCCATGTATTGAATATTCAACCCTGCTGCTATGTCATGCTTGTTAAGAATGGTACATCGAAGTGTCTTTGTTTCTGTCCTCTTTTTTAGTGCACTTCCTTCAGACTTCAGTCTTGCCATCAAGTGTCTTTCCCTGTTCTTAGATGGGATTCCTGTACTATTGCACTCTGATTCACAAACATATGTGTGACTTGCCTGCTTTCTCAAATCAGAGAACTTAGCAATAGTAAGCTTAAGAGAAAAAGGACTCTGGAGTCATGAAAGGGACACGGGCACAATTGTCTTGTCCTATATTCTATCCAGTCTCTGATAACAGATATGTAGGCATCTTGCTTCTTGAAATCCACAAATAAAATCTACTTTTGGCCAATCCATACTCTTTAAGCAGTCTTGTTTTCAATTTTAATACTGCCTGTTCAGTTATACAATAACACTTTGACTTTATGGTTCAACATGTTGGTAAAAGGAGCTTTGTAGCTGGCTGATGCCTGGTAGCTGAATTTTCCTAACAGCAATGTCACTGTCTCTCAGTGAGACCTTTGGCTGTGGGGAAATTTCCCAAAGCAGAAATTAGATCCACTGTAAGTAAGTGTGCGTTGATCAGCCCACCCTTCACAGAGCGGCTCTATGGCTGGCAGTGAGGGTATTGGCCAGAAATTTAAGGAGGCAGCAGCCCTGTATTCCCTGTCTCTGAATGCTTCAGCCACTTGCAATTCTCCCCTTACAGCTCAGCATGTGCCTCCTCCCTTACACTCCCTATCTGCACTATTGCATTAGTTGAAAGTGAGGCCACTTGAGTGTAACTATTTTTTAAAAACGTGTATATAATTCCCTATATTATTGGCTGGAGGACTGACTGGAGATCAGCAAAGAAGCCACAATGGACTTAATAATTTTTTTCCTCCATGCCAGATTCATTTGTCAACTGAAAAAAGGTTGTCTGTACTCAGTAAAGAATAGAGTAGAAATTGTCAGTGAAAGAGGCACAAGTCTGTAGAGAACACTAGAAGGACTGAATGTCTGCTCTGTGTTACACATCAGCTGCCAAGAATGCTTCAGAGACATTTCAGCAGTTTGACAACTATAAAGCTCCATCCATCTGACATGTGATGGACCAAGCCCTTAATATGAAGTCTGAGAAACTTTTCTCCACTAAACACTCCCACATACAGCAGCCGTATCACCTGGCAATTTGAAGGTGAACAGGTCTGAGTCTTGAGGAAGGATAATAACCTTCTTCTATTCTGTTTCTATTGCTAAAAATGCCATCTATTGTTATTTCTTCACCATCAGCAAAGTAATTAATTATGTACCAACAGGGCCAAGTGGATGGGGCCAGACTCTTTTTGGTGGTGACTAGTGATAGGACAGGGGGCAATGGGCAAAAACTGCAACACTGGAAGTTCCACACAAACTTAAGGAAAAACTTCTTTACTGTGAAAATGTTGGAGCACTGAAATAAACTGACCAGAGAGGTTGTGGAGTCTCCGTCTCTGGAGATGTTCAAACCCCACCTGGACTCTTTCTTGTGCAACCTGTTGTAGGGAACATGCTTTGGCAGGAGGGTTGGACTAGATGATCTCCTAAGGTGCCTTCCAGCCCCTATGATTCTGTGATTCTGTGAACAGATTGTGAAATATAAATAGAGGTTTTGTGGGAAATTAAATTATCTACTATCATCAGTTTATATTTCAACTTACACTAAGTTGATACACATGTAGATGAATGTTAATGTCAATGTTTACTAGAGATGCAAAGCTACCATTAAAAAAAAAAAAAAAATCTTAAAGAAGGTAAACTATTCCAGATATGGAATGTATTGTAAAGCTTTGTGAGATATCAGACAACGTAATATCTGGGTCAATAAATCTGATCTTCTATAATAACAGGCAAAACTGCTCTTTTGAGGAATTTTTAAATTTTAAATAACAGCATTCACCGATATATTGCACTAAAAGTAAGATTATCATTTAAATCTTATTTAGAAATATAAATCTGTTGTGTAAAGAGTATGTTTGTATGATGTCACACAGAAGATCAGAAACTCAAGTTAAATAATCAGGAGTCCAATGCAGGCTGTATACAACTTTATGTGTTATAATCTGTTAGGAGCTAAACTACCAAATCTTCAATGGATTGATAACATCCTTTACAGGGAATCCCACGCTACACTCAAGTGTCCTTTGAGCAACTACCATTTAGCAGGTTTGTTAATAAATAAGATCATTTGTGAATGAAAATGCTTATTTACAAATACAAATTAATCTCTTAAAAATAAGCTTCTTAGTCATCAAGCTTTCCTGTGGAATCCATATAGGTTACTTTTTGTGTTCACTTATCCTAAGACAAACATAAAATTCTATTCAGTTCACAGTAATTAGCTTGATTAGCCTCACCTTCTTATTCAGGCATATTCCTGGAATAGCGACCTTAAAGTGAATATGTTAATAGCTTCCTACTTTGTAAAATGGGATTATATTTCAGCATATAAATGCCTAGCTAAAATACATTGTTACTATTATTCTTTTGATTTCTGTATAGACTGCTGTAGGATTTATCAAAACTTTCTTTTTTTAATGAGGAATCCAAATTCTGCCCATCCCAAAACTATAATTATAATCTCACTTGTGACAAAAAAAGAAATGTGTGTTTTTATTTCAAGACAGTTTACTAGCCTTATTTCTTTTAATATAAAACCCAACTCTGGATAGTGCACAGGCAGTTCTCATCCTGCAGAACTATTTAAGGCTAGCCTTATTTCCCCTCTCTGAGGTTTAGCCTGGTTAGTTGTGTAGGTATAAAAATGGAGCATCGGCACTAGAAGTTTACATCAGGACAACTACTTACAATTTTCACTATAAAGCAACCACAAAACACTACTGTTTTCAGCCAAGAGATGACCTTTGGAGGTCCATTCCAACCCAACACATTCTATAATTCTATGATCCTTTGAGTGCATTAGCACCTCATTTGTAATGAACTGGACAATGCATTTGAATCTGGTCTTAAATAAAATCTTAGGTGTACACAGTGCAAATCAATATTTCAGACATGTTTTTTTTAATGGATCAGAGATGCCTAAGATGCTAATTTAATCAGCATCTTAGGCACCTAGCAGAGGAAAGACAAGAGGTCTAGAAAAGAGAGGTCCCTGGTCATAGAGAGAAAGAGAAAGCCTTGGAAATCAGGAACATCAAGAAAAAGAGGCCAGTTGCAGGTCCTACAGCCATTGCTCTGCCTCGGTAAGAAACACTCCATTGAAACTGGGAACTGCAGCGGGTTAATGTGCACAGGAAGGAGATCCTGGGGGCCCTAGCAGAGCAGGAAAGACAAGGCAGTATTTTGGGAGCCTGGTCCCAGCCAGCTTCATTTTAGTCAAAGAGGAATATGACTTTCTTTTTCTTTTCTTTTTTTTCTTTTTTTCTTTTTTTTAACCCTGGGGAGCAATGCAACCCCCAGCCTCTCTACTTTCAGTCTTGCTCTTGCTGCAGACTGAGAACTGGTATGATCTATTGTTAATGTTTGAATGGATTTCTGTTTGGGGTTGGATACCAAATGTAGGCTTGGTGAGCCACACGAAATAAATAATGAACAGGAAAGCTTGTTTTCCAGGCTGAAGTGGAGTGAGATGGGTAACAGGGGTTAGTGAGGGAGGGGCTGGAAAGGTAGTTGGTTAAGATTTATTTGTCAGACATGTACAACTATCCTATTTGAATTGCATTTGAATTAATTAACTTCATCTGTGTAAACTGGGTCAGTATCCTGTAATTTCCTAAGGGTACGGCTGTATCAGGAAACTGAGTAGTCAGCAGAGCTGGTTGAATAGTTAAAATAACTGATTTACAAATATTTCCAGGAATAAAACCACCAAGTTTCATTTCTTATGATTTATAGGGCAATATAGGATAATTTATCTTACCTGAAAAATGTCCTTTCTGTAAGAGGGGAAGCCCACAGCTCCTTGGGTTTTTCTCTCATACTTTCTCCTCTCAGGAGGCAGAGTCAAGCTGGTCAAATGAGGCCATACATCAGCAAGTCTCACAGGTTTCCAGTGCAACTTCATAGAAAGGAGTCCTTTACAGCTTAATTCACGGCTAAACTCTCTTAAAAAGAGACCACGCAAACAATTTCTGCTGCAGAACAGTTTAAACTTCCATGGTAACTGCTTTTATGTTCCATAGCATCTATCATAAAGATATGTATAGATGGGAGGCAGAGAGAGCATTCACAATGAAAATATAAGGCAGTTTGCAACTATATACATGACTCTGAACTGCCTTTCTTGTGCCAGATGGGTAGATAAGGTCTTCTAGTTTTCTTGCTAGAGGAAATGAAATGTATGCAAATGTTCTCCCAGGAAAGACCGCAGGTTTACTATAATGCAGTACCCATTAGATGTCTGTGAATGTAAGAAAATAGTAAATGCAAGAAGTATGTCTCACTGCCCTTCCTTTAGAAAAGAAAAAGAATGTGAGTTTTTCCTATGTGTCATATTTAGTAGCTTGTGACCAGTACAACAGAACAGCTTGAAATATATTCAACAGTAACCTATGTGTATTTCTTTCAGTGGGATCGCTGTCAGGTTCAAAACTGTGCTCCTGTGTTGACCACGTTAACGTATAACACTGTATTTTAAGCAAAAGTACTAATAAAAGTAGAAATTAATTCAGAAATTTGACTAAATGAGATATTTGTGGTTGACAAGAGGAGTAGAAAGTATCCTATGAAACTTCCTAGTAGGAAGTTATAGAGCTTTATTTTGCTAGAGAATAATTTTGATATTCAGGATAATAAAAGATCAAAGCTTGTTGGACTGAGGTAGGGTTGATTTATTAGGCTTGTACTTTGATAAGATATTTGGGGTGTTTAAGCTATGCGGGTATCAAAGCTATTGATACCATGTTTGTACAATAGCTGTGGCCTTGATGTTGACAAAAGAGATACAATTTGTGTGCATGTTAATTGACACTAAGCAATATAATAAGAGACAACAAATACATTGTGAATACATTCTTCTAATAGTTGTAACATATGTAGACATATTTATATATGTATATATCTCCATGAAAGTAAGGCATAAGTGGTAGCTTTAAGAAAAATTTATCTGAAGCACCTTTGATAACTGCTCAAAACTGTATTCTACCATACTAAGCAGATGCAGGCATGAAAGGGCTAAAAATTTATTCTTACATTGTAAGAAAGCTTATTTAATTTTTGTTGTGAAAAATGCTAATACTGTCTTCTGCTTACTTAACACTGTAATATTTGAAATAATTACAGATTAATAATTATCTCTTAATTTTGCTTCTGTGGCATCCTTGTTCACAGAGCAATGGAAAACAGGAATATCATTAATATTAGTAAAAGCATAAATTAATATTTTCTGCTTTACAACAACATTGTACTGTGGTGTAACTGAATATATAAAAATAATTTTTTAAAAAAGGTAATATACTTTCAGCCTAAAGGTAGGATATTCTTTACAATAACATAAAATGAAAATGTAGTTACTTGTATGTATAATGTCAATAAATTCAATTTTTTTTTTTTGTGTGTGTTTCCGAATCCCAGATCTGCCAGCTACCATATTAGCTACTAAGTACCCTGCAAGACAAATCTCCTTTGCAGCACATAGGCTGCAGAGTGGATTTGGTGGGCTGCAGAGCTTATAATATGCTGTTCATCTTAAGGCCAGTCAAATAGATATTATGGTCACAAATACTGTATTTTAATAGTCAATGTTTGAAGCTAAAAAAAAATATTTTGGTTTTTGGGATCCCACTGTGTTTACTTACAGAGCATTTGAGCTCTATGTGGTCTAACGACTTACACATTTCCAAAGAGCTTTTAAACTTTTCAGTACTGTAGAGTAATGCAGATCAGACAGCTCACTTCCTCCATAGCAAAGGGGCTGTTTGTTATCCCGTCTGTGTTCCTCAGGCATTTCATGAAGAGGAAAAGAGGCGTTGTGCAAGTCAATTTGTTCAATTGATTGAAGTATGCACATAGATTTAAGCACACAGGTAGAGCTGCTTAAGACATCGAGACTTTTGTTTCTAAGCATTATGGCTGCTTCTGTTGAAAAGCTATTCCTTATAAATATTTCATGTAGGAAAGTGCTTGTAAATTATTTTTCTTCAGCCCCAGGAGGTAAAAGAAAATTGTGTTCCATGCGAAAGAAACTAGTATTTAAATCCCTTTACTAATAGCAATTATGAGCTTTCTCAACTTTATGCAAAAAATTATCAGTTTTACCCCATTTCTTAGCATAAGATCTTTCCCATGTCCTGCTGGGGAACTGCTGAGCATCCTGTCTTTTGGCTTTTCTCTGGTCTTTCCTCAATTACTGAGCAGCTCTACTTTCATATTACCTAATCTTTCTTTTCCCTGCAAAGAAGAGCAAGGGTGAAATTAACTTAATACAAAGGAAGTGAACACTCCTTTCCAGAGTAGGATGGAGCTGATTGATTAATTCAGAATAATGAGAAATACTGGTTTTCTGGAGGTCATAAAAAACTTCCTTAATAGAAGAAAAAGTGAGAAAAGGTAGAAGCAGGTTGTATTTAGAGAAGAGCCACTCCAAAATAGAAAGAGAGCTTTAACTAATGAAGGCTGGATTAAATAACTAAGGAAAAATCATCAGTCTGAAATAACTGGATAAAAGAAGAAAACAGGCAGAAGAAATTTGAAGAAAATCATCTAATGAGATAAAGAACATGCAGAAGGTAGAAGTGACAATGAGAGACAGAGGACATTATCAGAAACAAAGAAGCGTCAGGCACTAAAGGACCAGTGATGCTATATACAGAAGGAAAGGGGGAAAGAGGAGGAGAAATATGGGAATACTGATGACAAACAGTCTTAAACTATTGGAACAAGTCCTACATAGATTAGATGATTGATTTAGTACACTATAAAATCCCTTTGTATAGTTATTTCTGTCAAGAATCCCCATTTATCTCAAAGGCCTACCAGATAATCTTATGGCAAAATTTAATGCTAAGGTACTCTCTAATATGCCTAGCTATTTTATTCTTATTTCTATAAATCATGCCTTTTTATGAAAACACTTTGTACTTCAATACATTTTTCCTGAATATTTTAACAATTTTCATATTAAAATAATGGGCAAAACCCCTTCCTTTCTTCTTGGCATGTGACACTGCTATTGAAATAACAAGGCTTATTTTCTCTATTCTTTTGATCAGTTTTGTATAGTGATGTGATAACTGCAAACTGTTCTCCTGTCAGAGATCTTTGGGCTATCATATAATAGAATCATAGAGTTATAGAATACCAGGTTGGAAGGGACCTTAAAGATACGCTGGTCCAACCATACTTGGCAAAAGCACGGTCTAGACAAGATGGCCCAGCACCCTGTCCAGACGAATCTTGAAAATGTCTCATGTTGGGAACCCACCACTTCCCTGGGGAGATTATTCCAATGGCTGATGGTTCTCACTGCGAAAAAAATTTCCTCTTGTGTCCATTTGGAATCTCCTCAAGAGAAACTTCTACCCATCTTTGCCCTCCTTTGAATTAAACTTGCTGAGTTTTGGGTCTGTGACACAGCTGGAATCAACAACAAGGATTCAGTTTTTATAACAATAAGACTCTCTTTAGGAATCAAGGACTGCTAGGAAGTTATAGGATCTACCTGAGCCATTGGACAAAAAGCTTAATTTGCCAACAGGCTGAACAACCTTGCAGGGAGAGGAATCATGGGGGTGCAGATAGTAACCCCCCAAAACCATGGAATTGTTAGACTAGTTTGGCAAGCAAAGGGTGCAGGGAGATGTGGATAAGAAAGCTCTCAAGTTTGCAAATGATACAAAACTGGGAGAAGTGGTTGATAGACTAGATGGTTGTGTTGCCATTGTGATTCCTATCAGCATGAAATATACAGCTCTAGCATTTAATTTCAACTTCTGCTCATCAAAAATCCAACACTAATCCAATTTTTGAAGCCACGAGGCTGGACTTGGCCAATCTTTTTCAGTGTAGTCTACTACACCTTCCTTGTTCCCCAAGGGAATGTAGCATTTCCCAGCAGTGAGAGATGACTCTGGAGGAGAACAACCTGGATGGGGGCTCCTAGAAGGACTAGAAATTACTGCCTTTTGTGGGGTGCCATAATACCCTCTAGATTTGGACTATATGATGGGACATAACTGCTGCTGCTCAAGTAGCTCCATGCAAAGGGCAGATCTGAAGGCTGGGCTTGGATCTGAGGGCTGTGGCACTCCTGAAAGCAGCATGCTGGACTGCCACTCTGCTGCCTGTTTAACAGAGAAAGGAAAATTCGTAAAAGCAGCAAAATACTGTGCTTTCAGTACTGATACAGACATAGTTATCTGATGAGGTCCTAGCTCTGAATGCTTTATACAGGGTTCATGAGCTAGCGTAGGATAATATGTTTGTGCACTAACAGTCTGCCCTAAGGAATGTGTTAATGATTAAATGAGACTGCTGGGAGCTGCTCGAAATGGCTGGAGACACACCTATGGGGAGGACCATATTTGCTAGTTTATTGTCACAAAGGGCAATGGCACTGCAGTTTCCCACACCTGAGAGAAGGCAGGAGAAGGGATGGAGGATAATTGGAGCATTGGACAATGATTAATGGGATGAAATTTAACAAGTCCAAATGCTGAATTCTGCACCTAGGACAGAGTAACAACAGGCAAAAGTATAAACTGGGAGAGGAGAGGCTGGAGAGCATCCCTGCAGAAAGGGATCTGGGGGTGCTGGTTGGCAGCAGGTTCAATATGAGTCAGCACTGTACCCTAGCAGCCCAGAGGGCAAACTGCATCCTGGGGTGCATCAAATACAGCATAGCCAGCCGATCAAAGATGGGATTAGCCTGCTGTATTCAGCATTGGTACAGCCTCAGCTTGAGTGTTGTGTGCAGTTCTAGGCCCCACAATTTAAGAAGGATGAGAACATCCTTGAATGTGTCTAGAGGGGGAAAAAAAAATGGTGAAAGGGTTGGAAGAAATATCCTATAAGGAGCAGCTGAAGACTTTGGGCTTGTCCAGATTGGAGAAAAAGAGGTTGAGGAGCAACCTCACTGCTCTCTACAGCTTCCTGAGGAGGGGAAGTGGAGAGGGAGGTGCTGAGCTCTTCTCCCTGGTACCCAGTGTTTAAGAGGCCTTTGGAAAATGTCCTTAATAACATGCTTTAACTTGGTCATCCCTGGCAGTTGTACTAGATGATCATTGCAGTTGGAAATAGACTATTTCCAACTGAAATAGTCTATTTAATTATATTTTATGTAATAGTACACAAATCATTAGACTAAAGAGAGATCTTTGTTCAAACTGAGATTAAGGTATCTGAATGTAGGTTTCTACATGTCATTGATAAATTGTGAGCTTTATATTTGCTGGAATACAGAAAGCTTTAAGGATTTTTTCAGTCACTGTAGTTTAATATTTAGTATCCAGATGGTCTTGGAACAGTGCATTTCTGAATAACATCATGTTGTTTACATGAACGTTCATCTTACGTTTACCAGTGACTGTGTGTACTTCAGTTTCTTTAAACCTGTTTCTAAAGCAGTGTCTGATGATGCAATGAACTAGATCTGTAGGAACCTGACAAGCCTTTAAATCACTTTATAAAACTGGCACACAGCAGCAGAACAAATGGCAGAAAATTGGAGACACAAAATAACAATTTACTTACCAGTTTTGAACAGTTCAGCATTATAGCTACAGATTCTCCTCTGCATTATGCTTTTTATTGGAAGCTTTTAGAGACTCCATTCTTCCATAAATTCCTTTGTAAATCAGATATATTCATTTTCCTAAAGGTAATTTTACAAAAGGATGTTATAGAAATCATGCCTCTTAGGTGTTTTTCCTGGGATAGCTACAGCTGTATAATTAATAGTTCTATTAGAGTTGAATGATCCTATTGAATAAATACTAATTAACTTTTAGGTTTAGTTTGGTCTTAAAATCTGCAACCTATTTTTTTACCATAGTCTTCCTACCAGGCAGAGACTGCTTCACTCTAACCTGTTATTCATGTAGATTTTTTTCAGATTCAACAGCTGGTAGGAGAAGTTTTTCTCAGTAAATGCCTTTTGGCTTCTGGTGTGCAAACCCAGTTTCCAAGTGGCTTTTCTAAGGAGAGGTGTTTAGCATGTGACCAACTGAACAGCCCTGTTACTGCTATTTGCTGAGGAACTTCCCAGGATCTCAGTCTTCCCAATTTGAAGGTAAACTTTGCAGATCCTATGGCAGAATATTTATTCTGACAGAATTAAAATAAGCAACAAATGTTTTAATTCAGTCAATTCCTCAAACTAATTATCAGGTGTCATTACAGGAACTTTTTAGGATATGCTATTGAAGATTACTTTAGAATTAAACTAAGCTAAAACAAATTTCTGAGGTTTATTTTAGACCTGCCTTGTTGATATGGATCATAAGGGCTGTCCATTAAGAAGCACATATTTTTTTAAAACACAGCAGTAATTAAATTACAAACTTTAAAAGTGTACTTTTGTCTATCATAACTAAAATGAACTGCAAAGTAAATGAGTAAAGCCAGTATTATATAATATTTGAAGATTTGAAAAGTATAAATAAGTGAAAACAATGCTCATCTGAGATTGTTTTTTCCCCCTATTCTCCCATTTAAAGGAAATAAATTTGTACAAGACATACTTTTTTACTCTAAGTGTATGAATGAAAGATTGATTGAATTAATATATTGAAGAAAGTTATGCCTGCTCATTATCAAAGCTGAAGAGTATACTCAGTGGGGTTTTGCAGTTTGTAAGGGACTCAAGACCTATCCTTATACTGTTACCTTTCTTTTTTTTTGCTAGTCTGGAGAATGGCATCAAAATACCTATTGATTTGCAGATGATGCAGGAAGTATGGTAAGTACATTAGAGGTCAGGGTTAGAATTAAAAATTACTTTGGAAAACTGGAGGAATGATCTGATAAAAATAGGATTTAATTCAATAAGAAAAAATAGAAGATACTATGGTTAAACAGAAATAATCAGTAACACAAATGTAGGTTGAGAAACAAATAAATACATTGATCAAGATGTTACGATGGCTTCTGACTTGAAAGTGAGTTTTGATTTAGAAAAATTAAGAGGAGTTAATGGGACAAACACAAGGATAACTGCCAAGAAATATGAGGTAATTTTTCCAATCTGCTTAGCTGAAGTACTACATTCACTTTGTTACAGTAGTTCTCAAAGAGGATGCAAACCAAATAAGACGCTCTGCAATACAGCAACAATAATCACCATGGGCTTAGTAATAGAAATATTGAGGAGATATTAAAGTAGACTTGGGGAGGAATCTGAGAAAAATAAAATAACTTGATGTCTATTACACATAGGTATAGAAGGCAGAAACATTTGGCATAAAATAAGAAAACTCAGATTATATATTGGAAACACTTTCTAATGGAAGGATGATAACCGACACCCTGGACTATTCAGAGTCTGTGTCTTTGGTTCTAACTTTGTAAGTCTTCAAGAACAGGCTGACCATGTGAATCAGGAGTGACAGGTACAGTTGTTCCCTATAGAGATTTTTGCAACATTTTTTTTCCTGTGGCGTACTTGCTATAAAAATAAACTCTATTAACTTTCCAATTAACAAGCAAGAAAATAGATTAAAGTTTGTCAAATGTTGACAGATTTACAGATTGATGTAATTTAAATTCCTATCTTAATAAGATTGTATTCCAAAATTAATATTTGGGAATTAGGCCAGGTAAACATTATAAAGGGCAACAGAAAAAGTTTGCATTTTATGATCTTTGTGGTTAGAATGTTATTTAAAATAATAATGGTAACTAAGAGTTAATAGCCTTTGTAAAACTCATTTTGTTTGCAGCTGTTATGTTTTTGTTATTTGATACCATGCTGAGCCTTTCAAGAAAGTGAACATAGTTAAGTTAGCACTTTCTGTATCAATTACTTCTTTTTTATTTTAAGTAAATCCTGTTTTTTCCCTTTTAGGTTGTGCCAGTCAGATGACACAGAGTATTGACTCATCCAAATATATCTTGCTGACAGAAGTTCATAACCCTTCAGCATGTGTTTGGGTACAGAGCAAATTTCTATTAATTTCAAGTTATCCTTCTTTCTACTTTTGTGAAAAAAACTTTTAAGGAATATAAAGGACCCTGAAAGTGTATTCCAATTTCTGGTGGAAAGCAATGGGATCCTGAGAAACAGAATAATGCTTGAGTTCAACATCTGAACCTGTCCAGGAAATTATATCTACCTAATGTAGCTGCAGGTTCCAGCAATTCTTATGCTCAACAAATAGGGTCTAAACCCAAGGTTTTACTGAAATGGCAAAATATGTCTAAAGCAGTGGTAGGCAAAGAAAAAATTGCTACAGAGGGAGAAACTTGAAGAAATCAGGAACTTCTGCTAGATATGTGCAGGCACATATCTTTGAGATTGCTCAAACACATCACATCTCTCCATTTACCCCAACCTTTTTTTAGACAACTGTGTATCCGTGTTTTACTTTAACCCTCCCTATGTGCTGTGTAGGTCTTTGTGTTGTGGCTGAAACCACAGAGGAAAGAGAAAAAACAGAGGAACTGTGAAATTGGTCTTCACAGCTGGAGATTATGTGGAGATGGTAGTATTTGGGAACATACAGAGCTGTAGGTCATTTGCTTTTCTGAATTCTTCATTGTATGTCTTTACAATAATTAGCCAATCTAATTTTTCTTCTTATCTTCCTCCTCTCCTGCATTCACAAAATAAAAATTTAGAGAGGGAGAGGCCACTGCATAGACAGAAACTTGTGGCTGAGCCTTAGTTCACATGGAAATGCTGTAAAGATGGCTGGAAGGGAAATTAACCAATTAAACTGGTAAGGAAATTGTCCCAATTCAAGGAACAGACGTGTTTTTTCTGGTTTCTGTTGTGGTTTAAATAAGGAGATTTGGTTTGATACCCAAATTGCAACTATACAATGAAAATTGTTCTGATCCATTTTGATATTGCCCACATACTCTAAAAAATCATGCATGCTTGTGATTGTACCCATCCTCTGACTGTGGACTTTGCCTTCACAAGGTTAGATTACTCTCACAATCTCTGCATGATTTAAATCCATCTGGAAACTAAAGCTAGTGTAAAATCTGGCTGCCTCAAATCTGGCTGCTCTTCTAAGAAAATATTATGCCTTTATGGAGTTCAGTGTATTTTTGCCATATGATCTCCATTGGCTACCAGTAGACATTTGGGTATTTTGACCTTTTAAGCTCTAAATGACTGTGTACCCAACAGACTAGCCTCCTCTCGTGTTATTCCTGAGGCAGCTGCAAGCAGCAAGCATGTTGGATTCCTTTTATCTACCAAAGAGGGAAATTTTGGCAAAGTATGGGCTGTGATAGCTTGTTCAAACTGCAAACGTGGTCATCTAGTTAGTCCTAATTTGCTCAGTATCCTGAAATCTTTACTGTTTTGGCCTTAATCTTCAAAAGATTGTGGTACTAAGCAGAAGAAAAAAGCAAGATCATTAATGATTAGAAAGAACAGTCTGTCTTAACCCTTTCTTTGATGATTTTCTAGTTGGGGACCAGATGTCTTTAGATTAAGTGGCACATCTTTTCTTAAGTAGAAAGAAAGACGTGATGTAAATGTGCAGCTCCCTTAATTTAAATTTGGGCTTCTTCTGTCCATGTTGCCTGAACCCCATATTGTGTGCTTTTTCTCCAAACCCTTGTCCACTTCCCCTTTCCTTGTCTGCATCAGTTGTCAGTTTAATAAATGTAGCTTGAAGGAATGGGATAGAGTCTGAAACTGGAGTACCTCTTTGGCAGCTGAGATTGGCATGAGCAGGGTTGAGATGGGGCACAAATACCCTCCAGCTGCTATGCACAAACTCTATGAAGAATCGGCAATGGCACAGGGAAGTTTAGAGAAGTCCATTATGGTGGTGAGGCTGCCAACCTTAATATTAATGATGCCTATCTCTCCTTTGGAGAACCACTGCTAGCAAGACCAAGGTGAACAAGAATGTTGACTGTTCCGATCAGTCCTTAAGCTGGGACCAGACAAGATCAGGAAGCAACAAACAGTTTCCTGACAGTCTCTCCTTTCTTTTTTTCTTTTTTTTTTACCTCAGTTTTTGTTCCCCAAGTAAGCTGAAGTATAGGCTCTTGTTCAATATATCAATGGATTTTTTATAAAAAGACATAATGTGGCCTAAAATTTTTTGGTAGATAAGATGGAAAATGTACCAAACACTAACTAGAAAACTTTGCTGCACAATGAGGGAGAATTGCACAGGAACATGCAAAGTCAAAAGGAAGACTGAAAAAGAGGTAACAGGACAGCTGTAAGGAGCAATAGTTACTAGAGGGTGCCTGATCTTGAAATCAAAGGGTGAAATGAGTTATTTGACACATAAGCTGTAAAAAAGATAATGCTAACATGTAACTAGGCACATTAAAAGTTAGAAGTGTATTTCTCTTCTCTTCTACAACATATTGCCTTAGAAAGAATTTATTTCACTTGCTTAGGAAACAAAAATGCTTTTGATGAAATATGTATCAGAGGCAGACTCAGTTCTGTTTACTGTGTAAAATGTCATCATTCACATTTATTTTTGACTTTGCATTTGCATAGCAACAGGACGCCATTATCCAGCAACAGGAGATTACTATCCTGTAACTGTACTGTGGGGTCTCCAAGGTATATGGCAGATGGGGCTACACCAACTGATTAATAATTTAGTTACTTCTGCTGCAGCTATCTGTTCCGAATAACTACCAGCAGTACTAATTCACATATATCCCATATATGGAAGAAAAAGGACATAACGTCTCCAGATAGCATACCCTTTCACATTGAAAAACAGAAATTAATAAAAATAGGAGAAACAATCAAAATATCAGAGCAGTGAGCTGTGTAACCACAGGATACTAGTATGTGCCAGAGACAACATTTTGTTACAACGTATGTCAAAAGATTGACGTTGTCAACACCAAATATAAAAGCTACTGGAGCTGAAGCACTTGCCAATAGCATTGCTAAGCAAAATTCACTTATGAATTGTAGGTTATTAAAGAGAAAAACACAGGAACTGAGTGTGCACATAGCAGAGCTCAGAGCCACTTTTCCCTTCCTGCTGTGTTTACTGACAAGCCAGCAGTGGAATATCAAGTCAGGAAGAATTGCGGTGGGCACATGCTGCTTCATCTCAGATTAATATGCCTGATACAAGACTCATCAAATTCAGTGGAAGGTTTCTAACTGTCTACAATGGACATAGAATCTTTCTTTAATATTTTCCACCTCTTGTCAGGCAGAGATAAACACGATGTCTAGTAGAGTGCCCATGAGGAAACAAATACTTTCCAAAATCCTGTGAAATTTACTATTAAATGTCTCAGCACTGCTGACAAATTAAAATAGGAGACATATTAACATGCCAGCAGAGCTTAAAGCCCTTAGAGATCACTGTGCTTGGAACTCTGTGCTTTAGATAGACAAAGAAGTGGTTGAGAGGGAAAATGGAGACATGGAGGGGTGAAGGGACTTACCAAGGTCCTCTAACATTTTTTATTCTCTTTTTCTTGTCTAACGTATTTCTACTTGTATTCTGTGTTCCTCGCAGAGAGGAGTCCCCAGACAAAATTGTGCCACAGCTGTTCTCTGTGCCATGCTGTCAAGTTTAGAAGTGACATACTCTTACTTATTTAGGGAAGGAGCATATGCCCAATGTGTGCATATACATCCATAAACAAAATATCCAAGTTTAATGGAATTAAGATAAGAACAAATATTGAGAATACACACAAAACAGGGGAAATCAACTTCTTCCAGTTCTAAAATCTGTGGTGGTTGGGGAAGGAGAGGACAGGAAGAATGGCAAAATCTGAGGGACAGAATCAGTGAAGAATCACTGTCTTCAGTAAGCACATACAGTCTTTGCAATGGCATGGGAAAAATGTTAGCAAAGTTATGCAACATGGGAATCAGGGAGGGGTAGAAGGACGGGAGAAAGTGGATAAGGGAAGAAAAATAATACCATGAAGAAAAAATTGGTCAGAAAAAACACTTTGATCAGCAACGTGAAGGTATCGTTAAACAAATATTATGTCTTTCATCTTAAATTATTTGTGGAGGTCTATTACCAGATGGAAACCTGCACCTTTTGATACTGAGCCCCTGAAATAAATAAAGGCTAGAAAACATTGCTAGTCGTCATGCTGAAGCCATTTGTTGATCTTTTGTTTTGATACCACTTCATACTGTGTACATTTTAAAGTTCCCTCCAGTCTACTTCTCTTTGCACTGTTATGTTTTCTCTTTCTGTTTTCAGGGAAATTTTTTTTATGGTAATTTTCCTTATGAGTTATTAGTTCTGACATTAAAAAAAAAAGTGAACCATTTTAACGGGGAATTGAGGTTACGCTTGGGTATGGTCTCATGCTAAAAAACTAAACCTTCAGACAGCTACGAACTGTAAGGGTTCACAGTCTTATCCCAGTGTAATTTAGAACAGCTGCGAAGCAGTTCCAAACCAGTACGTCCTGCCATTTCCCAGCAAGGAAATTCCTTGGTATGACTAATGGTGGTATACGTGGGAATAATCAATACAACATAGAAATAAAATCAATTCTTTTTCCAAGTACCTGTCTGTCTGGCTATAATCTACTTTGTTGCAAGACAGAAATATAAGAAATATGTTCTTAAAGCAAGAAGATAGAGCACTCTGAACAAAGAATTTCTCATACAGTGAGGCCCTCCTGCTACACAAAATCTCCTGAAAAGTAGTGTTACAGCATCTCAGAGTCATTTAAAAAAACAAAACAAAACAAAACAACAACAACAAAAAGGCAAACCCCAAAAAGAAGAGGTTACCAATCCCTAGTTGTTGGAAGAAAATGACAAACTTACATGTCAGGACTCTACCAGACTTGTGCATTGGGAGCAGGAGAGAGCGTGCGAGTGCCTGATAGGTTGGTGCATGAAGGAGCAGAAAGTGGGAAGTCAGTGAGTCTATATCACATGAATGCAGTTATCCCTGATCTCTGAAACCATCTGTTGAAGGCTAGGAAGCATCAGAAACCCCAGTCCATTGCACAGCATTGAAAACTCATGAAGCAAAACTTTTAATCTGAAAACCTGAAATACTGTGACAGTTACTTATGAACGTGGTTTATAATTCAGTGACACCGGGAAATGTGATTATTTAGAACCTACCACCATTGTGGTAATTCACAAAGATTATTCATGTGTTATTTCCTCATTAAAAGCTTCATTATTAAAATGCTCTATGGTTGCCACTGAATATAATATATATATATATATATTTTTCTCCCAAAGAATGGTTTCTTAATCAGTTTCTTAATCTTAGGCACATGATGTATAGCACACCTACTCATACTAGGGATATGTTGGCAGGGTTTCAGTAGCAGGGGCCACAGGGCTCTCTGAGGAGACATCTGGAACTGCCTTGTGCTGGTTACAGCCACTGATGATGTAGCCAACCACCTTCAACACATCAGAGAAACATGTGGTGCCTCTACTCAAACTTACTGAAGAAAAACTGCAATTGCTGCTGGGTAGAGGAGGCACAGGAGGACACACAAATGGAGATGTGGAGGATGCCACGTGAGGGCACACATGGGAAAATGTAGAAGGAGGCATGTGGAAGGGGATATTCTTGTGGACATGGCAGGAGACACTCTCGAAAAGAGGACCTCCATGCTGCAGGAGGTACATTTCCAAGGTATTGTGTCTGTGGGCAACCGATGCCAAGTAGGTGACACCCCAAGGGACTATGGAGATGGGTGACTCACACTAGGATGGGGACACCCTGAGAGACTGCAGCCCATGGAGGAAGTCATGCCAGAGCAGACAAAACAAAGAAGGTGGGCACAGGGGAAGAAGAAGGAAGGAGCAGCAGGACAAAGCCACCCGGTGCTGACCCTAGGCTCCTGCACTGCCTGTGCCCTCACCAAGGGGTCTGACCACAACCTATGGTGAAATGAAGGGAGAGGAGATGGGGAAGCAGGGAGGAGAGGTGTCCAGACTGAAGTTTAGCCTGAGGAAGGGGAAAGGAAGGATTTTTCCCTAGGTGTTTGTTTTATTTACTCTCTTATTTTTTTCTCAGTACCCAAATCAGTAATTAACCATTTCTGTTAATTGGTAATAAATTAAATTAAGTGGAATTTTCTGAGTCAACACTGTTTTGCCTACAATATGACTGTGGTGTAAAGGAGTTTTACTATCATTTTTTCCCTTAATTCATTATTTCAGAGGTAGCACCAGGAGCTAGAAGTAGTATTTTCACCTTATACATAGAAACCTTGACATAAAAAAATCATGGCCAGTTATGAGAAGTGATTTGCCAGAGACACTGAACTATGAAGTGGGATACAGTGGGCATATTCTAATCTTTATTACCATTTCAGTCTGAACTTGAACAATTTAACTCGCATCTCTGACACTGTGCTTTCTTCCTCTGCTTCTTGGATTTTCCACTAGAGTGTATAGTTCTTGAGTGATTTAACCATTTCACTAAATCTGTGTATTATATTTCTTACGTTCAAACCATGTACTGACTTTGGCTGCTAGATACTACTGTAATGTAAAAGTAAAAATAAAATAGCTAACAACTAATACCTAAGCTAACTAATAAAAAGAAGCCATAGCATGTGAGAATTTTCTCTTAGGCCTTGACAAAAGACAAGTTTCTTGCTGTCATAACATAAGCTTACAAGAGAAAAAGACACATGAATATTGATAATGGCTTGTCTGTTTCTTCTTAAGAGATTGAGATGTATTAATTCAGGATTATTCTACAATTTCCCATTCAGTCAGGCAGAGCAAAAATGTCAATTCAAGAGACAAAAATGTATTTTCTTTAGAATTCCTGTTGCATAAATTGGTCCCAGGTGTTTATTTCTCACATACACACTGCGTCATGTAAAGGTATTCAAACTTTAAGACCATTTTGAAAAAAATCTTTTAGGAAAATAAAGTAAGATCTAAGCAAACAGTAGTGTCTCAGCACAAATTATGATCTTGAAAACTACAGCCTAGTCCTGAAACCAGCTAAACTCTATAGATTTTTAGAGTTGCAGTATTTCATCTTGACAGGACAGTTTTCTTCCAGGAGATCATTAACTGTAAGTACAACACTCACTCTTTATTTCTGCTTGGATAGTCTTAGTTTTGACTATTTTTAGGAGAAAAAGAGAGTTAAAAGTTTTCTTCCATTTGCTTTTATGGTATGCAGAAAAATCCATCCCTCACTGGAAGTGGCAACATTGCTGGTAGCAGTATGGTATCTGATAACCTCGGTTGTCAGACAAATATGTATTCAGGTAGAATCTTATCCATGTTAATCTTTGGTTCTGATGGAAATCTTTTGGTTTTAAATGAATCTAATTCAGTTTATCATTTAAATGATAACTTTATATTGAAACTATGATTTTTCAGAAAACCCTTACCTGTAGTAAAATACACAAAAATGTTATTAGTTGCAGAATGTCTTAAAGTCTGAGCTGTTAAAGAAGAATAATGGAACACCAGACCCAAGTCAATAATTAAAAGCAAATTCATCCTTCTGAGTAAAAAAGTTAGTCTATTTCTAAAGTTACTATAAGAAGTTAGTTTCTTAATTTAAGTACAGAAATTATTATTAGCATCCTTCAAGCAAATAGCCAGATAAAAGTGACTTTTTCCAAGTGATATAATTTAACCACTTTCTCAAGAATTAGTCATGAAGTTGTATATATCTGAAATCTGGGTCCTAGTCCTTTGTCTACTCATTGTTTTCTGAATTAATTTCCTGAAAAATGTCATGAAAGACAATATTTTAAAAAGACAGAAAAAACAAATCTGGGGAAGTTACTGCTTATAAAAAGCATCCCTTATACACAGAAGGATTTATGTGAAAATGTGTGTGGAGGCATTCAGTTCACTGAAACATTTTCCATATTCCCTCTTTTCTGTCTTCAGTATCAAAGACTTGGAAATATCCTCTTTCAAAGTAATTATTGCTTCACTGGGAGGCTTTTGTTTTCCTACTGATGCAGTAGTCAGCTATTTATAAATGCATTCTCTGCTCTTTTGGAGCACTTAGCTCTTGTATTCCTGTCGGTCACTTTGAGCTGCAAAAGCAAAGTAATCCAGAAGGGACCAGATAGATAATGTGCAGCTTACCTGGTCATCCAGTGTGCACAAGGAATCAAGTATGTTTTATTCAGACAACACAAAACTCAAAGCCATCAAACAATTTCAACTTAAATTCCAAATCTTTTAGAAGAAAGAGATATGACTGAGCAGCAATGTTGTAAATCCCTATCTTCAGAGGCTTAGTAGTACCAGATGAAAAATAATATTTGGATGAAATATCCAATACCTATTGTCAGTCCAGAGATTTGGAGTGTATGTTTGTGTGAATAGTTGGTAAAAGTCTATTCATTTATCCTAAGACAAAGCGTTTTTCAGATGCTTTTCATCTCCTGCCTTCTATATTCTTCTCCCAGTGAAATGAAACAGCACATCTGTCCAAAAAAATGCCAAATACATCTTGATAGACGAAGTAGAAATAAGGAGGAGCTCACATAACACAAGGAAGTGGCTGAAAGCATGAAAGAATTGCTTATTCAAACTGAGGAGAGGGGGTGAAATAAGTTATTTTGGTGTGTTTAAAGAAAAACTGTTGAAAAAAAAGCAGTAAGTCTCTGAAGCTTAATCCATATGCATAGTATAATTCTTCCTGAAAAGTGTTGCCGTACCACATGCATTCCTGCCAATTCTTATGAAAGATGTATGGTATTTGTGTCTTATCATTAAGTATGAGCTTATGGAGTTATACAAAAGAATTCCCAGTTTGCTTCTTGTTGCTGCTGTTGTTGGTTTCTACCAACTGAAGCCATAAAATATCAAGAAGCAGGCTAAAAAATAGGGGGTTTTAGTGCAGGTTCATGATTTTTAGATTCTGAATTATGCCTCTGCAAATATCACAGAATATATGTCCTTTTCAACACTAACAAAAATCTAGCTTATTTATGGTAACTGCATCTGGCCCACTTCCTGTGATAAGAGAAGCAAAAGCAACAAAAATGTGCTCTGCTCAAAGGAAGGTAGATATGAGATTACTGACTACTACTGTGATCCTTCCAGTATGCAGTCAGGAGCTGTGACCTTGGCACGGCAGACATTCTAAAGCTGGCCATTATCTAGATTGTTAGAGTCATTACATCAATAAAGAGGACATGACAGAGAAGGGAATATTAGGACACAAGCCATCACAAAATCAATTATCTTATCTAAGTAGGTTGAGCTCTTGTTATGGTCATGGAGAGACAAGATGTAGGGAGCGTCCCTGTAAGGTAACTCATCCGATCACATAACCCATATGTAAGATAAGGACTTCCAGAGAAATTTCATGTGGATAATCAACTTCAAATAGAACCCTAATTTTCACCTGGTGAGATTTAGGCAAGGTGATAGCCAGTCTACCTTTACAAGGTTTCAATGTAATTTACTTTAGCTAGTGTGTGCTGAAGTCTGTAATCCATCACATCACTTGTTATCTGATGTACTTAAAGCTTCTTCATGTACACATGTACATATTGCAGTTAGTCATGTAATTACAGCATCCTACTTGATACAGACCAAGGTAAAATAAATTTCAAAAGCTTTGTGAAAGAGACCTGACTGGGACTGACACTGTATTTAAAGGGAAAAGAGTTCTTTAGAAACGAGAACAGCACCTAGTGTTTGTGAGGCACTTTCAGAAATGGTTACCCTAAATCAATGAAGTCTGAAGTGATTTGAGTAGTCTGAGATTTTGGCTGTTTCTATAAGACCAAATAGCACTTAGCCAAGATTCTTGGAGGTACTAAAAACAGACTTCTGAGCTGCTAGGAAAGATATAATTAAAATAGCATTTACAACAGAAGCTTGGAAGGTGGCGAATAGGGCCTGCTCTTCTTGTGAGGTATTAAGAATCAGTTTTAGATTTGCAAGGGGCATATCTAATCCAGGTCCAAAACAGTCGAAAAAAAAAATTTTTAGTGACTTTTATACATCATCCAAATGTCTGTACGAATCCATAGTTAAATGAGTGAAGTTTCTGTTGGTTCTGTTATATTTTCCAGAAAATTATAATCAAGAGCTCCAGAAAGACCTATAGAACTGCGAGTTGTTTTTAATGAAGCCTGCACTCCACAGTTAAGACAAACCCCCTGTGGCAGAAGGAACATAAACCTTCAGAGATCCTTCAAAATCTGCCCTTAAAGCTGTGGAGGATGGAAAAACAATTGTTTTATTTCTGGTTGGGCTTTTCAATCTTTACCAATATCTGTCATGCATTCACCAATGCGGTGGCACTCATTTAAGTATAGGGTTCTCTGCCAAGCCATAGATATGTCGGTAGCGTCCATTCAGATGTGAGTGGTCTCAATTAAGCAAGTTGAATTCCTTGAGTATGCGCTTGCTGTGAAGATACATGTACCCACCTGGAAAATGCTGCATCTACCATGCTACATCTCTATTGCTGATTAATGAACTTACCAATGAAGGGAACATACCTGGGGCTTGCAAATTATACAGACTTGCAGAAACTGCAACAACAACCACACAAAGGGAAACCTCAGTAGTTATCCAGAAGTCCTCAAATTCTGTATTGTTAAATTTTCTACCTGGAAATAAAAGGTAATTCCATCAAAAACTAGAGATATGGTGGCTCTCTCAGAACATTAGCCAGTGCAGTGCCATGGTAAGTTTCTACATCCTGTACTTCATGTTAATAGCAAGAAAATGTCAATAAATAGTATGTTAATAATTGTTTACAAACTGACACCATACTAGTAAATAAATATGCTGCATGAGCAATTGCTTGCAATAATAAAGTAGTTCAAATTTTATCTTATTTTTTCAATTGTAGCATTCGGCAATATTTGCTAGATGAATAAACTTCAAGTAGAAAACTTCTTTGTTATTGATTGCCAGCTTTTTCTCCAACTTTATGGAAAACTAATGAGCTATTGTTTGCCTCCCAACTCCAAATGCAGTTTATTTTTAATGTTCAGCCTATTTTTGTAATTTAAACTGATACTACCACGTTAAGTGCATAAGCAGGTCAGTATAGCATCTCAAGCTAATTTATAGTCTCTGACAATTACTGACTCCCAAAGTTTTATACTAGTGCCAAATTTCTGTAACAATTTATTTTTCAAATTACCTTAAATTATATCAAATTTATAATATATTGTAGAAGGCCATTAATTTTAAGTGTGGTGTCTATTCAGCCAGCCTACTCATTGATTATAGCAATTCTAAACTCATACTTTACCAGGAGAAAATAAATCTAGACTTTTCCACTCTTACAGTGTTATGGTCCAAATGCAGGCACTGAACAATAAATTCTCACACAACTGCAACCCTGCCCTCTGCATTGACATGGCCTAGAACTTAGTGACAGAAATAGTCCAATTTGTGGGGTGACATCTTGGCCCTGTTAAAGTCAGTGACAGAATTCCCACTGACTTCAGTGGGGATTTCACTGATACAATACATTTCCTTGTCAATGTGGCAGCTCTTATTACTCTATATGCCATAAGGCTTCATTCTTCATCCAGTCCCAGACCACACACCATTTTAAGGATGAAAGATTGCCTTTCCTAGCATAAAAACCATCGTCCATTAGTTCCTTTTAACTTTTTTTTTTTCTGCTGCTAGCAGCTCACATATATCCATACTTGTCTCAGTAGGTATAAGTAAAAGGCAGGAAAAGGCAGAGAATGGCAGTAGGACAGTGAAGCATGGCAAAGTCATGGTACAACCACTTGACCTATATGTTCCTGCTGCCTATCAGATCCTAGTCTACCTTGGCCAAAGGGCCCTATACTTACTTCAGTGAGATGCAAACCTAAATTCTTGTAACGCTGTCTCAGCTCCTATCTGTAATATGTGATTGCTGTTTGGTTTGTCTGAAAGCGTGAAGTATGCATGAAGAGCCCACTATCATTAGGATTTCATTAGATGAAATAAACAGGTGCCTATCCTGCACATTTCTGAGGAATTAAAATTATAGCTAGTTAGAGAGGGAAGAACTTACTCAGATGCACCTTTAGCCACATATGGAAATATTTGTTACATAAGCATATTCTATAGATTTGGTATAATACACAGTAGTAAGACTGGAGTATTTAATAAGATCTGCAGGTATGTAGTTCAAAATATTTACAGGACATACATTTAAAACTACCAGGAACAGAAAGGCTGGATTTTAATTTTTTGTTTGCAGGTTTTTTTGTAATTATGATGACCTTTTAAAGCAAAGTATAAATTCAAGATGAACTGATGTCATAAAGTCGAAATTTATATAAACTCACGTACTAGATATCAAGCATCTGGCTCTTGCTGTAAAATGCATAAAAGGCACCTAAAAACAGTATTTATATTGGACACTAGAGATTCAGTTATCAAGCTTTACAGTGATTGCTGTCACTTTATTTTTAGCTGTTCCTTATTATATATCCTCCACTGAATACTTATTTTCCCCAGGTAGCTGGAATTCCAAGATTTCTGGTCATCAATCAAGTCCTGCAGAATGACAGAAAATAAAATAGAACTCTTTTTGAGGCCACTGATGTATATCTGATTTCCTGCAGTTCTCACTGAAACAAAATTTCTTTAAACAGATAAGCTGACTTATGCAACAGAAGTGGAAGTTAAGAATTGCAGCTGTGGACCTACAAAGGAATCTCTCTGTGTGAGACCATGGCAAGAGTGGAGCCTCACTCATAAAATCTTTGGAGGGAAAGGATGCAATAGAATTGTCAGTAAAGATACAACACTGAGCTAATCTCTGTAATGGTGGAGCTGGGAATTCATTAAATACTGGTTACATTTTTAAGAGTGCACTCTGTGAATATTCTTTAGAGATTTAAATAATTATGAAGATGTCCATCATGATATAATTTCTCTTTTTTTTTTTTTTTTTGGTAACTGTGAAATTGAGGAATTAGTTCATTTATATCCATTTATCTAATAACCATAAATGTGAGCAAAATATAATTTGCTACAAATCCTTGATATAAATCTTTCTGGTAATTACATCAAGTAGTTATATTATTCTAACTTTGTCTTCTTCTATTATTTTTTATATGCTGCACCTGGAGAGTCATCTTCCATGAGATACGGCTCAGGTTAATTTTACTTCTTCACATAACTATGTCACTGTATAGTAATTACTTTCAAGATTTTAATGCAAAAAAATAAATGGTTTTAAGGATTCATTCCTGCCTAACACAAACTTTTAAAATAATAAAAATAACTTTATCAGAATACATGCTTGAGTTTTAAATGTGGGCTTAATTTCAAAAGGCTGTACAAGTTACTTTGTTATACTTCTACTGCCCAGGCAGTGTACATAGTTATATTTTTCAGAGATTTATGCCTTCTACATTCTGCTTCCCACTGTTTGTGTCCATACTGTGTTCACCAAAACCAACTGGCTACTCCTGAAGCTTGGGCTTTCCAAATTACTTAGATGCATTAACTTGTGTCTAAGCAAGTTTTGTAAGTGCATGGCTACATACTCAATGATTGGGTCTCCATTATTCTTGGAGGACTAGTACAGCAAATTCCCAAAAGTATTTGTCAGCTTCTGGCTGTTAACTTAATCTGGTCTGGTCAATGTAACAGTTGCCATGCATCTTCTTAGAGGATATCCCATTTTCACACAGGAATGGACAGATTT
This sequence comes from Caprimulgus europaeus, assembly GCA_907165065.1. The sequence goes on from OU015524.1 coordinate 79,939,334, forward strand.
TTCACTCAAGAATTCAGAAACTGCTTCTCCCTTCCATGTATGGCTGCTTATACTTTCATAACTCCAAGAGGATGGTTGCTATCCTTGCTGATCAAGCTGTGTCTCAACCTACTGGTATGTGCTCATGGATGAGGTCACCTCAATTTGCAGTAACAGCATGAAGCATGACTTGAAACAGAGTTCTATCTCTAGGCGGACTTTCTACTAAGAAAATTCACTTTTCTCCCTTTTCAGCATATTTGTTTTGCCCTGTCCTCCGTCAAGTATCATGTATGTGCAATAATAATCATCTAAATATATACAGGGGCCAGGGAGAAGCTGCCAAGACATTACTTAGGAAAGAATATGCAGATTATAGTGGTTCATAGGCTGAACATATGTTTGCAATGTTATGCTGCTGATGTTGCAAAAAAGGAAGTAAAATTCAAAGATCACACTGGGATGCATAAACAGGAGGTTAGCTTGCAAAATGCTTTACTAGTAAGGCCCATAGAGACAGTGTACCTCAAAAGAATGTTATTTATTGAAGAGCAACCTTAAGGAAAATTGTTAGTCCATATGCCCATTCTCAAAACAGAAGCTTCAATTGGTGCACTGCTGCTTTTTCTGGGCAGAGTCTTGGGAGGCATCAAGCTATGAATGACTGTAGTTTCAGCAGATCTTTTTACACGTTCTCTCAGTTTACTTAATTCTGGATTCTTGAAATACAGTTCTCCCTTTTGCCAGTTTCTGTAAATCACAGATTGTTACCGTATTCATCATCACTGTTGCCCAAACTGCTCTTACCTTTTGAATCTCAACCACTTATTTCTAACTCAGACCTTCAGCAGCAGTAGATATTGTGTACCTCAGATGAAGTGTTTGAATCCTTAATATTTCCTTCTCTCTCACCTTTCACTCTGCACAAGCTATAAATTTTCTACAAAACAGCCAGTCATCAGAGTTACCTCATCATCTTTCTATGATGCCAGTTCAGTTGTAGTTTTGGTCATGCATTAAGCATCCCGGTGCCTTTTGCTTGTTTCGAACACTTCTTGCACTGCTATCCAGGCATTTAAGTTTGATGGATAAATTTAATCATGATAAAGCAATGGCAGAAAGCAAAAAAAAGAGGACAGTGGATCAAATTTCTGGTTTTTTAGACCTTATGCTCTTCAAGTTGTTCTGTGGACTTTCAGATGTTGCTCTCTGCTCCTACTTTAAAGCATTACTTACTAGATTAGCAGACAGGCGCACAAAGTTGCTTTTCACCTTTGTCATGAGGCTGAATATACCTTGCTCAAGGCAGTATTACCACATGTTCAAGAAAGCCAAAAGCTTATTGATTATGTCATCTCACAGCATTTATTCCCACAGCTCATTTTCCCTGAATCTCACCTGTGAGAACTGAAGAGAACCTCTCCCAAGCTCTCTGTTCTTCACTTCTGTTCCTAAAGTCTAGTAGCAAAACTCAGTGACTCCTGAAAATATTATTAACAATACACATCTGGAAAAAATACAACATGCATATCCATAATGCATTTTTCATTAAATAAGTGCTTATAATATTTATTTAATAATATGACTATTCATAACATGTAGCATTCATTGTGGTGCAGATGCACAATTTGTTCTGGCATTTTGCAAAAGTAATGAAGTTGTTTTATATGGTACTGTGTAATAGTATATTTCTGTGGTGGGTTGACCCTGGCTGGATGCCAGGTACCCACCAAAGCTGCTCTATCACTCCCCTCCTTAGCTGGACAGAGGAGAGAAAATATAACAAAAGGCTTGTGGGTCAAGATAAGGACAGGGAGAGATCACTCACCAATTACCATCATGGGCAAAACAGACTCGACTTGGGGAAAATTAATTTACTACCAATCAAATCAGAGTAGAATAATGAGAAATAAATCCCAAATCTTCAAACACCTTCCCCCCATCCCTCCCTTCTTCCTGGGCTTAACTTTACTCTCAATGTCTCTGCCTCCTCCCCCACAGCGACACAGGGGGACAGGGAATGGGGTTTGAGGTCGGTTCATGACATGTTGTCTCTGCTGCTCCTTACTCCTCAGGGGGAGGACTCCTCACACTCTTCCCTCACTCCAGCATAGGATCCCTGTCACAGGAGACAGTCCTCTATGAATTTCTCCAACGTGAGTCCTTCCCATGGGCTACAGATCTTCACAAACTGCTCCATTGTGTGTCCTTTCCACTGTGTGCAGTCCTTCAGGAACTTGTGACTCATGGGGTCACAAGTCCAGCATGGGCTCGTCTCTCTCCACAAGTCCACAGGTCCTGCCAGGAGCCTGCTTGACCACAGGTTTCCCACAGCATCACAGCCTCTTTTGAGTGTCCACCTGCTCTGGCATGGGGTCCTCCATGGGTAGCAGGTGGATATCTGCTCCACCGTTAACCTCCATGGGCAGCACAAGACAGCCTGTCTCACCACGGTCTTCACCACGGGCTGCAGGGTAATCTCTGCTCCAGCACCTGGAGCACCTCCTTATTCATTGACGTTGGTGTCTGCAGAGTTGTTTGTCTCCCGTATTCTCACTCCTTTCTCCAGCTGCAACTGCTGTTTAAATATGTTATTACAGAGGTGTTACCACTGTTGCTGATGGACTCAGCCTTGGACAGCAGTGGGTCCATCTTGGAGTCGGCTGGCATTGGCTGTGTTGGACATGGGGGAAGTTTCTGTTGGTTTCTCACAGAAGCCACCCCTGTAGTCCCCTCAGTATCAAAATCCTGCCATGTTAAACCCAATACAACATACTGCTAAAGGAATATTTTCAAAGACAATTTCAAATCTGGTCACAAAAAAACCCCCAAAATAAATGTGTAATATTAGCTGACTTAGTCAAGCAACTTCTCTATATTGGAGTGTTCTTATTCTGAATGGGAGTCATACTGGTGTGGCCAGAAAGACATCATAAAATTTGACTGTATATATCACAGAAGACATTATAGAGAATTAATGAATTTCAGGGACATAAATTCTGTTTTAATTGTGCAATTTTTTTTAACTTAATCCCAAAGGTTAAGCGATACAAAGGATAAATTCAGGTATCATTTTAATTTAATATTAACAAACAAACAATAGCTTACATTAATAGTGATCCCTGTAGGCAAATTTCACTGCAAAGGTGTAGAAGATGAGCAACCAGCTGAATAAAGTCACTTGCTGAGCTAACAGAATTGCAAGAATTTATCCACTCGCATTTAACTATGCAGTTTCCTAGCCTTCGCTTATGGTGATTCTTGCTCACTTTAGCAGTGCATGCCTCTAATCCATTAGATCTGACAGTCACAGATGGTTTCACAGAAGTTTTTTTGGTATACTTGCTACAAAAGCTGGTTTGAATTGGAATCAAGCTGTTTATTGCTGAGTATGATGTAACAAACTGATGGTAGTGAATCAATTAGGTGTTTCTGCAATAGCCTGCACAGCAAAAATAACATTTACTGCCAAGACATAAAATGATTAAGTAGAAAATCTGGAATCTATTTTTTTTCAGGTGACTAGAGAGAACATTACCTTTTATAATCATCTGGAGTTCCCAGAAAGCAATCCAAATTTATGGCAATGTAGGCGGGAGGCTCATCAGCTGATGCCGTATAATGGAAGAATTATGTGCTAGTTGTAGTAAATCTGGGTGTAATGTCATACTCTGCACTCCAGTGACCAGATTGTCACAGACTGTTTGCATACCTTTCCTCTTCCTCAGGGCCAAGCATGCTTTATCTTGAGTGTATAGCTGATGCAACAACAGTATGTGCTTGTCTCTGAGCTAGGCTGCTTCTCTCTTTTTCTGTGGAGAGTAATTGCAAATCCAATGAAGACAGAGAGATTTCCATATGCCTTGAAACAAACTTTTGATGGGGAGGGGTTCTGCCTTGTACACTCAGTAACTTTTCTCTGTATATTTTAATGTTCCTGCCACAGAATAATCTTCATTTGTTTTGTTCATTGTTTTTCATTACTTCTGAACAGAATTAATTTAGTCCAGATTCTGTCAACACACTAATCCCACTTATGTTAACATCTAATATAAGATAGTGAACTGTCTATTAATCTCTGGACTGGAACTGTAGTCAGTGTTGGGCTGAGTATTGGGCTTAAACTTACTGATGGGGTGGAGAGTATTCACTTATTATAGAAATCATAGCCCTGAAACCTTTGTTACCAGAAAAACAAGTAAACAAGCAAACAAAAAAAAAAATCAAACCAAAGCAAAACCTCAATTTTGCTAGAAAAAAGTAAACATTTTAAAATATATAAGAGAAACAGAGTCTGTGATTTAATATGGTCTTTCAGAATTCCTTTCCTTATGCCATTGGTATACAGATTCTACTGGTTTGGTACAAAATTCAAGCCCTGAAAAGCATTCAGATACTGTCCTGTACTTTCATAATAATTACATGTGGGACACAATAAGTTCTAAGTCATTGTTAAAAATTGTGACTCTTGTCTTTTTGTTCTTTTTACAGCTAGAGAATGACAAAGATTTAATGGTGCTAATTAGAAAGTAAATAAAGAAATAATGAATCAAAATGGATCTCTTAAGCATAGCCAGCATGTAAAAAGAAAGTTGGTTAAGAGCCTTACATAGTTAGTGAAATGAGAATGAATAAAGAGAATCCCTTAACATACACCCCTTATTCAGATGGGAGCTCTATGTTTAGTGTAATGATTTAAATATAAACATATTACTTCTTTTAAAGAACACAGAGCACTTTCTCAATGAAGATGAGATACACAAATTTGATTTCTTATTTTGTTTTAGTTTGGTCATATTTATGAAAGTGATCGAAAGACATTCCATACCATTCACTACATGCATATTCTCCCCAAACACATCTATCCCATTTCTTTGTCTTTAACCCACTAGGTACTTGTAGCTATATTCTATACACTCCATCTTTTTAATACACTGGACACTTGATAGAAAGAGTGTCCCTAGTACAAAGTCTTAGTGCAGCAGCCAGACATACTTAGATTCAAATAAAATTCAAATGAACAGGCTTAGGTTCCAAATTGCCCTCTCCCTAGTCATTAGTGGCCCAATTACAAATATGTAGATGGAAAAACCCTCAAGAGTTTTAATAGTCTTTGGACTCAGCTGTCAAATAACCACATTATAAATCCTATTCTTTTTCAAAACCCCTTTAATTTTGACTCAACAGTAGAAAACCAGACTATTCAAAATGCTTACCACGAACAGCATATATTCTGCAGCGGGAACGAATCCACATTTCAGATACATAAACCTGAGGTAAAAAGAAGGTATAGAGTCTTTATATACTCATTGAAGAGACAAAGGAGATTTTGATTATACCTTCCACCCATCAGAAAAGATGAAATCTAAGATGGAGTCCCTTAGCCAATGCATTTAGAAAAGTCAAGAACCTGTGGAGGATTATCCAGGACACTTAAAGTAGGTATCCACCTCTTTCCATTAGCAATATATGAATTCTACAGGAAAACCTAAAGTGGTTGTAGCTACACGAGATGCAGATTATCTAATGTTACTAATCCTTTCTAAAATAATATCTAAGGGTTAAATCATAAAATGGTTAACTTTTAGTAACAGAAGATGGTGATGCACCTTTTGACTTTCTCAATAGTTTTGCACTTAGAAGACTTACTTAGGAGGAATAGACCTTCAGCTGCAGGATCTCCACCTGTGAGTAGTGATGTAAAACCAATGTCTCCTACTTCCTAGTATCCATGGCATTCTGCTAGGAGCAACCCCTGTGTTCTAGACTGTCCTGTTTTGGACCCTTAGCTGTTTTGGTCATCATCTCTTGAAGCTGGTCACACTGCATTTTGTGTAAAAGTGTTATAGAGCCTAACTTTCACTTGACTTTCACAGTCTTTATTGGAAAGTTTATTCATCTAAAGGCTCATAGGATAAAATCTGAAAAACTTACTAGTAGGGCAAAGCCATAGGTCCCACCTACCTTGTCTAAGAACCCTAAAGAAAATGTAAGAATCAGGTGTCCTCTTTCCCACATTCCCACTCCATGATTCTTGTATACCTTGGACACAGTGATTCAACCTGAAAAGCAGCTCTAGCTCATTGGGCACCCCACATATCTGGACGTTGATGACTGGCACAATTTCCTGGCAATATGGGTATATACATGTTAAACTTAAGTTATGCTCAGAACCCAGGCTTCCTCTTCCTGGAGTAGTGTTTTAGGTAATATCATTATACAAAGACTGAAACAGCCCATCACTATGAACTGAGATGATTATGCAGTAAAGCGCTACTGAAAATATGTGAAAAGTATCCTGTGTGTGCATCTGGCCTATTAAGGAGAGATTCAGTTCTGAGCTGACTGCGGAGGCTGCACAACTTTACAGGACTCTGCACAACCGTGGCCGAGAAACTGTTGCCCTAAACTTGCTCCCCTCCTTTTGTGTTTTGCAGAAGACTAAACAAAACGATCACAAAGTCCTTTCTCATCATCTGCATATAAAGTTCTTATGTAAGTATGCTGTACTCTTGTCATTTCTGCTGATGACATCTGTTCTTATATTCAGATTTTTCTTGGACTGTGTAAAGCCACAATACTTTAAGTTACACTATAAATCAAATAAATGTGGGACAAAACATCACATTGTCACACATTTTCTAAATGAACAGTATAGTACGAGTGGTGTTGTTCGAAAGATCAGGTCTTCATATTTGCATTTTTTTAAAGATAATTAAAAAAACATTACACAGTTTAAGTAATTATCTTTTTACTTTGTTTGTCTAACTTTTTTTTGCCCTAAAATGGTAAGTGTATCTTCTGAAGCATGTTCTATGCCCTAGCTGCAATTAACTGATTGTAGTTTCTGCTACCACAATTAAGTTAAGCTTTGCAACTGAAATTAGAATATGCCAATTAAAAGCTTCAGCAAATTGTAACGTACCATTAAATTGTAATGTATCAAATGGTAGGTCTATAATAGATTCTCTTTCCTGATTTTTGTAACTATGTTTATTGGTTCATAAACCACTGAACTTATTGCATTTGCTAATTATGAGAAGGTCACAAGATTTGGTTTAATTAGCTAGTGTCACAGAATATATTATTTTACTTCAGTAAATTATGATCAGGCTGCACTAGTCTGCATATAAACACATTTCAGTATTCAGTAGGAAAACTTGGTGAGACTGAAAAATGCTTTCTAGGGCTGATGTCTGTTGTTTAACAATTCATGACACCATTTTGCTTAAGCTCTCTGGTCTTCCCTGCCAGAGAATATATTGTTTTATAAAAAAAATTTACTATTTCATTCAAAAAAAACACATCAGTGGCCACTACATTCAGTTTGAACTAAGTGAGGTAGTAAAAAGTTGAAGTTTTCATTATCTAAAATTAAGAGAGAAACAAGGCATGTTCTATCATCTCTAGATAATAAAGCACTGAACAAAGGCATACATCTTTACAGAGAATTAGTATTAGACCTTCCAAAATGTCATTTTGTTCTAAGCCATTGCTGAGATCAAGATGCTAGATTAAATTAGAAAATACTTTTAGTCTTTAATACTCTCTTATTCCTATGGTTCTTTTCTTTACATTGCTGAAACTTACATTTAAGGGTCAGATTCAGTTAATGAAATTCAAAGTACTACTAGAATGTAGACTACTGAAGCTACAACCAGAGTCCTCAAAACCCTCTCTCATCAATGCTTTTGAAATTGGGCACCACTTGAACTTCTAAAACCTCTTGCTTTGTGATTCTGAATATACTCAGAAACTACACAGATTCAGTACGTCTAAGAGCTCATGACCACACTCAACCATGACTCAAGCTCCAAAAAGCTAGTTAATCCTCTAAGTGTCTGGAGACACCTCATCTTGTTCACCAAGGATGAATGTTTAATATGCTGACAGGTTCAAAATCCCCCCAAAATGTGCCAAGAATTGGGCTAGTGTTACTACTTTTTCACTGGACCAAATTACATTGGTCATAGGACAAACCCTCCAGTATGAAGCAACCCTTGCTATAGTGCTGATGTTCTACCCAGTGACACCAGTTAATAAAGGAACTTGGGTGTTTCTCGAAAGGAAAACAGCCAGGGATTGTTAATAATTTATCAGTCCTTCATTTCTTAACATTCTTTCCTGATAATCAGAGGTCAGTCTATTACTTGACATCATGCTTCACAATAAAAAAAGGACTTTAGTTTCTCCAAATAAGAAATTCTTTGTAATTAATTATTTCTAATAATCTTTGTGTATAGACTGTCCTCATTGTGGTGTAAATGGACCTTCAGTTTATTATAATTCACTTTGGAAATTAAAAATTTCTTTATGTTACTGCAGAATAGCTACCTCTCACTTAATTATCAACACTGAAGCATTTAATTTTAGAATAAAACACTTTATTTTTAATTATTTTGCAAGTAAAATGTATGGAACTGATAAAATCATTAATTGTTTTAGAGGTGAAATAGTCTCCCTCAGATTGTTGCAACTAGTGTATCTTGCACACTGTATTCTTTTTTCCTCTTCTCAGTAGTGGTCCCCTTCACTTCCATTTGATACCAGTAAGGGGAGAGCACACACTGGTGACAACTCATTGAACAGCAAGAGTGACCGAAGTTTGGAAAACCTGGACAACAAGGTTCAGTGAAAGAACTAGGTTTGTTCATCCCGTTGAAGAGAGTATTCTTGATATAGGTTTTGAGATATGTGAAAGATTTCTCAATAGATGTGGTTTCCCCAAAAGGCAGGTATTACAGTGTACAAGAAAAGCACACAGTTGCAGAAGGCAGAGGAAGCTATTGAAGCAATTTGCTTTCCAGTAAGTTTTGAATCGATGTACAAATGTTCTACATATCATTAAGCCATAACAGGTACTTATCCTTCAGTACTTGTCATATTCTTCTAAAATAGCTGCATAGTCGAATAACAATATTTGTTCTCCATGTTTGCTTCTCCTATTCTATTCCATTTTAATACAGCAGTAGTTATAAGAATACATTTGGTTATGCTGAAGAACTAAAATTAATTATTAATAGTCTCAATATTTTACTTAAGTAACCATTGCAATCTAAGCTACAAATACAATCAAAAAGAACTTGAGATGTTGTAATTTTTACTTTCCATTTTAACATTAGAATATTTTTAGAAATTTGTATTTTATCTGAGGTGTTATGAAGAAATGAGAATTAAAAAAAATAAACTAATTTTTTGAAAAAATAAAAAGAATAAACTTTAACCTTTCTAGGAGGAGTCTGAAAAGACGTGAGAATTATATATTCTGAATATTTCATTTACAGTGTAATTTCTTCAAAATAGTCTGATTTCCAAAGATTTGTATTTTAAATTGTCTGAAAAAAAAAAAATGCTCCTGAACCGAAATAAATTGCCTTCTCCTAGAAGTGATATGAATTATCATTACCAGATTTATATATAATCTGAATTTCTTATCAAGGAAGTTAATATCCATCAGCAAAGTTAAATGACTGCAGAGCTACCCAAGCATGTACTACTTGTTAGAAATTGTTTCACTGTTCTTAAAATAAATTTTCACCATGGGCTTGAACAAATCCACTAAACTCAAAAGAAATACCTTCCAGTTTCCTGCAGACAAAAATCTAAAATCTTATTAACTGCTAAGACTTACGGATCTCACATCAAGATGAAGTTTGAAATGCAATTATGATTGTGATTGCATTTTATCTTTGATGGTAGTTGCCAGCAACTACAAGTACTGAGCTCTTCTAATGAAGAAGTACTTTTCCTGTTCTCATTATTCAGGAAATGCTTTCAACATTTTTCCTTAGGATTAAAGATCCCATTGTTAAGTGCTTAAAAATAACTACTGGTGCCTAGCGTTTTTTATTATTTCTTCTAACGAATGAGGTCATATGAATGTTCACATGCTATCATTCATTATAGGCAAACACAACTCTCTAAAGACTAACTTAAAGTAGGAGTAATAACTTGGTGTTCTGAAGAATAGCAATGGTCTAGAAGGAAAAAACTGTTGGGAGAAACAATCTCCCTACGTTTTCAGTGCAGAAAAATGTATGTCACAAAGTGTCTAGCTAATTCAAACTCTGTACAAATTTTTGTATATACAACTTTAACTTTTCCTACTGTAGTATAAAGCAGTAAAGCACACACTGTTGTGGACTCTTGCCTTCTGAGCAACACCTACATTATCACCCCATTTTGATTTAGACTTTTATCCTTGTTCTACTGGCATTCCTGGGCAACTCTGATTCTTTATTCCTTTGCTTGAGAAGAGCTGACTGTCACAAACCAAAGCTCCAGTGGTGGTATTTGGTCTCAATCATGCAGGCAAATCAGCTGGCACCTGAGCCCCTTGAGCTGGAAGACGGGGATGGAGAACAGAATAAACCCCCCATAATTCAGGAGGAAGCTGTTTATGACCTGCTACACCAACTGAACACTCACAAGTCTATGGGGCCAGGCGGGATACATCCAAGAGTACTAAGGAAGCTGGTGGAGGAACTTGCCAAGCCACTCTCCATCATTTATCAACAGTCCTGGCTAACAGGGGAGGTCCTAGAAAACTGGAGGTTTGCCAATGTGATGCTCATCTATAAGAAGGGACAGAAGGAGATTCCAGGGAACAACAGACCTGTCAGCCTGATCTCGGTACCTGGGAATATCATGGAGCGGTTCATCTTGAGTGCGCTCACACATCATATGGAGGACAACCAGGGAATCAGGCCCAGCCAGCATGGGTTCATGAAAGGCAGGTCCTGCTTGACCTAAATGATCTCCTTCTATGATCAGGTGACCCGCCCAGTGGATGAGGGTAATGCTGTGGATGTTGTCTGCCTGGACTTTAGCAAGGCCTTTGACACTGTTCCCCACAGCGCTCTCCTAGAGAAGCTGGCTGCTCAAGGCTCAGACAGGTGTTCTCTTTGCTGGCTAAAAAGCTGGCTGCATGGCCGAGTCCAGACAGATGTAGTATATGGAGCTAAATCCACTTGGAAGCCAGTCACAAGTGATGTTCTCCAGGGCTCAGTTTGGGGCCAGCTCTGTTTAATAACTTTATTAATGATCTGGATGAGGGGATTGAGTGCACCCTCAGTAAGTTTGCAGACGACACCAAGCAGGAAAGTTGATCTGCTTGAGGGTGGGAAGGCTCTGCAGAGGGATCTGGACAGGCTGGATTGATGGGCTGAGGCCAATTGTATGAGGTTTAACAAGGCCAAGTGCCCGGTTTTGGGTCACCTGCACTTTGGTCACAGCAACCCCATGTGACACTACAACCACTACACTCTTGGTGAAGAGTGGCTGGAAAGCTCCCCTGCAGAAAGGAACCTGGAGGTGTTGGTCAACAGCCAGCTGAACATGAGCCAGCAGTGTACCCAGGTGGTCAAGAAGGCCAACAGCATCCTGGCCTGTATCAGAAACAGCGGGGCCAGCAGGACCAGGGAAGTGATTGTCCCCCTGTACTGGGCACTAGTGAGGCTGCACCTCGAGTACTGTGTTCAGTTTTGGGTCTTCCACTACAAGAAGGACATTGAGTTGTTGGAGCATGTGCAAAGAAGGGCAACAAAGCTGGTGAAGGGCCTGGAGAACAAGTCTTATGAGGAGTGGCTGAGGGAATTGGGATTGTTTAGTCTAGAGAAGAGTAGGCTGACAGGAGATCTTACTGCTCTCTGAAAGGAGGTTGCAGTGAGGTGGGTGTTTGTCTCTTCTCCCAAATAACAAGTGATAGGACAAGAGGGAACGGCCTTAAGTTGCACCAGGGGAGGTTTAGGTTGGATATTAGGAAAAAAATCTTCACTGAAAGGGTAGTCAAGTATTGGAACAGACTGCCCAGGGAAGTGGTGGAGTCACCATCCCCGGAGGTATTTAAAGGACGTGTAGATATGGTACTCGAGGATGTGCTTTAGTGGTGAACTTGGCAATGCTAGGTTTACGATTGGAAAAGATGATCATAATGTTTTTTTTCCAGTCAAACTATTCTATGATTCTAAGTGGAAATGTGCAGACCCTTTATCAAGGCAGAAAATTTCACATTCCTCACACCTCTCAACGTGAAAAAAGTAGTTCAGAGAGATAAATGGGAAGAAGGAAAAAGAGATTAATAAAATTAAGTGCAGAATAATTAGGAGCATATCTTTGTACATAGGAACTGGTGTTTAATAACACACACCTCTAAAGACAGCAGGTGCATACACTAGAAGGAGGACCTACGTGTACACTGGGATTTATTGTTACAGCCACAAAAATGTAGCTGAAAAAGGCTGAACTGACACAGCTTTCTGGTTTTTCTACTGGTTCAAACTGAAAGCTTTCCCATTTTGAATTTGTAGCCTGTATTAGTTCTGCTGCGTCAGTGATCGTTATTTCAGTCACAGAATCACAGAATCACAGAATGTTAAGGATTGGAAGGGACCTCAAAAAATCATCTAGTCCAATCCAGTCACAGGAACTAATAAGAACTTAACCTGTAGCACAGTCAAGACCTTGGTGTGACTGCAAAAGAGAGTTCCTTTATAATGCAGCAAGAGATATATCTAGGGTTTTGAAAGGAAATACTTGCTTTTATTTTTATTAAAAAGACTTAACTACCTGTGTATTTTAACTATCCAGATAACAGCCCCCATAAAAATACATGTTTGACCTTGTTCACATGCAGAGAACAGTTGTCACACTGGTTTCCGCTGGCAAGGGCTGACTGAGCAGAGCATCTGAAACCTGCTCCACAGATGGCCTGATGCTGAAAAAGGTTAAAATTAAGAGGGCAGATTGTAAATTTGGTCATAAAGAATTTGCTTGTTGGCACTGACACTGTCACTGCTCATTGGACCTTCTCACCACTGGGACAATACAGTCATGGCTGTAGATGGTGTCTCATTAGGCTTGAGAGCAGGCAGAATGTGCTCATACATTGTTATTTTGGGTGTGCTTACCTGAAGATGGTAGCTTGCTGCCACAGCCTATAGCCAGCTGGCTAGACAAGAGATTGTACTTGGAAGCCAAGATCACAAAATGTGAGCAGGTGAACAAATGGTTAAATAAAGTGGGTTCTGACTCTAGGGGCTTCTCTTAGGGGCTACAGACCTATTTTCCATGAGCCTTGTTTATTTTCCAGGTATGCTCTGATTTGCCTAACATGAGGTAGTAATATGCTGCCAATTTAAATAGAAATCAACATTAAAAAGAAAAAAAATATAAATAAATCAAGAACTTCTGGGCAGGAACTTCCATGAAAATGCCAGATAGAGACATAATGAAAAAAACTTATGACTCCAAAAAGAAGAGAAAAGTGGCAAAGGGGAGAAGATGTTTCTTCTGCACAACACCAGAGTGCTTGGCTCTGAAGTTATGTTATATATGGTTGCTGTTATGCAGGAAAGTATGTAAATAAATGCTGAGGATATATCTTTGACCCCATGTCAGCAAGGAAAATAGTCTTATCGAGTCTCAGATCATGACTTTACATGCACATTTTGCAAGTTATTTGGCTATAAGTTCATAAAAGATCTGAGGCATAAATAAGAAAAGTCAATTTGAAGGAAAAAATACAAAACAAAAAAAAAACAAAAAACAGGATAATGAATATCTGAATGACCTTTTTTTATTTCTTTCAAAATATTAAGGATGGTATAAAAATATCTCTCTTAATGTCTCTGAAACCTTTGCTCCGAGAAAAGATCACTAGAATGAGCTTTATTTTTTTACATAGTGTGCCCTTGCTTCTAGCCCATGGTGATATGAAAAATACAGACTCAAGCAATAAACAACTGCTTGCTATGAAAACATTACCTCAAGAAATGTAGAAATGAGCCAAGACATTTTGAAGTTCCTATGCATTAATTAAAAAATTGCTTTTTCACTCTTAGGCACATTGGAGCAGCAGGAGTATCTACTGCAATGAAGCAAAAATGCAGAGTAAAAAAAGTGCAATCTGTGCTTTCTCTAGAGGTGACAACCTTTGTCTTTATTGCAATTCCTACAGTTTTCCCTTTAAATCATGTCTAGCTGGAACACAGCTATGTGGGTAGGGGGAACTTATTAACAAGTATTTTATTTTATTATCCTTTTTTACAAACTCAGTATTCAAATTCCTCGCTACCCCTCACTCTCTGTTAAAGAGAATGGCTGGGCCCTGCACACTGGCTTGGCTTGGCAGAAGTAGTAGTGAAATGTACTTAGATTGCCTGGGAGAGTGGAGGTTATAATACATGTGCCATCTTTCAAAAATGCCCACATATCAGACAATTTGGCTCAGCTATTGATTCTTCTCAGGCAGCCAGGCAGAGACGACGCTCTCCTGCTCCCTCCTCCGCAAAGAGAATGTTTTCTTTATACGACTGAACAAGCTCACATGAGCTATTGGAGAGATCTCGTTTGGACTACTTCACTTCGTACAGGGATAGAAAGGATGTGGAAAACTGTGTTTAGCAGCACCACCTGGTGGTATTGACTTCTTGTAGTTATTTGGTGTAGCCCTGTGAAGCACCCTCTCTGTGTGGCATAGGTAAGAAGGGTATTATGTTCGGGGCAGTAGATGGAAAGAGTGCAGAGTTGTATTACTGCTCTTGGAAGTCTGTCCCTTTTCACAGGGAAGTGGGAAAACAGACTGTAGGCATTTTAGACTTGCACCAAATATCCTATAAAGTAATGGAACCTTCTTCTGTGTAGAAATGTGTCTAAAAAGAAACGGGGTGTCAAACATGTCATTCCATAAGAAAAAGCCGATGTTTCAGCCCTCTTCTCCAACCTGATAAAGACATCCTGGTCAAGAACTGTATGATGTTTTCATAGGAATAAAATCTGGAGTCTTTCAGTACCTTGGGAGAAAGAAATAAGCAAGCTAAACTCCTGTGAATGATATGTGATATTTTCTATTGACTTGTAAAATGCCAGTGAGTGAGAGCTAGAGACTAGGACCAAAACCAAAAATTATCCACAGAAACACATTTTTCTTCCAAAGAAAGGTTGGTTCAAGGGAAACTACTTAGGGGGTGGGGGGAGGAACTTATAACAATAAACTCAAATTAATATGAGGCTGTTGTGTCAATATAATGGTAGATAATCTGAGAGAAAGTGGAAGACTTTAGCTGAAATTCAGCCATGGGAAAAATTTGAAGTCAAACTTTTTTGGGTGTTTTGTTTTTATTAATATTCTTCTCAACTATTTCTCAGGTTAATATATTCACCAAAAAAAGTCACATCTTCCTTCATAGGCTATCCTGTAAGATTTCCATGTGCCACAGGAAGAAAGCTCTGTGCCAAAAAACAGAAACTACAGAAGCCAGATGTGCTAAAGAGAAGGGCTTATCACCTGCTCCTCTGAGGGAATGAGATTCCCCACACCCATGGGAGGAAGGCGACACCCTCCATCCATGAAGCATATTCTTAGTGCCATCCCTTCCTCTCCCTCCACCTCACGTCTGCAATAATTTCTGGCTTGGTTGCCTTTCTTAGAAAGGAGAGATGATGATCATGAAATTACTTCTATGATCATAAAGATGCTAGATAACTGTCCTGGAATTGCTGGACTTGGAATAAATTAATCTGTGCTGCCCAAGAGGGTTTGTGATGAGCACAGCCTAACCACGTGGGCACTCTGAGCTGGGAACTCTGCCATCTTCTCCTCATGCCTTCCACTTCTCATTACACAGTTAAAATTCACAATGCCAAATGGAGAGCAAGAGAAAGAATGAGTACACAGAGATTCCAGAGTACCAGTGCCTGCTCCAGTTAAATCTTAATTCAAAGTACTTTCTCCTCTTATTGCTCTGCTCCAGGTAAACATCCCCCAAATCATCTGAGAGCCATTCTTTTCAGAGTCAAAAATAAATTGGCAGATATTCAGCTTTATCAGAGTAAGCAATAAACAGTGTGTTTAGTATCTTTATAGGCTGACAGGTCTTAATTTTACCTTGGTGCAATTTTCTAGAGGTTTAAGCTTTCCCTTAGAAAGGAAAATCTTTCTGAGAATTGGTCTAGTTATATCATGCCTGAATAAAAGAGTAAAGCACTAATAGTTTTCAGTAAGACCGAAACTGTGTGGTAGCCTCAATTCACCTTTCAGTAGGCAATTCCACATTTGCCACCTTACTTGCTTTAAGGTACTCAGCATCACAAGCTATCCTTAAGTTCAAAGATTTCCATTCTGTTGCTTTATCTGCAAAGTCAAAACACACCTCCTAAATACTGTCAGATTGGATTAGAAATCTACTAAAGGAACTGTGAGAAGACAGCTGCCCTTCTGCAAAACATTGCAAAATATGTTGTTTGCAATTAATTCCCAGTTGAGCGAGAATGTCTGTTTTAAAAAAATATCTGAACTGCTTTAAGAATTGTTTCAGTGTTGCAGAACCTACCTTTCAACTTGGTGAGTTGTTCCAATAGTTACTAAGCACCAAGCCCTTAGCTATAAAAGGATGTCTTACTTCCACTGTGGTTTTCCTCTAATTCAGTTTTCAGGCTGTCAGTTTAATTGTATTACCATCTGCTGGACAAAGAGCTTTTTCATGTAGAACTTTTTTTTTTTTTCTTATGTTGATATTCTTAAACTGATGAAATTAAAAGCTTCTGATCTTTTCTTTGCTAAAGAAAAGAGATTCAGTCATGTATATCCCCCTCTTGTCTCTCTCTACATGCCTGTTTGCCAGTCTTAAAATTCTCATTTGCTTTTAAACCTTCTGTGATTTCTGCTCTGCTGTAAAAACATGAACAGGGCACAGTACTCCCCATTCCAAATAAAGATAGTATCTCTCCTTCTCTCCCTTCTATTGGTATTAGTGTAGATATATTGGTATATATCTAAGGACTGTATTAGCCTGTGATTATTTGATTTTCCACAAAAACTTTCCTCTCTCCCCCTCCCCTAAAATCCTTTCCAAAGGTACTCCATCCTGAGACAGACACCTCCACTCCCTGTACATGAACCACAGTCCTTGGTTTTGGCCTCCTGACTCTACATTTGCCCAGTTTTACTTGGACTTTTCTTCACAGAGGACTCTGACCAATGCTGGGTTGTTTGTTTGGTTTGGTTTGGGTTTTTTTCCCAGAGATTACTTTCCTCACAGATCTGCAAGTGTTATGTGTTTAATTACCTCTCGTTAATTAAACCTCAGCTGGTTCTCTCAGATTGACAGGGATCCATTTAAGTTCTTCTAGTAGCAAACTTTTCTAACCCTGATCTTTTGTCAAGAACCAAGTAAGGGAGGGATGAAAGCTGCAGTTATGTTGGCACATTGAGGAAGCAGAAATCTCTGGTAGGAGTATCAGGGGCAGCTAAAGGCAGCTGGACTGGCACAGCCATGGGCAGGGCAAGGCAGTGAACAGCAGGCTCAGGAACTTTAATTTCCAGAGCACGGGGCTCAAAAAGAGCATAACACTGAGGAATATACCACCGAGGCTTTCTTTTTCCTTTGGATGTAAAACTTCTTTCTCAATTTATTTTTTTCCCAGTAGCCTTTCTCATGTGTCCACTCCACTGAAATAATTTGTGTTTCTTATACTCCTATGCAGTAAAGTACGTTGCAGTAAAGAGGTAATGGTTTTAAACTAAAATAGATTTAGGCTAGATATAAGGAAGAAATGTTTTACAATGAGGGTGGTGAAACACTGGAACAGGCTGCCCAGAGGTCATAGAAGTCCCATCCCTGGAAACATTCAAGGTCAGGCTTGACAGGGCTCTGCGCAACCTGGTCTAGTGGAAGGTGTCCCTGCTCACTGCAGGAGTAGGACTACATGACCTTGAAAAGTCCATTCCAACCCAAACCATTCTATGATTCTCTGAGAGGGTATAGGGGGAGTGTCTGGTTCCTAAAGTTAATTCAGAACTTTAGGGCAATATTTTTTTCTACAGGAGCTGAAATGGTAATGTCCATTCTGAATCTAGTCAGCTGAGGTGTGTCTTTGAAATGAGAGAAATCGGGAATGTTTCAGCAAAAATAGATTTCCATCAAATTTGAAATATTTTTCCCAAATTGAAAGGCAGAACTGGCAATAATCTTCTGTCAGCAGTACTGTACTGTTTTGTCTTGGCTTCAAGAATCTTCCTTTCAGGTATTTATTGTCTATATACCATGAAAATTTACTACCAAAAATGGATTAACTCTGAAGTTAGAACAAAGCGTGCATTTACACAGTTATATGAGAGAAGGAATTTTTTAAACAATTTAGGTCACTACCTTTGCATATCAGAACCAGAACCAGAGGTTGTAATTTGAAAAGCCTGAACCAGAACTGTGCGGTCATCTCTGCTTCCATACAATTCAGGAACTACCAGGGTTGTTTGACAGTTACAGTGACATTGTGCAGATTTGGCCATTTCTCTCCATTCTTTCCTGTTTTACATGAAGGATTCTCTGAAATGTCAGGGAGGTTTAAAACTGTGGAGATGTAAGTGCTGTGGAACTCAGAGTAGACAGTAAAACAGGCATCATTTTTTCCTTTAAACCTCATTCGCAGAGTGGGGTTTTGTTTGTTTGTTCGTTTTCTCCAGGGTACCGCGAGTGCTGGGCTGTTTGTATTTAACATTTGTGTCAGCGTTTAGAGCCGTGGGCAGCCGCAGGCGGTGCATTCCCTCCCGCTCCACCGAAGATTGCTCGACAAAGCAGCTGGTCGGGTTGAGAAGCGGATGGGAGCGGAGCACGGCGGTAGGTGAGCTCTTCGACGGGCCCTGGCGGGGCCGCACTTACACCTCCGCTTCAGCCGGCTGCTCCCTCCCTGCGGGAGTTTTCTGTCTCCGAGAAGCCGGGGACACCTGGACACCCCGGCGGGGTCCCCCACCTGCGCCGGTACAGCGGGGCTCTGCGGGAGGCGGGTGTCGGAGACCTGAGGGATCCAATGTCGGGGCTCTGCGGGAGCGGGGCGGTGGGGCTCGGCGAGGGCTGCTCCGGCGGCCCGTGGGCGAGCGGCGGGGGTGGCTGTGCGGGTGCGTGGCGGGGAGAGAGATGCCGGACCGGGGATGCTGCAATTTTCTGAACTTTGGTGCTCTGTGTGTGCTATCATCAGCCATAAGGGATTTCTTTCTTACTTACTTTTTCCTTCTTTTTATTTTAATGAAAAAAAAAAAATCCACTTTCGGATTGGCACCTGTCTTTAACGGAAAGCAGCGCGGGTGCCCTTTGTGTGGAAGAGGGTTGGCTGGCTGGGAGAACAGTGAGAGTCAATCTCTCCAAGCCTGTCTTGGAGAGCCAAGATACTGTAGCACTATTTAAGACAAAGTGCTTCAGATGGTGGTTTTATAAAGAAGAAAATAGGAAGATTAAAAAAAGTTTTGTGTGATATGACAGCAGTTCAACTTTTAAAAAGAATTGTAATTTTCTGATCTTTCCTACTCATTGGAACGAGTCAGAATGACTTTTTCTGCTGGTCAGTCATTGTCACATATTTATTGAAGAAGACTCAAATATCTTTAATTTGCAGCAGAAAATGAGTCAAAAATTGAGGCTATTGTGCAGCATAACCATCAAGTATTAAAATCAAGGTTAAAAATCAAATGGGGCTATTTGGTTTAAATAGTGTCTTTCTCCTGACACTTTGTCTAATTTTCTTGCATTTTGATAGCAGACTCATGTGAAGTTATGCCACACTACGTGAAGAAAAATATCTTTCCTTAATAGTTTAACTCAGTTTCATTCATGAGAATTATAGAAATAAATGTCTGCTTTGTAATATTGGCTAAGGAACAGTCAGGGATTTATGGACAAATTCTATGGAAGCAATTCTTTTATTGAATTTATATTGGTCTTACATAGAAATCTCCAAGCAGATCTTCTGCTATGATGCCATTAAAATTCTATGACACAATGAAAATGTCATATAGTGAGTAACATTTTCAGTATTTTCTAGGTTTCTGTCATTACATTCCTCCATCACATCCCCTTCCAAAAAAAATTTTAAAAAAGGATTTATCAAAGGGATGGATGTTTGTCTACAGCACAGTGGTAGTGTAAACAATAACCCAGGGTTATTATATTGGTTAGGAGGTAATATTAACAATGTAAAAATTTTAATAGTGGTTTAGAAAGTTACTGTTGTTCTCTTAGGTGAGTATTTCTGAAAAGTGTAAACTCAGATTATCTGCAGTTATCTCTGATACAATGGAATAGGTTGTAGACTGCATGGGAAGCCAAGAAAAGGCAAAGAGAATCTGTTGTGAGTAAAGGAAGAACATCCTAAAGGTTTCTTACCTCTACTAGTGGTAGGCAGTGCACCACACACAAAGACCAAGAAAGATAAGTCTTGACTTAGCTATGACCTGGTCTTGAATTTTTGTCCATCAGATTGGTTATCTGGGAGCAAAGATACAGTGGAGCTGTATGTAGAGTGAAACAAGGAAATATAGAAGAAGCATAAGCAGCAATTCTCCCAGTTCTGTGATAACATCCCTGTGGGTTAAAATAGCAGGACATACCCTAAGCAGGCCAGAGATTAATTAGGCCTTCTCATTTAACTTGGTGTCCAGTTCATTGCTCATCCTGAAATTTAGTCCTATGTTCAAGTAACCGGAAGTATCCTGTATCCACTCTTATAAAAAGCCAGGTCAACTCTTTAAATGTATGTGCTGCTTCAAGGTCTTCACCCTCAGTGGATGTAAATGGATAACCTAAGCAGTAACATTTACCTTGCATTTCCAGCACTGGTCTTTTCATCATGGTGCAGATGGGCTTGTTGCATGAAGGGCCTGTCTTAGTGATGCTTTACAGAACTGAGGCAGATATTCTGTGGCCCAAATTTCTTCTTCAGTTCTTGGGCCAAGTAGGTAGATCTCTGCTTAATTACTTTCCTTTTCCTCAGCTCTTCATTTAAACACAGCTACCTTCACCCCATTGCTAGTACAACACAGCCCTGTTTATGAACAATATATTTAATTTAATTTAATTTAATAATTTATCTTATATTATTTTATTATTTTATTCTTGGAAGATACTTGTCTAAGATACTGAACATCAAGTTTGCACTTCTTTCAACATCCCAAATATATTTTGACCTAATCATAGGCTGTCCTCTTCCAATCTACAGTTGATATTTTCTTCTGTATGCTCTGATGGAATACTTTGAAACATAGTCATACTTTGGTTTAAAAGAGTCAATTCCTATTGTAAATAGCTATTTCTAGAGAGATACTATGTACTAGAGAGCAAATAGTCTGCCATACATGAAAGAAATTATCTAAAACAAGCTACTGTTACAGCATATTCACATCTAGTAGAAATCTAATGAGTTCTCTGATCAGTTTATCTCTATCTTTTCCTGGACATATCCTTTTTTGTGACAGAAACTGTTTCAGTTAAGCTGTAGGAATCACCAGAGTTTCTTCTATTGTCTTGTTTTTAATATTAAGTGTGTTCAAGCACAGAGGTCTCATTTTCAAGAACCGTGAAGTACTCTTGCCTGTGTGAAAGGGAAATGTTCAGTCAAATGTCTTAGAAGCTGACTGGAATTTAATCTTATACTTCCTTTAAGAAATGGATAGTCAGGAATGTCCAATAAGTAATAAATATTTTAATGAAAATGAGAAATAATTGTCTCTGAATTAAGAGAAAGTGAAGTTTACAGTTCTGTGAAAAGAAGAATCCATGAATTCTTGGATAAGAATTATAAATATACTCAAAGCTGTATGTGCTATTTGATCAAGCAGAATAGTATAAACAATCATGTAAGTATTTATTTTATTTTAATAAGGAATAAAAACCAAAGAACTATGTAACAATTTGCAGTCTATGACTAGGCAAAAAGTGCCTAAAAGCTGTTAAAGGCACTGTAAAATCTCCTACCAACAATAGCCCGGGTCAGAGTTCATAGTTGCCCTGTACAAGCAGAAGTTGCATCCATTGCTCCCTGCTTTTCCCTTTAATAGAGCTCTTAGGATTATGGAGCATTGGAACTGAGACTATAATGTGTTTGTAAGATGTAGATTGAATACTGGTAGAGAGAATATTTTCTTTCTCTGGGTCTTTTGTTACTCTACTGAGGTATAAGAAAAAATTCACCAGTGTCTGCATTTTGCAGATAGACTAGCTAAGCAACAAAGGACATTTGGACATTTAGACATGGAAGAGCTATGATTGTCATCTATCCAAACTTCTGTAAGGCCTTTGACATGGTCCCCTAAAACATCCTTCTCTCTAAATTAGGGATGGATTTGATGGATGGACTGTTTAGTGGATGAGGAAGTGGTTGTATGGTCACATGCAGAGGGTAGTGGTCCACAGCTCAGTGTCCAGATGGAGATCAGTGACAAGTGATGTCCCTCAGTGGACTGTATGAGGACCAGTGCTATTTAATATCTTCATTAATTACATAGACAGTGGGATCAAGTGCATCCTCACCAAGTTTGCTGAGTGGTGCGGCTGACAAGTCTGAGGCACAGGATGCCATCCAGAGGGACCTCAACAAACTCAAGAAGTGAGCTCATGTGAATATCATGAGGTTCAATAAGGCCAAGTGAAAGGTCCTGCACCTGGGTTGGGGTAATTCCCAGTATCAACACAGGCTGGGGGATGAAGGCGTTGAGAGCAGCCCTATAGAGAAGGAATTGAGGGTATCAGTATTCTTTTCTCATCTTTTGGGGTGAGGTTTTTTTTAAATAAAGTTCACTGTCATTGTGAATTTATGTGCAGCTGGTTTTTGTGACCTTAAGTGATGAAAAATTACTGGTTTGAAATTCCTCCATTCTTCATGTAACAGTTTTGTTGATTTTACTACAGATGGTGGCTTGCCATGTCATTGAGGAAAGGACAGGATGGGTTGTAAATATCAGTATTTATCATGTTTCCCTGACCTACAGAGCCATCATAGGTCTTGCTACACTTGCAGGAGTTTGTTTCCTTGCCAGAGTGCACAGGAATTCAGGTACAAGAAAGATATGTGAGTAGATCATCAGGGTCCATGAGAGGACATCCCTTTGTTTATCTTCACGATATTGGCTATGTGGGTTTCACTTTTGTAGTTGAATTTAAGTCTGCGCAGATGTTTTCCTTTTTGACTCAGCCTTAATTTTTGTACGGTAATAGCTTGTCAGAAATGCAGACACAAAACAGATGTATTAAAACTTGAAGCTTCAGATAGTATATTTTAGCTTTTACATATTGTTGATTAAAAATGTTGATGATTTGAATGTCTGTTCAGGGAAGATGTTAATTAAATTATAAAGCTTTTTTTCTCCTCCCTAGCTGAAATTTAAAGGGTGATTGTTGTCAGTAATTTTGGAGGCAAGTACTAAAATAATGCTCTTTAATAAATCAGTTGAGATAGTTAGAAAAAAGTACTTGTTAACTTTAAAGCTGGTCTGTTATATCTGACACTACTTACAAAAGGAAATTATTATCCTTTTCCCAACTCTTTCATGAGGTGCTGATTTTGCATTTTCTAATAGAAAGCAATATGTTTTTTTATTGACTGAAAATCTCTCATCAGCCCTTTTACAAACAAGACAGCACTTGTTTACTTCATAGAAGCAAAGCACTAAACAGGTGCAATTTTCTTTTCAGCTCAGTGTAGCTTTTTACTATTAAATCACCATTGGATCAATAACTCATTAGGAATGGGAAATTATACCAGTAACAGAACCAGTTTTGAGTTTTCCACTTTTTAAGATTCTTATAAAGTATATGATTTTGCTATAACATATATAGCAATCATACCTATTGTATCTTATAAATGCCTTAGTAAGACATGGTTTCAAGCATATTTGTGAATTGTTTTCACTGCCGTAGCTGGATTTATTTTTTCTTCACCAATGTAAGTAACTGTGTTTGTGATCACATGCCATTCACTCAGGCTTCATGTGGCATAGATGGTAATTAACCACCAAAAGATACTTTCCTATGTGATGACTTTGCTGTGAAACATAAAGTTTATAAAGTTCTTTGTAGTCTTTCAGTTAAATGCACTATGCAAGTGTAAAAATTATCCCCCTATTTGTACTCAGGAAACATGTTGTTGCAGGTGTTTCTTTCCTGTAAACAATAGGAAACTGCTTATTTTCAAATTAAATTTTAAAAAAAAATCTGTGCCTGTATTTTTTTTTTTAATTAATTTTTCCAATTTCTGGTAGCCTTCCAGATCCCCTGGTTTCAGCATTTAGATTAAGCATTTATTACCCTCTTCCTTTCTTGCATCTTGAACAGCAGAACCCCTCTACTGTTAATTTTATGCTATTGAACAGCAGTGACTCATCATCACTTAGTAAAGACTAAAATCTGGTAAAAGGGTGATTTTATTCTCAAATTCATAAGGGAAATTTATATTATATAAAGGAATTTTTTTACTTCATCACAGGCTGCAAATTTGATTAAGAAATACAGATAAAATTTGCTCTAGACTCAAATTTCCATTTGTCATTTTTAAAAGTTGAGTATGGGTGTATCAGTGCTTTATTTGAAGTTGCTGGACTCTCAGCAGGAGTTATTAAATTATTTTGAGTAGGGTGCCTTTATATACTTGTTCAGATCCTGCCAGTCTGAAGTTGCACTACGTAAATAAAGCAGAGACGCAGGCTACAGTTGTGTAGGTGAACTGGTGGAAAAAAAAATCTAAGGAAAAAATGCATCATCTTTACTTGAGGAAATAAAGGATTGCATATCTCAACAGTCTTGAAGGTAAAGTCTCTGATTTTGCTCAGCATATTATGAAAAATGACTTTATAGGGTACAAGACAGATAGTTTTGCTGCAACAGCTGGAGCTGTTGAAGAAATGGGTTATATGCATCTGCACCAATAGCTTTGTCCTCAGATATAACTTATGGCTGAGAAAATTATAGGTTTCTTGTGGCTTCAGACATCTCAAAATAGATACACAAGATTAGAGGTGGCTGAATTAAAAAAAATCAAAACTAACATCATTGTCTCATATTTCGCATATTCAAGAAATCATAGAACGGGTGAAGTAGGAAGAGACATCTGGAGATCACTTAGTCAAACATGCTTCTCAAAGCAGGGTCTGCTCCAGCAGGTTGCTTGGGTCCACATCCAGTCATTTTTTTTAACATCTCTAGGAGATATTCAAATTTTCTTTTATTTCAGATGGAACCTCCTGTGTTTCAGTTTGTGCCCGTTGCATTTTGTCCTCTCACTAGGCACCACTGAGAAGAGTCTGGCTCCTGTGTCTTCCCTCCCCTGCAACCAAGTGTTCATACATGTTGCTCAGATTCCTCTGAACCTTCCCTTTTCCAGGTTGAACAACCTCAGCTCTCTCAGTCTCTCAGATGTTCCAGTCCCTTCATTAACTTCATGGCCCTCCAGCAAACCCTGTCTCTCTTATACTTGGGAGTCCAGACCTGGACCCATCACTACAGATACGTCACCAGGGCCAAGTAGAGGGGAAGTACCACCTCTGTTCTTCTGCTGGTAATGCTCTGCCTAATGCAGAACTGGATGCCATTGACCTTCTTTGCTGCAAGGGTGCATTAAAAGCTTATGTTCAACTTGTCTACTGGGACCACCACAGCCAAGAGAAAAAGTGGACAGTGGGCTTTCTGAGAGTAGAATAAACACTGTGATACTAAAATGGTATATATTGGTATATATTGGATGGTTACAAATGTGTTTAAATTATAATGGAGTTATTACATCACAGATTACATTTTGAAAACAACGTCATCCATTTTCTCATGTACATTCCTGAATGTACAAAATCTTTTGGTGTAAGATTTTTATGAAATTCAGATAATCTTTAAACAGTAATGTACACTTAGATGCCAGACTTAACTAATGATATTCAAATTATTAGTCCATCAATAATTTATTTTCTCTTGCTACTACAAAAATAAGTTCTAAAGTTGCTGAAGAATGAGTGAATTTCAGCCTTCCTGTCAGAATGGCACACCAGGCTTGTTTAACAGATCTTGGAGTGGATGGCACCATTACCAGATGATCAGTGTTGCAGAGACAATCATCCTTCCCTCTCTGATTGGGATTATTTTTTCTACAGGCTTAATTGGAAATAGCCTCATTGTGTTCACAATAATAAGGTACAGATTTGAATATATTTTTCAATAAGATATATCACAGAAAAAGTAAATGATGACTGCACTAGGGAAGTTAATTACCCAGGAAAGACTAGGACACTAAGCTTTTCATGTTCCGTTCAGTTATTGACATTTACTTCTCATTAAAAAAAAAAAAAAATAATTCACAACTACAGATAGCAGTAATATATGCCTGCTTAGTCTTTTCTGTTATAAGAAAACACTTAAGTGCATGATTGACTTCAAATATATCCAAGGAAACCAAAATATATCCCTTCTTCCCTGGTTTACATAATAGTCGGCAGCAATCTTCCTACTCGCACATGTAAAATCTAGACTAAACTTTAAACTTTAGTTATGGCAGTAGCCAGGCATTATAATGTTTTATAGAATTCTTTTAAGATCAGTTGAAATATAGTCTTTTTATTCTTTGAAAACTGCACTGCTACTGCAGATTTTTTTAATAGCACATTTCTATCTAACTTATGCCTATTTACAGCAGCTTCCTAGAACTCATTGGTCTTTTCCAGCATCACCTCACTTCTAGAAACAAGGCCTTAGTGCCAGTTAAGGACTTTCAAACGGCATGAATTTATACCTCAAGGTATTTTTGTTGTATGCTGAGAAGGTAAAATTGCTGAAGTTGCTGATGCAACCATGCTTTATGTAAGAAAATACCTTCTAGTATCTTAATTTTAATGACAGAATCCTTTCTCTATATAATAAAGAATTATCTCTCAACTAGATGATGCTACCACAAACTCTAAATCCATAAACATGTATCTTGAAAAAGTAACTTTTATCTGTGGTGCAAATTTAATATAAAGAAATATGACAGCATAAGGTTAATGTACATCACACTTTACAAGGATTAATAGATGGACTGCACCTTTACATACTATAATTTTAAAGAAAAGGTTTTTAAAGGCCAACCTAGGGCTAAATGTCTGCCAGCCCCTGAGCTGCAGTAAACTGCCCTTGAAGCTAGCAGAAATCCAATGTTTGGTACACCCAAGGACGTTGTAGCTCATCATCTGAATGCAGAAGAGAACAAATGCAGAAACAGTATGCCTGAAGTGAACATAATGGCAATATGATTTTTAAAATGTATGAATGAATAGAAAGGAAAAAAGAAATAATTGAATTTCCAAAAATTAGTTGTGGAGTCCCTAAAATAATAGAATGGAAGGAAACTGGAAAGGCACAGAGAAATTTTTTTCCTGGTGAAAAGCCTTTGTGTGACTTAAAAGTGTAAGAGACAGAATGAATAGACACAGACAATGACTTGAAAAAAAAGAATATAATTTAAACCGCATTTGCATTCAAATTTATGGGCATGAACATTTATACACAAGAAAAGAATTTGAAAATTGTGCATTAAAAAGTTAATGTGGTAGTTACTAACACAAAAAAAGACAGCCAGAAACCTCATACTCTGTAGATGAATGTACATTTAAAATGCAGCTACATTTTGAAAAATAACTATGTCAAATTCTCACCTTCCACTGAACAGATCTGATTCTACTCAATGGCTCTGCTTCAGACTTGTGTCTTTGTTCTTGATTGATCACATTTTCTCATGCATACATTTAAATTTTGTTAGCATTACATAGCCAGTTCTTTTAAGAGAGAAATAAACTAGATTATCTCTCTAATAACTAGAAAGTTACATACTTTCCAGTAGCAAATGCCTTACTGATGGTAGAACATGACAAAAAAAGAACCTTAGCTTCCCAGTTCCCTTTGCAGGTCTGCCAGTTAGGGACAAACATTTTAAAGTGTGAATTAAAATTATATTATCCGCAATTTACTGGGAGAAAATAACTAAAAGTCCTAATGAAAGTTATGTGTAATATATATCTGTGCACTGAGATTTAATTTAAAAATTACTAATTCAGTAACTTTTGGCTGGCTCTCCTTGTGTGAATGAATTTCATCGCTAGGGAATAACAGAGGGAGTTGAGGTATGTTGCTATTTAATTAAAAATAAAATGACAGAGAAAATGCTGTAAGAGTTCCATGTCAGACAGAAATACCTAATAATATTCATCCCAGCAACCTAGAAAATTAGTCCCTAAAACTGCACTTCTGCTAGCAAGCATTTTTTGTAAACTTACTGAATTTGGTGGACCAGCTGGTGGGAGAATGACTGTTTTTTTGTGGAGGTGGGAAATGTGATCCAGACAACCCCAAGGAGCTGCATTAGTCCGACTTTAAATTTTTAAGAAAGGTTATGTTACAGAAGAGTAAAGGGAATCAAATACAATTTCAATTAAGTGTGGCTTTTTGGATTCATTTGATTTTTAATAAGGTAACTAACAGAAAGAAGTAAAATAACATTTCCTAAAATAGAGATTGCAAATAAGTATCACAGCACTTATTACTTGCATGCTGAGTTTTCTGCTGGAGATGGTATTTTCACAACTGAATGAGGAGTCACTAGCAGAAAATTTCTGTAGTCACTGCATACAGCTAATCTACCCAGATCAGAGATTTTACCTTATCAGATTTTATATGCTATCATGTTGGAAGTAATTCACTCAGCTAAAGAACAATCTACTGAGTTCAAGAATTATAACACGAGGAAAAAAATAGCTGAAATATGAGTGACACTAAGCGATGTTGATAAGAAACTAGTTTCTTGAAAATATTTTCAAGAGAAAATAGGTTAATGTGGAACTTTCAGGGACTGACCATATTTTCCTTCAGAGACCTGGAGCAAAGCATAGGAGTGTGTCAATAGTATTCCTAATGACACATGCTGGAGAGACATGGCAGATGTGAAGGAGTATAAGACTGTCATACAGGAAGAAACAGATAAAGAATAGAGGAGGGACTAGAGCAAAACAAATGAAGTAACATTTAATAGCACCAAGTAATAGAATTTTTTTCTTATTATTTTTTTATAAATATGAAGCACTGCTGTCAGTTAAAAAAAAGCAGAGGAAAAACTCCTGGGATTGTTGTGGACTGTTAATAGGCTAAAGCTGTATGAGAAGCACACACAGCTGTAATACATGCAAGGGAGAAGAGGAAAATATTAATGCTATTCTCCAGGCTCATAACAAGGCCTGAAATACAACTCTCGCCAGCTGTTTCCAGGAAAGGTAAGATATTGAGGCTGGAATAAGAACAGAAAAGAACAATTAGTAGAACCAGAAGAAGGGAAAATTATGAAAATTCACCTTTTTTTTTTTTTTAAAAAAAAAGGCTCAGAGGTGTATACTTGCTCCCTATAAGTCAGGATCAAACACAGTAGAAAGGGTAAAGGACTGTTTAAACTAAAGGCCAAAACTGGTACAAGAGCAATTGGGTAGACCACAGTCCAGAGGTATTAAAGGCTGATAACTGGAAGGTGATTGTTACCTTCCAGAACAGTGATGTTCTGTGATAGTCTTCACTCCTCTGATAGCCTCCATCAGAAGTAGCAGAAGTAAAATCATTATTTCTGACATTAAATTACTCTTATGAGAAGGTCTTTTCTGATCTTGTTGCCTATGACAGCCAATGACTCAGTCGTGTGACAAGGATTATCTCTTCCAATCTCAGGTTCCTGCTTTTCCTAAATTTAGCAAAAAAAACCCCCAACATGTTAAACAACATACCCAGCACCTTACAGCATATCTCAGCTGTTCTGTTCTTTATTCCTCACTGAGACGGGAAGCTTCGTGTCTCTGCACTGAGACAGTCTTGCATGCTGTCAGTTCACTCTGATTTCTATGACTCTGTTTTAGATCTGTTTCAGAAATAAAAAACAAACCAATGTAAGAAATGTGGGGCTTCCCATGACAACACTTGGCACAGCAACAGATGCACATCTCTAAGTGATGTTATCTGATTTGGCTGTGACATTCAGTTAAACACTAATATATTTTTGGACAAGAATATCTTGGACAAACTTCTGTAGCTATTGCTAATCTGTTGCTAAACATTAGATAATGTTATCCAACAATTAGATAGTTGAATTACTTGAAAGTATTCATCACTTGACACAGTTAAATGAGGGAAAACATAGAGACAGAGATGTAGAACAGAAATGTCTGCCATTTCTTTATACAGTTTTTTGTAATAGATGTTGAGCAAGACTCAGTCTCACAAGGTTTTTTAGGCCTTATCCAATTGCACAGATGCAAGCAAATCTTTTTCAAACTAACTTTTAATTGCCTAAGCCAGTCATCTGGGTCTCTCCATCGAGAGGCACTACTGAGATTAATATGCATCATCTTTGTCATATATGTGCCTAAGATAAATTGCCAAGTTCAGCTAGAGGCATCAGAGGTCTACATTTCAAACTCAGAAAATTACCTTAGAAGAATCTTACCCTGAATTAAAAGGTAAAAATATTATAGAAGTATTTCTTAATAAATACTGGGATTTATTTAGTTTGTTTTTTAGCCACTAGAGGAAAATAACATGTACAGAAACTATCCAAGAGAGAGTACAGTGCATGCTTACCAACACAAAAGGGTTCCAATATAGTGTTAAGTAGGTATAGGAGTGCTGCTGTTGGACCTGTTCTTCTAGGAGAGTAAGAATCTGTGTAAACTCCAGTTGAGAGCAGAAGAGACTACCATTAACATCAGAGCTGGAAATTTAAAAAAGCTTCTTCCAAGTCAAGCTGGTTTGATAGAAATGGTTAAATTTTGTAGGGGAGGACAGGCCTGGCCAGGAAGATAACTTTAAAGCTGGTACTACCTGCCATTGCACACCTAGCCCATAAAGGATACCATTTTCACCTTTCCTATTTGAAGAAATCATATGTGCTTGTGTATTTAAAATCTGTGATACTTATAAGTTACCTTGTCTTTGACCTGAAAGATCAATTCCAAATTAACACTTAAGTTTCTAGTTAATGAAGATTCTTTGTCCAGGAAGATATAAATAGATTCTGATGACAGCACATAATGAAGTCAGAGAGGATAAATAATGACTGATGACAACACATAATGCACTTGTCATGTTCCTTGAAGTTGTTACTGGAGTGACAGCCAGTATATGGATTATCACATTGTTGTGCCTGCTCAACACTTCTTTTTTTAATGGATCATGATCATTCAAGTCCATTTTTTAATGACTTTAATCTGTAGAAGCAGATTTGAAGAGAAGGTAGGACTAAATGCAGATTTGTCATATTCACAAACTTTGCAGAACAGCAATTGTGCTTTTGTACGTTTTTCATAGAGTGTTTCAGAGGTGGAAGTTAACCTGGCATGGGTGGAAGGATCAATTGACCAGCTTATATCTGTGATTTGAGAAACTGCTGAGAAGCTTTCAAATCTGTGGTGAGAAGGTAGAACACATTGAAAGGAAAAAAAAAAGTTTTAAATCGAGGGTATCACTATCATTTTCCTGGTTTGTTTTTTTTTTTTGTAAAGTGATAGTTTTGGTAGAAGGCAAGCACCACTTAATTTTATTAAGGCAAGCCTTAATAAAATATAAGAAAGATATAAACTATAAAATGTTGCAAAAATTATTTGAGATTATAAAGTTTACTGCATAAGTTAGCATTTATATATTGTGGTTCTGAGTCGCCACAGGAAAATATACAAAAATCTGTATGAAAATATGTGTCCTAGCCTCTGGAAACTGATCATTTTCTGAACTTCAGTGTAAAGCATGAGACAGATGTTCAATATATATTTTTTGCTGATTAAATTTAGCATAAATTGTACAAGTTTAGTATTTGAGATTCTCATTCTGTGTCCAAAAGTAATTTCCAATTTAGTATGTTCTATCCTGTTACTGTGAATGAAATAAAGCAGAAGAAGACTGGTTTGACTTTTTTGTAAAATGACATGTACAGGCAGTTTCAGTTGCTTTGAAACCTGCATGTTTGAGCATAATGGTACCATTTGACACCTTGCAGGAAACACAGTTTGTGGCTTTTCTTTTCCTGGAGATTTTTCATCCTTCAGTGTTCACAAAGCTAAAGGCACTGGAGGAAAAAGATCACATATGCGTCATTCTCTCCACAAGTTCCAGTCATTAATGCCAGCAGATATACTTTATAGATGTCTGTTTCTTGTTTCAGCATCATAAGCAGATGACAGTGAACCATACTTCATAATTTCTTAAAAATGTTTGAAAATAATACTTTTGTCTGGCTCTAGCTTAAATTTGTTTATTTGGAAGTATAATTATATCGTAGTTTGTAGCATGCAGTGAACATGAAAAATATGAAATTAGTAACTCTTTCCTCATAGGTCCTTTTAGGAAACCACAGTCATAGAGTTGGACTTCTGAATGTGGCTTGTGGGCAGCCAGGTGGAGTTGTCCCAGCTGCAGGTTCTTCTGTGCCTTCCAGTAAGAATGACAAATAAACTGGTACTTTGCAGTAAACTGTGAAAAAAAAACTGTTTAGAGATACTGTAAGGGAGCCTTGACAAATGGCTAA
Organism: Caprimulgus europaeus; assembly: GCA_907165065.1. The sequence goes on from OU015524.1 coordinate 79,971,644, forward strand.
GACTAGACATCTAATTTGTAAGTGAATTTAGGTAAGGTGATTTCTATATGAAGACTGTCAATAAGGACCTTTTTAATAAGTCTTTTAATTAAAAAATATTTTCTAAATATCAGTGCTTTTCAAATATGCTTTGTGCTTCTTTCCTTGATTTGTATAGAATAAGGTGATTTAAAGTCCAGAATTCTTTCAACTGCATGTATAACATGCATCCAAGCCTAAATCAGGAGATGTACTAAGGATTATATTTTGGTAAAGGAGTCTAGGAAAACATATATATCACACAAATGCTATGCAATATAGACATGAAATGGCAAAGCCAAACCTGGTGCTTAGATGAAGGCTGTTCATACAGTTTTAACTCAGTTGTGCTCCCCATGTAAGTACAAACTTCATGAGATTAAGTATTTGATTGCACACTATTTTTTTTTTCCAGGGTATTATTCATCTTTCAGCAGTTCCCTTTTTATCTTGAGTACTCGAGAACCTCCTGTCTGCATCTTTAAGCAAGATTCCACCCTGGGCCAACTGCATTGCAGGAAGGCTCTTAACTCTCCTATTTGTGCTAGGTTGGTATTTCTAGCGTTCCTATATTCATTGAACCCTTGTGTGTTTTGAACACTCTGTAGTTTTCAAAGGAGAATATGTATAATTGCACTGATGTTAATAAATTAAATAGCCCATTCAACCTCACTGGAAAGCAAAATTATGAGCAAAGTGTATTTGTTGAGCCTAAAATGTTTCATCTGAAACATCTTTGGGTTGACAAACTTCCCCTGGCACTAAAATAGTGGTTCTAACAGTGTATTTCTTTGTGTGCAGTAACATTTTGAGGTCTGCTCTATCAACAATATACTTGGAAAAAAATACAATAGCTATATCAAGTAATCATGTCTACCAATTTATTTCAGAACTCAGAAGAAAACAATCCCAGACATCTACATTTGCAATCTGGCTCTAGCAGATTTGGTTCATATCATTGGTATGCCCTTTCTCATTTACCAATGGGCACAGGGAGGCGAGTGGGTTTTTGGCAGCCCTCTTTGCACCATCATTACCTCCCTGGACACATGCAACCAGTTTACGTGCAGTGCCATTATGACCGCAGTGAGTTTGGACAGGTACATGGCTTCAGATTTTCATTCTGTACCCAAGGACAATAATAGTTGATTGCGTTTATACAAAGCTGAAGTAATCAGAGATTGAGAAATGTCATCAGTTACAATTTTTTGAAAACTGCAGGAATACCATTCTGATATTTGCGGAGGTGGCAAAAGTATTTTAAGCCTTGCTGTAGCATCTTCTATGAACAGGGATCCTAGTTAACAAAAATGTTAGAGTTCTGGGGCTTATCTTTAGAGGTGTAGCTTCTAGTAAAGGCCTAATGTCACTAAAACTAGATTTGTTTCAACCATTATTGTTTAAGATAAAAAACTGAATTCCAGGCAGACTGCAGAAACCTACTATATCTGTTATTTTTTAGAATCTTTATTAACATGCAGCAAGAGTACAACAAGAATTTTAGCTTTTATCATAACTACAGATTTCAAACACAGCTTCTGTATATTCTTGATCTTAAGGAAAAAGTAACCAAATTCGGGAAAGAAAAGCTTGCTTTGGACCAAAGTGGTGTTCTTTGATATGTGAGAGAGAGCATGAAGGAAAACAAAAAGACAAACTTTCTTGCATAACATGAGGTACTAGTCAATCATTAAGAAGACATTCAAGAGACAACTTTGAACTTATCAGCTAGGATAAATAAACAGAGCCAATGGAAAGGATGGTTCCTATTGAGCTTGTAGCATACAGCATGCTCCCATGGAAGTGGAATATACTCACTAAAAAGAGGAAGAGAAAAATTATCAGAAAACAGAAAGCAGAAAGTAGAAAACTGAAAGTTAAAAATATTTTTGAAATTGTTAAAGTATGACTATTATAAAGAGACTACACTAATTCATGATATTAGAAGCCTTATTTAGTTGACATTTAGTTTAAAAAGAGACAAGAAATAATCAATTCCTTTGAATTTCAATTTTAAATGCTCTGTTCTTATATTTGCATATAAGTAATGCAACAAATTATAGTCTTTTCCTATATTCCTAGAGAATTTATACAAAGCAGTATCTTTACTCTTGCAAACTAGAGAAAAAAAGTTTATACAATAAACAGTAAGTATTAAGGCAGGAAAAGAACACAGAATCATAGAATAGTCTGGGTTGGAAGGGACCTTAAAGACCATCTAGTTCCAACCCCCCTGCCATGAGCAGGGACACCTTTCACTAGACCAGGTTGCTCAAAGCCTCATCCAGCCTGGCCTTGAACACTTCCAGGGAGGGGGCAGCCACAACTTCTCTGGGCAACCTGTTCCAGTGTCTCACCACCCTCACAGTGAAGAATTTCTTCCTAATATCTAATCTAAATCTACCCTCTTCCACTTTAGAGCCATTTCCCCTTGTTCTGTCACTACCTGCCCTTGTAAAAAGTCCCTCCCCAGCCTTCCTGTAGGCCCCTTCAGGAACTGAAAGGTCACTATAAGGTCTCCCCGGAACCTGCTCTTCTCCAGGCTGAACAGCCCCAACTCTCTCAGCCTGTCCTCATAGGAGGGGTGCTCCTGCCTTCAGATCATCCTTGTGGCCCTCCTCTGGACTCATTCCAGTATGTCCACGATCTTCTTGTGTTAAGGGCCCCAGAACTGGACACAATACTTCAGGTGGGTTCTCATGACAGCGGGAGAATCACCTCCCTTGACTTTCTGGCCATGCTTCTCTTAATGCAGCCCAGGATACGGTAGACCTTTTAGGCTGTGAGCGTGCATTGCCAGCTTATGTTGAGCTTCTCATCCTCCAGTATCCTTAAATCCTTCTCCTCGGGGCTGCTCTCAATCTGTTCTCCGCCCACCCCGTATTTGTGTTTGGGATTGCCATGATCCATGTGTAGGACCTTGCACTTGGCCTTCATGAACTTCAAGAAGACATGACATCCTAATGAGGAAAGACAACATATCAAAACTTGGTATAAAAAACCAGTTTACGTCCTGTGTAATGCAATGGCTTAAAAGAGACATTTGGGGTTTTTTCCCAAATTACTGAGAGTAAGCCTGTTCTTTCTTTTCCATTTCAAGGCAAGTTTTTCCATCTCAAATACACTTGCCTGGGAAAAGCTCTTCAAATTACTTGTCTTCTATTTGTTTTATTACTGCTAATACCACTTATAACATTATAGTGAAGTGAAAAAAAGGTTTTTCAGATAACAAGCTCCCAAACTGTCTAGTGCTTGATAGTTTCAGAAAAGCACCCCTGAATCCACCCATGAGCTTTCATTAAGTGAAAAGATTACATCAGCTATTTTGCAAAAAATCGGGAGTGTTTAACAGATTTTTTTTTTACTGTAAAATCATGCTAAATTCACAATAGAAACAAGAAACAGAATTACACCTTAGTAAATACTATGGCTAATGTAGCATTGGACAGCTTCATTTTCTCATTCACATTTCTCAAAAATAAAAAGCACTTCTAAAGGAAGACAGCAGTAGGTCAGACCTGGACAGGCACTTCCAGAAGTCTGAGCTGAATAAAATGACTGCCACATGCAAATTAATATCTGTCACATTGCTGGATAATGTTTTTATTCCCATAAATCCTCTTCTTCATAGTAGGAGTGAACTATGTCACGCAATTATCCAACAGAGATTTTTGTATTTCAGCTTTTTTTTTTTTTTTTGCAAATCAAATTTCTTTGTAAGATCTTAAGAGTGGCAAAACCAGCTGTTCTTTCCATGGAGCTTTAGGGGTCAATTTATGAGGGGTACAATGTAAAAAAAGTTTGTTTTTCATTGCTTGCTTTAATATTAAGCAAAAAAAACATTAAGGAAAACTGTAAAAACTATGCAAAAACTATGAATATGCATATTAAAATTATGAGAAATTTCCTAAACTGATATCAAACACATTTTTTTTAAATACAGATTCATGTTTATGCTACAGGCAGATGTTATATAAATTAAACATGAATTAAAGTTTGGTAGCAGAATTTTGCTATTGGTTAAAAGAAAATTTCATAAGAAGCAACTCACAGCACCTGTTTTCTGGACAAGGATGCGCATAGGCACACATAGACAACAATCCTAATATGATTTACCCCTATGTACATGAAGAGTAAATCTGCCTGTTCAATGAAAATATCACTATGCAAATCTGCTGCAAGTTAAATCAGATGTGTACACAGCAGACAGCATGTCCTCAAGCCCAAATATTGAGATACTCTTATGTTGTAGCCTCTAGTGAGACAGGCGAGATGGTCCAATACTATGTCCTACACAAATGTTGCTACCTGGAATATTCCAGTAAGCCACTTGACTTAAACTGAAGATGAGCATTGCAATTAGCAATGTCAGTAATGGCAAAGGAATGCTTCGGCCTATGACATTTTAAAAAGAGCCAAGACTTATATGTTTGAAATACCTAATGCAGATTCAGAAGTCACATCATTCCTTATTCCTTCATGACACACAAGACACAGCTGGTAAAACCTCTGCCAGACTTTGTTTCAGTGACAGGAGGCTGTGAGGTACATCTCATGCTCTGTAGCATGAACCCACTGGAGCATGTCACAGGAAAATGCCACGGTTTGAGTCCCTTCTTACAGAGTGCACCTGCTTCCCACTATTTGTTATACAAAATTTGTTTGTAAGAGGAGGTGTCATCCTCTTGACAGGGGTTCAGTTGCCTATGATCCAAGGTACTTTTGGTACGGCACAGCTGTATAATCTTGTCTCAGCCTCTTGAGAAAGTTGTTAAATGCTAAGCTGTGCAAAAATACCTGAAGCAGAATCATGTGGGCTAAGAAAAGTAAGATTATTTAAACCAGAGACAAGATTACTGAGGTAGAGACAGCTAGTGGCTCAAAGATTCAAGAAGAGAAACACTGGCACGAAAAGATAAAAAATACTAATGAAAATCAGGGAGTCTGAAGATGCTCCTTCACTCCCACTGACAGCTGTCCAGCACACTCAAGGGTGCCATAGAGGGGTGGTAAGAGTACTACCACTTAGCCTAGGAGCTTGCTAGTCCCAGATGTGTGTTGTCTATTGTAATAACCAATAAACAACTGCTTTCTGTTAATAGTGTCTTTGCAAATTGTGTCTGCACATGGGAAAGGTTCCCTGAGCAGAGTCCTGAAGTCTGAGAGTTACATAGGGTACCAGTCAATTTTGAGGGCTACATAAACATTTTAGCCTGTTCCCTTAAAGTTTCAGACACATAAATGGAGAGGTGAAGTTGGGAAGATAAATCTGGAGTAAGTAGCTCTGTGACAGCTGAAAAGAAACAGGCAGGTGTTCCCAGTGTTTGCAGTAGTCAAGACTGACAGGCATGAGAAAATATGTTCCTAGTTTGTCCATTGTTGTAATGTTGCTCCAAGAAATGTTTACCAAGACAGTATCACTGGTAGGGTGGGGCCATGTCTCTACAAAAGTCATGGGCTTTCAGTTATTTAAAACCAGAACCATTTGATTTGCCATGGACTAATCCATTTATTCATTCTTCACATGCCTTTTCCTGTAGCTCCTTGCTTCATTTCACATGCAGTCACAAACACCCCAGCCAGAAGAAAAGGTAAAAGCCTTTTAAAAGCTCAGTCTTCTGAGCAGCCCTTCATTTTCTTTTGAGTGTAGTACACTTTGCTGCCTCTCGGTGCAACCCTAATAGCAGCACAGTTCGAGCCCATTCAGATAATATCTTAATAATGAACATTAATCAGCTATTTTATACTCGCTGATGATATCAATAATATTATCAGTATAGATATATCTATAGAATCGCTTGGGTTGGAAAGGACCTTAAAGATCATCTAATTCCAATCCCCCTGCTTTGGACAGGGTTGCCAACCACTAGATCAGGCTGTCCAGGGCCACATCCAACCTGGCCTTGAATGCCTCCAAGGATGGGGCATCCACAGCTTCTCTGGGCAACCTGTTCCAATGCCTCACCACTATCTGGGTGAAAAATTTCCTCCTAATATCTAACTTAAATCTCCCCTCTCTTAGTTTAAAACCATTTCCCCTTGTCCTATTGCTATTTGCCCATGTAAAAAGTCGCTCTGCCTCCTGTTTCTAAGCTCCCTTCAAGTACTGGAAGGCTGCAATGTGGTCTCCACGGACCCTTCACTTCTCCAAGCTAAAACAAGCCCAGCTCCCTCAACCTTTTTTAGTAAGAGAGATGCTCCAGCCCTCTGATCATTTTCGTGGCTCTCCTCTGGACCCACTCCAACAACAACTCTACATCTTTACTGTGTTGGGGGCTCCAGGCCTGGACACAATATTCCACATGGAGCCTCACAAGGGCAGAGGATAGGGGGACAATCACCTCCCTCGCCCTGCTGCCCACTCCTCTTTTGATGGAGCCCAGGATACAGCTGGCCTTCCGGGCTGCAATTGCACACTGCTGGCTCATGTCAAGCTTCTCATCCACCAATATTGCAACAATATGCAATACATAGTAATAATGTTAGATCATAGGATCTCAAATATGACATGCTGAGATATGTCCAGAGACAGGAAGAAAAGTGAAGAAAAATCCAAGCTCTTAAGACATGTTTCCCCTCTGTTTATACTGTGTGTCTGACAGAAGTACAACCACCTTTACAACTTTGCTAGAAATCAGAGAAGGTGACATGCAGCTAGCTACAGCATTAACTAGAAGCACATACTCCCATTAAACATTCTATCTTTCAAAGTGTCAACTTGGTTTTCTTGTTCATACCACATACCTTTGGTAATGGTTGGTCTCATAGATGTTCCTCCAGGTAGCATTGTAACAGCAAGTTTGGCACAAAAGCAAAATGAAATGCGGTAATAAGCATGGGTAATGGACACCACATACCTGGTGCCTTGTACTTTTTGAGAGCTCTGCAGGCTCCATCACCACCTCCCTCTCCAGCTCCCTGTGTCAGAGACACAACTCAAATACTCCTGTTATTTTTTGTTTCAGGTAAGTATTCTTTAGACTTTTCCCAACAAAAGACTTTCTTATTACTGCTAATTACTTTGTCAGATGAGAGCACATGTCTGCCTTTAAGTTCAACTCTGTCTGAAGTGGAAATTACCCCTTATTTTAAAAACAGCATGTTTTCCCAAATGCAACACTCACATTTCATTTCACAAATTTATCATCAGACAATAGGCAAGACTGAAAATTACATCCAAACTGAAACAACCAATAAAAATGCAATGCTGCAAAAGAATGGAGACAAAAGCTGTGTGATAAGTGTTTAGGGTGAGATTAATTTCTTATTGTCTAGGGAAGGGTCAGTCAGAATACCAGCAGACTGGAATAGGTTTAAGTTCTATTAAGAAAAAGGAATCATTTACATTTACATAGAATGGAATTTGTGGTGATGTTTTCATTTCATCCAACCTAATGATTTCCTTTTCATTTTTAAGTTCATTAAATGACCTTTTTTCCTTTGTTCAGATGAATGCTAAAAATAAGAATTAGAAACCTAGGGAAATTATCCTTTATAGCCACATAGTAGTATATGAAAATGTCCATCAAATAGTGTGAAAAGTCATCTTACAGTACTTAGGGAAGTACGCATGTATGCAGGATAGATTTTAAGGAACCATTAGTAATCTGCTATTTACTTTTGTGAGAATCCTATGAAAACTCAACTGTGTGTCCAGGAAGACAGTGTCCACACAGCAAAAGGAGCCAGGATCAGCCAGTGGAGTGACAGGTAGTCACAGGCAGTGACGGGCACGGCTGGATTTGGAAGATGTGGATTGGGTACCCATCCCAGACTGAAGGGTTCCTTTGCACATGCCATTCCTTCCCTTAACGATCTTCAATGCCCATTAGCACAGTTAGTTTTATTACAAACTACATTAGTCTGATAACCACTAGACTGCAGCTGCTATCAAAACAAATTACATTCACTGTTTTTAAGTTTTTAGCTGCTCTGGGCTCTGGTCCCTTGAGCAAAGGCAACATCATCCGTTAAGCCATGCATCACACGGTGCCTTAAGAGCCTCAGCCTTTTGCATTGCTAGCAGCCCTCTGAAGCTCTGTAGCTGGCTTTCTGCTGGCAGCTCTGCACCCGGTCACCCAACCCACCGTGGCAGCCTTTCCCAGAGCCTCTGGAGCAACACTTTCCCCTTGTTCCCACGCTGCAGATCTTGCGCTGTTATCCTCCCAGCCCTGCACCTGCAAACCCAACAGCGCTGTCACAGTGGGTTCTCATGGGAAATGACTGCCACCAGCGTGAGAATCACCCTTTCTTCCCCTCCCTTTTCCCACTCTGCGGTCAAAGGTTCTGGTTGACATTAGCAGACCCAAAAACACGCATGCCCCAAACTTAACAGCAAGTCAACGTGCAGCCTCAGCAAAGCATGTTCTCAGCATCATAGGCAAGAACAACTGGTAAGAAGTGAGTCCTGATGAAAACTATGTTGATACTGTGGAAAAGGCATTACAGGAGAAACCACAAAGTGCACTCGAGAAGAGACCCAGAGAAGGATGCTCTCCTGGAGCACCCTCATTGATTCTCTCCCACTCTCTCTTCTTTCATTTTGATTTTTCTCTTAAGGTAACTATATGCCATCAGCTACAGACCCTGATAATAAGTGTCTGTGCATGTGAACCTGTCTCAAAAACCTTTGTGCAATACACAGCTATACACTCTTAATAAAAGAACAAATAACCAATGTTTTTATGGTTTGGTACCTTGTGAGCTTACGCAGATTGAAATAAAAGGAGATCTCACTGAAACCTTCCTGTTAAGGAGAAGCGTATGAAAATATTAAGGAGTTTTTTGTATCACCCAACTGTAGGCACCAGCTACAATTCAGTCTCTCATTAACAGCAGGCAGTAGGCATGTCTAAGAGTTGATTCACAGGGTGTACAGAGAGCACAGCACAGGATGGAGTACCATGCCCTGTCACTTTCCTTGCAGCTGGTGGGAAGAGGAAGGCCTGGTGAGGTACACTTCTTACTCTGGGTCAACTACTAAAGTAACTTTTCTGTGCTTCCCCATGCGTCTTCTTTCCATCTTACACGTTTTCATTTTCTCACAAATAGTTCCTTTAATTCACAGTTTATTCACTCATTTTTTTGTAATTTCCATTGTAACTTTCTTCAGCATTCATTCTTCGGAAACATCTCTGCTACTGATTTTAAAAAGTTGTAGTGTTGTTCCTGTACTTTACATGGAGATGTTGTTGTTTGTACCACTTGAAAAGTGAAAGCAAGGCTCAAAGCACACATAATATGCTGTGCTTCCATGGGGACTAAGAGGCCAAATTTTGTGTAAAGAGGGAGTAATCACAAGTTTTAAGAACCTGAGAAGCCTGTAAATTACTCTCAATTACAGAGATCCTGTAAGCAGTATCGGTGTCAGAAGCTATTTCCATGAGGCAGCCAGTGAAACTGGAGAGGTAGCTGTACCAAGAATGGTACAAAGCAGTTCTACCATTGCAAATGTAGAGGATTTCTGTTTTTTTCTGTCACCATTATGAGGCCTGAGAATAACTGCATGAAATTAGACATAGCTTTTTAAGATATCATATGCCAGAAGAGCCTTTTGCTGATTCTAGCAATAATGACCATTACTTTAACCTTATATAGTGAAATGAACTTGATTGTTGCAAAGGTTAAATAATGAAAGAAATTTATTTCCTACTCATATTCAAACAAGACTGAAAATAATTTATTATCACATGAAATATGAATCTTTCATGATCTTATGAAGTGGTTCCTGATCTTAATGATATTTTCAGTTATTTACTGGTACCAGTACTGGACTATTTAGTCCATAGTTCAATTAAACTCGAGGTTTCAGCCTGGCAAATGCACTCTTCATTAGTCAATCACTTGCTAAACTTCTGCTCTCAGCTGCACTGAAGAAAACAGTGCTCCTGGTTTTAGTAGAATAAATGTAGTTACATACCAGGCTATCTGAAAACAAAATACAATGTTCAATTTGCACACATGGTATTATAAATTCCTATCTGGCTTCATGTGTTTTTAACAATGTAAATCTATAATATCTCCACTAAACCCTGTTCTTTTCCTTCTAATACTTTAAAAAGCTTAATATATATCTACACCTGTTTTTCTTTTATAAAATACTTTTGAGAGGGAATCACATTCTTATGAAAACTGTTCCTTCCAGGCTTTTGTCGTGTTTTTTCTGCATTTTTCTCACTTGATCTGTGAACATGAATAGTTCACTGGCAGAGAGAGAGAGTCATTTCTAGCTAAAGATATATGTTGAGAGAGATAGAGAATTAGTCTTTTATGTTACTACCTATTTAATGGTCCTTGTTCAGAACACGTAAAAAATACTAGTTTCTGAAGAAAAATGTACTCTGCAAGAATGATGTGCTTTCCAAATCAATTTTCTTATATAGCTGAACACTAGCACCGTACGATTCCACAAATAGAAGATAACTCTTTAGAATAAAGGTGCCTTCTTAAGCATTACCTGAAACCATCTTAACATTCATAGTACACTAGTTTGGACTGTTTTGTTTTGTTGGTCTGTCATTTTTTTGTGCTCTGTGAGCACTGAAATCCATTGAATATTTCACCCATATTTAAATATTTCTCAGTTTTATCCTTTCAACTTGTACGGGTTTTAAATACTCTGACAGGAATTCTACAGGGTGGAATTTGGGAGAGAAGCTGCTAATAGTCCATCACCAAGAAAACTATTTCCAAGTATTGCTTAAATTTGTAATAATTTTTCTTTCACATAGCAGCTAGTAAATCACTCATTTTCAATTAATGTGGGAAAATTACAGTTTCAAAATATTTCTGTGACTACAATTCAGATTTTTCAGTCTTCTTAAAAGAAACTGAGTCAATCTAACTCCTGCAAGAGAGCTATGTTTCACTGCTACTACCTAAAACTCTTCCAGTGTTTTGCATGAAAAGAAGTATGTATGATATAGTTGAAGAGAACAGAATGAAATTTTTGATCCATTTCATAGACACTGGTCATAAAATAGACATTTTCTAAAAAAAAAACCGAAACAAACAAACAAAAAAAAAACCTACAGAGCACAGTGAGCTTGACAACCACAAAGCAGTACCAAGACATAGGGCAATGCAAAAAGAAATTTTCAGCTTCCATCACATACTGTCTGCACCGAGTACCTTTTGGCCAGGCTTACGGCTGGTCCCAGTATGCCAGATTTTGCATGTGCAAAAGGTGGAAAGAAAAAGGAGGAAATTCATTGTTAGGTTTCTTTATTTTTGTTTAATTTATTCTAAGATGATGTGACACTCTTCTTCCCAAAAAAAAAGGTGTTAAATTGTGAATTAATAATCTTGTTTGTAGGTAGTCTGATCTCATCTGGAAATGAAAAGGTGTGCCAAATGCAGGAGACTTTGTACTTACCCTACTCACTCCTAAAAAAGATAGAGGGAAAATACACCCCCTCTAATCATTACCTTCTTTTTTACGACATGCAAATTGTTGCTTTTAATATTCTTCTTTCAGTTAAATAGATTGGCCGCTTAAATCCTTTTTTATGTGATAGATTAATGTTTACCCCAATGTTTTAGAAAATCTGAAGGTCATGAAAAATAAGTTGAATTTTTTTTGTATCATAAGCCACTGCTAACTGAAGGTTACTTCTAAGGTAGTGAAGTCTCCAGTTATGTGGAGACTGAACATTTAAATTACAACTATAAAAGACTTGAGCACTCCTAGAGCTAAAATATATCAGCAAGTTCTATTTTTTAAAAAAATAACAGTCTTACCTATTTTAAATTAGCTGCAGTCCTTTTCCAGAAATAACTTCATCACAGATTTTGTCTCTGTTCGCTTCTTTTATGTCTGAGTTTTTGAATCTGTCTCCTACATGCTAATTCACTATAATTTATTAAAAATTCTCATAATATTAATTAAATTATGTTGTGACCAAAAACATGATCAGTTATAACAACACTTCTTGAATGTTGATGTTGAATAAAAGCTATTCTGGCATGTTGAACTAAACAACTTCTAAAAAATGCAGTTGCCTTCCCTTACAATGGCTATTCTTAGAATTTTTATTTTGTGGTCAACAATATGAACCTAAATATTTTCTTGTTTTTCTATTATATTACTATGTTGCCTTCTTTTACAGGTACCTTGTCCAGCCATTTCTCCTAACCCACCTGAGAACAAGATCAAAGACAGTTTGAGTCAATTTATGTTTATGGATGGCATCACTTATTCCGTTTTTCCCTGTGTGGATCTACTCAAAAGTAATAAAGTTCAAAGATGGTTTGGAAAGTTGCGCTTATGATCTAACCTCACCTGATGATGTTCTCTAGTAAGCTTTCAAAGCTCAGAGGATCATGTCTTCAGCTAGTATTGAGAATGCCACCCATTTGTCTTTGACAGGCAGATGGATGGATGGATGAATAGGATTAATAGATGGATAGAATAGAATTAAAGGCTGAAGCTGAGTCTTGTATCATTCAAAGCATTGCATCTCAGATTGTATTGGTAATGTGTAGGCAGCCTCAGCACAATCAAGTGCAACAAGACAGCTCCCACATAGCAAATGTAACATTGAAGGTTTTCTATTTCTCCTTATCTTCTCTTGCTGCATTTAGACAACTTTTGTTCACAAATGGGAACTCATTTCCCTTTCTGACCTGGCAGACTGTCAATGTTTGGAAAATATAGATCACAGAAGAGGTTAAAAACTCCTCAAATTGCATACATGACTTTCCAGTATGGCCAAGCAGATTACTGTCTATTTGTTGAATTCAAGCTAGTTTGCTGAGTGATGTAAGGGACATAAAATAAAATTTTAAAAAACTTATGTAACTGAGGGCAAATTTTGGCTGACAACAGTTGTTTTTATATTAGCATGTTTGTTTGGGTAAGGAAGGTATTTTGGAGTGAGTATCCCAATTGTCTCTAGTTACCATACTTGAGTTCACATTACTCAGCAGTCTCAGATCATGTGATCAGTATTCTTCTCAGGTGAAATTAGACTAGAAAATGTGTTCCAGGAAGTCAGTGAAGGGACTCCAACCACTGTTGTATACTTAGTCCTTAATCCACAGGATCCAATTACAGAAAATTCAAAGTTAAACCCCCTAACATTAGTATAATTGTTATGTCCTAAGCACCAAGTACTTCACTCCAGAGATTTTCACTATTCATTTGTACTACTTGTTAATATAAAGAAAGCCTCAGTGTATTCCAGTCTTTTTTGTTCTAGCTTCCCTTCCCCCTCCCCTCTCCCAACTGAATTGCAACCAGATTTTTAATGGGATTAATTCTAACTCCAGAACACCAAAAAAAAAGAGAAAAGAATGTCTAACAATACAGAAATTAAATATTTTAATGTCAGCAAAGCCTGTTGAAATTCACTGCTGAAGACTTGAGGTACTAGTAAAAACTATCCCAGACGTATGAATTATTATTTTCAAGAATTTATGAAGGACATGAGACCCCGATAGCCTGAAAGAAATCAGATAAAATAGGAGAAAAACAGGTTGAAAGGATTTTGGGAGTTCAGTCTAGTCCATCTTCTCTCATATGTCATAACCAATTGCCAGAGGCTTGTTTAATTCCACATTAGAGATTTTAACACAGAAAAGTATGAAGACAAGTAAAAGGAGACTCTGGTAGATAGAGTAAAAAGCAATGAACTTTAATAAGCAGAAAGTTTAACAAATTCTTAAACTCTCAATCTGTAAAGTGATAAGAAAAATTCAATGTCTATTTGTCAGGAACAGATTACAACAAAACAATCTAGTTCCCTTCTTTGATGGAAGTTCCACACTTGCTAAAGAGTAAATAGAAATGAAATATCTTGAACTGTAACAAAATGTCAGCAAATCAACTAAGAAAAATGATGTAGATTAGATTACACTAATGATGCAAGAATGGTTGAAAAAACTGTGCTCAGTACATGGTCATCAGACTAGCGAAATGTCAGGGGACTAAGCAGACTGTGTACTGTATAAATGCTTGCAAGAATTTTCACTAATTTTACAGGTAAAGGAAAAAGCACACACATACAGAACTTAGATGAGAGGTATAATCTGTAGTTATCTTCTTGTAGTCAGCATTACTTCTAGAAGCGCTGAACACAGACTTTAATATTTAAAAGTACTTGCAGTTCTAGGTACTTGCTGCTAGCCAAAAATCAGAGACCACTTTATGAAAAATGTCATTTATATTTTTTTACATTTATGAGGTAGTCTTTGTGTAATCACCTGGTTTGTTCTCTTTGTATTTTGTACACTTTATCTTACTATAACATCTTTCTTTTTTCCTTTACTGCTGATATTTATTTGCTACATTTTAATTTTATGTTACACATGGGAGATGCATCAGCAAGACAGAAAGCAGGAAGGTAAAGTATTATTCATGCTTCTTCCTATGTCATATGTTTTGCTCAGGCTGTAAAGGTTTTACATGTAACAGGCTAAAAGGAATAGTCCTAAAACAGCATTTGGGCACTGCATCATATAACTTTCAGTGCTTCAGACACTGCATTAGGTTCCCAGGAAATAGATTATGGGTGGGATTCAGGAGAGGGAGCAAGATAACTCAACTAGAAGGAAAAACTGTGGAGAAAGCTATGGATTAAGTCCTCATCTTGTCTGAGGACAAAAAAAGGTACAACCCAACCTTGTACTTCTGGCTGTGGGAGGACACCTGCCCCTCTGGGTCCTGTGGCTTCAAGGTCTCAGTTTCGGGATTAGGAAACCCTGGGAAAACAAGGGTGCCAGGTCTGGTAACAGCTGCCATGCCTCAGGGAGCTGCAGGTTGGATGTCTCCAGGCTGCATTGCACCTCCTGTGGGAAGGGGACTCCAGAACTCACAAAGATCCCTCTGTTCATAGCCTGGGGAAGTCTAGGCAAGAAAAGAAAATTGACGTATGAAACAGATTAAATACAATTTCCCAGTTTCCATGACAGCAGCTCCTGGTCAGTATGTTTTAGTTCTAGGACTACATGCTTTGGATTTCAGCTTGTACCAATTTTCTATGAAAAAGGAAATTGATTTCCGTTTTAGTGTGGTTTTTAATTCCTCAGGCAGGAGGATCATTTTCTTCTTTGCTCTAAGTCTCCTTTAAGCTTATAATAATAATGTTTTAACTGTATATTCCTGTTCTAGTTGTTAGTAAAAAAAAGGTAGTCACAGATGAAAAGGGATGCAAAGCAATATAGCTCTCATGTTGAAAAAGAGTAAGCATTTTTAATTAAAAGAATTGTCAGTGTTTCAGCAAATATATGTAAATAATTCTCAGTGGTTCCTCTGTGTGTGTGACATAGGATTAAATTTGGCCTAAGCAGAAGAAATAATAATGTGCAAACAACAAAAAGATGAAGTTGCGGATGGCCTTTGCTTACACTGCAGGTGAATTTGGTCTCAAATAACTGCCATTTGTTAGTACACTCAATCCATGCTATCATTTTCCCACCTTGACTTTCCATGCTAGGGATCTTTCTCTGTTTTGCAGTTACACCACCGATATCACCCGGCAAAGATTCATGAGGCTTACCATGTTCAGCATGTTTGTGGTAAGCGCTGCCCCATTCCATGTAATCAAGCTCATGAATCTTCAGGTTTCTCAGCCAACCTTCACCTTCTATGTAAGCTACTGTGTCTCCATCTGCCTCAGTTATGCCAGCAGCAGCATTAATCCCTTTCTTTACATCTTACTTAGTGGGAACTTCCAGAAGCGTCTCCAACAATGCACAAATGTGGAAGTCAGGATGGCAGAATGAGATGTCAACGTCATTGAAAATATCCCCAAGTCAAGTTTTTGAAAGGAGGGTCTTCTCCCAAGAAAAATGCATTATCTATGTGCAGATTTTATTGGTCACAATAGATGGGCCTAATTTCACTTCCTTTGCAAAAGTATAACTTAGAAGTGGTTTTGTTGTTGGAATTGTACCTGTGTCAAGCCTGTGTGAGACAAGGATCTGCTCCACTGTTTGAAAGGTTAGAGCTTTAGAAGGAGAGATTCTCTGCAAAAGCATTCTTTGTTGCTGTGCCATTGCCTTTTTTTATGATGATTTGCACATAGCTGAAGCAAATATATGGAGACAAAAGTGGATTTTAAAAATCTGTAGTCCTCTGGTAGTAAGAAAATAGAATGATGGTGGTAGACATGTGGGATCTGACATTGTTGTGTGAAGTCATGGAAACTGTAAGTGAATGACCAAAAGAGACTTAGTTACTGATAACTCAGAAGGGGGTAACTATTGATTTTTATCCTATCTACAGCTGTCTCAGCTGGCACTCACTTCTGCAGCTATTAAAGGCAGGGGAAAGACATAAAAGGCCCTTTCAGAGGAAAACTGCTTTTGGATTAACCTTTGTACATGTCCTTGCAAACAAAGAAGTTAATTCACTAGGTGTGTGTCATTGAAAATTATTAAACCTAAGTTTTGAAAAAAACTGTTTCAGGGATATGTCTTTGCGGCTTTTTTCTCAGAATCCCTGCTTCCAAGACAGCCTTGAGAAGGGTGTTCAGTCCTGAAATAGCTCAGTGCTCGTATCACTACAATGAGTGCCAAGAGGAACTTGATGCTTGCCCAGGAAGCGTTCCCATTCATTTCAAGAAGGGTAGAAGAAGGACTGCTTGTTGTCAGAACTCAAACTGCAAGATTTCTAGTACTAGGATATAATCAAGCAATATCATTAGGACCTTGCCGGCTAATACAGAAAGTTGGGGGGAGGGGTGGTGGGGGGGAAGAAAAAAAAAGATAATTATATTGAAAAATTTAATGTTATTGAGAAACATTTACAGTTCCAGTGTTCACCACACTGGGCTCATCTCCATCATGTTCTCTTCTCACACTACTTTCTCTTATCTCGGGACTTCACTTACCACTTTATTGAGTGAAGATAACATTTCACTAGGACCATATGTTTTATGGCTATAGCCTTCTTGTTCAGAGACCTAGTGAACCTCAAACAGTAAGGATGCACTTCCTCACACGTGCAGTTATCTCCCAGCTTGTTGTTCTATCCCAAGCACACCTTTTATTAATTTATTTGAAGTACTGTGGAGATAGTGCTCTGTGATCCCATTCTGCAATATGCCAACCCACTGCAGGATGCATGACACAGGAAAGAAGACAATGTTTTTCACTGATGGAGCGCTGGGCTGCCTTGTGACCGCCAGGCAGCTTAGCACATTCCCGAACTGTGGATCAATGTACTGCTCTTTCTTCTCCTGCCTTCACATGGCATCTGCCAGTCCCATAAGGTCTCACATATAGAGAAAAAGAAGTTTAAGGGGTTTGAAATCATTATTCATAGTGTAAAGCCAGAACTTCACATAGAAAATGCATCATAAAACTTGTGATTGTGTTACTGTAACCATAGTGGTCTAAGGGAATACTCAAGATACACTTTAGGAGTTGTGGAAATACTGTCATTAAACCCTACCAGATAGCTGCAAAATGGGAAGATTTCAACATGTAAGGGTTTGTTCAGATCTGAAAAGGTGGTCTACTTTTCTCATCTGTATGAATTAGTTTATTAAAAGTCTTATGTCTACCTTCAGGCCTTGTTATTAAAAAATAATTATTTAATTAATTAACAGTCTGCACACAAGGTATCAGGTATTACCAAAATTGGCCCTGCTAAGTGAAAGTTTGTTAGCTTGCTGTTCCAGCCTGTGTCTGCACATGTTACCTTTGCTTTTGAGTTACAACTGTCACTACAGATTTCAGTTCTCTTTCTTCTTATTTTTCCCTTTTTTTTTGGCCCACTTACCTGTCCTTTTGACTGAAAGCAAGTCATTACATGCAAGTTCTCCTTACAAAGTAATTTTTTCTCAAACTTGTTCACCTGTTCAGTGAGTTATATTGGTTACTCAATAACTCAGGTTATGTTATTTAACACTGGCAACAATGGTAAAATAGTATTTTTTAATAGCCTTGAGTTTTTTCTCTTTTGCTTGTTAAATCTCCACTTTTAAAGTTTCTATGCTTCTGAGGTCAGGACAGCAAAACAGAACCTTGGCAGCACAACTTCACAAAATTATCCTATCAACAACGAGATCAACAGAACATGAAATGTCCTCTTCTGTGGGACACTAATAAAATAGTTTGCAGTTCAGAATTTTTCTCATCTTCTCCATATTGCTTTAATTCTCTGTATCTGAAAATAAGATGGATGTATTTCAGACATCCGTGCAAATATCCAATCTTTTTATTTGTTACTAAATTCTCTATGTTAGTGTGAGTTCACAAAGGAATATGATAGAAAAAATTCTTTAATGTTTTGGAGCATCTGATCTGCTTTACGTTCTTTCTCATACAACTAGAATAAGCAGTTCACTGGAAAATAAAAACACCTTACTGATACACCAAAAAAAAAGGAAGCCATTGCAATCCTCTTGAATTTTAAATAACTAAAAGCTGAAAAGTAGGTGATCTAGTATGTCTTTCAGTTGAAATGGTACTGATGAAGAAAATCTGGATTAGAAGGAAGAATGCTTTTGTGGGGCTAGGCAAAAAACTCTAGAAGGCCATGCAGAGGTAAAGTGTTGCTGATGTTAAACTGGAACATTGAGTCCATTTCCTGCTGTTGATATGTATTTTCTGTGTAGTTTTACTACTACACTATCACACATAACTATAAACTACATAAAAACTATGATTTCAAAAAGTTTCTTTCAAGATACTTGCAATCTCATAAGTAGTGTCTATGTACAGATAAGGGGTTCACTAATTACTTCATATGTATTTTTTTATTATTTATTTTTCATGTAACACATGAAAATGCAGCTTTTTTGATCAGGGCTATTGATATTGTGCTGCAGTTCAGTTCAGTATTTCAAACTGTGCTGGTTTCAGTTGGGCTAGAGTTAGTTTTCTTTGCAGTAGCTAGTATAATACTGTGTTTTGGATTTAGGATAAGAATGTTGATAACACACGGATGTTCCAGTTGTTGCTGAGCAATGCTTGCACTAAGTCAAGGACTTTTCAACTTCTCATACTGCCCTGCTAGCAAGGAGCCTGGGGATGCACAAGAAGATGGGAGGAGGCACAGCCAGGACAGTTGATCCCAACTGACCAAAGAGATATTCCATACCATATGACATCATGCTCAATCAAGCTGGGGGAAGAATAAGGAAGGGGGAGAGATTCAGAATTACGGCATTTGTCTTCCCAAGTGAACATGAGACGTGTTGGAGCCCTGCTTTCCAAGAGATGGCTGAACACCTGCCTGCTGATGGGAAACAGTGAATTAATTCCTTGTTTTGCTTTGCTTATGCATACAGCTTTTGCTTTACCTATTAAACTGTCTTTGTCTCAACCCACAAGATTTCTCACTTTTACTCTTCCAGTTCTCTCCCCATCTCACCAGGGAAAAGTGAGCAAGCATCTGTGTGGTGCTTAGTTGCTGGCTGGTGTTAAACCATGACACAAACTTTTATTGTATTTGAACATATGGTAATAGGTTGACGGGGAAAATATTCAGTCATTAAACCAGAGCATTCCAGCTGAGAGTTTCCAAACCATCAAGAAGCCAACCCTGACTGTACTCCAGGGCACTGTGGACCTCAAACTGCTTCCAGAAAATTAAATGTCAGAGCTTTGGGATTTTATAGTGTATCACCTGTTACATACATCGTGATGACTACAGTAATCCCATCATCCAATCTAAAACACTGGCTGCATGAGTGAACTGGATGCCTAAGTGAAACTGGATAGCTTAGGACTTGGTAATGGTACGATATATGCAGCATTACCCATCCAGTAAAAGCACTTAACAGACTTATTGCACTTTAAGCATGTAGATAGTCTCACAGAAGTCAACAAAGGCATGTGACTACGTGATTTGCCATACTGAGGACCTAACCTTCTGTCCAAATGCCACTACCATCTGGAGCTGAATTTACAAGACATACTCAAAGGTAAGTGCAGAGGCAGAAGGGGGAGAAAGGATGTCTGCACAGTCCAAAGAAGGTAAACGTTTAGAAATAGTGACAGACATAATTAGCACTCGAGAGGTGATCTTGATGAGGAATAAAACAGGAAGACTGTTTTTAGTTTCAGAAATATTTCCTGGAGCTGGATTTCAATGTGCTGAGTTTAAATCTATGTATTATATATCTGGGCCGTGACCATCTATTGTGGCCATGCTGCTGTGGAGCAGTAGTGTCTTCTGTCCTTGTGCTGTCAACTTCTTCATACCTTGAAAGAAAATCATCATCACCTGGGTGGTGCTTCAAAGGGAACCACCACCATCCAAGATGTTAACAATCTCAGTAATACAGTGATTCTCTGTCCAAGGATCTGTTACCATAGGTCCAAAGCCTGGACCCCCACATTCAAATTGCTCAGGTTGCAAACAAATTATGTCTCAAGTCAGACTTTTTAATCTTTCATCTTCAGTTTTGCAGGACTGTGTGGAACAGAAAATGAGTTTCTGTGACATTGCTAGCAAAACTAAAAAAACTGACATGTTGGATGAGCTTTCTTAAATTGTTTACTAATTCCAAAAAGGCTGTGAGTTTCATAAAATAACTCTATTTTTTGATGTGTTTTGTTCCTTTTTTTTTTTTCCTAATTATCAGGGCTCTCTTGCCTTCCCACTCAGGAGGAACTGGCCAGTCCACACATGCTCTTTGCTGCTGTACACACTGCTGTGCTGTGAGTTCTTTGCTCACACACTGGGGAAGAGGACAGACGGTGTCAAAGTATGAGCTGGATCACTGCAGTATATTCAAATTTGCTGTATTTTAGCATGTTGGTAGCTGTCACAGCTGTTTAGCAGTAAGAATATGGAAGTACAGGTCTTCCACATCATCTCTGTGTCCATGGAGCACTGCAAATTCAGTAATCCATTTCTTGGCCAAGAAAGAGACCTTCGTACATAAACAACCTTTCTTCCAGGAGTGCTGGAAAAAAATTCCCTTGACCACTGTGGAGGGATCAAGTCACCTGGAGATATCTCTTCAGACTACTGACAGTGGCAGGGGGACAGTACTGGTAGTAAATCATTAAGTATGAGAGAGAGAGAAAGAGAAAGAGAGAGAGAGGATGCCTTCTAACATGCAGCATACATCATTATCATAGGTACTTACCTTCTCCATTGCTAAGGGGATGGCAATGAAATTGATGGGACCATTGGTTGCCGTTTTACTTTCCCATTTCACAGGATGTAATTGGAATTAATCACCAAGATCTATTGAACATACACTAGCGAAAGCCCCTGGTACAGAAGGAAGCTCCTTATGCAGATTGACTTCATACTGCTGAACCTTTATCATGTTTCTAACAATGACGTGGGCCTGTTCCTGATGCTAAAAAAAAAAAATAATAACTATTTTCTCTGTTTGGATGTGAGATAAAAAAGCATATTTCTTAACAGTGCCATTAGCTTCAGTTTCAGCTTAAGTTTTAAACTTCACCATTATATATTTTCATACAATACTTTATGTAACAGAAGGAATATAAAGGCTAGCATGCTTGTGTTTTGTTTAAGCCATTTGTACTGAAAAGTAAAAAATACTAAAAATCTTAAAGTATTTTTAATAATGTCTGTAAGACAAAAGTAATGGTTTCTTCCTTTTATCATAAGTATTTCTGACAGCTTTGTTCAATGAGGTTTTCATTTTAAAGAATTCTTTCCACATGGGATTTGTATAACAATGTCTCTGCACTTCCTTGTTTTCTTGAGCAGCACAAAAAACTCCACAGAGGGATATTCTTAGTGGATAATAAATTGTGTTGCATACATACTTTTTTTGATAACCTTTACCCTTATGTGGACACAGACATTTTAGAAAAATAGATATTTGTATATTGCAAATATTGTCTGTTCTAAATATACTGTACTTGCAACTCTGATTCAATGAGATTCTTAGGCACGTGCTTCTGCCTATTCAGTTCATTTGGATTTAGGAGCATGTTTGAATATTTTGACAGGCCTATCTTCTGGTGTCCTGTAGACAAATGAGAATACCAGAGTTATTTCCCTAGTTTTTTGTAAATCACTCCTTGAAGACAATTAAGCTTTATCTTGGCTTTGTCATATGAAGTTCTGCTTTGTCTCCTGCATGGTTTGAGATGTGAAGGGGCTTTGGCCAGCTTTGGAGACACAAGCTAAGAGGGAAGAACAAGGATACTACAACCTGCATCTATCACTTCAGCAAAATAGTTGGATAAAGCTGAAATATGAGCAAAGATGCACTTCACCAGATTTCAAGCCATTTGTCTGACTTAAGGTGTGGGATCAGAATAGAAGTCTGTGTGTGAGGCTGGATTTCCTAATTCCTTCACATACAAACACCTCAGAGAAAGACAATTTTGAAACAGGACCCATTGTCAAGAAGTTAAAAGCAATGTCACTGAGGGGCAGGGAGAGGAGGAGGACTAACAATATTAAGTGAGGACTAACAATATTAAGTGTCCCAGGCAGATAGCCCTTCCCAGCGCTTCTTCCAGCCACTGAGGTGTGGTGAAAGGTTTCTGGGCTGGGAATATGGAGGTGGACAAAAGCACTGGCATTCGGTAGAGCTGGGCAGGGAAGGAGACAGGGGCTGGCACCCTTCCCTGGGCCCTGGGAAGGGAGCAAAGATAAATGCCTTCCCATACAGCTCAGCCCTCTCCTTTCTAGATTTAGCCCCCCCAGATTAATTCTTCTTTCTGTGATTCAGAAATCATGACAGAGGACAGGAGAGAGCAGATAAGACAACTAAAGAAGGAAAGTTCAATTTTTTTGTGTGTTTGAAGAATCAGAACATGGACTTCTTGAAAGCATGTTCACTAAGAGGGAAAATACAAAAAGAAAATAATTAATAACAAATGCATTCATTTAAATTTGAGGAGGGATTTTTTTTCCTTTTTTTTTTTTTATTAGTGGTGCTTTTAACTGCTGCCATTCATTAGACCAGCAGCAAAAGAGAACAAAAGTAATTTGAATGGACTCATAATCTTCTCTGTTTAAATAAATTGGGGTAAAATCTCATAAATCAGAAAAATTAAATTAAATCCTTGCTTTTAGCTGGAGAGAGAGAGCTAACAGTTGCATTCCTGGGACATAAGCTGTTTTCTCTAAAGTCTAAAAATTCAGTAAGCATTAGTGGCATAAAGAAAATTGAGAGGAGGGGAGGGTGTGGCTTTTTCAGCACTGCTTTCTACACCTTTGGATTTGTGTGGATGAAAAAGAAAAGGCAATTTAACTTTAACTACTGAAATAGTTATATTCCAGTTTTGGAAGTAAGAGAAATGCATTTACTTTTTTCCAGTGATATCACATTCAGGATTCTGCTGTACAAGAAACCTGTAAGGATTTGGACTTTAAGATCTAATCCTCATAAATCTACAATTGCATCAATGAAGTATTTAACTCTGCAATGTTTCCATCTGATTTTAGAGAAGAAAAAAAAATAATTTCTGAATTGTAATTAAGTTTTGAAAAAATGTACTCACTGCTTGGCATTTCCTCACACATCCTTGTGAACACCACGTTCACTAGAGTTTGCCTATACTTTGATTTGTACTACAGGTAAAGATAACTGGACTAACATGAGTACCAGCTGCAGTCCAGATGTAGCAGCACGGACTGTGCTCATCGGACATATTTACTCTGCCTTTTGGGCCTCTTCACTACTTTAGTATGAGCAGCTCTCTGATAGAGAATTATGGGAAAAATTCATATGACTTTTCTGTTCTAGCGGGAACTCCTCCTTTTCACTGTATTTTTACTGCATAGCGTAATTTTGTGAATTTACCCAACTACCTCCAGTACAAAGCTCAAATAAAAATGTCCTAGTAACTCTTTTTCTAATTTTCAATATTTTGTTAGTTAATTCTGAAACAGAAGCTTTTTTAAATATACCACTGTGGCAGTACATTTAATTCACCTTTAATAAGATAACTATCCATTTATCAGAGCTGCATCTAAATGGATAGAAAAGCAGCACAATACATTTTTGGAATATCTTTGCCGATCTAGATGTTGTGAGTTTAGTCCTCAGTTTATAGATCCTAAGGGAGATTGTTATTGTAGGTTTCTGAGCATTAGTCTGCAGTGAAGGATCCTTCACATGGACAAAGCTCATGGTGCACCCCTCACTCTAAATTATCAGCTATTTTCTCCAAATATTGACATGAATGAAATCATTTCAAAAACTGGAGCATTTTCAGTGAATCAGCTCAAAACTCCAATAAAGTGAAAAGTTTCTTTAGCTTGAAGAACTATTCTGTTTTACTAGTTTCAAAAATGTTGATAATTATTTTCTGTTGAAAAATACCATCTGTTTCTTGGAAAAGAAACAAGTTGTAATGAATTTGCTGTGAGTGCAAGCTGCAAGCAACAATAATGAACAGCCTGGTGATGAACACTCAGTAAGTCTGTGAAAAACCCTCATGTAATCCCAGACTTCAAGCAGGTAGATCTGTTGTGATGGGCTCAAGAGATTGAGCAAGGGAGTCTGCCTCTTCTGCTTTATGATTAAACACTATTTAAACACTTAATGTCCCCCAAGGAGACTTGAATTTGCAATTCAATGCCTGTGAGCACCATTACTCTACAGACTTGAACTAGGTTGTTGTCCCCCATAAAAGGGTGACTAAGTCAGTTATAGTGAGTGCAAGTATGTAGCTTATTCTCAACTGCAGCTGAGCAATATTTTATGAGTAACCTGATGCAATACCTGGCTATAAGTCAATTCATATTGTATTGCATGAATGATCCTATGTATGTTAAAAGATCTGTTCAAACTACTACTCAAAGTCAGCAATGCTGGGAAATAATTGTTTGCTCCCATCGTTATTACTACTGTAGGAAAGCAGCACTGAACTTTGAATCTAGCCATTATTTGTTATTTCATGCCTCACCAACATGTAATTTAATGTACTACAGTAGAAGATTTGTGGTGAAATGGACAATAAGGTTTTGTCATCCTTCTACTAACCTTTAGAGCTAAGGAGGGAAAAATCTATGTCTGGGGCAATTTAAATTATTATTGTAGAAATCTGTATTAGAATGAGATGAATCATATCCATTTACTGTTCTTCCACTGA
The DNA here is from genome assembly GCA_907165065.1 of Caprimulgus europaeus. The sequence goes on from OU015524.1 coordinate 79,996,655, forward strand.
TTATAAAAGGAGTCTAAGGGGCCCATTCAGATTGGACACTTGCATCACAAATATAGCATCTGATCAGATGAATCACACCTAATATGTCTACTTATGAGTAGAACATATATAGACTACCATTATGTACTAAATATTATGCCATATACTGCACTATTAGCCTTCAAGTGCTATCTTGATGGCACTGAAATGAAGAGAAGAGAAGAGAAGAGAAGAGAAGAGAAGAGAAGAGAAGAGAAGAGAAGAGAAGAGAAGAGAAGAGAAGAGAAGAGAAGAGAAGAGAAGAGAAGAGAAGAGAAGAGAAGAGAAGAGAAGAGAAGAGAAGAGAAGAGAAGAGAAGAGAAGAGAAGAGAAGAGGAGCATTTACACTAATAAGCAGTTATGATCATACAAAGGCTGTGGTGATTCAATTTTGTTTTAAGCAAATTTTTGGGTCCTGAACAAATCTAGTTAACTAACTTCTTATCTGTTTGAAACATTTGATCCTTGAAGGCTGGGACTGCAACTAAGCTTGGGAAAGCAGATCCCAGAACATTGCATGTCACTTTTTGTGAAGTGCATTTGAGCATGGACATAAAAAAGATCAAGTAAGTAGCTTTAAAAAGTTTACCCAATACAAAATTGAGTGGTTCAAATGAACTCCTCTACTGTCTAGCATGGAATAATTGGTTTTAATTGAAAAAATAGATTGTATGAAATACAAATTTAAGAAGTACATTTAAAATTTTTATTTTGCATATTATCACCTGCTTTGATGAAATTAAGTGTGTGTAAGTGTAATAGAAGAAAGTGTAGATGTCAGTCCTTTTCATCTGGACACCTAGAAATAGGTAGGCACTTTTTAATTGGTTATCTAAGTAAAAACAATTTAATTTTTATAGTTGACGTTTTATAATAATATATATTGTTATTTATTACGATCTCTAAGAGACTCTGCTGTGGTTCAGAACCTACATACAAAAACAAACAAACAAAAAAAATGAACTAGCTATGCATAGACTAAGAAATACAGGATTGATGAGAAAATATTGTATCACACTTTAAGCAGTAGTTTCAGCACCACAGCTCACTTGAAAATCAATCCACATTTTCTGGAGGTCCGATATTAGGCACAATGAGCTTGTGAAAGTCAGACACTTCTGGCTTTTGCCTCCTTCCCATTGCATGACCACAACAAAGGATATGAGAAGAGAGAGATATTCTCCCCTCTACCTGGTCCCTAAAAATATATTGAGTTAATGGACTAATCCAGCATATTAGCATTACATATATTGCAATGTTTATGTGGTTGGCAAAAATCTACCATCACTTTTCTGCAGCTCTTTGAGAGAAAACACAAGCACATCTTGGCTCTTCCACACTTCATGGGATCCAGCATTAGATTTACTGATTGCTAGATTGGAGAGGAAGGTTTGTCAGCTGGAGGAGGACATTTTAAGGGCCAGATCACAGTTTAGGGTTCCTTCTCATCACTGCAGGGGTGGCAATGGCAGCAGTATCTCTGACTCTGTGTTCTGGCAGCCAGGTTAAGGAGAAGGCTTGCCCTCCTTCCCTCCCTCTTCCACCCAAGCTCTCTACAAAAAATGCAAAGTGTCTCCAGGAGCCAAGATCAACATTGCAAGTGCTTGTGCATTGTGCTACCCCACAGCTGTTCCCTTTCACCTGTGTTGTGTAAACTGAAATACTCTGGACTTGGTCTTCCAAAGTACTGAAATTTCTGGAACAATTCCAAAAAATAATTTAAGCATATGCTTACTGTTACACATATGACTTCAGTGGAGCTTCTCAATGTGTTTCAGAGCCCACAGGTTCTTCAGGGTTTCCTCCTTCGGCAAGTGGTGCTGGTCAGTCATGACACCTAGACTTCTGTGAAAGTGAGCTGAGCTGTTTGTACTGCAAGGCAAATGAGGTGCAGTATCACAGATTTATGAGGTAAAACAAATTATCCAAAGAAAGACACTTTATGAACATAATTTGTGATAATATATGCAACCAGTTCAAAAGTATAGGCTCGTGAAGTGAAAAGAAATCATAATGTTAATTCAGACCTTATGAAAAGCAAACCGTGTTCAGTGACAGATGGAACAAGTGTTTTCAGAGTAAGAGCTAATCTGCACTGTGGAACACCAGAAGACTTACCTCAGTGTTCCTAAAAAATATGGGAAAGTAAATATTGGAAAAGACTGGTAATGATTTCAATGACTGTTTGAAATGAGCATTTAGATTTGAGCAGATTGTTACAATAAACCTGTAAGATATTTGAAAGGAAAAGAATATTTATTGGCAGTGGGATATGCAGTGTATAGAAAAAACCTCATTCAGATTTCCCTGTGTATCTTAAGCTTCCAGGGACACCTGTCTTGCAGCTGCAAAGAGTGCTGCACATCAGATCGTACACTGCTATGTTTCATCCACTTAATGACCATTCACTAAACAACTAGTCAGACCTGGGGCTACCTTCTGCTGTCAGAATGTCCTGGCAAAACCCACCAGCTGAAAGTGTAGGTCATTATGCATTTGTCTTTTTTAGCTGCCACATTCTGCTGTATCCATTTCATACGATATACAATTTTTGTGATGTCGATTTGCTGATATGCTTTGTAATTTTCCTGAAATCTATAGCAAAATCTGCAGAACAGAATTATAAATCAGTAAGATGTGAATATTTCAATTTGACATTTGATGATAAATAGCCAGGACATCCTGTTTTTGTAAAACGGCGATTTTGAAACAAAGATAATTTGTGCAATTTGAACACAGGAAAATTGTTCCTGCATCCTGACCATTCAGCTTGGGCAGAAGTTTTACCTCACAAAAATTTCCATGAGATGCTGTACAAAAGAGGTAAAGATGTTTAAATCATGCTCAAGTTTGCAAGGGCAGATTATTCCTATCTCTTTAAAAGTAAAGACTTCTGACACCCTGAACCAGGGGGTGTTGTACATGACTGCCCAGGACACCACTGCACAGCTTGACTAGCTAGGCTCCTGATACCACTAAGTTGACAAAAAACCCACATGGACATGATTTACAGCAGTAAAAAAGTCTTTCTTCCTTTCTGGGTTATGCTATTTAGAGTAACTGTTAGCAGTGCTGGAAAATGAGACTTTCTCTGTGTAAGCCACAGGTCTATTAAAGAGCCTCACTATCAAGATAACACTGTGGAAGTCACATCAGTGGTGTGCAAACTGGCCCCAGAGGTTATTAATGAAAGACAGGTCTTAAATTGTTCAAGTTTTTCACCTCCAGTCCTGAACCACTGATACAACAAAATATGATCATTAAGTTTAGAAAGAGACTATGGATTTACAAATGAGGTCTCAAAGATACTTGACAGTCTTGTTTTAGGTAGACTTGCTTTGTTGAATCGAGCAAAAGCAGCTCTGAGAGAAGAGCTTGCAGAGGTGGGAGCAGGGATGGGGCCTGGCAAGACCTTATCATTGAGAGTTTGGCACTGGACTTCGAACAGGCAAGGAGAAAGGACAGGTGCCATCTGTCACATGTGGACAGACAAGACCCCAGGAGCATGTGCAGCAGCTTTCCAGAGGCTGTTTCTTCACAGATGTGTTAGGAACCAGATGCTCTATTAATAGCACAAACCACCTCCATCAATGTCCCAAGCAAGAGTTGCAGGATTTAAATCATTATGTCCAAGTCCAAACTGAGTATTAAGGATAGTTATTCTTCTTTCAAAGGTTTATTGCAGCTCCCACTTCTTTAACTAAATTTGGTCTTCCGGACTGTCAATGCACAATTTAAATTCATCATTGTTCAGCACTGGAAACTTGAATTTAAGATCTGCACTGCAGTGTCATCTTCACTACTAAACAATCTGTATATATAAAAAATATATGAGATAACGTGAATTTGAGGAAAATGTTTTCTTATTTAACCAGTGCTCTGAGCTGTGTTCAGAGTAAATCTAAATTCTCAGCCCACAGAGCCACACTCAGTGAGATATCAGCGGGATATTGGGGACAGGATATCACTTCATTAAATATTATGCTGTTAGTGTGGAAAGAGATTTACTTCAGAGGAATTTGATGAGCATGCAAAACCACTATACATGGCTGAGTGGGACTTCAATGACCTATCAGGTTGACTGGTAACACAGATCCCTGTCTGAAGACAAACTGAGAGTGAAGTCCTGGAGTCTTCCACAGCATGAAGATGCACGTTTAAGGTCAGCTGTTCACTAATCAGCTAGAGCTCTCTGAGATGTGTCAGCTGCTCTGTATTTATTACTCCCCTCATGTTGCTTCTCATCTTACTCAAAGTTTCTTGCATACTAATAAATAGCGTTCCGGAAGACCCATACACCATATTTAGCTTCATCATACAGATGGGGATGGTTAATATACCGTTGCTGCAAAAAAATGAAATGGGAGTGAGAAAAATTCTAATAATGTTTGACTTCTGTCTCTAGAAAGTTCACAGATTCACAGAACATCAGACTTACAGACTTAAAATAGTTCTTTAGACATCACTACAACGACCCTCCTCAGTTAGGATAAGGTAATAGTTTATGTCCTGCTTGACAGGTATTTGTTGAGAACCTTGTAATGGTAAAGAGTCTACAACTTCTTAAGCAACCTCACTTACTACTTCATTGTTCTCACTGCTAGTTCATACTCCCAATATCAAATCTGTTTCAATATAAATCCATTACTTCTTGCCACCTCCCTCTTGAACATGGAAAACAGATTATTCCTTGTGTCTTTACAACAGTGTTACGTAATTGAAAACTGCTCTCATTTTCTCCCTTGGGTTTTTCTTCTTTGGCTCAACACCATAAAATTACATTTTCTAGGCTTCTGTTGATTCTGATTTCCTCAGGACTCTTGCCATTTGGCTCTAATTTTTCTTGGCATGCAGTCTCCAGTGCTGAGCAACAAAAGAATAATTTCTGATGCTTTGGAAGCTATACTCTTGTTTATACACAAGAGAATGATGTCAACCCTCTTCAGCCTATGTTGCTGATGTCTATTTGTCCAACATCATAATCACCATGGAAGAGCTACTGCCTAGCCAGCTGTTCCCAAACTTGAATATGGGTAGCTGATTATCCAGCATCAGTGTAATACCCTGTATTGGATAAAGTCATATCACTTTTCAGATAGTTTCTAAAAAATTTCTGTCTAGTGAGCATATTAGTTAGAAATGCTTATGTCAGTAAATCAGACTATTATACTGTATTCTGGAATAGACTATTTACCATAGTGAGCATTTGAGAGGGATCCAGCTTTATGGATGAGTTATATGACTCTTCTTCAGATATACAAACATGCCACATTTAGTAGAAGGTCCCATAAGATAAGTGTCACCAAAAAGGGATTTAATGAGACTCCTTTCCAGAATTCTCCTCTTGGAGAGGAATAAGGGTATAGATCTCCCTGTCTGCTTTTTAAAGCATAATATTAAGCCAGTATGGATTTGGCTTATACTCTTGGAATATGCAGATCACTGAGCAGGACTGAGATTTCATGACAGCAACACCTTCTTCCAGACAAAGAATATATATTCCATGGTACGCTGAAGCACTGCAAAATGGTTTTGCACTAATCCTTAAAATCATCGCATTTTCAGTCTTAATCTGTCAGAGCCATCATTCCCACCAAGAATGACATATGGGTTTTGTATTAAAGTTGACATCATGGGTCTTGCAATACTCTTTCTTGATTTCTTATTAGGATAAAATTGTGCTTCCTATATGCACAAGTGGTTTAAACAAACATGTTTGCTATACTCATTCTTCTTGGTGTTGCCAGCAGGTCGAGGGAGGTGATCATTCCCCTCTATTCAGCACTGTTGAATACAGTACTCCACATCTGGAGTGCTTTGTCCAGTTCTGAGCTCCTCAGCACAAGAGAGATATGGACATACTGGACAGAGTCCAGTGAAGGGCCACAAAGATGATTAAGGGACTGGAGCATTGCCTGTTTGAGAAAAGGCTAAGAGACCTGGGACCATTTATGTTAGAGAAGTGAAGGCTCAGGGAGGATCTGATCTGATGGAGCCAGGCTCTTTTCAGTGGTGCCCAGTGACAGCACCAAAGGCAATGGGCACAAACTGAAACACAGGAGGCTCCAACTGAATATCAAGAAACATTTTTTTACTGTTACAGTGACCAAGCACTGGCACAGGTTGCCCAGAGATTGTGTGGAATCTTCATCTTTGAAGATATTAAAAAGTCATCTGGACATGGTCCCAGGCAAACTGCTCTGGGTGGCCTTGCTTCCACAGGACAGGTGGACCACAGAACTTCCAGATCTCCATTTAACCATTCTGTGATTCTAACAATACTGGATAGAAACAACTGGAGAGATCCTCAGAAAAATCAAAGATTCATTATCAAATAACGTGATTTCCAGAGTGATAGACCTTTACAATGGGCAGTGAAGACTTAGCAATTGAGATAAAATGAGCCCATGTTCCAGCAGGCAAGCTTTAGTGTATATATACAGAACCATGCCCTATAACAAGATTTTGGCAACATATTGGCCGGGCTTGCTGGGTCTCAGGAACATCATTAAATTGTATTTCAGCTTTCCATGAATATTCAGTTACTTTTCACTCAAAGTTTTCACATAGTCACAGTGATTATGTGAAGCATTTATAAAACACTTCTTTCTGCTTTTGCTTCATGTGCCTTCACTATTCTGTTTCTTTTTATACCTTTCTAAAAACATTTTACTGACCTCACTTTATCTCCTACTTGCTTAAGGAATCTTAAATCATATGAGGCAGTTACTCTTCTGGTTATTAACAAAGGTCTAGGAGGAGTTCAGTCATAAATGATGTTAGTTATAGCTGTTACTCATGCCAGCTGCAGGCTGCTTGGTCAATAGCATACCTAGAGGGAAAAAGAGGTTCAGAAAGTCTGGACAGCAAGATTAAGAATTTGGCAACTGTGGATTTTCTGTGCTTGTGGTCAGAAACCTACAGGTCCACTTCAAACAAGCTCAAGAGAGGAGAGGATAGAAGGTGTGCAGCAGTGAAGGGAATAAGTAGCAAAATTTTCAAGGTTAGGTGAGAAATGCCAACTGGTCAGAGAGGGTTGTAGGACATCTACCATCCTCAGAAAACTCAGGTTAAGTTTTACATGACAGCTTTATAACATTAATATCATCACTGCAGTGGCTTTCTACAGCTCTTAAATAATGCTGTATCTCTGCATAACACCAAAATGAACAATAGATGTAAATACAGAAATATATACTTTTTCAGTATCTAGAGTCTGTCAGCTTTTGATGAAAAGATGTATGTATTTGGTCTTAATTCTAGATTACAAGTTGAGAAGATATATTTTTCTTATTATTATTTTCTTATATTATTGTATAAATAAGCCTGCTGTGTTCCAGGATAAGAGTTACTAAATAGAGATTCTTCCCCCATGTCCACAAGCAGATCAAGATGCAGTAAGATTTTTTTCACCATTCATATCAACATATCTGTGCAAGATGCACAATTGGAAGACCAGATATTTTGTTGTCCTCCTCCACAGTCCCATGTGCTCTAAGTCAGTGATCAAGGCTGTAAGTGTAATATAGCTAAAAAAAAAAAAAATTATAAAGAAAAGGACAGTGCTTTATGAGTAGCTGATCATCCAGCACCAGTGTAGTACTCTATTGTTTTAGATCAGACAATTTCTCCAAACTTCTATCTAGAGAGCATACTGGGGAAGAAACAAGGAGGGACCTATTCAACTTTGATCTTGATGAGGTGAGTTAGCTACACTGATTTAGTGCTCTGTGTCTTATTTTTAGACACAGACACAGACTTTAGTGTCTTATATTTTCTTCTAGTTCTTTCACTAAATGTTTTTAAATATTTGGTGTCTGTATTCATCCTGACCAAGAAACCATTGCATGTTTATGCATTAGTGATCCACATAACAGTCAGTCTGAATAGGCATAAGCTATGTACAGCGTGGCTTTCAGCCCTGTGTTGCTCTGCACAAAGTCTTTGGCTGCCGGACAAACTCAGACACTTACTGTAACAGAGGAACAGCTCCACTGGGTACCAGCAATTATGCCACCTGCACGGCCTTGCCTTTATCTAACACTGCAGCAAGAAGTTCTCATGGGAACATCCTTTAGGAACAGAGTTGTTTTCTTGTAAGGAAACTGTATATTAACTTGACCAAACGAAAGGGAGAGCTATTCTCCACAGACAAGATCTGCTCTACCCCACACAGTGTGCTGTGCAAACACAAGCACTGTCTGAAAGAAGCAGCACTGGTTTGTCTGTCTCATCATTTAAGACTGGATTCTTTCCTGAAAGGTTTTTTTCCAAAGATATCCTTACATTACATACAAGTTACTATGTTCAACACAGGAATGACTAAATGAGGCTGAATGACATGTGAGATAACAGAGGAGTGGATGATCTAAAATACCTTTTGGCCTTACATCAATGAATACAGATAATTATATGCTGTAAGCCATCAGGAAGAAGCAGAAACTAGCTGTGAAATCTTTTATTAATTTTTTAATATGTTCTCCTGTTTACAAATGGAGATTATAGTCATTGTTAATATTAAAACAGTCAGTACTTAATACTTATAGTAAACCAGCCATAAATCATTTATTGAATGAAAGAGAGTCTAAAGTATGATGCACTCTCAGGGGAAAGAAAAGGAGTCACAAGTTTTACAGTAATCATTCGTACATACACCTACTTTCAGATGAGATTAACCTAGTTCTGGACAGAGTTGTTCTTTTTTTTTTTTAATTGCTCTAAAATCAGTGCACAGTAACAGATAAAAGTGTCTAGTAAACTAAAGTGTGTGTGTGATCAGGTAACACCCACTGTTTTTGTCTAGTTATAAATGCTTCTCATACTGCTAAGCAGGAGAATGGAGCCTACAGCTATGCTCATGCAACAAAAGTTATGAAGGACTATAATTTTGTAAAATATTCTGTCCTCTGTCCCCCCTAAAAAAACCCACAATGAATTACTAAAATCTGGGGGGAAATAATTTCTTCACCTTGCCTCAAATTATCTGAAGGATGAAAGAATAGAATTTACTGAGACCCAGAATGAATCACAGAATCACAGAATGGTAGGGGTTGGAAGGGACCTCTGGAGTCATCCAGTCCAACCCCTCTGCCAAAGCAGGTTCCCTACAGCAGGTTACACAGGAAAGCATCCAGGCAGGTTTTGAACATCTCCAGAGAAGGAGACTCCACAACCTCTCTGGGCAGCCTGTTCCAGTGTTCCGTCATACTCACAGTAAATAAGTTTTTCCTCATGTTTAAGTGAAACCTCCTGTGTTCCAGCTTTTGCCCGTTGCCTCTTGTCTTTTACTGGCCCCCACTGAAAAGTCTGGCCCTATTGTCCTGACACCCACTCTTTTGATATCTATAAATATTAATAAGGTCCCCTCTCAGTCTTCTCTTCTCTAGGCTAAACAGACCCAACTCTCTCAGCATTTCCTCATAAAAAAGATGCTCCAGCCCCTTAATCATCTTTGTAGCCTTCTGCTGGACTCTCTCCAGAAGTTCCCTCTCTCTCTTGAACTGTGGGGCCCAGAATTGGACACAATACTCCAGATGAGGCCTCACCAGAGCAGAATAGAGGGGGAGGAGAACCTCCCTCGACCTGCTCACACTCTTCTTAATGCACCCCAGGATACTGTTGACCTTCCTGGCCACAAGGGCACATTGTTTGCTTGTGATCAACTGGTCATCCACCAGTACTCCCAGGTCTTTCTCTGCAGGGCTGCTTTCCAGCAGGTCAACCCCCAACCTGTACTGTTGCTTGGGGTTATTTCTCCCCAGGTGCAGGACCCTACGCTTGCTTTTACTGAACTTCATCAGGTTCCTCCGAGAGGTGGATTTCAGACCAAATCTCCTGTATCCTTTATGACCTACCCAAAACCAGATAGAATTTAACCTTCAGAATTCCTTTATTTTCTTAATCTCATGGGTATATTTAGAATATTTTTTTAAATAATAAATCTTATCAAAGTGAAAAAAAATCTGTAACCTTGTGATTAACTTTATACAGAAACCTGGTCTCAAACATCTCCTATTGTTTAAAACCTTAATCTTAGAAGTGTATAAGGGTTCCAAAAGAGGTTATGCTGCAGACTTATTTAATACCCTGTTGTCTTAAGAATACATTCTAGTTGCTCTGTATTATAATAAAAATATAGTTTAACAAAAAGAAAAACAATTTCATTTGGAAAAAATAATGACTGAGAAAAATATCCTAAATTAAATCCCAAATGTCAAAATCAAAATTTAATTATATTTTTTAATGTCTAGAGGGTTTTGATAGATTATGTTTGAAAATTACTAAAATAAAAAGATTATGCTGTGATTAAGTTCCAGCAAGATCTCTTTTAGTTTTGTTGAATCAGCATTTTCCAAGAGTAAAACACTATGTCTGAAGATTCTTACCCATATGAGGTCAGAATTTGAACTCATAATCCATGCAATAACTACCAGACCATAGGAGATAGTAATTTATTATATGACTGATACTTATACATAAATATAATAAATAACATATGACAATCATATGCAGGACAAAAAGTTAGCAAGATGATACCTGTTTTCCTTTGCTGATAAGTCAATCAAATAATTAAAGAAAAAAAAAATCAAGCTCTAAAAGTAAAAAGAGATCAAAATTGTTCCCATCCAGGATTGTGACCTGACTAGAGAGAGCATAATCCATAAATAAATACAATAAACATCTTGGGGTTTTTCTCCTCTCACAGCACCTACCAGTACTACTTTCACGAAAGCTGTGGGAAGTCCATGTGGACTACCTCTTTGTGGAGTCCATGTGGACTACCTTTGGCTACCTCTGTAGCCAAATTGAAGGATTGTGCTTATGGTAATTGAGGCTTTATTTACCCTGATTTTTGAATATTTTCTCTGGCAGCTAAAACTGCTGAAACACTTCATGAGCCACCTGATGAGTCAGGCTAACTAAAGAAGGTACTCCAAGGTGGTATCTACTACTCTTCTGCCTGAGGTTTCTCCTTTAGCCCTCTGAGAATCAGCAAAAACAGACCTGTGTCCACTCCTCTATTGCCACACTTCTCAGTGTTCATTAAACTCTCACAACTCTCAGGCCAAGACCCATCAGGCATTAGACATTGCACATATCTACTTCTACTCACTGTAAAGGGAAGTAAACTAGAGGGTCATAATTTCTTAAATCACTTGTGATAGTTTGTCTAGAATCCTCATTCACCCAGTAGAATCAGTGCATCAACCAGAGATGCAACAATTTTCAAATGCAATTAAACTGAATTAAATAAATACCAAACCAAGGGTAAAGTCAAAAAAAATCTGTCCCCTTGTAGAAGTTTCAGGATCTGCTACAGCTTCTTTTCCAATGTGCTTAAAAATTGGTGGCATAACTTTGGAGAAAACTGTATTGCAATAAAGCATAAATCTAGTAACAATTCATCCTGCTTTCTCTAAAACAGACATCTCTATATGAGCAATTCTTTTGAACACCTGCATTGAAGACATCTTCAGCTTCAAAGAGTAAACCACTGACCTGGGCTGGTGCAGAAAATTTGAAGGATTTATTATAAAAGCCTGCATAGCAGCCTTAACTAAGTAAATTTTAAAACTCTTTTTTCTGGAAGCCAAAAAATTAAATCTCATGTGATTAAAATCTCTGTCACTGAAAATTACAGGTGTGGAACATACCTTGTATTCTTTGTTATATAGCTGAGAAAAAGCTTGACAATTTTATGGCAGTGATTCTTTTCCGTAGTTCTGCATGCGGATGAGTAAAATCAAAGAAGTAAGGATTTTCTCTGGCAGCAGGAAACAAGTGTAAGATTTTAGAGCTATCTGTGTTCCCTAGACACGTACTCTTTTAGGTGTTGCCTTGGTTTTGTCTTATACCTGTGAATTAGTTTTATTATTTTGATAATACAGGGGTGCTTGAAGCATTTCTGTTATTACATCTTTCAGTATAAAATTATTTTCCTCCAAATGTCTGTTGGAAATTTTTGCAAATTTTTAGACAAGTATTATCCTATTATTATCACTTTCTGCAGGAAGAAGAGAGGATGATTTTAAAATAAAAACATTTCAAATAATTTTAGGTGTTCAAAAAAAAAGGACCAGGGGAGAAGTGGAAAAGGTTAATTGAAAAGCTAGCAGTGTTTCACTTGAAACAACAAAAAAATGTTTTGACCATCTATTTTCATAGCATCCCCAGTGACATCTGAAATGCAGACATCTGCTGCAAACATCCTTCTTTAATTATGTCTTCAGTTATTTTTAACTACACAAACTTAGACATTCAGATCCATGCTAAAGGCTTTCCATCTTAGATCTTTGCTCGCATCTATACTTCAAGGGCACTGGAACACCTTCACCATTTTTAATGCACTCTACAGTCATAATGCTGCAGTGGGTAGGGAAATCTTTCCATGTCATTTGGTAACTGTTTTCTAGTCAAAAATTTAAAGGAAAAAGCAAATGCTAAAATAAAAAGGTAAAGGAACATAGCATAAGCAAAAGGATGCAAAGCTGAATGTGCTCTTATTTTCCAGTACTCCAAAGTTAGTCACGAGAAAAAATATTCCCTCTGGTTTTCAAGCTGTTGTTCTTAGTAGCTGAGATGCACTTTATATATCTATATTTATACAGCTTCAAAAAGTATCAGAGCCGGATATATGCAGCTCTTTTCTTGCTATCTTCACAAAAGTATCTGAAGAGAAGTAAATCTTATGTCATTTGTTTCATCCATTTAAAATTGTGAGTTACCCATGGGTCCTTTTTGCTATACTTGCCATTTTTATTAGATGATGATGATGATGATGGTGATGATGATGACAAGCTATTTTAATCCGTCTATCAGTGTCCCTGTAAATACATGAAAGACAAAATTACACTTCCCAGAATTAACAGTTTAAGCTTTTTAACATGAAGTGTCTTCCTTATGGGTAGTACGCCCTCACTTCTCTTCATTTCCCCTGGGAGCCTCTTTCAAGCCTGTATAAAACTTGTAGGTTGATGCTACCTTTCATATCTGCTTGTCTGAGCTGTGTCAGAGACCAGTGGCTCTCCTCTCTGGAAGCAGAAGATACATAGATAGATCAAATTTAAGACTTTTAAAGCCTAACATTAAGAACAAACAGGAAGAACTGTACTGCAAAGGCAGGGGCAAATCTAGACGGACTTTAGTTTTCAACAAAATTAAAGATGAATCTGCAGCAGTTGAAATCTCTGCTCTTAAGCGCTCTCAGCAGCAATCTTCCCCTCTACAGTTAGTGCCCCTTATCTCTTCTAATGAACTGCAGAACTTTGTTCCACCTTCCATGGCCCTTTCAACTCATATGCTGTCTGGGGAGGGAGTATCAGCTGATGATTCAGAAACTGCTAGGAGTTATCCTAACATGAATGGCTGAGAAATTTTTGTCCAATTAATTTAAGATTACCTAGTAAACATCATAAGCATTGTTTGTGTTTAATATTGATTACACATTGATTTGGAAAAATAAAACAAGCTAGTTGCTTCCTTTCATAGGCAATCTGCATAGCTTTTTATACTCATGTAAAAATTAGAATGTTATATTAGAAGTTTGCTGTTGAAAATTGGAGAATATTTCCTACTGAGTTCTGTAACTTGAGAATATGAGACATTTAAATAAATTTATATGCCACGAGGACGTATCCAGACCAGTAGTTTTTGATCAGGAAACTCAAATAAATTAAACTCATTAGATTTTCATAATTTTCATAAAATTCAATGACTTGCAAAAGAAGGTGGACTTTTAAAGACTTAGAAAAATACGTGTTTGGTATAAAAACATGAAATACAAGAGTCCAAAGTCCAGTCTGAATAATGATGAATAGTAGCCTGCGTGAATTTCAGACAACACAGCTGGTAATTATTTCAGACTTTATGGAAGCAATTTTTCATGTACAGACAAGGTTTTGGCAAGGCTCACTGCTCAATAAAGTGAGTCAAGCTGCAGATGAAATAAGAAAATCACAAGTTAGATGAACGTTTTGCAAAGCATGAAAAAGATGGGGCAAAAATAGATATGAAATGTCAATAATGATCTCCCAATGAGTTATCAATAGTGGAACATGATGACAAGTAAGAATTTAATAGCAGCAAGTAGTTATTCCTGAGTTGCAAACTAGGCTGTGGGTACTGAGCCCTCCTGTTTTGCAAATCACTTAAAGACTTATTAAAAAAATCAATGAAATGCTTGTCCTGAATTTTAATATGCTCTGCATCAGACTTCTCACTAGCTGTTCACTTAAAAAAACAAACTAATCCCACTGATTTCAACTAGACAACTCTCTCTATGCCCTCAATGTTGTTGCTTAGATTTTCAGTCTCATCATGTGTCTATTGACTGCTGAAACCTTACGAAACATCTTGCTCCATGAAAGACCAATGACTAGACTCCAGCATAAGTCTGTCTTTTTAACTAAATTATTACCATTTAAAGACTATTTTATAAAGGAGATATCTGAAACTTCTGTAAAAATTAGATAAATTTATTTTGTCTGATATATTTAAATGATATAGTTAAATCTGATCTATTTAAATTGAGATAAATGCTCTCTATCATTTAAGCACTGAGGAAGAGAACAAATTAGTTTTGTCTTCCATGCAGTTCTAAGTGGGGGCTTAGTCCATTCTGTTGTGCATCTCCCTCCAACTGCCTGAACTACTGACCCTCTTTTGAAGCAACTCCTGAACTGCTGGAGTTTACAGCCTGGCATCATAAGTCAAACAGATCAGCAACTGCTTTACTAGCAGAGGCAGTAGAGTTTAGCTGAAGAAGGTAATTTTGCCCACCAGCAAAATGTGAATCATCCTGTCAACAGGACGGTTGGTTTTTTACCATTATGTGAACAGAGTGAAGGTATCTATTTTCTTCTGCAGACAACTACATGAGGAATGAAAATGATCCTATTTACCATTAGACTAGTTATAACTTTTGTAAGTGTGCATATATGCTCTGTTATTACTAAGGAAAATAATTTATTATTTTGTCATAATTCATGTGGACTAGAAAGTGCAATGGAAAATAAGCTGTGCTGTGCTTCTCTGTGTGTTGAGAGAAAAGAGTCACATACCTAGCTCAACCTTCATCAGCTTGCTCTTCTGAAATGTTAGGAGCTCTCAGAACCACAATGAAAAAAAGTCAAAATACCTAAATCCTTTATGAGAACCTTTATTCATGTAACTCTGATTACATTACCTTGGTGTTAGAGAAACACCAAGAGTCCTCACATAAGACTAGAAGAGGTTGTTCTCTCATTACAGATAATAGGGGATATGTGCATATGTCTTCTGGGGCAGGGTGGGTGCGTATGTGCATGAGAGACAGAAAGTGGCACACTGATCTTCCCAAGTGGTATATATATATATGGTGGTGTGTATGTGCATCAGATCAATAGTAGAATTTAGAAGGAGACAGTTAGGCTCCCAAGACTTCCAAGATAGAGTTTTCTTGCCACTTTTATTCTTGTTTAACTTACTCCTTTTTTCTTTAATATGTTTATTACGTTGTCATTTAAACATCAAAATAGAAAGAGGAAGCAAATTTTTGTCCGTAAGATGTCGAGTTGAATCTGTATTCAGTAGACTCTTTCAGGAATGGAAAAAACATTACACAGCACACAAGACCAAAATGTTGTAGTTTTTAGATTAAACAGAGCCCAGGAGTAAAGCAAAAACATTGCAAAAAAAACCTGTGTTGTTTTGCTGTGAAAGAAGAGACTCAATTAAAATAATTGAGAGAAACTAGATCATAATCTATTGAAAAGTTTAAAATACTTAACAGTGTTGGCCCTATTTTTGTTATTGTCCGGGTGCTCACAATAATTTTAACATTTGGTACAGAACTGTTCTCTTGCTGGTCCAATCAGCAGTGAGGTTCATGACCAACGGGAGAGAAGGTCTGAACATACAGCTGCTTGATAAATCCCTCCATATTGAGGTTCAAACACATCAATTAGTGATTTACAGCTAGATTCAAGGTGGGTGCTCTAGTCTAAACTCATATATCACACACTGTATAAACTTAGCCAGATACCCTTGAATGGAGACTCATAGCTTAGATTGACTGATTTTCTGTCCACATAAGCTAGTTGAATTTTCAGACCTGTAATTCACAAGCCAGAACCCAGTAAACCTGCTTCCACTGTCAACACTGATTTGCCAAAGTATGTCAAACACTGTTTTATCGGTATTTCTATGAACTGCAAAGATTTGTGGTGAACTGCTCCATCCTTCTAACCTGTGCAAAGAATAAGCCCAAGTGCAAGGTCCTGCACATGGGTTGGGGCAATCCCAAGCTCAAATACAGGCTGGACAAAGAATGGATTGAGCATGGACCTTGAGGAGGACTTGGGGGTACTGGTGGACAAGAAGTTCAACATAAGCTGGCAATGTGCACTCACAGCTCAAAAGGTCAACCGTATCCTGAGCTGCATCAAGAGAAGTATGGCCAGCAGGTCAAGGAAGGTGATTCTCCCCTTCTATTCCACTCTCGTGAGACTCTACCTGCAGTACCAACATAAGAAGGACATGGACCTACTGTAGCAAGTCCAGAGGAGGGTCATGAGGATGATCGAAGGGCTGGAGCACCTCTCGAACAGGCTGAGTGAGTTGGGGCTGTTCAGCCTGGAGAAAAGAAGGTTCCAGAGAGATCTTGTAGCGGCCTTCCAATACCTGAAGAGGGCCTACAAGAAAGCTGGGGAGAGACTTTTACGAGGGCAGGTAGTGATAGAATAGGGGTTAAAGGCTTTAAACTGGAAGAGAGTAGATTTAGTTTAAATATCAGGAAGAAATTCATTACTGTGAGGGTGGTGAGGCACTGGAACAGGTTGCCAAGAGATGTTGTGGATGCTGCCACCCTGGAAGTGTTCAAGGTCAGGCTGCATGAGGCTTTGAGCAACCTGGTGTAGTGGAAGGTGTCCCTGCTCATGGCAGGGTAGTTGTAACTAGATAATCTTTAAGGTTCCTTGCAACCTATACCATTCTATGATTCTGTGATTTTATTACTTCTGCTGCAGTGTGTGGTAGGACAACTCACCCTAACTTAATGTTATGTATTGCACACACTCTTACCCTCTACTTTTTTGTGTGCCTTTATGCAATCCAAACATGTGCAGTGGCTTTCTCAAAATGAGCTCTGAGTGCCTTACAGATATTACAAGAGAACACTCAACAGGGAGACCAAGGACAAAATATTAAAGACAGATGTGGCAGATATCAAAAATTTTACTACTCTTCTAGGTAGACAAGTCTCTCTGGATCAGGAGTCCTATTGCAGAATGACGTAACCATACCATTTTGAGGAGAAGGGGTGACTTCCAGTGATGCCAGAGTTACCATGTGAGGAACTGGAGATTTACAGAGCTGTACAGAGTCTGTCCTAATTCCATGGTCCCACAGTAGAGAACTAAGGTCCAAGACAAAAATAAAAGCTGTTTGCACTTGTTCTCTGGTAAGACCATACTGATGAACTGTGGATCTCTAATAATTACATCAAGTTGACCAGTCAACTGTCAAGCTGCCAGCTGTTGGTGCCATTATCAAAGTTGTTTCCTTAAGTGTTTTTAGAACAAAAATTGTGCCTCAAATGATACCTGACTTTCAGAAAATGGGATTGCTAATGGTAAGCCTACTTATTCCTGTGGCCACCATATTTATTGAGCCTGCTGATAAAAAAAGGTACCGTGACTGCTCAGCAGACCCAGCGGTTTCCAAAAACAATAGATCAGCGCAGAAGTATGACACAACAATTCTGTACATATACAGCACATGCTGTGTTTCCCAGTCATAATGGATTAATTATACACACACAGCAAAGAAGTATTGGTACTTATGCATAGCAGGCAGTCTGCATGCATATGGTGAATTTAGTGCTTGAAAATGTACTATGCCCTTGCAAAATGTCTTCTACATGTGTATAATAGTAATATGATGGGAGAGGGATAATGGGAAGTAAGGAAGCTAAAGAACATAATGCCACTACAAGAACAATTAACCTAGCTTCTCACCAGCTCCCCAAAATTATACCCAGTGTGAAGATCTCTGACTAAATTAGTTGTGTTCATAGTCTTCACGTGGCCTGCTGTTTGGAGGCTACCTTCAGCTGCCACTTACAGTGGACAAGCACAAGCTGTTTCATACAGTGAGTAAAGTACCAGGCAGATTTATGACATTACAATTCCTATGCTTAGGCAAGCAGAGACCCCTTTCCCTTATATTGACCAGAATGGGAAGAAGCAACCTTCTTTTTTGGAGGGAATTCCCCTTTCTTGCCACTGTTTCTGAAACTAAACCTAAACAACACGAGAAAATTCAGAAGATTCACATACTTGCAGTGGCAATGGAAAGCCAGACTGGAAAAGCTGAAGGCAAGAGAGACCTCTTTCCACATCACCAGTTGCAAAAAAACGCTGTCTCCTCCTAACGGATCTCTGAGCCAAGGCACTTTCTCTCTGTGCACTTCTGAAGCGTTCTCAAATGAAAGGAACCTGGACATTTGGGATGCTTTTGCCAACATACTCAAGTAGACACTACTTGCCTCTTCAGTATTGGGTTCCAGGGTGAAGGGGAAAAAGAATGGCATTATGTGTTTGTATTCACAGAGGCTCAAGTATCTGACTGATTTGATATGCCTATGGATTGCCCATTACCAATGGATTTGTTGTACAGATATATGTTTTTCAGACTCCTGCAATTGAAAGATTGTTGATCTTTCTGGAGGATTAAATACTAGCTTAATTTCAGATACTGTAAGGCCTCTTCCAAATAAAGTATTAATTTAAATGTAAATCACAGTGATTGTGAGTTTGGGGATATAGGGTGCCATATCACTGACTGATATAGATGTCTTGTTCTTTTCTAATATGTCAGTAAACTGTTCTGCAGAACTGCAAGTGAGGATCTCAAGTGTAGAACTAGAAGCTTTTGGGGAAGGCAAACATTGAATGGATGTCTATGCTGAAATTATGTGAGTTCTTCAGGCTTATAGGTTCTTCTCTCTTTATAGGATTCTGACAAAATATCCTGATAGCTGGTCCTGCACGGGGTTTAGTAGCTGCCACCAAAGCTGCAAAGAATGCCAGTTTGGGTTTGCTAATTTCCTACACTGTCCTTGAGTTTCTTCTGCAAATATGTGATAATTGTGATAGTTTCAACATTTTTCTCATAACAAATCCCATACTGAAACCAAAACACAGCACTATTCTAGCTACTACTGGTTTCACTAGGATAGAGCTAATTTTCTTCTTAATAGCTGTTGATCAGTAGAGCACTGGACTATGTAAGTCTTCATCTGAATCAGAGAAAACATTTTTATTTTGTGTTATGTTCTTAACAATTTGTGTATATCAAAACTACTGAATTACAATGTCTTCTGTTTATTTCTGCTACTTCTGTTTGTGATACATTAATTTATATTCAAATTTCTGTCTTCAACTCATTTTTTGAATGATCTTATTGACATAGCTATCCTTTCTACTATGAAATGGTGGTTTCCACAGGAGCTACAAGATAATACAGAAAGTTTTTGTTGCTTTCTAGAAATATTTTTCATTGCACATGGCTCAAAGTTTTCAATGGTATCAATCTGTAAATGTTCATATGCAAGAGTAGACCAGTTAAAATTAACTGTGAGTGGGAGGGACTATGTAAATCTGCTAATTCTGCTCAGATCCTTTTGGGCCTCACAGATTTCACTTAGGAGTGGGGAAGCTCATTACTGCCTGGAGTGCTACATTTATTCCAAAGGCATAAAACTTCCTTCCTCTAGAATCCACCCACTTGAAGAGGAATTGGTCTTCTAATTGCTCCTTCACTAAATGTTTTCAGAGATCTTACAATGACTACAAATAGATTTAGCCTGCTTGGTTCTGACGCAAGAACTCACAAGCATGCTATTTGCAACACCCCTGCAGACCCTATTTCTCCAAATTCCATTGTTAAAAGAAGAGCTGACAGTGGTCAGACTTTTGATGCTTTGTGAAGGGTCTGGATATGCAATTTACAACAGACAAGTCTCAATCAGAATGACATAGGTGCTTTATAAGTTCCTATTTTTATATCTGTTCCATTTTACTTTGACTTTCAAGGGAGATATTGGAACGTCACTAGGTAAGAAGAGGAAGCTGGTTTGGATGCACACACAGGTTTGTTGGCTGATTGCTTTTATTTCACCTCTTTTCCCTTAAGTTTCTGTGTGAACCAACATTTGAGTTCTAAACACGTCATCATTGTAGGAGATGCATTTTTCAGCCATTACAGATATAAAATGTAAAGACAGGAGCAGCTGGTTCTTTCCATTCTGAAAGTCTTCCCACAATTGTTTGATCTTCCCAGTCTGAAGCTCAAACACTTGTCAATGAAGCAAGACTCAGAATCAGTTCTTCCCACAGTCTGTGGGGGCAGAAGACATCTGCTAAAAGGATGCCCTAACTGCCAGGCTACACTGTCGGGGTTAAAGGTTTTCCATTCTTACTGAAGTTATGTCGCTACACAGAAAAAAATCATGATTCACTGGGCCAGAAAGGTCTGGCTCCTGTATAAATAGGGCACTATTTCTTCTTCTAGATGCCATTTAAAGGGAACCAGCTGCAATCGCATTTTGCAAGGGTCCTTGTCCTAGTGGCAGGTGTGCAGTTTGTTCTCCAAACAAGCCCAACAGAGGACCAAACTTAAGATTCGTTTGGATTTAATTCATATTGTCCTGATTTTGCTAGGACAGAGTTAATTTTCTTACTTTTCTTTTACTAATAATTTCTGTATTATGATTAGTCATGAGTTTGAATAAGGCACTGGGTTGGTTGGACAGTTCTGGATATGCACAGAGGTGCAACTGTAGTTTCAGTAACAGCATGAAGGGTTTGTAGGTTTCCATGCGCTAAGGATAGGCAGAAGCTGAAAAGGTGATGTGGATTTTTTTCTCTTTCCCCTGGTTTGGGCTTTGGCACATACAGTTCACCCAAATCTCACTTCAGGAACTGGGGCACTGGATTTGAACTGTGTTATTTGAAGAGTTGGTTGAATTTAGGTGCCTAAATCCGGGACAGCATTTCAGCAAGTCTCATGTCTCACATACCAGTGAAAGTTAAAGGGACAAGGCTCAAGCTTATGGAATACATGACTGCATGCAGTAAGCATAGCTGATAGCACTTCAGGGAATTGTGAGAAGGCAATAAGTGTGACTCACAGCAGTGGGCCACAAGGCAGGCTGAAAGATGTGAGAGGAAAGCCATTTTGGCTTTGTCACTTTTAATTTTGTTCTTTCCCATCACTAAATTAGTATGAATGTTGCTTTCATTACTTTTCTGACTCATTTTTTTTTACATGGTTTTATTCCAGATTTTATCTGTATCTTATTCCATCTTTCATATCTTTTTTTGCTCTTCTTTAACTTACATTCATTTTTCTAGCAATATAACAACTGCCTTTTACAGTGATGGCACATGGGGTTTTGTTTCTTAGAAAGCTTTATAATTGTTTTCTTAATTTCCATTTTAAAGACTGCAACGCTTTGAAAGCAAAAAAAGTATGATTCATGAGCAAAATGTCTTAGCAGCTCTGGAATAGTGACAAGAGATTCACTTCCAAAGACTGAGTTATGCTTTAGTTCCACAAAATTAGAAAACTTTTAAAGGTCTGAATGTGTTACAAGATTTCATGCTTTGGGCAGGAAAAAGAACACATTGATACCATTCCTTGGGCAAATTAAAGTAATATATTGCTGAAAAGCACAAAAGCAACACATGCTTTTACAACACATTTGGCCTTGCCAACATCATTAAAATAGCATCATCAAGCTTGACTGCAAACACACAGGGTCCAGTGACTAAAATAAAACCAAAACCCATTAGGATTCTTACAGTACCAGAAGACTACCACTGAGTATAATTTACATCATTAGTGTTAGCCCATGACCCAAAACATTTGTGCTGGCCCATGGGCGTGTACCATGTGAGTGAAGCACTCCATCTGCCCGGTACCCCATCTGGTGAGCCAGGCGTTTTGTGCTCTGTGTTCAGACACCCCTCAGGGCTCCCACACTCTTTATTAGCTGTGTTTGCAAGCACAAGAACCACAAGTGTTCTCAGTCACCTGCTGTTCAGCCAAAAAAACAAAGCCAAAAAAAGAGAAGACACAGACGATAGGGTTGCTCATCTTGTGTAGAGAGTTCCTGCAATGCTTTGCAGTTACCAAACAGGACGCTTGGGAGCATCGCCTACCTGTATGCCTGAGATATTTTTGCATTAACCTTTTAAACGCGACGCTGATGTGCAGCGACTTGAACGCACTTAAGTGCAGGAAGCTCTTTTCCCACTAGATGTCAGTGCCCCATCCAGTACACCAGGGCTGCCACAACCCAAAATTCAGCCGGCACCTGAGCTCCCTGGAAGTTCAGGAGGCTGCACCCTCCAAAATTTTTCTTTATTTTCTTTCTTATAGTTCTCTGCATTTAGATCTAATTCATATTTCAAGGTTGAGCACTTGTCTTGGTTTATTCTGGTGTTCTTAATTTTACATTAGTAATTTCTGAACTTGCAATTTTTCCTTTTGTCACAGCAGGTTCTGCTACATTATCCCCTTTGGACTGGCCTTGGTTACATTGCAAACACACTAATCTGGTCCCAATAGAAGAAGGACATCCTTTCACCTTTGCAGTTTATACATAAAAAAACCCAAACCAACAAACACACAAAAAAACCCAACCAAACCTGCTATCTCTCCAAATACATATCTGCAGTCTCGAAACACTTAAGAAAATTGTTCTTTCCATTAAAGTTAAAGCTATGTTAAAATAACAGTATTCCATACAGCAAATAGAATATGCATTTTGTGATTTGTGGTCATATTGAGGCTTAGTAAATATGACCTGCTTGTTTTAATAAAGCCAGAACTGGCAAATGCCAGCTGGTTAATCCAGTTTTCCAAGGTTTTTTGTTTGTTAAATACTAAATGATGCCTAAAACATGTGCTGAGCAAGTAGCTGACACTGCTGAAGACTTGCTTTTCTAGCTTATGAGAAAGAATTGTGACTTTAAAAATAATTGGCATATTTTTTTCACAAGTCTAGGTAAAGAAGAGTTTACGTTTAGAACCCACGGCTGTCAAGTCCTTGCTGTGCTTCTGTTTACCTTTTCTGTATTTCCCTTTGTATCTTGAAAAAAACCCACACAAAACAGACCTCTGACAAGTATTCTGTCTTTTGAGAACACAGAAATGCGCAGGATGCCAGATAATATCCACAGCAGAGGACCCACTTCCAAGTCAGAAGGATTGAAAGGATGGGAGCAGGGAAACCAAAATAGAAGACTCTATCCAGACTTAGATAGAGGAATTACCTGGGAATTTTGACAGGATCCCAGAGAAATCCCATCCATACACAGTCTCCCACCTTTCTGTCAGACCACTTGTCTGCAAAACACCAAAGCATTTCAGCTTCCCACTGTGAACACAGAACAGCTTCACTGATGTGACAGAGCTGATGTGCTGCTTCCTGCTGGGTAAATTCTGCTCAGACTGGTAGAGCTTGATACAACTATCCAGTGACTTCAATAAAAATCAATTGAATAGAATTGACCTAGGGTTTTTGTTGGGCCTGTTTCAGTATTAAATGAGAGGTTTGAGGTTACCTGTGTACTATAAACACCTCAATGTGAATGCTGAGGATAGAGGAGCTAGCCAAGTTTTGTATGGGTCATTGACAGGAACATGATGTCAAAGAGCAGTGACAGGTACCCCCCTCAGAGACAGCTGTCTGTAGTATTGTGTGTTCTACTTGTGTTTGATACACAATAAATAGGGAGAAGGCACTGCAGAACAGCCTGGCTGGAAATCTAGGAGTCACCCTTTTCTCCCACACCACAGATTGCACTTCATCCTCTCCCCTTTATCCAGACGTTACCAGCTTCCAACAGGCTTGAACGTCTCTCCTGTGTGTACATCCCAAGAGCCTGCAAGCTGTCACTTCCAAATGGCTTAGTGGGATAACCAGCAGGCTTCTTCATCCCCACCAGAGACTTCATGTGGGTAACCAGCTGGTGTGTTTTCCTAGATAGACTTTGCAAAATGATGGGAATTTCAGAAATGCTTAGCAACACAGGAAAGATTTATACATTATTTGTCTGTCCTAAAAGCGATTCCCTCTCCATCCTATCCTTCTAGATTCAACAGCAAAATCCAAATAGCTGTACTGGTTCTTGATACCAACAAATAAATTATTCTAGGGCCAGATAAACCCCAGAATATACCGCAGTATAGTGAATTCACCACAATGAAACAACCTGTTGAAAACTACTCAGAGCTTTTCTTGGAGAGCAGTAGTACAAACCTGAAGGAAACATGGACTATCACTTAGCAGAAACCCAGACTAATTTTTAAATCGGATTTTAACACTTTGACTGAAGGACTCCTCTGTCACTGTGGTCCACTCAGTGGATCTGTAACAACCAGACATGATGAATTTTCTGCTTCCTGAATTCCTACCCAGATAAAGAACGAGATTAAAAGTCTAGATCTCAGCTCACAGGTGCTATTAATCTCATATTTGTGTAAACTACATGGTTTTCCTGAGGAACCTTCTCTAATGTTAGCATGACCCAGCAGTCCTTCTTCTTGTCTCCCCATAAAGTTTTGGGTTGAATCAGATTCGTACTTGGAGGAAAATATAAAAAATGACAAATACAATAGTGATAAGCAAGAGAAACTATAAAGAAATAATATGCAAGCTGTCGGGCAGCAAAATGTCTGTATACTGTTGCGGCTATACTGCAGGGAACACAGATGTGAGCTGATTGTTGTGAAGCCATAAATTGTTCATGAAACAAAGGTTTGTAGGGAAAAGAATAGTCTGCTGATTCAGCAAAAGGAAAAAACATAACACTGCAGAGAAGCATTTGGATATGCAAGCTTTCTTTCAGATTTGAACATCTTTTCTCTGTTCCAGTAGAATTTTGTCATATCCAGTAAGTATCCTCAGGGAGAGCCTGGGGTAAACATCTGAGAACCCCTATCCCAACACTGCTTTTCACCATAGTTAACTGCGTTTGATCACGACACTGTTGAACTCAAATGACCACAAAACACATGAATGGAGCTAATTCTCACCTTGTGCAGTAGTGGTACATCTACACCTGTCACTTTGCAGTAGGGATTGGTGTCCTTTCCAGATCTATAAACTTCAGACAGAATCTTCAGGAGGCCAAGACCAACCAGACACCACGTGCTTCAGAAAGGGGAAATTCTGGACACACTGCACTGGCAACCATAGCTCCATGCTGGAGTGAAGTTATCCCACCACGCCTCGGTGTGATGGGGATGGAACAAGGAGGCTGTCTCATTTCTCCTGCAGATCTACCAGAAGCTCCTGTGCTCTCATGGCTTCTGCATGGAAGCTGTACTTCAATTGCTCAGGACCCACATCTTTGCCACCCATGCTCAACAAGGCAGCCTTGGGGCTTCCCAGTGTCCTGGGTTTGTTCACCCACTGGAAGTGGCCTTGTTGAAAGCAATCCTCTCCCGGAAATGGCAACACTGTGCCTTATGAAAGGATGCTAACACATCACAGATAGGACACTATTTAGGACTTGGGACTAAATACTGAGATGGCATCCTTTTTAATGCATCCAGAAAAATACAGCAGGCTAAGGCAAAATTCCAACACATTAAGAGAGGATGATTTGGAGCTAGACTTGAATGAAAAGGAAATAAATTTGGGCTCTGATATATAGATTCACTACATATGAAGAAATTCAGAAGTCTTCTATAGCCAGTGTGACTGGGAATGCACATGCTGTAACTGAAACAGACAGCATGTAAGTGGATGGAATTTACTGTTATTGATACAATTTGTCTACTTTGGCTTTTTGGGAGATGTGAAATGGAAGAAGAGTACAAACATGGTATGGAAAAGACTGCTTGACAACAGTCACAAGAAAGTTTCTTGAGGAACAGTGAGCATGATTCAATTTAAGGTTTAAATATCTATGGTTATGTGTCCACATTTAGATACCTATATGTGATTCAAGTACCTAAACTCACATCATAATCTGCAGATAAATGATCAACAGCATTTAACAGCAATCAGGGAGCAACTCAGTTGGCCAGCCACTAGGAATCTTATACTGGGATTAGATCCCAAGCAATGAGTTCAGGAAAAAAATAGGGTTTGTTGATAGTGATAAAAAGCTGGTCTTAGTTTATACAATCCCTCCAGGGACCAGGATCTCATAGCAGTAGAAATGCAATAATAATCACTTTCCCTGAGAAAATACAAAGCACACTCTTTGCCTCTCCCTCAGTGATAAAGGTCCTGTGACAGGAGCAGAAAAAAGATACACAATATTTTGTACAGGAATCTGAAAAGTTAGCAATATTCCCAGAGAAAAGAGATATTCTGGACACAGACAGTGTTGCATGGACATGTGTGCCATGGAGCAGAGGGTTCTGAGGGATGCTCTTGAGGCAAGAGGACCTGCAGAACCTTGAAGGCCAGCGTCTATCTGATGTAAGGCATTGTATCTGCTCCAAATCGCACTGACGTCAATGATATCCCTTCATTTTCTTGCGTTTGACATGCCATTGCTGTCATTGTCCTGTTCCTCTATACTTCATCCTGCCTTCTCCCTGCCTCAGCTGCATCTACCCACTTGTGCCTCCCAGGAAAAACAAGGCTGCATGAACTTACAGGCTCAAACTTTGCACAAGGAACTCAGATACTTAATATACAGCTCACAGTCATTGCTCCCAGCTTTTGAAGTTCACTGACATGCTGAAGAAGTGGACCTGATTGAGAAATGATGGTCAACAGCTGCCAAAGGGGAGAGGGATGGGAGCTGAAAGTTTTCACCGGTTGCTCCTGCATCACCCCACAGGGCTACTAGAAAGTAAAAATAAGTCAGAATCTACTGATCGTGCCCAGTTTGCATTTAATAAATTAAAACATATCAGCTGTTTCATAACATTTTATTTTCACTCTTCTTTTGGTCATAATTTGGCCTAAGGACTACATCTGTGATTAATTGTTTGTAACAGGACCTTGCCATTTGGACTACAGTTGTCATCAAAATATTCTGGTGTGTTCACACATGTTGAGATAAATATATTTTTAAAAATATTCTATCACTCAAAACTTAGTTTTAAAAAATCACTATTGCTTGTTGAACTGAAAACTAGTCTATACTGAAATTCAGTTTCTGCATTGCTCTGGTTAGAAATGTTTATCTATGTCTGTATATATATATATATATATATACATATATAAAAACATAAGCATAACAACACAATAGCAGTGATGTGTATAGAGAAAAAAAAATCTATGTAAAGTAGTTTTCTAAAATGCAATCATTCCTTCATATGCTTTTTTTAGTATTACATAGCAGCTAGAAGACAACTCCAAGTGTTTGTTTTGAAGCATTTTTTTCTCAAATCTGATTTTTATTTAAATTTTAAGATTAAGTGTTGCTATTATCAGGCAGCTGTATGCTTGTTGCTACAGAAGGTGTTAATACAGATACAAGGTTCTGGAGAGAGATTTTCAAAAACATATTAAAAGGTCCTACCTCCTCTCTAAACATCCCTGTCCTTTTCACAGCCCTACGATGGGCCAAGCACATACCAAATTGCCCTGGCTGCTGGGGACAGTGACCCACCAAGACCAGCATGTGGGTAAAGGGTTCCACTTCTAGGAGCTGCAGCCTAGGTCTGCTTTGGACAAGGAGCTACAGGAGGGACAGGGAGGCTGCATGAAATGGAGGTGGACAACCGAGAATCTCATCACTAGTGGACATCTAATGGGTTTCAGAAGTGATGCCCTTGTGGAAAATGAATAACTGAGTTTGTCAGGAGATCAAAGAGCAATAAAACAAAAAAAAAAAAGCTGATTGTGACATTACTTTTTAACAGACCACAGGGCTGAAGCTGCCCATTGCAGTGTTCCTGTCGGCTGTGATCATACTGACACAAACCGGAGCCATAGTCAGTGTGAAATCGGGGGGTGAGGCTGTTGCATCCTATTCTCCAGCTCTCTTATGATTCCTCCCTCAACCCGTGTTTTTCCTGAGTATTTGTGCCACAAGAGACTCAAAAAGCCTTTTTGACAAGTGCTTCATGTGGTGGTGGCATCTGTTTTGAGTGCAGGTGCTGAGGAGCTGGCAGGGGGAGGCTGCAGGGGGGGCCTCTGTGAGGAGAGGCCGGGGATACCCCGAGCTGGACATAGCTGGTTCCAGGCAGCTCCAACTGACCCACCGCAGGGCACAGCTGAGCCTCCAGCCAAGGTGGTGGCGCCTCTGGGAAAGTGTATTCTAAAAGGGCAGAAAACACCCCAGAGAGAGGAGGAAGGAAGAAAAAGAGTGATAAAGAGCAGAGGGAACACCAAGGCCAGAAGAGAAGGAGGAAGAAAGCGGGAGGAAAAGTGTTTTCCCTAAGTGTGTAAATGTTTGTTTCCTTTTTGTATTTTTTTCCCCTCCATGCCCAAATCACTAAATAAATATTTATAGTCATTGGCAATAAATTAACTTTCATGAAGTCAGTTTTGCCCCTGACAGTAAGTGGTAACAGATGTCCCTCTCTGTATCAACCCATGAAATTTCTTGCTCCTCTTCTTCCTATTCCCCAGCCCTGTCCCCCTTGGAGGAAGGGGAGGGTGAGTGCGCAGCTGGGTGGGAATTTGGCTGCCAGACAGGACCAACCCACCACACACCAGAATGGAGGTTCCACAAGTTCAGTCGACTGATCCCTAGACAACAATAGGATTTCAGGAATTGCCATTCCCACTCCAAGCGTAAACAAGCAACTCCCTGTACCAGTGACAGCAGCGGAACGGGAGAGCATCATCCCATTGCTCCAGGGCTATGTTTTCACTGTTGCGTAGCTCTATGATGCCTGTGCTAGTTCTTAACAAACTAGTTGAGATATGTATCGGGTCTGGCTGGGATGGAGTTAATTTTCCCCACAGCAGCCCTCAGAGTGCTGTGTTTTGTATTAGTAGCTAGAAAGGTGTTGATAACACACCAGCGTTTTGGTTAGTGCTGAGCAGTGCTAGCACAGCACCAAGGCTCTCTCCAACATTTCCCCCTTTGAAGTAGTCCAGGGGGTGGAGAAGGTCTTGGGAGGGGACACAGCCAAGACAGCTGACCCAAACGGACCAAAGGGATATCCCATACCATATGATGTCTGCTCAGAAATAAAAGCAAGGAGAAAGGACGGGGAAGGGGAGCATTTGTTACCTCTGTTTGTCTTCCAGGAACTGCAATGTGTACGAAGTCCTGCTTCCTGGGAAGTGGCCAAACTTTGCCTGCTGATGGGAAGTAGAAAATAAATTTTTTGTTCTTTTGCTTCTGCACGTGCAGCATTGCTTTGCTTCTATCAAGCTGCCTTTTGTCTTAACCCAAGAGTTTGGGGTTGGGGTGGTTTTTTTCTTTTGTTCCATCTTATTTTCGTCCCTCCCCATCCTATTGAGGAGGCGGGTGATAGAGTGGCTTGGTGACCACCTGGCATTCAGGCAAGGTCAACCCACCACAAAGTACTAGTTCAGAAGTTCTTGAGCTGTGACTACAAACCTAACAGGATAGATTAGCACCTGTGGAGAGTTTTGTTGTGTCTATGCTTACTTGCAAATGGCCACAGCTTTGCCCCTCTCTACAGAGCAAAATTTTTAATTAACTTCATACTATTGGTGCTTTTCACTAGAAAGTCATGCCCCACAAAAGCACAAGTGAAAAGGAAAAGACAAGAAGATCTAGGCCCCAGGGCACCTTCTAATAAGTGATGCCAGAAATACTTTCCTAAGGAAGCATATTTCCCTTAAAAATCCTTGGAAATTGAGAACTTTTTGACTCTTCCAGCCCTACTAGTCATCCTCTCTACTGGCCATTCCACAGTATTTTTCCTACTTGCCTATGCTGCTGTCTTATGCTGGTATGCACAGATGTCCATTTGTCCAAGGAATCTCAAACTACTTACCAGTATATCAGCAAAACTGACCTATATATTGCAGATCAGGGTTACAAGAGAAATACTTTTCTAAGCCTTTGTGTCCTTCTGAGAGTTAAATTATTTTCCTTTCTAAATGAGAAAGAACCTAATGCATGGGAAGAAGATGACACCCACCTCAGGCACACTTGTCTGAGATGTGGAAAGCCCAGGTACACAATTTTCCACTTTTACTGTCTTCAGCTCCTCAGCTAAGTTTTATCAGCACTTACCTATGGTTTACCCTCAGATTCAAACTTCCTCACCCATTTCCCCTCTTCATTGATCCATTTTACTGCCTGTAAGCAGTCACTGCTCACAATATTTAAACCACTGATTTTGCTCTGTTTCTAGCTGGCCCAACAAATATTTAACATTTTATTACAAGCTATTTTTGTTACAACAGAAGGAATGAGGTAGACACACATTCAGAGATGCCATTTAGGCACACCAAGTCAGGTGGAGGTCAGACAGTCCAGGCACAATATCCCTGATGACCTCCTGTCAGATATCCATCTTAGCACTGAAACTGCTTCCCAGTGAACATCACCACAACTTCAGTATTCCTGTACAAAGTTTCCATTTAAAAAGAAAAAAATCCTGACCAAGTGCCTCTGCTGGGCACTTCTACCTTTCTGGCATTTAATAACTCTTGGCAGCTGGGAATTGATCTGGAATGCCCAACAGCAGACAGAATTACTTAGCTGGAGGCATGCTCAACTTCAGCTTCCATTTTTTGGTCAAGCTCTCATTTATCCTCATAGTCTCTGAAGTCACTGATTCTTTGAACCTGACTGCTAGTCCACATAAGCAGTGTTTTATGTATAATCAACTCCTTTATTACATAACAACCACTAACATCTGAAAGCTTTAAACATATTCTAACATTTTAATGATAGCAAGGAAAGATTTATGGGCAGAGTAAATGTCTTTTATTGGCCCAATGATGTAGTTGGAAAAATGCAGACTTGCTTTCAGGCGCACAAAACTTTTTCCGGATTTGAAACAGAAGCTGCAAAATCGTGGCTTGATGTTTGCTGTTTCTTTTAGTTCTGAAGCAGATCGTGTCTGCCTGAAATCTTGCCTGATTTCCCAGCTGTGTGAGTAGACAAATGAAGGTATTAAGCCCCTGTGAACCCTTAGATCATCATGGCTATATATCACAACTATTTTAGAATATTATAAAATTCAATATAAAGTGAAATATCTATATACTCGATGATCTTGCCTTTGAATCATCATATTAGATTGCCTTATATAATTGTTTTCAAGTAATACCTTACCTCTAAATTCTTTCTAACCAGCCTCTGTAGATTCATAATGTTTAATTTAATTTAATTTAATTTTAGTTGTTTTGGTTTGGTTTTTTAACTCAGAAAAAATGTTTACTTGCTTTTGGGCCCCTTCTGTGAAATTCTCTCCTTGAGGAGAAGGAAAGTGCACCATCTGTGGCACACTTTGTAGCTGCTTGTTTGAGGCAGGCTGTTCAGAGGAAGTAAATCTTTCCACATTTTAGAGAGCTTGTGAGGGAAGGAATTTATCCACATTTAGCAGACACTGGGGTAAGTACATTCTTCTGGAAGCCACAGGTTTTGGGGGCAATAAATCCTTCCATTGCTATTAGACAGGAGGCAATAAATCCTTTGATCTCTATCGCACTCAATGATTTTACTTCACTCAGAATGTATATTTCCTTGAGGTACTGTCTTCATTTTCCCATTTCCCTGCGATTAATTTAGCCTCCTTTTCTGGGTAACTACCCATTTTTTAATTAATTTGCTGTACTGCTCAACTGTTCACTGTAAGGGCATGACACTCAGCTACATTACTTGTTAAGAGAAAAAATATACTTTATTTTGCTTTTTATTTTCCGCTCATCATCTGGATAAGAGATTCTGAAGTTATACTAAAGTATTCCCTCTCTTAAGGGTATGTAAGTATTTTCTCTTTTAATAAGTGATTGTACTTAAGCTTCTTGAAAGATTTTCTTGGAGAGTTGTTTTATAGTTTTGGCCAATTTCAGGTCAGTCTTTTTTCCTTGCATCTAGCCACAAGCCTCAGTAGGCTCTGTGTTGTCCTGAAAACCACTAGAAAGCTAAGACTCTATGTTGAAAATTTTGGGGAACAGGTTTTACTTATTAATTCAGCCCTATTTTTTCTTCCACAGAGGCAATGATAGGATTTCTATCTGCAGTTTGGATTCTAATGTCAGAAAATAAATCTAATTGACAATTTTTAACAGCATAGCATCCCCCAAACACTCAGAAGTTCTCATTTTTCTCATTTAAAAAAAAAAATAATCCCTTCAAAACGAAAACAACCCACTCATAAATATTCTTTAAAACTCCATCCACTGAGGGGATAGATGGGGAAGTCGAATTTAGAAGGAAATCTGTAACTTCTAACATCCAAACCAAGAAATTATCTGGATTTTTTTAGCCTACCAAAGTTTATTTCTGTCAAACAGTGACACCCGGTGGCCAGTCAGCCACCAGACATACAGCCGTAGAATATAAGCCCTGGGACCCACCTCTCCTTGAAGGAGGCAGAAAGGATAGGTGATTCTAGCAAGCAGATACCTAATCAGGAATGAGAGGGACTGTGTAGTAAATGAAACAAGGGCACGGTCGGATATACAAAGCCTAAATACACCGAAAGATCTGCCTCATGGTTTTTAATTCTGGTATTTAATAGCATCATATTAGACTGGAGATGCTTATCTGTTCCCCTAAGGATAGGAAATAATTTATATTTTTTTTTATAAATATATCAAGTATTCTCTTCTGTCACTGCACTCTTGTACAGCTGTTAGGCTGGGGACAGTTTAAAAAAACTGCACTACAGGGTGAGACTGAGTCTTGTCAGATTTTATAAACCATCTGGAACAGCAAGCTGCTTTTCATGCCCTGAAATCCCTAAGTCTTGCTTTTTTCCCGTATATATAATATTGATATCTTCCTATAAAATATAAGATTTATGCTATTAAATTTAAATAAGATGATACACATTTTTCAAAAGTCTCTGATCTTGCTACTGAGGTGGAAGATGACTTGCAGCAGCCCCAGCAGTGCTGCAGCAGTGCCAGTCTCCAGCTCCCAGCAGCCCTGCCCTGCCCAGCTGACACACAGCACTCTCAAGCAGCAGTTTTACAAATGAAGCTGAAGGTCCAGTTTACCACCTTCTCCAGAAAAATAATCTGAGAGTTAGAGTGACAAATTTCATTAGCTTTACCAGAGAATTTTCTGTAAACAGTTTGATGTAGACAAGACTCTTTCAGCCCATACATCCATGACTTTTTCATGAATGATGTTCCAGAGTAAGAGTTAGGTTGTCAGTGGCAAAAATGCCTTTCAAGTATAGCCAGAAAGAGAACTCATGAGAGAGTTCTGGGAACAGAACTGGTAGGGATTTTTATGAGCTCTGCTCACACAGCCAGTGCATAGCTCACTATCCAGATTCTGGAAATGATCTGGATAGAGAAAGGTTCTGGTTCCCTGCTTCGTTCATTCTTCTACCTAGCTCTATTTCTAATCCATGAGCTAAAAAGGTTTGGGAAGACTCTATTTCCCACTTTGGTCAATGAAGAGAGCTAATATTCTATTAACTCTGCTTTACTCTATTAACTGCCCTTTCTTTCTTTTATATCCCTAAATGGATGGCAATGCTAAGTCGGGTTATAAAACTTCATCGCTATTATAAAAAAATCTCACTATTTTCTGTTATTAATACTTTTCTAGTTATCTAAAGCAAAACTATGGGATGACATGAAAGGTGAGAGTGTGATTGATAAAAATATATATATCAGACAGGAATTTTCTAATCTTTTTCATATTCAAGATTCTGAAATGTGCTGTTATATTCAAAAGAAATGCAAATATGCTTCTATGATATATGCACAGTAAGTCAGTCAGCTAGACATGAATACTTCATAGTGGATGCCAGGCAATGCCACGTTACTGTAACAAAGATATGCTTGTAGTCTCTGAATGGATTTTAGTGATTTAAAGAAATCTCATGCCATGTATAATCTATATTAAGATTGTTTTCATTAAACTTTAAGAAAGGAGGAAGTCTATTTAACATTAGTACTAGTTGTATGTGCTCTGTTTAAATCTTTCTGGCTTACATGCATTATAATCACGTTATAGCAATGACAAAAGCCAGGGATGCAAAACTGAGGCTGTCGGTTGGCACTTAAACTTAGTCCCTGAGGAAATCATTTGCTGCATGACATCAGCAGGGCAAATGGGGTAGTTTCTAAAATTACTTCAGATAAAACACAAGAGCTGGTTGTACCAGTGCTCGGATGTCCAAATTTCCTCCCAAAGTAAAACATTGAACAAATAAGAGGCCAATTACGTCTGTGACAGGAAGAAAAGCAATGCTGATTTATATTTGTTTGGCTGTGCAAAATGACTGTGGTTTTGCCTTTATAGTTTTTGCTTTTCCTTGCATAACTTCTGCATGGAAATGCATTGAAGAAAACTAGAATATGCATGTATCGTATTCATTCTTCATTCACTCTTTTTTCTGTTCTTTGCTTCTTGTATTATTTCTTCAATCTCCTTTCCTTCCTTTTTCTTTCCTTTTTCTTTCTGCTGCCTGGTTCCAAATCTGTCTGTCCCTTTAGTCTCTATATTGCAAGTCTCGCTTCCCTCTTTCTTCTATTTTCCCTTCATTTCTTCCCCTTTGTATAACTTGTTATGCCTCTCTTTCCAGCACTACCTAATGCTTCATCTTTCTCTCATTTTTCCTAAATCCTAGCAGGCTACTAGTTATTTTGTTATTTTGAATTCATATTATAGCCTTAGAGTTTTTAAATTTTAGTTAGTAGCTTTTAAAATTCCCTTAGTATTACTTTTTTCTCTTCACTTCCTTCCCAGCCAGTGAAGAAGGAAAGGTTCTTGCACATAGATTCAGCATCCATTCAGTCAGGTCTGTAAGAAGAAAATAAAAAAAGATGGAAATATCTACAGCTGCTGGAAATTTTTGGAGACCTCACATATGAGTATGCTTGCAAGTATGGCTGTTACAACCAGGTTTTTATTTTTCCTCATTAATCTTCTGCTCTTTGTCTTCATTTTTACTGTCATTTGTTGTTAACTAGTTGGTTGAAATATTTTGTGTAATTGGACTAAACAACTATGTTGGTAATAAGACAGAGCCCTAAAGGTCCCAAATTCTCTAGTCACAAAATACTAGCAAATATTCCTTGTTGCCAAATGCTGCCCCTGGCAGAGAAAATTCATTTTGTGCTCCATTAGGCTCTACTGTCTTCCATTTTCTCTATCATGCCTGCCCCTTCCTTTCCTTAGATGCCTTCTACAGGAGCTTCTCCAGCACTTAACATCAAAAGTGCAGTTCTTCAGAAAAACCTGTCAATGCAAGAATTAAATCTGCAAAAATTACATAGTAATACTACCTTGGGGCAATGTACCCTGTACACAAAGAGATTTTTTATCTTTGAATGTTGGTCCTCTTGGCCAATTACCAAACCCATCTTCCTGATTTATTTTTATCATTACTTGATAACATAGCAGCTGTGACAAAGACCTGTAACATTTCCAGCATTAATTCTGCTGATGCACAATTTTGCTTTAACATGCAACTCCAAAATTCCAATGATGTCAAGAAAATAATACATATTTTGCTGTAATTCCATGGGAACATGACTGACTCTGATTTTGTTGGGTTTTTTTTTTTTTTTTAAGGTATAAAATATTTTTAAACAGTGGTTAGGAATTGGATTTGTGCATTTTACTGTTTTAATATGCTAAAGAATTTAAATTACATCATTATGCAAACAAGTGCTCTACTGAGCCAACAGCTTCTATTGTTTGCTGTTCATGGTGCCGCAGCAATCTTATTTTTGTGCTGATTTTAAGCAAGGGGTGAATGAACACCTGAGAGTCCATGATGTACAAAGCATTTCTGTTGTGAGAATGCCAACCCACATTCCAAAAGAGGAGAAAAGGGAAGGCCAGCTAAACCTTTTAGCTTGGACAAGGTGATTTATAGATGTGTATAAGATGCTATACAGTGCAGAAAGGCAGTAAAGGAAAGGACTAGTGAATATTTATTCACTGTTTATCACACTGAAAAATTGCTGGATGCTGTATTCACTGATTCTCATTGCAGCGGAATTAGGAGGAACTAAATTAAATTACCAAGTAATTTTTTTTTTTAATATGAACTTTTCACATTTGCAATTTGGCCAGAGAGCTCATTACCAAATAATAACCATTTGTATGCTAAAAGTATAGATTAACTTTAAGAGTGAAGAGATGAATACATGGAAGTAGGACCCACATGGAAAAGTGTAGGTGCAGTTTTTCATTCTGAAACCTGGCAGCTTGTAGCGAGAAGAAAAGGAAGTGTCTCTTTCCTGGTTTCCAAGTTTACCTTGTTCATGCACTTTTTTTTCCTAAGGATCTGCTCTTGACTGGAAACAGGATACTAGGTCTTGTTACTTGCTAAATGCACTCTTGTCTTTCTACTTCCAGCCATTATTGTGACTTCAGTACAGCTGTTCTTGTGTTGGTATTTTCAGTATATATTTTGTTTGTGTCATTAAGCATTTGAAAATTGTTGCTTTTTAAAAACACAGTATTTTAAATATGTTTCAAAAATATAAGAGAGAACATTATGCATGCCTGTTGAATAAGGTCAACATCCAGTCATCAAAGAGTTTCCCAAATCCAGATAAAAAAATTCTTGAATGAGATGCCTTTCTTATCCTCTCTACAACTTAAACCAGGGGTATGTTATGCCAGCAGATTGAGACTTATAAATCACAGTCTCAAAACAGGTTGCTTTTTTAGACCATTGCTCTCCTCAAGCCTAACAGGAGGCCTTTAGAGTCCACCAGCTCCTTGTCTCTAACAAAAATTCTACTGTATTTTTAAACAGAACAATGCTCACAAAGTGCATGCAGTGACATCCTGTCCTCACTAGGATTCACTTCTATCCATCTAGAAATGTCATTATATGAACAAGAGTTTAGACTGAGCTGCAACATCTGAATCCTTCCTTAACCTTTGAAACCTATGCAGAAAATCAATTAATACAGAAAAAAATTGTGCATCAGGCTATTCTCTCTCTACCTGCAGTTATTTGTCAAGTCTGTATCAGCTGCAGCAGAAGACGGCCCTTAAAGTGCAGGTCCTGTAGAAACCATGATGTCCTCAGGCCAGCCAGAACTGCATGCCTATCTGTGCAGAAGGTTTGCCCTGTCTATTTCCCTGTGAACTCGGGGGATCAATGGGGTAAGTGAAATAATCAGCTTCTTCCATACAAGTAAACTTCTCTGGCTCTGAAGGAATTCCATGGACACATTGATGGACCCTACAGTAAGAGTCAGGGGTAGCTTTGTGTTCCTGTGTTATGTGAAAGACTTAATTCAGTCTGAGGAGGCATCGGGTCCTGCTAAAGAACTGGTGAGGGTTTTCAGACTCCATTGTGGGAGGTACAGGATTTCCAAAAACGCAGCTCATGTAGAGAGTTGCGGTTTAAGAGGAGCTTCCTAACCATGGTAGACATAGCTCAGGATGCTACAGTGCCCACTTCTCCCTAAATACAGTGAAGACATCTCTCACAGCTGAGGAAACTCTATCAGTTTTCACAACCACAAGGCACTGAAATCAGAAAACATATAGTAAACCAAAGATCAAAGGTTTCAGTGAATAGGCATAATGGTTCCATTTGCTCCTCCTTTGCTTTTCTGCACAACCTGCAGGAGAAATATCTGCAGAAAAGAATGAAAAGTGGATATGCTGTAGCCTGTTTTCCCATCTCCATCCTTTTCACAGGAAGACCATGTGCATGTAGTGTCTTGGACTAGCATATATCATGATGAACACATACTGATCATCCCTGAGGAGACACAAAAATGGGTCAGTGAAGGAGATGTGTGAGTGTCTGCAGGGTCAGCTAACAAGGTCTCACTTTTCCTGTTGAAGGCAGAGCTGAGAACAACAGCTAGGGATGATCTATGATCTTCTGTCACAGATGTGTTCTTGTGATACAGCAACAGATTTGTTAGGTACCAACTTGTTGCTGCAATAAAGACTGAAATTATCATAAAATATAAATATTATGTGTCATATCTATATAATGTATCATTTTAAATAGAGAGAAACAGGTAGAAGCAATTCAGTCAATTTTCTGCTCTTGTGGTTGGCTACTACTTTATGGTCACCCTTGAAGCAAAAATTCTTTAGCAAAAATCCTTTAAAAATCAAGCTGTATTTTTCTGTCATAGGCCAGGCCCACTACTTTGTCACCTCTATTCCAAAATTTGGAGAATCCTCTGAATAAATTTCAAGGACATTTTCTCTATCGCCTTCACTCTGGTTTCTCAATTTAGGTGCTGATGATTGCAATAGCAGTGCTCTCACAGAGATCACTCGTTAAGGGAAACTGTCAGCAGAGACAAAATTTGTGATGTGCTTTAGCTTCAACTCATGGACTCAAGGAAGGTTTTGGCAGCTGCTAGTTCCAATTTAACTTCCACTCATCCCACACCTCAGAGGGAATCTTAAAGGTGTATTATAACTCCTCCCTTACAGCACTTCTTACAAGTTTTCTGCCTTCCATAACTAAACCAACTTTTTTAGACCAATGTTCTCATTTTCTGCCTTTATGAAGTAGAGTTCTTGTCAACTTTCATTATACATGAGTAACAGAAAGACTAAAAGATATACCCCAGAGTAAAAAGAAATCAAAGCTTTCCATCTTAAACAAAATTGACTACAGGTAGTAACAATTACATTTCTGAAGAACAATACTTAAGGCACCACTTCATAAAAATTAAAATGATGGAGAATCTACTGCTTTCTCAGTAGTTTGCTTCAGTATTATTCACTCTCATTGCTCACCTTCTGCTATGTTCCCAAATTAAATTTGCCTAGTTTCAGCTTCCATTCATTGTTATAATTCTTTTCTCTTCTGGATTGAAAAGCTCTTTACTAACATCTTCATTAGTCCTTCTTCCTGAGGAAAAACACTTCTCAGTCTTCTTATTGATCAACCAAATAGATTGACCTTCTCAGCTATAAGAAATAATCTTCAGGTGTTGAATTATTTTTATATTCTGTATAAATTATTATAATTTTCTTCTTGTATAATGTCCAATACCAAGTAAACATTTATTGCTACTGTCCTGCTTGTACAGCTGCAGATGCTTTTTCTCTGCAGAGTGGCACAGAGCAGCTTCTAGTTACTTCATCACTGGGACCTTGTAAATAATTCTGGGTATCAGGGTGCTGCAAGGATGACTTCTGTGAGAACATACCAGGAACTGCCCCCATGTCAAACAAAGCCAGTTCCAGATGGCCCAAAGACAGACCTGCTGCTTGCCAAAGCTGAGTCCATCACTGACTTTGGTGGCATCTCTGTAACAACATATTTAAGAAAGGGTAAAAAGTCCTGCACAGCAGCTGTAAGAGGTGAGAAAATGTGAGAAACAGCTATGCAGACACAAAGATCAGTGAAGAAGGAGGGAGAGAAGAGGTTCCCCTGTAGCCCATGGCAAAGATCATGGTGAAGCACATTGTTCCTCTGCAGCCCATAAAGGACCACAGCAGAGCAGAAATCCACACTGACGCCCTTGGAAGACCCTATGCTGGAGCAGGTAGATGTACCCTAAAGGAAACCGTGGCCTAGGGAGAGAAGCCCACATAGGAGCAGGTTTTCTGGCAGGAACTGCAGCCCATGGGAAGGACCTATATTTGAGAAATCTTTGAAGGACTGTATCCCATGGGAGTGACAATAAACTGGAGCAGGGGAACAGCACGAGGAATGAGGAGTGGCAGAGAAACATTATGGACTGACCACAATCCCCATTCTCCATCCTCCCTGTGCTGCTTAGGGAGGGAGAAGGAGTTAGAGAGTCATGGGTGAAGCTGAGCCTGGGAAGAAGGAGGAGGTGATGGGAAGGTGGTTTTGGTTTTGGTTTTATTTCTTACTATCTTACTCTGTTATTAATTGACAACAAATTAAATTAATTTCCCCAAAGTTGAGTCTGTTTTACCCATGATGGTAACTGGTGAGTGATCTCCCTCTCCTTATCTCAACCCATGAGCTTTTCATCATTTTTTCTCTCCTTATCCTGCTGAGAAAGGGCCAGCCACAGTTAACCCACCACACCACCGATTATTTATTTTAACAAAGCTCTAAATTTCAAGGAGAGCCATGAATGACATGACAAGAAACAGCACAGATATAATGAAAAGAGGGGTCTGGAACCTTTATGAACAGTACCAGATGACCTTATTTCTTCCCCAAGTGTAACTGGGAAATTCTACCTCTTAATAAAGCAAGATGCCATCAAACATTTTTCTTCTGATGTTTGTGGCAGGAGTTTCCAGCTAACTTTGGTACTCCAAGATGTCTGGAAATTTGGCACCTTAGGATTTCAACCACGGAACAAGGTTAATGGTACATTTCTATTTGCAGGGATGGGAACGAATAACCTATTTAGTTATGTAACATTCTAAAAATAGTCTAAAGATCAGCTGTTCTAATAATGGGAAACAGTGTGAAAGACAGGACAATGAGATAGCAATAGGGAAAAGGAGTGTTGGCCAATTAAAGCAAAGAAGAAATACTTCCACAATTTTGAAGCTGAATTATATATTTTCATATTTAAAAATAAAAACACTGACCACTAATTATTGACCAGTATTGTGCTGAATCAAGGTTTCCACAGTGAGAAATTTTACTTTAAAATTATGTTCTGATTTCAAGTTTTGAATCGTACAAGTCTCAAAAACATGAACTGAATTGCCTTAGGGAAAAAATAATTTGGGTCAGTTGACACATAACATTCAGTATCTATTCAGTCACTTTAATATATGAGCATTGCACATAGATACTGGATATGCAATACATGTTGCCTAAAAAAAATTTTATAATGCACACTTATTTTCTTACACAATGAAAATTTAGTAAAATAAGAATCTGCAAATGCATTTCTTTTTAGAATGGAACTGGAAAGAACAAGAAACACAGAGGCTGCCACTTGAAAACAGTTTGTAAACTATTTAAAATTTTGTTGAAGATGGGTAGACAAAACATACTAAGCTAAATACATTTGAAAGCACACATGATGAAGATAAAACAGCAAAGTAAGGGAAGTTACCTTCACTGAATGCCGATTGAGACATTTTTGGAGTCTATCCTTTCTTTAATTAGTTTATTATTGCATTTAGGTTTATTTTATTCTATTTTGACTGGCTTTAAGAATATAGAAGATCTGATTTCATACTAAAAGGATATTTTGAAAGAACTGTTGAATTCTGCTATTTCTATTGTAGCTCTATCTGCAGTTCTTCCATGATTAGAACTGTAAAGCTTTTACTTCTAACAGTTTCTAGTTGAATCCTATAAGATCACATATAAAAACTACTCATTAAAAGTCAAGGGCAATTACTCACCATTTTCATGTATTACGATGTTAAAAGACTGTCTCCAATGGATTACAGCATTGTCTCTCTGGAACCATCTATTATCCTGTAATAGAGTGTTTAGCAAACATATGGAACCTTAAAGATAAAATTACATTTAAGGCCTGCCAGAAGAACATCAGACAGTCAAAGCAGGTCATTAGCTACTAGGCAGCAAATATGGGCTGTAATTTACTGTTGAAAATATGGATGGAGACTAAATAAATGAAGTCTGGAACAAATAGACCAGACTTATAATAGTCAATTATTAAATAAAATCCTTGCCTAGTGAGGTCAAACCTACTGTTGATAGCATGTATTGCTATTGTGATTGTTTTCTTGGTTTAAAACAATCTGGAGAAAAAGAGACTAAAAGTACTTTTTCAATAGCCTGGTTAAGGTTAAAGTAACAATAGTGACAGAATAGCTTTATACAGTGATCCATCTCTTAAGGATTATTTGAAATGCTTTATAAAACCTGCATTAAAAGTACAAAAATAAATCAATTAATGCAGTTAATAAAGATGTTTGAAATTATGAATATTGTGGCAGAAGTTAGAAGACAGCAAGCAGAGGAGGAGGGAGAAGGATGTATGTTCTATTTTTCTGTTGGTTTGTGAGTAAACATGAATATGATGGTTTACTCACTGTGTTTTGGGTTTTCCAACCTCTAAAATGGGGACAGTGATACCAGCTGGGATAGATGGAGATTGCCAAGCATGTTCACATGACAGGGTAATTGCACCTCTAGGAATCTATAGATGGTTTCCACAGAGCTGGCTCCAAAGGGAGTCTTGCAAAGGAAACTAACATCAATAACACCACTTGCAGACCAACATGGCCTTAAGCATGACGTCAGCTGGTGATATCACTTGGATGAGTGGCTCCTTCCTAGAAAGTCTTCGCCACCATCTCCTGCAAGAGATTATGGCATTTGTGAATAGTCTTAAATTATTCTGAGTTCGGGCTATCTACAGGCAGATTGTAGAAGGCTTCAGGTCTTCCAGATACAAAACAGAAAAATTACTGAATTCCTTGGTTTTATCTTGGAAATGTTCAGAATGTTAGGTTCACATAGAAGCAACAGCTCAAGCAGTTAAACTCTAGCATCTCCTCTTATATGTTGAGAAACTCTCCAGGAGTAGACTGACAGAGGAGAATCAGTCCATTAAAGATCCACCTGCTCTATCTGGCCCTATTAAAGCCTCCCTTCCAACCCAAGAGGACTCTCTCTTTGCAAGATCCATGCAGTAACCCCCAGAAGATAGCAGCTGAGAATGCTCTTCTTCAAAACCTTCTCAGATGTATCTGACCATGCAAGCACTCCTGCTCCATTCCAGGGTTAGAGAATTAAACGGACAGATTTCTCACTTGAAAGAATGCTAATATTGGTGTTTTGGTTACACCTACATTGGAAAAGGTTCTCAGACAGTCTATAACTACTGTTGTGAGCACACAAATTGCCATAATACAGGTAATGAATGGGAGATTAATCCTTGCACCTACAGAAGTTTTAAAAAGT
The DNA here is from genome assembly GCA_907165065.1 of Caprimulgus europaeus. The sequence continues at coordinate 80,039,585 of OU015524.1, forward strand.
GATGTCTTTTGGGGAACAAGTAGGCTGAGAGCGTTGGGGTTGTTCAGCCTGGAGAAGGCTCTACGAGGACCTTAGAGCGGCCTTCCCATACCTGAAAGGTGCCTATAAGAAAGCTGGGGAAGAACATCAAACTCTCTTTGGCTCTTCTTCTTCAACTTTATTACAAGGGCATGTAGTGTTGTAATAGGATGAGGGGTAACAGTTTCAAACTAGAAAAGGGTAGATTTAGGCTGGATATTAGGAAAAAGTTCTTCAATATGAGGGTGGTAGATCACTGGAACAGGTTGCCCAGAGAGGCAGTGGAGGCCTTGCCCCTGGAGATATTCTAGGTCAGGCTTGATGGGGCTCTGAGCAATCTGCTCTAATAAAGATGTCCCTGCTTACTGCAGGGGGGCTGGACAAGATAACCTTTGAAGGTCTCTTCCAGACCAATGCATTCTATGATTCTATGAATTCATTCCTAGATTTCAGGAAAAGAATCCAAACGCAAGTGCCTTGCCTTTTAACTTTTCATGGGAAACAAGACAAGAATTACCTTGGAGGGGAAAAGAAAAAGAAGTCTAAGTTTATATGTAATTTTTCTTCTGGAACTGAAATTGATAGGAAAGTTATTAATGATGGCACCAAAACACCTTCAATCCTTCTAATAATATAAATATTTATAAAATATGTATATTCAGAATTGTTCTATGCTTTTTTTTGCAAGTTTTTCCTATTACGTTTACGTCACCTAGGACCTAATTGATTTGTTATCCTTTATTATTTCTTCCTCCTATTTTTAAGATAAAGGTATGATAATGTATTCAACCCTTTAGAAGTAGTAGAAGATGCCTCCTACAGGGATGAATGTTCCTTATTGTCACACAACTACAATGACTACCCTCACACTTTGATCAAGAGAACAAAGACTCACTGCAGTGAGAATAATAATAACAACTAGTAAATAAAGTTGTACCTATACACACCGTCCACTTCAAGTCATAGAATCATAGAATGTTGTGAGTTGGAAGGGACCCACAGGGATCATTGAGTCCAACTCTTGTTCTAGCATAGGAAAATCCCAAGATTCATGTCTGAGGGCACATGTTGACCAAATGCTTTTTGAATGCTGCCAGGATTGGTGCCATGACCGCATCCCTGGAGAGCTTGTTCCAGTGCTCCACCACCCTCTGGATGAAGAATCTTTTCCTAATGTCCAACCTAAACCTCCCCTGGCACGTCTTCCTGTGATTTCCTCTGGTTCTATTGTTGGTTGCCAGGGAAAAGAGATCAGCACCTGCCCCTCCTCATCTTCTTGTGAGGAAGTTATAGACAGCAATGAGGTCTCCTCTTAGTCTTCTCCAGGCTGAACAAACCAAGCAACTTCAGCTTCTCCTTGTACAGCATCCCCTCTGAGCCCTTCACCAATTTAGTGGCCCTAAAGTGAGTTAAGTCCAGCTCTGAGAGAAAACAGTTTCTCAATGTATTCCTCTTGTCCTCTCTATTCCTTTTGATAAGATTAACACCTTCTTATCAATGTGTGTTTCTAAATTTCAGAAGATTATCCCTCTCTATGTGTTCAGCTGTGGTTATAACATAGTATGAACTGCAATTTATTTTGCTATAACTTGTATGCATTTCTAAGATGTGTGTCGGAGTATGTCAGCCTTCTGGTCTCTTTTTAAGATGACAAGAAAGGAGTCACGTTGTTAAGAGATAGAGAGAGTTCTCAGTTTTGTACTGCATCTGGCAAACAGCAACACTGCATTGTCCTCAATCTGTTCTTTTTAAGCAAGCTACTGAGTGTCCTGGTTTTTAGCTGGGACAGAGCTGGGTTTCTTTTTAGTAGTTAGAATATTGCTGTGTATTGCTTTTCAGCCTGGGACTTGTTACGAGAGAAATAATGATAACATACCGGTGTTTGCATTTTTGTCGCTGGAAGTGAAGAACTTTGTGTTCTGTCAGTCTACAAGTGCAAGAACTAAGGGGGTGAGGAATATTTAAATTTATAAGCTAAATTGGCATTTGGGTATGCCAATGGGATATTCCATATAATATCACATCATGTCTAGTATATTAATGAGGGTCTCTCCTTTTTTTGCTCTCTCTGGCTTTGGCTTGGGCTCTCGCTCTTTCAGGAATGCAGTTTATGGTTCGGGGTTGTCACTCGTCCTGGATCATTACCTGGGAACAGACCAGGCTTGGTTGGTGGGTAGTGAGCAGTTGCACAGTGTATCACTCATTTGCATGTTTTTGTTACTGTTATCTTTATCACTACTATCTTAATATTAGTATCATTTTAAGTTTTCTTTTATTTCTGTTATTAAATTGTCCTTATCTCAACCTACAAGTCTCCTTGTCCTTGCCCCCAGTCCTCTCCCCTATCCCCTGGGGGTGGGGGGGTAGTGGGCGAATGGCTGAGTTGGCTGCTAGCCAAGGGCTAGCCCAGGGAAACTATCGCACTGGGAAACTAAAAGGCTGAGAAACGAGGTGCTGATGAATACAGAGCACTGAATAATCTAGTGTGTTTTAGCCATGTACTGTGTCTTTTACAAAAGATGTTCATCCCTGAAAATGCATAAATACACTAAAGAGGTGGTGAAGCCCAAGAGAGGTTTGATTTTATGTCACAGGATGATGTAGGAAATTTTTCCTGATATATTTGATTATACAAGAATACTATGTGGGTGCTGGTAGTACTGTCAAGATGCCAATCCAAAAACAACAACAACAACAACAACAGCAACAACAACAACAACAACAACAACAACAACAGCAACAACAACAACAACAACAAAGAGGAAAATGAAAATAAAGGGACTGGAAGAAAGGAAAATAAGCTTTTTTACGAAATATTCCTATTTCCAATGAACAAAGACACTCTTACATCTTTAAAACACCTTTAAAGCAGATGGAGCAGGGCACCACAGAGCCCCTCCGCTGCTGGCAGTCCAGCGGCAGATGGAGCTCCCGGCTTGCGTTTGAGCCGCCTTTGTCAGACTTAGTTTCATCTCCTAGAATCCTTTCTTGTACCTTTTAGTTTGTCTGTTAAATACATACATTGCAATATTTGTTCTTTGTCATTCAGAAATAAATTGAAATAGAAAAACAAAGTCAGATGGTATTTTTCACACTGAAATACTATATTTCCCTTTGGGCTTTCATGCCTCGTGTGTCTTTTATAAAGCCGCTGCTGCTCTGGTCTAACAACTGTACAAGTCAAAACGATTCTTTCTGTAGTTGAATTTGTCCCTGAATGAAACCACACCTGTAAACATTTTAGTAAGTGCACTTCTAATAAAATGCACTTTTTTAGTAGAAGTTAATTAGTCATTAATTACTATGAAGGAACTTTATGTGCCTGTAATTACACTGTGCAATTGGTTTCAGGGCAAATTTCATCCATGTTTTAACTTGAGTTGTTTTGCATTTTAAAATACTGGGTTTATACTCCTTTTCAGTGCAGGGAATTCGGTATCTGCAGAGGATTCTTATCTGGTGTTTATCTAGACCAAATAGTTTTCATGATGCTTAAAGTTAATTAAAAGAAATCAGGCACATGTTCGTTACAAAACAGCTGATAGAGCATGTGGCAGCATCCTTTTATATGCCAGCTTACCCAGCAGGAGTTCTGCATTTCAGGTGTACCAAAGTCTTATCAACTGACTGTTTGAAGCCACTGATTTAATTCCTAGCAAAATGCCTTATCCTCCAGGTCCGGGGATATAGTCTGGCACAGGGGGTTTGGAATGGGGAAGGTAGGACAATATTCACCACAACGTTTGCAGGTAAGAGAGGGTGCAGAAAATAAAAGTATGAGTTGTGGAACAAGGTAAGGAATAAACACAAAGTAGTTTGACTGTGATGCCCTTTACTAAGGGTGCTTTCCAGAGATGACTGAGAAGCATAGAGTCAATTTTCTGCTCACAATATTTATAAACTTTTTTTTCTTGTTTAATTTTAATTGAAGATACATATGCCATTTTCAGGACAAGGATTAGATCCCAAGATTTCCACCTCTACAAGGGGAGGTCAGGGTTTTGTTCCTGATGTGTAGGGAGGCTTCTGCAAGCTACTGTCTAGTAACACCAGACTGGTTTCTGTAATAAAAAGAGTGTATTAAGTCTTTTTTCTCTGAGAGTCGTGTGGCTTTACACAATTTTCAGAAATATTTTAGCTGATCTCAGGTTAAAGTACCCTTGCAATGCACATTTGTTCTTAATAATCTTAAGAATGATTGTGATCTCTGAGGAAAACTGTGTCTTTTTCATTAAATTAATAATTTCACAGGAAAAATGGTAAAAGCCATAGACACAATGTGTTGCATTCCTGTAGGTAGTTTTTACCTGTGCAGAGGGAGCAAGCTTACTGCTCTGAAAGCTCCTTTTTGCTTCAGCAGTAAATAGGCTGTGGTCAACCTGTCTTAATACAAACCCTGGTGCTCTCAAGAGCAGGATTGCTGGGAGCAGTACTGCACTAGAGTTTTGAGGAGAAACAACAGGTATCTGGGAGCAGGCAGCAGACAGAGGTCATATAACCAGCTTAGTCATATATTTCACAGAATATACTGGAGGGCTCCTACTTAGCCATTTTGGATTACATTTGTGAAAAAAAAATCCAGACTCTCTATTCTGACCTCCAGGGCAATGATCTGGTTTAAAGAATTTGCAAAGAACAGAACCTGGCAGAGAAGGAAAATCCAGCTGCCAGGAGCAGGCTGCCAAAGGTTGCCGAGCTCTGCAGTGGGAAAAGGGTACAAAAAGAGCATGACTGGTAAGGAAATTGTGCTTTTCAGCTTAGAGAGACAGCTCTATGAATGCTAAAGCCAAACATAAAATTGAAACAACTAATTCAGCTCAGAAAAACCTACTTAAGCACCATTACACTAGACTCCCTGAAAGGAGAATTAATTTTGAAAGTACCTGCTGTGTGGGGTTTTTGAGCCTGCAAAGGGAAATTCAAACAGCAAGTGGGCATGAAACAGGATTAGGTATTTTCTCTTCACCACCACCATGCTTGTGCTCTCCAGCTTAGTCTCTTTCTCTCTATGGAATATTAGTTTCTGCACAACAGTTTTCCTCCACAAAAAGAACCACACACGACAACCAACAGCTGAGTATCATATTAAAATAACTCAAAAAAAAAAATCTTTTTTTTCTAGATGTAGAAACATTGAGAAACTGCATAAATCTTTATGTTATGGCTGTATTTGTGATTTTGGACAATAAAACTTCACATCTGAAACCTCTGAGCAGAAACATGCAATAACAAATCCCACAATTCTAGCTTGCTCAGAATATCTGAAATATATTACAACAGTAAACAGGTATCATAACACTAGAACTATTTTCAGAGGAAAAAGCCAGTGCAGATAGGTATGACAATATAAGAATCGTTTTAAAATTATTTGAATGCACTTAATCTAGAATATAACTTTTTCAACCTAAGAACCTGTGGTTGAAAAATACTGGCAGTTTTCACACAATATTCTGCACAGAGGCACAGAAAATCCTTTAAAGACTGGACTAAAACATATCTGTAAGTATTTAGATTATGCATTACTGAGTTTCCACTGACTTTTAAATCTGTTACCTGGTGATACAACTGAACTGTTTGGGTATCTGCAATTAAGAACATGCACCTTTTTTTTTTTTAAATATATATCAAGGAAGAAACTGTCCTTAAATAAGGGACAGTAAAATGCAGCAGCAAATCTGCAGTAATGGCAAGGATACTGCTCAACGGCGACAAAAAAGCACTATGTCAAATTCCAGGAGTCTTGCTCCTGTGCACTGCTCCCTTATGAGCATCTGGGCTGATCTGTCTTACGCCAAAGGCCAAGCAGGTTCTTAGCTAATCCCAGGACAGCCAACAGTTTGTACGGCTGTCTCTGACCTCCGACAACCATAGGTAAAGTCTCTTAACATTGTCAAAAGTCCTAATATTAGCATGAATACATGAATACAGTTAAAACATTATCATTGCTTTTCAGCCAGCTTTCTCAATTAATTCTAGGCTGCCCTGAGTTTGTGAATTTAATGTGCAGCACATCTGCAGGTCTTTGGAAACATCAAAGCAACAGTAAAACAAAAAAAAAAAAATTACATTAACATCCATAAAGTATTTTATTGCTAATAATAATGCATCTCATGAATTCAAGTTTTTGAAAACTGAGACTTGCATTAACAGGAAAATACAATATTAAAAAATATTTCCATGCTTCCTCACACAAGGTCTTTTCAGCTTGTGATGGAAATGCATGCTGTAGTACACTTTAGTCCCTGTTAATAGCTGACATGACTTTCATCTTTCTATTTGATGCACGGTGGCCTCTTTGCACAGTGGCCTCTTTCTCTGCTTCACTCATGGCAGAGAAAGATTGCCCGCATTTTTATCGTCTACGTGCTGGAGAGTGGTTGGTCCCATTTGCAACAAGGATCTACCAGCACTTTAGAAAATTGGCCAGTACACTTGTAGGTAAATCCACTTTAAAGAAATAGGAACTCACTTGAGTAATCAGTCAGCATCACTTTTCTTCTTGGCAACATTGAAGATGGTGAAAGACAAACCTCATAGAAGTACCAACACATTATCAACATCTACCCCTGTGTTCATTCAACTCACTTCAATCAGAGGAAACTCTCTGGTGAGTCTGTCTGTACTAAGGGCCCTTCCCAACAGTGAGGCAATGAGAAACCTGGCTACTGCTCCCTGTGCTCAGAGGGCCAGAATCTCAGTATATCCTCAAGGTTCCCTGAAAGCTCTGCCACCACCAGGAACTGTCTCTCCAGCATTTAGCCATGGAGCAGGGCTCTGCCATTCTCCATCTATGTCCCCTCCTTTCATCTCAAAGATAGTGGCTTAGCAGGATCAGGAGCTAGAATTTTTCACCTCAAATAAGAACATAACCCCTTAGGCCATTTAATGGACACACAGAGCTTGCATTTACTTGAGGAATCTGAGCCTGATCTAGAGACTGTTCATGAAGGGAGGAAGAATATCACCCTTTTTCAGAGTGAGAAGACACTCGGACACCTCAAGGGCCAAAGCTAAGGTCATAGGAGGGGCCTGTGGCAGAGAGAGGAACGTGTCTCTCCCTAACATTTGGTCCTTGTTGTGGCAACAGAGCACTCCTTCTACACAATATATGTGGGGGCGGGGTTTAGCATACTTTAGTAAACTATTTTAATGAATGCATTTTATTACATAAGTAAGCATTCTAGGATGAAAACACAGAAATCCATCTTGAAAGCTATAGTAGGCACTGGGTCTGAACCAGAATTTTGGATCCAATTATTTTCTACCTCTCTATTTCATCTAATATTTCCATGGTCTTCAATTGTGCATGAAATGAAAATGCATGAAACATAGAAAAAACTCCATAGAGTGATACATAAACACGATCTTTACTGGAAATAGATTTGAATTAGAATTGGATTTGAATTAGAGCTCACCAATATCATTGAAAAAAACAGTAGAAAACTGAATAGAAAATTATTATTTACAATGTATAGGTCTTGGAATATAAAAGCAGGCAGAGAGCTATGGCAGCCTGAAAGACAGCACTATCGAGGAGATATCTTCAAGCCTAACATTACTTGGAAATACTTATCCAGTCTTTCAGGATATACCACAGGTTCTCTTACATTCACTGTGTTTGTTACCCACAGCAGCTGCAGTATCTTAGACTGTGTTGTAGTATATGCAACACATATACTACACACATCTCAATTACACTTTATAGACTATAATTTAATAGCAATTTTTATTGAAAACTTACATTGTCTGGCCAAACATTTTTCTTTACAGCATTGTTCCTGAGCTCCTTTAATTGAATAGATCCTTTCAGGTTGGTCTAAAACCAGTAAACATCATGGTCTCTCCCCATTCAGTTAAAAAGATAGTGTAGAGTCATCTTGGTTTCCTAGGCCTCCCATCTGAGCAACATACTGCTCTGCAAGAACCTGGAGATATGGTAGCAGTTCAATGATATGGATGGCTGCAGACATTCAAAATTATTCAGCACAGCAATTTTGTCACTCACTGACATATTCTACCCCAAGCACAGGTCTAGAAAGTTATTAATTAGAGTCATAAAACCACAGATGATGAAGAAACCGTTATGTGCCCTAAAGCATGGCCTCTTTCAAGTCCTGGGGACTCATTTAAGGTATAATTATACCTGAAATATTGTGTGATTCCTACTTCAGCATGAATGCCTGCTCCAAGTGACTAGTTGCCTACCCAGAAATAGAGCAAGTAGAGGGATATTTTGCACAGCACTATGACTTTTTTCCTCCCCTCTCTAGGAGAGAGGTTGCTATTATACAGACCAGATTCTTAGATTATCTTATTATCCTATACTCATGGCTTTTTTTTTTTTTTTTTTTTCTTTCTGGATGGCCCTGAGGTCCTTGCAAACTTTGTTATTTAATTGCCATTTTTTTCTGTTTTCTCAAGAAACAGTACACACCAAAACTCTCTTCTGCTCTTGGAAGAGCCCTAGCTGATAACAATGACATTTGTCAGTGAGATGGTGATCCCTGTTTAGAGTCCAGTCTACTATCTTGCACCATAGATGGAAAAAAACTATACTTCTCCAGAGCTTCCTATCACCATTACAGTTGCAACAGCTTTAGTCCCAGCTTCCTCCTCCTGTATTTTCCTTGTACAATGAGGTATCTACTTTAGAGAACTCCTTAAAAGAAACATCCTGCCAATTTTATTTACTCCCATTTTGCTCTTTTATTTTCACCACCTTACCCTTTTCTTTCTGCAAAACTAAAAGGGCTCCCCTTGCCCCTAGTTATTTAATTAAACTTCTGTATTCAACAGACCAGCATTTTACTAATTGGTTCTCCACTCATACTATTGGAAAGCTAGATTGTCTATCAGCAAATCAATTGTAACCAACAGTTCTGCTGGTAGATAGCCTGCAGCAGGAATGTGGTTTTTGTTATTTCTGTGAATGACAATTGGATATGAAAGCAGTCTTATATTCATTGTATATTTTTTTCATATCTTGAACATAGCAACCCTAGCAGCTTACTGGGAATCACCTTCAATCAAAACCAACAAGTGAAGTTTCACCATCAGATATTATTTCCAAGCAGCTATGAGAAAACTTTCGTTCTCTACCTTCTGTTCTTTATTGAAATTGGTGCTTCTCTCAGACCTTGAAATTCCTTATGTCAGAAACTGGAATCTGGCAAGATAATAATTGTCTCCTAGCAATTTTCCATTTGCCCTTTATCACTGCAACTGTCACATTTGTGTGAAAAGACAGCAGAACACAATGCATCTAAAGAATGCTGCAACAAAGATCTACCACAGCTCTTTTCCCAAGGCTCTAAGTGATCACCCTGAGACAAGGCTTTAAAGGCACCTGAACAAGGAAAAGTGTTCAGGCATTATCTGAGCATAAGGATGGCCATTTTGGATTCCTGAGTGGATGAGCATAAAAAGTTGTGTCTATCAGTATCTCACCGTTTTGAAGCTTATCATTTTAATCTGTTTAGGGGCTACTATGAGCATAAACCAGGAAATAAATACAGCCTTCAAGAACAGGAATTTTAGCCTGTCCTCTACCGCCACCATATGCACAGTTTGCCCATAACTTTACAGGCACCTGCCCCTGGCTGGAGTCTGGAGAAAGTAGCCAAGAAGCAGAGGACAAAAAAAATCCTTCTGCAGTGAGAAAGTTAGAATCATAAAATCATGGAATGGCTTGGGTTGGAAAGAACCTTAAAGATCATCTAGTTCCAACCCACCCTGCTTTGGACAGGGTTGCCAACCACTAGATCAGGCTGTCCAGGGCCACATCCAACCTGGCCTTGAATACCTCCAGGGATGGGGCATCCACAACTTCTCTGGGCAACCTGTTCTGGTGCCTGACCACCCTCTGGATGAAAAATTTCCTCCTAATATCTAACCTAAATCTCCCCTCTCTTAGTTTAAAACATTTCCCCTTGTCCTATCACTATCTGCCCATGTAAAAAGTCACTCTTCCTCCTGTTTGTAAGCTCCCTTCAAGTACTGAAAGGCTGCAATGAGGTCTCCTCAGAGCCTTCTCTTCTCCAGTTAAACAAGCCAGGCTCCCTCAACCTTTCTTCATCAGAGAGATGCTCCAGCCCTCTGATCATCTTCATGGCTCTCCTGTGGATCTGCTCCAACAGCTCTACATCTTTATTGTGTTGGGGCCTCCAGGCCTGGACACAATACACCAGATGGGGCCTCACAAGGACAGAGTAGAGGGGGACAATCACCTCCCTTGTTGAACCTCATTAGGTTCTTGTGGGCCCACATTTCCAGCTTGTCCAGGTCCCTCTGGATGGCATTCCTTCCATATATTATATCAGCTGCACCCCTCAACAGATGTCATCAACAAACTCACTGAGGGTGCACTCAATCCCACTATCCAGGTCATTGATAAAGATGTTGAAGAGCACTGGTCCCAAGACTTACCCCTGGGCGACACCACTCATCACCGGCCTCCACCTAGACATAGAGCCATTCACCACAACCCTCTGGCTTCAACCATCCAACCAATTCTTTATCCATCAAATAGTTCAGCCTTCAAAATAATATCTCTCTAATTTAGATATAAGGATGTGGGACCATGTCGAAGACCTTGCACAAGTCCAGGTAGATTACACCAGTTGCCCTTTTTTTGTCTGCTAATGCCATCACTCAATCATAGAAGGCCACTAGATGGGTCAGACACAATCTGCCCCGGTGAAGTCATGTTGGCTGTCTCGGATCACCTCCTCATCTTGCATGTGCCTTGCCATAGTTTCCAGGAGGATCTACTCCATGATCTTCCAAGGCACAGAGGTGAGCCTCACCAGCCTGTAGTTCCCTGGTTGTTACTTTCTCCGTTTCTTGAATATGGGAGTGATGTTTCCCTTTTTCCAGTCACCATGGACTTCACCTGACAGTCATGACTTTTCAAATATCATGGAGAGTGGCTTGGTAAGCACATCAGACAGTTTCTTCAGGACCCTGGGGTGCATGTCATCTGGCCCCATAGACTTGAACACATTCAGTCTCATGAGGTGGTCTCTGACTTGCTCTAGGGGAGGGTTTTCTCTAAATGTAATATTTGCATAAGCTATCAAGATCTAGGCTGAGAGACCGATAAATGATGAGGTATTAAACACAGGTAGTCTCACAGGGACCTCAGGGAGAAATACGTTTGTTCTCTACCACCACATGTGATTCCTGTTTAGTGTTAGATGGACAGGCATACACATCCAAACAGATTTTAAACCCTTTCCTCATGCAGTGTCAGTTATCCACACCACAGCCAGCCTCAGGCTCCCAAGAGCCTGTGCCACTGACTGACGTGGGTCAGGTCCTTTGGCAGGCTCCATCACTGCATCCACCAGCTCTGCTCGGTGCTCTGAGCCCTGAGAACTGTGCTATACTGCATGCACCTAACCACTTCCCTCATACGGTCTGAGCTTGCATTTCTCCTCAGAATTAACTTATTAAAAACGCTTGAGAAATTTTCCTCAACACAGAAGCCTTGGTTTTCCACAGAAGAGGTATCAGTAATGCAGCAAATACCTACAAAGCCACCCAACAGGATGAATGGGCAACAGTTCAGCCTCCAGCAGTTGCTTCATCTACAGTCGGTTCTGAATGTCATGGTACAGGTGTGGATTTCTCTTTATATCAAATATCTTAGTAAGATACACATTTATGTGGAACAGAATGGAAAAGACCACCATCTTCTGATTCAGACTGAGACTGAACAGTTTCTAATGTGCCATGTCCCTTTGGTCTACTTTCTAACACTCATTTGGCATCCAATAATGCCTCAGATTTCTAATTCTAAAGAAACTAAGGATTTTGCAGACTTTTCACTGCCCAATAAGTGATGCTCTAGTAATGCAGATAGGATAAAACCTCAGGGCCATAAGCCGTGCTAGATCTGTGCAGAGCTGACATCAATGAGAGTTGTGTGCATGGAACAAGGCCAATAAATACCAGGGTTCTCAATGTTTGACTTCTAAATGTTTCTATTGGCTTTTCATGGATAGGCTTAATGGTATTATCCATGCCCTCAACAGAATATTCAACAAATGAAAAATGTATCCGATAACTCACTGTACTGAATAGCATGCCCTGACAGCTAAGGACTCCTACTCCAATGCTTCCACTGAAATGAACCAATTTTGCCAATGTCATTTTTTCACAACTGAAGCCTTTTCACCTCATTTTCATCTCAGTGACAGCCCTTCTCCAGTAACCACCATTTACAGTGACAACAATGTCCTTCCACCACATGCTCCACTTGTCAACAATAGCCACTTTTGTTAATACAGAAGTAGTTTCTGGGAGCTCATGGTCTCACTCAAGTGTAAATGTCCGAGATATGTATCTTCCTCCAAAACGCTTCAATCTTATCATCTTCTTTTGTGCTGCTTTACTCAGACAGTTAAAGGTCTGGAAATTAGAAGCTGCAGTCACTTTTCAGAACAAATTTATTTATAACCAGGATTGTGTGTATTTGAGGACAGTGCAGAAGTAGTGATCCTCATTTCTGTATTACTCCTTATTTTATCGTTTTCAATCAAACTTACACAAACCAAGGATGCAGTCCTACTTAACACCTTTCTGTCTCATAATCCAGCTCTAAAGCAGGCAAACCAACCCAGGAGTGGAGCTTCAGTGTAGGTGTTGGGAAAGGAGAAAGGGAAACAGTATGTAAAGACGCAGATATTCATGTGGAGGGTGGTGGGTCAGTGGGGTGCCTCTGAGCACTGGGGACATTTACTGGAATGAAAGTTATCCAGCTGACCATTGATATCATGGCCATCCATCAGGAACATCTGCTTCATAATCTGTTGATGAATTCAGTCATCCTGGACTTCAAGCATTTTATCTCTTATATACCGAAGTGACATCTCTTTGCATTTTGGATTCCAAGGTCAAATATAGCAGTTGAAAGGCAGACAGGGCAGGAGTTTTTCAAGACTTTGGGACAGGATTAGCTGTCTGCATTGATACTGTACAAGCATGGGAAGAGCAAAACATGAGACTCCTGTGTTATGTGCAGAACTATAGAACCAAAGAAGACCAGAGATCCTCAGTGCAAGGAATCATGAGGAAACAGATCCTAAAGATAGCAAAAATGTTCAGTGCCACTGCTTATAGTTGCTATTAGCTGCTCTGAGAGTCTGTACACATAAACAGATACTCTTTAAATAGAGAGCTTCTCTTTATTGCACATTTTGGCTGGCAGTCTTTCTGTTGAATCCATTAAGAAACATGAGCAACTTGCCCAAAGGCCTGGCTTCCAGCAGAAGCACAAAAGTCTCCTTGGAAGGTTTTGAAGGTTTTTGAAGAAACAGAGAAACGTCATTTAGAGCCCATCTGTGATCATCCTCTCCCCTCCCAAAGTCTCTGAACTCTTCTTGGACTTCTGGTCACTTTCAGGATCATTGCATATCAATAAGTATCTACCCCTGGTCCATGTGAATGCAAAAAGAAAAGTTGGAAGCAGGTAGATTCAAGAGAAACAGAGGAATAGAAGAGAAAGATCCGATTGCCAGACCTGCTGTAATGTAACTGTCCCAGGCTTGGATTATTTCCACCCTTCCATATATTGATTCACTGTTGCAGATTGTTTCACCTTCCTCACAGTCTCATTCTCATTTGTCCTGTATTTCCAGCTTGCATTCTCTCTTTCTCTTCACCTGCCATTTTTCCATTGTACTGCTTCCCCCACTTTCCTGTCCTCTTCTTGAGACCAGAAGTATGTGCAGTGCAATAGTTGTTTTCTCTGTCTTTTTCAGTCATAGAGTTATACACAGACAGACAAATCCATATGTTTGAGAAGACAAATCAAAGGCACTTATTGCTTCTGTATTTGGAGCAGTTGATGCTGATATTTGTGAGGATTGTCAGAACTCACTTAAGTCTGGGGCCTGAGAGCTTTGTCCTCTGTGCAGACATGTTTTGTCTCAGTGTAAACGACCCACTGCACCAGAGCAGTGAAGCTCTTCAGTTACATCCTCGTCCCAGACTTCTAGGTATTTCAAGCCATTGAAAACCAGTTAGAAAGCAAGACCAGCCCTAAAATAGGTTTCATATTCTTCAAGAAGGTAGTGTAACCGCATCCAGGTGTCATGTCCTTGTAGCAGTCATCCAGCAAGATTCTGCAGGGCTCTGCGCCAGCTGGAGCATCTGTCCTCTTTGTAAAAAGACTTTGTATTGTACTGTCATTTTTTAAATGGCCCTCTCACTGCCTAACCAAACAGATGGACACTAGTGGCTAATTTGAGGTAATAGAAAGCTTTACTGAGACTTAGTGCTTAGCATCAGCAAGGAAATCTGTAATAATCTGATTGATGAGGAAACTTCGCATTACTTCCTTGCCTTGCTTATGCTTATGGGATTCCTTGCTTATGCGAGGAATCCCATTGGTACCCATTGAACAGGTTCCTGGAAGGACTCATATCTCTGTTATTGCTCTTAGCCCTGTCACCTCTCAGAAGGTAAGACAAGAAGAACTTTTTAAATGAACAGTTACACTTGGCTGCTGTATGAGGAAGGAACTTTATTTATCCCAGACACCATGTAAATTTATCTCACAATTTTTCTGATCAGTGTTCATTCCCAAGGGTGCATCATGCTGCTAAACTCATTAAAAAGGTACTAGCAGATCAGAAAAGAACAATTGGTCTTAGACCATGACACAATTGCCAATGTCATAATCCTGAGGAATAAAAAAGGCCTAACAACATACCAAAGCAATGGAACAAATAAATGAGACATTACTTTTAAATCACACAAAATGAATAACAAACTAATATTTTTGCTTCTGTAATACTAAAAGCCTTGTTCTGAAGTAATTTACATGACAGGCCACAAAGGACTATTGGTATTGTGTATAAGGTAGTACACACATGGAAGATTACCTTGAAAAGACTTCAAAAGTTCACAGAAGCCAGCACTCATAAAATAACATGCCCCACAATTAAAGCTTTCCATAATCCTTTAATTTTGGCTTTTTGTGTACACACATCATGATACAGTCTTTAGTTAAATTCTGAAAGTAATTTTTTCCACACAACCCAGTCTTGGTTGGTGACAGAAAGAACATTTTAATGGACCCTTTAGCTTGGTTCTTCAGGTTTAGGTCCCTGCCACAGTTTCAACATGATGTTCAGAACCTGTTCAATTCAGCACTGCAAGTTGCCTAGCAGGATTTCTTCCAGTGCTTGCTCTTTAGTATCTGAAGGATCCATTTCCACAGGGCTCCTCAGGGAGGTTGTCATGGCATCAAGGGTGGCAATATTCAAAAAGCATTTGGACAACGCCCTCAGACATATGGTCTGAATCTTGCAACTGTCTTATGCTAGGGTGTGATAGTTTAATGTAGCTGGCAGCCAAACAAGACACAAGAGTTGGACTCGATGATCCTTGTGGGTCCCTTCCAACTCACAACATTCTGTGATTCTAGGAATGCGAACACACACCATTGAGCATTGCATGATCATGCAAAGTGAGAGCACCTCTTCCTCATTTCATACATCTTTGTGAGACATAAATTCAGGTCTCTTTAGAGAAGGATCTTCAACCTGTCTCCATAGATTTCTGTCTGCTTGTTTTTTAACTGCTGCTTAACAAAATCCCACTCTCAAAGGTCTATTGGATTGGGCCTCCAAAATGAAACCTGCAACATACAGATATATTTTGTGATCCTCCACAGGGCTGGAAGATGAAGGTACTAGAAGATAGTTTCAGGATCAGGACATAACTGTATGTCTGTGTATGTCTAGCAACAAAATTTAGGCACATCAGATGTGAATTAATGACATATGAAAAAGAATCATAGGTGCATTTAGGCATCTCCAGGGCAATGAATCAACTTGATGGTGGGTTGGGGATACCAACACCGAATTAAAGCATGTAAAATGGCAGTTGGCCATTATGTCTTGCATACATCCCTATATCCTTTCATAAGTCCTTCTGTGCTATACATGATTTCAAAAGGGACAGTTTCTCAAGGAAATAGAGACCAAGGTGAGACACAGATCATGTGAAAACATGTTTGCATGCATGCATGGTTTTACTTATATTTTTAACAAACACTTTGTTTTTATTAAATACTTCAGTTTAATTAGCAAAATGATTCTCAGGAAGTAGACTCAAGAGAGAGTAAAATCAGGCAGCAGGAAATTCAGAAGTGCCAGAGGGGAGACTGCAGGCTGACAGTACCATATGCTTTGTGGTAGTCCAAAGGAAAAAAAAGGTGGGAGTAGTTTTTTTATAAGAATTTATGGATTTTTTTCATCAACAAGGGCATAGATAGAGGCATAGAAAAGAATCTGAAGTTTTGTTTCCAATGAGTGGAACACAAGGCCCATTACTCTTTATAAAAATGGTATTTTTTTTAATGCTTCATACAGTTCTTTAGTACTTCCTATCTCTATCACGTCTATAGAGCTCTATAATCTGCCCTTTTCTGTTTAATGCATCCATGGAGCTGCGTGTTAACCTGTTTGGGCCTTGCATAAAATTTGTGTGGTTCTACCAAAGAACTTGTAGGTCAGACTTTTATTAACCAATCCAGTGTCACACCTTCAATACTGTGATTCGGGTACAAACTTACATAAAAACACTAAATAGTGTTATGCTGTTGAAAGCAGTTACAAATATCTAATGGTATCTAAGGAGATATAAATAAATTTAAAGTATACATGTTGATATATAGGGGGGGTTGTTATATGTATTTTATTATTGTTATATTTGAAGAGACTGATGCTTTTCTGCAAGTATTGTGTTCCATTGTATTTTAAGGTACTCTTGCTTAGGACAAAGTAGAATTAATATAATAAAATAAAAATATTTAGTTGTTAGAAGAAAGTCCACAGCGAATATCAGCAACGTCTTTACTTAACTTTTAAAATACTTACTGCAGCTGGACATAGTAAGCTAACTAGCTATCAGCACTGCAGCAACTAGAATTTTGACAGTCCTGTGTCATTCTGGCTATGAAAAACAGTACTAACAATACAAGAATCCCCTTAGTGATGCTCTTTCAGAAATGGATTAAATAGTCAATCAAGTTCAATGGTTTTCCGTGGTATGAAATCCTATACGGCATATCTGCCAAAAGTCATTGATACATATTTAAAAACATGTTATTACTTCACTGTTAGGTCTTGAGGACAGACTAGTGTTCAGCTGGTTTTATCTAGTCCATCTTTCTATTTATATTATATTAATCTCTAGAATTCCTATCTCTCTTTGTTTTTATCATCTGAAATTATGGAACGAAAGTAATCTGAATCCTTTTGATACTCATTATTTTTAAAGTTTTCATGTTGATTTTTGTTAAGCAAGAATGGTTTGAGTAAATTCAAGACTACATCTTTGCCTGGTTGAAACAAGAGTCTTCAATTGACTAAAAATGCCTTGATCTCAACACATTGCAGCTTAATCATGAACACAAGGAGACTCAAGTTATTGTTTTGCTTTAGCACTAGCAGATATATCATTTATTGAAAATATAGATCTGCCTAAAAGTATATGGCACGAGCTTTGTGAAATTTCTCATCACTTTAGTAGGTGGTATCCTACATCTTGGCCATTCTGTATCTTGCCATTCTGGACAATGTCTTTAATGGCAACTGGAAAAAATTCTGTGAACCTTTACCTCCTCTAAAATAGCTTCCAGTGTTTTTAATTTGATAAGAAGCTAGAGGCAAGCTGCATGCAAGCCCTATCTGTACACTGGTACATACAGGGACTCTGAGATTCTTATTATGAGAGTTGAAAGGGGAATTATTTTCTGATGCTTAAGGAATTTTGTAATACCAAATAGAATACTCTCAGCTAATCTCTCTCAATATGTCTTTGAGTAATCAACATTTACAAACTCCAAATCTTTTTTTTCCCACCCTCAAAATAAATTATCAGTGAAGTATTGGCTAAGTGCAATTGAAGCACCTTTACTTTAACAATGTATTATCAACCTTTTATTTGTTTACCTTTTTTAATATTTTTATTCTTAAAATGATAAATTATAACAAAATTATAAATATATTTTGAAAATGACAAACATGAACATTTGTCAATTTCAAGGAAAAAAATACGAGAAATTCTCCAAATCAAACCTTTTAAAGTAAATTGCAACAGAGTTTCCAGTGAAAACTTCCAACTGTTCTACTCCTCCACAGCTTTGTCTTACATTTTGCCTGTGTGAAAGCTACCAAAACCCCAATAATTAATATGCCTTTTAGCACGTGGCTGATTCAGTATTTCACCTTCTTCATTTCATCAGCCCTGCTAGCTTTCCTCTGATAGTTTGGCCCAACACCTACAAGGCCTTTCTATGCCAAGTAACTGAGCAGGGCCGGGGCCTGAGGACTGTTTTGAAGTCATGCATGCTGCTTAACTTGTCAGCATCTTCCCCAGCATGGTTTTGGACAACTAGCAGTCTCCCTGCCAGTGCTACATTGTGGACAGACAGATAAATACAAAGGTAGGTAGCTAATCATTAAACGTAGACTCAGGACCAATTTTAATAGCAAATCTGAGTAGGGCTGTCCTATTTTACCTGGAAAAATGTTTATCTTTATAGATGAAAAACATATTACAGAATCACAGAATGGTAGGGGTTGGAAGGGACCTCTGAAGATGATCTAGTCCAACTCTCCTACTAGAGAAGGATCACCTAGAGTATATCACACAGAAACAGTCCAGGTGGGTTTTGAGTGTCTCCAGAGACATAGATTCCACAAGCTCTCTGGGCAGCCTGTTCCAGTTACACACTGTTACACTCACAGTAGAGAAGTATTTCCTTATGTTTAGGTTGAACCTCCTGTTTTCCAGTTTGTGACCATTGCCCCTTGTCCTGTCACTGGACACCACTGAGAAGAGTCTGGCCCCATCCTTCTGACACTCACCCTTCAGATATTTATAAGCAATGATGAGATCCCCCCTCAGCCTCCTCTTCTCCAAGCTATACAGACCCAGTTGTCTCAGCTTTTCCTCATATGGTAGATGCTCCAGTCCCCTAATCAACTTAGAGGCCCTGCACGGGACTTTCCCTAGTAGTTCCTTGTCCTTCTTGAACTGGGGAGCACAGAACTGGACACAGTACTCCAGGTGAGGCTTCACCGGAGCAGAGTAGAGAGGGAGGAGAACCTCATTCAACCTGCTGGCCACACTTTTCTTAATGCATCCCAGGATGCCATTGGCCTTCTTGAATGCAAAGGCACATTACTAGCTCATGGTCAGCCTGTTGTCCATGAGCCTGTTATACTCATGCAAATCTCACTCAAAGCAGTCAATGAAACCTCAGTTAACTCTCCTTCCTTTTAAAATGGCTCTGCTACTGAAATACAGGGATTGGGTATGTAGAGACACCACAGTAATCAGGTTTTGTGCAGACACTTTGGTAGAAGTTTTTCTCAATTAAAGTGTTAACCACAGAGTCTGTTGTGTGGCTCTCATGTACACTTTTGTATGAGTATTGAAAAGCCAGGCTTCAGTAGGACCCTCTTAAATTTAAAAAAAAAATTCCTTGCCCATAGATCTGTTAGCTTTTCCTTCCCTCTCACCCAGCCACATCTCCCAGTCACAAAAGGTAGCCACTCATCTCCCCTTATGCCAGATCGGTACCTCAGAAATTCTCTTAGGTGCTGTCAAAGCTGAGTACTGTGTATATGACTGCTGGAAATGCCTGCTCTTCAGCCAAGCCTGGCAGCTAAGACAGGTGTCAGGGTGCTTGGTGCAGCAGTTAGCAGGCTGTTTGGACCTGGATTTATTAAATGTGTTCTCATAAATTTGTATTTGATCTTCAGGTCAATGAGCTAAGTTCCATCATAAATCTGCATAGTCCAATATGTGCTGCTGCAGCACTGAGCCACTCAGGCACTGGGAACTCGAAACCACCAGCTCAGTGTTCCAGCCATGTGCTGTCCTATAGAATACCTGTCAAGCAATCACCTTTTTGTCTTTTTCTTCACATCAAACATGATTGTCTGCAAAATTCTAACAATTAAACAGAAATATTTTTGTCATGCATACTTTTTCTGAACACACACTAGCTCTACAGAGGTACAGTAAATAATTCCTTGTCTCTGAATTGGTTTACATTTACACTTCAAAACTGTGAGGAATAAATCTGACAGAGCTATTTGATCTTTGCATGAAAACAGACTTCAAAGCTGAATGTGTATTTCTGTTCATTTTACAGCTACAGATTTCCAGCAGAAAGTGATTATGCCTCTGATTACTGATGTCTATTGTAGTAGCAGTTTCGTCTAATGCTTTTTTAGAATTTAATCATTGTCTTTTGTTGACTAGTACAACAGTACAGAGAGCTTTGCACTACATGTGTAAGTGGCTAGTGTCATTGAAAAACAGACTAAATCTACTGGATTTTTGTAATGCAGTAAAACATGAATAGGAGAATAAAAATGTCCTCAATGTCTGGATGTGTATTGTTACTTTGAAGCTACTCCTGGCTACCACCACCATAGGATCAGAGGAGAAGCTAACACCCACTACTTTAAATAATTATTGGATTCATTTTTCTCATTATTTCTCATTCATTCTATTTTGAGCACCACCCCACTTTATGTTATAATTAGTTCTCTGAAAAACCTTTTGCAGAATAAATGGTTCTGGCTTTGGAGTATCAGAGATATGACAACTATGTATATTAGGCAGAAGAAACAAATTAGTCATTCAAAATTTGCAGTAGGGACTCGTTTAATTTGAATATGAGTAAGAAAGACATGAATATAAGAAGCATATCTTGTACCTTATATGTGGAAGCGTAAACAAGATGCATGCAAACAATTTCTAGTCATGTTAGCATTTGACTCAGTACACTGAATCTTTTGAAGCCACAAGTTAATAGATCCTTTTAGATGTTCTTTCTTAGATTATGTCAAACACATGTACCCAGTCTCAAACATATAGATGCAAGTTCATCATCAAAAGGTAGAAGGAAAACAGTCATATTTGCTGTGAACAGGTCTATTCAAAAGAAGCTTAAGGAATTTCCTTCTGCTCCTCTACAAGCATTTTTAGCATATTCTAAACATTATTTTTAAGCAGGACTGCAAATATCCATACAGTAAAGACCCTTTTGTTTCTGTGTTTTCTTTCGTCTTTCCTGGCTTCCCCTCTACCTCTTCTTCAGTCTTATAACTTCTGCACTCTCTGTGCTCCTGACTTTTCACACTAGTCATCCCAGAGGCAAATACTGGCTGCTTCCCCTTCTTGCAGTACACAGTGAAAATGCAGCTTTAACAGTCAGAGCCAAAAAGACTTCTTACAAGCCCTGGCACACCAAAAGCAGCCAGCCAGCCAGTATTCACCAGCACTGGGCATTGCCTACACAGGAACTATTTATGAGGTTCCCATGAGACTGACAGTAGATAAAAGCCTCCAAGAGTGGTTGTCCCTTCTCTCTTTACAAATTCAGTTGCAGGGGGGATTATATGCACTGAACAGAAAGATGGCTCAAAGTATTGTCTCTCAGATCCTGATCCAGGAGCTGACCCAGTCTTGAATTCGGCTCACACAATGCGACAAACCCGGAGTGTCCAGTGTATTCAGTAGTTTCAGTGGCAGTGCTCTGGTATTTAATAAGACTGAAATAAATTTTGAGCTCTTACAGTTGTCTGTTGGTACAATAATTTAAGGATCATGGCATTAGTGACATGATGACATGGTGGCATGGTATGACTTCTAGCTTTCCTCCTTTCTTGATGCTCACTCACCTGTGCAGAATGAGTCTGCAACAAACTGTTTCCTTTCCATGAATTGCATGTCCCTGGAAATACTACAAAATAAGGAAGTCATTCAGAATATGAAAGAATATGGGCCAGATTGCCCATAGCTAGATAAACCACTTTTATTTCAGCTTTTTCATTCATCCTCCCAAATTTATTTTCCAGTGGAAAGAATTCAGGTATCCCTCAATATCTTTCTGTGCTGTTCTAGCAAATAAAAACATTAAATAAAATTAAGTCCTTTTCATTGGACAGTGTTTTAATGACTCAAATAGTATAAAGTCAATATTAGTATTCATGTCACATTCAATTATCTCCCTACCATGTCCTCCTATTTGTTTTTCCATGTGTTGGTTCATCACACAATGCTAATTGGGTCACTTCAAATGGACCGTAATTCACAATGGCACTTTTGCAGGTTTATATTTTCACACAGAAAATCTAAGAATAAATTAATGACCAGCAATTTTGACAATTACGGTCAATTAAATTTGTCAACATCACGATTGACAAAATTAATCTATATTTAATATTGAAACCTTGACACTAAGAATGCAATCTTGGCAAGTAACCAGATTTAAGTGACAAATATATAATACTGCATCAAAATGATTCACCTTCAAACTATATGTGCTTAGATATCAATATCTTTTAGGTCCAATGCCCTACCAATAGACAGCTGACAAAAAATATTGCTGAATGTCACACACACTAGTGGAAAAAAAAATTATCTTCTAAATAATGACCACACCATGGTCTTGGCCTTAATGAAGGTATAGAAAATTCCAATATTGAGTTTTCAGCATTTTGACTGCATGTGTACTTCATCTGAAACTTTATCTAAGAATGATTTTTATAATTTGCCTTTTCTCATTCCTCGACTGACTGCAGACTTTCATAGGAAAACTGCAAGATACCTTGGCAGTTTACTGACAATACTCAACTTGAATCTTACACCATTGGGTCCATGCACCAGAACCACAGATTTTGTTCATTCTTCTGTACATGTTAGGTTGCACTGATAGTAATTCTTCCCTCAGGCTGCATATACATTATAGTCATAATAAAAAACTATTGCAATTAAATGCAGGATTAATTAAATCAGAATTAAAACATCTGAATAAAGATGACGGTAGAAAAATAAATTAAAACACAGTGCAGTCAACAAGGTCTGTGATATATGTATGAAAGAACCAAAGACATTACAGAAGATTCCTTCCTGAGAATGCTTGGACAGCAGATAGTACCAAACCAAAACTAGGTAAGACTGGCAACAGTTTTCTACTGCTGAATCTGGAAATAAAACAAAAAGTCAATTAACTGAAATTTATTTCAGAAAAAAAAAAAAAGAAAACTACAATTTGAAATCCTGTTTATTGTTATGACCTTTTGCTTCACTACATTTTGCCCTGGGGATATACACAGGTCAAATAGTTGCATTAATGCAATTCAGACAGGCTTTTTGAAATTAATCCCCCACACTTTGTAACACCCAGGGAGACTTCTGTCTTCTGTGGTCACTTGGAAGTCATTAGTCAAGCTAAACAGCCATGAAAAGCATTGATGGGACAGGACAGTAAAGCAGACACAAAAGAATCCTTATTATCTAGGATGTATTAACTGTGTGTTTAATATGGAGCTAGTGTTATATCAACTGTAAAGCAAGATGGCTTGACAGACATTGATATAGTTGGAACTGTATTATCATAGTCAAATGCAAATTGAGGATAATAGCTGGCAAATCTGAGAATAGACTTCATTAGCTTTCCAGGCATGTGCTTGCATGTGAACAGCATATTCCCATATTCATTTTGACCTAAAGTACTTAAATTGGTTCAAAAAATTAACAATTCATTACAACACTGAGTTTCCTGATTGAACTATGGGGCCAAAGTCACTATTTTCACAACTTATATCTGCCAGGAAGGCCAAATCGAATTTAATTGGAAATTAGAGTAAAAAGAGGTGCATGTCCTGTATAATTCTTCCACTTTTCAGAATACAAGACAATATGTAATAACATAATGTCTGAGCAAAACCTAGTATTTCTAGTGCTATGTAGGAATTCTTTTCATCATTTTTTATATAAATCATTGGACTGGGTAGAGAATGCTGGCATGTCCCAGGGATAAAAATTTAAGTCCTTAAGTTTTTATTATTAGTATTTGCATTACTAGAGTGCTTAAGAAGTTCAAAAAGAAACAGTGTTCTAGCTGAGGTAGTCTTATACCAGAATGGAAGCTAGGTTATTTAAAAGCAAATTTAAAGTCATTTTAAAAATAAACAGCTGGAAAGAAAGTTGGGGGACAAAGAAAAAGGGTACAACTTAAAATCTGTTGTAGGCATGAAAATACCATATTTTCAGAAGACTTCCACCTGCAGAATCCCACATTTAGTTTGCAACACAAAGCGATGGATATTCTTGGGTCTTGAACACTCCTGACAATCTGTTTGCTTCGGTCAGGTATTTCCTCTTGTCTCTTTTGATTACGGCAGAGGAAACAGAACAGGGAATCCTTCTGCCTATGATCTGTGTCGCTATTTCTGACAAAGCAACGGTGATAATAGCATGATGTCAGCTTATTCCCTAAAGAAAATGCATGATGAGCACAATCATCATAAAGCAAGAAGAGAAGTACTATAAAGAGTTATTTATCACTGACAATAAATGTGTCCTGCACAGTGGACTATGCTACAAAAATAAGACAAAAATTCTCATATCTATACACATCATAAGCCACGCATTTCTTCAAAGAACCACTTGATTTAAATTAAGTGAAGAACCAGAAAACGGTCTAATGAGGCACTGACTACCTCCAGAATGAAGAAGGCTTGTCTGAGTCTCCGAAAACTTATCACTTGACTCTTCCCATGTATAATCCTATACATTCCCTGACTGTAACCCCTTTATCTTTGCCACTTTCCTAAGATCCAACCACACCACTCCTCAAAAGAATCACCTCTGTCTATCTGTTGCCGTAATCCATACAGTAGGAGCACAAACCCAGTAGACTTTCCCAGGCTGTTTAAAATTGTTGATAGAAGAAGCAGGCATCAGAGATTGGATTTGGAAAGCCAGCTAGGCAAGCTGGCTTAGAAACTTAGTTTCCAGAAAATAACATAAAATCTTCACTTTAGTGAGAGTTTTTCCTACCCCAAATTTTCAGTAGAAAAAGCCAAGGTTTACTTTAGCTGCCCTTTCTTTGTGGTGTGTGTTGAAAACAATTCCTTTCATTCTTCTGGCCTGACTTTCAAAATATTTTCAGTCTTCCAGAGATCAATACATAAATAAATAATGTTGAATTTACACCCTTGTTTATTTTAGGCTCCTTGTTGCATCAGCAGTTATCTACTCCAATATGTAAATGCAATATAAGTCATTCTAGACATGTAAGTAGTGGATTGTGACAACAACGAATCAAGTCCCAGGATACAAAAGCCACATTCACAGCAAGTAAAAAAGTCATCCTGTAACTGTTTGGAGTTATGTGTGGGTCTGCATGAGCCACGGGACTCTCAAGAAAGCAGAGTGGAAGTACAATGATTCAAAAACTAGCTGTTTGCTGTTTAGAAAATAATGAAGAAAATCTGACTGCTTTAAGATATCCAAACTGTTTACATCTTGTGAGCTGTCGCTGAAAAGTGCTGTCAAACATCAGCAGAACATTTTTTTTTCTGCATCAGGTTTTCACCAAAAAATCTGTTTCCTTGACAAATGTAATTCTTGGGTATCCACCTTTGAACATTATATTTGAACAGTCTTTAATAAGATGTGCTTATTTAATAAAGATGGGGGGATTTAGCTGATTAAATAGATGTTCTATTAAATAGATGTCAAAGAAGACAAATGGGGATAGCATTCTTGACAGCAAGAACTTATATATCATTAATAAGGTATTGGACCAAAGAATTTGGTACCTTGGATGTCAGAATGGCTTACGGGAAGGAATACGGGATTCCTCTGGAACACAGTATTTGTTAACTTCTAGATGATCACCTAGCTACAGTAAAATTATATGAGCATGATCACATCTGTCTTCTGTAGCAACTTTAGGGGAGTCTTCTGTGTGTTCAAATGGAAACTCTGGGACAGGGTTTTACTGAAGAAAAACTACTATAAGTAGCACTGCTGCTGCATTTGGTTATGGAATTAGAGGAAGGTTGTTCTGTTCCAGATATGCTCAGCCTTTAACATTGACACATATTGTTTGTTTTTGCAATCAGTTTTGCTCAGATGAATCAGCATGGGGTTTTTGGTAGAAGAATTTTTAGATTTCCAGGAGAGTATTCCAGTCCCTCCTTCCACACAAAATCAACACCAGTAGCACTTAACTGAAAATGAAGTTGTATGATCCAGTTTACTAATGTTTGTAAGATGATTTAAAACCCTCAAATGGAAGCTACAGTCAAAGTACAAAGAAGATGTTATTATTTACAAATTAATTTGTAAGGAAATAATTTGAATGCTATTTAAGAAGATGTCTTATTTAATTTTTTAATCAGAGAATGCAGATGAAGGAACTCACTGATCATAGCATGAAAAGTGTAATATCTATCCTCAGGGATGAGGAGAAAGCTTTGAAGTTGTCACAATTATATAAACCACTCCTCAGTACCTCTGCAAGGTTGCACAAAGGATGAGGCTGAATATGCTTTCATATAGATAATGTTTCTTCTGATAGAAATGAGCACTTTGTAGATGGTGTCAATAAGATATAAATACAGCCTCTTGAGTCACACAAACACATAGGAGAAAATGACAGATAACTGAGACCTCCAGGGAAAGGTCTAGGTCCAATATTTTTATAGTATGGTTGATGCACTGCAGCCATCTTTTCTCCAAAGAGTCATTTTCTTTTGCTATTAAGAGCTGCAGGGGGCACGCAGCAATTCTCTATCACTCCCGCTTGGTTGTGACAAAAAGGAATTCCCTCAGCAGACCCACATGCTTTGAACTGCCCCCACCAGCTGAACTTTTCTTTTTATGGCTTTCTGATGTTCCTATCAGGTTAGAAGCAAGCAACAAGAAGCAGATTCAACTGCAAGGGGCCCCATGAGAAGCGAGCACACACCACCAGCCTGCACAGCCCAGGCATGACTCCAGCTGTTGTCTTTGCAAACTGTATTTTCTACCCCAGGCACTAGATCTGCGTGAGCAGGAAAATAAACTTACTCTGATAGCTAATGGGTCACTTGCACGGCCAAATTATGGTTTTGTAAGAACAATGTCAATCAGCCATGCCTGTAGAAGAGCTGCTTTCCCCAAGCACCCTACTCATTCCTCTGATTCAGCACATTTAAATACAGCAATTCTGGCTCAGTTTGGGAGGGAGGGCATTTACATATATTTTGCTGGTTTCTTTGTCTGTTCTTCTCTGCTAGATTTTTATGATGTGTTAAAGAGGTGTTGTGGTTTAACCCCAGCCAGCAGCTCAGCCCCACACAACCACTCCCTCACTCCCCAGTGGGATGAGGGCGAGAATTGGAAGAGTAGAAGTAAGTTCAATAGGGAAAGCAAAAGCTGTGCCTGCAAGCAAAGCAAAACAAGGAATACATTCACTGCTTCCCATCGGCAGGCAGGTGTTCAGCCATCTGCAGGAAAGCAGGGCTCCATCTTGCATAATAGTTCCTTGGGAAGACAAGTGCCATCACTACAATTGTCCTCCACTTCCTCCTTCTTTCCTCCAGATTTTTTTTGCTGAGCACAGCATCATATGGTATGGAATATCCCCTTGGTCAGTTGGGGTCAGTTGTCCCAGCTGTGTCCCCTCCCCGCCTGGTGGGGTTGCATGAGAAACAGAAAAGTCCTTGGCTTTGTGTAAAAAAAAAAGTAGCACCACAGGAGCTACTATGAAGAAAATTAACTCTATGGCAACCAAAACCAGTATAAGAGGCAAGTGAAAATAATTCTCCAAACACTTTTAGTGGCACAGAATCAAGTTTATTTGAACTGAAACTTCAAGAAGGCAGAAGCTACGATCACCAGCTGGGAAAGGCAGGTTAGAGGGTGGAAAGATTTCATATCCAGTCATGTCATCAATCCCAGTCATGTCCTTATCTTTTTAAAAGATTTAATGATTAGCCTCATTTGGCCTAGGCTTTCACCAGTCTCAGCTGTCCACAACATAAGACACATTCTTACCCAAAAGCCCACTACCGAAACTCTGCAAGCACATGTAAATACTTATAGAGGTCAAGTCACACCCATAAAAGACAACAGAACAAATCTGCTTTGTCTTGACCAGAGAAATGTGAATTTGCAAGGATTCTTTTAAGCTTTGACAAGTTTTTTTTCTCTTTATTTTTGAAAAAACCCTTGAAAAAAATTTATCTGTACTTATTTCAATTCAACACTAGTATCTGCCTCCAGCTGCACTCTCAGAAATCACAGTCTAGGCTTTCAAAAGTGAGTGAAATGAGAAGCAAAGGTTGCATTAACTTTTAATTCTACCTCTGTTTCTGGAACACTTAAATATTCCTGAATATCTCACATGATTTTTTTTTCCCATCTCTCATTCCCTTCCATCTAAGCATTGCACTGCATGGAGTCCCAGCAGAGGTCTCAGCCTTACATGGATATGGGAGTTAGGGGGTGTCAAGTTTTTTATATCTAGACATGACACTGCTATTTAACTATCCTTTTAGCATCAACTGACACTGCACCTGGATCAATAGTAAGGTGGCTTACAGCAGCATTAGAAAACTCTCCCTGATCTATGGTATATCTGGTCAGCAGATAGAGGCAGCCCCCGTGTGGCAATATGCCCTTCTCTCCTTTCCTTCTCTAGTGGCAAGCAAAATGTCTAAGACAGCAAAGGAGAGACCATGATAAATGAATCCATTGTGGATTTTACTGGGAGCATGGTGGGTGCTGCTGGGACTGCAGGCAGGGTGCAAGCTCTGCTCAGGGTAGGGCAGCAGCAACGGGCATAGTTGCTCACCCTTGTGCTTTGATCCAAAATCTCTGACATTTGGCCCCACTGTATTCTGAACATTTATTCAAAATAACGCTAAAGCAAAGACCAAATGATCTGACAAACGAGTGTCAGCCAAGAACTGTTCCATCCATTTCCCCCACTAAGGATTTTTAATCTTTTCCTTATCATGGGTTGCATCCCCTTTAACTTGCATCTATCCATGTTACTGAAATAACAGAGGTTTGCTACATAGCCCAAAGAAGGTAAAGCCCTTCCTACAGTTGTATCTTTCGAAATCTAAATTTACAGGGGCTCCAGGACATAGTTTCAACTTTGGCTCTGAATTTTCTTTAATTATGGTTATGGCTGTTTGGTTTTTCCCATCAGAAAAGAGAAAAATCATAAACTAGTGGGAAGATGATGGTTTGTCTTTCCTTAGAAAATATAAATATACACTGTAAAATTTATTTTATTTTTAAATTGAGATGTCTTGCTCAGTATGTTAATAGGTCTAAGACTTGTCATTCGTATTATGACATTATGGCCACAGCAAATGTGCAGTTTAATTGTAGCTCACATCTTCTGTTTGCAATCATGATTGATTAATCTGAAGTACAATGCATGGCAGTTCATTTAAGAAAAAAAAAATAGAATCAGTAAAAACATAAAGCATGGAGAAAACAATTGTAACATAAATTGAATATACATATAGCTATTTTTCCAAACTCAATGCAAAACCACTCATATCATTTAAAAACATTCAGAAATGAGGTCAGCTTCTGGCAGATCGTGTGGTTCTGACTTTACTGAAGCACTGTTCTGTGATCAGCTCCGTATGTGTCATCCTTCTGCTGTGTTATTTTGTTTTCAAAGTCTAAAGATGTCATTAAAGTGGCATGTCTGCACCCAGTATAAAACACCAAACACTTCACAGTTAAAAAAAAAAAATCATAAATTTGTTAGTCATTAAAGACACACAGAGCAGAATTATTTTGTGATTACTGTATAATCATCAGAAACATCCTGTTTATTCCTTGAGAGAAGAAAGCTTCCAAGAAGATAAGAAAATTATTGCAGACATAGAGCTTCAGGCTTCCCTAAAGCTTGCCAACAGCCCTCAAGTTTTCTACACTTTTCTCTTAATATCCTCCTTATTCAAACACCTTGCCCCCTAATTTCATAAGAGAAGGTAAGGTCTAGCACAATGGCTTTCACATCACTGTCTTAAAGCAACAGCACGAAGGAACTAAGATAAATATCTAGGCCAAAAAAAAAATCTTGTTGTATAATAGAAATATTTTAAATAGTTGATGCAAAGTCAGCATTACTTGGATGTTTAAGGGAGCTTCATAGAAGAGGAAGGTAACGAAAATGACTTGGTTGTGTGGCCTGAATTTCCCTAAAATAAGTTTGTCAGTCCTCTGAGATTTTTTTTTTCTTTGTTATATAATGTCATTCTGAACCTAAAGACTACTTGGTCAATACTCAAGTGCTTTTAAAAGAGGGGGGGAGAATGGAAATATTTCAGAAAAGAAATAGCTTCCAGAACTTTTTAAGCTATCAAAACTAATAACAAATTGTTGTCAAAAGTAACAGCAAAAAAAATTAACTATTTTCAGAAATTTAGAGCCTAGTGTATTTGAACAATAATACAATCTTATAATTTTTGAGATTAGTTAAATTATCTATCTGTGCAAATTACCAAAAAGAAGTAAATTCTTATTCTTACAGGAGCAATGGAAAAAATAAGATATCTCTGATATTGTCTTTAATACTAACTTCAAGTAATCTAGCGGAATGAAAAAATTCAATCAAGTTTCAATCAAAATGTTGGCATCCAGATGTAACTAGTTGAGGGAATATGATCAATAAAGATCACTGAGGGATCACCCAGGAGACAATCTCATCCTTGCCTATAATTTGAATAACAAAAGCTCTTTGAAACTTTCTTGTCTTTCATGACTATCTTAATTCAATTTAGAATATATTTACTTGCTTTTGTCAGACTAAATACTGGAGAACCTGAAGATCAGTTCCAAAATGAAACACATATTAAAAACCAGAGATTTTCTTTCACCTGTAAACTGCAACATATAAATTATCTAAATTCCACACTATCAATTTCATGTGTCCTCCTTGCATAGGGACATACTGGAAGGGTCAAATCAACAATTAATTGCTCATTCACAGCATCTTCTTTATATAGCACTTACAATGGTGTTTATGTCACTTACACTGGAGATAAACTCCAGACTTTTTGTAGAACATACACAACATAAATCCCTTTGATCTGTCATGCTCACTTTAAATGTTTCATTTACTATTACAAGTTACTCTTAATTTTTCATGTAGCCACAGAAAATACAAACTAACTGGAATCAGTGAAACAAAACCCAGAAATAAAAATCTTACAGGGCCAACACAGAACTAGCAGTTACGTGGTAGATTTCACCTCTCCCAGTTTTATAGGAATTTCTTTCCTTTTGCATGTTAGAGAAACAGCTTTTAAAGTTTTGAATAAACTGTATTCATCTTCCAGTTTAGCCTTAGCATCTGCAGGTGTATTAAGGGTTCTAAATGCTGTGATAAACAACTGCAAAACCCAATACTAATCTGTGCAGCAGACCCAATGGCCTAGCAATGTATGAGTTGATTAATCATGTGAGCTAGAATTCACAAGTATTTTACCTTTACCAGATCTTTACCATCATTACCAGCTCATCAAGTCATAACTAACTACAATATAATTCTTCCCATAAAAGAATTATCCAAGGGCCTCTTTTTAAACAGTTATGTCAAATACACTGAAATATCCCGTCCTCGCTACTTTCATGGGCAACACAATAAACTTGAACAGTTACATCAGGGGATGTTTTCTGTTTTGTGTGTTTACGTCCCATAAGTTCTGCAATGTTCACTGCATTCAGAGGTAAGGTTCTATATATTTGACCACTACAATTTAGCTAAATGTTCAAGGCAATGAGAGCAACTGCACTACAGCTAGGTCTATTTCTTTGCATTTGCTATAGCAGGAGCCTAGCTTTAATTTAGACAATTAATTCTCATGTATCTGAGGTTAGGCAAAGCAATCTCACTTTGTTATAGGTGGTCCCTATAAGGACCAATAACAAATACTTAAATTTACAAAATAGAAAAAAAAAAAAAATCTGTATTCATTTCAAGATTCCAGAATAATGGATTAATAATAAAGTAAAACTCTAATATAATACATAAGCAAACGTAAGGAAAAGGCAGAGACTAATGCGTGGGAACCTAGCACTAAAACACTGGTGTCAAAGAGCTTCTTCGTAAAATAGGAAATGTTACATAGGAATTCATCATATGTGTGTATCAAGTCATACAGTACTGCTGTTGTGTTTAAAGAGAAGAAGTCGTGGATATATATACCAGTTGTATATCCCATGTTGTGGATATACTCAGAAATTATACCAAAAAAAGGTATTTTTTGGTATACCCAAATTTCTGGGTACTTCTGAGGTGACTGAACAATCAAGTTGTTTAGAGCAGTAAAGGAGAGCATTGACTGTGCAGATGTTATTACACTGAGTGACTAGAAGATAAAATGGTAGGGCAAATTCAGTGTAGATGAAGGGAAACCTGGGGAAAAAATCTTTATGTACACAGGAGTGAGCCCTGAACTGGCTAATATCTCTTAAAACAAAAAAATCTGGCTTATAACAGAGAGTTCTGTGGAAAAAAAAAATGCCAACTAGAATTCAAAAAAGGAATCTAAAAATTTGAATTATTCATTTGAATGAAAGGATTAGAAAATAGAAGAGAGATTATTATACCACTATATAAAATAATGTTCCAGTCACATCATGAATGCATTCTATGCTGGTGGCCCAGGCTGAAAAAGAGTGTAGAAAGATGGTAAAGATGCAGAGAAAAGGATCAAACATATAGATGGATCAAAGCAGGACAAGCAAGTAAATCTATCACCTTCCCTATGAGGAACAACTGGACTAGGGTTCCCCAGCTTCCAAAAGAGAAATTAGAAAGATATATAAGTGAAGTCTAAAATATTATGAGCAGTCTAAGTGAATAGGGAACAATGTTTCCTTGTCTTTTTCAGTACAAGAACATCAGAAAAAAATAGACGTAGCATATTCAAAACAAAAAACACTGTGATCTTCATGCAATTAAATCTTAAGCTATGGAGGTCCTTGATGTAAGATGTTGAAATTTAGAAAAATAAAATCACTTGGATAAATCCATCAATAAAATCAGTTTAGAGCTATTAATATTATTTAATATTAAATGTTTTCTTCTGTGTTTCTGGCTTTCTCTGAACTACAAAACACTGAAGAATGAAGAATACCATAGAACAATATTACTATACCTTTGTTTTTATCCTCTTAGCTAGGCATAGCCAACTGGAAAACAAAACAAAACAAATCAAAACAGTGGTAAATGCATCTTTGCTCTGATCCAATGGAGAATTTCCATGCTCTGAAAAGGAGGCAGGTTCTGGATTGGCAGCTCAAACAGTAGACTGTTTTGGGGCCTCACTGGTTTGCACAAGGCAGTTTTGAAGGTGCAAGAATTCAGCACTTTTCACAGCAGGTCCTTGGCCATCTTGGAGCCATCCAACACCACCAGGTGTTCAGAGCTCAATAAATTAGCTGCATGGAAAGTTAGGACCAAAGTGTTAAACTAGCATCTGCATCAGATATTGAAGCCAGCAGACATTCTCATACAGAGGTTTCCCCTGCTCTTAGACTGAGCCATGGAGAAGTTTGGCAGCCACTTCTGGACTTTGAAATCTGTGGCTTATCTTCACATTCCACTGCAGATACAGTTAAACAAAATAATCCAGACCTGTGATGACAAATACTGCCATATCTATATTGGAGAAAAAGGCATTATGTTTCCTAGCTTGTAGACAGAGTAAAGGAAGGTCTTCAACTGCTCCCTGAAGCTGAAAGAACATTTTGGGAGAAGCACTACCCTATTCTTACACTCCTCCCACAGTACCCTCTGTTGGTCACTCTCATACCACTGTTCTTTCTGTTCTTGTCTGGAATTTGCCCATTTTGCTTTAGTCATATTTAGCAAACTATCAAACAAGCTTCACAAAAGCCAAATAATCAGTGCATTTAAAAAGGGAAAAATAAAAAAAAAAATGAGACACAGTTTATTCTGCATAACATCTCTGTTAACCAGCATAGTTTTGTTCCTCTTGAGTCCAGCTGAGCCAGCTGTTTTCTGTCCAAGAGCTGCTTTCTGATGAATACAATGTTCTCATGTGAATGGCAGCAGTTGCATTAATGATGAATAAATTTTACAGGTTATCTGCTGCAGTTGGTAACTAGGTCATGGTTCCTGCTTTTTCTTGAGATGGTGAAGGGGAAACAGGGTAATACAGATCTCTAAAGAAATCTGCAGGTAGAGATGTGCAGAAAGAAGAGGCAGGGACATACAGTTGGTCCCAGACCACCCAGTCAGTCCCACTAGGTCCTTAGCAGGGCAGAAATTACCTGCCAGTTAAAGCTACCAAGAGCTCTGGAAGCTGAATTTTGGGCAAGAATTGTTGCAGCTAATCGCCCACAAGAGCTATCAGTGGTTTTGTTCAGAGGACCAAAAATGGCATCTCTGCCACCATCAGATGCACTATCATAAGCCAAGTCCTCATTCAGTAGTCTGAGATATTGCAGCTTCTCTGTGAAACAAAAGAATAAGTTTTCCTCTGGTTTATTGTCATGTACTGTACATTTATTTACATTTAAATAACATTAATTGGAAACTATAACCAAACACCTCTTTCATTGTACCTAAAAATTTCAGTGGTTTATAAAGGCTTTCACAATCCAAGCTGTTTAGAAATCCCCATGTGCCGTGTAAATGGCTGACCTGCCAAGATAATTTTTTTTTAAATATATGTTATATATTTTACAAAAGTTTTTCAGGTGCTGAAACATTGGTTGAAGAGTGTTGTTGTTATTTTTTTTTAAAGCCAAAAGTCCTTATTTCCTTCTTAGTCCAAATTATAGCCAAACACTTTAAGGTTCCTTAGATTTGTACTTTCCTACTGAACCTCACTTTACCAAACGAACCTTTGTAAGACTGGAACGTCATATAAGAGAAGGAGGCCAATCTGCATCTCTTGAGAACAATTTTCACAGCAGGTCTTGCTCTCCAGGGACTTCTTTAGTCACTTCATTCTTGCTTCATCCACTGGCTCAATATCGCTCAAGATTATTCATATTCCAGGCCTGTTACTCAAGAGTCTCTATTTTGTTTTGTAGGTGATATGAGGAGGCTTTATAAGGAATTTATCAAGACAGAGACATAGCGGGTGGAGATTAGAGCATTCATTTTAGTAACCATACATATACCCCAAAGTTATGAAGCTCCCTGTACTGAGAAAGAAGGGGAGAAGAAGGGATATTCACATGTGAAGTACTTTTCTGTGAATCTTGATATGACATAAATGTGGAAACTGGAATGCTGTTTTGATTTTTGCATAAGCACAAGCACCAGGTAGGCAGATGAAAGATAGGAGATAAATTAAAATGTTTATGTGGCTGGCTGATCGACCCATGTGGAATTATATGAATTTTAATGAAGCAACAAACTGCTAAATCTGGTTGGTTTGAAAACTGAAGTAATTAATCTTCACATTAAGTATCATTATCCATATTTTGCTCTTGCTAGCAGGTCTCCCAGGAAAACAGCAATGCTCTGTGTTGAAGATAAGTAGTTACGTATGTGTAAAAAGCCAGATAGTAATAACTAAGAGACTAATTTACTCATCCTATGTTTCAGTAAGCATTTCTTAGAACATTTCTGCCCAAGATTCAGTGTATAAAAAACTCTACGTAACCTTTGCAAATGGCTTTGAATATACTACTTATAGAAGTTTTCAACTTCTATGAGATCTTTAATTGAAAATTATTAGAATTATTAAGTAATGTCAATGACAGACCTGCAAGCGTGTATCCTTACTTTCAACAAACTCTAAGTTACCTGAATGCTGTTTTAAACATCTGTCTCATTTTTATTTCATACACCTGACATTTCTTTTACTGTAATAGTCTCTTTCAGCCAACAGCAATTTTTATTTTTTTTTTTCTGAGTGGATTTTAAATGTCAGGCCACATTTGCTGTAAGACATTTCTGTTATTTCTTAAATAAAAGCACATTTGCAATTATTTGAAAAAACAAACATATTACATGATTACTTCTAATTTCCTGACCTTCTGAGTGTCCAAACAAGTGTAATTCATGCCTTTATAATTGGTAATGCATTGTTTTAGGGACAGTAAGACAATATACAAAAAAATAGCATATGATATTATAATTATGATGTGTGTCTGTATGTACTGACCTTATACATCTTATTATAATTATTTATCACTGAAATGTGGATATACTTAAGGAAGAACATTTTTATTTCATTTCCTATTTTGGGTAATTCAACAAAAACTTTTCCATTTCACTCTGATGTAAATTCATTGGGATAAGATGTAAGCTTATAATGAGTTGTTCTTTGAAAGCACTGAAAGACAGCTTAAGCTGTAATATTTGTCTTCTATAGAAATCTGTAGAAAATATTTACTTAATTTATTGATATTTTTAAAATAGTCTGAAATGAATGGAAAAATCACAGACCTGCTGTATTCACATATGCTATAAGATGTTATCACTTACCCTCAGATACTTTGCAGTGGCAAACTGGGCCAACTGAATAGGTTAAATAAATAAAAACCAGATAACAACTTCTATTTTAAAGCTATCATATAATTGAAATTAATTATCTTTATTCTTAGTTCAAGAAAGTTTTAGATAAATATTTATTTAAAAGGCAGAATAGTAAGACATCTTTTGAAATGCATTGATAGAAAAACGAATCTTTAATGCCTGAAAAGTACATGTTCCAGAAGCAGTGTTTCTCTGACTTTGAGTAAATAGCTATAACTAGATAAAAAAGAATGATTATACATCAAACTAACCACTAAAGAAATGTATGCACACTTGTGTGCATTAAAGATATTTTCAGTTGATGTTTTAAGTGACTAAAACACTTTTAAGATACTTTGTCTTGCATTTATAAATACCTTCAAAAGTCTAATATATCCTAAATTCCTTCAGTCAAATATTTTTTAAAATATGCTTTCAGGTAATACTGAAATATATGGTAACTAATTTTCCTCAGTTATGCTAAATATCTGACAAGTTTTCAACAAAATTACACCTTTTAAATATCATCAGCTAAGCAATATTTGCAATTAATGCAACAATATAGTCTCAACAATAATAAAATACTACTAATGAGAATCTTCAGATAACTTTTAAAAATACTTACAAAAACATGAAAAATATTGAAAATTCATTTAGCTTTGGCATGGAATTCTAAACATGTCTACCATTTTTTTTAGCCAGTCTTTGGAAATAAATACTTTAAGTTTTTATTTAGATATGGAAACCAGTTAGTGATCCAATATGATTACATTTCATTAGTTCTAAAATGGCACAATTGTCAGACTAAAAGAGTAACACACTGTTGTACAGGAAAAATCTATGCTTTTTTTCCAGTAGAACGTAAATTATATCTAGCTTGAGAGATAGACATACCAGAAAATACTTTAGAAAATAAAATATTATATTTAAAATTAAATATCTCTAGTTCCATAACTGAAACCTGATATTTGGAAATTTAAATAATTAAAAATAGTTTAAATTTGAAAACACTGCTTATTACTACCCAGTCTACTATTTTCTATTCAGTCATAATAAAAAATGTCCCTTATCTATACAAGCAAATATGTCTTCTTAGTAAAGAACAAATCACAGTACCCAAGGAACAAACTGTTGTATTAATTTAGTGTTTACTGAGATCCTATGTTTAGCTTACCTCAGAAATCAGTTCTCCAGCACACACTCTTCTTGGATGCCTTTGCAGCACATTTCTACTCTGCCTAGACCTTATATACAGATGCTCTAGCTTTATATCATTCATATGGAAATATGTTACATTAAAGAGCTTCAACACCACAGTGTAAGAAAATTGTGGATAGTAGTGAGAATATCATGTGCTTGAAGAGCTTCAAAAAGCGTAAGTTATTAAGTAAGCACTGTCCTGAACCCGAATTCAGCTAAATAAAGATGAAAGCTTGTCAAAAAGTTGAAATGATACCCTAACAAATTGACAAAATTAATATATTATTATAAGTCATGAATAGTTTAACCACAAAATTAGATGGGCAGATATGCTGTTGTTTTCTCTTTAATCAGAAAGTCTCTCTTCTGTAGGCACAGATGTGTAATCATATTTCCATAAATAATTATTTAAATGATAATCTAAACATTCAACTACTGTTAATATTTAAAATGCATTCATTGATATTGTGCCATAATGTAAAACAAAAAAATATAAATGCTGCCACAGGTAATTATTAGTGGCTTAGCTGTCAGTTAGTCAAATCAACTAAAAGACCAATTACTCTGATGATACACAGGTTGAAAGGCTGGTTAAAGTAGAGCTCATTGTTGACATGAGGTCATGTTTGGTGAGTTCCAATTCTACAGAAGTGGGGTTTTATTCTCTGTGAATTATTATAATGAGAATATTTTGCATTTGAATTCACATACAGTAACTTGTTCTCGACTTTAATCTCTTAATCTTGCTTAAACCCTTAAAACATGCACAGCACACTCATAATTAAAGCTCTGCATTACATTTTGTACTAGAAAAAAGAAAGTTTAAACAGATAACACCACAAAATATTTCCTGCAAACTTCCTTTTCTTTCATACACATCTGTAGAGAGCTGAGAAGGTTATCTAAGAAATTCTACCTCCAAAAGATGGTAACTTGCTTTGAAACTTCTACATACAAAGAACAATCATATCCACCTCATGGAAGATGTTTCCCCTCAGAAACATCAACTCTGAGGTGATTTTTTCAGATGCGTGCAAGCAGTCTGGAAGGACACATCAGTCAAATGAATAGTCTGCAAATGCTCTGCTGCTGTTGATTCACTTTCAGAGAACAGTGACTATAGCATTAATTACTTTCAAAGACCCATAATACCTTACTATTTTGTTAAAAAAATATTTTGACACACAAATCATAAACCTATGGAAGTAAATTAGAGAAGAATGGCAAGGGTTCTAAAATATCTCCCTGATCACTCTGAAGACTATTTTTAAATTGCTCACATGTTTGTGAAGACTAAGAAGCACAAAACATTGAGAAATCTCAATCTTTACTCTTCACTGTTCAAAAGCTTTTTCAACAAATGATGCTACTTTACTTCTTTAGTCATTATGTAATTTCAGCACTACATATTGCTGAGAAGAAATACCAGACTAGCTGCTGAAATGTTGAAAGAAAAGATACCTAAGTGTTTTAAACCAAATGCAAGTATTAAGCACCATAATGCTGTGTTTTTACTCAACTCAAGGTACTACATCAATAATTGTGTCTCTCCTTACATTCAAATAGTCTTATCAATTAGTTCATATTTATTAATTTTATTTCTGTTGCAAAAATCAAGACATATAAATTAGTCTTATTGCATATTGCTCACTGGTAAGAATAAAAATGATTTTTTTTTTAATACTATGAGATTCTGCATCTACTAAACAAGATATAAGGACTGAGTGAATTCCACAGACACTGTGGAAAAGAATTAAAGCAACTCATGCGTTCGTAAGTAAATCAGGCAGAGATACTTTGGCTCCTGTTTAAAAGCCATGTAGATAAATAAAGAATGAAAAACTTTAAAAGGAGGTATCTTGTTGTACATAATTGGCAAAATTACCAATTATTTTATTGTTGACTAGAAGTATTTACAGTTTTCCTTGCCCATTATTACTGAGTTCCTGAGCTGTAAATGAAAAACCTCATTATTTAGCTGCATTATTAGCTAATTTTACTAAATGAAATTAGTTTTGAGCACCTGACATGTTAATGTATTTAGCTTGTACTGTCTCTTACTACTAGTTTTCTTGAAACTGAAAATTATTACATCAAAATGTGAATAATCTGTAGTATAAATCTCAAAATGTCTTACTTTATAATGAAACATCATTATTAGTGACGGAGAAGTGTATTATGTGATTTGATTTAGAATGTAAGCTGAGATTAACTAGTACTTGCAGTTCAAAATGGCAGAGATTTTTTTTTGTTTTAGAATTATTTACATGAATCAGATGGCAAAAGTAGAAGACAATGCTGAGGTGTCCTTCCACCTTGGTGGAAGATGAAGATTATTGTTTCAAACTGCTTCAGTGTACTAATAACAAAAAGGTCACTATTAAATCTTGTTTTCTGTTTCTCAATTCATCTCCTGAAACTGTTAGTTGTGTAATTTATTTAAAAGGAGAAGGAACTTAAATTGTGACAGTGTAATTAATACCTGGCTGTTGTTCTGCTTTGTATTACTCTTAAAAATAAAATGTTAACATTCTATATCACGTTCAAAAGAAGAAATATAAAGTATACATCTTTATAGCAATCCTTATCACAAGTATCCCTTATGAGGTGAAATTTATAAAATATAATTGCAGAAGGATTATTTTAAAATAAGTATATAAGGGCTATTAGCTAACATGAAAGGGAAAAAAATGTTTTTTAAAAAAAATTCTACATTCACTTGATCTGGGATTAGCAGATCTTACACAATACTATATTTCCTTAGACTGTAGACCCTCAGGAGGGTTAAACAAATATTCTTTTTACTGTTTCAGGATACATTCTCTCCCGGGAAAAAAAATTACCGAGCTTTTTTCTCCTAACATTTTATACCAAAAAAATAATTGGCAAATAAGAAGAATTTAAATTCTAAGAAATGAATAGTAATGAACTGATAACTAAAATATTGCTTTAAGGTTCAAATACACAAAGATTGTAATAACAGTACTATTCTGTTAAGCTATGTATACTTCATCGAAGCCAGCGGAAAGGAAAACATACCATATCACCACCATACCGCAGGCGTTTCCATACAACCTACTGCAAATTCAAAGCTTTCTAAGACTGTGTCCAATAAAACAGC
Source organism: Caprimulgus europaeus (assembly GCA_907165065.1). Next base: position 80,080,273 of record OU015524.1, read on the forward strand.
CACAACTATTTTTAAATACATCAGAAGTCCATGACCCCATAAGTAGTAACTTCCCTTTCTTGATGGAGTGCGCATCTCACTTTTGTAAGTGTCAACGGTTTCTGGCTGGCTGGCTAGAGACCACGGCGTACTCTGCTTTTCTCCCAAAAAGGCCATGTCATTCTTATACAACTTAATCAGTGGCTACATACAGGAAAGCAACACTGCAGCCTTTCTGATCATTTTAATGAGGACCCCTGGCTATTCAGTCATTGAAATATAATTGACTTGCTCTTCTCTTATTTTCATAATAGACACTCCAACCTAGACTACATTTATTTTGCTATAAGAAATGTCAAGAAAGATTGGAAGTTTTCTGAGTGTCCCCATTAAAACTGAAAACATGCCACCCTGTCTTTTGCATTAGCTGCAATCATCTTGTACAGAACTCATTATGCAGATAGAACATGCAAATGTTTCATCTATCTCACATCTAACCAAACTGCAAGTGCCAAGAAAATAAGCATGAAAAAAAAAATTTTCTCTTTCTATGTATGTGCGTGCGCCTGTGGTGTTTGCATTGTGTCACAATGCCAATACCCATGTCCGCATGTGCACAAATATGTTTACATATAACATAGACATAGCTCAAAGTCCTAATATTTTATTTCAGGTAAAATCAATATGTTGTTTGGTACACATCAGCACAGCCAAGGAAGAGCATTTTTCTTAACTGACACAGCTCTACATAATAATTATTACTTTAAAATCAAACGAGTAGCAGAAACAACTCATATGTGAAGATATCTTCATGCACAGGAGTGCATTCAGTGTTGTTTTTTAACTAGAATAATGAGCGTTTGCATGTCAAATGTGTTATTTTGAATAAGTCTTAGTCACTCACTATGACCACCCAGTTCACTAAATAAAGTATCAGGTAAAGAACTGAGTCTCTGCATGCTAAGTCCTGCTCATATCTGGCTAGACTGTGACACTCATTTCCCAGCTGAACACAACATTACATAGGATATCTAGCATGAAAAATCATCCACTGTTGACTTAACTGTGCAATTTGCAAAGCAAAACAGAAGATATTTCTTCCTATCAATTATTAACACATACAGCATCTTACTGATCCCACCAGAAATACCACCTTATTACATCATCACTTTTTAGTATTTTAAAGACATGACTAAAAACAGGTGTCATTACTTAGCATCTTACTAATCACTCAAAATAAGACTCTCAATCTCTCATGATTTCCAGTCAGGTTTTCAGCCACCTACATTCAAAAAAACCTTTATATTTTTAATTAATCATGACATAGGCTTAACAATGAAAAGATCAGAAATATAATTGCTACAAGATGTGATATTTTTAATCTGCATTTGCATAGGGAAAATAGATTGCTTTTTCCAAGACTTAGACAATTCTGTTCTGATGTATTATATAGTATTACAGACAGGGCTTTACCTTGAAGCAACTGCATACTGACGTAATAGAAAGGGGTGGCAAAACAGATATTTTAAGTCAGTATTTAATGTCATACATCATACTTTATAATTTTTCTTCACAAGAGTCCTGAAAATTCCCTTACCTATTTTTAGCATAAAAACATGAAAGTATCATTCTTTCTGGCATATGTACACAGTTTACATTTGGCATCTTTACATACAAGGCTTGATAAAGAGCATTTCTGGGCCCCATTTTAATGGGGTGCTGTGCACCAACCAACCCCAGCCCCAGAGCAATGGGGCTGGGTCCTTCCCATCTGTCCCATGCTGTCTTCTCCTACAACTCAAAGACGTTGCTACACAGCACCTTCAGGAAAAAAAAGACTTCCAAGTATCATGCAAGCTATCTGTTTGCATGTACAGCCTGTCACCAAGCCACAGGCCCCGCGCTCTCACACAGATTACTCTGGGCCTGGCAGAAATAATCAGCGTATAAGAGGAAAGGGAAGAACCCCTAGGCTTCCTCTGGATCAACATCAGCGCACACATTCGTGCTACTTCAGCAGCATACGGATGCACCTCACGGAGTACTTTATGCATAGCAGCAGTACTTGGACTCTAGCAAATAGAGGTTTCAGTAATGTAGGCGTGTAAAAGTACCGTTTTAATACATATGGATAATGTCATATAATTTAAATGTCAGAAAATTGACCTATTGAAGTTACTTTTATTTACGTTTTGCTGGAGATGCTTTAAAGATTTTACATACAAAACCTTTCAATAATTATATTTTCAGAAAAATCTTTTTTATGGAAATCATGAAAGACTTCTTCAGTCCTCTCATGAGAATTTTGTGTTTAAATTTGAATTGTAAATAATTAAATCTTTATTTCTAGCCCAGCTCCATATTCAATAAGCACTTTAACAAATGTAATTCTTAAGGAGCAACCAAGACCTATCATGTTAATTAACAAAAAAGAAGAAGTAAAAATGCTGTAGCTAGTCTCACACATAATCTCCCACACTCCATCACACATACGTCCTTAGAAGTAAAAGTAGGAAAAACTAAAAGTACTTCTTTTTGGAGAAGTAAGAGTACTTCTTACTTGGCTGCTTGATGTCTTCTGGGTGCCACCAGGTAGGGTAAAACACAGCCAGCAGCAAACACTTGAACTCTGCAATGCCACCCTTCCCACTCTCAGTCTCTGCCTGGGCAGCCAACATCACTGACTTCCCTGGCTCCCCCACTACTACATCTGTCCATCCAGGTAAAGGACTCCAACTCTTGCCTCCTTCTTCTAACAAACTGCTTTAAGATAACATTATTTCTCTTTTTCCATAAATTCTCACACCAATTCTCATCTGTGAAGTGGTCAATTATACCCTCCCTCTGGCCTTCACAATATGCCTGTTTCCCCCAGGGTGGTCCATCCAGGAAGAGGCAGAAAGATGTCCTCCCCTGCGATACAGGTCAGCAAGCTCCTACCTTCACAAGTGTTGTGTATGAACTGTCTCAAATAAAGATTTACTTGGTCTAACAAAGCATATTCACAGAATCACAGAATCACAGAATATTAGGGATTGGAAGGGACCTCGAAAGATCACCCAGTCCAATCCCCCTGCTGGAGCAGGAACACCTAGATGAGATCACACAGGAAGGCATCCAGGCAGGTCTTGAATGTCTCCAGAGAAGGAGACTCCACAACCTCCCTGGGCAGCCTGTTCCAGTGCTCTGTCACCCTCACAGTAAAGAAGTGTCTTCTCAAATTTAAGCAGAACCTCCTGTGTTCCAGCTTACACCCACTGCCCCTTGTCCTATCATTGGACACCACTGAGAAGAGCCTGGCCCCATCCTCCTCACATTCACCCTTCAAATATTTATAAACATTAATAAGGTCCCCCCTCAACCTCCTCTTCTCCAAGCTAAAGAGCCCCAGCTCCCTCAGCCTTTCCTCATAAGGGAGATGCTCCACTCCTTTAATCATTTTGGTGGCTCTGTGCTGGACTCTCTCAAGCAGCTCCCTGTCCTTCTTGAACTGTGGGGCCCAGAACTGGACACAAGGAGAAAGAGGAGGAGGAATCCTGCACAGGAAAAAGACTAATTTGGGATTCACAGGTTTGATTCTATTTCTGGATCATGTTTTCTCCTGTGACCTGGAGAAGGAAAAGGCTCAGAAACCTCAGCTTCATCTTCTTCTTGATATGAGAGGACTCCTTCAGTGAGGAAATCACCCCAACCCACTTCTTGTTGAGATTATGACATCTGAGGACCAAATCTGCCTCCCAGGGTTGGGGGTTTGCGTTGTGATCCAGAAGGGATATGATTTGGGAAGGTGGTTGTGCCAAGCCATGTGGACAACACATGCTTCCCAGCACAATGACATTTCTCTATCGCTCTTCACCAGCAAAGTTCCCACGTCCAGTCTTCTCTCATTAGCTTTGAAGACATTGCCTGGCCTGATATTCCCCTCCACGGATTGTCATAGATGTCTTCCTTGTTCACCCCTCCCTAAGACATCGCCATGCTATTTTTCAGACTATTCCCCACTTCAAGAAACCAGTATTGTTATTCTGCCTTGATGTGTCTGCGGAATCACTTCTCCCATCTCTATACACAAGCTGTGAGTGGACTGCTCATTCACCTGGAGAGGATGGCTTCAAAAGCAGAAATTAGCTGAAATGGAAAATAAAACTAGAGATGGAGGAAAGGTGGCAGGAGGAGAATTTTATTGTATTTAACCTTAAAGAAAGTGATGTTTATCTTTTTAAATTTGCATTTCACCCTAATCAAAAAGTGCTTTTACACCCTAATTAAAAAGTATTTTTACATAAATACACAGAATTATTTGTAGTCTGGGGTGGCGTTTGTGGTAACTGAGAGTAGCAGAACTCAGACTCTTTTTTTTGTGCTCTCTCAGCAAAAGCCAGAATCATTGCTTTCTACTTGTTTTGCAAAAAAAATCCTATCAAACCCTGGCCATACTGTAATAGAAAAATAATATAACACACAATTATAAAAACATTGTGCTATTGCTGGTTCTAGGATACCAACAGTGCTGACATCTTCTTTCACATTTTCTTAACAACACAATGAGGCCTTTGCTCTTCTGTGCTGATCAACTATGGCCACCATAGGGGGCTGGAAAATGCTAGAAGTGGGAAGTCAGAGCAGAAAGCCCTTGTAGGGCCATCTCAACCACCCACCCGCCTGTCAGTCCTGTGGAGAATTGGACTTGGTGTCCCAAGGAGTCACTGACACATGTTCTTACAAAACCTGCAACATTGGTGTCCAGGGAAAAAGATGGAAAAACAGCCAAAGTCTCAGGTGAGACTTGAATTTTCAGAGTCATGCACAGGTTCCCATCCATCTCACAGGCTTCTGATTTCTCAGAACAAAATTTTCTGGATTAGTGAACCATCGGTGGACCACTCATAATCCAGCTGAGTTATTCTAGAAGGTGTTACTGAGCAAATGACAGATCCCATTCAGGCACAAAGCTCCTTCAAGGAAGCCCAGAAGTTAGCTGTCTTCCAAGTAGCCCCTTCCTTCTTACTTCATCTTCTCCTAGCTGTAAACCAGTCAGAGTCCTGGAATTCCCAGAAAATTATCTTATTCTCAGAATAAATTGTGGGATAGTTTTATATTTTACAGTTCCCAAAAAATACTACCTATGGAAACAAATCAAACAATTCCTTATGTATGCTAATGTTATTAGTGACAGTTTTGGCTCCACCACTGCTAAAGTGGAAAGTATTTTCCCCTTTTAAGTTACTCTGCATACATTTATCACAGAAAATTAGGAGAGTATCAAATATTACACTGGACAAAAAGCAGATTTGATAATGTCTTTTCTCTGCAAACTTTTCAATGTACCAAGTGCTCATTTCACTGTGTTGTTTACCCTGGTCATTGGAGACCTGCTGCCACCCAAAATAGCAGTGTGTCTTGATCTGATAGTTTGATTTATTGGAAAAATAAGTGTTTAGATCAACTGCATGTAAATCCAGGATATTTTGGACACCCCAAAGGAATGGTGGGCCACTGGGTAAAAAAAGGAGATTTATAGTTGAAACTAGATTATCTAATCCCTCTAACCTTGGCGTGTGATCCCACAACTTATCACAGACAATTCTGATATTATCCCCCTCCACCCTCAAATCTGGTTTAAAGGTTTGTCAATGCATTCTGCTCCCAACTAGCTTGTGAGCAAGCAAGGGTCATATATAAATTACAGCCTTATTCTTTTTGCATTACATGGGGAAAGTATGTATTTTAACAAAAGGAGCCATAACTGAAGTATCACCCCAAAATGCTATTTTTGAGGAATTTTCAGGCAATCCAGAAATGTAATTTATTTAAAAATCTAACAAAAACTATATCTCTGGATTTTCAGGCAATTTTTTGTGTCTTTGCTTATACTGTGTAATATTTCAGAGCTGCATTCTGTCCTGACTGATGTTTTTTTGCTTTTTTCCTCATTTGAACAGGGGAAGCCTAGGGCAGCAGATGTCACTGGGAGTCAAGGTGCCTCACAGACAGGCATGCTTGCCTTCAGCAAGTCTACAGATTTGATCCTTAGGAACTCTTTGTATCTCCGTGGAGAAGTGGCAACTAAAAAAGCATTCCGAGTATCCTCATTTCAGATGTAAACACCTAAATACTTCTGCAATATTTAATCTCCCTCAGTAGGATTGCTGCTTAATTACAATGCAAACATCTGAGCTGCTGACCCTGAAATCTTAGAGCAATCAATAGCATTTTAAGAGAGAGATTCATCTGATCTCATAGAGATATCTAAAGCAAGACAAAATAAATCACACCTACAACTGCTTATCTCTCTCCACAGACCCTGAATAGCATAGGATGCCTACGTTGCAGGCCTCTACATTTGCTTAGATGAATCCTATTACCAGCCTTTTTTCAGTGGGAAATTAATGCATGCTCCATCCTAACGGGGAAGCGGTGATCATAAATGTGTCAATGATTCTGAGATGCTGGGATCCCTGACCTTAGTGATGTGTCATATAAATCTCTTTCAACATGTGAAAAAATGTGCTGGTCTATCCTTAAGTATGGCTATGTTCAAATAAAAAATAAAATGTATTCCAGCTAGTTAAAGATGTAAAATATGTGACACAAATAGAAGTTCACAGTGGGAATAAAGGGCTCATCATCAGGGTTTTAATTTTTGGCTGCCTATTTGAATATATCCCCTCTGAGATTCAGTTGTGACCCCGGTATTCACACCGAGTAACATCATGCTTTACCAGGTATTACTCAGAAGACATTGTTGGAAGTTGGCCCTTTATGTCCAAAGATCTTGAAAACATAGAAATGCAAAAACAGACAAGTAGAAGCAAGTCTCCTTAGCTAAAGGTATTGTTCCAAGCCTGTCAGTAGGCAAGTGTGTCTCTACTACACTGAGGTCCAAGACACGTGCCAATATGGTTTGCTTTTTCAAGTGTAATCAAGTTGACATCTATCTACACTCATTACACTTCAGAATGGGAGAGGGAAATTCGGGAGGTGGGAGAGAGGTTCTCTGCTCTCTGGTGGCTTCAGATGTACCCTGCACAGGGTAGCCTGGGCCTCTGGGCATAGCCCTGAGAGATGGATGGTGCCTGAGGAATCATCCTGGAGGCCTCATGCCTCAGAGATTCTCTTCCCTATTCCTGCTGGCTCCTCAGGGCAGTAATTTGTTGCTGGTCTATACCAGCAGCAAATTATAGCAAGCCCTGTGCCAGTTCAACTCGCATCTGGGAACTGAAGATGCAGGGGAGTGAGGGACAGAGGTCTCTGGCCTTTGCCTGACCATCTGCCTGGTGAAGTACTGGTACTATTTAGTCAGTCCTCCACCCACTCTCCAGTGCATGACACAGAGGGAGCCACAGAGGCTCTCTGAAGCTTCATAGTCCTGACTGTGTTGTCTGTCAAACACAACTCAATCTGCCCTTTTCTTCTGACTCTTGCAATTCACAATCATGCAAGAATTTCCAAAAATACCATTAAAAGACCCTGCTCCACTGAAACCCTTTTTGCATTGGAGAGACTTTGTACGGCACAATTCTAAACCCTTCAAAAGCCAGTCAGAGAAGAAATGCTGACTAGCTTTCATCGTATTTGTGAAGCATCCAAATGCCAAATAAGTCTTCTCCTCGTGCCTGGCACAGCTTTATTACATTGCTCTGCAAATGATAAGATGCTGCAATCACAGGATGCATCAAAAGAGTCTGACAAGTCATTAGCAAACCTTTATACAGATTGCATTTTTATTCTCTCTTTATGGTGGCAGTTTATCCCAACCCTCATTTTCAGCTCCTTGCATGATAGTTCAACTGGTTTGTACTGCTGTTCAGTTATCACATAGTTTTAGAATCACTGTTACAAACACAATTCTGTCCTAATTGCCAATAGCATTAAATAAAGATCATCTTATTAAGAGTGAGAGTGTTAAGAAATTGCTCATGCTTTACCGGTCTTACATCCAAGGCAAAAGACAGAGTCCGGAAATCAGGCTCTTTTAATTAATATGTTACAAATGTAACCTATGACCTTGAACACATCTCCTCTGAAGAGTTAGCCCTTCCCTTGCCGCCCTAATTTTGCCAATGGTGTTAGAAGATGGAGTGACAGGTCACTTTTTAAAATGTTAATTCACACACCACAGCTACAATGCTAATGTAAACTGCATAGAAACAACTTCTCACACCTTTGTTTCTATTTCTCTTTTCTTGCTAAAGCAGTTTTCTTGATCTTTGCCTTGTACCAGTAAGTGAATATAAGATTACTAGGAGACACTTGGATGTTTCTGCCTGGGAATCCTGCTGTTAGCTAGCACACTTGGTGCCCAGCTAGTGCATGGTCTCTTGGCTGACTTCACTCACCTCCATCTGTTAGACTGGCTGTGTGCCTGCTCACAAGTCACTCAGCCTGTTTCACTAGGACACAGGTGCCAGCAAAGATGCACTTGGATGGACAGCATGTACAGTATTGCAACATACCATGCCTTCTTTAAAAGAAAAGAGTAATTTGTGGTTTTGGACTATTGTCTCATGTTGAAAGTCTGTTTTTAGAGAAATCACTGAAGAAGGGGAGGGCGGTTCACTAATTGAGAGGCTTTCACATGCACCTCTCTTTCCATCCATAAGTGACATCCTTCTCCTAGTTCTTCATTTGAAAAGGAAGTTGATATGCAGTACTACTTCTATTTTCACCTTGGTGGCTCCAGTGTTCCCAGAGAGGTTCTCCTCCCCCTCTACTCTGCCCTGGTGAGGCCACATCTGGAGTACTGCGTCCGGTTCAAGAGAGACAGGAATCTTCTGGAGAGAGTCCAGTGGAGGGCCACAAAGATTATGAGGGGCCTGGAGCATCTGACTTATGGGGAAAGGCTGAGAAAGCTGGGACTCTTCAGCCTGGAGAAGAGAAGACTGAGAGGGGATCTTATCAGTGTCTATAAATACCTGAAATGTGAGGGTCAAATGGATGGGGCCAGACTCTTTTTGGTGGTGGCTGGTGACAGGACAAGGGGCAATGGGCAAAAACTGGAACACCGGAATTTCCAGACAAACTTAAGGAAAATTTCTTTACTGTGAGGGTGACAGAGCACTGGAATAGGCTGCCCAGAGAGGTTGTGGAGTCTCCTTCTCTGGAGATGTTCAAAACCCTCCTGGACACCTTCCTGTGCAACCTGGTGTAGGGAACCTGCTTTGGCAGGGGGGTTGGACTAGATGAGCTCCTGAGGTCCCTTCCAACCCCTACCATTCTGTGACTCTGTGACTCTGTGATTCTGTGATCTGATTTTTCTTTTGTGACACTGTCTCTGATCTCTAACCATTAAATAATAATATCTCTGAAAAAGTATTGCTCTGAATTTCAGTATTATATGCCAAACATTTTGATACTTATTCAGATGAGATTTCCCATTAGTGAATTTGGTGTTATTAGTTGTAAAAGTATTGTGAACCTTATAGAGCTAATTTTTATGGTAAGGATTTAATCCAGTGGCCCTACTAAACTGGAATCATGTTTTAAAGACAGAACACTCTGCAAACCAAATTTACTACACAGGCCAGACAGCAACTGATTAAAATGCAATTGTTAATATGAAAGGGCCCTCCACTCGCCCATGAAAAAAAAAAATCAAACTCAAAGAAAATAAAAACAACCCAAACTCAGGCTTTCAGGCATCAAAGTAGTAGCAGAAAGTTGATGATTTTCCCCTCTTTTCTATGTACCTACCTCAACCCATTTGCAAACCGTAGTGTCTGCTCCACGTTGCCTCGGGCATGGGAGACCAGAGGTGCTACAAACCAGGACTGATGTGCCTGACAGAGCTGAACAGCAAAGTCTGAGTGATGGCCTGAGCCATGCCCGGCAGTAGCCAAAATTATGAGTCTTTTTTCTTTCCTGGAGCGCTGCATTCGACTACAATCACAAATGTGGCATATTCAGTAGCCAGTCAGCTGCCAGTTGATTCTATATATATTTTTATATTAAGGTTTTGAAAGTCATGTAAGAAAAAGGTTTTGCATGCAAAGAAATATGCTGCAGCTTGGTGACTTACAAAAAGCTTTGGGGGCCAAATCCAGAGTGGTACATTGGGAGATATGGCTTGGCATACAGAAGGGTGCTTTCACTTAAAGGAAATCTTAAAATCTAAGATAACTCTGACTACAAAAGTGCTGTAGCTTGTCCCAGTGCAGATAGAATTTGTTTAATGTATTATTGTGTCAGAAATTAATGTACCAGATGGGAAAGACAATATTTAGCTACTTATTTCTGTAGCAACCAGTAGAATAAATCACATGTCTTTATAGCTGCATTCTGCTCTAACAGTGTTCAAATGTAAGAATAGAAATATCTCCGTAAAAAATAAAGGGCTTAAGGAAGACAAAAGGACCTATCTAACAAGTGAAATAGCTGAAAAATCCCAATAACTTTTAAAAAATATTTTCTAAATTGCTAAATCAGTGGAGTACCATTTAGTTAGAGAACTAATCTTGGTTTATATTGAAAAGGAGTCATAAAAGAGTCATACCCTTTCATGACAGCTTGGAAACTGGGAGCTTTTGACTCCGCATGCCCTATTATTTTGTAAAAACATGCAGCAGTCATTCTCAGACTCTGTTTTATTGTCTGTTACTATGTTTGTGTTCATGGATGAGTAAGCAGTCTGAAACTGTTACTAACTTATGGTTTAACAGTTTTCCCAAAAGCCCATTGAACATCGGGTCTAAAAGACAAGAGCCTGCATTTACTGTCTGCAGAGTTAAACTTGGATCTTTAGATTTACAACTCTAGCTCATTTCTTTTGCCACTAAGGGTAGCAGTGTGCTTGAGAGCTGGTGGCCTTTGTAGTTTAGAACTAAGAAAACGCTTTCTGTGGAAAAAAAAAGAAAAAGCCACATATTATCCCCTTCTTGACACACACGCATGCACACACAGAATGAAAATCAGCAGCTCTGTTAAGAATGGGTTGGCAAGTGGCTTCCCAAGATCCCCGCATGTATATTCACTGAGAGGTCTAGGAGCAAAACACTTGGAAGACTAAGGAAAAACAGCCAACAAAAAAAATATTTTCTTTTTTCCCCTTTAATTAGAATTCTGTTCAAACACAAATGATCAGGAAAGTCATATCTGAAACCCACACAAAAAAAAAAAAAAACCCACACAAAAAAACAGAACTGAGAACAATTTTGCACCATCTCTGGGAAAGGAAATCAAATCAAGTCTACAAGCCTTTGTGCTACAATTCATCCTGATATAATTTGTAACAGCCAGGAAATTAAGGCTAAACAATGAAGCTCATAATGAAAATATTGTGAGTGACAACATTAACATAATACAGAGAGACCCTCACTGCCCGTCTACCAACAGCTAAAGTCCATCCCCCATACACAGGATGCTCAAGTAAGAAAAAAACAGACTAGGTTTCTAGTTGCTAATCAGTGCTGATAGAAGAGCAGTGTGCAGCAGCAGAAGAAAAAGATGAGATTAAAGTGAATATTGCACTAATGAGCATGTTCTTCCTGATGAAAGATTTTAATGTAGACTGTAAATCCCTTTCTCTCTTTCATGTGCTTATCACAAATGTCTCTATTTGGTAGGTTTAATGTCAGAATTATATGGGTAGATGCCAATGGACACTTATTTAGGTCTGCAGCTAAAAAGGATTGAGGTGTTTTGACTCCAAATCCTGCAAGGCCTAACTTCAAAGCACCTGGCCCGGGAAGCAAATTCCAATCCCTGTGCTAGGTCTATAGCCTTCTATGTGATACCAAGGCCCAGTTTAGGCTCTGTCTATATCAGGCTGTACTGCAGCCCAAGAGGAGCCAGTCTGTAGTACAGAAGAGTTGGTGCTGGGAAGCCAGTCACTGCAGAATATGCATTTTGTGGGTTTATGTCACAGGATTCCAGCCCATCCTATGGACCAAATACTCCAGCATGGGGCCATGCCATGTGTCCTCCTGGAACACAGTTTCTGATTTTTTTTCTTGCAAAAGATACCAAATTGAACACTGTGAGAGCACTCTGCAATGCAAAACAAATGTTGTTGACGGGGATGAGTGGGAGATTCAGGTCAAGAACACACTCCAATACAAATGAAAATGTTAATACACAGACTCTGCTGCCTCAAACCAAGCCATTCAAGCAAGCTGCACCATGAGCAGAGAACTGCCAGGACAAGCTGAAAATTTTGGTGTATGCTAGATCTATGTCCACACTAGGTGGAATGTATTCACAAACAGGTTGATGTTCCTCATCCACTTCATAGCTAGGAGCCTTCATAGAGCATGAGGGCGTCATTGTGATGAAGACTGTAGAGATGCATCTCAACCTTTTTATTCAGTTAGAGAGTCCTTAAGGCAGAGGCTCAAGCCCCTAGATGCCATCAGAGCACTGACTGCTGCACACCTGTAACATCACACTGTCACTGACAAGCTGAAAAAGCTGCAGAACTTAAAAGACTGCCAGCAGCCCATTTCCCTTGTTCTCTGGACCCACCACTAGCTGACATACCATCTGAGGAGGACCCATGAAGTTCCCACCTGTACTGCAGGCCGCACAGGCTCATGTTTTATCTCTACCTGCAAGGAGTCACACTTCCTAGGACACAGCCAGGCAAAGGAGGGGAATGCTTTTTATCCTCCTATGAAGTTATTCTGTTACACAGAAAAAGAGCTCAAAAAACACTGAGATTAAAAAAATTAGATCAAACAAAAGTCTCTGGATCAGCAACCTCTATATACTTTTCAGGATAAGCATGGCTAAACGGGATTAGGCAGAGCAGGAACAGACAGGAATGATCAGAAATAGAAGTCCTTGCAGCAGGTCTTCCTTGCCATGGTGAGTAGTCCTTCACTCCCCAGAGTGACCTCTAGACTACAGAATGATTAGCAGAAAAAAAGAAAACACTGAACCTAGGTCCTCTCCAGTCTGCCCAAACACTTTGCAAACTGGGTACATCGACCTGAGGAAGAACCATGACTTTTTTTTTGCCAGATGCTGATGGTTTAGCATGGAGCTCAGAATACGGGTGTTGTTGGCTGTGCCCTCCAAAGCCCCATGAACTCTAGATACTTGGGCTGTGGAGGTACTGGACCATAGGTTTGCAGAATCCAAGAGGGATTAGGAATAAAGTGAAATCCAAAATATAATCCTCTACAGACTGAAGTTCAATACAGTCTGTAGACTGTATTGAAAGAAAGAAGAAATCAAATAAACTCCAAGGGCTCAATTTGATAAGGGCTACTAGTATTAGACAAGGGTATTCAAGAACACAAGACTGCAGCATCAGTGAAGATATTTTACAAGTTGATTTAGGTGTTCATTGCTTTTTAAAATTAAAATGCTTGGGTCTACCATTATTTGTGCATTCAGGATGTAATTTTAGTACCTATATCCTGCTTATTTCTGCCTTAATTGCATTTTGCAATTACTTTACAAAGATTACTTGACATTCTGCATGCATGAATCTTATCCACAGCTTGTTGAGCAAACCTGAGATGTTCTTGGTGAGTCTAAGAAGCAAGAAGGGGAAAAAAGGCAGCAAAAAAGACAGCAGTTGTTTCTGTCTTTCTTGTTCCTCACTATGAGGAAAAAAGAAAGTAACTATGAGCAGCAAGGGAGATATTTGGTCCCATCACAATTTACAAGTGAGTGAAAGTTGCTGTAATTCCCCAAGAAGTGCTCTGCTGACACAGATTATATCACTAGATTGATGTCTCCAAGGAACATTGGCTAACTACCACTAGGGCAATAAAGGCACACAGATAGTTGTTTCAGCTTGATAACAACTGAGAACTGACATCTCAATGTCTATTTTGTTCCACGGACCTCTTGGACTCTCTTAATATCAGACAGCATCTAAACCATTGAAGTTTTATCTGAATTAGAATGTATTGATGTAAAACTGGGTGAAATTTCACATTCCAAACTACAGAGAGTGTATAGTAATGCAAAAGCAGCTGTTATTCCCTGAGTTGTTTTATTAACTTTGAACTAGAAATATTAAGCTCCTTTTCTGCTCTATTTTTTACTTGTATAACCAATATTTCATAAAATAACAATTTTAAACATCCTATAATAATTTCAACTGCAAAATTATTTTGTTTACAGATTATTCAGTAATAAAGAGTGAACTTTAGCCATGGTAAAAATAGCAGTTAATTGACTCTCATTTTGAGTCACATGGTAGCCTACGGACGAAATTATGTGCCTGTGTGACTGAAAATAATGAATAATACACAAAGGAATTCATGCAATTACATGTCTAGTGTCCTGTACAAAGAACCAGTGAAGCCACAAGATCCTTGTGTTAGAAGAGCTACCTAAAATGCCATCTGCAGTTGCCAAATGCTGGGGAAAATATTATTGCAGCTAGAAACACCAAAAACAAACCCATTTATCTGAACTAGCCCTGAAATGTGAGTGCAAAAGTGAAACAAAACAGACATTGCCTGTTGGAAGCACATATATTTTGGAGCAAACAGTGGACTCAAGTGTCCACATTTGAAGAATTAAATTTAGATAGGAACACCATGCGGGGTTGCAGTTCCACTCTGACATGCAATTAATACAACTGCAGGTTGCTGTATTGCCCTTCTTTCCCCCTCTCAGCCCTCTCTGAGCTCTGGCTACATATTCCAGCCACCTTGAGCCAGAGGGGATAGCTGGTCTGGCTGAAAACTTACTTCCCCACACACATACAGAGGTTAGTCTGCAGCTGTTCAGTAATTTTCTTTTTATATAATCTAAATTACCTCTTCACCAAACACTAACTTCAGTAAGATATCCTAACACCTTCTGTCCTTCTTAGATCTAACCATGGAGCCTCACATCTACTAATCTGACAATCTGGCAAACTGGCCATTTGAATTCAACCATGAGCTGTAAATTTTGTATAGTCAGTGACAGGACAAATCTTTAATTCAGAGCAGTTGATACCACAGGTCTCAGACTGTTTCTCATATCACCATAATCATCATTTCAGCACTGAATGGATAAAGATTCTAAATGAAGGCTTCTAAATGAAGGGAATGGAGAGTTTATGACATCACAGAAGCTCAAGAAAAAGACTACAATATTTTAAGACATATTCTGGACATCTTGTTTGCTGTAACAGAGGACTGGACACAGGGTTCAAGAAGTCCTCTCTGCTTGTGATTTCCTTCACATAAATTCAGAGACACAAGACCACCAGGGACTATTAGACATAATGATCCAAATTCTTGTAGGATGTACAAGAAATGGGGTCAGTCTGCTATAAAAACTTCAGTGTTTCAGTCACACTTTTGCCTAAATATCTACTACTGGCCTAGAAGAAGGTACAAGATTAATCCAACCTATGACTAGACCCAGATGGTTACCCTTAAGTTTTCACACCCTTGTCTCTACCAAACAGTGCTTGATGACCAGAGTTATGAAAACATAAAGCCAGGTTGGTGACACATGTTGAAAAGAGCTCTCCCCTGTCTCCATTTCTCCTGTCTTATATAGTGAACATTAGGGATTGTTTCTTCAAACTGGAGGTTGGGAAGAAGCTACAGTAAGCTTTGGGAAAAAAACAGCATGGAGATCTCTGAGATCAGAACAGGGTATTTTACCAGAGTGCCAGGTAAATTGAATGAAATAATAAAGAACTACTGAATCATAAGAAAAGCATGCTCCAAAAAGTACAAGATAGGATAGGATATGTAAAGAAAGATCTTGTTCATCAACATAAAATAATTCCTCCAGGGAATCAAGAAAATATAGAGGAAAAGAAAAACTGAGGGGTTTTTCTCTGTTTCAAAAGCCTTCAGTAATATTGAGCAACAGGGGGCTATTAAGGAACTGGCTATAATTTTAAGATTAATAGTTTGAAGATTAGAATTTAAAGCGGCTGGGAGAAAGAAAGAACAGCAACGGTGAGTTCTCTGCATAACAGGTGATAAAAAGACATAATTGAGGCAGTACAGCCTACTGTAGAGAGGAACTATGGTAGCTGGCAAAGTAAAAAAAAGAAACAAAAACCTAGGGTCATAAAAGATGCAGATGACATGAAAGCAGTTGGGCTGTAAATTCATGAGCACAGAGGCAAAGTTGAAGGTTTAAACCTTCAGCAAGCAGTGCTGTAGCAGCTGTGTGCACATGTACAGGCTGCACATTTGAAAGCCTGAGAAGCCAACAGGCTCTACCTTGAAAAACAAGCATGAGAAAATTGTCCTCAATCCACCTAGGGAACATTTCCCATGGTATAGGAAGGGCTAAGCTGCTTTTGGAGCTTCAGATTTGTGCTTCCAACTCTTTAAAAAGGTAGCTTCACCCAAAGGCCCAGTTGATGCAGGTATGATTGGACCCTGGGCAGCTGCTGAAATCCCTCACAGAGTTAGCTGAATGCAGCTGGCTCAGGGAACTCACTGTAAGCAAGGATGGGTTGCAGTGTAATGGAAAGTATGATTTGTGTGCCCTTCCCAACCACTGTGGTCAATGACCACGTACAGCTGAGGAAAGGTAGAGGTTCATTCTCAGTCCTCACAAAAGCCAGACCATTAAGTTGCATTTGGAAAAATATAGAGTGATATGGATGTTTTGATAGACCACCACGTTCATTGAGTTTAATCAGTTTGTTCCTTCTTCAAAAAATCCTTACACAATATGCAACATACAGGCAAACTGGGTGATGCCTCTGTCCTCCAGGAGCAACAAGCTCCTATGTGATTTCCAGTGCAAGATGCTACTGTTCCCTTGTGTTACCGCCCCATAGGTGCAGCCAACCAAGCCCCCTAAGCCAATGAGCCACAAAGTAGGGATCACCAAGTACCGGGACATGCAGTGGGATCCAAACCTGGATCTCACACATCCTACATAAAGGGAGACAAAGGCAAGATGCAGAAGGGTTGTCAAAGAAGCATGTCCTGTCTGCTGGACCACTCTCAGGAGATGAAGAAATGCCACGTTTGCATCTAATATCCACCTGAGTCCAGATCAGCACTTGGATGAAACAGCTCTTTCCCAATCCATATAACAAATTGAATATACACCAGGGGAAGAATATGAACTTCAGCTTCCCAGGAGTCAGATGAGCTCTGTTCATCTGCTCTGTTAAGAATTGATCACCCTAGATTACTAGCTTTCATCCAACAGATAATGAGTTACAAAAGGAAACAGCTCTACTGGAAAAAACAGAGAAAGTCGCTCTTTTCAGAAGGTGCCCTAGTAGAACTGTCCTTGGCAGCTGGAAATGTTTACTGAACCTCCTAATCCACAACACAAATAAAATGTGTGTCTGCAACCACGTCTTGGCATGAGGTCTGCTTGCTCTTTTAGTCCCACAGAAGATCCCATGGGATACCGTAACTCAAGTGCATTGGGGATGCTCCCAGGCGCAGCTTAAGCTTCACTTTTCCAGACTTGAAGAGAGATTTGGAAGATGGAGTTTTTATTTTCTCCACATCAACCATGGATCCCTTTTCCTACCTAAAAAATCCACTCAGGCAATTTATTTTAGATCAACAAGCAGGAAAACTCAAAGCAAATATTTTTTCTTTGAATCAAGGTTCTGAACAGTTCTCCTAAACTGCTGCCCCATTATCATCCTGTCCCTGCTAACAGCCCCTCATCTTTAATTTTTTTCTCTTGTCTTCCCATGTCCACTCTTCCACCTAACCACAACACCCACTCTCTACACAGTAATGCTTCCCAGATCTCCAAAAATACCTTTTAGAATAGTGTTCTTGGTTTGCCTGCACTAGCAGTAGGTAATCTCAGGAGCCAGGCTTCCCTCCTGCTGCAATTCCTTCACCAGCAGATCTCGAGGTGCCCCAGGTTCCTTTTCCCCATACCTGCTCCTCTCCAGTTCCCCCCAATACCACCTCCCCAGTTATAGCCTTCTCCTCTGGATGGACTAAACTGTTCAACTACACTTATAAACTGCGTCTGGTAAATGAGCTAGTCCCAAACAAAACAAAACAAAAGTGTTGAGGGGGGTTTAAATGGTTCATTTGGCAGGTCCAGCTGAGAGCGAGGCTGCAGAAACAATGGGAGGAGCAGGGCTGAAGGGGGGCAGCAACCTCCCATGGAGGAGGGTGAGAACGCACAGCTGGGGGAGGTGGAAAAAAGGTGGAAAGCTCTTCAACCCTGACCGAGGAAAAATAAGGGAGAATTGCAGGTGTATTTTGCAGGCTGAGTGAAATAAGTTAAATTCTATTAGTGGGTAGGTCAATTTAAATTAAGCGAGGAGTGCTAAAGAAAACAATGGAACAACAAGTGAATAGGAGGCAAGTGTTTTCTTGGATAAAGTGTTCACGTGCTACATTATTTTCTGTCAGAAAAACAGGAGTGAGTTTTTTATTTCATATGTTTTCTGGTTTTGACTGTCTGGATGCTTGATACAAGTAAATAGGAAATAAAATGTATTATTTTCTTTCTTTTTTGTTCTTTTTTCCAACTTCTTCTGGTAGTCTCTCAATTTTTTTAAATTCCCATAAAACTAGGAAAAGAACAAAGAGGAAAACACATGTGCCCATGTAAAAGTGAATGTTGACAATTCAGCTGAGCCTGAATATTTCTCACACAGGAAAAAAAATACAATCCAGTTACAAATTATAACCAATAAAAATAAAATTTAATGTAATCTTGTATCACAATCCTAGCTTTTCTTTTTTATTTACCACTTTTAAATTGCTTTGCAAATTCTCAGGACTGTGATCTGCACTACTCTTCTTAAAACAAGCACTATATTAACAAAAGAAATCAATCTACAAAAATCCCAGATTTTAAGTACATTCAACACATGAAAGTATGATACATTTGGCTGAAACTTACAGTGAGCTGCATAAGTGTAATCGAAGTTTCCTTGTATCAAAAATTCTGTTATATTAGGGTGGGAGAACTGTGCTAGTATTACATGATTAGTACTCACAGCTACTCACAGGCAAAATCAGTGTAAGGCAAAGAAGACTCATAAAAATAGTTAAAACACTACGTAGTGTGGGATTGCAGAAGCCTCTGAGGTTTAAAAGCAAATTGCAAAATTTGATACAGAATGTTTAGCCCAAAAAATGCTTTTCATGTGGCCAGTTAGTCTGTACTATCTATAAGGAAGAAGACTGAAAAACAAGTAGATTAACATCACGACTGTCCACTACCTGCAGACTGGCCTGTAAACCTAAAACACACACACCTGTAGGTAACCAGACAAACGCTCCCAACAAAATATTTACTTTGCCATGTGGCTAGAGTAGCTCTGTTGATCAAGCTGCAAAATGTTTTGCATTGGATGCTGTACTGCCTCTCCCAAAGGGAGAAGAGCTTGCTGCTGCTTGCCACTGGCACATAAAAAAGCAGCTATAGCTCCACCACAGAGCACAATTGCTCCTATAAACAAGCATTAATCATGCACATTATGCACAACATAATACATGTGAGCCTGTCAGCAGGCAGACAGCTCCAGCGCTGAATAAGATCCCTTTCCAAATTAGGAGAACCAAATTACACAATCTGACAGCTGTTTGCTGACCTACCTAAAACAATTTGGTGGTCTCAGTCCAGTTCCTTGCGGGCAGGTGTCCGCTTCACAGAAAACATCAGCACCATGTGCATTAGTGACAGGCTGGCTGGCAGCCTCAGCAGGGCAGGGCTGGCCTTGCTGAGCTTTTCCCCTGGCCCCAGGGCTGATCCCCCCAGGCAGGGAGGACAGACTGGGAATGCTAGGAATGGCAGTCGGTCCCCACCCAGGGGCTAAAAGGAAGGTATGAATTTCCAGTCATCTAAGTCTAGCCCACAAATAGTCCATTCCACTGAAAGCAACACAAAGACCAAGAACTATGTTGGTTAACAAAATAAAAATCACTAAACACTGGTGGATTTATAGAAAGAAAATTGAGGACATCACAGCTGTGTTTAGTAGGACCCTTGCTTTTATCTTGCTAGAAATCCCATCCTGAATTCAGCAATAATGGGCTTAATTTTCCACAGCTTATTTTTTTCCAGTACCTTCAAACAAAGCATGAGTAAGAAATAAAGATAACGGGCTTTTAAAAGTTTGCTTTTCAGCTCCTGCAAGTAATAACTTGCACTATTCTAGGAAATTAATTCCTCTGCTTTATACCCATTCTTCATACAAGAAAACTCATGCAGAAAGAGCTTATGTATTTGGCAGAAGTCAACTACTGATCTCAGGTATAATCAGCCCAGACACAGAACCAAGATATCCCAAGTGTCAGTGCATACATTTAGACCACCAATGTAAAACTCAGTCATTTTTCCATTCCAAACTTTAAGATGTCAGGCTTAAAAATCGTCCAATTCTCCAATCATTCTGAAAGGACTTGTATTGAGCATCTCATCACAATGAATTTCAGAAGTTTTACTTTTCCTTCCAGACAGAGCAGACAAAAGAAAGACAACTGATATGCTTGGAGTAGATTCTCCACTCTTGGTCTTTTTGCTGCCTGAAAAGAGTATCAGCATCACTGACACTCCGAAATAGTACCTTGACCTGAGACTCAGTAACTAAGGAAGCAGCTCTGCAGGCATTAATATAAAATCCAAGTTACTTGTTTGAATGCTTCCACGTGGGGTTAACTGGTGTCACTACCACCTTCACTTGTTCCAGAAACTCAGAATTTGAATATCAGGAGCTTTTGTTACTGATGCATCTGTAAATAATTAGCATTTCTTTGTTGAACACTAATTGTGTCTGCCATGCAGCTGTGCCAGCAAAAGTCTCAAAATAGATGTCATAAACAGCAGCGGACCAAATTGTCTCCCTACTCCTGGCTGACCCTAGAACATCAAAGTTGCAAGTCAGAGTACTGCCTGGCCTCAGGGGCCAAATTCACCTCTGGGTGAATCTCTGCTGTTCAGTTTTGTACGTCATGCTTTTATTAATCAGTCTCACACAGTGCAAAGCTGCTGTTTGTCAGGAACAGTCATGGTAGGTGGTAACCTCTTTATCCAGCCTTTCTTGGATATCCAGCCATCTGACTTACCAAGAAGGGAAGACCAGGGGGATGGGGTGGTAAGCCACACTGCTTGCACTCGCTCAGCAGTGGCATCATTTTGAGTTTTGCTTCTAAGAAAGAGCACACCTGTGGATCCCACTGCAATGCTCTTTTCATTTTCAACACTGGATATTCCTAATGCTGTACACAAATAGGTCTCTTCTCCATCAGTTCATACCTCCTTATGTCTGAGAGAACATACCCCACAACTTGTGAGAGAACACTTACTACTTCTGTAACACCCCTTTTGCAACTATCTCACTCCCCCACCTCTGTTTCTGAGATTTTCCAACTTCCAAACCCTTCAGCTGTCCTAGCAAAATCAGCTCTCACTCCCATTCTTATACCCTTCTTCCTTCATCTGTCTTGGTTTTGTTCTCCAGTTTCCCAAAATATCAACAATATAGGTCCATGACACCAACACTTCACCCGTATTCCTCCTACATATAGCCACTGCACACGTGGCTGCACACATACAGCTGCTCTCTTTCTTCCTTCTGTAATTTCAACTCCCTCTACTATGAAACCATACTTTCAAATGAGATGGATTATTTTGGCTTCTGAATGAGGAAAAAAGGAGAAAGATCAACTTCTCCCTTCAGCTTCCTGGGCTAGCTTCTTAATTCCTTCCTGACACGTGTCAGAGCAGAAAGCATTCAAGAAATTTCAAAAAAGCACTTAATACATTCTAAATACATTTTCATGTTTCTTTTGGGTGAAATTACTAAAAATTCATGAACATGTTAGCTATTCCATGACTTCACTTTGCAGTCAATAATTGTTTGTGAAAGAAAAACATCTCTTTATCATCTAGTGTTCTTTTGCCTGGACACCTATACTCTCTCCTGCACTTGCAAGCACTTTCACTTCCTTGGCAAAAGATTTTCCTCAAACTTTCAAACATACCCTCTCTTACTTCATCATATTACAGAGTAGCTGTTATTAGATCACCTCATCTGCTGTATCCTCTTATTTCTCTCTCAATCCATGGGATTCCCCTCCAGGTTTTATTGATTTTTTTCTTTATTGTTTTCCACTTCTCTTCAGGAAATTATCACCATATGCTTGCTCTATTACAATTCTCTTTCCCCAAGTGACATCTTCTTTTGGCCATTGTTACAACCAATATACTTGGCTAGATCTCACTCAGTATGGTCTTTCTTATGTTAATCCGAATTAAATGTACAGCCTCAGTCTCTGCATCTGTTTTCTTCCAGCCAATCCAATAGCCTAGCACGCCACTATGGCATTCTATCTGAAATATTTAATCTTTGTCCTAAATTTAAAACAACCAGAGCTGAATTCTTGGACTTGAGTTCTGGACCACAATATGACACTGCATAGGCAAATGGTATTCAGGTTTTAAATCTCATTCTGGCTCGAATAATTTCACAGCAGAGTTCTTGCAACTTTCTACTGTCTGTACTAAATGGCATCAATTTGTGATAAACTATGTGACTGAGATTATTCCTGAGATTATCATCTTGACTGTCACTCCCATGTGTTAACTTGTTGATGCTATTCCTTCTGCTACATGAAACTTCATACTTAGCCTTTCATTCTTGATTTCAAGAACCAAGATAATTTTACTTCTCTCAACCTTGCCTCTTTGCTCTTGTTGATATCACCCCAGTCTAACGCCTGCTCAAACTTGATTTCTTTCATAACACTCACTTTCAGCTGTTTATTTCATTCATATTAGGAGAGAAGTTTTGAAAGGAGAGGAGTGCTGGAAGGGACTTTAGTACAATGGAAACACAACTGCAGGAGCAATGTGAGAGTGGACGGAGGTTGAGAAGTTAATATTCTTTAACCAGGGGTTGGGGAAAGGGAGGCTGTGGTGGTTTGGGTGGATTTACCCTTTTTGCTTGCAGCTTGCAGCCAAACACAGCCTGCTCTCTCACCCTCCCCCCTCCCTCGCCCAGGGAGTAGGGGAGAGAATTGGAAAGAAGGGCAAGGAGACTCACGGGTTGAGATAAAAACTATTTACTAATTAAAAGGAAATGATAATGATAACAACAGTGATAACAGAATTGTACAAATGAGTGATACATAGTGCTCACCGCCCGCTGACCGATGCCCGGCCTGTGCCAGCCAACGATCCCGGAGCAGAGACAGTCCCAAAACTGAAACCCTGGAAGAGTGAGCCCGAGCGATCCCCCAGAGAGGTACCCTTGGAAGAGAAGTGCCCTGTCTTCCAGTCAGCCCTGGTTAATATACTGGCATGATGTGATATGATATGGAATATTTCATTGGCACATCCAAATGCCAATTCTGGGCTTTGCTATTCACTACACTTCTCCCTCCCGGTCCTAATGCAGCTGTGAAGCAGCCAAACATGGTGGCCTTTAGCTCCAGCAGCAAGCCACAACACCAGCACTGTTATCAACGTTCTTCTCATAATAAGTCTGAACTGAAACACTGTAACAAATACTAAAAAGAAAATTAACTCTATCTTAGAAAAAACAGGATAGAAGCACAAATGAGCCCACTGATGATTACTGAGCTGAGGCTTGATGTATACTGTCACCTAGAACCTTGTCATTAGGACCATGGTCAGGACTTCATGATAGATACCCTGAAGTGACCAATCTTTATAGGATCACAGTAGCTGACTGTTGTCGCTCCTCCACCACAGTGGATGCTGTTGGGTCTGCGAGCAGGAGGGCTGTGGAGCCCTGGCCTGCCTTTTCACTTCTGGGGTTTGGACCATGCTCACTTACTGCCATGTGGCAGCTCCTGGAAACAAATCAGAATAAAGGCTCCTCCTGAGGAGAGCTAATGATGTAGCTCAGGTAAAGGTTTTCCATCAGCAGCAATGAGGTGCTGAAGGCAGTACAGTTTGCTGGGTTTGATTCAAAAGGCTTGCTTTCTTTTAGTGGTAAAGTCAGGAGCTGGAGGGGGTAGGGAGCTGCATGAGTGACACTCATAACTCATATAGCCACTACAACTTGCAGTCATTGATGCCTCCCTTCTCAGTTGCTCTATGTCTCCTGCAAAGCAATCACACCAGAATCACCACTTACTTGAAAATTTTGAAACAAATCTGTAAGAAATAAATCTGAACATCCCTAATTACACATGTATAAGGCTCCAAAAGGAATATTTTAAAGATTAAAATATTGCAACCTAACATCAGCATTTTTCCAGGTGCAGTGTGTTTTGGTGACATGATTCCCAGCTTGCAGGACTGAAATCGAATGTGTTAGCAAGTAAACAAACCTGTAGCATATATTTCAGTCAGAAAAACTTCTGATGCATGAGTATGCAATTTCTACCCATTTAGATTTTGACAAAATCCCATTAAAACCCCATGGCCTCAGTATATTAGCTGGACTTTACACATTCCTTCAAATCTTCCTTCTCAGTATTTATCCCTGTGATTTTTGTTTAAAGCCTTCCACATTGTCCTGAGTAGTTAGACCAGCTTCACACATTTTTGTTCTGCAGTCAAATAAATGTCAGTCTGCTTCACCAGCTGCAACCATATAATTACTTGATTGTGTAGGGTTGGATCTGTAATAGGTTAGCGTGTAACAGAATTGAATTTACAGAGCAACTTTAGCTGGCAGATTTGTGCTGTAGCCATACCCACAGAAATCATGGCCCATTTACTTCTGTCCTTGCAACTTTTAACCAAGTACACATATCAAGGAGCTATTTTTCACAGCTCTGTCATTCAAAAAGCTGCATCACCAGCACTATTAGTTCCAACTCATGTCATTTACACAAAGTAGATATACAGTGAGTGTGGAAACAACACAAATGCATGCACAAATGGTTGTTTACAGACATTTGTGCATACAATGCCCCACTTTGCAACTATTATTACAGCAGAAACTGTGCTTACTTGTCCCTACTTCCCTGAGACATCAGTCCCTTGATGGGACTGACTACTGAATTTAAAAACTCCTTCTAGATGAATGATGCTCAATAATGCAATCGTGTGCATACATTTGTGTTGTTTCCATATGGCACTATATATCTCAGTTGAAGGCAAATCTTACCAGGAAAGGCCAAGGAAAAGCAGGCACTGAGTAACCTAAGGGCCTTCTCAATGTCCTTTGTCACCAGGTCCCCTGGTCCATTCAACAACAAGCCCAGATTTCCCCCAGCCTTCTTTTTGCTGCAATGTATTTGTAGAAGCCCTTCTTGTTCTGTGCCATATTAACTCCACATGGACTTCACTTTCCAAACCTGGTCCCTGCATGTTCAGACAGTGCCTGTATATTCCTTGCAAGTCATCTGTCCCTTCTTCCACCTCTTGTATATGCTTTCCTTACATTTAGCTCAGACAAGAGGTCCTTGTTCATCCATGCAAGCCTCCTTGTTTGGAAAGATGAGGTCCAGTAGAGTATCTCCCTTCAATGGCTCCTTGACTGACTGCATCAGAAAGTTATCATCAATGCACTCCAGAAACCTGCTGCATTGCTTGTGTCCTGCTGTGTTGGCCCTCCTGCAGGTCTCAGGATGATTTAAGACACCCATGAGGACATGGCTTGTGAAAGTGAAGCTTTTTCCAGTTGTTTGGAGGATCCCTCATCTACCTCTTCCTAATCAGGTGGTCTGCAGTCCTCACACTCACACCACAACATCGTCCATATTGGTATGCCTGCTCATACGGACCCGTAAGCATTAGGCTGTCTCATCACCCGATCCTAGGCAGATCTCCACTCTTTTCCTCCCTCAGTTACTGCCAGGACACTAAATCTATTCTGAAGCAGCAGATCCACAGGTGAGGCAGGAGCCATCCTCTGGTGCCAGAGCTCACAAGCTCCCAACCTTCCCCATCCTGGGAATCTCTGTTTTCCCAACTCCATAAGCACAGATTCTGCCTCTGCACCTCCTTTGGTACAGCTGGGGTTCAGGCTCTGGTAGCTGCAGGGTCTTGGAGAAGATCCAATCACTCTCCTATTCATCATCTCTGAAGATGCACTTGTCTCTGCTTTAGAAGTCCAGTCCAGGGGATACTTTGTTTAAAAACCAACCCTGGTTACAAAGAGATGCCAAGGCAATAGCAATGTTATCCTTTAGAATTATTTATAGCTAATGAAAAATGGGAACATTGACATCCAGGAAGCAAGGAAGGTTCAGGCAGTCCAGTCTACAGGTGAGGCTGCATACACACAAAGCAGCAGTCACATCCTCAGGTCACTAAGCCTCCCATAACTTTCTGTATCTGCATATATCTTATAAGGAAAGCTAAGAGTAAAACTGGTACATCTCTGAGTGGCCAAAGAGCTAAAGGCAATTCTTTAAATATAGGAAATACAAATGAAATACTTAAAATCCCCAAAACACCTGTTATTTATTTTTATGTTATTCCTGTAGTAAGCAATCTGTGGGTTTTGAAGGCTTATTCAGCCTTAGAAAGGAAAAAAAAATCATTATCTTTAATAGTAAGTAAAGTACATACTCAGGGAAGAAATTTCTGGTAGTGAGAAGTTCCTTCATGGAGCAGATCAAGGCGTAGTGGCTAGAAAGTAAAATAACACAACTCTAATCACAAGTAAAGGGGCAAGTTTTCAACAGTGAAAGATGCCAAGCCTTGAAACAGCCATGGACATGGTGGCATTTCACCTTTTCAAGTCCTCAGATTAAAACAGTATTTCTTTCTCAGAAATACAGCACCGCTCAGGCAATTATTATAGGCTTAATTACAGATTACTGGATGAGGATCTTTGCATGTGGTACACAAGGTGCCAGACTACACAATCATTAAAAGATATTTAGGCCCACCATAAACTCTGATGGTAGTGATCAACACAACTAAACACATAGAATGAAGACATTTCTTAGTAACTGAAATTTGTCAAGCTATTATATGTTATATATTTATACTCATGTGAGTTGCTGGAATACCTTATGATACTGCTGTAAGATCCTGGAGGAAAGGATAGCTGAGTTTGCTTGGTTTTTGAACAGAGAGCAGAACACATAACAGAGCTGTTGGCTGCCACTGGATCATATAAACAGAATTCCCCAAAAGATTCCAACACTGTTTTTGTCCCATTCTAAATTCAAAGAAGACTACTCTACTACATGCCAAAATGCATTTGTAGATCAGGTCCATACAGTGTTGGTACACCTCTGCATAATGAATAGCAGGGGAAAAACACAAGCTGGATAATCATTATGCTCTTATAAAAGGGGTCCTTAACTTATTTCCTAACTGATATATTCATTTCTTCTTTCCATATTCATTATTTGAACCTCTCTGAAGAACGCACAAATTGGTGTTTTCTATATGTAAATAATTCCATGATCACAGGCAAGTAGCAACTCTTTACTGGCACCAGCGTATGATGATGTTTGCACAAAAGACCAGACTCAACATCGAGTGCTTCAGTTGCTGGATAAGGTTTCAGATCAATATATGGTATCTGTGGAACACATGCTACCTTATTAGAGATGCAACTAATTCTTATTCCTTGATGGGCATCATACATCTGGGGATGAAAACAAAAAATACCTAATGCCACTATGTAACAGATAGGACATAAACTGTCACACAAAAACCCAAAAACAAACCAGAAAAGTCCCGCCAGATGCCATAAACATAGTCTAGTATGCAAGGACCGATAACTCACTGGGAACCCCAAACAGGGGCTGCGGGAGCAGAGGTCTGCTCTGCACAGACCTCAAAGCAGGCCACTAAATTACAGCCTCTCTCCCATGTGACACTCTAAATTATCCACATGTTCACATAAATCCATCAGAACTGTAGCTCGGATAAACAAAAAGGAGTATTTCCCAATTGAGCTATCCTGGTCAACTTTTTCTTTTTTAAATACCCCATGTCCAAACAGTTACATAAAACTACCTGTGACTGTAACTAGAATTATTTCAAGACACACAGAAACTAATTCAATTTATTCCTCATATTTAAAATCACTTTTTAAGCTTATATAATATTTTTCCCACATAATGTTCCAAACTAGAAATAAAGCAGCATTAAATCTGCTTGGTGAGAGTTGATGTTAAGAAGCATTTTATTAAACGTTTACATGAGAGTGTATGGTTTTTGTTGGTTTTTCTAGGACTCGATTTTGAGAAACAGCAGCTTTAATCCTTCACAAACAAAACCCGAAAAAACCCTACTGATATCAACCATGGGGACGAATCCTCTATAACAACCTGTGGCTTGTCTGCAGACCTTAATTAGTTAGAGAGATCATGATATAGAGCCTCTTCAAAGAGGATGAGAGTGGTAGTTCTCTATGGAGAAACAGAGCAACCTTTTGTACCTGGTAATTTAAGGAGCAGCAACAGGCTAATCCGCCGCCAACGCGGGGCGTAGCATGTGGTGTGGTTCTCAGCAGAACAGCAGGCCCCTAATGAGGTCTAGGAGTGGATAGCAGCTGGTAAACTCAGTGCTCAAGTAGGAGGCTCGGAGAGCCTTTATTTGCTAACAAAAGGCTGCAAATTGCTCAAAGGCCTGAGTAGGCAATGAGAACGTGTTCATATGGTCAGCCAATATATAAATTTTCAAAACAAATACTACAATATATACATTTTCGTTGCAGAGAGAAGCAGTGGAGTTTCTGAGGGCTGGATGGTTCAGAAATCAGTCATACACTGACTTATTGCTAAATTGAGTCCCCCCAGAAATTACGTTAACTCTTCTCTCTGTATTGCAGCAACTGGACTACACATATGCATCAAATATATTTGCATGTGATTTTCAGAATAAGATAATTTCAGGTGAGCTACACACAGAGTTAATACATTTTAAAATACTTTACTGTATTCCACCATCACCTCAGTCTGAGAAGGGTATTGGTTTCTGAAATGCAATAAATGGGGAAAGATGAACTGTACATCAATCAAACTGCTTTGGCAAAGGATATCATAAACCATAAGTTCAAAGATCAAGTGTTTGAACAAGATTAGAAGCTGAGATTTACTTGGATTTTGTTATACATCTGGCTTTATCCATTGCTTTATTTATAGCATTAGTATAATTCTGCTGGGACACAATTTTGTTTAATTACATGTTATAAGCGTGTTTTAAAAGTAGTACATAGCTGACAAAAGATCACTAGTTACTGCTACCACAAAACTCCATGAGTCTCAATCCCCACTGGGACATCAAGATTACTTTCTGTTATCACAGCAAATACTAACGTAATTTGTTCATTGCATCCTGAAAACTATGCAAACAGAAGATAGAATCAGCTTTTGATTTAAAAAAAACCTAACAGTACATGTTCCTTATCATTTTAACAAAATAATAACACAATTATAGGTGAGTAAACTTAAAACAATTTCTGGTGAAGCTCTGGTAATAGCAGAAACCCTACAAATGCAGTCAAGAAAATTTGGTCTTTCCATCTGGTTGAGATTTTCTGTTAGAAACACAAAGGTGAAAAAAAATGTCTTCAAGACTTTTTTAAATTAATAAAAATCAGTAACATTAATATAGGACAAAAGATATGGCAAGCTTTTACCTAAAATTTGAGACCAGTTCTTTTTCATGGCCTATGAGATTGAAAATAACTTCAAACAAAGTCAGTGATTCTCTTGCATTGTTCCCATTAATTAAAATCTAAAAAGCACCATATTTCACTTGGGCTTGGAGAATGAGACTAAATAATTGTCAAGTAATGCATCAAATACAATTAAACCAACCTCATGCAATTAATTTCTTCATTAAATCACCACATCGACTTTTCCCAGTCACATGAGGTAGATTAAGAATTCTGTTTATTAACCTGCTGATAAGGAAAAATAGGATATTTTTCTAAACTTTCTTCTCTCAAACTTTCTGTGTGGGAAAGATAAGAAGCAAAAGCAATTACTTTTCAAATTCATGTATATTTGTGAATGTTCTGTCAGTATGAATATAAAGCTCTGCAATTTACTTCATAATTACAACATGTACGAAAAAGAAGTATCACATCTGTTATTAAAATACAGTAATTAATCTGGTATGGTAGTTTATTTTATTGTTATAAAAAGACACTGTTTATTAATAACTGTAGTGTTATTGTTCTATAGGTAAGAGTAACTCCACAAATGATGAAAATGTGGGGTGCAGCACTGTTCACAAATGAAACATTTAAATTGCTAAAGGCAGGATTTCCCTCCCTAGCTTTGCTGCAGATATGAGGCCAGCTTAAGGACTGCCAGGCAAGAGCAGTGAATAACCTCAGTCCCTGCACTAAGGTGGCAGTTTGAGCCCTGGACGCTGGTGATGCTGGAGAGCGGCAGCAC
The DNA here is from genome assembly GCA_907165065.1 of Caprimulgus europaeus. Next base: position 80,110,410 of record OU015524.1, read on the forward strand.
CTTGGCCAGGCGCTGAGCCTCTCTGCCGTTGTCAGTGCTGCCACACGGCCCCATGCCCTTCGCTCGCAGCCAGGATGGGGTCCTACCAGCCTCTGTCTTTCCCTTGCTCCCACCAGCCTCAGCAGGAGTGAAGGCTCCATCCTTCCTTCAGTGTTGCCTCCTGGGTGGTGTTTGCTGCAACATCGCTCTGAGCTGGGGAGGCGGCTCTCCAGAAGCTCCCCAAGAGATAAGGCAGGCTGCTGTCCATCACTGTCTGGCCCCTGCTCCTTTAGGTCAGGAGATGCCTGCTCTCAACTGTTTTTGGCAGGAACACATTCAAGGTATCAGTAGACACAAAGCAGAAGTAGTTTATTTCTCTCTAACAAATCTGGTCGTTGGGTTGGTTTCTTTTGAGTAAAATCTGCTGGGCAGAAATGCAGCATAATAGAGTATTTTACAATCGTACTGGTATAAGAAAAGGAAACCCAAGGCAGAACATAATTTAATTAACTCTATTGCAGGAAATTATGATTATCAGAACTCATTGAAGTTAGACCAGTGTGTAATCATCTACAGCTTTCAGAAAATATATGCTACTTTAACTTTGATGAACTTGACTCAATAGCACACCGTCTGAATAGGTTCTCATTTGTGAGTATTCATTATGTATTCAAAGAGCTTTTGGTACAAAATAAATTCTCAGGGCTGTAGATCCAGACCCCTGATAGACTTTTAATAATGTTGTCACAAAGGCAAGATGTTTGTCACAGTTTCTTCCTTATATCTATATTTTAAAGCAGAGACTAGAAAGATTTTACACTGTCTTTAACAACAACAGTGCCAAGCAATTGATAAATTTCAAAAACAAATTCAAGAATCTATAGATATAAAAAAAATATCATTTGGGCTGTGTATTTTTTACTCTGTGGATTTCTAAGCCTAAAATGAGGCCTTTAAAAAGGGAAAGAGCAAATTAAATTGCCAGATTACACTGACATCCATTTACAAACATGGGTAGCCCAATTTGAAATGAAAAGCTGACCCATGAAGCCCTTTCAGTAGACTCTTGCAAGGGTGCATGCAAATATCTTTACATGATACTGCATCATGAAATAAATAAACACAGATTTTACTGTAGATTACATTGGAGCCAAAATTAAGTCTTTAAAGAGTGCATTATGTAGACTAATTGATAGAGATAAAATAGCTTATTTTTGTTTTAGTAAAACACTTATTAGCAACTATTGATTTGGTTACCTGGGATATAAAAGGCCAAAAAATGCATAGCAATATAGAAGTTCTTTTTTTTTTTTACAAAAGCTAGATAAAATAGCAGAATTTGGTTTTAAATTGCTGAGACAATGGAAGTAGAATTTGACCCAAAATTCTGTGTGGGAAAGATAAGAAGCAAAATCAATTACTTTTCAAATTCATGTATATTTGTGAATGTTCTGTCAGTATGAATATAAAGCTCTGCAATTTACTTCATAATTACAACATGTAAGAAAAACAAGCATCACATCTGTTATTAAAATAGAATAATTAATCTGGTATGGTAGATTATTTTATTGTTATAAAGAGACACTGTTTATTAATAACTGTAGTGTTATTGTTCTATAGATAAGAGTAACTCCATAAATGAACTGTGGATTTCATTTTAATGATGTTGCACATGAAAACAATTTCAACCACCTCACACTCAGAAGCTACCAAATGACTACAGAAAATCTTCAAATACTGTAAGGGGGGAAAAAAAGATCATGTTAATCTTTTAACAATACATTTCCCAACTTCACTGTTTCTTGTCAGTAGTCTGTCTAGTTCTAATAGACAGTTTGTAGCACTGGATGGGGATTGGGTCATAATGCAAAGAGAATGGCTCCCCAGGGGAAAGTTTGAGATGGGGCCAATTGCCAACAAGAGAGTCCAGGTCTGAATAAAAGGGGTGAAACCCTGGCCCTGTTGGCATTAATGGCATACTCCCAATTATTTTAATATGGCAAGATTTCAACCCTGGGGAGAGGGAACAATCACCATCAATGCAGGGAAAGACACTTTTACTGCTTGTTTTATCCTCTTGTCCTTTTTAAAATATACAATATTATTTATTCCTTGTAAGGTCTCCTCAGCACTGCTGCTTTTTGCTACATTCTTGAAAAACAGGAACTCAAAAACAGGAAAAATGTTGTGCACTTTCTGCAGTTATTTTCCTTTCCTGAAACCTTTCACCAAAGAGGCTACTGAGCCCAGAAGGACTGCAGCAGACAACTGATGATCTCATATGCTTTTTTTGCCTTTTCAATCAATAAACCAGTTTCAGATCATCTGATGTCAACAGCAAGCAGCTTTTTTTGTTTGGTTGGTTGGTTTTGCTGGAGGCTAGTCCTAAGGACCTGGCTGTATAACAGTCTCTCATGCTCAGGAGGCGGCTCTCAGGCCTGTTGTGGCACCGGCATCTGCTTTGTGTGCGAGGATGTGCAGAGAAGCTTAAGTAAGTGTGGGAAAACAGCAACTGCAGATCAGGATTTGCCATAAGGCAAGTCCTAACACACAGCTCTTTCTGGTTCACCACAAACAGATGGAAAAACACATAATAGGCTCCATCTAAAAGTCTTCTGTTCTATTCTCTTTCTTATGAATATACCACGGAGAACTTAGCAAAGTTTTTCAAGAACACTCACAGAAAAAGGAGCTACATAATTGCAAAGCCTTTTTCTATTAATGATTTTCATTCAGATATGAGAGACATAGTGATTAAAGGAATATGTGTCCAGTGTAGTTTACAATGAACACATTTATTTTTACATGCCACAATTTTTGAGCAACAGGGTAATCTTTAACAGCACAAAGGAAAATTAGGCTGGTCACATTTACATCCCGAGACCTCATATGCAGAATAGAGGGAAGGTCCTTCTGCAGAAAAGAGCCCCCACCCCCCCTTTTTTTTTCCCCATGTGACCTTATAGGGTGGTAGGAAGAAAAACGAGTAGCAGGAAGAGACTCTGTCTATACATGCGGCTGCTCAGTGAGGCTCAGGTGAAGCCCCTCCAGATACAGGGAAAGGTGTATAAACCTCTTCTTACCAGCTGAGGCTTTTCTTTTTGGCAGTTTCATTTGCTGAGATTGATAGCAGAAACTCTTGGAGTTACAATCTCCCATGGGCATTCCATGCTGACAGCCTTTTGGGGTGACGGGAGAGGTATAGGTGAGAATAAGCAGAGTTTTCCCTACTATAAGTCGGGCAGGGTGGATAAGTTTGCTAGTTTGTTCCTCATGTGGTCCCCTAGCATGTTGAGAACCTGAGGGATGTCAGCTAAGAAACAGGTTCAGAGATGCTGCAACGCAACTAGTGTCCCCCAGAACTACTGATTACATATAGGAGGCAAGTCCCCTCTGTCTCCAATAACATAGAGCCAGAATTTACAGGGGAATTAAAAATTAATTAAAATTATAGAAGGACTTAAAATTGAGGAATGCAATTAGGCACCTTAGCATGGTTTCACGTCCTCTAGGACGAGACTTCTACATCTCTAAACATCCACATCCCAGTTAGTCATCCAAACTGTATAACCCACAGCAATGAATGGGAACTTCTAAATTACATCTCACCTTAAAACAGACAATAGGTCAGAGGTTTGTGTGCTAAGAGTGCCTGTTTCTCTCTCCATCAATACAAAGGGAACCTATTGCAACTACCTCAGGCACAGGTACCTAGATAGGTGTTGCCCCTACACTCCCCCCAGGTGCTGTTATATCCACCCTACCTGGGGAGCCCTGCATGTCTCAGCTGGCAGGTGATGTCCATGTGGTGCCAGAAAGTAGGATGACCTCTGGCAAAACTTTCCACCCACTCCCTGCAAAGGTTAACCAGCCTGTTGGCCGTACATAAAAGTATATTTCCCTTCCTTGCTAGCAGGAAGGCCAGCACACCCTGTCTGTCTGCTGGTGGCAAGCAGGCATCCCCTGTGGCACCATCTGACAATGACTTCTTCTTCAATTGCTCATTGAAGCCATTATGGGCTGTCTTGTACAACACCTTACACACATGTCAAAAGCACATACTTAGATGATCTTGGAAATTATTTGCTCTCTTTTCTCTAGAGGCACTCTACATTCAGTCTGCAATAGGGTGCTTGGGATAGCATCCTACACACAGCTTTGTCCTTGATTCACCTGGGTATACTCCTCTTGCCCCCAGGTGTGAATGGAAGGCACATTCACTCCTAAGGAAAACCTGTGTTGCATACTGTATCACTAATATACATCCAAAACAGCAATCAAGTTAAAGCATTTTCCCTCATTTTGTCTTTTATTTGTTTGGAGAAATCAAACATGCACCAGTGCTTTCATACGGACAGATGAAGAGCCTCAATGTCCTTCCTCTTAGACCCACCTGCAGCCACAATAATTGTTTTGCTTCCAGTAGAGTTATTATCTCTTCATACAAGTGGGAAAGGGGAGAGAATTTGACCCATTATCACTTTCTTGGAGCTTTAGTGAAAATAACTATCTTTCACAGGAGAGCTACTCTTCAGTAGCAGGAGAGGAGTAGAGAAGATGTCTGTCTGCCTGTCCTGGTGTCTAGCAAGAGAACACAGATTTTAAAAGTTAAAATAAAGATTGATGCCAAATGGCAACTGTTCATTTATTCACAAACATACTTATTATACTGCACTGGAAGCAATTAAAGCAAACTTGTCATGGGAGTGCTGCAGTTGTGGCATAACTCGGTGCCAAGTGGTGGAAGTAATGGCAATGGCTGAGCCATCTACTGCTGAGCTACAGAAAGAGCTGTGTTTGGCACGCTTTTGCCAGAGGAAAGGTCCAAGGAGCAGATGGAGAGATAGGCTAAGGCTCTGATGCGCTGTTAGCCAGCGCAATGGCAGCGGGCTCATTCAGTGTGGTGTCTAGCTGCTGGCAAGGGCTTTAGAAGTCACCCTGCAGCTCAGCCAACACTGAACAAGTTACCACCACAGAAGTTAAGCTCCTGTGGCTCGAGACTGTTAAAGAAGGAGGACAGTAAGGTAACACTGGGTATTTAACAGCAAGTAATGCCCAAGCAAAGAGGCCAGGTGTAAGAAGTTAAAACAGTGGCTTCAAGGGTCTGATCTTAGAGGGGAATAAGAGGAACTCCATAAAAGTTAGAGTCAAAAACAGCTCTCATTCCAGCAGCCCATGAGGCTAACAGAGGGAAAGAGTTGTGGTTTCAACCACTCACTGCCCTAGAGCACAGGCACAGCTGGCAGCACAGGCATAGCTGGCAGCACGGGCACAGCTGGCATCAAGGGCACAGCTGGCCTCCCAGCCCAGCCCCAGACAGAACAGCTGGCTGGCAACTGCTGCCATGCAGCTAAGTTGGAGGCTCACACTTCAAGCTTTACGAGCTGCATCCACTGCCCTCCCACCTCGGAGCTGTCGAGATACAACCATTTCTGCAACAATCAGAAACTACAACTCATCTACTGATGAATCCCCCACAGGTTCACATCTCATGGTTGGCATCTTTCAAAGATGCCATGAAAAAAAAACCATATTTAGTGGAGAGAGGCAGTATGCTTTTTGCTATAGTGAGTGCTTCTTCAGAGGAAAAAAAAAAAACCCTTGGTTATAAACCTTGCATGAATACCTGCACCATTTTATTACTTTAATGGAATATATTACAATAATTCCAGATTCTGGCTGCTACTGGCATTACATCTGAATCCAGAGCCTTAGCGCATTTTGTTACTGAATGAAGAGTATCTAAATTTTTTGTGTAATTGTACATCTCTAAGCAGTTTATCTGGTCTTGATCTTTTTATGTTAATTATATATTAGCGTAAAACAAATCAGTTTTTGGTTACTAACATGTTAAATTAGCATTGTGGGTTTTCAAATAATCACATGAAAGATATACAAGGCCATCTACAAGAAAAAGCTGTGCTATAGTATTGTGATCAAATTCTCTCTGGACCATGCAAGAGACTCATAATATGTTCTGATTCATGATATTTCCTCTTAATGTTCTTTAAGATAATTATATGTATTTACAAAGAGGGCACATGAAGAAAAACTGCTTGAAATAATATAAATTACAAGTCTAAAAATGCAGGTCAGAAAAAAAAATTGATGGCTGATCCCACAAATGCTGCATTTCCTTAAGCTCTTGTCTCCCAGGAGACTGGTAGAGCCTAATGAAAATAAATTATATACTGCACTTATTAAGCTGCAGTCATTAACTTAAATGCCATTTTATAGAAAATAATCTAGGTTCTACTAAGCAGTTATACTGGTTTCAGCAAGTGATAAACGGATGGGATTCCAAGATAAAATCTTCTTTCTAAGGTATTGCACATCCAGTATGCTAATTTCTAAATACAGATTAAAGTTTACATTTGCCTGTATGCTCATTTTGTGTTCATAGAAGATCAGCAAGGGATTTAAAGAGTCACCCTTCCTATTTGTCCTTTTACTTTAGCCTAAGTGACAAATAAATGAAGGAATGCCCTGAATTTGGCTGGCAAGTTTTCTAACGTGCAAGGTAGAACAGAGCCCCTTCAGTTCAGAGGTATGCATGGAAAAATTCTGCTCCATAGAAGCTCACAATAAACTGGTCAGTCTTTCATTTTCCATTAAATGTGCTATTAAAATTCATTTTTAACCATGAGGCATGTCTTTCAATAAGTACAAAAAGGAAAGTGAAACAATGAGTAATGTTGCTTGGTGGGGTCATCTCCCTACTCTTCCAAACCGCAGGCTTGTAATGTCAAGCACCAGCTTCTTTGAGCAATTTGCAAATGAGCAGAAAGCGGCCAGTGACAGCAAATTTTCCTCTCCAAACACAGAGGTGCATGCAGGTCTGTGTAGAGCTACATTTCAATGTAACATATTGCAAATCTTTTCTTACACAGCAACAAGAATGTAAATCTCCAGTATCTGGTCACTGAATTTCCAAAAATTAAGAACTCTGTGCTATCAGCAACAACATTGACAGTTTTTATTCATATGACTGTAGAGATGGCAATGTTTTATATGAGCATCAGACTCAATTCATATTCAGTAACATTCTGTAACCACAATTGGAATTAGTTAAATTGCATTTTATAGCAGGTGAATCAGAAATATAATCTGTGAATTTAACTTCCCAACAAGACTCTTTGCTTCTCTATCCAAAATTTCTCTGACATCATCTACTCAGAAATGTCAGATGCTCCTTTTCCATTCATAACTCATTCACTTATTCTAAAACAGCCATTAAAAATCATTCTTCCTTTTGGGTGCATTGTACCTTCTGACTTTCAGCTTCAACTTCCACTCAGATTATTAAACTCACATTTTGCAGAAGCCTTTTCTCATGTTTTATCATAATTATTCCAGTGATTGTCAGTACTTGTGGCCCCATTATACCATTTTTGCTGTTTGTAGAGGAACTACTATTAAATGTAAGCCAGTTGCACTAGAAATTAACATTTTTTCACATATAGGTCATAGCAATTGAAATTTGCTATTTATAATATAAAGCTGATCAGGTGCATATTTCTAGATATGACTTGGTATAGTCCTGTCCTGCTTTTTGCTAGGATAGGGTTAATTTTGTTTAGTAGCTAGAAAGCACTGTGTTTTGGTTTCAGTGAGGATTGTTATGAGAACAATGTTGATAACATACAAGGACACTGTGCTTGGGCAGTTTCCAAGAAGAGAGGACTGGAAGAAGGGAGTGGAGAAGGAAAGTGTAGTAGTTAGTAAAGCCCAGAACTGACAGTTGGATGTGCCAATATGATATTCCATATCATATTACATCATGTTCAGTATATTAACCAGGGCTGACCAGAAAGGGGGGATTCTCTCAGGAATCACTCAGGCTCACTTTTCTGGCATTGCAGTTTTGGTTTCGGGATTCCTTTTCACTCCTCCGGGATCGCTATCAGCGGGTGGTGAGTAATTGTACTCTGAATCACTCATATATACATATAGTTGTGACCATTATTACTCTTAGTATTATTATTTTTATTTTATTTTTACTCTAATTATTAAATGGTTCTTATCTCAACCTACAAGTCTCCTCACCTTTACTCCTCCAATTCTCTCCCCAGTTCCCTGGGTGGGGGGGCAAAGGGATTGGGGGGAGGCTCTAAGTGGCTGTGTCTTGTTTGGCTGCCAGCTAAGTTAAACAATCACAAGTCCCTATATATATCATAAAACTAAATAAATAATAGAAAAGCTTCTATTTGAGTACTAACAGATGCAGATCTGAATGTGAATATGGACTTCTACCTCTTGGATTTCCTTTTCAGTTGCATGATAGAGAAATTAGTTTAATACAAACATATTATTTTATTCTCACAGTAGTTCACCTGAGAAGTGTATGAGCTTCTTGGCTAGTTCACTTCAATACTAGTTAATTTATTGCATTTTTTTTTTCCCAAAATAGTATGGAAGAAAAAAATAATAAAAGATACAGTTACCAAAAGAACTACTCAGATGTGTATACAACTACATTAAGTAGGAAATCATAACTTACATATAGCATAGCAAAAAGAATTCATAGTACCAAATGAACTTGATGAATATCTGACTTCTGTCTTCATCAAAAGTTTTTATAAGCATGAGATGCTATACAAACATAGCTTCACTGTAGAGTCAAATATGTTTTGAGAAAACTGTAGGTCATCTTACAATTTTGTTAAAAAACTCAAAACTCCAGTGTCATAAACAGGTTTTTAAATGCTTCCTACAATGTTATGTTGACCTTCTTATCAATACAGAAAAACTGAACATGAATCCCTGCAGAGATGGCCAACATTATAGAAATAATTGACGTAAGAATTTCTAAGAAACAATGCAATGCAAAATGCTTATTTTCTCTTTCAATAGCTTGTTTTGTCTCTTCAGCAATTCAGGACTCCTTTTAGTGGTTTTAATACAATCATGATATTTTGCAATATTTGTTCCTCTTCAGCAAAACGAATTTGTTGAGTGTTTTCTCTCATCCTTTAAGATTTGATTCTGAAAACATAAAATCATTTGGAGTTCAGGGTGTGTGACACTTCACAAATCACCTTGCAGAGCATACATTTGTGTGGGTGGTATCTTCATATGCTACAGTAAGCAGTGTAATAAAAAGCCCTGTATACAATCAACAATTTTTAATATATCTTATCAGCACAAAAGCCTAATATATCTTATCAGCACAAAAGCCTTTACTACAACCTTCATCTTAAAAAATACTCAGTTTCTCGAAAGCTTATTTTCATTTTATTTTAAACTTGCTACATCTCAAAGTACAAAGGTGAAGCTTTGTTCCTGCTGTCAAGACAACCACTACCTCTTCAGCAGAAGGGGAAAAAAATCAAAGACTTGTAGAATGCCAGTTGAGTTTGAACCTGAAGGCCACAGTCTCTGAGCACACCTGGTACTCCCCACAAGAGCAGGATACTCAAGAAAATTGAGGCTTCAAATGAGCTTCCATCTAACAACCTATAATTTCTCTTCAGGGAGTGGGGAAAATGTTAAAGGAAAATTCACCATGATAGTCCCTTTGCTGAAATGCGAGGAGGAGTTCAAGATGATCTTCAGAATGCAGCAAGACAAAAGCCTCATTACGTATAATTACTGTTTACCAGTACCCCAGATTGATAACAAGCTTCCTCTGCCAATTTCAGTCTATCATTATATGAAGAGGTGATTAAATTATTTGACAAATCAACTTTTCTGTGCAATATATGGAGTTATTGACTTCAGGTAGAACAGAGCAAGGTTAGGTAACAAGAGGAGCTAAGCAGCACGGCAACTTTAAAATGGCAATATTTGCCCAAAACTTAGCTACAATAAGCAGGAAATATTGAAGGTAACTAGCAAGCTGGCATATTTGAAAACAAACAAATATATGTTGTGACATTTTAGGGCACACCAGCCTTCAGACACGACCTTGTGTCCTTCTCCTTTGCAGGTAGAGGAACTCTCCCATATGTGATGTTTCCTGATCCTCTGTGTCTCCACAGTATCCCACTGTGGGAATGGCTGTCAGGGTTTGCTGAGACCAAGCGAGGCTGCCTGGGCAATTCACAGCAGGCTGCTCAGCATGAACCTTCTTGCCCCTCTACGAGTGTCTGGAACAAGCGAGCATCCATGCCATAAGCCACACTGAAAACACAGTACAGATAGTTTCAACACAGCAGCTGGCCATGTACCCTGGTCCTGTTGGTTTACTGGTGCAGATAGACTCAATCTTTTCCACTTTATCATTTTAAAAGACATTTCTCCTGTAATCAGGATGTTGTTATTCCCTCGTTGCCCATTTGCAGTCTTTCTTTTGAGGGGCAGGAAGTCTACACCAATTACCTTTTTTTTTTTCCTGCTGGAAATCTTTGCAATCTCAAATCCTGCAACAGGAAAAATGTGTCATATAGGAAAAGAGATGTGTTGAATTACAGTAGCTGAATTTTCTGCGCTGAAATGTTCTCACTCAAGTGAGTATGACTGAGGTTTATTCAGAGTCTAGCCTTTGCGGAAGGGAAAATAAGGCCACACGTGAAGGTCACTTTTGATAAGCTACTAAACAAGACTCAGTGGAGTCAGCAGGAGGCACCGTTTCAGGGACAGCTTCTACACAACACAGACCTACTGAGTTGCAAGAAACGAACAGCCTGAATACGAGCCAGTAGCTGAAGTGGGATTAAGGCAGGTAAAAAAAGCAAAGGTCAGGCTGATGTAGCAGTGCTCTGACAGTGTCCAGAACTAAGCTGCATAACTCCCCGGCACAGCTATATTTCAAATTAGCAAATAAGAAGTACGGAAGAAGAATCCTCACCTGTAGACTGAGTGGGGCATTGCTCCCTCTACCTGCAAGTGAACACATGACCTTGACTGTGCCCAGAGCTGCCTTCTGCTTGCTCAGCAGGTCGAACTGACACTTCCTTAAGTGTGCACTACACGATGCACTTCCAAGCATCACCATGGCCTCTCCAAAACTCTTCTGCTTTGTCCCTCACCTTAGCTGGCAGGCAACCACCACCTTATTGGGCCAGGCTGCATAAAGGGAATCATAAGATTCCTGACTCATTTGCATCACCTCTTGGCCAGCTGAAACAAAACTGCTATCCAAAGCAGGTGCTGGCAATAATTGGCTCTTTCTAAAACCCATGGGCTGACTGTGAAAATGGTACTACATATGCTAATTTCTCACTGTAATATGTGCATGAACTCTTCTCTTCTAAATCCTTTATTTTGCCACATGAGTGCTTTGTTTTGAAAATCCCACGCTGTGTGGCTTCACACAGGCTCTGCTGTGCTCTTCTCCACACTGTGATTCAGGGCTGGTGCCTCCCACCACCCCTTCCGTGCATGGTCACAACCAGTCTATGGTCGTATATGTGCATATTATAAAAGTAGAAACTGGAAAGCACAGTTCACTAGCAGCTTTCTAAAATATGTAATCAAATTTGAAGGTTCTGCATCGCTTATTTGTTTTTATCTCAAGTTTTCATCTCAACTACCTAGGCTGCCTAACACTAATCTTTTACAGGTGGCAAATAACTATTTACTTCCATGTCCAGGAGAGTGTGTCATAGAGGCTATCAAGTTCATTTTCCTTCCTCTTGCTAACATCCCCATCCTCCCCCACGGGTAACAACACCCATTGGCTGTCTACTTGCCTAATTGGTTAAAAGGATTATATAAAACTCAGACAAATTGTTCTCAAGCAACCTTTGATCTTTGTGTTTCCAAAACTACATGTACATTCTTTTTAACCTTTTCTAAAAGGCTCTGTAAGTTGCATTATTAAATTATCCTATAATTCTTCTTTTCATAGTGTTATGATGTCCAGAATCCAGCAGAAAAATTTTTTTTTTTCCATGCTTGTGTTTTGAAGAAATTGTGTAGGTCTTCCTTGAAAATCAGGAGTAAAATTTCAAAGATGCATTTGCTGTTTCATTAAAGTGTTCTCAGCAACAGGGTGTTTCTCAGCTTTCTGTATTAATTAATTCCTGGGGTTTGTGATCACTTGATTTCATTCGAATAGTTTCTGTAAAAACATTTGACATATTGGATGGGAATGTTACATGAGTGACACACAGGTAAAGGACCTCTGGATTCTGATGAGTCCCTTGTCAGATACGTTTACCACAGTAGTTATGGAAACCTTGTACACACATATTTCTTGTTATGGACAGATTCATAAATTGCAGTAAATTTATTCTTGATTATTAGTTTGGTAAGATTAGGAGATGTGCCAAAGATGACAGAGGAGGTGTTGGGAAAATGTATTTCAGGGCATAGTCTTCTCATAGTACAGGCTGTAATTGTGTAAAAGATTTTCTATAGAAATGCCATATATGATGGTACACAATTACTAGGAACATATGACTTACAGGAAGGGTGCTTTTTATGTTGTAAACAGGTGGCATAGTTAGAGACCCAATCTATTAATCCAGAGGGTGACTGGTGTTCTTTAGTTTGGTAAAATTAAAATCTTTTTCAGAACAAATCTAAGGCCATCACAGTGCTGTCTCAGATCTCGGGTATAAATTAGAAATCTTTAAGCATGTTTTAAAAAAATATTGATTCTGCAGAAGTAGGTTTGTGATACTTTGTAGTCATCTGTTCATTGCCATTTTATTGAAGATGAATAAAGTCTAGAAAGTGTATGTGGATATAAGAGTACTCCAAAGACTGATGAAATGGTGGCTAATTGATGGTAGAAAACTGTGAAGTCAATATTTTTTAGATAATGCAATTAAGGTTTTCTTCTGAATTATGTGTACCCTGGTTCATCCAGAATGGTACACCTCAGGGCACTACTAACAAGCATCTTTAAAGGACACTTTGAACTTTATCCCAAAGCATCAAGACTCTTTGGGACATACTCATGTCTTAATCATTCAGGTGCTTTCAATGCAATCAATACCACAGTTCAGAATAGCTAGCAGTTGCTTTTCCAGTTCCCTGTTGGAACTGGCCCTAAGCACCCAACCATTTGTGAAAATGACTGTAAAGTTGAGTTTCTTTGTTCTTTTTACCAACCTCCAGTTTAAAATACTATTTACATTCTTTTGTTGTATTCAATTTTTTAAGATGATCCAGAGTCCTGCTCTCCCACAATGATGTGAGCAAACTTTTCCAGGTAAAAGCACAGCAGTTCAATATGGCATTTAGAATATGGGTCACAATTCTTTTTCTGATCCCTGAAAGAAGCATTAATAAGCTCTTGGCATTTAGAGAAACAATCTTTTCTCTTTCCTTTCTTTTATTTTTTTTTCTGTATGTATTTGTTTGAACTTTTTTTCCCCCTAGCTTTCAATTCCTGTAAGAAAAAACCTTGGAAGAAAATTAAAACTTCTTTTTTTAAACACATCACAATTTGTTGATATTTTCAAGCTTTTCAGTATAACTGCATTCACAAGTTGAATGCGTGTGCTGTTTAATATCAAACAATTGTTTTAGTGCCATTTCAAGTGTCTGGCTCTGTTCATGCCTGCTAATTAAATGTTTTATAAAAAAATACAGCCTAAATTGTGGAAAACTTCATCTACATCTGCTTCTCCTATGAAAAGATGTCCTTGGAACAACTCCAGTATACTAAATAGAAAGCTGTTTATTGCAAACAAGACAGTCATTTACCTGTAGGCTTTAGCATGAGTTACTGTGTATTAAATGCACCATTTACTCACTATTGATGGTCAGTAAAGCAAGTGTCTCTGTGGGATAAAAAGAAAGTATTATTTGAACCTTATTTATGTGTTGTGTTCTGGTGTTTTAGGTGTTTGGTGATAACCAAATATTTCTGTTCCATCTCCAAAGACTTCAGGGAAGAAGTCATCTTGTTTCCCGCTCAGGAGATTCAGCACAGAGGGTCATTACAGGTGGCAGCAGCAACACCTATAGGTTCCTTCAGGACAGGGCTCTCTCTTTCACATGCAGTAGCATCCATACAAAGCCTTTGAGGGGCATGGTAAGACAACAGTCTGGTACAGTAGGCAGACAACATGTGCATTTACATGTTACCATCTTTATTTTGTATGTTAATCACACCAGTCTGCAGCTTTCTCAAGACTCTGCAGGTAATTGAAAAGCAAAGGATATAAACATACTCAAGATGGAGCTGACAGTGCTAAGAAAAGAAAAGCACTATGGAGAGCCTGTCTTGTCTGGACCATCCATCACAATAGTAGTATGGATCCACTAAGAAACTAGGGGGGTTTGGACTCCTCAAGGCGATGAAAAGTAAAAATGTGATCCACTCAACCATTACCTCCCAGACTGACCATTGCACACTTTTAAGAAATAAAGTCTTCCTTGTGCTATCTAAGACCTACCATAAGACCAAACCTAACCTCACACATGTAGAGTCTTCATTCACAAAAACCTTTTCCTGTATATTTTCTAAATACTGAAACTTTCAACTAAGAACATGAAGATTGCAGTACAAGATAAAGAACTCATAGAACTCAGCACTGAAAAGATAAGAAAAATACTTACTTTTCTTTGGCTTTTTTCATTAGCTTTCTCTCATTGAGGTTCTTTAAAAAAATATACATACCTATGCTTATTAACAAAAATGGCCACAAGTCCTTTCAGGTGAACAAATTTTTCTGCAAAAGACAGGAGAGAGGCTAAAAGAAAGCAACAGAGTCACACCTTTTATTTTTGAGAAGTAGAGCTTAAGGAGTCACTGAATAGATAATGTGCTCGGTAATACACATAGAGATGTCATAGAAGTGACAGATTTATCCAGACTGATTTTCCTGCCCCCATTTTTACCCATGTAATTTCTCCAGTTGATTTTCTTGGTATTCTCATAGCAAAGCATGATCACAGCAGGCATGGAAAAGCTTGTTCCACATATTGCAATATTCTATAAATCTTCACATAGATAATAATTTTAAAAATTTACAGAAACCAAGGCATGTTTCTGTGAGAGAAGCTGGAATCAGTCTTATCTAAAGTGGGCAGAAAAAACTGAGATTAAATACAGTATAATTTCCCTTGAATACATAAAAGCCTTTGTCCACAGACCTAGAAGATCACCATAGCATAACACATCTGGCAGTACTCAGTGAAGACAGTTGTCAGCTTTTCTCAAAAGAAAGGTAAAAATGTAACTCATCTTGGCATAAATACCCTTAAAGTTTGAACCATTACAATGTGATTGCTTCAAAAGCTTCTAAAATATTGCCAGATCTTTTCAAGAATGGGCTAGGGGCAAATGGGTTTACAATGAATTTGGGACCAAGTAAATTAAAATATTAAGAGGTTTTTTTCCAACTGAAGTTTAGTGGCATTTTTGTTGTCATAAGTTCAGTCACAGCAAAGCATTGCTGCCTCAAATAATTATCTTTACATATTTATCAAGATAATAAATGTTGTTCATTTGGAAGGACAAAATTCTACTACTTCCTCGATATACGCTACCACTCACTGGGAATCAATTACATCTTCTGAATTCCTGATCATAACATAGTCCACTTTCTTAAGCAAAAACTGAATAAAACAAGTTGATCAGGCAGAATTGTTTGTTCTAGGGCAGCTGAGTCACAGTCTTCTCCTCCCTGACTGTGCTGGCTAAACCTCTGCTAATGGTAGTGAGAGCCAGGGCATAAGTATACACCCATGTGCAGGTACCTCCATGTATGTCTCTCAGTTTGGAGCTGAGTCTTTCCGGCAGCTAAAATGAGGTAACATTAAACCAGTAACTACATGAGAAAGTTAAACCAGTAACCACATGAGTGGAATGGTGGCTCTTTGTAACCATGGGTCCACATTTACGTTTTCCTGCAAAGGCAGTCCCTGCTTCAGACGGTTCCTTTTAGCTCTGAAGTGGGTTCAGTGAGGAAACACAAGTTAGTGCAAGGGTTTCACATGTACTTGGTAAAGGCATTTTGTGTGGAATCAAATCTGTAAGGAATGGAAACACATCAGCTGAGGGTACTGGGTTCTGCTCCTAACGAAATTGCCTTTTTTCAGGTAAGAGCCTGAAAGAAAACAAGATTTTTCATTAGATATGAAGTAGGATTGTTAAAGATTTAGTGATTATTATTATAATATCTGGTATGACAGGCCAATTTGCCCATACATTTTGATGAACAGGTTTTCAGCTCTAACCTGAAAAAAGATGAAGAGTGAAAGTAAAAATATTTCAGGGGAATCGAGAGCATGGGGAAGTTCAGAGAAAGGAAGTGTGTACAAATTCATGGGGAACCATGTGCTGCTATACTGGGTTTTACATGGCCAGGTTTTGGTAGCAGGGGGGCTACAGCAGTGGCTTCTGTGAGAAGCTGCCAGAAGCTTCCCCCATGTCCAACACAGCCAATGCCAGCCAGCTACAAGGCAGACCAGCTGCTGGACAAGGCCGAGCCCACCAGTAACAGTGGTAACACCTCTGGGATAACATAGTTGAGAAGTGGGAGGGGAGGAATGCACAGCTGCTGCCAGAAAGGAGGAGTGAGAATATGTGAGAGAAACAACTCCTCAGTGAAGAAGGAGAGGGAGGAGGTGCTCCAGGCACCAGAGCAGAGATTCCCCTGCAACTTGTTGTGCAGACCATGGTGGGGCAGGCTGTCCCCTGCAGTCCATGGAGGTCCATGGTGGAGCAGATGTCCACCTGTAGCCTGTGGAGGACCCCATGCCAGAGCAGTTTGATGCCCAAAGGAGGCTGTGACCCTGTGGGAAACCCGCACTGAAGCAGGTTCCTGTCAGGACTTGTGACCCCACTGGGGACCTGTGCTGGAGCGGTTCATTCCTGAAGGACTGCACCCCATGGAAAGGACCCATGCTGGAACAGTTTGTGAAGAACTGTAGCCCATGGGAAGGACTCATATTGAAGAAATTTGTGGAGAGCTGTTTCCTGTGGGAGGGACCCCACACTGGAGCAGGGGAAGAGTGTGAGGAGTCCTCCCCCTGAGAAGGAAGGAGCGGCAGAGCTGACGTGTGATGAACTGACTACAAACCTATTCCCCCTCCCCCTGTGCCACTGGGGAGGAGGTAGAGAAATCGGGAGTGCAGCTGAACCTGGGAAGAAGGGAGAGTGGAGCAAAGGTGTTTTAAGATTTTGATTTATGTCTCATTATCCTACTCCGATTTGATTAGTAATAAATTTAATTTTCCCCCTGTCAAGTCTCTTTTGCCTGTGACCATAATTGTGGACTGATCCCTTCCTGTCCTTATCTCGACTCACGAGCCTTTCATTATATTTTCTCTCCCTTGTCCAGCTTTGGTGGGAACCTGGTGTCCAGCCAGAGTCAACCCACCACAGCTGCTCACAAAATATTTCATTCCAGCTTTCAGACCACACTTTCTCAGATCTGGGACTAGCTTTAATCTTTTGGAAAAATGGCTTGAAACAGAGAAGTTCAAAAACTGTAAATCTATACCTATATGAAGACAGTTCAGGACCCAAAATCAAATGCTCAGCATTACAACATTTAAAATTGATTGTTGATTATGAAACTGAAATTCCACTTTCTTGCATCTACTCATTTCACTTGCCTGGCCAGCCGTAACACAAGAAGTCTGAGCTGATGAAGCTCAGACCTATCACTGTCCAGACTGCTTACGGTTGAAAAGAAACACTGTACAAAACAAAGATTATGCAATTCAAAGGGCAATTTTCAGAGCCTAAATCTGGGGAAATTTTCATGAGAACAGCAGAAGAGCCAAGCTTCAGAATTATTTGCTCACCCATGCTCCTAACTAAAAACATGAGTTAGTTATAATTTGGAAAAAATAATGGCCACCTTCTTGAGAATATTTCTGTGAAAACAGAATCAATCCTGTGATAGACACTGAAGCATGGAAAATGTCTGTCCAGTTTCCTGTTTTTTGAAGGAGAATACGGGGCATTCTTGACAATGATGTTTCTTCCAGCTCTACATGTACTAAATTCTGCAGCCACTTTATTTCAGTCACCGTTAGATTCATGACAGGCTGACAGATGCAGGTGTCTTTTTTATACTAGTCATTCGCTGTACCTATAATAACATGCCATCACAAAAGTGATGATAAAGAGACTGCTGTTTCTGAGATTCTCACATGATATGGGTCAAGTATATAAAACTGCTGTAGGCTATGAAGACTGCTAGTCAAGAACTCTCCTACTTGTCATTCAGGTTCAATCACATGAGGATCTTCCACCTTGAGACTGCGCATCCAGGCTGCTGTCAAGCACCAGCCCTCATGTCTCCACAAGATTTACATTGAGCGTTTTCCTTCTGTCCCAGTAATTACAGTCCTGGTGCAGTCCAAGACTGTATCAACTACAGCAACCACCTCTTTTCTCCATTTTCCATCTCTAGCAATACTCTTCTCGTCCAAAGAAATATGAAGGCTGAAAGTATCATCCTCCCCCATCTATTAACTGACACACTTCTACCAGAAAGTTGGCTGTGGTGTTACACAGACAGTAATCTTTTTCATTCTGTCCAAAAAAATAAACGTATATCTCATTCTGATTACAAATTCTGCTGTGGTTTACAGTTAATAATTGTAACAATTGAGACAGCAAGAGTAGTCCTGCATCTTTTCCTTTTAGAATTGTATATATATTTACACAAAAGATAGTAGAGCATCAAATCTCCAGTGGAGCTCAAAGTAACAGGAAAAACAATGTGTGTCACTTTATGTTGTCTGCATGTTTTCTATTGTATTACTCTTAAATCATAGCACTTGCAGGTAATTAATAATTGTTATTTTCTATTAACATTAAAAAAACTAACATCAAGAACAGCTCCTTTTTAACAATGGCACATTTCAACTAGCTTGTCCAGGATTCTTGTTTCTGTGGCCTGGGCTTGACAGACTAAGAATACACCCAGCTGGTTTACAAACCAACATTTTCAATAGTCTGGGGAAGGGCTGTGTGACTTGTCATAAAAACAGCTGCCTCTGTCTCCCCAACCAGCCAGGAATAAGCTGAAGAGAACAAAACCTTGAATGAAAACACCTCGACTTTTCATGCAAGGACAAAAGGTGGTCATTATGCATACCAGGAAGGTTCTTTTATAGCTGGTAATTACATATAAATTGGAGAGTTATAATAAAAAAAAATAATTTCTCTCTTCATTTACTTAAAATGTGATTTCTATGGCCATTATATAATTACTGGTATTTTTCAGTAACATTATTAAGAACAAATGAGATGATAGTGTTTCTGAAATAATCATAAAGATGCAAATACTGAAAGTTCCTTGTTAGAACTGGTTCAGCATGAAGCAAGTGGCAGGAAAAAATGTCTTCTTGAAAATCACAAACTGAACTTTTTTCAGTGTTGAAAAAGGATCAATTTCTCTCTTTCTACTATCAAGAAATAAATTATCCCTATTATCTCTGACACATTATTTCAAGCTTTCAATTTTTCTCAGTTTCTCATTTGCTCAGAATATGTCTACTGACTACTGACCTCCAGCAGCAAACCTAAGACATAAAATGATCACAAAAATTCCTGAAAGAACAGGAACAGCTCCCTGCTGTCACTGCTCTTCTTTTCCAGAAAATGTCAGTCCACCATGAAATAAATGTTATTCGTGACACTTAGTCAAGCACTCATTCACACGTGCAAATTTGAAGCGTTTGTGTGTAAGCAACAGTAAGCAAAGTCTTAGTGAAAGAATGTAAAAATAAAGAATAACCATCTCTTAGGAGATACTTATATCTCCATGAACTGCAGTCTAAATAACTTTTACATGGCTAAGTTAGATGATATACCGCACCACAGTGAGCAATTTCAGATGTCTGAGAGGCTGAAAATTCATACCAAATATTATTAATATAGAGGAACAAAAGGAGTGACACAGAGAACAAAGAGAAGGGAAAGACTTGTCTGTATTTTGAGGGGGAAGGAGAATTGGAATTGGATGCATAAATATCATCGTGTCATCACCCAGTTCCCCAGAAACTTCATGTATCGTAGGGCAAATTATTTTTTATTACTGGTAGTGTTCTGTAAATGGATAAAACCAGTCAAAAATCACAAGAAAAGCAGAAGTAAATACCCAGTCCTCCAGGACACTTTCCTTTGGCAGAAGGTGAAACAAGTCATATCTCTGCAAAAACCCTGGGGCTCTGGTGTTGCCATTTCCAGCAGATTCCTGCTCTCCTGAGCTACCCTGGGCCACAATGGCAGCAGAAAGCTCAAAAGGAAAGAAATAACTCAAAATGTGGGAGAGGAGATAGAAACCCACTGCACGGGCCCAACAGCAGTCCATCAAACTTGCATCTCCTTTCCCCCAGCCCACGCTCTGGCCCCCAAGACATTTCTGCCTGCTGAGGGCTCCTTCCCAAGGGTGGATGACCTTTCTGTTCCAGCAGGAAGCTACAGATTAGATCGAGCTGATGATAAGAAATGAAGGCTTAACTACATAGGTGAGGGGGTAAGCAAGATACCTAATTTTCAATACAAGGTCTTTTTTACTTTTTTTAAAGAATTGAGGGGGGGTAGAGGGGGTTAATAATAGCAAAGGAACTTTTTCAACACATTATATTTATCTGACTCTTTGAAAATTTCACAACTCCTAGTTCCTCCACTGATGACAGGAAGAGGCTCTATCCTTAGCTGACTCAGACTACTGAAGTAACTTCTTCCTAGCTAATTGTTAAACATCCCATTTTAGCATAATTTTGTTACCTTGCTCTCTTTTTTGGTGATTATACGCAGTGTTTTAATACCTCCTGTGATACTGTCACTTATTTGTAATGTCAACAAAAAGCTTGGAGCAAAATTATGTACATTGTAGTGATTTACCAGAATAGTTTTAATCTCATATTTTAAAACATACACTAGCAGCTTAAATTTGCCCGTGACTACATCTCCAATATTTGCCATAGAGAACAGAAGTCAGGCTTATGGATTTTCAGCCTGTTAGTAGGAAATAAATCACAATTTATTGATCAAATTAAGTGACACACATACTAAATATTACACATATGTGAGTACCTGGAAAAGTATTCACGGGTTTGTATGGAGCTCATAGGTTCTTCAGTGAGATCCTTTCATTGGGTTCACATCAGACACAACATTAATTTACAAATTAATGTCTTTTTTGTTGTTGTTTGATCATAAAATGCACCTTATTTACAAGTCTGGTTTTGCCCTGAAGTATTTACCATTCTTATTTAGCTGTTATAAGCAATACCTGGTACTCTATTAGCACAAGACACTTATCAGCGAGTATAGCCTTGGATCAAATTCAGAGAGAGAGAGGGGGAGTTTTATTAAAGTAGAGCCTGTATACAATAAATAAGTCACAGAAAGAATAAAACATGAAAAGTGGAAAATCATAAGCAAAATAATGTGTACATGAACATGAAGCATGAGGGCATGCCTATCCTTGAAAAACACTAATTCTTGCTTTTGAGCCTAGCTGCCAGACTGGACTTTTCCAATGAGTGTTCAGAGTGCACTTTTGCATGATCACTCCATTTTCTGTTCCAGTTTGTGCCCATTGCCTCCTGTCCTACCACTGGGCACCACTGAGAAGAGCCTGGCTTTGCCTCCCATCAGGCATATGTACAAATTGATCAGATGCTCCTGAGCCTTTTCTTCTCCAGGCTGAAAAAACCCAGCTCTTTTAGCCTCTCCTCGTATATCAGATGCTGCAGTTCCTTAATCATCTTCATAGCTCTTCACTGGACTCATTACAGTAACTCCCTGCTTGTCTTGTACTGGGAAGCCCAGATCTGGACCCAGCACACCGGGTGTGTTTCACCGGGGCTGAGTAGAGAGGCAGGATCACCTCTCTGCTAGTGATGCTATGTCTAATCCAGCCCAGGAGACTGTTGGCTATCTTTGCTGTGAGGGCACACTGCTGGGTCACATTCAGCTTGCTGTCCACCAGAACTCCCAAGCCATTTTCTGAAAAACTGCTTTCCAGACAGTTGATCCCTAGTGTGTAGTGCTGCATGGAGTTATCCCTTCCCAGTGGCAGGACTTGGCTTTTCATTTTGTTGCACTTCATGAGGCTCCTCTTAGACCATTTCTTCAGTTTGCCAAGGTCCTTCTGAATTGCAGCACAACCATCTGGTCTATAATCACTCCTTCCAGTTTTGTATCATCTGCAAATTTGCTGCGGGTACACTCTATCCCATCATTCAGGTTATTAATGAAGATGTTATTGATGAACATTATTAGTACTGACCCCTGGGGCACACCACCAGTGACTGGCCTCCCGCTGTACTTCAAGTTGTTGATCACAACCTTTTGAGACCATCCGTTCAGATGGTTTTCCATTTATCTAGTTCATTTTTCATCAGTTTGTCGATAAGAGCGTTGTAGGACATGGTGTCAGATGCCTTGCTAACGTCAAGATAAACAGCTATGCGAGATGTTCTGTTCTTATTCTTTTAACTATGATCAGCCACAGCTCCATGGCATTTACCAGGTCCCCCAAGACCTGAATAACCTGGTCAGAACAACCCTGCATTGACCCTGCTGTGAGCAGGAGATTGGGCTGGATGGCCTCCTTAATGATCCCATGACTCATTATAGCAAAACCAGCTGAACCGCTCCCCAGCCAGGGAACAAGACCCAAGGCTAGGTTCTTCCTGCTATGGAAAAGATCTGGGATGAGAGCCAGGGAACCACCATCAAGGATCAAGCTTGATTCTCCTGTCACACAGGAGGACAGGAGAGATGAGGACAGTGAATGCTATTGCTGGGAGGGGTATTTCTCACGTTCAGCACCGAGATACTGCTTCAGCCCAGCTTCCCACAGCCCAGCACTCGCTACATCAAATATGGGAGCCCCTCACATCAGCCTCAGCAGTCTGCTGCTCTGAGTGAGCCCACCTGACAATTACGAGCTCTGGCTTACAGTGCTCCTTTCTGACTACCAAAGAACGTTTCCTGGCGTTGCAGGAGTTAAGGTAAAGCCAGGGGATTAAATCTAGAAAAAAAAAGAGGTGAATAACAAGAAAAGAACAGCTGATCATGCAGACTCAGCAGTGTGCAAAAGGTTATTTTTTTTCTAATATTTTTCTATTGTTTGCTCAGAGATGCTAGACTTTCAATAGCCTACAGTGCAATGGGGAAAGAAAGCAGTTATTAGATTGTGCTAAAGAAATTCAAAGAATATGAGATCCCAGGAAGAAGATACTTCTAGAAGATATTATTTTATTTTTAAAAAAATCTCAAACTGGTGATTTCTTTTTATCATTTAATATATCAGAGATTGTTGAGTCAGATATGCGGTAAAATAATGCCTGTGGCAATATTAACTCAAAATCTGCTTATAATAAGTATCAGAAACAAAAAATTGAAAAAGTAACTGTTAGATGATTCTCATCTAGATTTCTAAAAGTTGCAGAATGAGACTGTAAGTTTTAAAAGGAATATAAATAATGGTACAGGGAATTGAAAGGCAAAGGCAGAGAAAGTTACCCCGAGGAGTCCGTAAATTGCAAAACTAGGTATCTGGTGAACAAATTAAGACAGCATCTGACATAAAGGTAAAAGTCTATGTAAGCATGACCAAGTTATGTTGAACACAGACAGATAAAACTGAGATAATGGAGAAGTCAATTAATCACTCCTTACTGTGGTAAGGTAAAGTAAACCTCAAAGAGAGACCATTCATAAGGGTTTTGAGAAACAGAGCGCTTAATTGCAAGCTGAAAGTATACCAGATGTCAAATCCTGCTGGCCATTTTAATACTGTTATGAGGTTGTTAATTGGAGTTGTCCATGTAAGCGCACCCAGGACCAAATCCTCCTTCTCCATCCATCCTGCATGGCAATTTTGGAGGCTGACAGTCACGTTCATACTGCCCCAGAAGTGTCCCACCTGTCCCATGAGATCTTACTGCAGACTTAGCAAGCCAATTTCTCCTGGGCTTTCCATAGTCATTGCTGTACCATGTGTCTCCTTCTCAGCCTTTATAACATACATGTCAGTACTTCTTGCTATAAACGAGGGGCTAGGAAGGAGGACCACTGGAAACAGGACAGTTCAGTGGGTTATCAGCCTTTTCTGTGCTCTTCCCATACTTTGAATTATTGACAAGCATCATACAGAGCAGTGAACATCTGCTCTGTAGGGCCAACTCATCCCAATACAAGAGGCTCCTGCAGGCATGCAGCACACTGTCACATCTGATGGTGTTCATTTGTCATCTCCCCAGCATCTGTCCTCAAGCCTGGTCTCCCTCTCCTCGGAGGGAGCCTGTGAGCCTGGCTCAGCATCAGTAGTGCTCACTGTTACCCAGGGACATGGCCAAGGCTGGTGGGGAATCAGGGGCCTTCTCTGATTAGTGCATGTGTGGTTGAATCCTGAAGTCAAGGTCTTTCCCCAGGGCATTGATTCAAGAGACAAGACACATGTCAACAAATAAGACACACTAGATTTTTGCCAGAAACCTCTGCTGCAGTCTGATACCATAATTCCTACTGAAAGAGATCATGGGCAAAGAGCAGACCCTCTTAACACCCCCATAATACCCCATAATTATCTAATTCATTTAATAGAGAGTCATCTGCTCTTGGTTTCCAACACCCTGAAGTCAACCACTTACAGATGGATTCAGGCTTAATCCACTGAGCTGAGGGCAGAAGGCTCAGGAAAGACAGCAGTGTCTGGAGCCATCTCTCAAAGGAAACAGACCACACAAAATCCAGCTCTCACCTTCTGAGCCATTCCAACTGAGGACTAATCGCCTACGCAGCCAGGAAAAAAAGTTGTTAGAACAACCTCAGTCAAGCTACCTTCTTACACAAAATCCCCAAACAAATAATTTTCCTCAAACTTTTACTTTGGGCTGTTTTTTCTAACTAAACTGACAAAGGAAAATGCGCATCTCTTATAGGGAGGAGTGGGAATGGGCATAAAGCAAAACTAGGAGCTGCAGAAGGGCAGAGCTGAAAATGATCATTCAAGCAGAAAAATCTTCATTATTGTGTACATTTAGTGTTTGATACCTTAAGACGTCTTCCTGAGCAGGCTAATTTTGAAGGCATTTGAGAAAACCAGAATTATGACCAAAAAAAGGGGTAATTGGAGTCATGTTTGCAGTGAAATTCCTCTGGGTATATAACAATTTTGCAGAAACGGTGTTAAAATTGTTTAAACAATGTTTAGAAAAGCCAATACAGGTCCCTACTCAGCCTATCCAAGGACAAAGCAAAATGCTCAGTGCTGATGTCATCGAACATTCTGGAATGTTTTTCAATACAAAATGTAGAAAGAGATCATCTGGCATGAAAAAGATGGTTTAAAAATTATTTGTAAATAGATGAAAGGGGACAAGTTCAAGATTACTTTAGTTAAGAAGGTCTATCTGTGTATTAGCAACACAAAGGACCCAAATTCATAAATCCTTCTCCTCAGGACTGAAAACTTGACCCAACAATTCAAGTGAGGACTACAACCTGGCTTGGCTTCTCTGAAGAGCTAACTCAACTTAAACTCTACTAAAGAGCTAAAACACAAGTGAGACTCTACTAAAGAACTAACTCAAATTGATCTCAAAAGAGCTAATTCTGCTAAAACCCACTGAAGCTATCAGTGATTTGTATTTAAGATTTAAGAAATCTTCCACCTATGACATCTGGGGTCTAATCAAATGATGCTGTAACTCCTTGTGTGGGTTTTACACAGCCAGGTTTTGGTAGCGGGGGGACATAGCAGTAGCTTCTGTGAGAAGCTGCCAGGAGCTTCCCCCCACCCAATGCCAGCCAGCTCCAAGAAAGACCAGCTGCTGGACAAGGCCAAGCCCATCAGCAATGGTGGTAACACCTCTGGGATAACATAGTTAAGATGTGGGGGGGAGAAATGCACAGCTGCTGCCAGAAAGGAGGAGTGAGAATATGTGAGAGAAACAACTCCTCAGTGAAGAAGGAGGGGGAGGAGGTGCTCCAGGCACCAGAGCAGAGATTCCCCTGCAACTTGTTGTGAAGACCAGGGTGAGGCAGGCTGTCCCCCTGCAGTCCATGAAGGTCCATGATGGAGCAGATGTCCACCTGCAGCCTGTGGAGGACCCCACGCCAGAGCAAGTGAATGCCCAAAGGAGTCTATGAACCTGTGGGAAGCCCACAATGGAGCAGGTTCCTGTCAGGATCTTTGGCCCCATGGAGAGAGGAGCCCATGTTGGAGCAGATTTGCTGGCAGGACTTGTGACCCTGTTGGGGTCCCACTCTGGAGCAGTCCATTCCTGAAGGACTGCACACCGTGGAAAGGACCCATGCTGGAGCAGCTTGTGAAGAACTGTAGCCTGTGGGAAGGACTCACATTGAAGAAGTTTGTGGAAGACTGTCTCCCATGAGAGGGACCCCACGCTGGAGCAGGGGAAAAGTGTGAGGAGTCCTCCCCCTGAGGAGGAAGGAGTGGCAGAAACAATGTGTGAAGAACTGACCACAATCCCCAATCCCCATTCCCCATCCCCTGTGCTGCTCAGGGGGAGAAGGTAGAGAAATCAGGAGTGAAGCTGAGCCCTGGAAGAAGGGAAGGGTGGGAGGAAGCTGTTTTAAGATTTTATTTTATGTCTCACTATCCTACTCTGATTTGATTGGTAATAAATTAAATTGATTTTTTACCCAAGTTGAGTCTGTTTTGCCCGTGACCATAATTGTTGAGTGATCCCTTATTGTCCTTGTCTCAACCCACAAGTCTTTCATTATATTTTCTCTTCCCTGCCCAGCTGAGGAGAGGAGTGACAGAGTGGCTTTGGTGGGCACCTGGCATCCAGCCAGAGTCAATCCACCACAGCCTTCTACAACATTTCCATCGACTTGCTTTAGCTCAACATCACTACTGCTTCCCGTTTTTCTCATAACTTTTGTTTTCTTCTGCTTAATTCAGTTTCTGTGACACCTTTCCTGTCCCCAAAGGCCAAGCCCCTAATAAGGACTTGGTCTAGCAGGGAGTAAGATGCATTTCCATTATTAACAATATAATATAGGCTGACATGAGTATGTTGCACAGCTGAGAATTTTTTACTTTACTAAGTAGAGAGTTGTTACTTACACATAGTTTATTCACAGTATTCAGGCAAGGTCCATACAGAGAACACAGAACAGGCACATTATTCTTGTACCATTTCTTTCTTTTTACACTCTATCCTTCTCCACTAGAGAAAACAAGATGCTTATGGTCTTATAAGGCTCTTAACTAGCAACTCGCAACATTTTTTTTTAAAAAAAAAGATTGCTAGAAAAGAAATATGAAGTGGGGAGTAGGAAAAGGGGGCAGACTGAGCCAGGCAAAGCAGATGAGAAATGGGCTAGAAGATGGAAAAAGAAAGACAGATGGGAGCTAATTTGCACAAGACCTTGAAGGAAAGAACAAGGAGTCTGAACTGTATGTGGAAAGCAAAAATACAAGAGATTTCTCTATAAACATTCACACTGAGGGAATGATATTTAAAAGCCTTAATAAGCTATGAATTGGGGTAACATTTTAATTGTATTTCTGAGAGAATGACTCAGGTGATCTAAGCCTCAGGACCATTCTTCATATTGTTTTCCCCATCTGTGGAGTCACTAAATAATTATTCCATTATGGTGATTGAGGCCTCACTTCTGAGGAATTTCAGCAACACCTGGATATACTGACATCTACTATGGTTTGGTGATTAAACTTTCTGCAGTTGCTTTATTAATCACTTCTTTGATGGAATTAAAGAATCTGTCACAGTCACTCTTCTGAAATCCCCACTAGTCTCTACTAATCCACTAATTTAGTTCTTCCTACTTACCACCGTGCTGACCACCAGACAGCAGCACTAATTGCAGGACAAGCCTGCTGGGGTGGTATTTGAGAATGCTTTGCAAATATATCCTAGTTTTCCGCATTATTTGAGCTGGCTTTTTTTTTCTCTGTTGAATGTCTAATTAGCACCTAACTAAGGAACCCAAAAGGGTGTTTTTCCATTTCAGAAAGGGCCTCTAGGAAGGCTGTAGTGACACTGTCTCCTTCATCCTCTAGGTGTTGCATAAGGGGAATGAGCTATAACTTTGCATCTTGTTTGATATATGCTTTTCTAAAGGTAGCAGTGTCTTTCCAGGATCTACACTAACAGACTCTAAACAAAGGTTCTTACACTCAAGGGACAAATCAGCCTATTTTGCAAACTATTGCATCTGGAATTTTCTAAAGAGCCCCAAAAAGTTACGTACCAAATGTCCATTGTAATTCTTCAAGAGTCAAACACTGAGCTCCTTGAGTAATGCTTCAGCCAACAAATTCAATTATGTTGAGATACAGGTGATGTGACTGGAGCTGACTCGACTCTTAACAATGTCTCATGCTGGATGTAGGCAGGAGAGCACAAGGGCAGGGTAACGTTAGAAGCCATGTAGCATCCTGTGCTTTGGTAGTTGTATATGGTCACTTCTGCAGCTCTTTTACTCTAATAACTTTAGGTACCAAGCTGCAAATAGGCACTTTAGGGGAGCCCAAAGACTTATTGAAGGGCAGTCTGAGTGCAGGTCTAAACATGCATCCTTCTGTGGATGCCCAAATACCTCCTTTTTGTGGAAACGCATGGTACAGCCAGCACATGGCAGACAAATTCACTCCAGAGTCCACTCTCTATAGAAAGAGCCCTGTCACATGCCAAAAGGGAAGATAGGATGTGTCAGCAGATGGAGTCTGGCTTGTCTTTTTAGCAGCATGGCTGTACCTGCCAAAGCTAAGTCCAGCAGAGCTGACACATGGCCTTGGATCAGAAAAATCACCGTGCTTTGGGGATGCTGTTGACAGAGGCTCTAGCACAAGAGATAAATGAAATTCGCGTAAACTCCTATTACCTCTGCCACACATATTCTTTAGATAAAAGGTACCTTTTAGAACTGACTGTAATTCTGCCACTCAATTACTTGTTAGTTTTGGCATTTTCATAAACACAATAGAGAGAAGCAATTCTGAAAGTCTTGGAAGGGTGCAGAGGAGACATCAGGAAAAGCGTGCACACCACAGAAGACTGTGCCAAAACAAATGACTTTGTAAAGATCACTGTGCTATTGAGTCTATCTGAACATCGTACATGCCATGTCTTTCACTGTATATTCTTCAGACTATAAATAAATCAAATTGACATATATTCACAATCTAGCACCATCTGCTGCGTAAAAGAGGAAGGCATTTTAAAAGCAAAAAAGTATCTATTCCTTTCCTTGCATGATAGACCTCAATCCGTGACATGTATTTCTGTTTTTACGAATGTGTAGCTTGACTTTGAATATAAGAAGCATTTGAAAAGAACCATTCGAGGAAACCTTTCTATGGATTTTCATTTACTATTAGATTCTGCACTGCATTCGAATTCATTTATTTCCAAAGCACTAAGATGAGGACAAGAAGCAGGAAGGTCTAGGTTGCAGTATGGTGAATCAGACCTTCATGGAAGAGATGCATATAACCAGAGATAAGGGTTATATTTTATATATAAATTCTTCTAATTTAAGATAAACATTGGATTTAACAATTGAGACAAATAATTCTCTGTGTCATCATATAGTGTTTTCATTTTTTAATTATATTTTTCTACTGCTTTATATATACTCCTACAACAGGTCATTTTTTTCTTTAGCTATGACAAAAGCATGAGATATTATTTCCTACAAATTTCATTCAGGAACAAAAGTTATAAATTTCCTTCCTATTTATTAACCAAGTAAAAAACATATATTCCAGAAATTCTAGGTGTCTATATCTCTATATCTTCCAAAAACTCTTCCAAGAGTTTTTGGAAGATTGTAACAAAGCATAGAGGCGTATTCTAAAATTAATACAGTGTGCCTTAAAAAATTAAGCTTAAGCAATTGCCCCACATAACACTAAAATTAACTCATTCAGTAATTTGACTCTCCTTCATCTCTTCAATACTTTGACATTAACACACAATCCATTATGGAACCACTGAAATAATTTAATATAACAAACTTGTTTACGGTTTCTTAAGTCACTCACACTAAAGCATTGAAAAATTATTTTGCTTCTTCCCTCTGCCTTGTCCAAAAGGCATTATTCCTAGCAAGCAGGCTGTCAGCAACACAAAACAAAGGGATGTTAAATCAAGTTTCTGCTTTAAAAACAGAAAGGAGGAAAAAAAAAGAAAAATAGCCCACAAAATTTCAGTGTATTGATGCAGTGAATTCTGGCCTGTGTGAAGCTGAAGTAGTTTTCCTTATGGGCACTGCCCCAAAGACAAGTATCACTGTGGGCCACAGGGTGCTGCGAGCCCTGACCAGAATCCTGCCTGAACACAGACCAGAGGCTGAAGATGATCCCCAGAGTCCTTTGTTCAATAAAAAAATGTCTGTTTTGCTTATTTTTACAAGAAGAGGTTCTCTCAATGGATAAAGAGCACAAAGGGTAAGCCAACCATCAGTCACATAGCTATTTGGACACAATTTTAAGTTGCTGTTTAACTGCAAATGTGCATTCCCTACAGGATGCTTTAGCTCTGTGCTGTGGCTAGCAGGATCTTTGGTGAAATACCTCTGAAAACCCTGGAGTATCCAGCCTCTTTGATTTCTCAATAAATATACTAAAAAAGCCACACTGTCTGCTTTTTTTATCATTTCTTTTGGTGAGCTATTGCATAGTTTAGAGTACTGGGAAATGGAAAAGTGGAAGTTCTACACAGATAAACAGGACTCAGAGCTGAAATGTATTTTTAGTACTCAAATTTTCTGAATAGAGCTAAAAAAAAAAAAAAAATTGTTCATGCTATAAGGATCAGTCATATGCTCCAAAGTTAAAGACTGGCTCCAGCTGCTCTAACTCACCAGCAGGTTTTGCAAACTACAAAAGAGCATAAAGGCTTCACCTCTGCCCATTCTTCCTAATGTTTTCCCCATGTAACTCTTTATTCATCTACAATGAGGCTAAAGGGATGCAAACAGCAAAAAAAGTTATGAATTATTGCTTAACACTCTGAACCTTAGTTTATTGCTGTTGTTTTCCTAAATCTCATTTTCTCCATTTCAGATCGCGACTTCAAATTACCTGGTACCAAATCCCTCTCCTCAGGAGCAAGCAGTCTACAATTTCTAAAAAAGAATATAAATACAAGCCCTGTCATTATCCTTGAAACAAAAGAATATCTCCTAAAGCAGAATAGATTAAAAATTATGAAACATTAAACATCAAAAAACATACCCAGCCGCAAGTCTACAGAAAAACCTTGTGAACTTTGCTTATGGTTTTCCATAATATTTCAGAATATCAGCTCTAAACATAGCAGAGTATATACCTCAGGTCTAGTGATCTATGTCTTCAGCTACATTTTTTTCAGTTGCTAAGAAACTTCTTTCTCCTGTTTCTTGTAAAATACAAGTTTATAACAACCGACATGCTGTAGGGAATCATTCCTCATTGGATTGACTTTGAATATACCTGAAAGCATTTTGTTGCTCCTAGATTTTATCTGCTATGGTCCAATGAACGCCAGTGAGCTTGAACCTGACCTTGACATGTTGTTCTTTACCTTCAGGTGATAATTCAAAAAGTAACTGCTTACAGTCAAGTTTAAAATCATTCTTCTCAGGCAGTTTTGAGGAAAACAAAAAGATCAAAACCAATCCTTGACCTTCACCATTTCCTGACCTGAAGCCAAGTGCAATTAGATTTTCTCCCATCCTCATGTCTCCCTGTCACATAGGAAGTCTGAATCCAAAGCTTGCTGCTCACTTCATCAGGTGCAGGCCCGGGGATTCTTTTTTTTTTGTATTGAAAATACGGACTACAAATACAGCGGCTATTTCAAAATGTACTTCCAAGCACATAACTTCTAGTGAAAACCCAACAGTTCCCTGAAAATATTTTCAGCATGAATGCACCTAAATGAGTTCGTAGGCTTTTCTGAATCAATAAATTGTTCGCCATATCAGAGTTGTAGCCGTAGAAAGGGACCCCTAAGAACACGCGTATTTTCATACCTGTAGCAGTCTAAG
Organism: Caprimulgus europaeus; assembly: GCA_907165065.1. The sequence goes on from OU015524.1 coordinate 80,142,247, forward strand.
ACTCAGAGCTTTCTGATCAGATCACATCTCTCTGTGTGTGTGAATTTAAAACATGAGCTTAAGGCAAAAAGCTTTGAAATTACATGCCTTTAAGTAAATAGAGCCAACGCCTTGCTCAGAAGTGTTCAAGTCCCCCCTGAGTATTGTACTAGCAAACAGTCCAGAACCTAAACTCATCTGCGTTACAGCAGACTACATCTCTCTCACCTCTGTGTCAAAGAACTTGGCAAATTTTACAGCAGTCCCACTGGCTTCATTGGGAAGAGCGGGTGTTCAATAACTTTGCAAAATCAGGTAATTTGATGTGTTGCTTAAAGCTGTAAACTCAAGTTTTGTGTTTAAACCCATTCAGCAAGTTTAGAAGAGTGAGACCTAGATCCCTGCTCTGTAAGACCCTGCCCTACAGCTTAGTCATTCACACTGCCATTGATCTCCCATGTGCAACCTTGGACTATGGATACGACCGTAATTACAGCATTAGCTAATAAGATATATGGTAGAGTTTCATACCGAAGCTAAGATGGGTTGGAAAACAAAATTATCCCCAAGATCCTTACAATCTGCTTCTTGGCAATGCTTTGCGCCTCCTGACAGCAGGTGCAGACAGACTTCTTGATGCTGTTTCTATGAACAGGCTAATACAGGGCAAGCCAAATATCATCAAAAGTGTTTCTCAAATTTAAAAAATAGGAGGTTAGACAAATTAATTGTTTTTATGAGAACACCTGAGGCTGAGCATGAATTTTTGGAAACTGAAAGACCAGTTTCCAAAATGTTTAGACTAGTTCCTAATCATGTCCAAAAGCCATCCCAGTGCATGTATTCTTCTTTGCTCTTGACTTCCAGTAAGCAAATAATGTTCTATTCTTCATTCACTAAATGCAGCTTTTCATTATTCTCTGTTCAACTTTACTCAGAAAATCTGAGTTCTCCCATAGAAAACAAAATAGGGAAATCTTGTCATTTAACCTCTATGACACTTGAGCAAACAAACCTCTCAATGAGTAGTATTTAAAGGAGATAATTTTTCTTCAGCCTCACCACCTTTCTTTCTGCCTATGTTTTCCACTTTGCACGGATCAAAATAGTGTGTCTTTCTCATCTAGAAAACTCTTTTTTTCATGCAAATGTGGGCATTTTCTCCATGTTATAAAACACAGGGGACATACTTGCTTTACTGCTGCTATCAATAACTACAAATTCAGAAACTAAATGAATAAAATAAAATAAAATAAAATAAAATAAAATAAAATAAAATAAAATAAAATAAAATAAAATAAAATAAAATAAAATAAAATAAAATAAAATAAAATAAAATAAAATATTTTAAACCACAAGAAAACTTGAAACTAATAGTAATTAACCAGCTCTTCTCATATTGGTCATTTTTTTTTCCTAGTTGCAAATGGTAGACACTATGGCAACCGGCCAGCAGCAATGGTAGACCTAGAGATGCTAAGAATGCAAAATCCGAGGATGTCGTTCCAAGGCAGGTCCGCAACCAGCTCAGCGCGCAAACTGCGACCCGCGGGATTTCATCTCCTTTCAGACCCAAATTTGCCTCCAGGGAAACCCAGTAGCGCACGAACAGCCGCGACTGGGACAGGACTTAATGCCCCCGGGATCTGCCGCCCACCCGGCCGCAGGCGAGCCCGCCGAGCCCGCGTGAGGACACTTCCTAGATTTCCTCCGCGCACCGCCCCCAGGCCGCCTCGCTGTCCCCGCACCGCTCCGCACGGACCCACCACCACCTCGGGGCGGTGCCGCGGATCGCGGGATGGCCAATAGGGACGAGGGCCGCGGGAGAGCTCAGCCAATCAGCGTCCGTGCCGGCGGCCCGGGCCGGTGCTGTGCGCACGGGACCCGCCGCCCGGCGGCCGCCGCCTGCCCGGGGACCGCGGCGAGGGGCGTGCGGGAGTCCCAGGGCTGCGGCTGCTGATCCGCGCCTGCCTTTCCCCCGAGCTGCTTCTTTCCTTGGCCCTGGCTGCATCTCGGGCTCCTGACGCTGCCCAGATGGCGGAGGTTTGGGGAGAACGTTGTCGCCTTCTCCCCGGACCGAGCGGGACAGTGAAACAAAACTGAATGAAATGAAATGAAATGAAATGAAATGAAATGAAATGAAATGAAGTGAAATTAAATTAATTTAAAATAAATTAAATTAAAATAATTATATGATAAATAAAATATATAATATATATATATATATTTATATGCATATATATATATATATATATATATGTATGTAAACACAATAAAATTTAAAAATAATAGTAATCACCCAGCTCTCCTCACGAGAGGTCTGTCGCAGCGCACCGCACAGGTGACAGATGGGAAGCCGGACCCGAACGCGGTGGCCCCAGCCGGCGCGGTGCCTGTCCGAGGCGGGTCACCGGAGCTCACCCTCTGACCCCGCACATTATCTGGTGGAGTCGGTGCTGGTGGTCGCCTCCCCGAGGGACAGTGCAGGAATGGGACCCTAAAAATGGAATGTGGTGGAATTCTTCCCTGTGTCTCCCCTTGTGTTTTGTATTTCGATTTAATCGCTGCATAGCAGTTAAAATTTTTTTTTAAAAAAAAAAAAAGGAAAACTTGTTTTGTCCTTTTTTGCTGTTTCCGACTTTGGTTGTTTACAGTTTGCTATATTTAGTTTTGCTTGTGTTTTGTTTCTTAACTCAAGAACTACGTTAATTTTTAGATATGCAGACCGTTAACTCACACAAATAGACTTACCGGAGTAGCTATTTTTGTCAAGGCAGTCCAAGTATTACGATTTGATGGGACACCTATTAAAACACACAGATTCCACTGTCGCATCTCTCCCCAGCGGCAGCTTCCTTTGGGAAGGCAACAGATAAATATTGAAATAAAGGACTGGCCGGCTAAATTCCAGATGCTATAAATGATAACGGGATTTTCGACTTCACCGATCTACGAACAATAGGACGCTCTGCGTAAGGAGAGACTTTTTCCATTTACTTTCACAACAGAAACACAACTTGCGTACTGGGACAAAAGCGAATCGCGTAGGTGCTTATTTAGTGCACTAGACCAGATTAAAAAAAAAAAAATTCTAAAACTTTTGAATCTAAATCAAACCATTAAAGGAAATCTAAACCTGGCATTTGAATTCCCATTTCCTACTACTGTCAAGCACGTTTAGTCTTAAGTGAGCCAAAGGAGGACCAGTTTTGTATCTGAGATTCTTTCAGATGCTGGAAATAATTTGTTTGTATTTTACATTGTGTCACTTACACCCTGGACTTACATAGGGCTCGATCCTGGAAACACAGCCTTCTAACTATCCGCATCAACCAAAGAGATTTACCACCTGCTTCAGAACTGTGAGCTACGCAAAATCACAAAGCGGGGCTCCCTCCTGCCTCCCATGTGTCCCGTCCCGTCCTCACCCCCGAGTGCGGGTTCCCCCTGAGAGCAGCCGCTCGGCCCTGAGCGAGGGGAGCAAACGGCTGGCGGGTCGCGGGAGGCAGCCTTGTGTGTTTCGCGTGGAGAACCGGAGGATTTGCCAGGAGAAACAGATCATTTTCTGACAGTCTTTTTTAAGATGAATGCGTTTCAGGTTTTTCATACCAACAGTATAAGATTTTTTTTTTCTCTCAGATAAAAGTAACAATGATTCTAAAGAGAGTGTTTGCAAAAGGGACACGTTTGACAGAACACAAACAGATAAATCAGACTAATAATGTTCGGCCTTTAACATCTCTGCGCTGGCCTTGTGAAAAAAAAAAAAAAAAAATATCCAAAAGTCGTAAGCACAGGGAAGGATGGACTGGATTTTCTTTGGGTTTTGCTGGTTTCTTTTGCTGAGTGAGAGAAGGAAAATATTCTGATGGAATAATCCAGGGGCAAATTCTTTAGAGCTTGACCCAAAGACGCTGAATACAGCGGGATCTGGGCGGAGGTCCCGATCATCAGAAGTGTTATGGAGCAACACGAGATCCTGCTGACAACAGCTCCGAGCACAACTAGACAAACGGTAGTTTGTCAGTAACTTTATTTAAAAAAAAAAAAAAAAAAAAAAGAAATCGCATGACAAACTGGAACCAAGACGAAAATACTGTATCCACTGTACATCATTCATTAGAAAACAAACATACACCACATTTGTATTCTACCAAACAGAGAGTGTATTTCCTTTAAAATTATATACTGCGTGCTTTTAGATTCATGCTTTTCAATATTTATTTTACATTTGTTCATCAAATATTATCTGTTATAAATAATTGCAACTTGATCAAACGGCGCACCTGTTATCATACGTGAATCTCGTCAGTGCTGCAAGTGTGGCTTTTTGTTGCCTTTTTTTTTTCATTTATTTGCAAAAAGCTGTTGCTATTGCTTTATTAGGACCCGAGAAAGCACATCCGAGGTGTCACACAGAGTGTACAGATGTCAGAGGCGCTTGCGGACCCGGGGCAGCTGCCGCTGAGCCCCACGGCTCGGACCGCTGGAACAAGTGATGGGAGAGCACATAGAAAAAAATCGTTCCCAAAAGGCACAATTTCCTCGACACAAAGGTACAATAAAAATATATGGCCACTGAAATACGGGCGCCTATGGGGAAGCGGTGCCTCTCCGGCGGGATCCCGGGCCCGCCGCCAGCGGGGGCCTGCCAGCCCGCGCTCCTCTGCCGCACGCCCTCCCGTGGGACCGCCCCGGGAGACTGGGACCTGAGGGAAAGTGGGAAGGGGGGGCTGCACCGCGCCCCCCGCCCGCCCCGCCCCGCCGGCTCCTGCATCACTGCTCGCGGTTCCTGCTGCCGCTCTCCGGGTCGCTCTGGTCATCGGTGAAGCAGACGTCCACGTCGCTCTCGTTGTCAGTCTTTTGCTCCTGCTCGGCGTGCGCGTAGCCAGAGTCACTCTTGTCCTCGGCCGCCTTGCCGAGGCTCTGCCCCGGGTGCCGGGACTTGACGTGCCGCTCCAGGTCACGGCGCCGCACCAGCACCTTCCCGCAGTACTCGCAGCGGTAGGGCGTGTTCCCCTCGGCGTGCAGGCGGATGTGCTTGTTGAGGTTGCTGGGGTCCCCGAAGGGCCGCAGGCAGACCTTGCACTTCAGCGGCTTGTAGCCGGTGTGAGTCCGCATGTGGATCTTCAGCCCGTACTTGCGGGAGTACAACTTTCCGCAGTACAGGCACAGGTGCCCCGTCTTGGGCTTTCCGCCGGCTGTCCCCGCCGCCCCCGCCGGCAGCGCCTCCAGCCGTCCGCGGCCCTTCTCGGCCGCCAGCTCGGAGAGCTGCTGCGTGTGCATGGCGATCTCTCGGTCGATGCTGGCCAGCGAGCCCAGCTCGGCGGCGTGCAGACCTGCCGCCGGCCCCCCGAAGTACGGCATCGACTCGGGGTACTTGAGGAGACCGCTGAGGTGCAGCTTCAGCGGGTAGTAGGGCGCGGCGCCGTAGAGCAGCTCCCCGTTGTAGACGGTGAGCGGCATCACCGGCAGCCCGCACTCCCCCGCGTACGCCTTCAGCCCCTCGAAGGGAGGCAGCGCGAAGCGCTCCAGAGCGCCGCCGGGCAGCGGCGGGTAGCGGGCGGGCGGCAGGGCGGCGGCGGGCAGTCCCCGCTCCACCTGCCGGAAAGCCGAGGCCTCCTCCAGGGGCGAGAGCAGCGGGAAGGCCCGCAGCCCGCCGCCGCACGCCAGCCCCGCCGCCGCCGCTGCCGCCGCAGCCGCCGCCGGTGGGGCGGCCTCGCCCGACAGCGCCCCGCATTTGGGTGGTGCCTCGGCCGCGGCGCGTCCTGCTTTCAGCCCACCCAATAGCTTGGAAAAGCCGAGGGCGGCGGCGCCCCGCGCCTCCTCCCGCAGCGGCCCGGTGGGGCGGAAGGCCGAGCGCGCCCCGGGGCAGAGCGCCAGCCCGTTGCCGCCCGCTGGCCCCAGCAGCGGCCCCGGCCCGCGGGCGGTGCCCAGGCTCATGTCCAGGGCGCGCTCCTGCTCCTCCTTGCCGGCCGCCCGCTTGGGCAGCCCCGCCTTGGCGAGCGGCGGGGAGGCGGCGGCGGCCTCCCGCTTGACGGCCTCCCGCGAGCCGCAGCCGGGGAGCGGGTGGCCGCGCAGCGCGGCAGCCGGCGGCTCCTTGGCGGGGAGGCCGAAGGCGGCGGCGGGTCTGCCGTGGTCGTGGTGGAGGAAGGGCCGGCCGTGGCTCAGGGCGCAGTGGAAGTGGACGTGGGCCTTGAGGCTGTTGGGGTACTTGAAGGTCCTCCAGCAGTACCAGCAGATGTACCGCTCCTCCCCTGCGGAGGCAAGCGGAGGGGCCCGTCAGCGGCGGCCGCGCACCCCCGCGCCTCCCCTCGCACCCGTCGCCCCGGCCCGCCCCCGCCGTGCCGCCGTACGGTGCAGTGCGGTGCCGGCGCTGCTGCGCGGCCCGGGCTGCGCTCCCGCGGACGGGGCGCCGTGGCGCCGGGGGGGAGCAGCTGCTGCCCCGAGTCGTCTGTCGGGGGGCCCATCTGTTGGCGTTTGCAGAGGAGGTAGCGTATGTCAGGGAGTCGGCTGCACCGAACAAAGGCCAATCTAATGATCGTGAGCCCCTCATTACGCGGCGAGACAATATCCGATATGTATGGGCCATATGTAATCGCTCCCTTTCAGAGGACAATGCCCTTTCTGCCCCGTCCCCCAAACATTTCGGCTGCTCTCAAGCGGAACAGACCTCGGTGGCCGCGGCTGTGGTGACTGCCGGGCACCGCGGAGGCACAGGGTTCGTTTTCCGCCTCCTGGCCCTGCTTGCCAGCGATCTCCTCCCACGGAGAAGCCTCTCCCCAGCCCCGACGGTGAAACGACGCCTCTGCAGGCAACCTGTTTGGCTATCTTTGTCTTGTTCGTTCTTCTGTCTTTCTCTCTTTTCTTTCTGTCTTTCTTCCTCTTTCTCTCTTTCTTTCTTCTTTCTCTTTTCCTTTTTTCCCCTCCTCTTTCCTACCTTCCTTCCTTCCTACCTTCCTTTCTCCCTTCTCTCTTCCCTTTCCCTATCCCTTTCCCTTTCCTTTCTCTCCTCTCCTCTCCTCTTCTTTCTTATCTCTCTTTTTCTGTCTATACCTATCCATATCTCTCTCTCTCTCTCTCGCTCTTCCCAGTCACTACAATACGCTGACAAGACGTTCCAGAGCCCCCGGAGCTCTCCCGCACCGCTGCTCACACTGCCACTCCCTAGCTGACCCTCACTCCTGAGTTAATTCACCGAAACCCCAAAATGCCACACAGAAATGGGATGTCGCTCCAGGTCTGGGGCCAGCTCCTCATGTTTCGGGAGGTCCCTTGAGGGGTGCCGGCGGGGTGAAGTGGGGCACAAGCGACGGGAGATGGGGGGGTTCGGCCCTGCACCTCTCTCTGCGGCAGCCGGGGCACCCGGGGGCCAGCCGGTCACCGAGGCGGGTACCGAGGCCACGACCAGCCTCCGAGAGGGATTTTAATGCAGCTTTCGGCCCGAGGACCAGCCGGCGGCGGTCAGTGCACCCAGGGCCGCAGCGGGTGAAACGCCAAGTCTTAATTCTGCGTGGGGAAACTCGTGCCCGAACTCCCGTGGAAGAATCCAGCGCTGCTGCCTGTGTCCCGCCGCCCGTGTCCCTGCCGTCCTGCGCAGCCCTTCCTCACTTGCCGTGGAGCGGTGGTTCGCGGGCTGTGCAGCCGTATGGAGTCGGTGGACGTGGTTTTTCACCTTGTCGAGAGCGGAGCGTGTCTGCCCGGGAGCGGGTGGGGAAGCGCAGGAGGTAGAACCATAGCCACGATCTCGCCGCCGTCGGTTGGGAAGGGGTAAAGGAGCGGTGCGGCCCGGGGGGGCGGGCACATACGCCCGCGGGCTCCGTCCTGCTGCCTTTGCAGGTCTCTCCAGCGGGGCGGTTTGGCCTTGGTTGTCCTCGACAAAAGCGTGGCGAGACATGGGGGACAGGCTGCCTCCCGAGCGCCACCGAGCCCGGCCTGGCTCCTTCCCCGGCTCAGTCTCTGCTCCAGCCCAGCAACCGTCGCTCGGGGGAAAAGGGGGGAAAAAAAACAACCAACCAAACAAACAAAAAACCCACACATAAAACACCCCTTTCTCATCACGGTAAACCCAAATAAATAGGGTAAAACACAGATTTCCAGTTTTGTTTTGTTTTGTTTAAAAAAAGCTCTCTGGATTTCTTCAGCCCTGTGGATTGGTTTGGGGTTTTTTGGGTTGTTGTTTTTTTGGATTTGTTTTGTTTTTAAGCGTATTATCCTTCAAAAAAAGAGCGCTTCAGCATTTTGATGCACTTAGATTCTGAGTCCGCATTAATTAGCCTGGAAACTGTGGGGCCGGAGACAAAGCAGATCCACAGGGTCAGTCTGCAACTAACCCTCGCTTCGACGGGACTAGGAAGATGCCACACGCTGGGTTCCTCTCGCAGACCTGAGCTTTCTTGCCCTCATTTCTTCCAAGCAGCACTGGTACCCATCCTCACACAGGGACTGCTGGGAGTGGTGGTGTGGAACACAGCACCATCTCCTCCTTCCTGCGGCCGAAACTTCTCAGGAGCCCGGATTCGTTCGAGGGAGTGACCCTCCGCAGACCCATGGCTTCACTGCCCTTGGTGGCGGGGTGGAGACGTGATCCAGAGTTTATTTTCCGAATATGGTTTTAGTACGAGGAAGGACTGGGGCTCTTCTGCATCGCAAGAGTCGGATGGGACGTGAGCTGCCAGTGCCCGGCGTTTCAGCAATCATCCCTCCGGGCCGGATCCTGATTACTCTGCGGAGTAGCCAGCCCTGAGGGGTGGGGAGGGCCCAGCGCCTTCCCATATTGTGCCCTTGCTCCCTTCTCGGGGGCATCGCCAGGATGAAGGATCCTTTGCGCAGGGCAGGAGCAGGGGGTCCCCCCGCCGCCAGTTGCCGCCGCCGCCCTGGAGAGAGCCGGGACCCGGCCTCCGCCCTCCGGTATTAGCAAGAGGCTGTGCCCTCCGCCGGAGCAGCCCGACAGGTGAACACCGAGGGCGTTCGTCTTCTTTTCCCCCGTTTAAAGTGGTGCCACCTGATCGTTTTCGTTAACATCGGTGCAATCCCAGCCAAGAATCAGCTTGCAGATTGAAACAAACAGTCCCAGGCGGGTGTCTTCCCCTTCCCGATATCCTCTGATATCCTTATCTGAGTGCGATTTGCCGCCGATTTAATTTTTCCTTAATGCATCCTAATTTACAGGGACTGCCCACTACCCGCTTTGACTCGGCTATCTGAATCTGCCCCCAAGATAACCTGCAAAGAGGATCTGAAGCTCTGGCCGAGGAACACGTAAGCAATATTTTGAAAACCTACGAAGGCAAATTGCTGTCTCGCATAACAACACTAGCATTGTTTCATTAAAATCCCATTTGCCTATCAAAAGATCATTAAATTGTGCCAATGACGGAAGGACTCGAGGCACGGAAGCCTTTCCATACGCTACCGGGGTTAATAGATCACCCTTTAAATATAAGCAGATGGAGTCTTAGTTTAAAGGCTGGCAGGTTAAAAGTCACCGCAGCTGTGCTGGCATTAATTTTTCCGATGACTCGGGTTTGAAGGGCCCACGTTTGCCTACTGCAGTTTGAACTCCCGTCAAAGGTGTCAATTAAAGAGGGTTTGTTTCGTTTCATTTAATTTGGTTGCTCTGAAATGAATGCTCGCATCTGTACCTTTCTCGTCGTGCGTCGGGGTGGCCGTGACGGGGATGTCGAACCACTGCGCTAGGGGGTTGGAGTACCAGACAGTGAGCTCCTCTCCCGGCTGGACATCTCGCAGAGCCCGGTAGAAAATCTGGGAGGGGGAGAAAGGAAACTTCTTCAGGAGGCTTGAGAGGGGAGGCAGGTGGCGGAGAGCGGTGCCAGGCCAGCCCGGAGCCGCGAGTGGGGTACCTGTCCTCCTGGCAGATCCGCAACAGCCTCCAGTGTCTGCTCTTGGGAGTTTCGGGCAGCCCGGATTAACCCTATCCACTCCAGAGCTGAGCTCCCGGCTTCGTCCACTAATTCCCCTCTCACCATCCGCACCTGCAAGACAGGCGGTACCGCTGTCACTTTCACGAGGGACGAAACAGAAAGAAAGCCAAAAGCTTACCCGTTCCCCTGCCTGCCTGCCTGCCCGCTCTGCCTGGCCCGGCGAGCCTGCTACCCCACACCGGGCAGGTGTCTGGGCACCGTAACTCGGAAGCAGCGGCGGCAGCATCTCGTTTTGCCGCCGGTTTGTTTCCTCCATCCTCACCTACACCTGGGTAGGACCTTCCTCGACTCACAGGTGCTCTGGGAGAGCTGTGGCTGGCCCGGAGGGGTCTGCTGCTCTACGAGGGTGAGGATGGAAGAGCCCGGGCCTGGTGGGGACCTGCAGCACTGCAAGGGGAAATGGGATTTTTCCCTTGGGTAGCAGTAGCCCGAATGCACCTTGTTCAGTCGTAGCTGCTGCGTTTATCTTAACGCTATATTAAAGGCCCAGGTAAGATGTTATTTAATTGTTTCTGAAGGGTTTATGCAGCTTCTGAGTCCATACAAAACAATTGCGACACACACGACTTGTTGGGAGACGGGGAGGGGGAATGGGAAGAGGGTTCTGCTGAGCTACAAAGTCTCTGTAGCCCCATACTTCATAAACTGCTTGCCCATACAAAGAGAAAATTAAGTGCCCGTTCCCTGAATGACCGTGCAATAAAAGTCATCGGAACAAAGCAGTCTAAAGCGAGAAACCAAGGGAGCCAGATGAGGAATAAATTTGAGTGGGCTGGCAGAGCGTTTAAAAACAATTAAAGGGCATTAAAAATCCGAGCGGAACGCGTGAGCCGCGGTTGCCCGGGGGGTGGAAGGAGGGTTCTCATCCGCAGCCCCCTGAAGAGCCTGATGGACGGGGCGAGTCCCATTCACCGCCTCCTCCTCGCTCCTTCCCGGTTCAGACACCGACTGACCCCGCAGCCGGTAGCCGGGTGGCCGTCACCCCCCTCTTGCTCCAACCGTGCGGGTTGTTTGCGGCTCCGGGGATAGGAGTTGGTCCGAGTCTTTGCGAGGAAGCCGAGCTGCCTCCGCCGTGCGCTGGGCTGTCCCGGCACCTGCGACCCGCACTCCGCCGCCCCCCCGGGGGAGCCCCCGGCCCGCTCGCCCCGCGCTCCCCTCTGGCCCCAGCCAAGGGACCCGCTGGACACTCGGCCCGGGAGAGGGATGAGGGGACACAAACCCGAGCCAAAGGCAGAAATAAATCAGTGCATCAGCCTCTTCCCTTGCTCTTTCTGAGGGCAAGACCCGGCGGCTGTGAAAACCGCATGCCCCCGTCTCTCCGGGGCTCCAGGGGCCAGGAGCCAGCCCTGGCACGCCCTGGTCCTGCCGAGGAAGAGGCAATGCCCGAGTGAGCGGAGCCCCGCGGGGAGGGGGCCGGGCGGCGGGACAAGCGCCCTTCGGCATCGGGTACCGGGCACCGGGCTGCGACGGCGCTTTCAGCACGTTTGTGTCCGAGGCGGGGCTGCGTCCGCTTCTCCCGGAGAGCCCCCGGGTCTCCTGGCCTCGCCGCGGTGGCCGGCCGGGCTAGCGGGGCCGCGGCGCTGGGGAGGAGGGGGAGAGGGAAGGGGCGGGCAGGTTTTCCTGGCAAAACCGCGAGGAGACACCTCGGGAAACTCTGGAAACGCTTCCCTTTCCTCTCCTGGCCGGCTTTAAGAAGGGAGGCTGGAAGAGAAAGGGGGGAAGAGCAGCCTCTTCTCCCAAGCCGGCTTTCCCCAAGTCAACGAAAGAGCAAGGTCCAGCGGTGCAGGAGAGACCGTCGGAAAATACCTTTTTTTTGGGTCCTGGCTCCCTGCGGTCTGACAGGTACTTGCCCAGTTTGAAGATGCCCGGCACAGGACCCAGGCGCAGCCCCGCCGGGATGCAGCTCTCGGCGCTGACGCTGATGGCCGGAGCTCGGCTGGTTTGCATTGCTGCCTCTGCCCGGGAGCGCTCGGGAACCCCAACTACTTAAGGGGGCCGGAGTGACAGCGGCGGCGGCGGGGAGGACGAGCAGAGGCGTATCTCCGCCCGCAGAGTGACGCGGCGGTGTGGGGACGGCGGCTTTTCAACGGGAGCAGGAGGGGTACCCCTTGGCAGGGGGATGCTCTGGGGCGCAGAGTTTGGTGAGAGAGTTTGGCTCCTCGAGCAGCTGCGGAGTCCCATCCGAGAGGGTCACATGGAGCCTTTCCCTAACCCTCCTGCATAATCAGGCGGAGTGAATGGCTGGCAGACAATAGGCCAGGCGACCTTCCCATTCCTAAAAATCCAATTTGTCAAGGGCAAAGAAAAGGCGCTGGTGAATCAAAGGTCTGGAGGGACCATTAATCCTCAGCATGGGGTATTGTCCCCGAGACAGTTACGATATTTTAAGTGACAAATCCACTGTATAATTTATCCATAAATTTTACTTCCTTTTATTGTTCCTCGACAAACCAGTTTTGGAAAATAAGTGACTATTTTAAGTCTACTTGGCTGAGCCTTTTGAGGTTTAATATACTTCAAAGATTTTTAATTCTCTTCCCCTGGCTTTATTGTAAAGGCGATTAAACAAAGAGATGGGGAATGTTTTGAGGACTTGTTAACTTCTATTGATTCCCGGCGTGTGCCATACAGAAATTGGGCAGGTACTTGATGGGAAAACACCAGAAAATACCTACACTTTTTTTTTTTTTTTAAGAGCTACCATATTACCATTTCAGTGGGTTGGTTTCAGGCCAGTAATCTGTTCAGAAGAGCTTTGATCCTTAAAGAGGATGAATAGCACCAAATATGAGCCGCTGTAGCCCCTGTAAAACACAAACCGCTGTGTCTGAGAGGGCTGGGGAAGCTGTATTCGTGCGATTAGGAAATAGAGACAGGAGGAAATAGAGACATACAGCCACCAGGAAACAGAGACACACGGCCAGCAGATAACACAGTTGTCTAAAAAACTGCGTGCGGCTGGATTCCTCCTTTAATACATCCACAGGTTCCTCTCCCACACGCAAAATCCCTTGCACAGAAGCTGCTTTCGGAGGGGGAACCTCCAAAAAGCGACTATAAATAAAGCCAGAACGAAGCAATTGGAACAGAACGCGTCTATGTCCCTCCTTTTCGCATAAATATTTTAATTAAGATACAATGAGGAGCTAGGATTAAGTCAGTTTATAATTCAGGCTGGGTGAACGTCCCAAGAATTTTCCAGGAGTTGAAAAGGAAAGGTGTGCGACTTTTTTCTTAGGTACATGCAACACTCCAGATGTGCCTGTTTGACCAAAGATTACAGTAACAAATTAAATTTTCCACTTTCGCTTTTATAATCTTGTCTAATTCCCGCTAGCAGGTTTTTTTCTGCTCCATACCTCGTAACTCCCCCCAAAAAAGAATTGCAAACCTTTCTCCTGCGGAGATGTTGCACAGGCAGATTTTATCTATTGCTTTCAGAAGCAATTAGAAGGTACGGAGGTTGGGTTGGTTTGGGGTTTTTGTTGTGGTTGTTGTTTTGTTGCTGGTTTTTTTTTTTTCCCTGCTGTTTTTATAATAGTCAGACCTAATAAATTTCAAAAGAAAAACCAAAAAGCTACACTTAGAGGTGTATCGACCGATCAGCGCCAGGTAACCGAGCGGGCTTCTCCCAGGTAACCCCACTTTCTGCAAGATAAACCTCGGCACGTCGTTTTTGATGTGATGGTTAGTATGGGTATTACTCAGGATTTGTTTGCCGTCGTCACGCTTGGCACCGCGGGAGCAAAGGCCACCGGGATGCGCAGGGTGGATGGCAGTGATTTTGAGCCGGCGAAACCCATGAGTTGGCAGTGGCAAAGGCACTCCTTCCCTCTCTCTGCCCGCACTGTGCCGGGGGAGAGATGAGAGCTCAGCCTGGCAAGTTACCGCTGCGGCGGCGGTGACATTTGCACGCGCGGGTCGCCGGTCGCCCTGGCCCCGCCGCTGCCGCCCGCCCGCCGCCCCCGCCCGCCCTCGCACAGCACCGGCGTCCGCCCTGACTTGTCAGCGTCCCTGCTGAGACCGGCGGGGAGGGCAGGGCTGGCCGCACCGCCCGGAACGCCCTCAGCTCTGCCCGCCTGCGCTGGGTGGGGAGAGCGGGGCTGCCCCGGCTGGAACGGACCGCGATGGGACGGGACGGGGACCGGGCGGTGTCGCCGTCTGCTCCGAGGGCTGCTGGCCGGCACGGAGTCCGCGTGGGCCGTGGATGTATTTTTAGTAAGGATACATATCACATGAGATAAATGTCGCGCCTGCCGCCAGCAGCATCACTGGTCATCGATCGCATCTCTCCGGGGTGCAACAGCAGGGACCGTCCAGGGAGCCCGAGTGTGGGGGGAGTTCTTTTTCTCTTCAGGATGGGAAGGGATCGGGGTGGGGGGGGAGAGGATGTGGGGAACTGAAGATGACCCCTTTGATCAGCAGCCTGAATGGGGGAAAAAAGGATAAACAAGAAGTTGAGGGCAATAAATTTAAGCCGTGAACATGTCCCTGTAACCTCTGGCCTGGCCACTTGAGGATGAGACCGGGTTGAAATGCCGAGAGCAGCAGAGGTAGAGAGAGGGCTTTTAAGGCGACCAAGGTACCCTACTGCTCCGCCTCGGGAGCCGCTCCCTCCCGGGCCT